>CM076570.1:759923494-761312762 GCA_034641835.2 Pinus albicaulis | reverse complement strand
CGCGCGCATTCGCCCTCTTCTCTTGAAGAACATCATTTTCCCTCGGCATTCGCGCTCAGCTCTTGCAGAACAACATTTTCCCTCAGCATTCGCCCTCAGCGTTCGCCCTCAGCTCTTGCAGAACAACATTCTCCCTCAGCTCTTGCAAAATGGTAAGTTCTTACTGCAGGCCCTTCCTCCTATAGTAGGGTTGACTCTATTTGGGTTTTTTTGGTCAATTCCATTGGATTGTGTTAGGTTGTAGGGTTCTCTGTAGATGTCAAGAGTCAAGATTCAATACCCTCTATTATCTTCATCACCCAATACAATATTTAAATTTTTCCCAAAGAAACGCTTATTAATTTGGTAGCCATTATTTCTCCCTGCTTTAAAAACCCTACATTTAAATGAAAACAAGCATTTCATTTCAACTACAAAAATATATTAGTGTTCAAATGTACATGTGTGCTACATTAACGTCTGATATCACGCGCGCATTCGCCCTCCGCTCTTGCAGAACACCATTCACCCTCAGCATTCGCCCTCAGCTCTTGCAGAACAGCATTCGCCTTTAGCATTCACCCTGAGCTCTTGCAGAACAGCATTCGCTCTCAGCATTCGCCCTAAGCTCTTGCAGAACAGCATTCGCCCTAGATTCACCCTCAGCGCTTTCAGAACAGCATTCGCCCTCAGCTCTTGCAGAACAGCATTTTCCCTCAGCATTCGCCCTCAGCGTTCTCCCTCAGCTCTTGCAGAACAACATTCACCCTCGGCTCTTGCAAAATGGTAAGTTCTTACTGCAGGCCCTTCCTCCTATAGTAGGGTTGACTCTATTTGGGTTTTTTTGGTCAATTCTATTGGATTGTGTTAGGTTGTATGGTTCTCTCTAGGTGTCAAGAATCAAGATTCAATACCCTCTATTATCTTCATCACCCAATACAAGATTTAAATTTTTCCCAAAGAAACGCTTATTAATTTGGCAGCCATTATTTCTCCCTGCTTTAAAAACCCTACATTTAAATGAAAACAAGCATTGCATTTCAACTTCAAAAATCTATTAGTGTTCAAATGTACATGTGTGCATCACTTGTGTAGGGTATTCCTTTTCCACTTTCACATTATCCAAGAATGTGTGCAGTATAGTTCATATTTTTTTGTGATTTAGATTATCTTGAAAAAGGAAAGGTAAATTATTTCCCATGGAAAAAGAAGGTTTTCCCTTTTTATAGGTTGTTTGGACTTACGTGGAAAAATTTATGGTATGCCTTTCATATTATGTAGTTTAAATTTGAATTAACAGATTATTCTACATGAAAATATAATTACCTATGTGATGTCCTTCATCACTAGTTAAAATTATAGGGTTTCAATTTCCTAGACTCTAACTCATCTGATGCTAAATTCTAGGTTCTCATTGGTGGATCACTCTTCCATTGATTTCCTTTCCCTCTAGATCTTGTCATACTTTAAAATTCATCAATGATACATATATTATTTCAGGTATCCCAAAAGGCTTTATAGTAGAACATATTGTGAAGTTTTTTTGACACTTGAGGATTCTTTTTAGAGCTGCAACGCGGTCTATGCTATCGAGTTATATACCAAGCAACTTGTCCTTAATAACCACACTATGAGGTAGGTTCAACCAGTTTGAACTTGTTGGGACATAGCATATGAAGTTGTGTGATAAGTCCATATCACAGGTCTATTATGGTGAAAAAAGTGAAGACACATAATGATAGTTATTATGTTAACATTACTAGAAACATTTTTGAAATTATCCATGCTATCAAGATGTCAAAATTCTAGGCATTAGGTGTCAATACTCGTAGCTAATAGATAATAATAATAATATAAAAAAAATCACAACTTTATTCTTGAAATATGATTGTTACACATTGGTAACCTAGTTCATGAGTTACTATCACCCAAAGATTGCAAAACAAACTTAAAATATAAATTAAACCAACATCAGAATCCAACTAAGGGTTTCTCGACAAAATCATGCCATAACCTGCCATTTTGAAACCCAAATTTGAATCCATCATAAGTAATACAATGCAAACTCGGATGGATTTTCAATGCATGTTTGCATGCTACACTTATTCTCTGTCTAGATATAATTTTTTAAATGGAACCATTAGTCAACCCCACAGTCCTTTTTATGTGAAAAATTTCAGCTCTATTTGAGCTCTTTTTTGCTCCACCACCTCCATAAACCAGTGTTACACGGGGTCTCGCCCCCCCACCTAGGGGTCTAGATTCCTCGCCCCCTCGCGCTCCGGGGTCTTGGGGACTTCTAAGGGATGTTTCCCTCACGCCCCCTCACGTCCCCTCACCGCCCCTTTTAGTTTATGGTTTCGTGTTAAAAGTTGATGTGCCACTTAGCATATTTGAGAATCCAAGTGATTCTGATTCAGATGGTGACATGGTTGATCTTGATATATTCATGCAGAAGTTGGATGCAGAGACTAGTGGGGCATTAACTTGAGCATTTATGCTCATTTATCAGTATGATGATATCATTTGATATTCATATGTTATGTTTTATGTTTTATGTTTCAGACATAACTTATTTGCATTTAAGTTTTATGTTTTAGACTTGAGTTGTAAACTTCATTTTAAACTCTATTTTGAATCTTGATATAATATGTCATATGATATCTTAAACTTTATTTTCATTGTACATTGTTAGTAGTTACATTAATGATTATATAGTTACAAACTTACAAACTTACATGCATGATTGTATGATGTATGTTTTAACTTTTAACTTTAAAATTTGTTTCAATTATATGATTCATCATTCATCGATTTGTAATTTTATCATTTATGATTTATCTTTCATGATGCAAGTGTATGATGACTGTATATACATTCCTTGTAAAAATATAGTTACATTTTAAATATTAAATTTTATAATTTTTATGACCCCGACGTCCCCCCACGTTTCTTGAAAATTGGTAAGGAGCTTTTGCATAGGCCGCTCCCGCGCTCCCTCGTCCCCTCGCTCCCACCTCCAGGGGACTTGGTGGAACATTGCAATAAACATATGCAAACATATATCATGATCTTGGAATTCCATTACATATGTATGTGCCAATGTTCCATAATCTTGCCCCATCATCAATTTAAGAAATTTCCATTGAATATCAAATTATGGAGGGGGGGAACTTTTTGCTGCAACATTTGGCTCAAAATCAGGGACCATCTTCGTATGAAGTGAATGAGAACTATAGATATTTGAAGAAGTAGATTAGTGCCAGATATTTGAAGAAGTAGATTAGTGCCTTTTCCTCTGGCCATGGAGTCATTTACAGTCATCCATCACAAAAATTTGTCTTTGTTCATTCTCACCTTGAAAGTTGCAAAAAATCATGCCCTAATTGAAACGCCACTAAATTTGAAAGATATAATAAAAATGCAAGCTAGAAGTGCCCTATTAATACAAAGGGAAAACCTTCCTACCTACCCTAACTGAGATAAATTTTGATTGAATAGGAAACATGATATTTCCTATGGAGTTGATCCAACAAGTTGTTAAATGTATGGGACTAAATCATGCATTTGATTTCCAGGGAAACATGCGCATGAAGAGAAAAAGTGCAGAATTAATGGAAAATCCATACATGCCACTTATAAAAACTACACCGAAAGGTCAGACTGTATATACATTCCTTGTAAAAATATAGTTACATTTTAAATATTAAATTTTATAATTTTTATGACCCCGACGTCCCCCCACGTTTCCTGAAAATTGGTAGGGAGCTTTTGCATAGGCCGCTCCCGCGCTCCCTCGTCCCCTCGCTCCCACCTCCAGGGGACTTGGTGGAACATTGCCATAAACATATGCAAACATATATCATGATCTTGGAATCCATTACATATGTATGTGCCAATGTTCCATAATCTTGCCCCATCATCAATTTAAGAAATTTCCATTGACTATCAAATTATGGAGGGGGAGAACTTTTTGCTGCAACATTTGGCTCAAAATCAGGGACCATCTTCGTATGAGGTGAATGAGAACTATAGATATTTGAAGAAGTAGATTAGTGCCTTTTCCTCTAGCCATGGAGTCATATACAATCATCCATCACAAAAATTTGTCTTTGTTCATTCTCACCTTGAAAGTTGCAAAAAATCATGCCCTAATTGAAACGACACTAAATTTGAAAGATATAATAAAAATGCAAGCTAGAAGTGCCCTATTAATACAAAGGGAAAACCTTCCTACCTACCCTAACCGAGATAAATTTTGATTGAATAGGAAACATGATATTTCCTATGGAGTTGATCCAACAACTTGTTAAATGTATGGGACTAAATCATGCATTTGATTTCCAGGAAACATGCGCATGAAGAGAAAAAGTGCAGAATTAATGGAAAATCCATACATGCCACTTATAAAAACTACACCGAAAGGTCAAAAAATACTTAAGGCCTTAACTTAATTTGAATCCAAAAATGACAAAAAAGGATTAGTGAAAACACGAGAGTGGTGTGGGTGAACAACATAAATAAAAAGTGAAGATACCTTTCCCCAAGATGCCTTTGTCACCGTTGTATGAAAACATGTTTTCCTTTCCCTTTATACATGCAAGTGAATGAATTATAGGTATGGTGTTTTCCCAGAATAGGAGAAGCCTACTTAAATATATCATTTGTGGATTGAATGTTTGGGTGCCTTAATGTGCAATGACATGTTTCCAGGACCGAATTCAATGCAAGGCATATTTGAAACTCTAACTCTGTCTTCCGGTGTCTTATTAGAAATTATTTCAGTTTTCATTTTGTGTTTTCAAGTTAGATATTGTTTTCAAGCTTTTACATTTATAATTTTATTGCAATGTGGCAGACTGATCAGAGCAGTGCAGGAACAACCCCGAGACAGGATGATCGCGGAAAGAGGCCAGCGGAAGAACATGTAAAGTGCCAGCATTGCTCTATCTTTAGGTATTTTAGTTATTTACATTATTGAAATAATATTAATTTTGTTCAAATATGCAGACACCTAGCCATGGTACGCCTGATGATTCCCTCTTTGAGGAAGAGCTTTCTTCATCCCTATCTCCAGTGTTCTTGTTGCGAAAAAAGGCACGAGATGCAAGGTCGGAATTTAATACTTCGATAGACGCGCCTCAAACACCTGAAACAGAAGAGAAGATAAAAAAACTTATGAGCCAGCTAGAAATATATCAGGTAATAATAAAAAGTAAAAAGGATATTTTTTTTGTTCTGCATGAGATGAATTGTGATAGTTTGATTTTTAATTTTTACATCGACTAAACTAACAAAAAGTTCTTTTGTATGTAGCGTTTTCTGGCATTTGCTGAACCCGGTGTTGGTGGTAGTGGGACACAAGGGCAAGAGATTTCCCAACAACCCTCTCGTACACCTTTTACTCCTTTAGGTGCTAGCCAAGAAACACACCCTGCCCAAGCAGACACCCAGCCAACCGCTGAACGTGTTGGCAATGATGAGGCTGATATGGCCAACTACATTATTGCGTTTCCTGGAGCTACACGTGTCAGCTCCACAGGGACCATTAATGGCACGTTGTTGGTGAACAATGAGGGTGTCCCTATAAAGCATGTACAACTCCCAGGTAAATTTTAATATTTTAACTATTTCATGTACTTTATCTAAAACATATTTATCATGATTTTTATTTTTAAATTAATGATAATATCTTCTTTTTCTTTTGGTTTTATTCTGTGTAGGAAACAATGAGTTCTACAGGATTCTCGAGAGCCATGCGTTGGTAATTTTTGGCCCAACCATACGTACAGGGTGGAATTCCCAGAATTCCAACCTGAAAAAAGAACTTCTAGATTATCTAGAAGCCTTTTTTGGGGTCGGCACATTTGACAGAAAAGCGGTGGCTCAGGTAGCCGGCAAATATTTGAAATATACCAGGGACACCTATAGGACGCAATTGCAATTTAACCCTAGATATGAGCGTCCTCTCGCAGTTTCAGAGAGTGAGTGGAGAGCACTCATCTATGACGGAAAAGAGAAAAGGGCAAAGAAAGAAGGAAAAATGCCAACTGGACCCGCAAGGTAAATTACAACTTTAATTCAATAGCTTTAATTTTCTTTATGTCTAAAATAAAAGTGTGCTACGTCATCTCTGACTTCAATCTTTTGATGCTAGGTTGCCTCACACCTCAAAGGCAACCAAAGCTAGGATAGAGAAAAGGGCCATCACAAGCTCGGCCAGGGTGGCTACTTGAAATTAGCTGCAAGAATTGTAATTAAGTAGCTAAACATCTTATAATTAATTGTATCGCCTTCCAACATTTTTGTAATCCTATCATATATGATTAAAAATACACAATCATATATAATGTAGGGTGATGACTTTGGAACAATAACTACAGAGGAAGATAAAAATATTGCTTTCCGTTTTGGCTATCAAGCTGTAGTTGAACGTCGCAGAAGCTTGGGGCAGGTCCCAAGATCTACAATGCCCGATAAGGTAAAACATTAACCTTTCAATATTTTTGTTTTCGTCCATAAATTTAATGTCTAACAACTTTGTTTAAATCAGGGGAGCAACACTACCAACGAGGCAAATAACCCAGTTTTAGAGCCAGATGTAGATGATCCTCTCGTGCAACCTGATCATTGTAGTGGGGACCAGGCCGACAATGCTGCTATCAGTGAGGGCCGTGACGGTAATTAATTTCCACTTATAATTTTTTCTAATTATACCTTGATGGTTGTCCTTATAATGTTTTTTGTTTAAATGACATAGAATGTTTCCCTTGAGGATCTTACCACCAGAGAGGAAGACAGGGCAACAGTCCCAACGGCGACAACTGGTGCACCAGGTAAATAATCTCATTGCAATTTTTTTTATTAATATTACCGAACTAGTTCAATGATATTTAAAAACCGATAATTAAAATTTAATTATTATCTGTTTTTGGAGGCGATGCCCCGTCACTGGATGAGACCAGACATCGTGACAATGCAACTAGGTCAGCGGCGACAACTGGTGCACCAGGTAAATAATCTCATTGCAATTTTTTTTATTAATATTACCTAACTAGTTCAATGATATTTAAAAACTGACAATTAAAATTTAATATTATCTGGTTTTGTAGGCGATGCCCCGTCACTGGATGAGCCCAGACATCGTGAATACGCAACTAGGTCAGCAGTGCGGGTTGAAAGGCACGAAACAGGAGCAGAGCACAATGATATTGATGATGTAATTAGGAGCTTTAAAAATAGGAAGAAGAAAAAGAAAATTTGACAATGTAAAATATTGTATTATTATAAGACAAACGTTACCATACTTGGAACATTTTTTTGCGTTATATAAAAAAATCATTTATCATACTATTTTTATGTCAAGCATTAATTGCAATGTTTCCTTGCGTACTTTTTGTTGAATTGTTTTTTTATTAGTTATTGAATATTTTTTTTTATGCTCATGAAAGTAAAAAATGAAATATAGATTGGGTATTGGGAATTGAGAGTGATGTGAGGGGGGAGGGAGGGGCCATAAGAGCTTCCACCTTCACGTGGTTGGCCCTGTTTAGTAGAGAATAATTTATTGGAGCGATTTAATCTTGGAGCAAACCTCCCTCGATCCAGCGTAGCAACAAAAAAGTCACCGTTGACTTAGTTGCTACTCTTTCAGATCGTGGGAGGCTTGTTCCAAGTTCATGCGACTCCAATAAATTGTTCTTGAAACGAAGAGGAGCTTATTCAGGTATGTTTTGACATTTTTAACATATGTTCTAACATTATCATAAGAATGCATCTTAGAGTAAAAAATACTACATAAATTACTTGTATTTATTGTATAGATAATGATGGATTTTGATTGACTTGGCAGTGCAGGTACAAATCCTCTTGCATCATGAGTAATACAACTTGTCAACCAGGGTCATGTCCAGGATATTTTTGCTTGTGTGCTTGACCAGGTTCGTAATGTCACATTTTGTAAGTTCCTTTATAGTTCATAATTCAATATTAAGCTTGTTCATGATTATTATCTAGGTTTTTTGTATGTGTTTTTTCATCTATTTGATTGTAAGCAACTCTGCATGTTTTCTGTTGTTCACTATGATTTCTCCCATTACCACTCCCAGGATGAATCCAACTTTATTGTTACATAGGTTACTTTATTGTTACTATGATTTCTCCATTTACGATTTCATAGGTTACATCATGTAAAGTTGTCAATCTCAGGTTGGTGATGAGCTTTAGTTCTCCAGATTTCGGGCTTTTCTGATATTTTCTCCTCATGTCATTCCTGCATCACCTCGTTGTTTGAGCATGCCAATTGTCTACCACTTGTACCAATTGGCACATGTCAATCTCTGAGTGGTGCCACATTTCACCTATTTTCAATGAGAGTTTAGGGTTTCTCTAACATAGCTTCAGAAATCCGATTCAGTGCCAGCTTGAATATTGTCACATAATACTTATGGTTTGGATTGATGAGCATGTTCTGAATGGCTGGTTGATTCATAAGAACCACCCATAAATCTCCCTTCCTCTAACACACAGAAAATTAAAATTTCTTTGACAGGAGACAGAGTTTCAATACTTTGAAAACAAACTTCTATTCCCTTCAATAACTCAAAAAAAAACTATTACACTACTTCCTCACCGAGAGGGATTACAAAATTATGACTGCTACAAAACGCAGTGCATAAAACCAACTCACTGTCTGTTCAAAACAAACATACTCTGTCTCTAAAACACTCTGCTGTGTTTTTCCCTTTCGCACTGCCGTGCATACACACTTAAAAAGTTACACTCAGTCTTTCACTTTTTACACACTGCTGTGTAATAAAAAATTTACGTACTGTCTATAAAAAAAATACCAAGCTTTTTTGTCCTTTTTATTTTTATATGCCGTAACATATAAAACATATTATAATAAACCCTCTTTTAAAAAAAATAAAATTAAAACTAAATTCTATGGCCCACCTTTCATTTCGCATATGATATATATATAACATATGTATATATTAAACTATCAAAACATTAAAGAACCCTTTCCGTCGGACTTCAAAAGTCTAAATAGATTGAATTTCAAACCAAATTCGCGTTCCAAAATGGGATGCTGACGTCTGCCTAATTTTAACTCGAATTCTCAATCCAATGTGCCCTATAAAAAATTCAGGTCTGGTTTTCATGTTTTCAGATTCCCTTCAATTTCATGCGATCCAATATTAATGCTCCACGTGTCCTCCTTTTGAATTTACAAAACTGTCGGGTAAATTTTTGTTTGTTTAATTTCTGGTTGGTGAATTGCGTTAATGCTGGCTGTTGTGTTTAAATACAATCCTGTACAGAAATATGGCTGTGGCCGTCTACAAAAAAAACTTGCAGGAATTTTAAATGCTGAATTAAATTTCCGGATGGCATGCAAGCAACCTCCAAAAAAAAATGTTGCTGCTGCATCCATCCTTCTGCTGCAGCAGTTGAAGTTAAAATTCAACAGCACATGGTTTAATAAGTGAGGGTGTAAAGGTAACTTTTTGTCGATGGTACTGGATTAAGATCATCTATTCATTTTTGTAGGGTCTTATGGTGTTTTGTTTTTTAGTTTTGGGTTGGGTTTATTGAGTCTAAGATAGTTTTTGAGTGAAAAAATTGCTATCAGGTATTAAAAAATTTTGGTTCTTTTGTCAAAATTTATGAGCTTGTTAGGAAATACAAAACTGATAATGGTTGTATCTTAAATTTGTGGAAAATAATTTGAAATGAAACCTTTTTGTTTAGGTTGTTGCAGCAGGTGCAAACCCCATTCAAATTACTAGGGGCATTGACAAGACAATAAAGGCCCTTGTTTCGTAACTCAAAATTTTGTCAAAGGAGGTAAACGCTTGCCTTTTGAGTAGGTTGGTTTTCCTTTTTGCTGATGGTTTGGTGTATCTAATTGAATTAGTTGCCTAAGGTATTTTTGGTTGCAAACTCCTTTTCATTTTTCATACAGCATTGGCCTTGTGGAATACATTTGATTGTGTGGTCTTGTTAGATCTACAACATTTGTAGTTGTTTAGTCTTATGGCCGAGGTGCACCTTTATTATGGAAATAGTTGATGCAATATTGTCATTTAATCCTTACTGCAGGGTAGCATGTTGAGAAGTTTTTTGTGAAACATTTGGTATTCAAAATGACACTTCATCCTATACAGCATCATGCACTTGACTTCAAAATTTATATTCAAAGTGTGCCAGACAATTCTTGCAAAATTTCAAATATTTAGGTTGTTTTAAACCATTATATTTTTCATGTATTGGATGCTGAAAATGTGAAAAAGACTTTGGTATGAAATCAACTGGTGAATAATTTCCAGCACAACAACCACTTCCAAGACATGATTTAGAAGTAGAACAAATGTGCTTATGAAGCATAGAAAGATATCCTTGATGCATTGTCAATGTTTGGCTAGGGTTATATTTGGAGAAAATAACTCCTTATTCCTAGAATAGTGATCTTCAATACAAGTAAATGCCAGAGAAGAGAGATCATCGTGTGACGCAACAAAACTGAAATTGGACCCCCAAGGAGAGCTGGTGTGTCTACAATCGCTGTGTCAGCATTTTCCCTTGGTGCACCCCGTTCTTTTCCTCCAGCCTGAGTCTTAATTGACTTCTTCTTTCTTCGGGTTTATTTATCAAATTCGTAGAATTTGATAAATAAATACTATCCACAATGGTTGGACTTTAATTTATATTCCCGACTTTATATTATCTCCAATCCTTAGAACCAATGTTTAACTTTCAACACTTTGTATTTATACTCCACGTTTCTTTTTAAATAAATAACTTGTAGTGAACTTTCGGCTCTATATTTCACCACCCAGCCTTACAACAATCACCCTCCAGACTTATGCTAATTATCCGCCAATCGTTTAATTAAATAATTTCATTATACTCCGGCCCCACATATATATATCAATAACCAATCAAACACTCGTATCGTACCTGGCTATCCTCCGCACACCTTAGTTAACCTCCGGGCAAGTTCAACGTGCGACCACCGTCCGATGGCCCTTCTCCAAATCAACGACTCTTGGCAATTTCGCTCGGCTTCCAACGTCGGGCTTTAATGTGCGATGGCGTGGGTTAAACGGTTGTTTTCCGGGGTCACTTCGCCACGTGTCGCATTCCCTATGGAATCGCTCGCGAATAGGAAATACCGCCTACTCCGCAAAAGCTGTGCGATATGGGCAACCCGCTTTTGTGATTCCGCTCGTGGTTTTGCAGGTGGCTGACCATGGTTCCGAAAGCACAACAATTTTGTCTCTTTATTAAGAGGGATTTTAATATGTGTATTATCAAAGAAAACCAACACAAATTTTATAAGAAAATTGTTCAAAAGTCGAGCCCGCCGGACTTCAAACGGCGATAAACCATAATTCAAACCAAATTCGCGTTCCAAAATAGCCTGCTGACGTCGGTCAATTTTGTGACGCGAATTTCTTATCAAATTAGCCCTAATATTTTACGGGTCCGGATTTCACTCACATGAGCGCCAAACAAATATCCGTCCAGCCAATTTTTGCCACGTGTCCTCAATAAAAACTTGCCCCCGCTCCCGCCTGCGGCATTCGATGGCGTTATGCGATGGGACATGATACATTTATCATTCGCATTAACATTTAACGTTGTTCAATTAAGTTTTCACATCAAATCTACATTAATTAATTTTTAACACACTTCAAGATCGGACCTCCACTCCTCTGAGCGATTCCGCACGCTCCAATTTGATCCGGCCTTCCGCTCTCATTATTAATGATCAGAGATTCATTATGACGGCCGTCCTTTGATTGCATTGCAGACGGGTCGACATAAAAAATGGCGTTTAGCCATGGTTTTTCAGACAAGCCGGTTGCTGGATTACACTGTCTGGTAACTGTGACTATAAAGAGAAGTGGCCAGAGAAACTTCTGCCTAGACTTTGCTGCATATTTCCATTTCTCTCGGTTCTGTCTCTGTCTGTCTTCCTCTGTTAATTGGAATTCTGCTTCTTCGTCTCTTGTGCCCACTGCGCCTGCGCCTGAGATTGCACCCATGCCTCGGGTGCGTCATAGGATGCGTTGCCGGAGGGGGAGCACTAGAGGTCAATCCCGGCGCGCTCCCTCCAACACCTCAACAGAGATGACTTCCGGCCAGTCCAGTGACTATTACTTAGGTCGATATCCAAATACTAGGAGTGGGCGGGGTCGGCTTGTAGCATCTGGCCACCAAATGGATTCCACTGCTCCTGGCTTCCCCACCGCTAGTTCACCTTCTCCCACGACGCACACTGCACAATTTTCCTTTGATTGCACTCTCAACCGCCCGCGAATCACAGCTGTAGTCACTGTGGTCTTCCGCGAGGAGGCCCAAACGGAGGAAGAATGCACCCGTCCGGCGGGTCTGAGCTCGGAAAAAGCCGGCCAGCATTCAGGCCTTCAAGAGGGGAGCCGTGGCATGCATGTGGAGGTAGCACCTAGCGATCCTGGACCTTCCGAAGGATGGTGCCGAATCGTGGAGGAACCAGCGGAGGATTAGTTTGGTTGATTTGTTTTTCTTGCTTAGCAGGCCCAGTTAATTGGGCTGCGTTTAGTTTATTTTACTGTGCTGGACCTTTAAGTAATATTTTTGAATTCTGTAAATTAAACGTTCAAGACTGGTTTCCCCGTATGAGGGCAGTCTTCTTAATTTTTGATTTTTTGATGACAAATTTGCCATGAGTATGGCCAGGCAATGTTTTTGACTTCGGTGTAATTTTATTCGCAATGTTAATAGATTAACTTTACTTTGAATTCTCACATGATTAGCGTTTTTCTTGATCTGCTCAAGGATTTTGGGTACTTTAATTTGTATTTGGAACAATGGACGTCGGTACTCTATCTGTTGCTTTACTGTTCTACATACTACTATTTCACTTTCTTATAGATGCCTCGGGAATATTTGAATGCTTTCTCAGATTGTCGATAATCTCCATGTGGACCGTTAATGGATTTTATATCATGTCCCTGTATGTGACATGGGGTATTTTTCTATCATTGTCTGGGGTGGGACTTCCACTTTTCTGGATGGATATTTGGGTTCCAATCTTCAGATGTGAAATTGTAATGACTTCATGGACTGTTTTACTTCATATAATATATTCAAAACAACGTTTTTTCTCTTGTGAAAAAAAAATGATTAATGTTTATCACTCTGCCTTCAAAACTAGCGATGCTGGTCTATGTTGCTGGTTTATTGATATGGTCTGATGGTCTTTTTATATTT
Organism: Pinus albicaulis; assembly: GCA_034641835.2. NCBI lineage: Eukaryota > Viridiplantae > Streptophyta > Pinopsida > Pinales > Pinaceae > Pinus > Pinus albicaulis. The sequence goes on along the minus strand of CM076570.1, from coordinate 761,299,523 downwards.
TGGACATATCACACTCCTCACATGATTAGCGTTTCTCTCTGTTGCAGGATTTTGGGTACTTTAATTTGTATTTGGAACAATGGACGTCGGTACTCTATCTGTTGCTTTACTATTCTACATACTGCTATTTCACTTTCTTATAGATGCCTCGGGCATATTTGAATGCTTTCTCATATTGTCGATAATCTCCATGTGGACCGTTACTGGATTTTATATCATGTCCCTGTATGTGACATGGGGTATTTTTCTATCATTGTCTGGGGTGGGACTTCCACTTTTCTGGATGGATATTTGGGTTCCAATATTAAGATGTGAAAATGTAATGACTTCATGGACTGTTTTACTTCATACAATATATTGAAAACATCGTTTTTTCTCTTGTGAAAAAAAAAATGATTAATGTTTATCACTCTGCCTTCAAAACTAGCGATGCTGGTCTATGTTGCCGGTTTATTGATATGGTCCGATAGTCTTTTTATATTTTGGAGGAATTTACTTCATACAATATATTGAAAACATCATTTTTTCTCTTGTGAAAAAAAAAATGATTAATTTTTATCACTCTGCCTTCAAAACTAGCGATGCTGGTCTATGTTGCTGGTTTATTGATATGGTCTGATAGTCTTTTTATATTTTGGACATATAACACTCCTCACATGATTAGCGTTTTTCTCTGTTGCGGGATTTTGGGTACTTTAATTTGTATTTGGAACAATGGACGTCGGTACTCTATCTGTTGCTTTACTATTCTACATACTGCTATTTCACTTTCTTATAGATGCCTCGGGCATATTTGGATGCTTTCTCAGATTGTCGATAATCTCCATGTGGACCGTTACTGGGTTTTATATCAAGTCCCTGTATGTGACATGGGGTATTTTTCTATCACTGTCTGGGGTGGGACTTCCACTTTTCTGGATGTATATTTGGGTTTCAATCTTCAGATGTGAAAATGTAATGATTTCATGGACTGTTTTACTTCATATAATATATTCAAAACATCGTTTTTTCTCTTGTGAAAAAAAAATGATTAATGTTTATCACTCTGCCTTCAAAACTAGCGATGCTGGTCTATGTTGTTGGTTTATTGATATGGTCCGATGGTCTTTTTATATTTTGGACATATCACACTCCTCACATGATTATGATTAGCGTTTTTCTCTGTTGCAGGGTTTTGGGTACTTTAATTTGTATTTGGAACAATGGACGTCGGTACTCTATCTGTTGCTTTACTATTCTACATACTGCTATTTCTCTTTCATGGACTGTTTTACTTTATATAATATCTTCACTTTCATGGACTGTTTTACTTCATTGTTGTAGGGTCTTGGGTACTTTAATTTGTATTTGGAACAATGGACGTCGGTACTCTATCTGTTGCTTTACTATTCTACATACTGCTATTTCACTTTCATGGGCTGTTTTACTTCACTGTTGTAGGGTTTTGGGTACTTTAATTTGTATTTGGAACAATGGACGTCGGTACTCTATCTGTTGCTTTACTATTCTACATACTGCTATTTCACTTTCATGGACTGTTTTACTTCATTGTTGTAGGGTTTTGGGTACTTTAATTTGTATTTGGAACAATGGACGTCGGTACTCTATCTGTTGCTTTACTATTCTACATACTGCTATTTCACTTTCATGGACTGTTTACTTCATATAATATCTTCACTTTCATGGACTGTTTTACTTCATATAATATCTTCACTTTCATGGACTGTTTTACTTCATATAATATCTTCACTTTCATGGACTGTTTTACTTCATATAATATCTTAACTTTCATGGACTGTTTTACTTCATATAATATCTTCACTTTCATGGACTGTTTTATTTCATATAATATCTTCACTTTCATGGACTGTTTTACTTCATATAATATCTTCACTTTCATGGACTGTTTTACTTCACTATTACAGGGTTTTGGGTACTTTAATTTGTATTTGGAACAATGGACGTCGGTACTCTATCTGTTGCTTTACTATTCTACATATTGCTATTTCACTTTCATGGACTGTTTTACTTCATATAATATCTTCAAAACAACGTTTCTCGTCTTTTAAAATTTTAATTTTTTTTTTTTAAATTGAACCCTCCGTCAGTCTACCGACGCCTTGTAGACGTCGGAACTGCGACAATCCAGAAACGTCGGAAGAGAGACAGCATGAAAACGTCGGAGGCGCGACGTGCCAAACGTCAGAACTGCGACAATCCAGAAACGTCGGAAGAGAGACAGTATGAAAACGTCGGAAGCGCGACGTTCCAAACGTCGGACCACATATCGTCGGAATTACGACATCTTCCAGACGTCGGAAGAGTGACGTCATAAACGTCGGACCACGTTTAGTCGGAATTGCGACAGTTTACAAGCGTCGGAAGAGCAACGTCAAAACGTCGGACCACGTTTAGTCGGAACTGCGACGGTTTATGAGCGTCGGAAAAACGACGTTTAAAACGTCGGAGCCGCGACGGTTTGTGAGACGTCGGAAGAGTGACGCCTGTTCGGAACATCGGAATAAGTGTCGATAGTGCGACACTTTTTACTTGCGTCGGAACGGCGACGGCATGAGAAACCACGGTTTGTCCGCCCTTGAACTGTCGCTCTTGCGACGAATATGTGTCGGAATAGCGACGAATTGGCCGTCGGAATTTCCGCCAAATTCTCTAGTGATACTAGCTCTTTAGATCAAGCCTCTACTCTTGAAGTTAAATTCTGAAAATCAAGGTGGGTTTGTGAGTAATAGGTACATTGTGGATAACATCATAATTGTTCAAGAAGCAATCCATTCAAGCAAATCTAGAGGGGAGAATGGAATGATCATTAAATTAGATATGACCAAAAAATTTGATTAGGTTCACCATAAGTTTCTCTTTGCAGTAATGAAGAAATTTGGTTTTTAAGAAAAGACATCTAGTGGGTATCCTCTTACATATCTAGCCCATGGATATATCCTTTAATCAATGGAATACTAACAGGGTTTTTTAAAGCTTCTAGGGGCTTGAGGCAAGGATGCTCGCTATTCCCTAGTCTTTACATTCTAGTGGAAAATTCCTTCAGTAGGAGACTGGAATTTGAGAGGATAAAAGAAATGTTATTGAGTATGAGATTTGGGAGAGGCACCAAGAATATTAATCACTCTTAGTTTGTTGATGATACTTTGTTTTTTGGAGGAGACTCTATGATTATTACAAGTAAATTTTAGTTAGTTCTAGATAGCTTGTGAAGACTTATAAAGGTTTAGTAAATAAAGGGAACTTTCATATTTACACATGGAGTGTCAATAAAATCCTTCAGGGACAATTGATGCACACTATGGGATTCTTAGTGGTAGATACATGGAAAGAACCTAAATATTTGGGCATTTCAGTTAGTATGAAATATCACTCTCACTAGTCCCGAGATTTAATTATATGTAACTTCAAATCAAAATTTGATCAATGGGGAGCTCATTGGATTAATCCTACTAGTCATGTTGTTCTTATTAAGACCATATTATCTACTCTCATGTTGTTTCAATTCTTTGCATTATTGGCCTCTTCAGGGATTCATTCGCAAATGACACAAGAAATTCAGAAGTTCTTGCGGCAAGAAGGACAATCTAATTAAAAAAAAATACATATCATAAAATAGACAATTGTTTGTACCCCGAAAACCCCATGGAGGATTAAGCATTAGAGATCCCTCCCTAATGAATCTTGCCATTGGATCAAAATTGGTATGATAGTTGATTTCTCATAAAGAGGAATGGTGGAAGGTGTTTTTAAGATTAAATATTTCTTTGGGGATCTATTAAGTTGTTTGGATTCCATTCTTGTGCTAGAGATGGTTATTCACATTATATTTATGTCATTAACCACTTTTATTATTAAGGATCATCTAACTTGGATTCTAGGAAATGACATGAAAATAAATATTTGGAATTGTGGGATTCTAGGGCATCCTCCTTTGGATCGACACTTGACTTTGTGTTCCCCTACATGAATGGATCACAACTTAGGGTAAGTTCACATAGGAGGATACCTCTCTTTGGATCAGTAATGGTTGATGGATGAGTTGAGACTTTCATTTTGTGCCACTACACCTAAGGAGGATAACTCATTGGAAAATGATTTAGTTGGTTGCACTTCTAGTCATAGGAAAGAGGAAGATGCTTAGAGATGGAAATTTTCAAAATATAAAGGTAAGCAAGGATATACATTTTAGCTCCTTTCTCAAGGAGATCCACCCAAATATCGTATTTGGGTTAGCATGTGGAACCCAGTTTTTTTTTCCAAAGAAAATATTTTATGTTGGCCTCTTGTTCATAAAAAAAATTAACTACAGGAATTTTGAAAAATCATGGCATGTGTGGGCCCTCTAGCTGTCCTCTTTTCTATTCTCAAGAGGAATATATCCCTCATAACTTCCTAGAGTTCCCCTTTTCTCAAAATGTGTAGAGATACACATTACATTCCTTGGAAACAAGGTCAATTTGGCCCTTTTCTGTAAATAATTTTTTTGTCTCATGGGATCATCATTATGCAGGAAACCTTCTTGAAAAGCCTTTCTTGAAACAAACATGGGTATATTTTCCAAAATTTGTATGTTGGAAAGTCTAGTTAGCTCGCAACAAAGTTATTTTTCAAGATCACCATTTCCTCCCTCAAAGTGTGGCCTTAAATTCTCTCTTGTTATTTTTGGACTTCTAGTCACACAAATCCCTCACCAAATGTTGTTTTTGATTTTTGGTTGAATTGGAAAAGGCACAGATAGAGAAATATTTTCCCAAATTCCTTGCTCATATATCTCCCCTCATAGAGTTCATTCTTTTAATAAACTTTGGTAGCTATGTTTACCCAAGGAATGATTTGACATATGGATCAAAGCTTAGCTCTCTCACATTCTATTCTTTGATGGTCCTTCAAAGAAAAATCTAGAGGTGGAAAGAGCAAGGGCGTTATCTTTTGTCCCAAAGGAAATGTAGAACTATCATATGCTTGGGGTATGAGATCAATTTTAAGAAACCAAGTGGAAGCACATGCGTTACTTGAAGGGTTAATGCTAATAATAGAACACCATATTTATTCTCTGATTTTTGTTGGAGATTCTAAGCTTATTATACATAATATAGTAGTTGGTTCCCTCCCTAATGAAAATAATTTGAAGAAAAATTGAAAAGGACCAAAGCTATTTACCCTTTTTTCTCTCTATTAAAGCATATCATATACCCAGGGTAAATAACTAAGCAATAGATGGAATAGAAAATAAAGGGGTGAATTTGAATATGGGTGAATTGCGGGTTAACATACAAGACTCATTGTGCCCTCTCCCTTGACATAGCTCTCATGAAGTTAAATTATCAAAGGCTCCCTTCCTTTAGGGGCCAATTGTCAAAGCAAATAATTTGAAACTTGGAAAATGTCATAAGGGGGTTTCATGCAAAGGCACTTCAAAATTTCTTGGGCATTACCCCCCTTGCCTAGTTTGTAATGGGTATGATGGTTGAAATTAAGCAGACAATCAAGGGGGTAAGTGTGAACATAGGTAAGAGGTTCTGTCATCTCTTTTTCATCTCTAGGCCATATCTTCTTCATGATCCTTGGCCAATTTGGAATCAAGGTCGCGGGGGCTGCATAGTCAAAAGCCATTCCCCGCCTCCCTTGTACTTCCTAGTCTCTTCATGACAACTCATAGTGGATCTGTACTGTTATGAAGCAAATATGAACTTGTTCATCTAGGACACTTTACATCAGGTGAATACAAAGGCAAGGGTAGTGGAAGTGACTTTTGGGCCCTGTTTGATGGCATCACTCCCTGTATCAAGTGTGCACCAACAAATGGAGTAGGGGAGTACGAAAAAGGACTTTGAATGGTTCTCACACATGCACCTTATGTTTCCCAAGGTATGTATTTCCCATTGTGTAGAGGTTTATCAATTCCATTAAAGAAATTTTCCAGAGCATGATGCATCCACTATTCTCCATGATAAGCTCGGGTGAGCACAAGAAAAATTGGTTTCATATCATTTCACCTCTCTCATGCCTAGCAATCACGAAACATTATTGGTGAGAGAGGCATGTAAATGGTAGTAAATGGCATATCAAGGTGCACAAGAAATTCTTTCTACTTTTAATCTGTGGCCAATTTGGGGTTTGTGAGCTCTATAATTTATTGGATACTAGGCTTCCAATGAGTGCACCGAAACTATTATTACTCGTGGTGCTTCATCTCGACCCTTATCTATTATTTTTGTTCTTAATGTTGATTTGTTTTGCACTTTTGGATGCACATAACATGAATGCTATGCGATTCTTCTGAGTTGGTCTTCAATCCACCTTTATGATGGTGCTTGGAAATCTGGGGATGAATTTATACACTCGGGCAACTGCAACATAGCCTACTCAACTGTTGGTTTGAAGTGTGCTCTATCTTGTGTTTTAGTTTACTTGACTCATTTTATTCAAATTGTAAAGATGGGGCTTTTGGCTATAGGTTGTAATGCTAACAATAAAATTCATGGGTATAAGGAGGCTTCGAGATTTTGTTGGATACAACCTAATAGCCACAGAGCTGAAAAGTGATTCAGGATCCCAATATGATTCTTTGCACGAACAATTGCAAAAAAATGCAAGAACAAAATTTACCTCTCCAACTAAATCATAATCAATTGGTCTCCGGTCTGATTTCTTCTATGGAAATCTTGTTAGAACATTGCAATTTGTTAAAGAAGTGAGAGGATGAAATGTTTGCCCTTGGTTTGAAAATGGAAGAAATTAAACTTTCCCGAGGACATCATCATTCAAAATCGCAAGTACTTCTGCTAGCTCTCCTTAAATAGAGATCCCAAATCTAAATGAACCAACTATGGATATTGTTTCTTTTTCTCATGATGCTAAATTTTGAAAGTTTTTTGGAAGGATTTCACTTCCGGGTTGTCTAGTCTTAATGTATTCTCAAATTAGCATTTGGAATTATATTTTGGTTAGAAAATTCTTTTTGTCAAATCCAATCAAGAAATAGTCTTTTTATTTGTAAGTATTACACATTACATACAAATTTTTATTTAATATAAATTCTTATCCTAATAGTTTTTTTTACTAAAATTATCTAAATAAATTATAACCTAAACTAATATCATTTTTAAAAAAATTACTCATAATACATTTATAAACAAAATTATTTTCTATAAATCATTAGTTTAAATTAATAATTAAATTATTTAATGATGAAAATAATAATAAAAGTAACCATGCCTAAATCACACTTATAACCCATAAAAAAAACCTATCTTAATTGTCGCTTAAAATGATGGTCTCCCTTTAATCATAAAAAAAAAAAACAAAAAAAACACATGTTAATCTCCACAAAGAGATGTTTGCCACTATAGCTACCTGAAATGAGTATTCAAACAACCATGATTTAATTAACCAGGAGTGCAGGATTTCATATTAATTTATTAATAGATATATATATGCACCTTAGTAATGATAAAGTGGGTACAATGCAGGGCACATTAATCATTGCATTGAAAAGTTTTTACTCGTTCGAGGAAAACTGGGTGGATAGACATAATGAGTTTCGTATTCCAACACGATTATATATATATATATTTTAAACCTTAGTTATAAAAATATGGTAAATGACTGTTAATAAATAAATAAATAATTAATTTTTTTGACATCAAAAGCTTCAGTCACTTGAGTTAAAATAAAAAAGCTTGAGAATGTAAGGAGCAAACTTAAAAGGCTTGCAATTTCGGCTACATAATAAGGAATAACTTGAAGACGAGAAGAGCAAATTTGAAAGTTTTAGAGTGTAAAAAAAAACAGAGGCTTCAACATAAAAATCACTGAGTATTCGAAATTTTAGTCCGCTCTTTATTATCACCATTAAAGTTCAGAGTAGTCTTTAGTGAGATTTCTTTTTATGGTGGTTTTTTTGGTGTAATTTTTCTAAAATTTGGTAGAATTTATTGAAAAAAAGAAATTTGATTGTTAACTTTGCATAATCAAAGTGTCTTAAGAGTTTTTGAGAGTTTTGATTTCATATATAGAGTCAAAAAATCCAGTTTAAATAACAAAATCCAAGATTTTACCTCAAATTTTTTCATCTAATTCCGACACCTGAAACTCCAAAAAATCACACTAAAAACAACTCCCCTCCCTAAAATTCTAGAATTAAAATATATATATATATATATATATATATATATATATAAACTAGATCTTTGAAACCGTTGGTAGTACATTTTGTATGAACATTGCAAAATGATATTTTATATATAAGTATAACATACCGTCATGAAATCCATCCTTACATTTAGAAAAAGGTTGGTAGTGTCATAATATTTCTGCTAGAAAAGACAACATTTGCGCTCCAGACTTTTATTCTGAAGTAATATTAGGCATGCATAATAAATATTTGATTTTATTTAGAGAAATTTAGTATTGTAAAATAACTTAGTAATATTAGGCATGCATAATAAACATCTGATTTTACGTAGAGAAGTTTAGTATTGTAAAATCACTTGGATGATCTTGCAAATATTTTTTGCAAAGATCTTTTAAACATCCACAACTCAATGAATATACACAGAATTATGGGTTCTCTAAATAATATTGGAATTTTAGACAAAGCTAATAAGATTGTTGTACTTGCTGATTTCTCCTTTAGAGATAGCCAAACTTTTTGAGAGATTAGGCATATTTTCATATGCCAGCTGGTATCAAACAATTCAATAATTGGGTCACTAGATGTATATGAATTTGAAACCTTGTTGGAACTAGTACACCTTTTTTTTCATCTCCCTTCTGAGATGTCTTTTTGCTCATCCTCTGATGTAATGGCATCATTGGTTTTCACAAAAAAAATTCCTTTTTCCCTAGGAATATATTGTACGAATTAAGCACAACAGAAACTAAATAAATTCACACACAGCACAATTAAAATAGAGACATAATTTAATGTGGTTCACCCAACCAATCTGGGCTATATCCACCAAACAGAGGTATCAGCTTTATTATTCTTCAATAGGAGATTACAACAACATATTTCTCACATCTGCACTTCCTCTTCCTCTCATCCCTCATATCTAATTTTGCCTCACAGGCTTACAATTTATAGATGTAGAGAAGAAACTAAATAATAAATACAATTCCATCCTATCACAACAAAATATGATTAACTATCTCCTCTTCAAGATTTGATGCCATCAAATTAGCAACAAAAAACTATTGTTGGCATTATCCATGAGATTTTAGCCAAAAAATAATATGAAAAAATCTCAACAATCTCCACCTTGACAACAATTAGCCTGATACCTTGTTCCTGTTATTATTTTCATTTTTTCTGCAAGCCAAGAGAAGCCAGAAACCATCGTAGCTTCTCTAATAAAACTGGTTTGGTGAACATGTCTGCATAGTTTTCTTTTGTATGCACTTTTTCAAGAGAGACCCCCTGTTCAGTGATAACCTGTCTTACAAAATGGTACTTTATGGGTATATGCTTTGATTTACTATGATAGGCTGGATTTTTATCTAAATGAATTACACTTTGACTATCACAAAATAACTTTATGTTGTCTTGCAACCTACCAAACTCACCAAACAAACCTTTCAACCAAATCGCTTCTTTGCAAGCATGTGAAGCAGCTATGTATTCTGCTTCTGTAGTGGATAAAGCAACAATGTTTTGTAGCTTTGACATCCAGCTAATAGCTCCACCTGCAAGAGTAAAGACATATCCTGAAGTTAACCTTCTCTTATCCAAATCACCTGCAAAATCGAAATCAACATATCCACAAACAAATTCACTACTTCTGTTATAAGTGATACAATAATCACTTGTGCCTCTCAAATACCGAAGCACCCATTTCACTGCTGCCCAGTGTTCTCTCCCTGGATTTTCCATATACCTACTGACAACCCCAATTGCATGTGAAATATCTGGTCGTGTACAAACCATCGCATACATCAAGCTTCCTACTGCATTGGCATATGGTATTCGAGACATATATTCCTTTTCTTCATTTGTATTAGGACATAAACTTGAAGAAAGCTTAAAATGGGAAGCTAAAGGCACTGAAACTGGTTTCACATTGTTCATACCAAACCTTAAGAGTATTTTCTCAATATAATTCTGTTGTGATAACCACAGCTTACCATTGCTCCTGTCTCTGAAAATCTCCATGCCCAAAATCTATCTTGTTGCTCCTAGATCTTTCATATCAAACATCCTAGTCATCTGAGCCTTTAACTCGTTGATATTAGTTATGATTTTGCTTGCTAAAAGCATATCATCAACATATAATACTAAGATAATGAATATTCCATTACTTAATTTCTTAAAGTAAACACAATGATCATATTCACTTCTTATATAATTTTGGCTCATCATGAAAGAATCAAATTTCTTGTAACATTGTCTCGGCGACTGCTTCAGACCATACAATGATTTCTTGAGCCTGCAGACAAATTTCTTGTTGCGATTTTGAACAAACTCTTCAGGTTGTTCCATATAAATCTCTTCATCTAAATCTCCATATAAGAATTTGTTGTCGCCGCTACAACACCACCCAAAAATTTGGGTATATTCAAATTTTCGAGGCCCCCTCTGCATGCTTAGCCATTAGGATCTTCGCTCGGCTTGTAATCAGTGACATCCCCGTGGCCTATTCCTAGCCCCTCGTGAACCTTCTCACCTTCATGACGAGATACTTTTTCCGCAGCCACGCCATGTGTGGGAGGATCGCCATGCATACATTCGAATGGAAACTTTTGTGTATTTACATTAGAAGCTCTTTCACCATGGATTGTTTAGGCACTCGGTTTGGGTACTTCACCAAGCTCATAGTCTGATGTTAATTATTCGGGGGCATCGTTCTCTAAAGGGGAATTTGAACTAATTGATATTATAATGTTGCATGTAGGTCCACCCCACAGATGATTTGGTGAACAATATCACCGCTGCGCTGAAGAAAATAAACCAAAACTATAATCACAAGGGTGCCCTAATCGGGGGAATTTTTGATCACGATTGAGCCACATGCTTTCGGATGCATAGTTTCATTCCTAAAGAGAGAGGCTTGTCTAAGGCGATGACTTATTCAGTGGAGATCAAAAGAGCGTTCTCATGCCATACGCATGCCAAATCCATAGTTAAAGAGGGAACAAAAAGATGACTATGTGTTATGAAATGCTTTAAAGGTAATGGGCTAACATAGGCATAGGCACAACTCCATAAATGCGCACTGTATGGACTACTCAATAAGCCATATCTCGCACCTAATTCTACAAACTACCGCACAACATAAGCATATATGGGTCATGAAGCCTTGCTGAGTGGGATGAAATTTTATGCATGCGCCAATGATATTAAGCTCTCCTCATGTAAAGCTAAAGAACACTTAATGGATTAATTAAAGGCGCATACGCGGCATCTGGTGGTAGTGGGGGGGCCACACCAGGAAGAGAGGGTGCAGCCCCATGAAGACCATCTGTAGCCAATCCGAGAGGAGGATAAAACCTCGGAGCAACAAAGGGAATAACCTGCCTGTTCTACGCTGTGTTTGGTCAAAGTACAATTCTATTATAACTTATTGTTATTAACATAGTCGCAGGAGGAATACATAGTGAGGTTTCTGCTCAGCCATCGCCATCGCCTGGAGGCTTCCATAGTTTTCGCGGCACATTAAAGAAATGTAAAAGCTACCACGATGTTGCTTCTTAGTTTAGGCATGATAATGGAATAAACCGCCACGAATATATGCACCATGAATCCAACGATTGTTGGCACCTTGCGTTTTAACTTGACAGAACAACCGAGGAGCATCAAAAGTTGCGCAATCCCATATGGTTAAGAAGCTCATCCTCTGTTCGCTGGAGTTTCGCAAAAAGGATAGAAGACATTACGCTGCATTCCAACGCGATAGAAAATCATTTCGTTATATGCTATTGGCACAAGTTGGTGCTCAAGGAAAAGGGCATGAGCAACCTAAATCAAGGTTTTGGAGAGCGAGCGCATGGCATGGTGAAACCTGGAGAGCGACCCAATGCAAATCATAACTCTGGTGGCGGCCTAAGTAATCTAGGTAGTCACGCAACCTCAAATCCATGGCTAAGGCTAATGAGACTCGACACGCACTCGACCCCACACCTTCTCCATCATGCAGAGCACTCGAGAAATGAGGGATGGTGGTTGCAGCTACCACAACTCAACAAAATGAAGAGAATGCAGCATTTGGCCCTTTGCGACCAGTCGCTAAGTCGTAGATGTGACTAGTGCGACCTGTGACAAGCATGACCAGTCGCAAGGTCACAGAGCACATAGAACAGACGAAAAGAGCGACCTGCTGGGATTTGCGACTGCACGACCATAGGGAGGTCGCATTCTTGCCCAAGTCGCGAGGTCGTAGCCCGAGAGAATCCCCAACATGTGCGACTACCTGACTGTGCGACCTCCACCAAGTCGCGAGGTCGCAGCCCGAGAGAATCCGCAGCATGTGCGACTGCCCGACTTTGCGACTCCCGCCAAGATTTGCAACCTAATGCAAATACACTACAGAGTGCATGGGATATTGTTGAGGAGGAGACGTCTCATGTCGCCATCTCGCGGTTCTCAGTTGAAATGCGTTGCATCATAGTGGGAGCCTAGTGCATTATCAACCTTGAACCACTATGGTCGTGGAATAAGTGATTTTTCATAAAATTACGCATCTGTAATATTGATTGGAATTTATGCAAATACATCGTCGACTATGCAACAAAAGACGGTCAACAACTGAAAGATATCCCTCTTTTACATGGCCGTTGGCTTCTTCCTTATGGGTATTCAACAACCTCAGCCGCGTCTAGAGCTTCAAAAGTTGAATATGCTTAGGATCCATCTCATCAGGGTCTCTCCCCTTATTCAGAACTGATCATTGTTCACTTTCACTACTGCAACAAGTCATTTGCATGGATTAAGCATGCAAGGATAATTATAGTATGTGCATTGAGCCCTCAGTGAAGTGGAAGCCGCGGATTTATGACTGTACCCACGTTTCATAAATTCGTTTCTATATGGTGCGATGTTCATAGAGGATAAAGGGGCATCATGTCTCATCAATGTAACCATATCCCTATGAAGTAACAACTACCGAAACAGTTTAAAACTACAGATCCACATTTGGCACTCAGTCCATAACGCTAACAACGGACATTACAGTGATTGAAGAGGCGTAGGGACGGCCTACACAATCCATTCTCTCTGATGACAAAGTGGCACAACACTTGACCACACAGGGGTCTAAATTTATCATTTTTACTCTTGCAATTAATTAAATACACCCCTAGCAGTATTATTATTCGATCATGAAGACGTGTGACCTATGCTATTTTACTGCAGGTAGAAGCTTTCGGTTTGCACAAAGAGCCAAGGTTTTCCCCTGCAAGAAAGAGGACCTTTTCAAAGCAAGAGGATTCTCAAGAATACCCAAGAAACTCACTCTAAGCTCGAAGGCACCTGGTCACGTTCACGAGACAGAGATGCAGGAAAAGGAATCTTGCTGCAAAGCCCAGAGATCACTGAAAGAAGAACGCAAGTCACAAATTGCCCAAGGTCGCAGGTCGCAGGTTGGTCCAAGGTCGCAAGTCGCAGATTGACCAAGGTCGCAGGTTGCAAAATCCGATGAAGTCGCAGGTCGCAGATTGCTCGAGGTCGCAAGTCGCAAAATCCAGTGAGGTCGCAGGTCGCAATAGTGGCCGAGGTCGCGGGTCGCAAATGCTACTGAGTCGCAAGGCAGCCCAACGGTCAGGAAGACAAAAGGTCAGGGAAACCTAAAGGGCAAGTTTTGTTCTATAAATACTTCCTTCGGGAGATTTTAAAGGACCTTTTGTTTGGGACTCAAAGAGATATAGAGCATTGTATAGAAGGACTACACATTTTGAGTATGAATACAAGAATTTGTTAACTCCATTTTTGGATCTGATGTTGGTAAATGTGTGAACACTATGAGTATTCTGTTTTCAGTTTCTAACATCTTTTGATTAATGAAACTGTGTCTCCAATGACATCATTTATGCATTATAGTTTTCTAAACATGTGTTAATGATGCTAAGTTTATTTCGCTTTCTCAATGAATGTTAATAACTTTGATTATCGACATTTATATTATCACCAAAACCATTTAAGGAAGTGAGGGGTATTCTGCCATAAATAATTGTTTCTTTTGTGGTTAGAACAACGTACAAGCATGACCCTAATGATATGTTGTTGACAATATTTCCTTTGGCCCCATGCTTTATTATTTAGCTTGCTACGCATAGTGTTGCATGTTCATTTAATTCATCAATCATGTGTCTTGTATCATCCGAATAAGCATGTGTCTGCAGGTTCATTGAGTCCTACTGAGACCCAAGGAAAGGAGAATTAAGCGGTAGCCAGACCCACACCCCGGACGGGATCCCTATTCCAAACGGTTTAGAGTCTAGTTGGGACTTTTTACTGGGGAGATCCCCTGTTGTTGGTCGAACAGATTTTCCCATCAACAGAAATGGCGCTAGAAGGAGGGCCAGATGACAAGCTGAGCCCTTAGAGCCTACAGTCAATCTCCTATATGTAATGGCTCATCCCCAAATCATTCTCCCGAGATGTTTGTCGGATTTCTATAGGCCTCGATACTCAATCCCCGATGAACTTATGTATCACTTGTCCTAGTTGAAATTCGATGGTGAAAACGGAGTTTCCATAACCAAACACCTTTTTGATTTCTGTGACTTTTGTGAGTGCTACGAAATTGACAATGAAGGGTTGACTTGTCTGCTTTTCTCCCTCACTCTCGAAGGTTGCGTTAAGAAATGGTGCCGCACATTACCGGAAGTTTCTATCCATTCGTACGAGCAACTCGCCAGTGAATTACAACAAGCTTTTCACAGGTACGATTTTAAGCATGTATTAATAAAGTTAAATGACATCAGAATGGAACCTCAAGAACCTCTAGATGAATTCTCTATCAGATTTGTTCATTATTGTTTTGAGTTCCCTGAAAAGGATGTTGATTGGAAATTTTTAAGTGAATAGTTCAGGTATGTGATTCTCGTTTCCCTTGAAGAATTTCAATTAGCAACCAAGCATGATCCTAGTGTTTCCTATGACGACCCACAAGTTTCCAGTTGTTCAAAATTCATCCCTAATGTTTCCTTGTCCATCTCCCCGAGTCCAGACCACATTCAGGCCTCCAAGGAGAGTATTACTATTTGTGATATTCCTGTTCATCCTCCTGAATTGCCGTGTAGTGGAGTTGTGACCTCGGAAGTTTTGAGCAATGATAGACATGTGCAAGAAGATAAAACCTATTGTGCCACGTCTGAATCCTTCACGCACCGTGTCGGATCAAAGCTTGAAAACCATAGTGGCCCATCATCTCTCCCGGTTCATGAAACCTATCTCGAGTCCACTGAATGTTTCCCTGGACACAGTCCTAAATCTTATTTGCATACTGATAATAAATTGACTCTTATCCCGGACAAAATTGATTCCCTCACAAGGTCTACAGGATCATTATTCTCTCTGGATGACACTGATGTGCAAGATGAAAGTCCTTGCACGGTTGAAATCCCCGCATCTGAATCATTTCATCCATTATTCCCTGATTCATTTCAGGAGTCTGCCACACCAGTAATTCCTTCGAGTCATTCAAAATTTTCTTATATTGGTACTGGCGACCATCATAAACACGTGGGTGGTGTTTCACAATCACAGTGTAAAATTGATGAATCTCTTAGATCTAATATTTTCCATCCGAAATCTTTAAATAGCCAAAAGGGTGACTTCCTGTCTTGGAAACCTCAAGATATCTCTTTTAGTGATCCATCCCAATTGTTAACTCCCAGGGAGCCTAACGGGCCAGGTAACCAACTTGATTGAATCGATGGCTCCAATGATCATTACTTATCTGGAAACATATTCACTAATGCCACTGAGGACCGTCATTCGTATCTATCTGTCGACCATATGAAGCCACCAGAATTCAATAATCCGCTTTGTGAAGATTCAAAGCCCCATCAGGAGATCGAAGCAATTTAACTTCTCCTGGCTATTACCCCAAGTTCTTCCGATCCTGATGAGACCCCTCAAATGAATCCAACCAGGGTTTCTCGGATTAGGGTTTCTGAAATGACAATTCCCACGCATCACACTCCTCTCAACACAACCACATCAGATATCAGCTCATCCGAGAGGGTCTTCCATTCGAGTGAGGTTCCCCTAAGCACATATTCCTATCCCCCAATAGCTGGTATGCAACAACCGACATATCCTAATTTATTCACTGGCAGGAAAACATCGACCATTGTCTCTAATATTTTCAATTGTTTCCTAGCTAGTACCAGTTGCACTCAGGCACAAACATGTGATGTTTGGCAAACCTCTCTACCGCCTGAAAATCTTCCGGTATATTCACCCCATCCTGGCGAATCTATAGAATCTGATACATTGGAATGTCAATATGTTAGTGCGCAAACATTTGACCAAACTGACACAAAGCCCACTAAAGTTTTTCAAATCACCATAATTGATGATCACATCCATTTTCCTGTTGATCTCGCCAAACCATCAAAGTCGAGAAACCCCCCGCTCGAAAGTCCGAAGTTTGTTCAAGACGGTGAGGAATTTTAGCCTCCACTAAAGGTTGATTCAGATCCTCATACCCTCGACAAAACCTAGGGTCAACTTCAAAATATGGTTTTCAAAATTAGGGTTTCTGCTCTTGGATTCGCAAGTATCTATAATTCTCCTGACAGATCCTTATTTTTTCCATCCCATCAAGTTGATCATCCCCAACATCATGATGAGATTTCTGGCTGGTTCGACGGATCCTGTTCGACGAATATACCTGCAAATAGGCAATGGATTACCCCTTTTCCGCTAGACCTAGGGTTACGCATGGATGGGTGTGTGTCATTTATAAATGATTGTAGGTTTCAAAAACATATTTCTGTGTATCAGGATGAAAGTGAAATTCAGCTTGCGCAGTCCATCCTGGCATGTTCTCTGGTAAGTAGCCCTGACCTTCTTTCTGCTACGTATGCTCTTCAGGTAAGTCTTATTGTTAGCACACAATTTTGTATGCTAGCTCCGATTCCAAACATTGTTGTTCTTGCAGGATGGGAACTAACGCGATGGCTGCACTGGAAAGCTGATTTCACATAACTCGACCGCCCCTTTGGTTAAACTAGGGCTTTAGGTTTAGGCTATCTAGGATTTGTTAAATAAAGGTTTGTTAGTTCAAGTTGTTAATTAGGTTTACTTGCGAAATTTTTTTCTTTATAGTTTAAAAGTATGTTTGCTGTTTTGCTTATGACTAATATATTAGGCATCGTCATTCTACATTTATTTTTCACTCATTTCTCTTTCAGTTTGCTTATTTCTACATAATGTTCGAATAATCAATGCTTGTGTTTCGCCTTCTTTTTCTCCTGAAACTGGTTGATCGTTCTCGCACATGGCATTGCATTGCGTCATGAGCCTCGTCTATGGCATCACCCTCTACACTTTCTTCCTCACATCATTTGCACATGTTGTTGACATAGATTTGAAAGTTTCGATATATCGCATACCACAACACGAGCCCTCATTGAAAACCCTGATCACCTTGATGACTTATTTTACCTCGATTGCTGAAACAATAACTCCATCGTTTGCGTGAAGTTGCGGTGGTTACCTCGAGAGGCAGCTTCTCTCAGGACAGGTCATCAAAGTCGCATTCTCAACAAAATACCTATGAGTCTAAATTCATTAGCCGGGAAGATATGAGTCGGTTGTTTGTGGGGAACCATAATTAGTTTGAATGGCCCATACCCATAACCTAAGCCTTGTGCCCATCATAGTCTCGAACATATTAATGAGCTGTCTTGCACGCGTCACCTGTGGGGGGTAGATGGGTTGTGAAGGCTTGGCATGAGGGCAAACCCAAATCAAGATATCTTTCAGTTTCTGTAAAACAAGAAACAACCTCTCTTGACCGTAAAAGAAGTCGGGATCCCTCATCCACCCATGAAAAATAAGTGCCATGAGCACATGAAAATAAGTGCTACAAGCACATGCAACTAATAAGGGTAAAGGATTGAGAAAGGCTTCCTGCGCAGAGAGGTATTGCAACGACTTCGCCGGGGTACTGACCAGGCTCGCTGGTAGTGGAGCAATGTTTGTGATTTCTTGAAGTGACTCCGCCGGGGTATCGTCCAGGCTCGCTGGTAGCGGAGCAACACCGGAAGCTTAATTTAAAAATTATGAGTATAATAAACCCGCTGCCTTGCTCTTCACATCATCAAAAAGCTACTGGTGTCCGTGAGCTTCTGTTTTGATGTGTTCTAATTAGCGAGACCTAGCTGAGGAACAAGGACTAGGCGTATTTGTAAAGGTCAAAGTAATACAAAGGATACCCATAGAGCTTGTTCAATATTCCCTGGCATCACTATCTAGGCTTAGGCTAGTGTTGTATCGTTGACAAAGATACTGGATTCTACCAGTGGTTCGCCATTTGTGGTAGCCGCTACAACACCACCCAAAAATTTGGGTATATTCAAATTTTCGGGGCCCCCTCTGCACGCTTAGCCATTAGGATCTTCTCCCAGCCTGTAATTAGTGACATCCCCGTCACCTATTCCTAGCCCCTGATGAACCTTCTCACCTTCATGATGAGATACTTTTGTCGCGGCCATGCCATGTGCGGGAGGATCGCTATGCATACATTCGAATGGAAACTTTTGTGTATTTACATTAGAAGCTATTTCACCATGGATTGTTTAGGCACTCGGTTTGGGTACTTCACCAAGCTCATAGTCTGATGTTACTTATTCGGGGGCATCGTTCTCTAAAGGGGAACTTGAACTAATTGTATTATAATGTTGCATGCAGGTCCACCCCACAGATGATTTTGCGAACAATATCACCGCCATGCTGAAGAAAATAAACCAAAACTATAATCACAAGGGTATCCTAATCGGGGGAATATTCGATCACGATTGAGCCACATGCTTTCGGATGCATAGTTTCATTCCTAAAGAGAGAGGCTTGTCTAAGGCGATGACTTATTCAGTGGAGATCAAAAGAGCGTTCTCATGCCAAAGCCATAGTTAAAGAGGGAACGAAAAGATGACTATGCGTTATGAAATGCTTTAAAGGTCATGGGATAACATAAGCATAGGCACAACTCCATATATGCGCACTGTATGGACTACTCAATAAGCCATATCTCACACCTAATTCTACAAACTGCCGCACAACGTAAACATATATGGGTCATGAAGCCTTGCTGATTGGGATGAAATTTGATGCATGCGCCAATGATATCAAGCTCTCCTCATGTAAAGCTAAAGAACACTTAATGGATTCATTAAAGGTGCATATGCAGCATTTGGTGGTAGTGGGGGGGCCACACCAGGAAGAGAGGGTGGAGCCCCATGACGACCATTTGTAGCCAATTTGAGAGGAGGATAAAACCCACAGAGCAGTGAAGGGAATAACCTGCCTGTTCTACACTGTGTTTGGTCGAAGTACAGTTCTCTTATAGCTTATTGTTATTAACATAGTCGCAGGAGGAATACATAGTGAGGGTTTCTGCTCAGCCATCGCCATCGCTTGGAGGCTTCCATAGTTTTTGCGGCACATTAAAGAAATGTAAAAGATACCACGACATTGCTTCTTAGTTTAGGCATGATAATGGAATAAACTGCCACAAATATATGCACCATGAATGCAACGATTGTTGGCACCCTGCATTTTAACTTGACAGAATGACCGAGGAGCATCAAAAGTTGCGCAATCCCGTATGGTCAAGAAGCTCGTCCTCTGTTTTCCGGAGTTTTGCAGAAAGGACGGAAGACATTACGCTGCATTCCAACGCGATAAAAATTCTTTTCGTTATATGCTATCGGCACAAGTTGGTCCTCAAGGCAAAGGGCATGAGAAACCTAAATCAAGGTTTTGGAGAGCGAGCGCGTGGCATGGTGAAACCTGGAGAGCGACCCAATGCAAATCAGAACTTTGGTGGCGGCCTAAGTAATATAGGTAGTCGTGCAACCTCAAATCCATGGCTAAGGCTAATGAGACTCGGCACACACTCAACCCCATGCCTTCTCCATCATGCAGAGCACCCGAGAAATGAGGGATGTTGGTTGCAGCTACCACAACTCAACAAAATGAAGAGAATGCAACATTTCGCCTTTTGCGACCAGTCGCTGAGTCACAGATGTGACTAGTGTGACCTGTGACAAGCATGACTAGTCGCTAGGTCGCAGAGCACATAGAACAGATGAAAAGAGTGACTTGCTGGGATTTGTGACTACGCGACCACAGGGATGTCGCATTCTTGCCCAATTCGCGAGGTTGTAGCCCGAGAGAATCCACAACATGTGCGACTACCCGACTGTGCGACCTTCACCAAGTCGCGAGGTCGCAGCCCGAGAGAATCCACAGCATGTGCAACTGCCCGACTCTGCGACTCCCGCCAAGATTTGCGACCTAATTCCAATACACTACAGAGTGCGCAGGTTATTGTTGAGGAGGAGAGGTCTCATGTCGCCATCTCATGGTTCTCAGTTGAAATGCGTTGCATCATAGTGGGAGCCTAGTGCATTATCAACCTTGAACCATTGTGGTCGTGGAATAAGCGATTTTTCATAAAATTACGCATCTGTAATATTGATTGGAATTTATGCAAATACATCGTCGACTATGGAAAAAAAATATGGTCAGCAACTGAAAGATATCCCTCTTTTACGTTGCCGTTGGCTTCTTCCTTATGGGTATTCAACAACCTCGGCCGTGTCTAGAGCTTAAAAAGTTGAATATGCGTAGGATCCATCTCATCAGGGTCTCTCCCCTTATTCAGAACTGATCATTGTTCACTCTCACTACTGCAACAAGTCATTTGTGTGGATTAAGCATGCAAGGATAATTCTAGTATGTGCATTGAGCCCTCAGTGAAGTGGAAGCCGCAGATTCATGACTGTACCCACATTTCATAAATTCGTTTCTATATGGTGCGATGTTCATAGAGGATAAAGGGGCATCATGTCTCATCAATGTAACCATATCCCTATGAAGTAACAACTACCGAAACAATTTAAAACTACAGATCCACATTTGGCACTTAGTCCATAACGCTACCAACGGACATTACAGTGATTGAAGAGGCGTAGGGACAACCTACACAAGCCATTCTCTCTGCTGAAAAAGTGGCACAACACTTGACCACATAGGGGTCTAAATTTATCGTTTTTACTCTTGCAATTAATTAAATACGCCCCTAGCAGTATTATTACGCTCAGCTCCTCGCTTTCTTACGCTCAGCAATAGAGAACGTCGCTGGCTTCTGCTTCTCAGATGGCATAAATCTCCACACTTCGCTGGTTAACGGGATCCCTGTCGTTAGCAACAAATCCACGATTCACGCAACAAACAACAGTTATTTCTCCAGCAGGCAGTGAATCGATCTATTTTCTCTGATACCAATTGTAAGAATTAAGCACAACAGAAACTAAATAAATTCACACATAACACAATTAAAATATAGACAGAATTTAACGTGGTTCACCCAACCAATTTGGGCTACATCCACCAAACAGAGGTGTCGGCTTTCTTATTCTTCAATAGGAGATTACAACAACAGATTTCTCACATCTGCACTTCCTCTTCTTCTCATCCCTCATATCTAATTTTGCCTCACAGGCTTACAATTTATAGATGTAGAGAAGAAACTGAATAATAAACACAATTCCATCCTATCACAACAAAATAGGATTAATTATATCCTCTTCAAGATTTGATGCCATCAAATTAGCAACAAACAACTATTGTTGGCATTATCCATGAGATTTTAGCCAAAAAATAATATGAAAAAATCTCAACATATATGATCATTAATAAAACCATGTTCAGTGCCATTAAGGGGCATCCTCAATAACAACTTTAGTCGCATTATCCCCTGAGAAAACTTCCTTTAGTTCAACTTCACTGTGTATAAGCATCCACTTAGAGTGCATGTTGGTAAAAGGAGTCACCACCGCATAACCAAAACTGGTTGTAAGATAGCTAGGTCATTCCTCGAGTCTCCGAGCACATGGATTCAAATCCCAAAGTACTTCGTGGGGCTAAAAGATGGCTCAGAATCAAATGATGGCAAGGTTCCCAAAGGCTATAAATGTTTTCTGAACTCAAAATCTACCGAAGATTCAATGGTAAATATCATAGTACACAAGTTTATACTATCGTTTTCGTTTATATAAATTTAGCTATCTATTAACAATGTAACAATTTAAGTATGAGGGGTTTCCCTAGTGCATTATATTAGATCTCATATTTGGGATTCAACTGCATTACGTAAGTCATTCACCTATGACCATTTCCATGGGATGAATGACTTAATTAACGCAGTTGAATCCCAAAAATGGTCATAGATGAATGACTTACTTAACGCAGTTGAATCCTAAAAATGAGATCTAATATAATGCATTGTGGAAACCCCTCATACTTAAATTCAAAGAGTAAAGGGAGTTCTACTTGAATGGTTCATGAGGCACAATACTTGCTAAGGTTTTGCAAATGGGGTAGCAAGCTAAGTGGGCTTGATTGTGGGGAAAAACACCACAGTTACCTGCGCTTGAGCTAGAGGAGTTCTGGGATGGATGATCCCTCGAGAAGTCTTGGTTACCGGGTGCAAGCCCCGGAAGTGAAGATTGACGCTATGTGATTCATTTCACTAGTTTTAATCCCACTTCTTCACCCCTATGAGCATCACCCGATGCAATGAGTGCTAAGTGGACTATTCAAAAATCATGAAAAATTAGTCAATTACGACTATCTCTCATAGAAATGGTCATAGATGAATGACTTACTTAACTTAAATCCCAAAAATAAAATCTAATATGTATTATGTAGTAGCTTAATATAACTAAACCATATTTTTTCACTCTTAGGCCTTCGGGTGTGCAAGGGCCCTTTGGGATCACAGGCCTTCGGCACAACAGGTTAACATATGAATGGTGCAGGAGGAATGGAGCAGATGCCCAACTCGATATGGCAGGGAGGATGGAAAACTTTCAATAATGACAAAATCATGGATATGAAACCAAAGTCAAACTTTGGATAAAAGATAACGACAACAAAGCGAAACTTTGGATAAATGAAACAAAATTGAATCCAAACTTTGGATAAAAGCGATAAAGCCAAATGAAAAAACATAAAAAAAAAGTCCGCGATAAGACCCTAAACATGAATAGGTAATGCAAATCCAATGAAAATTAATTAATTATTATTATTATTATTTTTTTTTAATATAAAAAAGTCAACTAAATTAACAATGAGCCAAAGTGATATGAATACTATATACCATGCCATTCAAAAAATATAATAAACATGAATAGGCAATGCAAAGCCAATGAAAATTAATTAAATATTTTTAAATATTTTTTTTTCAAAATTTTAATTAATGCCTCTGATATAAAAAAATTCAACTGAATTAACAATGAACCAAAGTGATATGATCACTATATACCATGTCATTCAACAAATATAATTATTATTTTTGAATATATTTAAAAATTAAGGTTTTTTCAACAAATATAATAAATTTTTTGAATATATTTAAAAATTAAGGGTTTTTTACCCTAAACATGAATACGCAATGCAAAGCCAATGAAAATTAATTAAATATTTTAAAATATTTTTTTATTTTCTAAACTTTAGTTAGTGCCTTTAATATAAAAAAAGTCAACTAAATTAACAATGAGCCAAAGTGATATGATCACTATATACCATGCCATTCAACAAATATAATAAAAACTTTGAATATATTTAAAAATTGAGGTTTTTTTTGACTTGCATATCTCACACATTATAATATTGTTATAATATTGTTTTGGTTCGTGTAATATTCAATATAGAATAAAGACAATTATTAATATTAATCGATACAACCATGCCAATTATGAATATCATAAAGTATTACTAAATATAAAATAAAAGTATTGTTAATTGTCAAATAAGGGAAATGGCCAATGTTAAATTATACAACTATGCAATTCTTTTCCTTTTCCTTGGTTTCATTTTAGTTTTAATGATATATTTGTAATTTTTCTTGAAAGATATTTGGATTTCAGTTGAATTATTATTTTAATTTTTGAGAATATTTTAATTTTATATTTAATTTCATATAATAAAGTATTACTCAATAGAAAATAAAAGTTCTATTAAAATTAAAATAAGGGAAATGGTCAATATTAAATTATACAGTTATGTCATTCATTTTCTTGGTTTTATTTTAGTTTTAATGATATATTTGTAATTTTAAGATACTTGGATTTAAGTTGAATTATTATTTTACTTTTGAAGAGTATTTTAATTTTATATTTAATTTGAATTAATATTTTGGTTTAATTTAATTTAATTTATTTATTAGAGAGCTTGTTTATTGATTTTAGTAAAGAAAGAAAAGTAATTATGTAATTGTGACTTAAGGACCTATAAATTGTTAGGGATCACTTGTGTTTTAGGCCACACCAACCCTTGGTATGGTTGGATTTTTTCACATAGAATTTCGAATCGATGACTTTTCTACCACGTATTAGCTTAATAAAACACCCTGTCACTATCTATTCTATGTCCGTGGGTGAGAGAAATGTGATCATTATATCCTATTATCTTATTTTAATTTGTTTAAGTGTTTGAAAAATATTAAAAGTCTTATCAATATTTAAAAAATAATATTAAAATTTGTTATTATTAATTTAGGTTTTAAAGATGTCCGTGGGTGGTAGCACAATTGGAAAAAATTATGTTGCCACGCCCATGTGTATCCAATCCCCCCTAGACATGTCTCACTAGTCAAACTTAAAAAAAAAAGGTTAAAAAGATTATAAGTTTAAAATTTGTAAAAAAATGTAAAATGTAATTTACATTTAATTTTTTTGTCATTTTTTATCCATGATAAAAATAATGTAGTGTTTTTTTGTGCATGTACTGATCGATCTAGAAACTTCCGAGCTTTGGGAAAAACTGTCAGGTTGTGCAAATGACCTATTTTTTCCCATATAATACCCTCACCATTTCCTCGTTTTACTAGTTTTGAAGCCTTTTTCTAAGTATTTCTGGTGGTCTGGATGCAGGTGTAAGTGATAAGCTCTCAAATCTCGATACTATGTCTTCGAGTTCAGGTGGAACTTCTTCAATTATCTTTGGAGTATCAGTCATTAAACTTCTAATTTTATTTTCCCCAAAACCCAAAACAAATTAAAAAAAAAACACTTTATAATCTTCTCATAATTGACGGAAGCATAATTGTATAACTTATACAAAATGTTGCATTAATAAAAATCAACCTTAACGTTGATTTAGTGACGGATTCCAAACCTCATTAAAACCTTGCCTATACTCTATCGCATCCAATTTCCTCATTAAACTCCATGCAACTTAATTTGTGATACTCGTAGATTCTCCAAGCCAAATGCAAAGGTCGTTAGATGTCAAGAGTTGCAGGCGGTCAATTTGAATTTTGAAATCCGATTTATAAAATCATCGGGTCTGCTTGGTTTGCTAAAGTCCTTCAATTTTAATTGCGATAACCGTCGATCGGACATCAGACGGTTGTCGCTCCTCCTGATCTCATAAACATTACAATGATCTCATTTGTTGTTCTGATCCACATGACGCTACCTCTGTTGCGTTTACCTAATTTTACTCATATAAAACGCATAGAATCATTACATATTTTCCTCAACGCCACCAGATTTAACATTTCAAGTTGATCCAAGGAAGAGCAGGTTCTGTTTCTAATCCTTCAACTCTGGCTGCCATAATGAATCTTCACGCATGCGTTATTCCCTAACTCAACCAATTTGTAATATGCTCACATTAACATACAGAGAAATTGATTAAGTCGATTTCACACTAAAATCAAAACCATCTCAATAATATTTCGAAGGAGAAATATAATATCTCCAGAATTTTGACAATATGTCTACATTTTCACAAGTACAGAGGAATTGAAATTTTTTCTTCTATTCAATTATTCTTTCACCGCATCTCTCTTTTTTCAAATACATTGCAACCTACATATAATTTTTTTTTTCAAACAATCCTTTCAATTCGATTCTTTTGAATCGAATTGTTCTAATTTTGGCTAAAATCCTATTACATGATATTTGCGTAAAAATCCTAAACTAAAACTAAATTCAATGAATCTAATACAAACTATCCAAATCCCTAAATACTAGTCAAATCTTATCTATAAAAACTGTAAATCGCAGGCTAAAGGACCCCACTCCTTTGCTTGTACTTTTTTTTGTATTTTTGGAATAAAAAATGAAGTTTTTTATCCTTCGAGCCTCATGCTCCTGCATCAGACTCCTGAGGACAAAATTTTTCATGGGCTCCTGTCCATAAGCTCCTCCATAGAACTGCCCAATTTCTGTAGCATGGTATATGTCATCCAAGTAGCTTTTGCAACTGGTTGATCTTTCCACTTGATCAAATACTCAAAGTATTCCCATCCTCTTGTCTTCTTAGACAATATTTTGTCTAAAATATTCTTTGGCTGCAATGTTTTTGCTATGGGTAACTGTCTCAACCAGTCGATCTCTTCTTTGCTTTCAGCTGTATCACCTGTGTCTCCGTCCTCATACCTGTACAAATCAGCAACATTGAAAATTGGAGATATTCCAATGTCAGGGGGTAACTCAATTTCATATGCATTTGCAGAAATTTTTCTCAATACTCTGCATGGCCCAATTTTTTTAAATTTCAATTTGTTATACGCCCTTTTTGGAAATCTTTCCTTCCTCAGGTGTGCTAGAACCAAATATCCAACCTCAAAATTAACTTCTCTTTTCTTCAAATCTGCTCTGCTTTTGTATTTGATGTTGCTATCCTGTAATTTCTATTTTACCTGCTCATGTATTACTCGAATTTTTGAAGCAAACTCTTCTCCATCAACACTTCTCATCTATGCTTTTCCCAAATTCCTTAATTCATACACTCCTCTTGGGTGCATTCCATAAACTATATGGAATGGACTCTGCCCTATACTCCTGTTAGGAGAGTCATTATAATCATATTCAACCTATGCCAAAATTTGATCCCACTGTTTAGGATGTTCACCTGCAAGACTTCTCAAAAGATTACCCAAGATTTTGTTCACCACCTCATTCTATCCATCAGTTTGAGGGTGATAAGCTGAGTTGAAACTCAGTTTAGTACCAAGATTTTTCCACAATGTCCTCCAAAAATGACCAACAAATCTGGTGTCCCTTTCGGAGACAATGCTTTTAGGTAACCCATGCAACCTTACAATATATTTGAAAAACAGATTAGCAACATGAGTAGCATCATTGGTTTCATAACATGGAATAAAATGTGCAATTTTAGAAAATCTGTCAACTACAACATAAATTGCATCATTTCCTCTTTGTGTTTTTGGTAAACCCAAAACAAAAACCATACTTACCATATCCCAAGGTCAATCTGGAATAGGTAATGGAACAT
The DNA here is from genome assembly GCA_034641835.2 of Pinus albicaulis. Lineage (NCBI taxonomy): Eukaryota > Viridiplantae > Streptophyta > Pinopsida > Pinales > Pinaceae > Pinus > Pinus albicaulis. Next base: position 761,272,021 of record CM076570.1, on the reverse strand, counting down.
ACAAACCTGTGTTTTGACTCCTTCCCTTTGCATACTGACAAACTTTACAATTTCACACATACTTCTCCACTTCAGATCTCATATTTGGCCAAAAATAAAAATGACTCAGCTATTCATAAGTCTTGTCTGCACCAAAATGTCCACCAAGTCCACCACTATGTTACTCCTTAATTAAATTTTCTCTCATAGAACAATTTGGTATGCACATCTGATTTATTTTAAACAACAAGCCTTCTTGCAAGGAAAAATCCAGCCACTTACTTCTGTCCAAAAAAACAGGATTACTGCATGCTTCAAATGCCTCTTTAAAATCCAAATCTTTTTTATACAATTATTTAAGAAAATCAAAACCCAACACTTGAATTTGACTTTCTTGAACTAAAATGTTTTTTCTACTTAAGGCATCTACTACTTTGTTTGCTTGGCCAGTTAAATGTTTCAATACAAAATTGAAACTTTGAAGATACTCTACCCATTTTTCATGTTTTTGATTTAGTTTTGGCTGCTGCATAATGTACTGCAATGCATGATTATTTGAATAAAGCACAAAATCTTTAGACATCAAGTAGTGTCTCCATCTTTTTAATGACTGCACAACTGCATAAAATTCCTTGTCATAAGAAGAATATTTTCTTCTTGTATCATTCAGTTTTTCACTGAAATAAGCTACAAGTCTATCTTCTTGACTTAACACAGCTCCAATAGCTTCTCCACTGGCATCACGTTTCACTTGAAAAGTTTGTTAAAATCCGGCAAAACTAAAATGGGCTTTTTTGTTATCTTTCGTTTCAACAACTAGAAATTTTTCTCTACTTCATCAGTCCATCTAAATGGTTGTTTGTCCTTCTTTATGGTTTCAATAATAGGAGCATTGATCTTACTAAAATTCCTTATGAATTTTCTATAAAAACTAGCAAGACCAATAAAACTTCTTACCTCAAAAACACTCTTAGGTGAAGGCCATTCTATGATTGCCTTTATCTTCTCTGCATCCATATTCAATCCATTAGCAGAAACAACAAAACCTAAGTATACCAATTCTTCCTTCATGAATGAACATTTTTTAAAATTTACCAACAACTTTTCCTGATGCAACTTTCTTAAGACATAATTCATATGTCTCATGTATTATTCTTTAGATTTTTTGTAAATTATATATAATCCAGATATACTATTACAAATTTACCAATAAATTGCTTCAATACTTCAGTCATAAGCCTCATAAATGTACTAGGAGCATTTTATAATCCAAACAGAATTACCATCCATTCATACAATCCTTCATTTGTTTTAAAAGCCCATTCATCCCCTTCCCTTATTCTAATTTGATGGTAGCCACTCTTTAAATCCAGTTTTGTAAAATATTTTTCACCACTTAAACAATCCATCAAATCTTCAATTCTGGGTAAAGGAAATCTATACTTGATTTTTATTTTTTTGGTTGCTCTTGAATCAATGCACAATCTCCAACCTCCATCTTTTTTTGGACTCAACACTGTTGGCACTGCACAAGGACTCAAGCTTTCTCTGATCAGTTCTTTATCTAACAGCTCCTGCACCTGCTTCCTGATTTCTTAATTTTCTGTGGGAGTCATCCTGTATGCTGCTTTATTTGTCAAATTTGCTCCTGAAATCAAATTTATATGATGGCTGATTTATCTAATAGGTGGTAATTCATCCAACAAATCATCTATAATGATATCACAGTGATTTTGCAGCATCTCTTGAATTTCAATTGGTAAATCACTAATTTTAGTGGAAGTAATTACTACCTTGGGTTTTCAAACTAATGCAAAGTTTACCTCATCATCTTCAATCTGCTGCAGATATTCTTTTCCACTTAGTAAAAAAAGATTTTGGATCAGATATTATTTTTGATCCATCTTCTTCTTCTATCGACAATAATGTATGATTGATACCATATTTACAAAACTTGTATGTGTTCTTTTTCCCATCATGTGTAGCTCCTCTATCATACTACCAAGGTCTACCCAGCAATATGTGACATACGTCCATAGGCATTACATCACACATAATCTTATCTTTGTAGCTGCCCAACTAGAATTCCACTTCACACTGTTCATTCACTAACAGTTAATGTCCTTTCTGAAGCCATGACACCTTGTAGGGTGTTGGATGTTTCTTTGTTTTCAATTTCAATTTCTCCACCACTTCTGTAGAGACCAAATTATCAGTGCTGCCACTATCAATTACCATTTGACAACATTTTTCTTGAACTTTGCACACATTTCTAAACAAAGTTTTCCTCTGTGCCGATTCAACAACTTCCTTTTTTGGTTTTAACAAAACTTTTTTAACTACCAAAGATTCTCCTTCTCTGGTGTATTTTTTGCTTCTGGCACTTTTGCTGCTTCTGGCATTTTTGCTGCTTCTTCTTCATTATGAGAAACAATTACATTTCTTTGACTTGTCCCCACATTCTCTAGACATTCATAAGCTCTGTGTCCAAGATTATTACATTTATAACATCTTATTTCTCTTCCTCTGCCTCTGCCTCCTCTTCCTCTGGAAAAACCCCTTCTGCCACTTGCATCACCTTTTGTAGATGTATGCTGACTTGAGATGCTGCTAGATCCTTCTCTAGGTGCTGTAGATCTTCCTCTACCACCTTGATTTCCTTTTCCTTGGAAATTACTTCTTCCTCTGGCAGATTGCTTCCTTATGAATTTTTCCTCAGCCTTCAAGGCCATCTGATAAGCCTCTTCCACTGTTTTAGGAGACAACAGACTGATCTCATCTTGTATCTCCATTCTAAGACCATTAATATATCTTGCAATATTCTCTGTTGTATCTTGAATTTGTCCTGCTATTATGCTCACTTTATAAAATTCCTCTGTGTATTCTTTGACTGTCATTGATCTCTGTCTAAGATTATGAATTTGTCTAAATAATGAAAGTTGATCATCACTTGGAAAAAAATTACCTCTCAACTTTTCCACCATCCGATTCCAATTATTTATTGGCTGCTTACCAAGTCTCCTTCTTTCTGCCTGCACTCCATCCTGCCAAAGCGCTGCATGTCCTTTCAATTTTGTGACAACAAACTTCACTCTTTTTCCTTCATCCATTTCTTCATAATCAAAGAACTTATCCATGTCATTAACCCAATCTATCAATTCCTCTAGATTTAAGCTTCCTGCACAAATTGAAACCTCAAGTCTGGGTTTAGATGTGGATCCCAACGTTGATTTAAAAAATCTCATTTCAGGAGTAACTTCTGCAGGTTCTCCCTCTTCTTTAGATTCAACTTCAGGCTCACTGAAATCTCCGGCATCTGCATCTCTTTGATTTACCATTTCCATTGCTTCTAATCTAGCTTGCATCTGTTGCATAACCTGCATCACTTCAGCATTTTCAATTGGTCTTCCTCTTCTTCGACCAACACCACCTCCTCTTCCAACTCTGTAAGCCATGTTAGATTTCTTTTCCTGAACTTTGAGATCTCGCTCATTGTCTAAAGGCTGCCCTAATACCACTAACGGTGGTCTGGATGCAGGTGTAAGTGATAAGCTCTCAAATCTCGATACTATGTCTTCGAGTTCGAGTGGAACGTCTTCAATTATCTTTGGAATATTAGTCATTAAACTTCTAATTTTATTTTCCCCAAAGCCCAAAACAAATTAAAAAAAACACTTTATAATTTTCTCATAATTGACAAAAGCATAATTGTATAACTTATATAAAATGTTGCATTAATAAAAATCAACCTTAATGTTGATTTAGTGACGGATTCCAAACCTCATTAAAACCTTGACTATACTCTATCGCATCCAATTTCATCCTTAAACTCCATGCAACTTAATTTGCGGCACTCATAGATTCTCCAAGCCAAATGCGAAGGCTGTTAGATGTCAAGAGTTGCTGGCGGTCAACTTGAATTTTTAAATCCGATTTATAAAATCATCGGGTCCGCCTGGTTTGCTAAAGTCCTTGCAATTTTAATTGCGATAACCGTCGATTGGAGATCAGATGATTGTCGCTCCTCCTGATCTCATAAACATTACTGTGATCTCATTTATTGTTCTGATCCACATAACACTGCCTCTACTGTGTTTCCCTAATTTTACTCATATAAAACACATAGACTCATTACAGATTTTCCTCAATGCCACCAGATTTAACATTTCAAGTTGATCCAACGAAGAGCAGGTTCCGTTTCTAATCCTTCAACTCTGGCTGCCATAAGGAATCTTCACACATGTGTTATTGCCAAACTCAACCAATTTGTAATATGCTCACATTAACATATAGAGAAATCGATTAATTTGATTTCACACTGAAATCAAAACCATCTCAATAATATTTCGAAGGAGAAATATAACATCTCCGAAATTTTGACCATATGTCTACATTTGCACAAGTACAGAGGAATTGAATTTTTTTCTTCTATTCAATTATTCTTTCACCGAATCTCTCTTTTTTCAAATACATTGCAACTTACATATATATAAAAAAATTCACACAATCCTTTCAATTCGATTCTTTTGAATCAAATTGTTCTAATTTTGGCTAAAATCCTATTACATGATATTTGCTAAAAATCCTAAACTAAAACTAAATTCAATGAATCAAATACAAACTATCCAAATCCATAAATACTAGTCAAATATTATCTATAAAAACAGTAAATCACAGGCTAAAGTACCCCACTCCTTTGCTTGTAATTTTTTTTTGTATTTTTGGAATGAAAATGAAGATTTTTATCCCTCGAGCCTCATGCTCCTACATCAATTTCCATGCTCTTTTGATGTGATCTTGAGGACGTGAATTCAAGTTGCTTATCATTAAAAGTTGGTAGGTTAAATCTTTAAATTGGCCGAAGTGTTTTCATTTATTGTGTTTCTAAGGTCTATAATCTTTATAAATCACTAACCAACATGAAGTGCAGTACCTGTACTCATCATGGAACACTTGCACACATTATGGGATTCTTGCACTAGCCACGGGTTCCTGCACTGTAGTCAAAGGCACATGGATATTTGGTTAATAAGAGCTAGCAAAGGGCCAGCTAGCAGTTCGAGTAGTTGTTAAATATTAGTTGGAATGAGATTGAATTATAGAGCGTGTCCATTTTCTCCTTGCATTCAACAGAGAAGCCAAAGAAGAATCAACAATTTACTAAATAAACCATCACGTAGTGGATCATATCTCGTTGATTAGACAATGGCCTTACTAGAACCCGATTATTGGAAAGATGTTGTGATATGTTTCTTATCATACTTTGTACATGATTGGCTCTATCGTAGCCAGATTTTTAATGTAAACTTTTATATAACTTGAGCCGTGGCATAGAGATATGGTAGCGCTACTATGATACTGATGTACTGTTAGTTAGAGATTGAGTATCACTATGGATTAGCTGGGTCTGTATCACTGATCTCATTATGTATTGAATACTAAACTTTATTAATCAAAGTCAAATGCCAAGTTTCTTCTCCATTCTTGTTATGTTATGTTAATGATCTATCTTACTCCATGATTTAGCCTCGTTTTAAGAGGGTGCGAGTTGGTTGGTCAAGGCCTAACCAACCCAGCTTGACACACCTCCATTAGACCAGTGCTGCATTGTTTAGAATCAGTGTGGATTTATTATAGTGTGCTTTAATTGATTGAGTGCTTCATGTTTATGCATTTTGATTCAATTTCCTTTTATACTCTATTCTTTCCGGAAGATATACATTGCATATTGATTTATTTTTGTTCGATGCTTAGATATGGAAGGTGATCACCATAAGCATATGGAATATTTTTTCTTCTTTTATATAAACATTATGCAAGTTCGATCTCTAATATAGTTATATTTTGTACATGGTTTTGTGGCAATAGTGATTTAACTTGAGATCATATTTTTGGGTATTGATAGATATTAGGTCTAAAAGGATTTGAATGTTACAGAGGTTTAATATTGATATTGAACAAGATATTTTATTAAGATATTTATTCATTTTAGACTCAAGAGTTGAAGGAATTTTGTCTTCTTATTAAAATACCCCGTCTCTAAGTGTGATTGAAATAGACTCGAGGATACTGGAAACCTTAGACTATTTTGATAATGAATTGGGTAATGTGTAACAATAGAACTTGTGATCTTGTTGGTCCATAGCAGGTTTCACCTCGAATTCCTTCATTTGATCTAAAGCATATTTATCATCATAACCTTTATTCTTTTTTTGAGATGTAAAGTCACATTGAAATCCCTGTATGCATAACGTAGCCACTGAAGTATCGTTGACCTATAACAAACTATTCAAAGAAAATGCATTTGGTATTGATTGGTTTAATCCTAAGCATTTCTCATTGTCTATTTTGATTCCAGGGTTTGTATGCCAGTTGATTGGTATATGCGTGGAGTGAATACTTATGGTGTTGTTTGTTGTCTAGTGAAGGAAAGCTTGTTGGAGAATTAGTTCATTATCTGAAGTTTTATTTACATTGTTTGTTATTCAACATTGATTTGCGTTCTAAGATTTGTAGCATTATTTCTTCTTTTCGAGTTTCTTGCATTAAAAACAAAGTTTCCAGATTTATTGTTTGAGTGTTTTTCCAGTTCAAAGAAGCAACATGACAGAGTGTGATTCTTTCTTGTAAATGCATAGTAGGTGTTTTCACAGTTGATTAATACAATAGAAACAAGTTGAAACCACACTTTTACTTTACATGCACAGATTTGAGTGGAAAACATAATATAGTGCAGGAATCTGTACAATACCTATTTGTACTTTGATTGATCAATTTTACATTGGTTAAGATTGTTAAAGGCTTGTGTGCATTTTTTTGAGCACTTCGATTATTTAGACAGTCTGCAAGTTCAGTTTAATTGGTGATTTAAAGAGTGAAATGAACAAAACATGAGTTGATTATTTGCTTCTTTATTTTGATAAAGTCGCCACGCTTAGTGCAGGAATAGAGGTAGGGATTTTATGCATTCTTTCTAAGAACCTAAAAGATTGCTAATGCATAATTTCGAGAAAGGAGTGGTCTTGAAGGGTTCCTAGGATCTCTTTTGAATTTACAGTGTTGTGCCTTGAAGCTTATGAGCCTTGGTATGAAAATAAATGTTGAGTCATTTACACAATCAATACTACAACCAACATTTTGGCATCGTTTTCGGGGAGACGCTGGGAGAGATTCTGGTAAAATTATGATTGATTTCCTTCTGAAAATTTTAGCAGATGTGCTTCTATTTTTGTTTATTTTAGCAAGGTATTTTTTTGTCAAGGGGATTGCTATAGGTATAATTTTTTTGAATAACTACAACATTTATTGGATTTGAATTTTTTATTCCAACAAGTAGTTTTCACAGTTCATTTGGTTTTCTGATTTTATTTTTATTTTTTAAACACGAATGGCTAAGAGGGGTAGAGATCCCAAGCCTAGTAAAGTTCAAGGTAGGACTGATGATTTAGAAAGTTTTATTCTCATAGTGGACATGCTGCAGGTAACATGTAACAACCCTGGTGAAAATTCCACATAATAAAAGTAAAAAATAATAACCATGGTTGATGGGACACGTATTCAACTAAGATGAATGTTGGGCAAAACATCCTAGTGGGTGTTCATTTTGGTTATTATGGCTAAAGTAAATTGGAAAAGTAAATGGATAAGGCTTTGGTAAAGCATGAGACATTTATTGGCATTTTATTTATGAAAATAATGGAAATTAGGAGAAAAGGAAGGTGAAAGGTCACATGTTGCATGTGAGGAGGAAAATGAAGGAAATTAATGGAAAATGAAGAAAATAGAGGCCTCACTAATAAAAAGGCTTCTGAGGATCAGTTGGAAAGCCTTTGGCTCAAAGATTTTGGTCAGTGAATTTTTGGAGCTCTCTCATTATTCTCTCTCTCTCTCATACTCTTGGATACTTAAAGTTTTCTTGGAACACTCTTGGAGAGTGTGGGTACTTCGTGATTTGGAGAAAGAAGGAAAATGAATAGTAGGAAAGCGCAATAGGACATCAGGATCATCAACTACAACGAGATTTGATTATAGGCACTGAGTTGCATGCATGTTTTCCTCAATAGTTTTGGCATGCATGGTGTATGAATGTGGATTTTCCTAGCCTTTCCATTTCCTAGATAGCCATGGTGTCGTGGGTTTATTTCCATTGATTGTTTTCTAGTTGGTTCTCATGATTCCTTTAGATGTTGGGTTGAGTTATTAGTTCATGGAGACTTGGGTGGACAAACACTTTGGAGCCTGACAAATCACTGTTGGGTTGAGTCATTAGTCTTGGAGCCTTGGTCAGAAAAACACTCTAGAGCCATAGGTGGGTTGATTTACTAGTCTTGGAGCCTTGGTTGGAAAAACGCATTAGAGCCCAAAAACAACTGGGGTTGAATTACTAGTCCTGGAGCCTTGGTTGGAACAAATTCTCTAGAGCCCTGGAGTAGCTTAGATAGAGAACAAGCCATGATGGTTGTGATGTCTGACCATGAGGTGGAATCACTGGTTGAGGGTTGAGGTGGTTTTTCCTTTGGAAGCCCTGGATTGGTTTTAATTAATGTATTTGATGAGATCCCATATTCATGCTTGGAATATGGCACATATGTGATTGGATGAAGAGAAGCTTGGCTCAACCAATCTATGGCCGGGTGGAAAATGGAAGTCCCATCTCCGATTGGTTTCTATATTCATTAATGAGCAATTCCTTCCCTTGGTATTTGGTATGGAAATTTACTGATTTATATGAGGATTCTATTTCTATTGTATCCATGGTATTTATGTTGTTGTTATGCTGGTTACGAACCTGTATTTTTACAGTGATGATATATGGCTCTCCCCATGTTTTTACTTGTAAATGAATACACAATATATATATGGCCAAAAATATTTTATTGCAGTTAATTATGCAGGGGAGGAATGCTTCTTAGTGATACTCAAATAGGTATGAGACCCATATGCTTAAATCTGTTGTTTACACTTGTAGCTTTCATGTTTGATAGAGTGCTTGTCATGGCTAGGAGGGCTCCAAATGAGTTATTAATGATGTGATTTATTTAGTATCATCATCCCTGTTATGCAGTAAAATCCTCTCTACGGACAAAGATGATCCCTCTAGCCCTAGGATGGGTCTAGTAACAACAGGGAACAATATAATGCCTACTTTCCTAGATTTCAAATGGACACAGATCGCAGATAGATGACCTACCTTGATCTGCTGCTGCTCCTTGCTCGAGTCCTTTGATCCTTTGTTCTTCTTAGTCAGATATTTTCTATTGCCAGCACTTAGTTACTTTCACAAGAGATCAAACAACACAAAATGTGAAAGAACAACATGTATTTCACATAAAAAATCTATCTAGTTGATCAAGGAGTACTAGAAATCAAATCATACATCATAGAAAAGAGTGGAAAGTAATACTAAATTGTATCATATTAATATAGAGAGGGGGAGTTACAACTTGTGCCTTGATGTCGTAGCTCTTCTTCAACGGGTCCAGATCTAGGTACATCTCCAAAGCTCTCATTTCAAATTGATACGAAAAGGCCAAAGGTCTCAACTCTCCTTCAATGCCTATAACAACAATTCTCTCTCTGCTGTTCTTCTATCTTTGTTCTAACTAGCAGAGGTATGGGGGATGTCCATTTTATAGTGAAGGGAGAGCGAACATGGATCCAATTAAGGTGGGGAAATGGTTTATCTCCTTGGGTGGTTCCTCTTTTTTAGGAACAAGAAGGCCAAAGGGAGAAGCTCGGCCCTATCTCCATGAACAAACAACCAACTCTCCACCTACGAAGATTCTATATCTAGAAGCTTCGTTTTCATTTTTAAAAAACTTCTAGAAGTGGATCGATGCGGGTATGATATCCATCACAGCACCGATCAGTGCTGCTCTAGACTAAAAATGAGGCATCGACGCGAGTGAGACAAGAAAAGGGCGCACTGCTCCAAATTAACATGTTTTTAAGGAGCTACTCCAGGAATGGTTAACAGAGAGTTTGTTCAGTATAATGTAAGGGATATAATGGCACATTTTCATGATGGAAAATAAACACTGAGGTAACTATTGAAGGTCCTCCTGGATTCGGGAACAGGGAGTACAGGGACAGTGAAAAATTTCTGTGTAATAGATGCCCCCCTAAAACATGAAGGCTGAATGAGAGTGAGGGGTGAAATGGTTTACGAGTACATGCCAAGACCAAGACACTGTCGTCAGAAAACCTACGAAATCAAGCACATATATACATAATTGAAATTTCTGAGATAAATACAGGACATGAGGTATGGACGCAACCATCCGTAAAAGAGATCATGAAACATGATCTGTGGTATGGTCACAACCATCCAGCAATAAAGAGGATCACAAATATGGACTCAGGTATGGTCGCAACCATCTAGATAAAAGAGTCATGTGTACAATAATGAATAATACATATTTCCTCATAACCTGGACTTTATCAGAAAAACCCCAGGGTCTTGCGCTCTGTCGCAACCCGAACATTAAAAAATTCATGCATGTGAATGAGTGAGTTGAAGTCGAACATGAAAGAAAATCGCCTGATTACCAGTCAATGATGTAAACTGTTAACATGTGCGAGAGAGACCAACAATAATGGAAATGGCCCTCAAGGTACTAGTAGTACAATTCACGATATGCGAATAAGGAGTTGACATCGAACACTCGTGAAATCATCCAATCGAAGGCCAATTATGTGAACCTATAGTTGGATGCGAACAACCCGCCGTTAGAGAAAGCAGGCTATAAGGTACTGAAAAGGGATTTATAGATCTAATTCCCATATAATGAGTTGAAGTCGACAAGAAGTGATATGCCAAAGGAGGGCCATAATGTGTCCCAAATCATTGACACGAGACAAAGGAAATAAGATAATGATTAAAGTGAAGAGAGAACTAGGCGATGAATAAGACGTAGAAGGAAATTATCTTGAACATATTGGAGATACGACTTCAGAGCTTGAAATAATTGACTCAAATGGAATAAGAGGTCATGCTGATGAAATTGGTAATTGAATGAGAGGCAAATAGATTTCCAAAACCCATGGAGGAAAAGTGACGATTGTAGGAAGTCTCCAACCCAACACGAAATAGAGGATGTGTCATGTTCAAGAGCGACATACTGTCAACGCAACTGATAAATAATTTCATTCCCCCCCACCATTTCTGGAGAGCACCCCAATTATTTTTGAATACAAGCTTTAAAGGGATAGCATATGCTTGTCATATTATTTTTTCCTTCAGACAAATCCATCCTAGTACATTTTACGAGCCCTAGGAAGGAGGAAATCGATGTCATCATGGTGACGGGTCCAATGCCGTTAAATTTTAACGAGTCTGACAAAGGTGGAACTCAATGCCTTTTCATGTTTAAATAGTTTGAAAAGAGGTGAAAAGAAAACTTCAGATGGCCCTTTTCTTAAATAGTCCCTCAAACCCGAAAAGGTAGAAAACAAAGCCTGAGAGAACCTCTTAGCTGCGATTGACTAAGGTATTCCTTTTTTGTAAATAATTTATCCCATCCCGAAAAGGGGTAAACGTATACTGGGTAAATAATGTTTCGTGCACTTTAACGAGTTCAAAACGACAAGAACTCAACAATATTTTCACATTTAGAGAGTTAGAAAAGAGCTAAAAGATGACTCCAGGGGTGACTTTTTCATTTTTTTTTAACCGAGTATGAAAAAGTAATAAACTAGAACTTGTGTACATGTCATCCATGAAGAAATTAACCTTGTTGTTGCACAAGAACAAAGCCATTATCTGCTTTCAAGGTAAAAGTCATTAAAATATATTAAAACATGATAAAAACCCTAAAAGTGACTTTGAAAACTTATAAAAAATGAGGAAAGTAAAAACATTTTTACTTTTTACCTTCACAAGTTTTGGAAGAGGTTTTTACCCTTATTGACCTCATTTCTTCAGGAGAATATCGTGGGAGATCCAGGAGGCTGATCAACGAGCCATCAACACCAAGTAATAGCCACACTCATTCTCTACATTTTCATATCTATTTTAATATTTTTTACACAGCATAATATTCTTTTTTGAGAAGAGATTTAATCATGGAGTAGCGGCGGATAGGCGCGGGGACCCCATATCGGGATTGCGCCGGTTTGCCATTTTTTAAGATAGACAGAGCACCGATCAGTGCAACTATTTTTAAAATGACCCGTGTCGATCGCAGAGCGCCAAAAAAAAAAAAAGCTCTAAAAAAATATCCATTTAAAAATGATTTTCAAGCATGAATATTGCCAAGAGGCTGTGCAAATGTTATCAAAAGAAGGAAAATACCGAGAAATCATAATTATTGAGTGGAAAGAGAGATATCAAGATGAAGTATACAGAGAAGCTATGGAAAACCAAGATTTCCTCGCTGCTTTGAGGAACTACGGGCTCCTCAAATTCTTTATGACCTCAGGCTTAAGAGCACAACTGAAATTATTGTAGTACTTGATAAGAATTTGGGATACAGGACGGGAGAGATTCATTCTTAGTGACCACGAGCTCGAAATTGAGTTGGTCAATATTTATTTCATCACCGGCCTATCACGTAGAAGAGCATGGGCATGTTTGACTGGGACCTGAATCATGGGTGAAAGTATGGATATGCTCATAGGGAGGGAATGTTTAGAGGCGAAAAAATCTTCCATTGGGAAGATAGCGATAAGCATTGTGAAAATTTTTCCACTCAAAGTAATCTTATACACCATTACACGTGTCGCCATGACACAAGCATCGCATGAGGCTACCAAGTCTCAGTTGAAAACTGCCGTGGACTGTATGTCTCCCACCATTTTTAACTGGGAAGAAGATGTGCTAGAAAACATGAAGAAATAACTCACAAAGTGTAAGAATGATTGACTGAAGTAGTTTGGTTATGGATCGATCTTAACAAAAATATTCTTGGAACGAGTACCGTTGTTCCAATTCCAGTGGGCAGAAATAGCTGCGCCGACACCACGGGAGCCACGTCTGATGAGATGGGCTGAGTTGATGCCTCGTGGAGGAGGTGGGAAACATATGTCATACAAACCTACCTTCTTTATATGGCTAAGGTGTCAACTTATTGTTGTGGGGGATTGATGCAGGAGCATCCAGATTTAGCCAACAATGTGATTATGTGTTCACATGTTGTGGCTAACAAAAGGTGGAAAAATTGATTATTAATATTTTTTTAAGTTTTAATTGAGAGGATTTATTTTGTTTTGATTTATTAAATTAAATAGGAATAAATTAGCAAATTGGTTCTCCCTACGAGGAGATTAATCTAAGTAGATTTGATCATTTAGATAGGATAGAATTTGTTTGTAAGAGTAGTTCAAACATAAATCTAATAAAAGACAAAGAAAACCGCTTTTAGGTACACACACACACACACACACACACACACACACATATATATATAAGTGTTAATAGAGAAAATATATATAGAATAAGTGTGAGAGAAGTGTGCAAGAGATGTGAGAGAGGAGTGGACAGAGAGGAGAAGTCAATGTAAAATCCAGCCATCTAAGGGCTCAACTATGTGTATTTTCATTTCTGATTAATTCCAAGTGTTGTGTATTTTCATTTCTAGTTTAAACTATATTTTATTTTCTCTGTGGGAATATATATATTGCATCATGCACAGTGAGAGTTCTTTGTCAAAGGTTTATGTCAGTCATGATTTGAGCTAAACTTTGAAGGTTCGTACATCGGCCATCACACATTGCATCCGGCGAAGGGCAACTAAATGAGAAAATTTATGTCAGTTGAGATGCAAATTAGATCAGCGAAGGAGTAGTGAGGACCATTAGATCGGGGCAAGATCAACAACAGATCTTAAATCGCACCCAGCGAGTTTTCACACATCGGGGATTTTAGAGTTTATGTTTGAGACATCGCATGGTAATTTATGTTATTTGGAGTGTGATGCGATAAATCAAGGAGGGCGTAATGCGAGCACAGATCACATATGATAAGGAGCATGTTAGTGTTAACCTTTAAAAGTTGTGGTGTGCGATATGGAGTTCGCTGCGAAATGTGAAATCGTAGAATCACAAGTATTGTGAAATATTTAAATTGGTAAAGTTAAGAAGTGGAAAGTTCATGAAGTTGCGAAATTGCATTTGGCTATGATTGGTCACCATGTTGTGGGCCCATAAAACCAAAACTTCCATGCGTATTATAAAATTTTGCAGGCTGTCTGCATCATTTGGTATCAGAGCATACACATGTGGATAATGAGGAAACTGATCATGGGACCGTCCTCATAACAAACCATCAAATCAATAGAATGTGAATGTAGTTGAGGCAAAGGAAGAAAATCCTCAAGTCACAGGAAAATAAAAGCCACCTGAAGCAAGAGAGTCTTTATTGCTAAAAAGAGAATTTCTTAAGGCAAACAAGGAAGAAAATGAGCCAGCGCAAAGGAAGATTTGATTCAGAACTGTATGCAAGTGTAAAGAAAAGTGCTGCAAAGTTGTGATTGATAGTGGAAGCACTGATAATCTTGTTTCCACAGAGATGGTTGAGAAATTGGGGTTGATTAAGATGGTACACCCTACTCCCTACAAAGTGTCGTGGCTACATAAGGTACATCAGATTTTGGTGACAGAACAGTGCAAAGTAGAGATACAGATCAATACATATAAGGATCTCTTATTGTGTGATGTGATGCCAATGGACATGTGCCATGTATTGCTGGGAGGGCCTTGGAAATTTGACAAAAAATCCATTCATGATGGCAAAAGGAATACCTACACTATAGATAAGGATGGAAAGAAGCACACATTTATACCTTTGAAGGATGAAGCAGAGAAAGGAGTAGCTGGGAATAATGTTATGCTGATTAGTGGAAAGGAATGGTTGCAAGAAGTCAAGAAGGAGAAAGAAAATCATTTTTCTGTTGTGGGTACTTCTACTTATTAAGAAAATATGTCTGTGGAAATTAGAAATCTGTTAGATAATTATGCTAATATAGTTGTTGATGAATTACCAAGTAAATTGCCACCAATCAGAAGTATTAGTCATCACATAGATTTAATACCTGGTGCAAGTTTACAAAACAAAGAAACATATAGAATGACCCCTTGGGAGAATGAAGAAGTTGGAAGACAGGTACATGTGTTGTTACATAAAGGGCTGATCAAAGAAAGCCTTAAACCATGTGCAATACTAGCCGTGCTTAGTCCAAAGAAAGGAGGTGAGTGGTGCATGTGTACTGATTCCAGAGCCATAAACAAGATCACTATCAGGTATATATTTCCGTTACCACACATAGATGATTTGATGGATTGTTTAAGTGGGTAAAATTATTTTACTAAAATAGATCTAAAGAGTGGATACCATCAAATAATGATTAGAGAAGGAGATGAATGGAATATTGCATTTAAGACCAAAAGTGGGTTGTATGAGTGGTTAGTGATGCCTTTTGGGCTCACTAATGCACCAAGAACATTTATGAGACTAATGAAAGAGGTCTTGAAAGAGTATGCAGGAAAATTTGTGATAGTCTATCTTGATGACATTTTGATTTTCCGTCAAAATAAGGAGGAGCATTTGGAACATGTCAAGCTGGTGTTAAATACTTTGAAAAATGAGAAACTGCTTATAAATTTGAATAAGGATAGTTTTATGAAGAAGGAAATCATTTACTTGGGATTTATAGTCTCAGAAGAAGGTTTGAATATGGACCCATAAAATATCTAGGTAATGATGGATTGGCCAACTCCGAGAAGTGTATTTGAGGTAAGGAATTTTCATGATATTGCAAGTTTTTATAGAAATTTTATCAGAGGTTTTAGTCAAATATGTGCACCAATAGTTGAAACAATAAAGGAGAGCAACCAACCATTTAAGTGGACAAAAGTAGCAGATAAAAATTTCAAGTTGTTGAAAAAGAAGATCACTGAAAGACCTATTTTGGCCTTGCCAAATTTTGATAAGATATTCCAAGTTGAGACTGATGCTAGTGGGATAGCAATTGGAGTTGTCTTGAGTCAAGAGCAAAGACTGATAGCTTATTTTAGTGAAAAGTTAAATGAGGCCAAGAGGAAGTATTCGTCCTATGATAAGGAGTTCTATGCTATTGTGTAAGCTTTGAAGAAATTGAGGCATTATTTGTTGCCCAAAGAATGTTTTGTATTCAGATAACCATGCATTGCAGTTCATAAATAATCAACCAAAGTTGAAACAAAAACATTCTAATTGGGTGGATTTTTTTCAAAGTTTTACCTTTGTAATAAAACACACAAGTGGTAAGGCAAAAAAAGCTGCTGATGCTTTGAGCAGAGTAAATGTGATTATGTAGGAATTGAATATTGGAATTTTGGGGTTTGAAGAAATGATTAATATGTATGAGGAAGACACAAATTTCAAAGAAATATATGCAGCTATTAAAAATCCTATTATTCATAATAGAAGCCAGTGGTTGGACTACCTGATTCAAGGAGGATTGTTGTTCAAGAATAATAAATTGTGTATACCTAAGTGCTCCATGAGGGAAAATATGATTAAGGAAAAACACAGTCAAGGACTGTCTGGACACTTTGGAAAGGATAAAACATTTTCTCAAGTAAATGCTTTTTATTATTGGCCAAAAATGAAAACTGATATCAAAAAGTTCGTTGAGAAGTGCAGGATTTTTCAACATGTGAAAGGAAGAAGCCAAAACATTGGATTATATCAGCCATTGCCAATACCCAATAGACCTTGGGATGCTATCAACATGGATTTTTTTATAGGTTTTCCAAAGACTCAAAGAGGACATGATTCTATCTATGTTGTCGTAGATAAGTTTTCTAAAATGGCTCATTTTATTGCTTGTAAGAAAACTAATGATGCAACTCACATTTCTAATTTGTTTTTCTCTGAAGTTATAAGATTACATGGACTGCCTGTGAGTATTGTTTCAGATAGGGATACAAAGTTCGTAGGACATTTCTGAAGGACTCTATGGAAGAAGATAGGTACAAACCTCAGTTTCAGTTCAGCCTATCATCCTCAGATGGATGGACAAACTGAAGTGGTGAACATGAGCTTGGGAAACATATTAAGGAGTTTGGTTTACAAAAATCCAAAGCAATGGGACTTAGCACTTGCTCAAGATGAATTTTCATATAATGATACTCCTAACTGGAGTACCAGTATGAATCCATCTCAGAATGTTTTTGGGATGCATCCATGAGGTGTGTATGAACTTAGATATTTGAGCAAACAAGAGACAAGGAGTGAAAAGGCTGAAGAATTTGCAGAACAGATAGAGAAGTTGCAGGAAGATGTCAAGCAGAGCTTACAGAAAAATACCCAAAAGTATAAAAAAAGAGCTGATATGAAGAGGACTGAAAGGGAGTTTCAAGTAGATGATTTAGTCATGGTTTATCTGAGGAACGAAAGGTTTCTAGCCAGGACTTATAACAAACTGAAAATGAAAAAGATAGGGCCATGTAGAATTTTGAGGAAGTTTTCCTCAAATGCATATGAGATTGAGTTACTAGCAAGAGTTGGGATATCACCCATCTTTAATGTTGCAGATTTGTACTCATACAAAGGAACAGAGGAAGAAATACAAGAAGAACCTACAGAAGAGGAGGAATAAACTTTGAATTGGAAAGAAAATATGCCAAAGACATCAAAAAAAGAAGTGGAAGCCATTCTGGAGAATACAACAACAAATAAGACCAAGGGACAAACCTATTATCAATATCTAGCCAAATGGAAAGGACAACTAGTGGAAGATGCCAGTTGGTTGACAACAACAAAGTTACATAAGTTTTATGCAGATCCTAAAACATTGATGGATCAATATCTTCTTCCCTAGGAGTCTGATGTAGGAGCATCCGGATTTAGCCTGCAATGTGATTATGTGTTCACATGTTGTGGCTAACAAAAGGTTGAAAATTTGATTATTAATATTTTGTTAAGTTTTAATTGAGAGGAGTTATTTTGTTTTGATTCCTTAAATTAAATAGGAATTAAATTAGCAAATTGTTTCTCCCTGCGAGGAGATTAAACCAAGTAGATTTGATCATTTAGATAGGATAGAATTTGTTTGTTAGAGTAGTTCAAACAGAAATCTAATAAAAGAGAAAGCAAACCGCTTATATATATATATATATATATATATATATATATATATATATATAGGTAAGCGTGAATAGAGAGGTAAAACATGTTTTTTTTTTAATCTTTTGCATGTTTATATATTTTTTGATATATATGTTTTGATATTGAACTTGTGTGCGGCAGATGTCAGACTAGAGAAACCAGCTGTAATATTCTTTTTTGGGGATTCTCAAGATTCTATGTCAGAGATGGACTACAGAGGAATTTACTGGTTATGTCACCTCTGAAAAGAGGGTGAGAACCAGAGGCTACCTGGCCAACTATAGACTCTTCCTATAGAACTTGGAATAGTCCCTTTCAGGAATCTCAACAAGGTCTTCAATGAAAACGCTTTACAAGAAAATATGAGCAAGAACAACGCAGATCAGGGCTGGGATCCCCTCATTTATGCTGTGTGTGACTTATATATATAATTTCAGCTGAAAAAAATCAGTTTAGGCACATTAAACAGATCTCCCAAAATGAAGACTAGCTAGAAATCAGCCAAAGAGAGAGGCTGCTGAAACACAAAAGCCCCAGCAACTATAATTGCACAGTTTTGAATGAAACTCAGAGGAGGAAAACCAAAGATATGATAATTCAGAGATATAATAGTAAATCAGATTTATATTTGAGCTTATATCCTCTACAACAGATTACAAAAGAAACTAGGGTAAAATCCCTTCAGAAATTAGAGCTGCAACTAGGAATAAACTACAGAAATACATAGACAATGTTATTTTTCAGATGGTTCAGCTGCTGTACATTAAATTTCAGATCTCTGAAATATATGTGGATGAAACATAATATCTAATATAGATCTGGAAACTATAATACTTTAAGAACAAGATCCAATTGGAATTACATCAAAATATTGCATAACAAGCTGTAGATCTGAATTACAAATTGCAGTGATACAAAAAACCCAGAAATTTCTGAAGATAAATTTTATTACTGAAAGAGATCAGATCTATAGAGACATGGATCAGTAATCCAATCCATGGATCACCAAGGGAAGGCAAGCCTAACACCAAGAGATCTTCCTCCAAACTGATAGCAAACTGAAATAAGAAAGCCCTCTCACAAAATAACGCAATATTGAGTAGAAACTGCGCAGAGGGTGAAGGAGAATGAATAACTGTAATGAAATTACAGATCTGATACAAAATATGGATCAGATTTCTCTTTGGAGGCTGAAGAACACACTCCAACAGAGAAAGCCTCTCAAAACAAGCTAGATCTAAGTAGATCTAGAACACCACTTGCTACAAAAGATAGCAGCTGCAAAACCCTCAATGGGCCAGCGCTGCTCATGAAAGATAGAGCTTGGTCTCTAACCAGATAGTGGCCAATTTCAGCAAATAACTCCTCCAAAGATCCTCAAGGGAAGAGATGAAACCCCTAAACAGGAATTCCAATCACAATCCTCCACTAAACAACAGAGAATGATATTTATCTAAGCAGAGAAATACTTCATAAATATGATCTATCAACAACCTCTTCATGTTGCTCTCCTCCTTATTTTATAACATGAGAAAGCCCTTGCAAACCCTAAACCACTTTGATGAGTTACTGCTCTTCACATTAGAGGCTCCCTTCTAGAACTGCACAGTCCCTTTTGGATATGCAATGAACCTAGACAACGCAATTGACTTGGTCAAGGTGGACCCAATCTTTGGTTCAAACCTCTTTCACACCTGCAAGTGATTATGTACATAGCCCTGATTTGTCTTTGTTCACATGGGAATTGATTTATTCAGAATTTTTAGGAGTTTTACATGTCCTCCTTTATTCATTTATTCATAAAACATAAATAAAATCAAAATTGAATGTCTCCTCTTAGCTAAGGCTAAGTAGGAAAATTATAGTCCTCCCCTCCAAAATGTTGCTTGTCCTCAAGCAACTGACAGGGTAAGAGCTATAGTTCTTCTCCTTCTCCATTGATGGCACCATCAAGAATCAAGATTTCATCATGGATTAAGTGCTCATGAAGCCAATACATCAAAAACTGCTCCTCCAATGCCAACATGATAGGTGCATAGTCTGCCCCTTCAGGAGTTTAAAACTCAACAGAAATGAACATGGGTGAAGCAATGTCATATCTAAAACATGTATCATGAAGTACAAAATAAATTTCCATCCCATGTGGCACATGTACACTACTTACTCTTTGCCCATACATACCCAAAAACAATACCAATATGTCATCTATGTATGGAAGCAAAATCACAAATAGGAAAACTGAAATTTTCACTTGAGGAGGTGGGTCACAATCCCACATAAGGTACCAGCACAGTGCACTCCTTGTTTTGAGTAGATCTGAATGTGATAGGTGGTAATCCCACCACATCTTTGCTGCATGGGTCACTTTTACATGGCTGAAAGTGAAGCCCTCATTAGGTGCTTTTGGGAAGCACTCATCATGATAAATAATCTCCCTTTGCACCTCAGGGGAGTGGCCAGCTTTGGAATTTTTATTGGCCTCATCATTGCCATGAGATCTGCATGTAATATTACTCCTTGTAGGAGCCATGGCCTGCATATACACTAGAAAATTTGGCGGAAATTCCGACGGCCAATTCATCGCTATTCCGACACATAGTCGTTGCAAGAGCGACAGTTCGAGGGCGGGAAAAACGTGGTTTACCATACCGTCGCAGTTCCGACGCAATTAAAAAGTGTCACACTATCGACACTTTTTCCGTCACTTCCAAACAAGCGTCACTCTTCCGATTTTTCCCAAACTGTCACACTTCTGACCTTTGTAAAATGTCGCACTTTTGACGAAATGTTGTCCGACGTTTTGAACGTCGCTCTTTCGATGTCTGTAAACTGTCACAATTACGACGAAATGTGGTCTGACATTTTGAACGTCGCTCTTCCGATGTTTGTAAACTGTCGCAATTCCGACACAATGTGGTCCGACGTTTTGGATGTTGCTCTTCCGACAGTTGTAAACTGTCACAATTCTGACGAAATGTGGTCCGACGTTTTGGACGTCGCTCTTCCGACGTTTATAAACTGTCGCAATTCCGACGAAATGTGGTCCGACGTTTTTATACTGTCGCTCTTCCGATGTTTCTAATCTGTTGCAATTCCAATGCTTACAAGGTGTCGGTATAGTGACGACAGGTTCAATTTAAAAAAAAAAAAATGAAACTTTAAAAGAGGAAAAATGATGTTTTGAATATATTGTATGAAGTAAAACAGTCCATGAAGTCATTAAATTTTCACATCTGAAGATTGGAACCCAAATATCCATCCAGAAAAGTGGAAGTCCCACCCCAGACAATGATAGAAAAATACCCCATGTCACATACAGGGACATGATATAAAACCCAGTAACGGTCCACATGGAGATTATCGACAATCTGAGAAAGCATCCAAATATGCCCGAGGCATCTATAAGAAAGTGAAATAACAGTATGTAGAATAGTAAAGCAACAGATAGAGTATCGACGTCCATTGTTCCAAATACAAATTAAAGTACCCAAAATCCTTGAACAGAGAAAAACGCTAATCATGTGAGGAGTGTGATATGTCAAAAATATAAAAAGACCATCAGACCATATCAATAAACCATCAACATAGACCAGCATCGCTAGTTTTGAAGGCAGAGTGATAAAAATTAATCATTTTTTTTTTCACAAGAGAAAAAACGTTGTTTTGAATATATTATATGAAGTAAAACAGTCCATGAAGTCATTACATTTTCACATCGGAAGATTGGAACCCAAATATCCATCCAGAAAAGTGGAAGTCCCACCCCAGACAATGATAGAAAAATACCCCATGTCACATACAGGGACATGATATAAAACCCAGTAATGGTCCACATGGAGATTATCGACAAATCTGAGAAAGCATCCAAATATGCCCGATGCATCTATAAGAAAGTGAAATAGCAGTATGTAGAATAGTAAAGCAATAGATAGAGTATCGATGTCCGACGCAATTCCGACGCAATGTGGTTCGACGTTTTGGACGTCAGCATTTATTTACTTCTGCAATTGCAAAGCAAAAGCAGTTTCAAAGGCTACCTGGCTAATCTTCAGGCTCCGTCTGTAGTTTATAAAATAAACAATAGTAACAATGAAATTATTCAGGTCCCCAGTGGAGTCGCCACTATGTTATCACTCAGATTTTCCTTGAAGTTGTTGAAAGAGGAAAGGGGTCCGAGGTAACCACAAACCAATATTTTAGGTACAAAATCTAGCCAATCTGTACCCAGAGAGGGCTCTCTCTATAAAATTTAGCTTTGTTTTAGAAAATGTAGGCTAGTTATAAAGTCCAGGGTTTTTATTTGAATTTGGGTGGTGGAATTCGATAGCTAAGGGCAAGATTGAGTAATTCAGGCCATTGGGCAATGGAGTAAAAAAAAAATGGCTTCACTAGATTAATTTTATCAACGAAAGATGGTTTTACAGGGCAAGATAGTCAAACATGGAAACAATTATAAATCTTAAAAGAATGAAATGGATTTAAAATGGATGAAAGGCAATTAAGAATCTTTCAACACATTCAAAGAGAGAAAAATGAGTGATTATCAATAAAGAGCATTTAAGTATTCTTTACTAAATAATCAAAATGCTTAAACTAGTAAAACAGGAGCAATTAAGAATTCATTGTTTATAACTAGTTTAGAAGAAAACATTTAGAATAATAATGATTAAAACCATATTACACTTAAGTACCTTCTGATTTACTCCTTTTCATTAATTATTCAGAAATGAAACACAGTGATATAATAAACATATATAAAAACTTAAAACACAAGATAGAAATGACTTATTGATCCGTAGTTTGACACATGAATCCTGTAAAAAGTCTCTAGCATCAATTCATCATCCAGCAAGCCACAAAGAAATTTCTCCAACATCACTTTATTCCGAAAAAGTCAATGTTACTGCAAAGTATATGAATCCACACTTACTACTCCAATTGATGGAGTATTTATACAAAAAATCATACAAAATATTTCATAACAAATTGAGATATTATCTAGGATAACTAATAAGTATTTTACAACAATATAGAGACAGATGGTCTCGTAGATAAGAAAAATGATAACTGATGTTGTGATGTTTCCTTCTTTTAAGAATGTGCTGGAGGCAGGCCCTATATCTTAGCTTGCTGCTGTCCTCTTCAGTAATTCTATGTTGATTATTTCGTTTCACTGATACTCTTTAACTGCTCTGACACTCTTTGACATTTGTTCATCCTTTTATCCTTTTTATCATGATATACTGTGGTAAATAGGAAAAAATTTATGTAAGGATAATTTTTTTAAAAAGTTCCATCATTTCTTCCCACCATTGAACTTCTGGCACTTTGGTCCTTTTCAACTTTCTTAGTGTTTCATCAGCCTCAGTATATCTGAAGAAATTAGGCTAATTTGGGAACAAATGATTTACTTCATGTCAAGATAAAATAAATTCTCCAATATGTCATGAAGGTTTTCCCCTGTAGGTAATGCTGCTGTTGATGAACTGGTTGAAGAACTAGCTTGATTATCAGCATATTTGTCCAATTTTTCAACATAAATATCAAGGTCCATTAGCTTATCTTCTGCAACTATAGGACTGGGCAATCCTCTATTTAACAAAATATTTAATCTTTCTCTGAAGGCAATGATTTCTTCTTGCATATCTGAGCACCTTCGTTCTAAATTCTGTACCAGAGTTCTTTTAGTAAAAACTCTCTTTATTTCCAGAATTGTTCCGGTCCTGTCCTGAATACCAATTTCTACAAGTTGATTCTTAGTCCGAGTATTCAAAAAATGTATAAGTCTATTGGCCTCTTCTGGCATATTTCCCAACTCTTGTCTTGATCTCTCAATCTCATCCAGAGCCAATTTAACTAAGTTATTCTGTTCATCCATTATTTGAATTGAGGACCAAATATCCTTTATTGATTGAATGATATTATCCCAAAGAATATCATTTATTTCTTTTAAAGGTTTCTCCAATGTGAGATCCTTTTCCAATGCTTTGACTGTTTTTTCTAATTTGTTCACTTCTCTTGTTTTATCAGCAACACTCATTTTTGAAAGATCATATTTATGTTCTAGAGTGGCCAATTGTTCCTTTGTTTTGTGAAGCTCTATGGCCTGAAGTTTCATATCTTCCATCGACTTTGTTAATTCATCAGTGTTCAAATTTGCAGTGTTGCTCTGTGACAATTCTGCTGGCTGACCTGTTGTTGCTGTACCTGTCACTACTCCTGCTGTAGATACTGGAATATTTTCCTGCTTATCTTTTAATGCATTCTCAAGCTCTTTTTCAGTTGCAGTAAGTTTCTCATTCAATTTTAAGAGCAAATCCATTAGTTCTTCCTTAGAATTTTGTTTGATGATTTCTGCAGTCTGTGGATGTCTTGAGGCCGGTAACTTTAATTGTTTTCTCAGAGCTGCAATATCATCATCTTTTCTCTTGATAAAAGCTTCAATACCTTTCACATATTTAGGATTATGACCCAAACCAATGATTATTTCCTCTAAAGTTTTGATTCTATTATCCTTAGCTTGGGAGGAGGCTTTTTCAAGCTGCAACTGTGTATTAGTATTATCCAAAGAATCCTGCAACTTATGGGTCATCATTGATTTATCCGTCAGAGTAGAATAAATCATCTCACCTGTTTGCTTGTGTAGCTCAATTTCATCTAAAGGATGGATATCCTTTGCTAAGACTTCAAAATTAGTCCTAACGTAACCTGCAGTTGTTTGAAGTTGCTGCACCTTGGGCTTGAAATGGCTCATTAACATCTTACCCTGTTGGATGTCATAAGCTGACATCAATCTTTCTTGATTTTTCGGAGCCATCTTCAAATATTGGTTGTACTCTTGAAGTCTAAGTGGATCGTTCCTGGCCTTTATATTGATGAATGTTCTTTTGATGTCCCAGGCAGTTTTTACTGGAGGTTTGAAAGAAGATATTTCTGCACTTTTTTGCCTCTGTATTCCTTGTTTTTGAAAATTAGTGGATGTCCCACTACCTATATCTGTTTGCTGACTGTCTTCTCTTCCCTGGCTGTCAGGGATTTCCTAAAATGATTCATCTTCTGGAAGGGGAGTTAATTTCTGCCTTTTAACATCTTGCTGTTCAGAAGAGCCACCAATAGGAGTAGTTGTTTCAGCCTCTCTCTTTTTTCCCTTTTCTATATTCATAGGAGTTTGTAAAATAGAAATTTCTGGCTCACTGATCTGAGTAGGAGGAATTTGTCCTTGATCTTCTTCTTTAGAAGTCTCTGGTTGCTCTGTCATTATGAATTTTTCAATTATTTGTATATCAGGCTTCTTTTCTTTTCCTTTAGATTCTACTGCTACTGTACTAATCTCCTGCAAATTTTGTTGTAAAGTCCTGGCTGAAGAAGATCCCTGCACCTGTCTAAAAGATTCTAGGTCAAGTATCTTTTCAAGATCTTTCATTACATTTTCAACATTGATTTGCTCACTATCTTTTTCAACCAATGTCCCTTCTGTCCATTCATCCATATTAGCATATTGTTCTATTTTTTGGATTCTTTGATGGATGTATGGTGACAGTTTATTTTTCATTCTTCCATCACAGATAAAGTTGTTTGGATCATAAGGCACCCAGTAGAAACTCTTTTGTAGCTTCTAAAATCCTTTCGGCTTCCTTTCTAGCTTCCCTAGAGTTACAAATGAAGGGACCTAATTGGCTCTTGATCCTTAGTTGAGCCTTTTTCTTTGCATTGCAAAAATGAATTATATCTGAATTATTCATCTGCTTGAAATATTCTAATGCAAAGAGTCTCATTGGGACATACTTGGGCAGTTTGAATGGGCATAACTCACATCCATATATCCTGATCTCTGTGTAGTTTTGATATAGGTACCAGTCACCTATCTTGTATTGCTTTGAGAGCTGAAGGATTTTCTTGATTTCATTGTTAATTCTAGGAGGAGAGCCTCTTGTCAACAAGGTAGTTGCAGGATGAACAAAAAGGTCGACAAACTCATTATAGGAATAAGGAGAATCAGAGGAATTGTGAGTAATGGCAGACCAAAAGATGACTGACCTAGGATTCCCTTTGGCATCAAGTTTCTTAACATAAAAGGGAAATTTTCTGACTGAAAGTAAATCATGAGATGATATATGATAGAAGAATACTTAAATACTCTCTCATTCTCAAATCTCATGAATTGATCATGGATTTTGTCAGCAATATAAGATGCAAAATCGTACTTGACAGCAGGAGGCTGTCCAGGGGTAAAAATGGATAACAATACTAGGGTTAACTGATTAACATACTCACTAGTATTGAAGCCCATTATGGAAGATATCATGTTTAAAATAAGTCTACCCTCATCAGTAAAGAAAGTATAACCATAAGGGGGAGGGTTTTTCGGCTGATGCTCTGGTAACATGAAGGTTTGGCATAGGCGGTTTAACTCTTCATGGGATAACTTAGTAGATTTCTCAAGTAATTCAACCATGGACAGGGGAGTGAGAGCTTGACCAGGTTGGAATTGTAGTATTTCATTTATGGACTTAGCAGTTATTGGGAAAAGGACATTTTGACTTGGGGATAAAACTGCTCGTTGGTTGGGATCATAATTTGCGTAGCAATAATGGATTAACTCAGGAAAAATATGGACTGAGGGGAGAAGGTACATAGGAAGATTTTATTCCCAAAGTCCAAAGATGTCAGAACCATTCAAATAATTGTCTCTGCAGCGGAAAAATATTCGAAGAGGATTCTCACTGAGAAGCAAGTCCTTAATTTGAAAATCCATATCGGCTAAAGGCAAATAATCCAAGTTCTTGTGAGGGGCATTGATGGGCACGACATTCAGAGCTACAGGAACTTCCATTTCTGGTTCTTGTGGATTCAGAAATGGAATTTCGGGGTTTTTGTGGAAAAGGGGCACAATTACCAGTTTTGGGAATATAATTGCAGTTCTGGGAACGAAAAAGACCAAATTGAACTTCTTTTCAGACCTTAGTGCAGAATTAAAACTAAAACCAGGATTTTTTTACAGAGTTTAGCAGGGAATTGGAATAAATACATGTTTACGGGAAATGAAACGTGTTTAAACAGGCGCTGGTTATGACAGAAGAACCCTGAAATACTCGGGTTCAATTCTCTTCAGCAAGGTAACAGTCAGCAAGCGTTAATAGTTGGTTTTTTAATTTGTTGCACGGAAGACTGGCTAGCGCACAAAACAATGAAAATGACGCAGACGCAATTTGTTTTATTTACAAATTCAAAAGGGTGGCGGGTTTTGATTGATGACGTCAGCATGTACGATGGTTTTTTCATAGAGGGATAGGAGCGGATCTTTGTTTGGGCCGCTTGCGTAGTGGAAATCTGGACCCAAAAAATATTAGGGCGAATTTGATAAGAAATTCGCGTCACAACTCTTCCTCCGTACGCCAGCCCAACTTCAGACCCGAAAAATATTAGGGTGGAATTCATTTGGTTTTCGCGTCACAAAATTGGCCGACGTCAGCAGGATATTTTGGAACGCGAATTTGGTTTGAATTATGGTTTATCACCGTTTGAAGTCCGACGGGCTCGACTTAAGAACAATTTTGTTTGATCCCATCTTATAAAATTTGTGTTGGTTTTCTTTGATAATACACATATTTATAATAAATCACGGGAATACCACACTAGTAAACATGTGGAAAAGTTATATAAATTATTGAGAACAATCATTCTTATGTAAAAATATCCAAATGTGATTTTGGGAAATAAGAATTCAAGTATTTGGTTCATATTGTTTTAAAGCAAGGAGTGAAGTTGGAGCCTCAAAAGATGCAAGCTATTACAAAATGACATATTCCTAAGAAAATCAAGGTTCTTAGAAGATTTTTTAGACTTACATGATATTATTGATCATTTGTTAAGAGTTATGCATGCATTTCAAGTCCACTCACACATCTCTTGAATAAAATATCATTTATATGGAATGATAAGGCTACTTTGGCATTCTCTCTTTTAATGGATGCCATGTCTTCTACACCAACATTGGTTGCACCTACTTTTGGTAAAAAATTCATAGTAGAGTGTGAGGCACTAGGACAAGGAATTTACGTAACATTAACACAATAAGGGATATCATTGGCTTTTAAAAGCAAGGAATTCAAAGAAAATATTTGGTGAAATCTACGTATGAAAAATAAATGGAAGCAATATTACATGCAATAAAAAATGGGGATAATATATCACTGGGAGGTACTTTAATGTCAAGATATACCATGATAGCATAACGTATTTTTTGAAGCTATGGATTTCATTGGAAGATTAACAAAAATGAGGAGAAAAAATGCAAAGTTTTAATTTTGAGATAATCTGCAAAA
Source organism: Pinus albicaulis (assembly GCA_034641835.2). NCBI lineage: Eukaryota > Viridiplantae > Streptophyta > Pinopsida > Pinales > Pinaceae > Pinus > Pinus albicaulis. Next base: position 761,243,629 of record CM076570.1, on the reverse strand, counting down.
AGGGTAAGGAAAATTTAGTACATGATGCTCTTTCTAAAATAGAAGAGCCCTCAAATTTATATCCAATTACATTTTCTATTCCTAGGTGGCTAGAAGAAGCTTTCCATAATGGAAAAATGACAATAGTACTAAACAAAAACTAAAATTTATAAAGGATGGGATGAACTCTATGGAGCATTGGGAGTGAAAGAGAGATATACTTTGGTGAAAATGTAGAATATTTTTATGCACGCAAGCATATTTGAATAAACAAATATTAAGGGAGTCCCATGTCTCTCTGATGGTAGGATGCAGGGTTCCTTAAAACATCTCAAAGGATCAAAAAATATATTTTTGGAAGGAATGAAGAAAGATATTCAAAATTTTAGAGAAGGTTAGGTTTGCATAATAAATAAAAGAGAGATAGTAAAATCTCTAGGGTTACTTCAACCATTCCACATACATATTCAAAGACTAGAAGATATATCAATAGACTTTATTACAGGGTTACTGAAATATAAAGGTAAGTATTACATTTTTGTGGTTATTTATATAGACAAATTTTGTAGATTTTTTTTGTAGAGCTCAAAGTACATAAACAACAAGCCAAGTGGCAGAAGTGTCCGTGAAAGAAATTCATAGTCTTCATGGTTTTCCTAAAGTAATAGTAACAAGAAACTTTTGGAAATAATTATTTAATATGAGTGGAGAAACACTAGCCGCCATGAGTTCTACATATCAAACACAATCAAATGGTCAAACAAAAATAGTTAACAAATGTTTTTAAGGTTATCTACAATGTTACTCTTTAGAAAAGCAATCTTAATGGATGAAGTGGGTTCCTCAAGGAAGAATGGAAATATGATACTATCATACTGCCTATCACACATCTACTAAAATTTCCCCATTTAAGGCCCTTTATGGATATCCAACTCCTAGTATCTCATGCTTTTTGCAAGATAAGTCCAAAGTATAGGAAACAGAGTCACATATGGAAAATACTAAAGAAACTTTGAAAATTATTATGGAAAACCTTCAAATGACATGAAACATGATAAAAAAACAAGGGGAACAACATTGAAGTGAAAGATAATTTGAGGAGGATAATTGGGTATTTTTTAGATTATAGCATTATAAGCAATCTTCATTCAAGAAAAAGAAGAATAAAGAATTAGCTCAAAAATGCAATGTGGAAAAAGTCGAAGTCGGGATTAAATCGGCAAGGGTCCAAAAGTTGAAATACTCGATAAAGTCAGGAGTTTTTTGAAAAATTCGGCAAAAAGTCGGCAAAACTAAAAAAATACAAAAATATTCATTTTTGGAAAAAATCCTGATTTTTTCAAAAAAAATTAAAAAATTATTAAAGAAACTACCTCACTCAAGATTTTTTCGAAAAAGTCGGCAAAAAGTCGGGACTTCGAGGATAAAATCGCGACTTTTTCAGGGATGAAAAAGTCGGCAAAAAGTCGGCCAATAAAGTCGGCTCCAGGAAAAATTCGGGATTTTTTCAAAAATTTGGGACTTTTTGCCGACTTTTCCCACACTGCAAAACTATTATGGCCCTAAATAATTAGTCATAGGATTGCACAAGTGGTATAGAAGTTATATTTTCCTTCTTCTTGCATTCATAAGGTTTTTCATGTATCTTGCCTAAAAAAGGTTTTGGGAAAAAATATGCCAATGTAAATAGAACTTCCAAAATTAGATGAAGAATGAAAGTTGATTCTTGAACCACAAAAAGTTATAGATATACATTCTGTATCTCTTTGACATATAACCATTATGAAGTACCTAATCAAGTGGAAGAATATTCCTCTAGAATAAGGTACATGGTAAAATGATCAATTCGTGATGAAATACCCACAGCTAAAGGGTTCGTTTGAAGTTTTGACAAAGGTTTTGTTATATGTTTTATATAACGCGCGGCGGAATAGTTTTATTGTTTGTTAAGGTCCCACACAGTGATCAAATTTGAAGGGCAGGTCCGAATTTCAATTAGAAGGGCATATATCTATGTTTCCCTTCCATAATGAAAAGCTTTTAAAAAAAAACTTTTCAATTGACCACAATAAATTATTTTTACATTTCATTTTCAGAAAGACAAAACCATCAATCTTTATATTAATAAAAGACTGTTACATATACAACAATGAAGAAGGCTCCATCTTTCATTGCTTAAATATCTCATTGGCAATGTCAACATAAGTCTTGAAGACACTATTACAAGAGTTTGGATACATACCACCGGGATATAAGAGATTCTTATGTGTCAGATTGTGTAATGCAATTTTGACTTTGTCTCACAAGGAGCAGCAACATGGAGGTCTGGATTTTTCTTATAGAACTTTTTTATTATTATTTGAAACGTTGTTTATAGATATGTATACAAAAATGAAATTATGAGCATGGTGGACAATTATTCAAGCTCATGATGCCAAACCATGATGATGTAAGTTCATAACTTAACATTTTTACATGTTAAAGACAAATAGTCAAAATCACTGACAACTTTGTATGCCATAATTAATAATCATTCCCTATTCAATTTTGTTAATAGGTTTATGTCACACGATGATGCAGGGGCATTAGGCACTAGCCAGCAATGTAGGAGGTTTTGTCCACATGTTGTGGCTAGGAGGGTTCGAAAACATTTGAGTTGTAACAGCTAGGTGTCAATACCTCAGCTGACTGTATTACTTAGACTAGTTAGAGTTGTGGGAGTCGAAAAGTTTCAGTTAGTTGAATTATTATAATTATACCTTTTGATTTCTATAACGGTCCTCTCAGAGGAACTGAAGAGCCATATGTTATGTATATAAATTGTAATTCCTCGGATGAATAAAAGTAGAGAGGGAAGAGGAGAGTAGAGAGGGGATTTCTGCAATAAACCTCTGTGTGTGAACAATTGTTTCCAGTTAAATGATTTCCAAGCTTAGTTGCCATTGAATTATCTCGAACTGCTAATTGTGAAGAATTTTTTAACTGTGAGGCGATTGGGTATTGATAATTCCATTCTTCTGTCTTTGAATTCCCGTAAATTTTTGGATAACCCTGTGAACTCACCCCACCCGAAGGCGAGGTCGGTGTAGAGAACCGGGGTCGTGAACACTGTTCCAATATAAAAGTCCCGCTTAATAAAGAGACAAGATTGTTGTGCTTTCGGAACCTGACTTGAGGATTGGACATGAGTTAACAAAAAAAAGGATAGCGGAACCAGACTTGCACTCGTGGTCAAGCCCTGTACCAAAACCACGAGCGGAATCACAAAAGCGGGTTGCCCATATCGCACCGCTTTTGCGGAGTAGGCATTATTTCCTATTCGTGAGCGATTCCATAGGGAATGCGACACGTGGCGAAGTGACCCTCGGAAAACCACTGTTTAACCCGCGCCATCGCATGTTAAAGCTCGACGTTGGAAGCTGAGCGAAATTTCCAAGAGTCGTTGATTTGGAGAAGGGCCATCGGATGGTGGTCGCACGTTGAACTTGCCCGGAGGTTAACTAAGGTGTGCGGAGGATAGCCAGGTACGATACGAGTGTTTGATTGGTTATTGATATATGTAGGTGGGGCCGGAGTATAATGAAATTTTTTAATTAAATGATTGGCAGATAATTAGCATAAGTCTGGAGCGTGATTGTTGTAAGGCTGGGTGGTGAAATATAGAGCCGAAAGTTCATTACAAGTTATTTATTTAAAAAGAAACGTGGAGTATAAATACAAAGTGTTGAAAGTTAAACATTGGTTATAAGGATTGGAGATAATATAAAGTCGGGAATATAAATTAAAGTCCAACCATTGTGGATAGTATTTGTTTATCAAATTCTACGAATTTGATAAATAAACCCGAAGAAAGAAGAATTCAATTAAGACTCAGGCTGGAGGAAAAGAACGGGGTAAACCAAGGGAAAATGCTGATAGAGCGATTGTAGACACACCAGCTCTCCTTAGGGTCCAATTTCAGTTTTGTTGCGTCACACGATGATCTCTCTTCTCTGGCATTTACTTGTATTGAAGATCACTATTCTAGGAATAAGGAGTTATTTTCTCCAAACATTGACAATGCATCAAGGATATCTTTCTATGCTTCATAAGTACATGTGTTCTACTTATAAATCATGTCTTGGAAGTGGTTGTTTTGCTGGAAATTATTCACCAGTTGGTTTCATACCAAAGTCTTTTTCACATTTTCAACATCCAATACATGAAAAAGATAATGGTTTAAAACAACATAAATATTTGAAATTTTGCAAGAATTGTCTGGCACACTTTGAATATGAATTTTGAAGTCAAGTGCATGATGCTGTATAGGATCAAGTGTCATTTGAATACCAAATGTTTCACAAGAAACTTCTCAACATGCTACCCTGCAGTAAGGATTAAATGACAATATTGCATCAACTATTTCCATAATAAAAGTGCACCTCGGCCATAAGACTAAACAACTACAAATGTTGTAATTCTAACAAGACCACGCAATCAAATGTATTCCACAAGGCCAAAACTGTATGAAAAATTAAAAGGAGTTTGCAACCAAAAATACCTTAGGCAACTGATTCAATTAGATACACCAAACCATCAGCAAAAAGGAAAACTAGCCTACTTGGCCCCAATATTTTCATCTGGGTCCTCTAATTCAACCAATAAAAAGGCCAAAACCATAGCATTGAGATACATTTCATTACACTGTCAATAACAATAAAATTTGACTCAGCCATAACCATTTCCTTTTATTTTTGTGAAAAGCTTTATGCATTACTCTAATGTGGCTAGTCCATAGGCCAAGCAGACCACTGGGTAACAAATATGTTTCCTTTCACCTTTGAGTTTTCAAATTATGCCTACCAAATCTAAGACATTTAAGAGGGGGAACTAATACAACATTAAAAAGAAAACCAGAGCACACATATACAAATTACCTCCTTAGCTACTGTCACACCATCATTAACTATTTTCGGAGAACCATGCTTGCTCTCCAAGACAACATTTTTCCCTTCGCCCCAAGGGTGACTCCAACAAGATCAACAAGTTTGTTCACACCGCCTGCAAGACAAATTGACAATGCTTTCGGTAAGTGTGCAATTGAATGCCAGACCATATGCCAAAACAACCCTCCATGAAAAATTAAAATAACACATTAAAATTGAATATAAGTGGACAAGGAAAGATCCACCACAGTGAAGTTTCACGTGCAGGTGACCTTCCTTTAAACATAATTTTTTCTCTGACCTGCAATTTTTTTGTCACTGAGCCATCCTTGTTGAAGTAAAACTCCTTTTCCATATCTCTTGTATTAACTACCTTCTCTCTGTCGCATAATCTCAGAGTCCCTCTTCTGCTTTAGCGATTAAAGGAAATGGGTGAAAAAACTGAAAGAGAAGACAATTTTCTGCCATAATTATCAAACATTGCACCCAACTTCTTCCCCTTTCCATTGTTACCCAATGAGGTAGATGTGGCAATTGTTGTCATACTATCCAAAGCAGAGGCCATCTTCTCTTATGTTGAATATAGAATTACAAGATCTTCATATTAGTATGAACCTTAAAAAACATGACTCCCATTGCTAAAACCACTTTTAAGTTGTAACAGGCAAACTAAACAACTATCGCAACTTTTGGCAACTTCTCGAGCATTAAGAGAGAAACAACCAAAGAGAAATACAACCAAAATCCTCATTTTAATGAGACCGGACTATATATTTGCATTAAGATAATAGAAAGAAATCACGACTATATTAAGGCCAACACAAAACAATCTTTAACCAGTGTCTCTCGCGGCCTTCAGGTTACCATGCTAGAGGTTGCATATTTTTAATTTAAATTCTTGACCTCTCGTGCCCATCTATGAATGCATCCAATGGGATATCTACATCAAATACTCCTTTATATCCCCAAAAACAAATTCCCTACTACAAGAGCACCAGTATTGATGGATCACCCCACACCATCCCACCCACTAGAAACGGTGAAAAAGGAAACTCGAGAAACCTTCTAAAATATCTCAAGATGACTATATGGGTGGTTCTTATGAATCAACCAACCATTCAGAACATGCTCATCAATCCAAACCATGAGTATTATGTGAAAATATTCAAGCAGGCACTGAATCGGATTTCTGAAGCTATGTTAGAGAAATGCTAAACTCTCACTGAAAATAGGTGAAATGTGTTGAAAATGGCAACAAGAAACAGTGAAGGAGGCCTCCTGAAACATCTTTCCTGATCCTAGTTGGAAAGTGATCACCTAAACTAGGTGGGGGACCACACAGGTGATTTTTGTCGAAAAGTCTATTTTTAGACATATGGATCATGGTCTATGAGTTGCGGGATGCTATTTATGGATGATTGGTCATGGTGGTAAAAATAGATGGACCTCTATTTTTAGACATTGGGCGGTTTCTATTTTTATACTGCCGAGCTAAAAATAGAACAGTCAAATATTATTAACCCTTAATAATATTTAGACTATAAACATTATCTTATCCTCTTGGAGCACTTCAGTTTGATGCTTGGATGTGGCACATGCAGCTGACGGAAGGAAATACGCTTTTCCTAAGGGTTAGTTGAGCTATTGCATGGTTGACTTCAGTTAGAACTCATGTGGCAGAGTTTGGTGGAGTTGATGAGACAGTTGGTGGAGTTGTGTTCGGTTTAACTTAGTTGAACTAGTTGTATTTAGTTTAACTGGCAAATACACTAGTGATGAGTGGTGTGAATTAATTATTAATTAATTCACTAATTATTAACTCATAAATCAACTAAAGAACACATCAGTTAACTGCAATGCATGGATAGTTCAGTGGAGACCAGTGTTAGAGGTGGGTGAAAGGGTGAGTGTGGCTATCGGTTGTGACTATACTTGTGCATGAGATTTGCACACACATTGATGGAGATTGCCAATGAGGATTGCGCAGTACAAGCCAAGGGGATTCAAACTTGGATCTCATTCATTCTCATCTTGGATTGCGTAGTAGAGGCAGGCAAACAGTGGAGGAGATTTGAACCTGTGACTTGTTCAGATCTGAGCTAGTTTGTGTGTAACTATTGGAGATAGTACTGAGTACTTGTGAGGAGTATTGTACTATGATTGTTACATGATTCTCTATCATTATAATATATATATAGTTTGGGGTTTTCAGCTGTAAGCTTTCCCCATTACATATTGTGTTGTATGTGTGCTTGACTATTGTGTTTATGTGCGCATGCGACTGTTTCTATTTCCGCATATTGATGATCAATTGTAGAAGAGGTTATGTATTATGCATGAAGCTTAAATAGTGTGTAATCAGGATAATATCGGTGAATAATTCAGCAAATTATTCAAATTTCTACAAAATGTGGCACCACTCAGGGATTGACATGTGCCAATTGGTACAAGTGGTAGACAATTGGCATGCTCAAACAACGAGGTGATGCAGGAATGACATGAGGGAAAAAATATCAGAAAATCCCCAAATATGGAGAACTAAAGCTCATCACCAACCTGAGATTGACAACTTTGCATGATGTAACCTATGAAATCGTAAATGGAGAAATCATAGTAACAATAAAGTAACCTATGTAACAATAAATTCGGATTCATCCTGGGAGTGGTAATGGGAGAAATCATAGTGAACAACGGGAAACATGCAGAGTTGCTTACAATCAAATAGATGAAAAAACACATACAAAAAACCTAGATAATAATCATGAACAAGCTTAATATTGAATTATGAATTGTAAAGGAACTTACAAAATGTGACATTACGAACCTGGTCAAGCGCACAAGCAAAAATATCCTGGACATGACCCTGGTTGACAAGTTGTATTGCTCATGATGCAAGAGGATTTGTACCTCCACTTCCAAGTCAATCAAAATCCATCATTATCTATACAATAAATACAAGTAATTGATGTAGTATTTTTACTCTAAGATGCATTCTTATGATAATGTTAGAACATATGTTGAAAATTTCAAAACATACTTGAATAAGCTCCTCTTCGTTTCAAGAACAATTTATTGGAGTCGCATGAACTTGGAACAAGCCTCCCACGATCTGAAAGAGTAGCAACTAAGTCAACAGTGACTTTTTTGTTGCTACGCTGGATCAAGGGAGGTTTGCTCAAAGATTAAATCGCTCCAATAAATTATTCTCTACTAAACAGGGCCAACCACGTGAAGGTGGAAGCTCTTATGGCCCCTCCCCCCCCTCACATCACTCTCAATTCCCCAATACCCAATCTATATTTCATTTTTTACTTTCATGAGCATAAAAAAATATTCAATAACTAATAAAAAAACAATTCAACAAAAAGTACGCAAGGAAACATTGAAATTAATGCTTGACATAAAAATAGTATGATAAATGAGTTTTTTATATAACGCAAAAACGTTCCAAGTATGGTAACATTTGTCTTATAATAATACAATATTTTACATTATCGAACTTTATTTTTCTTCTTCCTATTTTTAAAGCTCCTAATTACATCATCAATATCATCATGCTCTGCTCTTGTTTCGTGCCTTTCGACCCGCACTGCTGACCTAGTTGCGTAGTCACGATGTCTGGTCTCATCCAGTGATGGGGCATCGCCTACACAAACAGATAATATTAAATTTTAATTGTCAGTTTTTAAATATCATTGAACTAGTTCGGTAATATTAATAAAAAAATTTGCAATGAGATTATTTACCTGGTGCATCAGTTGTCGCCGTTGACCTAGTTGCGTAGTCACGATGCCGGTCTCATCCAGTGACGGGGCATCGCCTACAAAAACAGATAATATTAAATTTTAACTGTCAGTTTTTAAATATCATTGAACTAGTTCGGTAATATTAATAAAAAAAAATTGCAATGAGATTATTTACCTGGTGCACCAGTTGTCGCCGCTGACCTAATTGCGTAGTCACGATGTCTGGTCTCATCCAGTGACGGGGCATCGCCTACAAAAATAGATAATATTAAATTTTAATTGTCAGTTTTTAAATATCATTGAACTAGTTCGGTAATATTAATAAAAAAATACAATGAGATTATTTACCTGGTGCACCAGTTGTCGTCGCTGACCTAGTTGCATAGTCATGATGTCTGGTCTCATCCAGTGACGGGGCATCGCCTACAAAAACAGATAATATTAAATTTTAATTGTTAGTTTTTAAATATCATTGAACTAGTTCGGTAATATTAATAAAAAATAAATTGCAATGAGATTATTTACCTGGTGCACCAGTTGTCGGCGTTGACCTAGTTGCGTAGTCATGATGTCTGGTCTCATCCAGTGACGGGGCATCGCCTACAAAAACAAATAATATTAAATTTTAATTGTCAGTTTTTAAATATCATTGAACTAGTTCGATAATATTAATAAAAAAAATTGCAATGAGATTATTTACCTGGTGCACCAGTTGTCGCCGTTGGGACTGTTGCCCTATCTTCCTCTCTGGTGGTAAGATCCTCAAGGGAAACATTCTCTGTCATTTAAACAAAAAAATTTATAAGGACAACCATCAAGGTATAATTAGAAAAAAATATAAGTGGAAATTAATTACCGTCACGGCCCTCACTGATAGTAGCATTGTCGGCCTGGTCCCCACTACAATGATCAGGTTGCACATGAGGATCATCTACATCTGGCTCTAAAACTGGGTTATTTGCCTCGTCGGTAGTGCTGCTCCCCTGATTTAAACAAATTTGTTAGAAATTAAATTTATGGACGAAAACAAACATATTGAAAGGTTAATGTTTTACCTTATCAGGCATTCTGGATCTTGGGACCTGCCCCAAGCTTCTGTGACGTTCAACTACGGCTTGATAGCCGAAATGGAAAGTGATATTTTTATCTTCTTCTGTAGTTTCTGTTTCGAAGTCATCACCCTACATTACATATGATTGTGTATTTTTAATCATATTTGATAGGATTACAAAAATTTTGGAAGGCGATACAATTAATTATAAGATGTTTAGCTACTTAATTACAATTCTTGCGGCCAATTTCAAGTAGCCGCCCTGGACTAGCTTATGATGGCCCTTTTTTTCAATCCTAACTTTGGTTGCCTTTGAGGTGTCAGACAACCTAACATCAAAATATTAAAGTCAGATATGACGTAGCACACTTTTATTTTAGACATAGAGAAAATTAAAGCTATTGAATTAAAGTTGTAATTTACCTTGCGGGTCCAGTTGGCATTTTTCCTTCTTTCTTTGCCCTTTTCTCTTTTCCGTCATGGATGAGTGCTCTCCACTCACTCTCTGGAACTGTGAGAGGACGATCATATCTAGGGCTAAATTGCAATTGCGTCCTATAGGTGTCCTTGGTATATTTCAAATATTTTCCGGCTACCCGAGCCACCGCTGTTCTGTCAAATGTGCTGACCCCAAAAAGGGCTTCTAGATAATCTAGAAGTTCTTTTTTCAGGTTGGAACTCTGGGAATTCCACCCTGTGCGTATGGTTGGGCCAAAAATTACCAACGAATGGCTCTCTAGATACCTGTAGAACTCATTGTTTCCTACACAGAAAAAAAGAAAAGATATTATCATTAATTTAAAAATAAAAATCATGATAAATATGTTTTAGATAAAGTACATGAAATAGTTAAAATATTAAAATTTACCTGGGAGTTGTACATGCTTTATAGGGACACCTTCATCGTTCACCAACAACGTGCCATTAATGGTCCCTATGGATCTGACACGTGTAGCTCCAGGAAACACAATAATGTAGTTGGCCATATCAGCCTCATCATTGCCAACACGTTCAGCGATTGGCTGGGTGTCTGCTTGGGCAGGGTGTGTTTCTTGGCTGGAACCTAAAGGAGTAGAAGGTGTATGAGAGGGTTGATGGGAATTCTCTTGCCCTTGTGTCCCACTACCACCAACACTAGATTCAGCAAGTGCCAGAAAACGCTACATACAAAAGAATTTTTTGTTAGTTTAGTCAATGTAAAAATTAAAAATCAAACTATCACAATTCATCTCATGCAGAAAAAAAAAATATCCTTTTGACTTTTTATTATTGCCTGATATGTTTCTAGCTGGCGCATAAGTTGTTTTATCCTCTCTTCTTTTTTAGGTGTTTGAGACGCGTCTATCAAAGTATTAAATTCCGAGCTTGCATCTCGTGCCTTTTTTCGCAACAAGAACACTGGAGATAGGGATGAAGAAAGCTCTTCCTCAAAGAGGGAATCATCGGGCGTACCATGGATAGGTGTCTGCATATTTGAACAAAATTAATATTATTTCAATTATGTAAATAACTAAAATACCTGAAGATAGAGCAATGTTGGCACTTTACATGTTCTTCTGCTGGCCTCTTTCCGCGATCATCCCATCTCGAGGTTGTTCCTGCACTGCTCTGATCAGTCTACCACATTGCAATAAAATTATAAATTTAAAAACTTGAAAAAAATATCTAACTTGAAAACACAAAATGAAAACTGAAATAATTTCTAATAAGACACCGGACGACAGAGTTAGAGTTTCAAATATGCCTTGCATTGAATTCAGTCCTGGAAACATGTCATTGCACATTAAGGCACCCAAACAAGAGATGAGTTGACAATGAAGACCTTATTGAATATATTGTTGGAGCAACTTCTAGTAAACTTGTTGTGAAGACCTTGAGGACATTTTTGGACCAACATTGTTGAAGCTGATGGTATAGCATTGTTGGAGACGATCTTGAAGGGCCTTGAAGTGAAGCTTTTGGAGCAACTATTGAAAAATCCTTAGAGCATTTAAGTAAGGCACTTTCTATCTTCCATCACCTTTTTCCTTTGAATATCCTTTAAACGATTTTGTTGATATTTAATGTTTGAAATCACGTTATAATTCCTTGATTATATGTGTTTGGGGACTTTCCCTTTGAAATTACCCAAAAATACCCTGGCAATTTTATCTTCAGGATGCATGTCTGATCCTATTGTTCAATATTTTGATTGATAGTAGTAAACATAGAGAGTTAGGGGGATCTTGACTTGGTTTGGTTGGGCCATTAGGTCCCTAACATCTACTAGGGAGAACCCCCCTTGAGTTGGAGGAGAGCTAGCCCGAAGTGAAAAGAGGCTGGTGAGGTGACAATGGGGCTATTGAATTACACATGGTATCACACTTAAGCTTTAGGAATTTATCTTGAGAAGTGCGAGATTTTGCTATATCAATTCTCAAATTTTTTACAACACTATTGTTAAGAACTAATAAGAAGTGATGTTGAGGGGTTTTTGGGTATAAGAAACAATACCATTTAAAAAATAGGGTTCTCAGTACTTGGCATTCTTTCACCTGGGCCTAGGGGCACACTAGAATAATTTCACACTAAACCATGCAAACTTAAAAGTAACTTAACAGATCCATAAAGTAATAATAATCATAATTCCTAATTTCCTATTGTACGATATGATGCAAAGTATTCAAACATGAAGCAATGAAGACATGTAATGTTTGAATTTCAAGATTGATGAACCAATACAAGAAGTTAGAAACTACAACTTTGATTCAATACTCTGTGTCCTAACTCCAGGAAGGAATCTAGTTTGTAGTACAGAACATGCATCATGTATTATCAATTCTTAATTGACAACAACTAAAGGACATCTACCTCATCAATTCCTTCCCATTTTGTGTTTTATGTTATATTCCTTATAAAAGTGTCAAATTTCTCTCAAAGTAAGCAACCACTGAATAAAATAAAAAATAGTTGAGATATGATTGAGAAATGGTCATTTATTTCTTGAAGGGATCTTCACAATTTCTTTGGTTTTTTTTCATCTCAAGAAACAAGAAATGACCTAAGAAACTATTGTGATATAATATAAGAAACAACACGGTGCAATGGCCATTTTCAAAGCCAAATGATGTCCATTGAGGATATGGCCTTTATTTGGTTCCTGTTTCATAGGAGTTTCGGGTAGAAATGGAACTTTGTTGTACCATTTCCAGTAGTAAAAAGGGAAAACCTTCTTTTTCCATGGGAAATAATTTACCTTTCCTTTTTCAAGATAATCTAAATCACAAAAAATATGAACTACTCTGCACACATTCTTGGATAATGTGAAAGTGGAAAAGGAATACCCTACACAAGTGATGCACACATGTACATTTGAACACTAATAGATTTTTGTAGTTGAAATGCAATACTTGTTTTCATTTAAATGTAGGGTTTTTAAAGCAGGGAGAAATAATGGCTGCCAAATTAGTAAGCATTTCTTTGGGAAAAATTTAAATCTTGTATTGGGTGATGAAGATAATAGAGGGTATTGAATCTTGATTCTTGAAATCTAGAGAGAACCCTACAACCTAACACAATCCAATGGAATTGACCAAAAAAACCCAAATAGAGTCAACCCTACTATAGGAGGAAAGGCCTGCAGTAAGAACTTACCATTTTTCAAGAGGCGAGGGCGAATCTTTGTTCTACAAATAGGGAAAATGCGTTACCCAAGAGGCGGGGGCGAATCTTTGTGCAAGAGCTCGGGCGGGCATGCGTTGCAGAGCTCAGGGCGAATGCTGAGGGCGAATGTTGTTCTGCAAGAGCGGAGGGCGAATGCGCGTGTGATATCAGATGTTAATGTAGCACACATGTACATTTGAACACTAATAGATTTTTGTAGTTGAAATGCAATGCTTGTTTTCATTTAAATGTAGTGTTTTTAAAGCGGGGAGAAATAATGGTTGCCAAATTAATAAGCGTTTCTTTGGGAAAAATTTAAATCTTGTATTGGGTGATGAAGATAATAGAGGGTATTGAATCTTGATTCTTGACATCTAGAGAGAACCCTACAGCCTAACACAATCCAATGGAGTTGACCAAAAAAACCCAAATAGAGTCAACCCTACTATAGGAGGAAGGGCCTGTAGTAAGAACTTACCATTTTGCAAGAGCTGAGGGCGAATGTTGTTTTGCAAGAGCTGAGGGCGAACGCTGAGGGAAAATACTGAGGGCAAATGCTGTTCTGCAAGAGTTGAGCGCAAATGCTAAGGGCGAATGTTGTTCTGCAAGAGCGGAGGGCGAATGCGCGCGTGATATCAGACGTTAATGTAGCTATTGCGACAGATACGAAACAATAAAATCATTTTTATGTAGCGCGCATATAAGTTTCGTATTTTTATTTAGCGCGCATATAAGTGTCGTTATACCGACGGCGGAAAAGGCATTGCTATTGCGACGAAGGCCTCCAAACGTCGCAATTGCGACACTTAGACATTGTGTCGCACTTGCGACGTTTGGAGGCAGTCGTCGCAATAGCGACGCTTTGGGCCATAGTGTCACAATTGCAACGTCTTCCTCCAAATGTCTCAATTGTGACACTTTTCTAAGTGTTGGTATTGCGACACTTTTCTATAAACATCAGTATAGCGATGGTTTCGGGCGAGATGGAAAAAATTTGGGGAAATTTCCGACATTTGGTTAAAAGCATCGGAACCAAGTGTCGGAATTTCCGCCAAATGTAGTAGTGACATATGGTAAGATAATGTGCTAAATCAGAAAAATAAACTTGCTCCATAAGATCAAATTTCTTACCATACAAGTCTCCCACACACATAGAGTTAGGCATGGGCTTTTCTCCTCTTTGGAGAGAAGAAAGAGATGGCTGAAATGTCTCCTGCATAGGATCCCTTGGCTGCCCCATCTCCATATAACTATTGCACTCTTGTAAGTGCTGATGTAGTTCCTCCCAATCATAATGCTGATGTAGTTCTTCCTCCATACCCTCCCAATCAAAACTCTTCAAGATTAGGGAGTAGATTTTTGCTGACTGCATGTAGCTGGAAAGGAACTCCTTGTCTTCTCTTTGTAGTATCTATTGCTTAAGCTTGGAGGCTTGAGACAAGAATACTTTACCAAGATGATAGATGACCCCTTCATGGACCAAATAGCCTCCTCCTTGCTTTATGCCATCTAAGATCATCTCGGTGTGCAGATCTTTGGAGTACTCCACAAGGAATTGAGACCTCCAATATGGATCTACACTTCTCAACAAGGACAACGCTGTTGATGCATATATGGTGGTGCTTGCCTTGTTGCTGCTTGTGTCTTTGGCACTATGCATGCCAAAATTGTTTGTGGGAAGGCTGATCCTCCACCTTGCTTCTTCCCACAGCGCTGTGACTCTTTCTTCCATTGTTTCAGCACTTGGTGAAGCTTTCCCCACAGAATATAATGGCACCCCAAGTGGCTTGCCATGATGTAGGAATGTCCCTTGCAGCCTTCTCATAAACATGAGAGAAGGAACTGTGAGGTCCCTGCCCCCACTAGGCAATTCCATCTTTGTTGTGTGGGTAGAAGCATCAAGTGAAGGGTAGGTGTGCATGCCTTGAATGATTTGTTGTTTCCCACTCTTCAAATCCACCCATTCCATATGCAAGGCCTTCCAATCAGTGGTGACTTTTCCCAAAGTAATCAACCACTAGACACCCAAGATGATGTTGGTTTCTAGTATGTCCACTAAAAAGAAGTGGTCCTCCAAAGTATAGGTCCCCATAGTCACAAAAAGTGATGGAACATACTGCATGCACTGCATAGTTCTATCTCCCGGAACCAAAACAGAGAACCCATCAAAAGTATCAATAGGGATCCCTCTCCTTTGCACAAAGTGAGCATCAATGAAGTTGTGGGTTTCCCCACTGTCAATCAGAATGGATACTCTTTGGTTCATAACTGAACCTTGTACTCTAAGAGTCAAATACTTGGGCACTCCTCTCAAAGAAGCAAGAGTCCCACTGGTTGGAGAAAATGCTCCTTCTTCTTCTCTGGATGATGATGGATCCTCCTCCTCATCATCACCAGTGCTGTGACCTCTCGTAGGTCCATCATTTACCTCTCCCACCTCACAATAAGAGAAGACTTCAATATAGTGTGCTCTTCCATCAACACATCTATGTCCCGGTACCCATGGCTCTTGACAAGTGAAACATAATTTATTTTTCCTCAACTCCCTTCAGAGATCATTGTCAAGAAGCTTTTTCTATGAGCTCTCCCTGGGTGGAGAAGCTTTCCCCTCCTTCCCTTTATAAGAGTGAGTGGCTTTGATTGGGAAGGTTACCTTTGCCCTTGGCAAGGCATCTTGGAGATCTCTTGTTCTTTCAATGGCATCATGCAGAGTGGTGGGCTTGGTAGACTTGACCAACCCATGCCAAGGTTCTTCCAGGCCATCAATGAACATATAGACTCTCCTTGGAACTGAAAGATCGAGAACCATTACAGAGAGCCTCAAGAATTTAGAGATATAGGCCTCAGCATCTCCTGTCTGCTTAAGCTTTGCTAAGCTTATGAAAGGGGCCTCCGGATCCTTCCGATCAAATCTCTCCACTAGTCTCCTAGTGAACTCAACATAAGTGGACACATTGCTGTGCCCCAATGTAGAAAGTCCATGAAACCACCAGTTGTGGGCTTCTCCATCAAAATTCAGCGCAAAAATCTTAATGGCTTCTGCTTCAGGCACTTTATTGAGCTGGAAAAAGATGTCCAAATTTTCCACCCATGCTTTAGCTAAACAAGAGGGTGATCCATAGAACTTAGGCAAGAAGAGCCTGCCCATGGTGTGGTGCTTCCCATGAAGGAAACCTCCATCTCTATACTGCTGCCATGGCCTCCTCCGGTCCTTGAGATGGCAGAAGTCTTGAAAGCTCAAGTTATCCTTGAAAATTTGACTTTGTGAATCATATTATGCAAAGTAGCCCTCCAAAGAGGTTGGCTCTTGAAGCCCTTCATTCTCTACAACCAAGAAGGTAGGCATCATAAAGCGTTGTGAGATCTGTGGAACTTGTGGCAAGCTCACAAGTTGTCCAGTTCCATACTGAGACATTTCAGAACTTTCTCCTTGATAGAGTCTTCCAAGGGACTCCCTCATTCGATCTATCCTCATCTCCTTTATCTCCTTGATATATCTTGCATAGCTTCCAAGAGAGTTTTTGCAAACTCTTCTGCCTCCTTATCTTTATCATTCACCAATTCAGGGGCTTTCCCCTTGCCTTGACCCTTGTCAAGGTCAACAGTAGTATAGTCATAATTTATATGACTGCTATTCTGGTATCTCCTCTCCCTCTCAGAAAGAGGATCTTCATCTTCGGAATGTAGCATGACTAAGGCTCCAATGCTAGCACAGGCTGTGCCAAGAGTGGAGCTCCGATACCACTGTAATATTCCTTTTTAGGGATTCTCAAGATTCTATGTCAGAGATGGAATACAAAGGAATTTAATAGTTATGTCACCTCTGAAAAGAAGGTGAGAACCAGAGGCTACCTGGCCAACTGTAGACTCTGCCTATAG
Source organism: Pinus albicaulis (assembly GCA_034641835.2). Classification (NCBI taxonomy): domain Eukaryota; kingdom Viridiplantae; phylum Streptophyta; class Pinopsida; order Pinales; family Pinaceae; genus Pinus; species Pinus albicaulis. Next base: position 761,226,407 of record CM076570.1, on the reverse strand, counting down.
AACATGGAATATTCCCTTTCAAGAATCTCAACAAGGTCTTCAATGAAAACGCTGTACAATAAAATATGAGCAAGAATAATGTATATCAGGGCTGGGATCCCCTCATTTATGCTGTATGTGACTTATATATATAATGAAAGCTGAAACAAATCAGTTTAGGCACATTAAACAGATCTCCCAAAATGAAGACTAGCTAGAAATAAACCAAAGAGAGAGGCTGTTGAAACACAAAAACCCCAACAAGTAGAATTGCACAGTTTTGACTGAAACTCAGAGGAGGATAGCCAAATATCTATTAATTCAGAGATTTAATAGTAAATTAGATTTATATTTGAGCTTATAGCCTCTACAACATATTACAAAAGAAACTAGGGCAAAATCCCTTTAGAAATTAGAGCTACAACTAGGAATAAACTGCAGAAATACATAGACAACGTTATTTTTCAGATGGTTCAGCTACTGTACATTACATTTCAGATATCTGACATATACATGGATGAAAAATCAGATCTAATACAGATCTAGAAACTATAATACTTTAAGAACAAGATCCAATTGGAATTACATCAAAATATTGCATAACAAGCTGTAGATCTGAATTACAATTTGTAGTGCTGCAGAAAACCCATAAATTTCTGAAGATAAATTTTATTGCTGAAAGAGATCAGATCTATAGAGACATGGATCAACAATCCAATACATGGATCACCAAGAGATATTCCTCCAAACTGATAGCAAACTGAAATAAGAAAGCCCTCTCACAATATAACGCAGTATTGAGTAGAAACTGCGCAGAGGGTGAAGTAGACTGAATAACTGGAATGAAATTAAAGATCTGATACAAAATATGGATCAGCTATCTCTTTGGAGGCTGAAGAACACACTCCAACAGAGAAAGCCTCTCAAAACAAGCTAGATCTATGCAGATCTAGAACACCACTTGCTACAAAATATAACAGCTGCAAAACCCTCAATGGGCTAGCGCTGCTCATGAAAGATAGAGCTTGGTATCTAACTAGATAGTGGCCAAATTCAGCAAAAAAATCCTCCAATGATCCTCAAGGGAAGAGATGAAACCCCTAAACAGGAATTCCAATCACAATCCTCCACTAAACAACATAGAATGGTATTTGTCTAAGCATACAAATACTTCAGAAATATGATATATCAACAACCTCTTCATGTTGCTCTCCTCCTTTTATAACATGAGAAAGCCCTTGCAAACCCTAAACCACTTTGATGAGTTACCCCTCTTCACATTAGAGGCTCCCTTCTAGAACTGCGCAGTCCCTTTTGGAGATGCAATGAACCTAGACAACGCAGTTGACTTGGTCAAGGTGGACCCAGTCTTTGGCTCAAACCTCTTTCACACCTGCAAGTGATTATGTACATAGCCCTGATTTGTCTTTGTTCACATGGGCATTGATTTATTCAGACTTTTTAGGAGTTTTACATGTCCTCCTTTATTCATTTATTCATAAAACATAAATAAAATCAAAATTGAATGTCTCCTCTTAGCTAAGGCTAAGTAGGAACATTACACTAGCTGGGATGTCCCATATTGCCAGAAGAGTGGTGAGGGAGTTCGAGGTTGCTACATACGAGGAGGGAGCAGATGCTGAAGAAGAGATTTCCTGAAATCTGGTTGCTTTGACTATTGGGATTTCAGAATACGCTCGTGTTCAGGATATTACCCACTATTACTAGAGGCATACCGTAGGGGTGTCTAATCGTATTCACCAACTACTAATTCGAGTCATTCGAGCAGTGGCCTTCTACCGTGACCACCATGCTGATTAGTCTAGTTTTGATTTCTATAGTCGTAGTGTTGTTGAGACATGCGAGTCTCGTTATGTACCAGAAAAAATATTTTTTGGGGTTATGATGTACTCGAAAACTATTTTCAAACCAAATCGACACACACACACACACACACACACACACACAGATATATATGCTATATTTTCCTGTTTTTATACGTGGTGTAATGATAATCATAGTTTTACAAATTTCACAAATGTTTATCTAGAATATAATTAGCCAATGCATATGTTAATGTATTCATGTGTCGTGGAATGTGTTGACATGTAATGTAATCAAAATTCCTTTCTAAAAGACAAACACGCAGATACATTCTCAACATTTGAGGGTGTCTGACGAAATATTGCCCATTGAGCTGTAGGAGAACAAGCTGTGAATCCAGGTTTACATTCAATTCTCTAATTTCAAGAGTGATTTCTTCTGACAGAAGTTCAATGATGACACTGTATTCAACAATATTGTTGGTTGTACGACCTAAACATATACCTTGCAGATATACTAACTCACCATTAGGGTCATAGATAACTCATGTTGTAGAAGATAAATTTTGAGTACTATGACATGCACCATCAATGAAACCGACATAAGGAGTCAAAGACATCTGCAAATCAAGTAAAACAAGATAAACAGGAAAACTGCTTGCAAATGCACACCAAACCAAAATGTACAAAAATGAAAAGCACACTAATGTACAAAATTAATTACACGAGAAAATTATGCATAACACTTCTTCAGATAAAGCCCGTTTTGGGGCTTATCCAAAGGGTTACCTTCATAATCAATTATCTCATAGGCCCCTTTTTTCAAAACATGCTTTATAATGTATGGCCCATGCCACATTGGTTCGAATTTTCCTGCAAACAATTTATCGTGTGCTTGGTCATAGAGAAGGACCAAGTCTCATTAGAGAAGGCACGTGGAGAAATATTCTGATCAAAATAGGCTTTGACCCATTTCTTCTGAGCTTCAGTAACTAAAGCGGGGGAGCGACGAGTTTCATCAAGTCTTTCCAGATACAAGAGATGTTCCTCTTCTGGTGAGGTATTCAGAAGAAATTCAACAACTAATTTGAGTGAAGGAATTTTACATTCAACCGGAAATGTTGCTTCAAGGCCATATAATAATTGAAAATGAGTGAATCCAGTAGCATTTTTAGCTGAGGTTCGATAAGCCCAAAGAGCTGAAAAAATCATGAGATGCTAGTTTGACTTGTGCATCCCAATAGTGCGCTGAAGCATAGTAAATAAGAGTTTGTTGACTGATTCAACTTGGCCATTGGGATGACGGTAATCTGGAGTTGAGCTATCATGACGCAAGCCCAACTGAGAGGTCATATCAGTCATCATGTAATGGAAAAAATGAGAGCCATGGTTGGTGACGATGGCTTGAGGGACTCCAAACCGAGCGATAACATGATTGAAGATAAATTGAGCCGAAATTTTACCGTCAACAACATATGTAGGCATCTCCTCAGCCCATTTGGTAAAATAGTCAACGACGACGATAATATAAGCATACCCCCCGGCAGAGTGAGGATTACATGTCATGAAATCAATGCCCCATTTAGCGAAAAGGCTGATGGTAACAACTGGGTGTAAGGGTGAGGATGGGGCACACATCTTTCCCTGGTAAATATGGCAAGCATGACATTTAAGGACGAAAATAATGCAATCTTTGAAAATAGAAGGAAAATCCTTGGTATGGTTTCCAATTTGTTATGCATGAAAATCCTCTCTATGGACATAAACGATCCCTCTAGCCCTAGGATGGGTCTAGTAACAACATGAAACAATCTAATGCCTACTTTCCTAGATTGAAAATGGACACATATTATCTATAGATGACCTACCTCGATCTGATGCTACTCCTCGCTCTAGTCCTTTGATCCTTTTCTCTTCTTAGGCATATCTTTGCTATCGCCAACTCTTAGTTACCTGCACAAGAGATCAAACAACACAAAACGTAAAAGCACATGTATTTTACATAAACAATCTATCTATTTGATCAAGGAGTACTAGAAATCAAATAATACATCATAGACAAGAGTGGAAAGTAAGAATCAATTGTATCATATTAATATAGAGAGGGGGAGTTACAACGTGCGCCTTTATGTCATTTCTCTCCTTCAACGAGTCCGGATCTAGACACGTCTCCAAAGCACTCGTTTCAACTTGATACAAAAAGGCTAAAGGTATCAACTCTCCTTCAATACCTATAACAACAATTCTCTCTCTGTTGTTCTTATATCTCTATTCTAACTAGAAGAGGTATGGGGGGATGTCCATTTTCAGTGAAGGGAGAGGGAACATGGATCCACTTAAGGTGGGGAAATGGTTTATCTCCTTGGGTGGTTCCTCTTTTGTAGGAACAAGAAGCGCAAAGGGAGAAGCTTGGCCCTATCCCCATGAACAAACAACTAGCTCTCTGCCTACAGAGCTTCTAGATCTCGAAGCTTCGTTTCCATTTTTAAAAACCTTCCAGAAGTGGATCGACGCGGGTATGATTTCCATCCCAGCGTCGATTAGCACTGCTTGAGACTAAAAATGAGGCATCGACACAAGTGAGACAAGAAAAGGGCGTGCTGCTCCAAATTAACATGTTTTGAAGGAGCTACTCCATGAATGGTTAATAGAGAGTTTGTTCAATATACGGTAAGGGATATAATGGCACATTTTCTTGATGGAAAATAGACACAGGGGTCACTGTTGAAGGTCCTCCAGGATTCGGGAACAAGGAGTATAGGGACAGTGAAAAATTGTTGTGTAACAATCCTGTTGTTATTTATCATCTCTAAACTTTTCACGGAGTTAAGGGAAAAGCACTGGGTTCTGGGCCTGAAAAGGTGGCTCAAATCTTGGAGATGCAGGCACAAAACTTAGTTTTCGGGGACTTAGCTGCGGGCATGCAGTGTCATGCCCGAGGATATAGCCTCCTGGATGCAGGCATGCAAGCATGTACTTGCGGCTAGGGCTAAAAGAGGTCAAAATGTTAGTGTGACCCAGGGGTTAGAGGACTGAAAGGTTGGGTTACCTCCTGGGGTTTTGTTGTTATTGTACATGGTTTATATGTTGGGTTTCCATCGGTTCCACTTCCTTAAGGTCATCTAGGAGGTTGAATCTCATTATAGTAGCCTCTCGTCACATGTTTATCCCAGTTGTTAGGTTACTTGGGTAGATGTGGGAAGAGGGTTTTACAGAGGGGTAGCACAGCATGGTTCAACCCTCAAATTGGATGGGAAGTGTGTTGGTCATGCATTTATGTTGGTTGCATATGTGTTTAGTATGCTTGTGATCTATGTGTGCTTGTTATATTTGCATGGTGTCGGCCATGGTTGTGGTGACGTCACCATGTGAAAGAGGATGTTGTTGTTGTGAAGCATGTTTTCATGAGTGTATGACTGGTTATGTGTTGCTCATGCTTGTGTATTGTTCACACACGCTTGCTTACATATTGTTACATATTGTACATGCATTGCTTGCTTATGCTAGGGTTACATATTGGTCATGCTTCAATGTTATCCGTCTATGCTTTCTTGTGTGATGTCATATGTTGAAAATGCATTGGTCATTCAAGATTGGTTATACATGTCAAGTGGGTGCATATGGTGAAGTTTGCATTGGTTTGATTGAGGTTGTTGTGCAAAGGTCATTGTATGTAATTAGGTAATAATGATGATATTGGTATGTTATGATGCTAATGTGTTGGCTGAGATAGAGTAGGCGATGCAAATCATTAAAATGATGTTGCAACAATGGAATTTTGGGTAAGAGAAAATCGTCATACAAGTTTATATGCTTGGCATGTAGGTATGTGATTCATGGTTGTTGTAAGCATTGGGGTTACTTATATGGTTTCCATTCTATTATTATGGTTACATATGTGATAAATGCTAGTTGATCAATGTAGTCATATGCATTATGGTTATGTGTATGCCTTTCATTCTATTGATTTTATGGTTACATACATGATAGATATTAGTTAATTAGTGTAATCATATGTACATGTGTTGGTTAGTCAAGAATGGTGTTAAATTGATGACTATGTTATATGTTTTTGATGAATATGTTATATGTTAACTTGTAGCTAGCTCAATTACTATGTTATATGTTAACTTCTTGTTGTTGTTATATGTTAGTTAACTTGACGATTAGGGTTATGGAATTAATATATTGATGTTATATATATCGTGATAATTTGGATTGGCCTATGCATATGGTTATGGCTATGGCATTCAAGTATGAGTTAATATGTTGTGATACTATTACATACTAATCTATACCAACTGTGCATATGTCATTGTTTGAAAATTGTTTACGAGTTTATGATGTGAACATGTTTTCTAGTTACTGTTATGGATATCATGGCCTTATTTATGTTTGAGTTGTTGTGTTGAGAAGTTATATTGTGCTATATTGATTGTGCAGACAAGATAACCTCCCATGAGATACATCAAGGTATGAGTTTTCTTATGTCGTATCCTTGGGTGCTTGACTGTTTGATTATGTCATCCATCTCATGTTGAGTGTTTGGTGTCTCTTACGTCATCTAGTTGATTTATTTAGCATGGTATGTTTGCAAGTTGTTTGAATGTTTGATTAATTCCATGATGTGAGTATATGTGTTTGTAATATTGTATGAAGGAATGATCTTGTTTTAATATGGTTGTGGTAACATATCTAGTATATACTTGAGTGTAAGTAGGTGATAGTTGTAGCATTATGTATTATGACCTATGAGTGTGAGTTGACCATTTATTATGACATGGTTGTTAGTATTGGTAAAATTTGATTTCAAAATGATAGATATGTTGTCTTGATATTTGGAACATGTGGCTGAAATGTGTGTTCAGTTACAAGGAAATGTGTTTGGAAAAACAAGGTAAGACAACTAGCATATTGTTGTATTTATTTATTCATTGATAGTTATGTGGTTATGGCAGTGTGATGCAAGGGATTGCATGGTAGGGGAATAACATGAAATATTGGATAAGGATCAAGTTGAAATTTCCTTGGGAACCACGGGGATTGAATCATGGTTTTTGTTGTCAGTCTTGTGATTTTTTTTTTCTTTTATGTTTTTCTTGTGCTTGATTTGTAATTTTTTTTATGTCTAGTGCAAATAATTTCCACTTTGTTGCGGTGTCGTATTGCTTTTGGTTTTCATGGTTTTCTTCTGGTGTTTCTTTTTCTTTCCTTTTATGTTTTGGGAGTCTAGGGAATTGGTTTGGGAAACATGAACGTTAATGGAGCACGGGGAGAGTTGTGTGGTACCCAAAAGGTAATGTACGACACAAATAAATCTCGGTACATATATAAGGGAAACAAAAGGTAAAGGTTATGACAACCAGTTGGATTGGTTGGGTCCATGGGCGTAAATAGACGATGGCAGTACAAACATGAGAAAGGTAACCATAAATGTAAAGTAAATGGATTGAGGCATCAGATGCCTTAGATATGTTGGGAATTGTTGTTCATTGTGCATGGATAAAGGAAGTTCTCTTAACCTAGACCTTATGATATCTAGCAATTGTGTTGTTATCCTGATTATGTTGATGTTTATATATGCATACATGTATGTATGTATGTATTTCATGTCTTACAGGGTCATCATGAATCATGATTGTTTAATGCTAATGTTTATATGTATATATGTGCGTACGTATGTTGTTGTCTGAAAGGATCATGATTGTTTTATGCTAATGATTATATATGTATGTTCTATGTCATTTTCCAACAGGGTTGTCGGGGATAATTCTTGTGGACGAATGATGGTTTATGCAGGTGAATGTCATGAAGAGGTTCTTGGTATTATGAGGAATAAAGTGGGAGGAGTAATTTTGACATATCTATGAGGTCAATATCATGTGGACATGAATTGATATTATATGATTTTACTATGCCTATGTTATGTTATGGATAGGTAATGCTGAGGGGTACATCAGCTAAGCGAAAGTAGTGTGATCTGCAGCATGCTAGGATACGCATGGATAGTGGAAAGACGTTAGAATCAAGGTTGCTTGTGGGGTTAGTGTGTGGGCTATGGATGTGCAATATTATTTTTGTGTATATGTTGCGCATGTTGTATATTCTGTGATTGTACCTATGGTGATGTGTACATGTAACATATGTAGTGTTATGTACATATGATGCTGTATGCTTGTTGTATATATATGGTGTTGTGTGTATATTTCATATGCAGTGCTAGGTATATATGGTGCTATGTACATGTTGGATATGTGGTGATGTGTACATATCGTACTGTGTACATGTTGGATATGCGATGTTGTGTGCATATGGTGTTGTGCACATGTTGGATATGCGGTGTTGTGTGCATATGGTGCTATGTACATGTTGAATATGTAGTGCTATGTACATATGGTGTTGTGTACGTGATGTACATAAGGTGCTATGTACATTTGGTGTTGTGTGCATGATTGTACATGTGGTGATGTGTGCATGTAGTGTTGTGTACAAGTTGTACATGTGGTGCTATGTGCAGGTGGTTTCGTGTACATGTCGTGCACGTGGTGATGTGTACATGTGATGTTGTGTACATATCGTTCATGTGGTGTTGTGTACATTTGGTATTGTGTGCACATTATATAGGTGGTGTGGAATACATTTTGCATTGTGTACATGTTGTGCAGGTGGTGCCGTGTACACGTGATGCTGTGCACACATTGTACATGTAGTGTTGTGTACAAATGGTACTGTGTACATGTTGTGCATATGGTACTGGTATACGTGTGGTATTGTGTGCATGTCGTACATGCTGTGTTGCAGGCACAAGGTACTATGTATGTGCATGGTGTAGTCATGGTATCATGACATGTGTATTCATTGTGTTGTACTATGTATATGTATAGGTATGGTGTTATGTTGTATGCCAATGTAGGTGTATGTATGGTGTTGTATTGTACACCGGGAGTAGGTGTATGTGTTGTATGCCGATGTAGGCATATGTATTGTACACCGGGTGTAGGTGTATGTGTCATATGTCAGTGTGGGTGCATATATTGTGGTTGTATGTGTGATGCACCCTTTGTGTATGTGTACGTGATTGAAGAGGAGCAAAGGCACTGGGTGCTTTCTAAGTGTGGCAACCGATTTGGTGTGTGTACAAAAGAACAAAGATAGAAGTAAGGATCGATGAAGGATAAGTATCGATATTTTATTTCAGTTCTATTCTGACTTATGATGGTTACATGTTATTTATGATTATGGTTTATGATGATTGCATGTGATTTATGATTTTGATTTATGATGGTTGTGTTTTGAGCTAACTAGATGTGATATTTTTATTCATGATGATTTGATCAAACAATTAGTTTGACTTGTTGTGACATGAAATGAACAAAATTGCAATTGTACCTTATTGAAGAGTCACCAATGAGGTATGATGTGAATTTATTTCAATTTATTTGAATCTAATGGAAATTATGTGCTTGGTACAAGAAAGAATGTAATTCCCAGTTTGGGTGGTTGAAACCAACTGCAAGAATTAGCAGCAACGACAAAAGGAATTTAAACATTGAATAATATGCTGGTAAAACACTTTAGGAGCAGGGCCATTATGGGACAATGGTACCCAATAGTGTTCGTTTATTTCTATGTGCATGCTATGACCAGTATGCTGGTTTTAGGTAGGGATATGCCTTGGTTTTTATATCTTTTGATGCGAGGAATCCTTTCCAAAGGATGCACTTCTCGGGATGGGGGTACTAGCAGAACATGGAAGGTGAGTGATTGCACGAAAGGGGGTGCCTAGATTTCCCGAGGGACTGTGTATTAGAGAAGGGAAGTTCAGGGATGGATTTGTTTTGGTCATTAGCATTTATAGATAGAATCAGATGCACATTAGGAGTGTACCTTGGAACAATGAGTCGGTAACTATTCACGGAGGGTACACTAGTGTAGGATTGTAGCGCTAGACATTGGATGCAACTTTGACATGGAAAATGGATTCTGGACTTCCTGGAAAGGGGGTGAATCCTGGTATTACTTTGAGGGTGGAGGTGTCAACCTATGGATTCCATTATTGTTGATATGATCATCGTACCCTTTTATTTGTCAGTTTGGAAACTGTGTACATGAGTATATGTGGCCATTATTGTAAATACCATATTGAGCTATGTTATAAGGCTCTATTAAATGGTATGTTTGTCATGTTTTCAGAAATGGTCATTGTAAATACTGCAACGAGCTATGTTATAAAGCTCCATAGGCAGTATGTTTTTTTTTAGCAGTTTGGTGGTTTGTAGGTGTCATTGAACACTGAGGATGATGTTCCCCCAAGGGGGAGGGTTATGTAATAGCCCTGGTGAAAATTCCAAGTAATAAAAGTTAAAAATAATAACCATGGTTGATGGGACACGTATTCCAAGCTGAATGTTGGGAAACACATCCTAGTGGGTGTTCATTTAGGTTATTATGGCTAAATGAAATTGGAAAAGGAAATGATTAAGGCTTTGGAAAGGCATGAGACATTTATTGGCATTTTATTTATGAAAATAATAGAAATTATAAGAAAAGGAAGGCGAAAGGTCACAAGTTGCATGTGAGGGGGAAAATGAAGGAAAATAATGGAAAATGAATAAAATAGAGGCCTCACTAAAAAGGCTTCTGAGGATCATTTGGAAATATTTTGGCTCAAATATTTTGGTCAATGCATTTTTGGAGCTCTCTCATTATTCTCTCTCTCTCTCTCTCTCATACTCTTGGATTATTAGATTTTTCTTGGAGCACTCTTGGAGAGTGTGGGTACTTGGTGATTTGGAGCAATAAGCCAAAGGAAAAGTAGGAAAGCACAATTAGACATCGGTATTAGCAACTACAACGAGATTTGATTGCAGGTATTGATTTGCATGTATGTTTTCATCACTAGTTTTGGCATGCATGATGTATGCATGTGGATTTGCCTAGCCTTGCCATTTCTTGGATAACCATGGTGTTGTGTGTTTATTTCCATTGATTGTTTTCTGGTTGGTTCTCATGATTCCTTTAGCTATTGGGTTGAGTTATTAGTTTCTAAAGCCTTGGTTGGAAAAATGCTCTGGAGCGCGACGAACAATTGTTGGGCTGAGTTACTAGTCTTGGAGCCTTGGTTGGACAAACACTATGGTGCCCTAGGTGGGTTGAGATATTAGTCTTGGAGCCTTGGTTGGACAAATGCTCTGGAGCATAGAAACAACTGGGGTTGAGTTACTAGTCCTTGAGCCTTGGTTGGAACAAACACTCTGGAGCCCTAGAGTAGTTTGGATAGAGACCAATATGTGATGGTTGTGATGTCCGATTGTGAGGTGGAATCACTGGTTGAGGTTTTAGGTGGTTTTCCCTATGGAAGCCCTAGATTGTTTTTTATTGATGTGCTTGATGAGATCCCACATTCATGCTTGGAATATGGCACAAAGGTGATTGGTTGAAGAGAAACTTGGCTTCACCCATATATGGTCGGGTGGAACGTGGAAGAACCATATCTGGTTGGTTTATATATTCATTAATGCGAAATTCGTTCCCATGGTATTAGGTATGAAAATGTACTGATTTATATGTGGATTCTATTGCTATTGTATCCATGGTTTTTCTATTTGTATTATGATGGTTATGAGCATGTATTTTTACAGTGATGATGTATGTATTTTTACTTGTGAATTAATACACAATGTATCTATGGTCAAATAGATTGTATTTCAGTTAATGATATAGGGGAGAAATGCTTCTTAGTGATTCTGAGATAAGTATGAGACCCCTATGATTAGATATTTTGTTTACACCTGTAGCTTTCATGTTTGTGACATGTTTGAAAAAATATCTGTCATGGCTAGGAGGGCTCCAGATGGTTTCTTAATGATGTGATTGATTTAGTATCATCATCCTATTTTTATTTATCATATTTGAAATTTTCATGAATTTCTGGGCAAAGCATTAGGTTATGGGCCTGAAAAGGTGGCTCAAATCGCCTCCTAGTCACAAGCATGAAAGCCTGTGCCTGTGACTATGGCTCAAATATTTCAAAATGTCAACGTGGCCCAGGGGTAAGAGCCCTGAAAGGTTGGGTTACATCCTAGGGGTGTTGTTGTTGCTGTACAAGGTCTGTATGTTGGGTTTCTGTTGGTTCCACTTCCTTAAGGTAATTTAGGATGATGAATATCATTATAGTAGCCTCTCATCACATGTTTACGCCTGTTGGCCGATTACTTGTGTAGATGTTAGAAGAGGGTGTTACATAACAAATCTAGGCATACACAAATAGAAGAAGATGGTACCTTATATATGGACTTTGGAAACAATGGATCAGGAGTATCTCAAGCGGTGGTAGGGAAGGAGGTGAATTTTGCATCTGGGGGATCAAATTTGGAACACAGTCAACCTTCACACATCACAAAGAATAATGTTCTTGGAAAAAATAAGATGGCAAATCATTATGATGGTATTGGTGAAGGGGTTAGAAAAATTAATGTGAAAAATGACCAAGAGAACTCACCTTTGGTTTCCAATTGTAGATCCTTATGCAATTGTGAAAATGAATAATATTCCACCATCGATACTCCCTCACTTATATGGTAAGGTACATGAATACCCTGACACTTTTCTTTTTGATTTTGATATACTATGTAGGAGCTATGACTAGTTTAGATGCTCAAAAGCTAAAATTGTTCCCTACTACCATTAAAGACTCGGTCTTGCGTTGGTTTATGGGGCTAGGGGGAAAAACTATACACACTTGGGATCACATGAAAATGATTTTTATCGATAAGTGTCAGGAGTGTTGTAGAACTCGTGAAACACGAAATGAAATATTTATAATAACGTAATGAGAAGATGTAAGTTTAGAGGATTATCTAGAGAGTTTCCTATATATTCTCCAAACATCCAAGCATAGATTGGATATTGGTACCATCAGAACCTTATTTCTGTGTGGGATTTTGGATGAATCAATGAACATTTTGAATTTATTAGGACAGGGAGATATTTCTCAACTACTTTTTGATCATATTTGTGACTTATGGAGGAAATATTCATGCAAGCAATCCAGATTTGGTAGGGGAGTAAGAGGAAATTATTTTATAAATACTAAATATGCATAAAATGGTGCTAGATTACTTGAACTTGAACATAGAATTGACAATATGAGAACTGAAATATTAAACAAGCTTACTATGCAACAAGGTACTTCTAAAATTCAAAGAGAATTAGCAAAATAAGAAGCTGCATTGTCTATTTTTTTTCCAAAGTGTAGGAAGAATCATCCATTGCGTGAATTACTTGGAAATGTTCATGTTGCTAAATGTTGTGTTATTTGTGTAGGTAAACATCCTATGGAGGAGTTTCCTTCTATCCCTAGCTTCAAAGCAGTAATTCAAAAGGACCATTCGATGCTGGACCATTGCATGCTATGGAGTGTGAAAGTCTTGGAAACAGGTAAGTACAGGTACGAATAATGAACCTACATATTATTTTCCTAGTTTTTATTTACCATCACAACACTCTTATCAAAAATGAAATTATCCTCAATTATGGAAACAAGGGTATCATCAAAAGTTTGGGAAATCTTCTCCTTGGAAACAAGGATGGAGGGGCCCCTAAAAACCTCATTTTTCATACCCTATGCCACTACACCCATCATATCCTACACCATATACATCTTATCCACCAACACAAGCTTCATTACCAACTTCTCTGCCTCAGCAAATGCATCCCATTCCAACCCCATTACTTTTTCCTTCACTATTTATGCTACCTTCGTTACTAACACAACTAGTGCCCAACCCAAATAATAAGGCAGTACAATAGATTCTTCCGACTGAGCCACACCCTTTCCCAACTTATCAGATTGCACCAGCTAGGGTCCATGACCTACAACTTAGATTAGAAAGGGTTATACAGCCACAAAAAAACAACTAGTAGCTATCATCAAAGAACGACATGAGGAGGAGACTCATGAATATTTAAACAATGATGCTACCCAATAACCTACCACTATACCCTGAAAATATTTACCTTCTTCTTCGAACTAGCCTCCCTAATCGAAGAGTTTGGCTTTGGAGAAAATTGACCCTACTCCTGAGTTTGACTTGGCTTTGGAGTTGAGAACATTTGCATAAAAGTTCCTCTGTTGCAGGCCGTGAAATAGATTATAATTTGTGAAAAAACCATACATGAAATCTATCTTAAGAATTCAAGTAGGAAAAGAGTTGAACTCCACACTATCCATTTCGTTGGTAACGTGGTTGAGTTGATGACAAGGCACACTTGTATTGATAAATATACCGACCCTGGAAACTTAGTCGTCTCTATCCAGATAGGTGTCATACTTGTCCCTAATTTCCTAATTGACCTTGGAGTGACCATCAATGTCAATGACCCAAAAAACCATGGAAAAACATGGGCCGATTCATATTCATCCTACTCCTACCATTCTTGAACTTGTTGACCGTTCTAAAATCAATTCGAAAGGAGTATTGGACGATGTGATTGTCTTAATTGACTCATGGAAGTACCTCGCATACTTTATTGCCTTTAACCCAAGAATCCTATAGGGGGACACCCTTTTATTTTGGGATGGCCACGGCTAGCCATGAATGATGCTTACGTAGGTTGTTGCTCTGGCGATATGTTTATTTCACATGGGAACTCTCGGAAGAAGGTCACCTTATACCCACCTGCTAGATCCACACAAGAGCTTTGTGACACCCTATGTTAAGATGATAATAGTAGTGATGATGAAACTCAGTCACCCTCTGTCATAGATCATTTACATAAGTATACAAAGAGTACTAAGGATAGCCAGACCTGTTATTTTCTTGTTAATCTGGAAACTTTGCAGAACACTAGATTCTTTCAACATGTTTTTTGTTCAATTTTTCAATAGAATTGCACTCTAAAAACCTTGTAACCTCTACAAATCTTAGTAGACACCACATACACTCATGAGCACAATCCTGCACTTGTTGAGGTGAGTTTGGGAAAATCCATCTATATTGATCCTGAACTTGAACCATCTCAACGAGAGAAGTTGATGGACATGTTGTGAGATCATTTAGATGCATTCTCCTGGAGCTATGAGGACATGAAGGGTGTCCCTTCTGATACTTGTAATCACCATATTTATATTCAGGAAGGAGCTCGACATATTTAATGACCTCAATGCAGAATGAACCCTGTGCTCCGGGACATTGTTAAAGAAGAGGTTAATTCTACAATTTATTCATTTTACTAAATTATTTTAATAATTGTTGACCCTTATAAATAATATTTTTAATAATTAAAAATTAAAAATTCTCTAACTAATTAACTAATTAATGGCTAGTTTTTAATGACTATTTTTAACCGCTATCACCGGGCAATGATGCATCCTTCTATTTATTCAATGAGATCAATCTCCTTCTTCACCTTGTCCTGAAGATGAACCACATTAGTTGGTTTGAAACATCGAAAAAATCCTTATTATGTGATTAATACGAAAGACATTATTCTACACTATGGATCACAAAAGTCTTAGGTCTAACAAGCTCCTAGATGCCGACTTCATTTCCCCATTTTTGACAATTGATGGGTCTCTCCATTAGTAGTTATCCCGAAAAATATGGGAGATGGAAAAACTGCATCGATTATCTTGAAGAATTAAATAAATCCACTCTCAAAGATTACTTTCCACTCCCCTTCATTGATTAGGTACCAGATTCCCTAGCAGGGAAGAAACACTTCTCATTTCTACATGGATTTAGTGGGTACAACTAGATACAGATTGTTCCCAAAGATCAAGAAAATAGTACTTTTACATGTCCAAGGGGAAAATTCTCTTATCAAGTACTTCCCTATGGATTATGCAATTCTCCTGCTACCTTTCAGTGGAAAATATTAGCTATCTTTTCCGATCTTGATTGTGTATAGGTTTACATGGATGATTTATTTGTATTTGGTGATTCCTTTTCTGATTCCATTTAGAATATGAAGAAAGTACTAGTTATATGCGAGGAAGCATGCCTTTCTTTGAGCAATAAGAAGTGCAGATTGATGTGTAAAGCGGGGATATTTCTTGGACACTTGATTTATGGTGAGGTATACAAGTGGACCCTGCAAAGGTTGAGGTCATTATCCACCTGCTAGTTCCCAAATATCAAAGGGAGGTTTGGGGTTTTCTTGGTCATGCGAGATATTACCGGAGATTCATCAAGCACTTCTCTAGGATAACTTCGCCTCTTTTTTCGGTTATTTTCTAAATATGTTGATTTCTCTTGGATTGATGCTTGCCAACGCGCCTTTGAGGAATTAAAGGAGAAATTAGTAAAGAAACTCATCCTGACGGGACCTAATTGGTCCCTTCTTTTTCATATCTCCTTTGATCCCTCATATACCATTATTGGTGCAAATTTAGGGCATGAAGAAAATCAATCATCTTAGCTATATATTTCACCAGCAAAAATTTATCACCTGTTGGATTAAACAATGCAGTAATTGAAATAGGAATTTTTAGTTGTAATCTTTGCTATTAATAAATCCAGACACTATACAACAAGTTATGAAGTATTTGTTCATAATGATCACTCTGCGATAAAATATTTGATGAATAAATGCATAACTAATGGTAGGATTACTAGGTGTTTTATTATTATTACATGAATTTGATACTGCAATTATTAATAAACCTGAAAAATCTAATGTTGTGGCATATTATCTTTCTAGATTAGGCAATCCTGGTCAAGTTATTTATGTAGATTATTCATTTCCCGATGAGCCTTTATTTGATATGTCAACTAAATCACCTTGGTTTGTAGATATAGCAAACTATCTTGCTACAGGGAAAACACCACCTCACCTATCTGTTAAAGAGAAACAAAGAATTGTTAAAAACATTTCTTCATATTCCTGGATTTAAGGAGATATCTTTTACACTAGGCCCGATTTGATCATTTGTAGATGTGTAAGAGAGGAAAATGTGCTTGAAATAATGAAAGAAACCCACGATGAACATTGCGGGGGCCATAACATAGACAAAATAAAAAAATAAAAAGTGCTCCGTGCAAGATACTTTTAGCCTTCCCTCTTCAAATATTCGGAATAGTATGTTAGCCAATGCGAAAATTGTTAACGAATGGGCCGTCTAGTACAAGCTGATGAAATATCCTTGTGTTCATAGGCTATGATAAATCCTTTTGAAAAATGGGCTATTGATTTAGTTGGACATATTTCACCTACATCTTTGAACAAGAGGTATAATTTAGTTTGTACTAGTTTTGTTACAAAGTGGGTAGAGGCTAGAGATGTTCCTTTCACTATTAAAAAGTTTGTTATTGATTTTTTATTTGATGAAATATTTACTAGAATTGGTGTACCTAGAGAGATTGTTACTAACCATGGATCACAATTAACCTCTAATTTGGTGAAGGGAATAATATATCACTACAGGATCAAGCACCAAAAGTCGTATCCATATCATCCACAATCTAATAGCCAGGTGGAGTCCATAAATAAATTTATAGAGTCCATCTTGAAAAATACAGTGGACATTCATAGAAAGGATTGGGAAGCTAGGCTACCGAAGGCCTTATGGGCATATAGAACCACTTGGAGAAACAACACCAGTCATGCACCTTATGAACTTGTACATGGAAAAATTTTCCCATTACCAATAAAGTTCCAGATAAAAACTTTTAGAACTGTACTCCAAGTTGGATTAGATCTCTTAGAAGCACATTATAAATATTCTCTTAAAGATGAGTGAAATTAGTGAGATGAGGAGGGATGCTGTTCAATAGAACATTTTTATTCAGAAACAATGTTACAGGACAAATGACATCCTCATTAGCTCATAGGAGAAGGTAACATGGAAAGATGAAAATGACCTAGACAAGAACCATTTTTTCCAAGGCAACACAACCCAGAAATATCTAAGAAGAGTTATAACGCACCTGAGCCATGAAAAGGGAGCATTAATGCCTAGGGTAACGCTCTGCCTTGCCCAAGGGGCAACATTATCTGTGTTTGAATGTGAAAAGGGAAATATCTTGCGGAAAACTGACTGGATTTTCCAGTTTTTTCTCAAAATGGAATCAGTTCAAAATAGAAACTAAATGGCACAAACCTTTTATTAGGCATTGCCAAACACAACTGAACTCCTATGGAAGGAAAAAGCATAGAAAGCAAGGACACATCTAGATCTTTCCTGATTTGAACTGGTTGAAAGAGTTGGCAAGGTTTGCTCTCTCCATCTCCTATAAATTGGAGCTGTGGGATCTTTGTCTAAGGTCGAAGGTTTGATTATATGTGGAGCATAATTTCAATGTTGTAGTGTGAGGCTTGAAGATCTGCGAAGTTCATTGAGGGCTTTCTGCCTTGAGCATCATCACACTCGGAGATAGAGAAAGAGAGAGAGGAATTGGAAGATTGAGGAGGGCGTGTTGCAACTGACGATTGTAATCCTCCTTTCCATAAATCAATAGAAATGTATTTGTTTTGTCCATTTGATGCATCAGTGTCACAATTGTTGTTCAATATTCTATGTAGCATGATATGAATTACTTAGATCTGCATTATTTTATGTTTCTTATATGCTAGTTTAATTGATAGAACACTGTACTGTTTTAGAGATTACACGGGTGCTTTGATTGGTTGCAAGATCTGGAATTGGAGTCGGTGAAGAAGGATCTCTACTTCGCTGCTTGGTGTTCTCCATAGGATCTGTTGTCCACATAGAGGTAATATTTTCCATATCGCTTTGTCAATTATATATATTAGCATGAACATGTATGCAGTACCTTTGGAACTTTACAGCTAATCTGACAGTCTTCCTTGGGCACCGAAAAGCCCTGAGAGGGATACCCAATAACCACCACCCAAGCATATTACCCTATGGCAGAAATGGCGACTCCGCTGGGGAGTAAACCCCAAGTTTCTGGGTTGTTCCTATGAATTTACCTCTCTCCCTTTGTTCACATATCCTTCCAACTAGTTTATATGCTTATTAATCATCTGAAAAAGCTCACAGAGTCTAGATTAGACCCTGCTTAGCCATCTGTTCAACTTTACCCTAAGTAATGCTTCCCATTTAAATGTTTTAGTGCATTATAATGTTGGTTATGCTCAGATACAGTGTGTTAGTCTCAATATTAACGCTTTGTATGCTGGCTAGCGTTACCCAACCAAAATCTGTTGTTTACACCTTTGTTGTGTTTCCCTTTGGCTATGGTGTTATTGGCCATTAGATTAGCTTCTCTTGCTAGATGCCTATGCTTGTTTACTAGTTAGCATTTTTGTCTTTAGTTCTTGTTTAAAAAGTTAATGTTAGTCGCATCTACTTTTTGAAGAAGAAAATATTTTTTTTAAAGTTTTCTGAACTTAGCTGAATTAATTCTGAAAATTTTTGGTTAAAAAAGCTGTTAAGAGAAGATAGATAGATGTTTGAATCTTTAAAGTTGAACAGTGTTATTTGATTGTTTGGTGCACAAATGTTGAAAGAATCTCTCCTTGTAGAATAAAATCTTCATTGAATTGAATATTTAGAGCATGTTTCTGCATGGTTTTTGAGTCAGAGTATCATCACATTTCATATGTCCACTCCCCCTACGCAAGAATAATAATCAAGTACACTAAGAATCAAGCGATAATAAAATTAATCATACAAATTTTTCTGAGCTCACACCAACAGTAGTTTAGGCTAGGACCTTGGGGTAGGAGAAGTGAGAAAATCACCCAAGATCTCAAAACTTGAAACTAGAGTCATTAAAAAGTGAAATCCTATTGCACTCATATTATCGGGACTAGTCCACCACCACCAGAGTTAAGCGTGAGACAACACCAGGGTGCATGAGAAGGTAACCCACCTTTGAGTGCATTTAGTGGGCATGCTATATATTGGGGTTCCCTTCGGGGATGTCGAAACTAGATCAGGGATTTAGGTGTTCTGCCCATATAGCATGCTTTCTATGACTGTGACCCCCTTGATGATGTCTGTGATTTTAGGTATATTTAGTTTCCAGAATTTTTAGGGCTTACACGAGGTGACTGGGATGGGCTGTCCTAGTACCTAAAACAGACGGACCTACTCTATCTTCAGTCTTTAGGAGGGTACTCGTCTTCACGAGAGTGCTTACACCTATTGTGTGAGGCTTGGGCGAAGCTCTAGAGTAACCGTAACTGTGTTTACGATCAACACTCTTTGTATGCTATTGTGATACTGGGTGTCATCTCCAACAAACGATAGTACTCAGATGGGGCCACCCTATTCTGGCTACTTTTTGATTGATTTTAGAAAGTCCTTTTTTCTTTTTTCTTTTTTAGGTGTGTGGTTACTATCACTGAGAATTTATAATACATCAAAAATAATTAAAATTTTCTAAAAATAAACAGGTCACCGTGGCATCCTTCGAACCTCGCCGCCTATCTCGACGACAGCGAGGTCTCCCTCCATGAACACCAGAGGAGGAGTCGAGTCTCGGTGAGCCCGTGCCTTCTTTGGAAGAGCTGTCTCTAATGACAACCCCTGATTTTCACATAGCCCCGTATCATACGGAGTTTCCAAAGGATCCTTTTACAGAAGGAGTTGTACCTCCTTGCAATCCTCCTCTCACTGACCTGTCAGCCCCAGTGTTATTTTAGGTTACACCAAGCCAAGATATTGCTTCAGCTACACCAACATCCATTTCACAACCGGCACCCATGGGGTCGATGCCAATGGTAACCAAATCTGGTTTTCCACCTTCTTCCTCACCGGTAGTCAGTTCTACGCCAATGATAAACAACCCCAGTAACTAGGCTGTACCCGGTCCCAGCAATCCGGTCAGCACAACTATCAACAGACCTTCGAACCCTTCGGGATCTTCTCCTATTGTGACTATGCCAGGACCCACAGTTTCCGCTCCCACTAACGGAGCTACTTCGGTTCCTTTTAGCAACCGTTTCGGTTGGAACCCTTTGCTGAGTTCAAACCCCATGGCCACCATGCCAGGGGGCAGTGTCACCAACACATATATGACGGGGGGCACTTTGGTACCCCTATAGTGATTGGGAAAAACATGACAACCTATTGTTAACGATTTTCCTTTAAGTGGTCAAACTTCCAGTGTAGGGTCTATGCCATTTCTTAACTATGAAAATAGAAGTATGCCTTTGGCTAGCTCTATCGTGTCCATATGAGTGAACCAACCCCAAAATTAATTTGGGCAAGGGGGTAACTTTTACACTGGGGGCAACCAATAGTTCACCCCCCAATACAACATACCCTAAGGAAAACAACCATACACCCCTACACCCCCACCCACAGGGAAATTTATCAACAAAGTCCTACTTATCCCATTGGTAACACATTGATGGGCAGACCCTACGGTCCAAATAGTCAGCCAATAATTCCTTGGCTAGACCTAGGGGAAAACACGCAATTGCCATTTTTGGCAGCTCTAGACATCCCCGACATCTACAAAATGACCAATGATCCCATCAACCACAACCCACTCTGGCCTCCAGTACCGCACAAGATTCCATCTGACATCCCTAAATTCGACGAGAAACAAGGGGACGATCCGGCAATGCACGTCACCACCTTTCATCTATGGTTTGTTTCTAACTCCATGGTATTCGGCTTTGATTTTTCCCTCGCACTCTCATAGGCAACGCTGCCAAATGATACATTGAGTTACCATGTGGGGCCATCAACACTTTTGGCGCCTTAGCTACGAAATTTCTTAAGAACTTCCAATTACCTATTAGATATGAAACTGGCACAAAATTATTAACCTCACTGCGCCAAGACACCACCACCCACATCTGCGATCACATTCATGAATGGAGACATAGGCTGAGGCTCGTCAAAGCGCCAATCCTAGATCATTTCTTATCCAACTGGTTTTGTAAGTCACTCTTACCCCCCTAGCTAAGAACGTTTGTTTGTTCGGTGTGGTCACGGAAGACCAATCCATTCGTCGTGCGCATCATTTAGAGATGATCTATTCGCAATCTGGCACGCTATATGATTTACTCCCCCATGCCCCTGGTAATCCGAATCCTCCCACTACACAAAAAACCGGAGCACACGTCGACGGCCTCGTTGGTGCAATCTTCGGCATAGAGATAAAATAGCCTAGTGGGCAAACCTCCAACCATATTCGGCTGCCACTGCCCCTAACCAATTGACTACTCTTCCTACCGCTGAGGTAAATTCTATGCAATTTTCACAAAAACCTAGTGGAAAGAACAAGAAGAACAAGAAAAAGAGCTCTTCTTTTGAAGAGTAGTGGGATACTTAGAATAATCCCAATCAAAAAAATGCTGCTAAGAATGAAAAAGGAAAGGAGAAACCCTTGAAATTTCCTTGAATAATCTGTGCGGATGACCACTTGACATACAAATGTCCCTGGTTGCAGGAATGCACATATTTTATCACAAACAAGTACTCCGAGAGGACACCTGCCGTTCTTCATAATCCCTTCCCTAATCCACAGTAGAAAGAACAACACATGGTTTCAAACCCACCACAACCCTCGCAAAGGGGAAATGGTGGTACACATCCTTCCGATGAAGGATAATCTGCCATTTATGGTGTTGAAAGTGTTGAACTCCAAACACGAGCCAAACTCTATGGAAATCCTGTCATTGATACTTAGGAAACTGGTACTAGTTCAAATCCACTGCTGCCCAATGATTTGCATATCGAAAGGCCCGTTGCTGACACTGCGATTCGTCCCCCCAAAGGGACACTTCGACGCATGACTCATAACACCTCTGCACTTGCTGCCCAAAACTACAATATTGTAGAAGATTTGGTGCAAGCACCATCAACCATGTCTGCACTTGAAGTATTGCAAAATTTCCCAGCGCAAAGGAAAGCTTTGCTTTTGGCCATTGGTGGAATCGACCCCCAGGATTCTACGCTAGCCATCTTTGACATGGTGAAATCTAAACCTCGCCTCTCACACCAACTTGCATTCCAGGTGCAAGATGTGTCGAAAGGGAGACCAATCCATTGCACTGTCATAGACGAAGGTGCTTCGACCTACGTTATGTCAACTGCTTGCTAGCTTGCTTTGGGTTCTCCTACTTTGTCTTTGCCATTGAATTCCCTTAAAGCTTTCTATGGCCACACTTTCCTCCCAAAAGGCTACCTTGCTAGCTTTCCCATTTAGCTTAGTGGGAAAATGATAACAGTGGACATAGAAGTCGTAGATCGTCATCTTGACTATAATCTGTTGTTGGGTCACAATTGGTCTAATGAAATTACTGCCATTGTCTCTTCAATCTTCTAACTCATCCTCTTTCCATTGGATTGGAAGATAGTCACAGTGGATCAGTTATCCTTTTGCACCCCCGATTATTCCACGTTACCAAGTAGCATTGTACCCCTAGTAGGAGGCATTCCTGACTCATATGTCAGCATCGATACTAGTCTTCTGAAGGCATCTTCCCTGATGGGTTGCTTTCCTATCCCGTTGCCTAAGGTTCCACATACGATTGCAATGATATCCACCATTTCGGATGGCTTATCGATCCATGGATCCTACCGACACCTTCAGACATTGATTCCTATGGAGATCAGATGCCGCTTTCACTAGCATAGTTGGATTATCAAGCCATCCAAATAGCATATGAACCCTCCACTACTTTGGTTTCGACCAATGGTACCACCCTCCCGCCCATCACGGTTCTTTCTAAAGATCTCCTCGATGAAGTCTTGCCTACAGACGAAGATATTCGAGAGGTCATGTCTCTAGAAGAATGACCTTGGGGAGAGTTCCATCATCGCACTTTGATGTTCGATTCGGACGCGATAACTACTCAAATCCCATCTTTTGACCCGCCTGAGATCGTTCCCTCCGCTTACACAACCGTTCAAACTATCGATTTTGAAGGGAACATGGGAAATATTTCGAAGACTATGCTCATCGATATCTTGGTCAAAACGGGTATCATCGAAAACATTCAGATTGGAACCGATTGCAATCCCGAGGAAATTGCATGCTTCACATCTCTATTTAGGGATTTCCATGATGTTTTTGCTTGGTTTTACGACAAAATTCCCAACATAGATCCGTCTATTGTTGAGCATGAAATCAAAGTTTGTGACAATGCCAAGCCTATTCGGCAAATACTTCGACTTGTCCACCCTCGCGAAGCAGCCGCCATTAAGACTGAATTTGAAAAAATCTTACACGCTGGTTTCATCTATCCCGTTCCTTTGACGGAATGGGTTTCCAATATAATTCCCGTAGATAAAAAAACAAGGCACCATCCGGGTCTATAATGACTATCGTGATCTGAATGCCGCTTGTCCAAAAGACAATTATCCTATGCCGTTTATAGACCAGATTCTTGATGATTTTACAGGATGTGAATCTTTCTCCTTCATGGATGGCTTCTCGGGCTACAACCAGATTGTGATTCAAAAATATGACCAGCATAAAACTGCCTTCATCTGTCCTTGGGGAACATTTGCGTATCGTAAATTCCCATTCGGTCTGAAGAATGCAGGAGAAAATTTTCAAAGGGCTAGGGACTATGCCTTTCACGATATTCGGCACATTGCACAAGCTTTCTTGGATGACATTTTGGATCACTCCAAGAAGCGAACCCACCATCTTACGCATATGAAACAAATCTTCGCTCGGTGTAGGTTCTACAATATACGTCTGAATCTGCATAACTGCGTATTTTTTGTCGAGTTTGGACGCCTTCTAGGCTTTATTGTCTCCAAGCACGGGATTAGGGTTGATCCCGATAAGGTTAAGGTGATCATTGAATTACCCGCACCACAATCCATTCTGCAACTCCAACGTTTGCAAGGGAAGGCAAACTTTTTACGTCGTTTCATAGTAAACTATGCCAAGATGAAGAAAGGCTTTATTCATTTATTGAAGAAAGGAACACTATATTTGTGGGATGACCAAGCTCAACTGTTGTTTAATGCCTTGAAACGAGCACTTGTTTCCACGCCACTTCTTAGTGCTCCCAACTACTCGCGCGACTTTCTCCTCTACTTGGTAGCCTCACCATTCTTTCTAGACATGGTGTTGGTTCAAGTTCATGATGAAGGTAGTGAACATGTGATATATTATTTGTCAAAAGGTCTCATTGGACCTGAACCATGATATTCGCATGTGGAGAAACTATCTATTGCAGTTGTCTTCATTGTCACCCGACTCCAACACTATATAGTGCTACGGTAGACTACCGTCATTGCTTTGGAGAATCCCATGCGACACATTATTTCTAGACAAGTTATTGGAGGAAAATATTCCAAATGGATTGTAATCCTCCAAAATTTCGATTTGGTTTTCACTGCTTCCAAAGCAAAGAAAAATATAGTCTTCGTCGAATTACTATCGGAACTTCCCAGAATTGACCCGGAAGATGTAGCTCATGATCCATTTCCTGATGAATCTGTCTACCTAGTTGATTCTTCTAATCCTTGGTACAGAGACATTTTGGTCTACCTCCAAACTCAAAGTTTCTGCTCAACTCTCACATCAGACGACCGCCGTCATATTCGTCACCAAGAGAAACATTACCTCGTGCTAAACGATACTCTATATCGTCGTGGTGTTGATACTATTCTTCGGCATTGTCTCACTCTTAATGAGGCAGAACAGGTTTTAAATGACTGTCACGCAGGGGCATGCGGCGGTCATCTTTATAGCCTAGATACTACCCAGAAAATCTTGCACGCCGGATACTATTGGCCCAATTTGTTTAAAGACTGCGTCACAATGGTCCAGAAATGCCATCCGTGTCAGATTTTCACGAAGAAAATGCGTGCCCATCCCGCCCCTCTTCGTCTGGTTGTCTCCGTTGGTCCTTTCACTAAATGGGGAATAGACTTCGTTACATGCAATCCTAATTCTGTGGATGTACACAATTACATTGTAGTTGCAATCAACTATTTCACGAAATGGGCGGAAGCCATATCCACTTTTAAGGCTGATGGAGAAACCACCACTCTCTTCCTGTTCAATCAGGTCATCTGCCATTTCAGCGTGCCCCTCTCAATCGTCACAGATCATGGGTCACATTTTCAGAACCATATGATGACGGAATTTACTTCCATGCTATGTTTTCGACAAAATAAATCTTCGTCCTACTATCCGCAAGTGAATGGTCAAGTCGAAGCTGTAAATGGCGTCCTAAAAAACATGATTCATTGATTAGTCGGAAACCATAAAACCACATGGCATCGGAAGTTATATTTTGCGTTATGGGTATACCGAATGTCAGTCAAAACTGCTATAGGCTTCACACCATTCCAACTTGCATTCGGCCTGGAAGCAGTACTCCTAGTCGAGTGTGAGATTCCATCACTCAAGCTCACTGTTGAACTCTTACCCAACACCACTGCCATAGAAGAGTGCTTTCTCTTGCTCGATCAATTGGAAGAAACTCGTCGAGATGCCACGCTGGCACTCGAAGCTCACAAGCATCAAGTAAAATCTCAATACGAGAAATCTGTCAAGCCTCGTTCTTTCCAAGAGGGTGATCTCGTTCTACTCTATGATCAGAGACACGACCTCTTGGGGGTAGGAACACTCCAACCATTATGTCTTGGTCCTTACGTCGTCATAAAAGTCCTTTCAAAAGGAGATTATGAACTTCAGGACTATAATGGAATTCCGATTGCGGAGCCCTGCAACGGGCTCTATCTAAAGAAGTATTTCGCCTAGTGTTCCACTAGGCATATGCTTTGTAATTTTATGTATATCAGTTTTGTCTTTGGTTGATGTGTCTAGATATTTTGGGTTTTTGAGTGTTTTTATCATAATTTTTTTTTCTTTTTACACAGATGTCGTTGTCATCCTTATCATACGTTGGATACGTGAATGGTGCCAGTCATCATACTCGGCACATTGCGTCAACTGCTTGGGTCCTCTACACACCTGAGGTGGAGCTCCTTGGTTTTAGGGGAATATTCCTGGGCAATAGCACCAACAATATTTCTGAATACATGTCGGTGATACAACTCCTCACGGAAGCTGCATCTCGCGAAATCTCCAATCTGGTGGTCAGGTTAGATTCCCAACTCATTGTTATGTAGTTAAACAATTGTTATCACATCCATCATCCAGTATTATTACGTTATTACTTAAGGGTATGACTTCTAGAACGTCAATTTCACACCATCGCGTTTGAGCACATTCCTAGAGAATTTAATACATTAGCTGATTCATTGGAAAATTATGTGTTAGATTGGCATTTGGCACATTTATTATAGAAAGAGACATACATGAGTGTATATTTTGTACCATAAAAAACACATAAAAATTAAAAACGAAAGCATCAAAATCACCAAAATATGTATATGTATATATATATGTCGTGTTTTTTAGCCCCCTATGAATTTTTTGACAAGCAAACAGGGGCTAATTTGTTTATGAGCCTTCAAGGAATGCATTTCTCCTGAAAACACATCACCCTTGAAGCCTCTTCATGCTCTCTTCCCTTTGATTATTCCCCTCTATTTTTCTAAAGTCAATAAGCCTCACTGATTATGACAAATTGTGCTCCTAAAGGCCTTCATTTGCCCCTTGTACCCCTGCAAAATTCTTCATTTCATCCCTTTTCCCCTTTTTAAAAGCCTCCTTTTCACCCCAAAATCCCTCCCTTAGTCCTTCTAAATTATCCCAAAATCCCCTCTAAACCATACACACATCCCAGGTGTGGTTCAATTTCCCCTCTTTCCCCTATCGTCACCCTTTCCTACCCTCAAATTGCGTTAAAATGGGCCAAAAACCCACTTTCTTCCCATTGTGGGCCTAGCCCCTTTCGGCCAGCCCCCTTAGCCTTTTTCCACCACGTGACCTGGGCGCTAGAACCTGGCGCCAAGGCAGAAGGTGCTTATCTCAAATATGTATCGGGAGCGTCGTGAGCCATCGATCTACACCGATCGAACGGTCATCGCGAGCTCCATAACGTCCATCACCCGCCCCTTTCACTGCCCCGTTAACACATCAACCGTCCATTTAACCCACTGATCCGACGACCCAGAATTTATCTGCTCGGTGGTCCCCATGCTAGCACGCCTTGTTAAAAAACTGGCTGGTTTCCATTGCACCACTTTCTGAGGGCTAGCGGTATTTTTTATTTTGCAGCGATTCCACTCACCGCCTGACGCGTGTCCCCGTGCACTGTTCAAAAACCGCCCCCATCGCGCATTAAAGTTCGGCAGAAAACCCGACGCGATATCGCTGTACACCGTTTGATCTGTGGCCTACCATCCGACGGTGATCGCGCCCCCAAGCTGCACGGGCGATAACCCAGGAAAACGCACCCCTGGCCCACTGTCCATCGCCCCCGATGCATTTTCAGCGGTCGATCTCCTCCTGAGATCGGACGATCCAGATTTAATCCACGCTCCGTCATTGACCGGGTCCTGCCATGTCATCCATTCCACGTGTGTTCATCGCTTTATCGTCTGTCCCCCTTTATAATTCATTCAAAGGTAAAAATGTTGATATTTTACGTTAAATTTCCACCTTGCTGTCCTCTAAAGAATTCCCCGCTGATCCACTGTGTTCCTCCACAAAATCCTCTGCATTCATCATGCCACATCGCCATTCTTTGCAGTCATCCATGCCACCCTCCCCATGCATGTTTTTCCTTAACTTTTTTTTCGTGTTTTGCATGGTTACAGGCGGCAAAAAACTGCCATGATTCATATTCACTATTATGGTGGCAGAGTGCACAAAAGAAGTTGAATTTAAAGCCTGATATTACAGGAAAATGTCCAGGAAGGTGTTTGCAATATTAATTTCATCAAAGGACAGAGTTCAAGCTCTGCAGAACCTCTCTGGCGCCATTAAAGCACTGATTTCGCAGTCAGAGGCAATCGTGGAAGCAACGATGGGTGTCAGTGAAAGATCATAGAGTTTAAGGCATATAATTGAAGATCGTAAGCCTTAACTAAACAATTAGAGGCAAAATACCAGGTCGAAGACTGCGAAGATCGATTAGAAGGTCCTAGGGCATGTAAAACAACGCTGATAGGGTTTCACCATCAGAAGAATGTTCTTTCGCTTGAAAGGACGAAGTGCCCATGCAGTTTTCATTCTATGCCGTGTTCTAGAGGAATTTTCTGCCCTGACAATAGTCCTTATGCTATCAGAGCACTTGATATGCAGTATGGTAGACTTCACAGTAATTTATTTACCTTTTTGTTTATTCACCAAAGTACTACAAAGTACTGCAGCCATAGTACATCAGAGACATACCGGAGTAAATGGGAGCCTGAAGAAGACCACTCTTTCACCCAAAGAGTGCCATAGATAAATGCGCAGAATTTAAATAGAATGGGCTTCGGTCCTCTTTCTTTCCTGAGTTTTAATGCTTCATTTAGTCTTTCACCTACCTCCTTTGCTCTTTTCAGCTATAAAATTCATGAAGGAACTCATTGTAAAGGTTGTTGTTGATCAATTATCAGAGAATTACAAGCTGTTTCTTTTGAGACATAGTCTTTGTGTAAAGTTGTAAGATAGGCTGAGGAAGATGTTTTCAGACTGAATATCCAGCTATTGGTAATGTTGTACTTGACTGGTATTGTTCTTTAATATGAAAAGCACATTTCTTTGGATCCTGATCTAAAGCAGCGGTGATGTTCTTCTATCTCTGTATTTTTTTTTAACTTGCAATTCATTTCATTTCATTTCTACTAGCTCGCATCAGAAATCTGACATAGGATTTACCCTTGTTAGGTACCCTATGTTTCTGCTCTCCTTGCCTTTGATTTTTTCTATTAAATGTGCTATCTAAGGGTTGATTTCAGTTAATTTAACCACTGTAGTGGATCTTATTGCCTGCTAGCTGATGTATGAATTAAATGAATATGTTCTTAGATGTTCTTGTTAGGATTTTATTGAATGAATTGGGAACACTAGGAGGTCTAGAACTCTGTCTCTATCTCACTAGGATCCTTTCCAATTAATTGAACCTTTCTAAGATCCCTCAAGCTAGAGGCCGAAGCATTCAGAGTTCAAAGTCTCTCTCTGATCTCAGGTCTTTAACTTTGTGTTCTAAATCTTTATTGTTTCCTCCTCTCTTACCATTTCATGCCACACTATCATCTTTAAGATCCAATGCTTTAGGTGACTAGCCCAACTGAAAGCCTGTACATTGAACAACAAGTAAACCCTTTCCTGACTCCATTGCCCAATTGTCTTGAATGTTCCCTGGAGTATCTCTCCTTTGCCTAAAATCCTCTTTGCTCATCCTTGTCTTACATTGAACCCTTCTTTCCTGATAACCAACAACCAAACAAACAGTCAAACAAACAAACTCCGAGCCTTATAACTGGCCTAATATCTTAACACTGAGCTTCAAAGACATAAAACCTTTGCTTATATAGAGAGATCCCTCTCTGGACCCAGGAGGGCTAGATCTTGAGGTCTAAAAGTGGTTTGATGTTGTCTCATCTTTTGGTCTTGCCAACCTGGCCAAAACATGGGAACCCCAACATATTGGCGACTCCGCTGGGGAAATTCTGAGTATTTTCCACCTTACTACATCATAAGAACCTCAGAAACCTACAATCTCTGGTTAGGTTGGCATTTAAACACTCCTATTCACATATCAACCTATATACCTTTGTTGTGTTCTCCCACACTCTTAGACAGAGTCTGGAAAGGGCGAGGTAGCCTCTGGATCTCACACTCTTTCAGAGGTGACATATCTGGTAAACGCCCTCCCAATCAATCTCTGGTTAGAGTTTGTTGTTTTTTGAAAATATCCTTGGAAAGGGATATCTCATAAGCACTGTGGTGGACAGTGTACCCTCTAGAAGCATCCTAAACCCTCCACCTGGTGACTCCATAATTTCTAAATGATTAAAAGACTCCACTGGTGATCAGTAGGCTTGCTGATTATCTTGGTTCACATAAGACTCCACTGGGAGAACAACCTTCATAACAACATCAACCATTATAGAAGTAACAAGTAGAGTTAGGCTCCTTTGTTGAAAATAACATTCTGGCTTCAAGAACCATTCATACAAGAGCTTATCCTAACCCAGACCCCCCTGAAATAGTTGACAACCCTGAGAGCATCCTCAAGGGATCTCCTACACCCAAAAGACCAACTATTTCCGGTCGCATCCATAGAGCTAAGTCTGCACCGAAAGACTTCACAGCTCTTTTAGACCCTCTTTTTGACCTAGACTCTCAAAACAATGTACCTAGAACTAGGTCATTCAGTGTCCTAGACCAACCATACCTTGAGCTTCCTGGTTCACCACCTCAAAGTGGTAAACACATTAGGGATAGATAGACCCCTTCGTCTACTCCCCCTGATTTTCACTTCATTCAAAACTTGGGGCTCTGCCACCCTAAATCTGCTCAGCAGACTTCTGCTGGTCCTAGTATCCCTGTCATCCATATACCAGCTGCTCAAGCTAACCCTTTACTTCACCAAAACATCATCATGGCAGCCTGGTATGCACCTCTGGTGCCATCTCAGCCTCTAGTGCCCTTACCCAATGATTACCAATCAAAGATCCCACACTTTACTGCAAAAGAATCTACCACAGCCCAACACCATGTAGATAGGATGGAAGATTCTTTTGACTACATGGAGATAGATGATGACACAGTCAAAATGAGAATCTTTGCCCAGAGCTTAGGAGGTGATGTGAATAAATGGTTCAAGAGTCTACCTCCTAATAGTATCCAAGACCTTCCTGCTTTATATCAGACTTTCATAAACAAATGGGAAGTTAAGGGCAACCCTCTCCAAATCCTAGCAGAATACAAGAATATTAAGAGAAACGTAGGAGAGAGTGTCCATGACTACTCTACAAGGTTTAAAAGCGTTTATAACGCTCTTCCTCCACACATTAAACCTCCCCAAGGTATGGCTCTAGTGAAATACCCTGAAGGCTTTGATGTTGATATGGCCTACCAGCTTAGGGAGAGGGATTACAACACGTTGGAAGACATGCAAAAATGAGCAGTGAGTGTAGAGGCTAACCTAATTGAGAAGAAAGCAAGATTGAGAGCGGAGAAGAGAGTAACATATAGAGATGACACTGTAGCTTCCACATCTGACCCCAATTATGACCGCCTATCCAAAAACATGGAAAAGCTACAACAAATGATGGAAAAAATGGTTGTCACAGTTAGCAATCAAAACCGAAACCAAAGTCATAACCAGAACCAGAACTTAGAAGAAAAAACACCATTCCCAACAAACAAAGAGAGTCAGATCAACAATTTATTCCCCCATTTCAAGAAAAATTCCTTGATGAAGATGAGGGAATCATAGAAGAGTTTGAGGGAATTGCAATAAACATGTTTGAAGTGGAAAACTCAATCCACAGCTGTTCCACAAAGGAAGATAAACCCTCACCCTCATATTGGGATGAGGAAAGATTAGAATCTGAGGATTACAGGCTGGGTTTTGAAAATTCCATCATGCAGGTTAGAGAACAATATGAACTTAGGAGAAAAAAGAGCCTAGACAATTCCAAACCCAAAGCTTCTGAGATTACCATCAATAAAAGGCATGAGAAATCTTCTAAAGCAACTGCTGAAAGTAACAAATCAACAGCTGAGAGTTTTGGGAAAAACAAAGAGAAAGACAACCAAAACACTGATAAACAAAGCCAACCAACTAGCAGCACTAGCACTGCAGTTAGTGCTCCTGATAAAACAGTCCCTAATCCTGTACATAATGAGAATCCGTCCACTGATGCTGCCACCAAAGTGGTGGCCAGTAAAATAGAGTTGAACATTCCAAAGAGTCAGTCCACTTTCAATTTGGAGAGTGAGATTGCAAAAATTAAAATCTCTGTCCCACTCTCTAAGCTGGCCACTCAGGATGTATATAAAGGCCAAATTTTGAAAGCTCTAAAGCTTGAGGAAAATAGTGATATGGTCAATCTGAGTGATGATCAACCAGCCCTTCTGTTTGGTCCAAAGATAGAAGGAAAGTTCCAGGAAGGGGTAGTGCCACCTTTTTATATCAGCTTAATATCCATGACAAGATCCTTCAAAATGCAATGCATGATTCTGGGGCATCACACAACCTGATGCCTAAGGTAGTGATGGAAAGGTTAGGCCTAGAGATAACCCGACCTTACAAAGACTTATATTCATTTGACTCTAGCAGAGTAAAATTCCTGGGCCTAATCAAATACTTGTGTGTAAACCTGACCTAGATCCCTGCAAAATGTATGGTCATGGATGTTGTGGTGGCAGATGTGCCACCCAAGTATGGCATGTTATTATCGAGATCATGGGGAGCCAAGTTGCAAGGTACAATGCAGATGGATGGGGCCTATGCTACAATCCCCGTTTTTAGCCAACCTAGAAGATTGTATAGAGAGGCACAAATGAAATTCCTGGTCAGCATCCTCGAAAAACCTGAAAATTCACCTTTATTCTCTGTACACACGGATCTTGACTCCTTCATCCTTTGCAATGACAAATCTGCGGAGGGGCCAGGATTAAAAAACAGAGATACAAACAATGAAACAAAGCCCATAGACTTTAACATAATGGCTACTCTAGACTCAGAAGAAAATGATGTAGAAACCTATGGGAAGTGCACCAAAAACGAAACTCAAAGTGAACCAGAAACATAATGCAGTCAGTTGAGTAGTCACTCTTCACAAGTTCTTACACCACACCAAGAATGAAACGATGTTAAGCTCGAGAGCGAACCCTTATGGTAAATGAATTTCGATGGGTCATGCACCAAGAGAACTGCTGGAGCAGGAGTGTGGATACATAACACAGAGAGTGACTATGCAGAGAACCATGCATGTAACTTGCACTTCAAATGTACAAACGATATTGTAGAGTATGAGGCTCTGATCCTAGGCTTAAATCTATTGAGAAAATGAGGGGCCCGTAAGATAACTGTGCATGGAGACTCTAAGCTAATCATTAAACAGGTGAATGGTGAATACGCAGTGAAACATCCCAGGTTGAGAGCATACAAGAATGACACTCTGGATTTATTGAAAACCTTTATAGAATACGAACTGGTGTTTGTCCCTAGGAGTCAGAACGCAATTGAAAATGGATTAGCCTGTGTGGCTAGTTCATATCACAAGCCTCCCAACGACCAGAAAATCATCATTCAGACCAAATTAAGATCTGCAGTGCCGAACAATGAAAAATATTGGTAGGTGTTTGAGGGCGATAAACAGATTGAAGATTTCCTGGTAGGCAGAGACGACTTTGAATTTTCTGATTCAGATTCTAAATCTGACAGTAGCTGCCTAAGTGAAGAGTCCTCAGATGAGGAAGAACCACCCTATAACATAGAAATAAACAATTTAAATGAACAGATTGGAAATCCAAACGAAAAATGTGAAAACTCAGATAGTGAGGCAGTAGAAGTGCTGCAGACTAAATATAAGAACATACCTCGAGGTCTGGCACCTTTAGAGGACCTTTTTGACTTTGATGATGTAGAAAAAAAGCCCACTATAGAACATGCAGACTCTGATGTCGAGGAATGCAACATAGGAACTGAAAATAAACCCAAGATTATCAAATTGGCTAAGTCCCTGCCTGCAAACATGAAAAAGAAATACATCGACCTATTCAAGGAATTCATTGATGTGTTTGCCTGGAGCTATGAGGACTTAAAGGCCTATGACACAAACATCATACAACACAAAATACCTTTGAAGGAAAATCAGAAGCCCTTCAGACAAAAACTTCGCAGAATAAACCCAAAACAATTGCCTGCAGTTGAAAAAGAGATTAGCAAGATGTATGAGGCAGGCATAATAGTTCCTGTGAGGTTCTCTGATTGGGTATCAAACCTAGTGGCTGTGAAAAAGAAAATAGGGGATATCAGGCTGTGTATTGATTTCAGGAATCTTAACAGAGCCTCACTCAAAGACAATTACACTTTGCCAAAAATGGAACACAACCTTGAGAGGGTAGTAGGCTAAAAAAGGATCTCCCTGCTAGATGGGTTTTCAGGTTACAACCAAGTTTTAATACTCCCAGAATACCAACTCAAGACCACTTTTACCACTCCATGGGGCACTTTTATGTATGTAAAGATGCCTTTTGGATTGATGAACGCTGGTGTAACGTTCCAAAGAGCAATGGACATAGCTTTTTCAGATGAAATAGGACACTTCATTGTCATCTATCTGGATGACATAACAGTCTATTCCAAGACTGAGGAAGAACACCTAGAACACCTGAGAAGAGTGTTTGAAAAATGTAGAAGGTTCGGTCTGTCGTTGAATCCTGAAAAGACTGTATTTGGGCTACAAGAAGGAAAAATTCTTGGCCACATCATATCTGAGAAGGGGATTAGGATAGACCCACAAAGAGTTGAGGGAATACTGCAAATCACACACCTAAGGAATATCAAAGAGTTACAGTCCTTCATTGGGAAGATCAACTTCTTAAGGAGATTTATTCCTAAATGAGCTGAACACCTTAGGAATATGACAAACATGCTGTAGAAAGGTGTAGGAGTTAAATGGACTGTTGGGGCTAAGAAATCTTTTGGATCAGTTAAACTTGCACTCACCCAGGCTCCTGTCCTAATCAGCCCCGATTTCTCAAAAGAATTTCTGATTTTTTCATTTGCCTCCGAGTATACAGTGGCTACAGTTCTACTACAGAAAAACCCAGAGGGAATGGAATAGCCCATTTCTTTCTTCAGCAAGGCACTCAGAGATGCACCCTTGAAATACAACATAATGGAAAAACAGGCCTATGCTTTGGTTAAGGCCTTGAAAGACTTTAGGGTGTACATACTGCATTCCCACACCATAGCCTATGTGCCAAATGTAGTGGTTAAAGACACCTTGTCCCAAGACCCAGATGGGAAGAGGGGCAAATGGATTGTCCCAAGACCCACTGTGTGCCACTGTAAGTGAACCGGGATCTCCCTCATGGGAAGAGGTGGCACGCCCATGCTTAGACCCTCAAGGTTACTTGCAAGCTCGTGCAAACTACGTGCGTAATCACCCTCTTCGGCGGCTGCTGCGGCCTCTGCTACTATGCTAGCCCCAGATAGCTGCATTCCTCACCTTGCATAGCGAGGGGCTCTAGCTGGATGAACAGGTGCCACATCTGTGTCAAGCAACAAGCTTCATGTCAAAAAAAAATTTCACCCATTAACCAAAAAATTTGCATAAATATTCAAAATATAAAAAATACTTCAAACACATTGATCAAGTTCTTTCTTACCATCAGGACCCCACTAAGTGCCCGGTGGAAATATCAACTCCGAATCTCCTGTATTGTTCATCCCTGCATATTGATAATCTTCAATCATCAGGATCTGGTCGTCTAACCACTCAAAGAACGCGTCATAAAAACAATGATGGATTGGACCCTCTCCACTCTGCGGTATCAAAGCTGACCAATGAGCCTGTCTTAGCTCCCGAGGTCCCAACGCAGCTGTGATCATTCTTTGCCTCATTGCCTGCACCCACTCTAGTATAAAGACACAATCAATGTTCCATTCCCAAACTCTCTTTGGGTTTGGGTCTTACATGCTATCAGTTCTTCTCGAACTCGGCGGACAACACCTTCACACTAGTCAAAAACCTGTGACTGTATGCAATCTAGCGCCAGAAATACCTGGGCCTTGGTGGCCACGTGCTGACTCTTGGCTCTTTCCAAGCGAACTATCATCCACAAGAGAGACCTCAACTGTCTCGTTGCTACCCGTGCAATAGGCACCCAGTTACTTACTGACGCAGTATTGTTTATGCAGTGAGTTTGGATTAGATCCGCAGTAGTGCGGGGATCAGCCCCAGAACTTGTCAGATTGGGCCTCGGTCCTCTGCATGATAGGCCAGTCAAGTAGTAAATGTCATCTTTCTCGATTGAGAGTTCATTACCCCCAATGTGAAAGACATGTTGTTGGTCATCCCACTGCTGAATGATCCATATCAGAAGGTCTTCCTATCCTCTCATCAGTTCTAAATGAGCATACTTCAGTATTTCGCATCTGCGGAGAACCAAAAAAGTAGCAGCATCAGTAACCATTTCGCGTTCTTCCCACTCATGCTCTCTTTCGTGCTCAATGCTCATGGTAAACTGCTTCACACCTGCACAAGCAACATTTCAAATGGATTAGTTTTTAGTTAGAACACTCTTGGATTAAGAAAATCAATTTCACAAAACGTTTCTGTCGGCTAACATGGGCCCTAGTGCAAATTAGTGTGTGCTAACGCATTGTCCCTTAATGGGAAGTGCGTTTAATGCGACCCTGACACTAGGCACCCGCGTTAGCCGCTAAAAATATTTAGGTCCTGCTAAAAATCACATTTTTAACCAGAAAAAAGAACTAAAATGACAATTTAAAGCTAGAAAAAGGTTCAAGCTCTTACTTGGATCTCGCAGAATAAAAAATTGTTGCCCGGTTCATCCACAATCAACAGCCAAAGTTTCACCACTTTTTCACTCCAAAGCTCTATCACAACACTCAAAATAGTGAAAATGAAGGTTTGTTGCCTTCTTATAGCCATTTTGGAGGTAAGTCTCACTCAGCTAGTCTGTTAAACTTGGTAAATTACTGCTATACTTTGTTGCAACTATTGGTTTTTAAATGTTACCGATGCTCTGATGAGTTGTTAGTGTTCATGTGCAGATTTGACCGTGTTCGACCCAGTTTCGAGCTTTATTTTTAGGGACTTTTTCTAGCTCGTATAGCTGAAAAAACCCTGAGTTGCCTTCATCGGGCTCGTTAAACTACTACGATGAAGAAATAAGAGCCATTATTTTCCATCTTTTTCAAATCTCATTAAACAGAAAAAGTAACCGAGTTTTTCTCCGTGGGACTCGTTAAAAATTCACGGAGAGAATCGAGTTTTTCTTCGTTGGACTCATTAAAATTTCACAAAGAACATTGAGTTTACTTCGTCTCCTCATACTCATTACAAAATGAGGCAGATGTACATTGAACATAGGTTTCTCACTTTTTTGGATTCAATGGACTAACTCACGGAAAATGAAATATTTCGGGCGTACTATTCTCCCTTCGTTGTGCCCGGTTATCAAACATGACAAAGGTACCCCCTGGATTTGTCTTTTATGATGTTTTTCAAACTCTCTAAATATGAAAAAATCACTGATTTTCCCTGTCTGGACTCGTTAAACTTAATCAGATGGGGAAAATATTTGGAAAAAATGGATACTTATTCTGTTACATTTTAAAGGTCGATTTGGCAGCACAAAATCTTGAACATGGAACTTCCTAGAAAAATCTCTCGCATTTAGCTGAACCCTACCATCTATGAGTTTAGCCTTCATATGCCAATGTTCTTGTAAATGTTCCTGCACTGGTGAATCCTGATACTCTTTGGTGTTCATTAAGCCTAAGCTGCCTGGTACCTTGTTAGAGTGCCTTCTATTGTTCAAGAGGATCCCGTTATCTACTGCTCCTTGTATCAACGAAACCATCATATACCAGAACTTATTTGTCATTAGTTATTCCCATTTGCTCTTGATTATTTCCATAAACAAAATCATATTTTCCCTTTTCGTGTCGACTGATGTAGGATGCCTCAATGCCTACCTTTTGACAGATCTCTTCCTATCGACTTCAACATTTTATCTAGGAAGTTGATCCAGAAACACATCAGTACCCAGATACTTGCAGACATCAGCGTCAAGTCATCTTGTGTTTGGTTGGGGGTTCTCATTATTGGCTCCCGATCAAATGATTCTACGAGTGTTAGACATCAACTCCTTTTATTCACACTCGCTAGATTGTACTATGCATCTTAGGGGCCATCATCATTATTGGTGGCTACCCTCATGTCTGTTAATATTTTTTGTTATTTAATAGTAATTGGATGATTTCCCACATGTTTGACTACAACTCATTCATTCACATGTATGGAAATATGCAGTTTAGTGAAGCGATGACCAAGACCTTGGGTTGAGGCTTACACCATTACAGTTGTGATTCCTCTCCCAAGTTGCGATATTGTTTTTGGAGAGAGCTTATCAATTTGATCCTGTTATGAAAGACACTTCAATGTTATGCTTATCAATGGACACACTATTCATATTTCTGCTCTAGAAAAATCATTTTGATTAGCAATTGAGCATGGGAATTCCCGACTCAAGATAGATACTATATTTTCTGACATATGTTGTTGTTTTAGGTTTTCCTCAGTCCTCCAATTCCTCTCATTCTACTACACTTGTTATAAAGTATTTTGGCCATCGTCTTCGTCTCTGACCTCAAACTTTAAGGGGCATATGTTACAGGACAAATGACCTCCTCAAAAGCTTAGAGGAGAAGGTAACATGGAAGGAAGAAAATGACCTAGACAAGACCCATTTTTGCTAAGGCAACACACCCTAGAAACAACTAGGCAGAGTTATAATGCACCTGAGCCATGCAAAGGGATTGTTAATGCCTAGGGTAACACTCTGTCTTGCCCAAGGGGTAACGTTATCCGTGTTTGAATGTGAAAAGGGAAATAGCTTGTGAAAAACTGACTGGAATTTCCAGTTTTTTCTCAAAAGGGAATCAGTTCAAAATAGAAACTAAATGTCACAAACCTTTTATCAGGCATTTCCAAACACAACTGAACTCCTATGGAAGGCAAAAGAACGTAAATCAAGGACACATCTAGATCTTCCCGATTTTAACTAGTTGAAAGAGTTGGCAAGGTTTTCTCTCTCCATCTCCTATAAATTAGAGTTGTGGGCTCTTGGTATAAGGTCGAAGGTTTGATTATATGTGAAGCAGAATTTCATTGTTGTAGTGTGAGGCTTGAAGATCGGTGAAGTTAATTGAGAGCTTTCTGCCTTGAGCATCATCACACTCA
Source organism: Pinus albicaulis (assembly GCA_034641835.2). Taxonomy (NCBI): domain Eukaryota; kingdom Viridiplantae; phylum Streptophyta; class Pinopsida; order Pinales; family Pinaceae; genus Pinus; species Pinus albicaulis. The sequence continues at coordinate 761,186,849 of CM076570.1, read as the reverse complement.
GAGATAGAGAAAGAGAGAGAGGAATTAGAATATTGAGGAGGGCTTGGTGCAACTGACGGTTTTAATCCTCCTTTTCATAAATCGATAGAAATGTATCTGTTTTGTCCATTCGATGCATCAGTGTCACAATTTTTATTCAATCATCTAAGTAGCATGATATGAATGGCTTAGATCTGCATTGTTTTATGTTTCTTATATGCTAGTTTAATTGATAGAAAGCTATACTGTTGTAGAGATTACACGGGTGCTTTGATTGGTTGCAGGATCTAGACTTGGAGCTAGTGAAGAAGGATCTCTACTTCGCTACTTGGTGTTCTCCATAGGATCTGTTGTCCACAAAGAGGTAATCATTTCCATATTGCTTTGTCAATTATATATATTAGCACGAACATGTATGCAGTACCTTTGGAACTTTATAGCTAATATGACAGTCTGCCTCGAGCACCGGAAAGCCCTGAGAGGGATACCCAATAACCAACACCCAAGCATATTACCCTATAGAAAAAAACGCAACATATGACATGATAAAATGATAAAAAAAATCAAATCCATCCAGGTGATTGGGCTCTCCTCTATGACTCTAAATTGAAAAATTTTAAGGGGTAATTCCACAAACGCTAGATGGGACCTTATGAGGTAACTAGAGATTTAGAGAATGGATTTGTTTAAGTGAAGATCATTGATGAGCGTGAGACTACCTTACTAGTAAATGGGCATAGAATCATAGTGTATCAACACCCGTTACTAAGGATGAATTAATTATATAGATTAAACAACATCTTGATTTGGAACTGAAAGGCAAGGAGGACCTTCGAACTACTGTGAGTACTTTTTAATCATTTATTTTCCTTTTAAAAAATGTGTGTAATCATGAAAACCAAATTTCTGGCATGATTATGCAAAGGGTTTCCTGAAAACCAGGGCACTGGCATGAAAATTCTCTTTTTAAATTTCTAATAAAATGGGAGAGCTTGCTGGAATTTTTATGCGATCTAACATTGTCAGTTAGAAGAAACAAATTTATGGAGACAGTTTAGTGGAAACATACATTCATCTACAAATATTATGTTCCTTACCAAGTTTGGGGCAATCAATTTGCCTGATCTCTATCCAACTAGCACCATGCTCCCGTTGCAACTAATTTTTATCTCACAGGTTACACCATTACTACAAATAGAGGGATTATTACTTCTAGAACTCAGTGAATCTGTTTGGCTATATTTCCTACTTATTTCTTCCCTTTTCATGCAAATTTAACCCGTGACCCTATTTCTATCATCTCATATAATATTTCCGTATTTTAATTCCTTCCCATTCTTTAAATTCCTCATGTCCCTATTTATGTCTTCCCATCTATATTTTCCTAAGTCTTATTCCTTCCCATTCTCCAAATATTCCATGTCCCAAATTATTATTTTTTTACCCCTTTGAATGTTTCTAATTTTATATTACCTCCCATTCTTTTTTTTGTTTCCAAGGAAAATTTCATAATTCTATTAATGAAAATAAAATTACGTGTTGCATCGGCTGGTAGTTGTCCAACAACCAATCAAGAATGGTGTTCAAATGTCATACAAGAGATCATAAAAATACAATTTAGGAGAAATTCAAGTTTTTATCCATTTCTTATTCTCGACCTCGCACCATGCACCTTGTGATGGCGGAGAAGAGACGAGGGCGAGTTGATTTTCTTCTATGTGTGCCCCATTATCCTTGTCTTAGTTTTAGGTATCTGATAAATGATGTCGTTTAATCCCACCATTGTCCATATCGATCTTTTCCTTTGAAGGCAGTTCCGGGGGTTTTTCTAAGTCAAAAGTATCTTGTGATTCATTCCTTTGTACTTTTGATTCTGTCATTGGCTGTTCGTTCTCATTGGGAGTGGGTTCTTCCGCCTCTTCTTCTGCAACCTCCTCTAGTTCACAGGGAGGAAATTGGCACCCTTTAGATGCCTTCCCTTTTTTATTTATTTATTTTCTGGTTATCTCTTTTTTCATCTGGACATGTGTTTTGTAAATGTCCGATCTGCCAAAAAATTCTGGATCTGAATGCAGTGTTTTCATAATCTAGGAGTTGTGTCTAGATTTGCTATTTATTTTTCAACTGTATGCTTTCCGGTAATCCTTTGTTGAGATCAACTTGCACACAAATTAATGAGAAAGTATAGATCCTCTCCTCCAAGCATTGCATATCTATTTTGATGTATCTCCCAATGATGGTCCCAATGCCTTCTAGAATGTATTCATTCCAGAAATGCAGGGGGAGGTTGTGTAACTGGACCCAAACTAACATTCTCGAAACAAACATAGTGTTTTCATCAAAATCGAGGAACCATGGGGTAATGAATATTCCCATAAAACCCCAGAACCACGATCACTCTCAGAATATAATGTCTCTGAGTTCCGAGGTTGAAAATTTGACGATGAAAAATCCTTTGGAGCAGAGATGGATTTCACAGTCTATGGTCCATTTTGTGAAAATCTAATGGAAAAGTAGTTGAATTGGCATATAATTTCTTATGCTTCATATGTGGTGCGATGTTCATCTATATTTGGTATATCTATGGACAGTTCTAGTGTGTGGTTCAGTTACTCTACTATGTATGGGCTCGAGGCGCTTCCCATTGGTTCTGCAGGTGTAGTTTCTTTATTTTTCCCCCACAAGATATTCTTATAGGAGGATCCTTCTTTAATATTTTCCTATTTTGAGGTGTTGCTACCCCTAGCCCCCCCTTGGCCTTTGAATCGGCCCTGCCCTATTCCGCAACTCCTCCTCTCAGTTGCAGGTTGAGTGTTATTGTGGACCCCGAGCTAATGTGGTAATCCTTGATTGACCTAGAATCTTGTAAAATTTTTCCTTCATTGATCTGTGATTGCAGGTGTATTGGATATCCCATTTTTTGACTGATGCTCTTTTTCAGATTAATTACCCTCTATGTATCGAATACCCAGAGTAATATGTTTTTCCCTACATGGGTTCTAATAAAAACTTGAAAACAGGTTGGGGATACTTGTTTCTTGGTGTATGGTGCCCTATTGTCTTCGTGCCTCTACAATGGTATGATCATTTTGGGTTGGTGGATCCCAGGTGAAAGGAGGTCAGTTCCTCAATGAGTCAGGGAAACTGCTTCTGTCAAGGGACGAAAAATGTTGTATAGGTAATGAGATGTATGCCCATGTGCATCCATAGTCGGAAATACATGCAGGATAGGGGCTTGGTGAACCCCCATCGCATTTCCATCTTGTACAAGGTAACACGAGAGGACCCAATCCCCCAATTCTGAACTTGGAGGATCCTCCAACCATACGAAAAAGAAAAAATTGTTTACAGGCCTGCAAGCCATTGACGACCATCCCGAGCATACCTCGTCCATTGATTAATATTAAATAATAGTCAAAGGAAGGGTTTACACTGAATATCTGGGGTTCAAACTTAAAGTCTACCCAGAGTAAGAAAACTAGCGCCAAAGGAGAATAAGAGGTTCCTAAATTGAAGCAGAAGGAGGTGAAGAAAGATGTGCCATCTAAGGCATTGGTGCTAACACCAACCTAGAGATCAACAATATGGATGTTGAGAAGTGAAAATTCCATTATTCCTCTGAAAAAGTATCTTTACTAGGTGAAAATACTCCAATTTCCTTACCAGACGATGATTGTGACATAAGACATGGGTTGCATGTGGATGAGGAAGTTTATGTGCCACTAGAAGCACAAAACCCTGACGATGAAGATCCTATAAAGGACATTTGCATGGACAAGGATAATAAACACATAATAAAATATAAAGTATCGGTCTTTGATAAGGAACCTATACAGAGGAAAGGAATTTTTTTCTGTCTTGGTATATGCAACAACCGCTCTTAATTATTCTAATAACAGTTTTGGGTATGAAACCATTGAGGAGTAGGAACATTCAGTACCACTTAAGATTTTAATGAGGAAAAGTAAGAATGATAATAATATTCAAGTTTGCAAAGAAAAATTTGAATAAATAGAGACTCTCGATCACTCCTTGAAGTTTTATAGTTCAATATTGAGGGCTAGGAATGAAGAATTGGTGGAGGAGACAAAAGTCTTAAAAGGGAAATTCAGGAGTGATAAAGATTTATGAAGGAATGAAATAAAATACATAAATAAACATAAACACAAATATGAAACATAAGATATACTTCATTTCATTAATATCAAATAACTGAAATAATCTTATGGACATAATGGAAATAAACTAGCTCGGGTGATGGTAGGTTATCTCTGAGAAGAGATGTGGTGACTACATGCCTATTAATTGTGTTACAATGAGGCTCAAGGGAATTTTTTATTATTGAAAAACATGGGAAAACCCTAAAAAACCAAAACCATAACACCAAGAGATGGAACACCAAGAGTTTGTGGGCCCCGTTGGGAAGCCAACTTCTCGGGGTCATAACTTGGTCATATTATCTCCGTTTGACGCATACGATATATTGTCGAAAAAATATCTCTGAATCTTACATGTTTTGTTACAGGCCTATGCCTATGGCTACAAGCCTGCTACGTAGCTCAAAAAAATTCCGTTTAGGGGGTCAAAACTGCTCCAAAAGTTTAGGACCCGAAAAAATGAAAAATATAGTAAATGTTGCTAGAAACAAGGAACCCAATGAAATCGATGAACTATGGGTGGAATAGGTGGATGGCCAGAAATATATACCTGGATCATTCCTCCCCCCTTAGGAAGTAATGGTCCCCATTGTGTGCAGAGCCTCCATGAGGTGGGGAAGTTTATGTTGAATCCGGTCCCTAGTGAACCTCTTGCCCTGGTGAGCCACTTTCCCTGGTGAAGGAGTTGGCTTGCTTTGACAACTCGATATAGCTGGATGCTCTGCTGGCAGGTGTTCTTGATAGGTGTGTCCATGATCCAATTAGTTGTGGCCCGTTCCATGCAATCTGGGTTTAACTCTATTTGTGTGAGTTGTTCTGCAATGTCGGATGTGTCCAATAATGGTGGAAAGTAGGGCCGAAGGAGACCCAAATTGAATACTAGGTGAATACCAAGGAATGGTGGAATAATAAGCTCGAAGGATTTATCCCATACAACCTTAGTGATGGTATATGACCCATATCAGAGTGGGCGAAGCTTGTGGTGGGGCCTAGTGAGGTGCTCCTTTTGCAACTATAGCCAAACATGTCGCCCACATGAAACTTGTGTGGCACCCGATGCTGATCATTTCACTTATTGTAATTAGCATTGGCTTTGCCCAATATTTCATGGACCTATTGGCAGATGTGCTAAATGCGCTCAATGAAGTTGTTTGCCTTGTCGGATTCAGACTGGAGATGAGTCGAATTTGCCTGATTAGCTCCAAATGGTATGGACACATTAATGGAAAATAGTGGTTGGAATCCCAAGCCCACCTGAAAGGGGATGTGGCTATTTGAGTTGTTGGGATCTTGGTTATAATTGTGCTGGACATAGGGGAGGATTTCATCCCATGTGTGTGGATGCTTCGAGTTGTACATGCGCAAAATGTATACAATCATCCTGATGACGACCTCTGTTTCTCGAGGGCCTCCTTGAGAAATATTTTGATAGGATCTCTTGATCCCTCATATTTATTTTCCTCTGCCATGGGAGGCCGCCAGGGTTTGCGAGGCCGATCTTGCAAAGGTTCAACCAAATCGAGCCCTAACTTCTTATACCCTGATCTCGTTGGGGACATGCAAAGAAATATTGAGAAAGAGAAGATCTCTCTAATACCACTGATCTAGATTTATGCAGGAATGCAATAAAATACATAAATAAAAATAAAAACAGAGATGCAGTAGAAAATATACTTCATTTCATTAATATAAATAATCTTATACAAAAAATGGAAATAAACTAGCTCTGGTGATGGTAGCTTATCTCTGAGAAGAGATGTGAAGGCTACATGCCTTTGAAATGTGTTACAATGAGGCTCAATGAATTTTTTTATTATTGAACAACATGGAAAAACCTAAACAACCAAACCCCAACTCGAGGAGATGGGACGCCAAGAGTTTGTGGGCCCTGTTGGGGTTAGGTGGGCAGCCAACTTCCCGGGGTCGTAACTTGGTCATATTATCTCCATTTGGTGCATACGATATATCATCGGAAAAATATCTACGAGTAATACAGGTTTTGTCGTAGGCCCTCACCTACAACTATGGGACTATTGCGGACCTAAAAAAACTCCGTTTAGGGATTCAAAACTACTCTGGAAGTTTAGGACCCAAAAAATTGCTAAAAATAGTATATACAACTAGAAACAAGGAAATTGATGAAACCGACTGGAGGTCTAGGTGGAATAGGTGGGTGGCCACCAATATCCACCTGGATCAAGGAGATGGAGAATGCATTCGACATGCATGGAAAATAAAGTCAGGGAGCTTAAGATGTTGAAATTTGGTACCGGAGGACAGGTGGTTCCCTAAGGCTTTGATCTTTGGCCTAGGGAAAAGTGTCCAAAAGAATTTAATTTTTCTCCTAAAGTGACTTTATAAAGTTATAAAGTCAAATCTAATTTAAAAGTGACTTTAAGTGATAAAGTTACTAAAGTGACTTTATAAAGTTATAAAGTCAAATCTAATTTAAGAGTGACTTTAAGTGATAAAGTTACTAAAGTCTAATTTTAAAGTGACTTTAATAAAGTCAATGTAAAATTAGAAAGGAAAAGTGACTTTGGAAATAAATGACTAAGTGGGTCTTTATTAAAGTGGGGTGAACTAAAAAATAGAAAGTGAGATTTAAATGAGCATTTAATCTCAGCCCTAGATCTCAATCTATCTCAGCCATTGGATTTAGGGATTCCCCAAAAGTCACTTAGGGTTAGGTTAAAGGAGGAAAAGGAGGAAAAGGTCATTAATTCTTTCATGAGCAGATTGAGAGAAGGAGAGCAAGAGAGCAAGGGAGATTTCTGGGCAGTGAGGAGAAGGAGGCAGCAGCTTGGCACACATTCCAAGGCAGCATTTCAGCAAGTCCGTACAGTAGAGTTTGGCACACATTCCAAGGCAGTTTTTGGCACGATTTTCTAGAAGACCGTACAACAGCCTTTTGGCACGATTTCCAGGAGGTCGTACAACAGTTTGGCTCAGTTTTCGAGGCAGCAGGGAGCTGTTCTATTTGGCACGAATTTCTAGGTAGGCCATACAGCAAGTGGTTGTCCTTTTGCACTGAAATCGAGGCATAATCTGTACAGCAAGTTTTTGCTATCCTTTTGGCACAAAAATCGAAATCAGTACAACAGCATTTATTGTTGTTTTGCACAGAAATCGAGGTGGCCGTACAGCTGCATTTATTGCAGATATCTGGGCATGAAAATCGAGGAAATCCGTACAACATTTATTGTTGTTCCTATTTTACTGTTTGCACATTTTCCGAGGCGGTGGTTAAGCACGGAAAACGAGATAAGTTGTAAAAGTTTGCTTGCTGATTTTTTGCTAAATATTTCTCTCACTGTAAAAGCATTTTCCAGAAATAAGGAGCTTTCGAACTGGTTTTCCCCAGGAGTTGTAGGGGGTTTTTCCAGGGTCATGTTGACCAAAAATGTCCGTGTCAAAATGTGTGAATGACTGTTTTTATGCTTGCTGATTTTTAATTCTGCATTTTCCAACATTCTGAAAAATTTCCAGAATTTGTGTTTTTAGCAAAATTATTTTCCAGTTTGTTAAATGTATGGATATGGGAAAGGGCATTTAACTATTTTGGAGTAATAAGGTGAAAAACTGAAAACCGGGGTGGGAAACTATAAATTTCTACATGGTATCAGAGCTTGAGTGTTGAAAGAGCAGTTTGAGACAGCAAGGAGGAAAATTACAACCTGCTGATTTTTCACTCAGAAAATTCCAGCAAGCTGATTTTTCACAAACAACAGTTTTATCTTTACCACAGCAGTGCTATTTTTCAGTTTTAGGACAGCAGGATGTCTTTGGGACTTAGGGTGGAGGATAGGTTGGATGGGCATTCCAATTACAACATTTGGAAGGAGAGAATGCAGAGTATCTTTGAGGAGGCATAAGTCTGGGACATTATGGTGCATACCACATAGAACCCTATAAATGTGCCCACTGATGCTACTCAGTTGGCAGCATATAATAAAAAGAACAACAAGGGTAAGAGATTGATTCTAGACAAAATCAAATACCATTGCATTCCTCATGTGAGAGGAAAGAGAAATGCTCATGAGATGTGGACAGCATTGTCCAATCTCTACTAGAGTACCAATGAGAACTGGAAAATGGTCCTGAAGGAGAAGCTGAAGACCATTAAGATGGGTAATGATAGTGCAGCTGGATATCTCACAAAGATTACTAATGTGAGAGATGAGTTGGCAGCGATTGGAGAGGTCATTCCACCCACTGAGTTGGTGCGGATTGCAGTGAATGGCCTCCCCCGTTCATGGATGAACTTTGTTGATGGGGTTTGTGCACGTGAGACCCTTCCCACATGGGAGAGGTTTTGGGATGATTGCATTCAGACAGAGATCAGGAAAGGTCAGCTTGGGGCAGCCAAGCCAGTTGAGCAGGATGAGGATGTAGCACTGTTGGCAGGATGCGAGAAAGGCAAAGGGAAGAAGCAGGCTTCCACAAGCAATGGTGGGGGAAAAGGCAAAGGTAAAGGTAAACAGGATAACACACAGAAGGACTATTCCAAGGTGAAGTGTTGGAATTGTCAGAAGATGGGACACTATGCGGTTGTGTGTTCGGAGAAGAAGAAGAAGAAGGGGAAGAACCAGAGCATGGCAGCTTCAGCAGAGGTTGAGGACTTTGCAGATCGTTTTGACCGGGAGTTTGGGTTCATTGCGTGTGATTCCTCTAGTGCGGGATCATCTGCCATAGAGGTTCAGAGGGAGCATGCATTTCCCTCAATTAGCGGAGCATCTTCGGGTATCTGGTATGTGGACAGTGGGGCTTCACGTCACATGAGAGGAGTCCGTGAGTACTTCTCAGAGCTTTCAGAGAGTGGCACTAATATAGAGGTAGTACTCGGTGATGACAGAGTTGTTAGAGCAGTCGGTGTGGGGACATTGACATTTCAGAGGGAGTCCAAACCTCCCTTGAAGGTGTCAGATGTTCTTTATGTGCCAGGGATGAGGAAGAACCTCATATCCATCTCAGCTTTGGAGGATAGAGGATATGAGGTACTGTTCAGGGGAGGACAGGTGTTGATGTATCCCAGGGGCGCTCCAGCTGATTCAGCTAGAGTGATAGGTGTACGCCATGCAAAGGTGTACAAGTTTGCATTTCAGCCCCTTTTGGCATTGAGCAGTAGTACCGACAGCAGAGCTAGCAGTTCTGAGCTGTGTGAGATTTGGCACCGCAGAATGGGGCACATGTATCATGGAGCCTTGAGGACTTTGCGGGAGATCACTACAGGTGTGCCAGATTTCAGTACTGATCACTTTGATACTTGCAGAGGATGTGTGATGGGCAAGTTTTCCAAATCCCCTTTTCCCAGCAGTGACAGTAGAGCGACTGGGATACTTGATTTGATTCATTCCGATGTGAGTGGTCGGATGTCTCATGTTTCCTTGAGTGGATATGAGTACTATGTCTTATTCATTGATGATCACTCCAGGAGGACCTGGATCTATTTCTTGAAGACCAAGAGTGAGGTCTTCAAGCGGTTTCAGGAGTTCAGAGCTCTTGTAGAGACACAGACAGGTCGGAAGATCAAGTCCCTGAGGTCGGACAATGGAGGAGAGTACACCCTTCGAGAGTTTGTTGACTATTGTGCGGAGGCAGGCATTAGGAGGGAGTTCACTGTTCCTTACAACCCCCAGCAGAACGGGGTTGCTGAGAGGAAGAACAGATCCATCGGAGGGGCTGCCAAAGCCATGTTACATGATCAGGGGTTGCCATTGTTTTTGTGGGCAGAGGCCTGCAACACTGCTGTTTATTTGCAGAACAGGAGTCCACATCGTGCCTTGGGGCACATGACTCCAGAGGAGGCTTTTTCTGGGAAGAAGCCTGATATTGGTCATCTTCATATCTTTGGGTGTATCACATACTCCTACATACCCAAGGAGAAGAGGACCAAACTAGAGCCCACCGCAGAGAAGGGTATCTTTGTGGGCTACAGTGAGACCTCAAAGGCCTTTCGGATTTACATTCTTGCGCAGAGGAAAGTTGTTGTCAAGCGGGATGTGAAGTTCGAGGAGGACAGGGCCTTTAGGAGGTCACGGGAGTTAGAGTATCCGGATCAGCCAGACCCTCAGCAGCAGTTGAGTCAGTCGCAGGGATCCAGTGGGAAGGGATCAGGAGGATCCGGAGGTACATCTATGACGATGTCAGGTCCGTCAGTGGGGAGTGGCTCGCAGAGTCAGAGGGGTGGTGCTATGGGCAGCACGCAGAGCAGTCCACAGAGCAGTTCACTGGGGAGTCCACCGATGGACAGTTCACACGGTACCTCAGCATCTACAGGTTCAGGTGCAGGCAGGAGGACAGCAGACAGACAGTCAGGAGTTCAGGCTCCTGATGTTGAGGAGGAGGAGTTTTATTCTCCGGCGGGAGAAGTGCACTCAGGGAAGAGGAAGCCCAAGTGGCTTCAGGACACCTCGAGAGATGCCACATCTGTTGCTGAGCCTAAGAGGCCGGTCAGAGAGAGCAGACCACCTGAGAGGTTTTGTAGCTATATGGCAATGGCTACCAGCATCCTTGACTCTGAGCCTTCTAACTATGAGGAGGCAGCTAGCCAGCAGGTCTGGAGAGAGGCCATGCAGGAGGAGTATTCTTCTATCATGAAGAATGATGTTTGGGAGGTGGTGCCGAGGCCCGAGGGCAAATCCGTGGTTACTTCCAGATGGCTTTACAAGGTAAAGCATGCTGCAGATGGCAGCATTGAGAAATTCAAAGCGAGGTTTGTGGCTAGAGGGTTCTCCCAGGTAGAGGGAGTTGATTATGAGGAGACCTTCGCTCTCGTGGCTCGATATACTTTGATCCGCTCCATTATATCGATAGCAACAGAGATGGGTTGGAAGATCCACCAGATGGATGTGAAGACCGCATTTCTCAATGGCTTCATACAGGAGGAGGTGTACATTGAGCAGCCACAGGGCTTTGAGGTGCATGGGAAGGAGTCCCATGTATGCAGACTGAAGAAGGCCCTTTATGGCCTGAAGCAAGCTCCTAGAGCTTGGTACTCCAGGATAGATACTTACTTGTAGAAGATGGGTTTCACAAAGAGTGAGGCAGATCCGAACCTTTACTATATTGTGATAGGTGAGGAGCCTCTCATTCTGGTGTTGTATGTGGATGACTTAGTCATTACAGGTGCAGAGAGACTCATAGAGCACTGCAAGAGAGATCTTGCGGCGGAGTTTGAGATGAAGGACATCGGCTTGATGCATTGCTTTTTGGGTTTGGAGGTGTGGCAGGAGGAGGGGCATTTCTTCCTGGGACAGGGGAAGTATATTGTGGACATCCTTGGCAGATTCCACATGGAGGATTGTAGACCCATGTCGACACCGATGATCACCAACCGGAAGAAGCTTCATGCTTCGGATTCCGAGTTGGTGGATCCCACATTGTACAGACAGCTGATTGGTTCCTTGATGTATTTGGTCAACACTAGACCAGATATTTGTTTTGCAGTCAACACGATGAGTCAGTTTATGTGTGAGCCTAGGAAGGTTCACTCGGTGGCTGCAAAACACATTTTGCGGTACTTGCAGGGGACAGTGGATTATGGTCTGGACTACAGGCAGGGGGATGGAGTGAGATTGGCAGGTTACACTGATTCTGATTGGGCAGGTTGTGCTTCTGATAGGAAGAGCACTTCAGGGTGCTGCTTTGGGTTGGGTTTGGCAGTGGTGTCATGGTTCAGCCGAAAGCAGCAGTCAGTAGCATTGAGTTCAGCGGAAGCAGAGTATATGGCGGCCAGTCTAGCTAGTTGTGAGGCCATCCGGCTTCGCAAGATGTTGTTTGGCTTATTTGGTCAGCCGTTGAGACCTTCAGTGATTTACTGTGATAATCAGAGTTGCATTAAACTCACAGAGAATCCAGTATTTCATGACAGGTCAAAGCATATCGGGATCAAATATCATTTCATCAAAGACTATGTTCAGAAGGGAGCTGTGAAGCTTGAGTATATTCCCACTGATGAGCAGGTTGCAGATATTCTTACCAAAGCCTTACCACGAGGCAAGCATGTCTACTTCAGAGACAAGATGGGTGTGGTGAGGAACACCTTCCTCGGTAAGAGGGAGTGTTGAAATTTGGTACCGGAGGACAAGTGGTTACCTAAGGCTTTGATCTTTGGCCTAGGGAAAAGTGTCCAAAAGAATTTAATTTTTCTCCTAAAGTGACTTTATAAAGTTATAAAGTCAAATCTAATTTAAAAGTGACTTTAAGTGATATAGTTACTAAAGTGACTTTATAAAGTTATAAAGTCAAATCTAATTTAAAAGTGACTTTAAGTGATAAAGTTACTAATGTCTAATTTTAAAGTGACTTTAATAAAGTCAATGTAAAATTAGAAAGGAAAAGTGACTTTGGAAATAAATGACTAAGTGGGTCTTTATTAAAGTGGGGTGAATTAAAAAATAGAAAGTGAGATTTAAATGAGCATTTAATCTCAGCTCTAGATCTCAATCTATCTCAGCCATTGGATTTAGGGATTCCCCAAAAGTCACTTAGGGTTAGGTTAAAGGAGGAAAAGGAGGAAAAGATCATTCATTCTTTCATGAGCAGATTGAGAGAAGGAGAGAAAGAGAGCAAGGGAGATTTCTGGGCAGTGAGGAGAAGGAGGCAGCAACTTGGCACACATTCCAAGGCAACATTTCAGCAAGTCCGTACAGCAGAGTTTGGCACACATTCCAAGGCAGTTTTTGGCACGATTTTCTAGAAGACCGTACAGTAGCCTTTTGGCACGATTTCCAAGAGGCCGTACAACAGTTTGGCTCAGTTTTCGAGGCAGCAGGGAGCTGTTCTATTTGGCACGAATTTCTAGGCAGGGCGTATAGCAAGTGGCTGTCCTTTTGCACAGAAATCGAGGCAGAATCCGTACAGCAAGTTTCTGCTGTCCTTTTGGCACAAAAATCGAAATCAGTACAACAGCATTTATTGTTGTTTGCACAGAAATCGAGGTGGTCGTACAACTGCATTTATTACAGATTTTTGGGCACGAAAATCGAGGAAATCCGTACAACATTTATTGCTGTTCTTGTTTTTCTGTTTGCACATTTTTCGAGGCAGTGGTTAAGCACGGAAAACAAGATAAGTTGTAAAAGTTTGCTTGCTGAATATTTCTCTCACTGTAAAAGCATTTTCCAGAAATAAGAAGGAGCTTTCGAACTGGTTTTCCCCAAGAGTTGTAGGGGGTTTTTCCAGGGTCATGTTGACCAAAAATGTTTGTGTCAAAATGTGTGAATGACTGTTTTTATGCTTGCTGATTTTTAATTCTACATTTTCCAGCATTCTGAAAAATTTCCAGAATTTCTGTTTTCAGCAAAATTATTTTCCATTTTGTTAAATGTATGGATATGGGAAAGGGCATTTAACTATTTTGGAGTAATAAGGTGAAAAACTAAAAACCGGGGTGGGAAACTATAAATTTCTACATAAGAGACAACTGAAGAAGATCCAAGGCACAAGGCTAGAAAACAACATTCTAATTAGGAAGTGATGGAGTGGGGTTTCAAAATTTTGGCTTTTTGCATAGGTTGGCATATCCCCGTTTGTGTGATGACACAAAAATAATTCAGGTTGGGGGGATGTCAGGTTCCGAAAATAACCTATTTTTTCCATATAATAATCTCACCATTTCCCTATTTTACGTGTTTTGAAGCCTTTGTCTAAGTATTTCCATGCTCTTTTGATGTGATCTTGAGGATGCGAGTTCAATTTGCTTATCATTAAAAGTTGGTAGGTTAAATATTTGAATTGGTCAGAGTGCTTTCATTTATCATGTTTCTAAGGTCTATAATCTTTATAAGTCACTAACCAAAATGAAGTGCAATGGCTGTACTCATGATGGAACACTTGCACGCATTGAGGATTCTTGCACTAGTCACAGGTTCCTGCACCGCAGTCAAAGTTGCATAAACCATCGGTTAATAAGAGCTAGCGAAGGGCCAATTAGTAGTTTGAGTAGTTGTCAAATATTATTTGAAATGATATTTAAGGATAGAGTGCACCCATTTTATCCTTGCATTCAATAGATAAGTTGAATAAGAAGAAACTATTTACTAAAGAGACCCTTGTGCAGTGGATCATATCTCCTTGATTAGACAATGGCCTTACTAGAACCCTATTGTTGGCAGGCTATTGTGATTTGTTTCTTATCATATTTTGTACATGATTGGCTTTGTCATATCCATATCTGTAATGTAAACTTCTGTATAACTTGAGTTGTGGCATAGAGATAGGTTAAAACTACTATGATAATGATGTATTGTTAGTTCGAGATTGAGTATCGATATGTATCGGTTGGGTATGTATCACTAAGCTCATTATGTAATGAAGACCAAAATTTATTAATAAAAGTAAAATTTCATGTTTCTTCTCCATTCTTGTTATTTTATGTTAATGATATAACTTTCTCTGTGATTTAATTTCATTTTAAGAAGGTGCGAGGCAGTTGGTCAGGGCCCAACCAACCCAACTCAACACACCTCCATTAGACTAGTCTTGTGTGGTTTAGAATCAATATGGATTTATTATAGTGTGATTTCATCAACTGAGTGCTTCATCTTTATGCGTTTTGATTCTGTTTCATTTTATACTCTATTATTTCCTGAAGATATATATTACATCTTGATTTGTGGTTGTTCAATGCTTAGATCTGGAAGGTGATCACCATAATCATATGAAATATTTTTTCTTCTTTTATATAAATTGAGTTGTGCAAGTTCGATCTCTGACATAGTTATATTTTCTACATGATTCTGTGGAAATAATGATTTAACTTGAGATCGTTTTTTTTGGATATTGGTAGATCCTAGGTATAAAAGGTTTTGAATGTTACAAAGGTTTAATATTGATATTGAACAATATATTTTCTAAATCTTTTGAGTCATTTTAGAATCAAGAGCTAAAGGAATTTTGTCTTATTTAAAATTCCCCTGTTTCTGAATGTGATTGAAATAGACCTGAGGCTATTGGAAACCCTAGATTATTTTGATAACAAACTGGGTTATGTGTAATAGATTCAGTGTGGAACAATAGAACTTGTGATCACATTCATCTAAGCGGGTTGGACTTCGACTTCCTTCATTTGATCCGAAGCATATTTACCATCATAACCTTTGCTTCTTTTTCGAGCAGTAAAGTCACATTGAAATCCCAGTCTGCATAATGTAGCCACTTAAGTATTTTGACCTATAAAGAACTATTCGAAGCAAGTGCATTTAGTATTCATTGGTTTAATCCTAAGCATTTGTTGTTGTCTATTTCGATTCCAGGGTTTAAAACTGTTACCGATGAAATAGGTAACTGCACTAGTACCTACTTTTTGACGTAGCAAGAAAAACACCCGATTTTGAAAAGTGGTGATGCAGAATCAAATTTTTTTTTTGAGCATGTTTTTGACACTTTTATTTATTTATTTTTTTCTATGATGCTTTTTATGTCGATTTTGAATAGTGGTGGTGTATCATCACCAACGATTTTTTAGAGGATTTATTTTGACACTATACATTTTCTAATATCTTTTTCTTCCGTGAGATGTTTATTTTTAAGTGCATTTATGTACTTGTGTTTTAAAAAGAAAAAAATAATTTTTTTTGAAATAAAAATTTGTAATGATATCTTCACTTTTTCACATAGATAAAAAATGAAAAAAGGGTCAATATTATAAAGTTTATATTTTCTACAAATTTATGTATTGCTAATTAATTTTTCAATGCACATCAAATAATTGTCACTAAAAAACCAATATTTTGAATGATATGACAAAAAAATACAAATTTTCAATACAAATAGAATGCAAAAAATACTCTTTTAAAGACTTTTTGTTGAAAAAAACTTGTTAAATAAACTAATTTTTGGGAAAATCTTAAAAAAAAACTTAAGAAAATAGCTTTTTATTGAATTTTATGTCAAAAAATAATATTAATCACATGTTTTTTGCAAAAAATAAGGATTCTTCTCATAAAATATCAAATTCTAAACATTACAAGTAAAACTAATTAATAGATCTTAAAAATGAGCTTTGTTTGCAAGCATAACTTAAAGATCCTCAACAATATCAACTAATACATGTTCAACATCATCTAGAACATCATTGATGGCTTCTTCCGCAACATTTTCTACTTCATTTTGGTCATTGCCATTTTCTAATGGATCTTTCATGTCTGCAAATCTTCCAAAGTGTCCCTTTCCAATCATTCCATATAATGGTGGTTGACGTTCCTTTGCTTTTTTTTCCACACGTGATTCATTAAAATCCCCTTTCCTCAAACCAACTTCTTGCTTCACATCTAGAAGGAATTCAAGAGCGTTAATTATTTGTTGAATAAATTTGCATTGCACAAGGTCTTTCTCAATGGCAATGCAATTTATTCCTTTTGGTAGGAAACATGCTAGTGTTGTACCTAATCATCAAGTACAAAAAAAATATGTAAGAAAATTAGAATAAAGACATAAAAAGTAAAAAATAAAATATTTAAATTTAAATTTGTATAATAAAACTTAACTGAACCTGAAAATAGATCCAAAACCCAATCTCCTTCATTTGACGGCATCGCCCGGCCCCCGGCTGGGCAGAGGGCAATTCTGAGAATCGCCCTCTGCCTAGCCAGGGGCCGGAGGCAGGCTGGGCAGGCCTTGAAGACGCCACCCGGCCGGCCTCCGCCCAGCCGGGGGAGATTCTTGGAATCTCCCTCTGCCCAGCCAAGGGTGATTCTCGGAATCGCCCTCCGCCCAGCCGTGGGTGATTCTCGGAATCGCCCTCCACCCAGCTGAGAGCGATTCTCGAAATCACCCTTCGCCCAGCTGGGGGTGATTCTCGAAATCACCCTCTGCCCAGCCGGGGGCCAGAGGCAGGTCGGGCGTTGTCGTCGAGGGCTGCCCAGTCTACATCCGGCCCTCGGCTGGGCGGAGGCAGGCTGGGCAGCCCTCAATGTCATCACCCAGCTGGCCTCCTGACCCCGGCTAGGTAGAGGGAGATTCTCGAAATCACCCTCCGCCCGGCCGGGTGGCATCGTTGAGGGCTGCTCGGCCTGCCTCTAGCCCCCAGCTGGGCGAAGGGCGATTTTGAGAATCGCCCTCCACCCAGACGCGGGTCAGAGGCAAGCTAGACATCCCTCAATGACACCGCTTGGCCTGCCTCCGACCCTCGGCTGGGCGGAGGGCGATTATGAGAATCACCCTCGGCTGGGTGGAGGGTGATTCTCGGAATCGCCCTCCGCCCAGCTGGGGGTGATTCTGGGAATCTCCCTCCGCCTAGCTGGGGGTGCTTCTCGGAATCACCCTCCGCCCAACCAGGGGTGATTCCCGGAATCACCCTCCGCCCAATCGGGGGTGATTCTCAGAATCGCCCTCTGCCCAGCCGGGGGTGATTCTCGGAATCGTCCTCTGCCCAGCCAGGGGTCGGAGGCAGGTCGGGCAGCACCGTCGAGGGCTGCCTAGCATACCTCTGACCCGCGGCTGGGTGGAGGGTGATTGTCCCTTAGCCGGGCGGAGGGTGATTGGCCCCTGGCCGGGCGGAGGGTGATTCCGAGAATCTCCCTCCACCCAGCCAGGGGTCGGAGGCCAGCCGGGTGGCACCATAAAGGGCTGCCAAGCCTGCCTTCACCTAGCCAGGGGCTGGAGGCAAGTTGAGCAACCCTCGACGGCGCCGTCCCGCCTGCCTCCGACCCCTGGCTGGGCGGAGGGCGATTCCGAGAATCACCCTCCGCCTAGCCGGGGGTGATTCTCGGAATCGCCCTCCACCTAGCCGGGGGCCAGAGGCCAGCCAGACGACGCCGTCGAGGGTTGCCTAGCTTGCCTCCGGCCCCCGGTGGGCGGCAATTTTTTTTTTTTTTTTAATTTTTTCAAACACAAACTATTTAAAAAATTTAATTTTTTTTTTTAAACAAAAACTATTATAATAAAAAAAATGTATTGTTTAATAAAAAAATAAATAAATCAATTCAATTAAAGTTTTAAAATATAAAAAAACAGTAAAAACAAATTAAAAAATATGTTTTAAAAAATAAACAAACAAATATAAAAAAAATTATTTTTTTTATTTTTATTTTTTTTTAACTTAAAACAATTATTATTTAAAATATAAAAAAACAAAAATAAAATAAAATTTAAAATATGTTTTAAAATACAAACAAACATATATAAGAAGATTTTAATTTTTAATTTTATTTTCTTAAAACTAAAACAATTATAATTTAAAATATAGAAAAACAATAAAAATAATTAAAAAATATGTTTTTATATATAAACAAACAAATATATGAATAATAAAATTTTCATTTACTTGTTCATTTTAAAAAATTGTTCAAGTCATATAATTTCTCCATAATTTCATGGTTCAAGTATCTTGAAAATTTAAGATTTAAAAACTTGAGATTTACAACTTGTCATTAAGGTTTTATGCGCTGCGAAATTTTATCTTTAATGTTATGGTTGAAAATAATTACAATTTTAGGGTTGTTTGGAGTCAGGATATTTTATGTTTAACAACATGGATAAAAATTGTTTGAAATGATAAGCCCTTCAGACATGATTTTGTTTATATTTAACATCATCTATCAAAAAATTTAGAATTTTACGATTTTTCAATGTCCTAATATGTTGTCTTCAATTCCATTGTTACAATGTGTCAAAAGTGTGACACAATGTTTTTTTTTGTTATTCCAACATCAACTCGTTTTGTTTTGAGGGTGTTTTTTCAATCATTTTTTCAAGAAACAATTTCGTTTTTAGCATAATTTTATCTAAAGGTGAAATTTGACCTTGAGAAAAAAACAAATGCATTCTGGAATACACACTTTTTGTTTTTGGGGCGTTTTTTCATGTTTTTGGAGTCTTTTTGGGCTAAAGTTCCCGTTTTGAGGTAATAGTTCCCGTTTCATCGGTAACATTGTTGTTTGTATTCCAATTGATTGGTATATGCTTGGAGTGAATGCTTATGGTGTTGTTAGTTGTCTAGTGTAGGAAAGCTTGTTGGAGAATTAGTTCATTATCTAAAGGTTTATTTATATTGTTGGTTATTCAACATTGATTAGTATTCTCATATTTGTAGCATTCTTTATTCTCTGTGAGTTTCTTGCATTAAAAATAAAGTTTCTAGACTTTTAGTTTGAGTGCTTTTCTAGTTCAAAGAAGCAATATGACAGAGTGTGATTATTTCTTGCAAATTCATAGTAGGTATTTGCATAGTTTATTGATAAATTAGAAACAAGTTGAAACCACACTTTTACTTTACATGCATAGAGTGGAGTGGAGAACATAGTGTAGTGCAGGAATCTTTACAATACCTAGTTGGACTTTTAGTGATTGATTTGACATTGATTCAGATTGTTAAAGGCCTATGTGTGTGTTTTTGAGCACTTTGGTCATTTAGACAGTCTGCAATTTTACTTTGATAATTGATTTAAAGAGTGAAGTGAACATAACCTGATTTGATTATTTGATTTTTTATTTTAATATAGTTTCCAAGCTTAGTGCAACACTTGAGCTAGGGATTTTATGTGTTTTTAAGAACCTAGAAGATTTATAATGCATAGTTTGGAGAAAGGAGTGGTTTTGCAATATTCCTACGATCTCTTTGGAATTTCAAGTGCTATGCCTCAAACTTTACGAGCCTCAGTTTGACAATAAATGTTGAGTCATTTACACACTCAATACTATAACCAACAAAAACTTGGAGCTCCACCTTTTCTAGGTATTGGTTAGATTATGATTGGTTTTGTTTGGACTACTTATTGATATTGTTTCCTCATTGCTTTAGTACATTGTCTCTTTCTTTTAGGTGGTCAAATTATATGGGGCTTGTTATTCTACTTGGTTTTTTATTTTATTTACTTATTTATTTTTATTCTGGATTAATTTATTTTCATTATCTTCATCTCTTACTTAGTTTTGATTTCTTCTCTTCTTTGTTTTCAAACTATTTTGGGCCTCGATTTCTAAATTAAGCCCCATTCTCAAATTGGGCCTCTTCTTCACTTGTTTCACTTGATTACCCCTTAATCTAGGAACTGGGATAGGTTTCCTAATTGAACCCTCCTTTCACTAACTTTGGTTTCGATAGATTCTGATTTTGGGATCAAGGAAAATTACTAAGTCATTCTCCCTAATCACTAATTTTGGTGTACATGGGTTCCAATCTCCAAATCAAACCCCATTACACTTAAAACTATTGAATTTTTTTTTGGTTTGAGTGTTTTCCTTTAAGCTTTGTTTGAAGTCTCTTCTATTTAAAATTTTCTCCCTTTGAACTTTTGAACCAATCAAAATATTTCTAAGAAGCTAATTTCTTTATTGGCCCCAATATCCAAATTTAACCTCTTGTTCAGTTAGTTATGATTTTCCCAACTTAATTTGGAAATCAACCTTGATTTTTAGATCTAATCCTCTTCTATTGTATGAAGTTTTGAGTTTGTTTTGTGTGTTTTTATTTGCTATCTTCTTTATGAACCTTGTTTAATATTTTCACTTGAAAGCCACATCTCCTTGATATGTCCAAAGCTTTAAAATGTAGCCATCTATCCATTAAAATGCTTTAACTTCATTTTGATTTAGTTATTCGCTTTGATGTCCAAACTGGATCTTTGTTTTACAGGTGTAGTGTCACGAGGTCCCATTTTCTCAATTAACCTTTATTTCTCAATTGACTTACTTTATCACATATTTATGTTTTCTCTTGTGGAATTACTTCCATACTCCACGTGTGTGGAACCTTTTTTAAATTTGATTTTAATCAGGTCTTTATGAAATATCTTGATTCTCGATCAACCTCAACTTTGAAATTGCTCCCTTCTATGTGAACCCGAGCATTGAAGAAATGATTAGAGTCCCCTCATAATGCTCAAAATTTCCAATAAAACTTAACAATGTTACAACCTAGGAAAGTTAACATGTTTATGGGCTTTACTAACTAAGTATTTGATTTTGAAATGCTTTAGTTCGATTAGTAATTTTTAGTTTTTAGCAATATAGCTGGCTATTTCATTGTTTGTTCTTTCCCTAGTTTGAATATAGTGGCTATTTTCATGAGCCCTAATTTAGTTATTTTTTCTGCATTTAATGCAATAAATAAAATAAAATTAGAAAGTAACATTTACTCTGAAATCAATTCATCTAATACAAGTAATCAAATAGACAAGAATGATAATTAAGAATTCCTAATTTTAATTTTAAATCTCAACTAAATTAAAAACACAGTAATGATGCCCTGCACCTTAGGTTAGGATCAACATCACCATCCTTAAAATTGGTCTCTATTTAAAATTATTGAAGGACTAGTTGCTTGTGCATTTTAATGTGATTTTTGAAGCAAAACTTTGTGTGCCTTGTTTTTGTGTTGTGCTAACCTATAAGAATTTCCTTAGTGCTACTAAAGCGCATGACATGAACAAAGAAGCTGAATAAAAGAGATCAATTATAGACCAACAAAATGATTTTATGGAGTTTTTAAGGGAGGGAAAATCAATAAGAAAACAAAATCTCACATTTATAGAGTAATCAACTAGGCATGAGGAGAAGTCTACTAGAGGAAAGTAACCAATCATCGAATACTAGGCTAGTAGAGATGCTAAATTACGCATTGATGTAGACACCTCATACACTAGATTTAATGAATCCCACAAATACAATGAACGATTTTATTTAATCGAAGATGGGTAAGGGATCAAGGATGATGAGGACTTATATGGAAGGGAAGAATAATAGGTTTATATAGGATGATTTAAAATAATCCTTCATACACCATGCAACAACCATATCTCTAGAGATGCGTTATGCAGAACTAAGTGGGTATCTAATTTAACATACATAGTTCAACACAAGAAAAAGTATGAATGGTAAGGGAAGGTGTGTAGATCATTGGCATCAACTAATTTTTAAGCCTATTATATTATTTTTTTTTAAACTTGAAATTCATTTCATAAATGAATGGTTGAATTTTGTATGCATGAAGATAAATTCTATATCATCTTGGCCGCGTGGAATGAGGAAGGGATAACTTTCAAAGCTGTAAGAAACAAATTTTTCCCCACCATAAACTCAAGTTATAATACACATGGGTAGCCCAATTATTTAATATAATATTTGGTGAAAAAAATTAACTCACGTCAAGATAGGTTGGGTGACAATTATATATGAAAAAAAAGAACGAATAATTTTCAACATATTATTTGTTTTGACAAATCTAAGATTTTAGCTTCCTCCCCATACCATTCCAGCCGGTTCATCAGAGAAGCCCTTGAAACTGAAAAACACCCAAATAACTTTAGCCATGATGACAATTATCAATAAAGTCAGTCCTGGAAGCCTATCATGCACTTTCTTTCATATAAACACCCTCCATCTAATTCTAATCTTTCCTAGCTTATTCTTTTTGTATTTCTCCTCTGATTATCTCTTGTCTTATCAATTACCCTAATATTATTTTAATCTATTATAATCTCTCATTTCCTTCATCCTATTAAATGTCTCTCATATTGCTCCCTCTCCTCTTCCTATGAATTTAATATGTAGTCCTATTATATGGTAAGATAATATGAAATTGCAACATAATAATATGACTATAATAATAAATTCCTAGAGATTTTTAAAAATGAAAATCAATTGAATAAAAATAAATACTTTATGGGTATCTCTCTAAATTTAATTCTTAAGGTTTATCTTGCTTCTATTCATTTCTTCCTTGATATTATGGTTATATTTAAACTCAATTTCAATTATTTATATTTGACTTTAAATATAAATATCTTTAATTACTTTCAATTAATTTAAAATTGGTTTTTAAATATGATTAAATATTTCTCCCTTGACCTTTGATTTGTCCCATATTCTAAATTTTTTATTATCTGATTATCTATTTTAAAAATTTTATATTTGAATTCCTCAACTATCTCTTTAATCAGTTAAATTTATCTTCTAATGGCTTGTTATTGATTTTTAGTTCATTTTAATATTAATATTATTTTAAATTATTCATTTAATCTTAGTTTAAATTAAATTATTCATGTAATCTTAATTTAATTTAAATTATTCATCTAGTCAATCAGTTTAAATTCTTAAATGCTTTGACTCAATCATTATCATCGTACCTTATTGTACTGTACAACAACCCTCCCTATTTCTAAATTTTTTGAATAAATTTCATTTAGAAATGGGTCCCCTTTCTTTTTTTAGATAGAAATAAAGAAATCCAATCATCATAAAATAAAACAATAAAAGATTCATTGATTAAAAAGCATGTATCACATATCGCATATCTCAAGTGCAAATAAATAAATGTAACATTAAATTTATTCCGACCCGATCAACTATAAAGCTTATATCGCATCGGCACAAAGTATAAAAGTTTTCATGTTAAAAAGTCCGATGCGATAAAGTAAATCGCAATCGCAAATCGGTAGAGTGTTATGTTTTCATATTTTCTTTGCAAAACTTCGATGCGATGTGACTTATCGAAATCTCTTTTCGAATAAGTTATATTTCATTCAGGTCTATTTGATAAACTCCGATGCGATGTCATAATCACAATCACATTTCGAAAAAAGAAACATCACGACTACTTGTTTTATAAAAGATCTGATGCGATGGACCCTACCATCATCGCAATTTCATTTCGGCGAAAATCATGTATAAATCAATTCCTTTGAAAATATCCGATGCGATATGACTTTATCGCAAATCGAAAATTAGGAAAACATGAGATTTTTTTGTTTTTCCTTTCAAAAACTCCGATCTGATGAATCATCAGTCTTCACTAATCGATATTTGCACTTCACATATATCATTTATCGGCCTATCGCAATCAGAAGCTTCAAAAGGACATTTTTACATTAAGATTTCAATATCGTCGATCTCCAATTATACGAGCATCATTAATTCAAAAATCAAACGAATTATGGTAATCGATTCTATTATGAATGTGTGAATGTGACTTTCCTTTAAGGCATTCAATTTTAATACGGAGTTAACCAATTTGGGATCATGAATAAAATATTTCGCAACATTATCCTTTAATGATTTCCTTTTTACTTAATGGTGTTTATTCTGACTTGATTTCTTCCTACTTCTAAGAGTATTTTCTCGTTCACAAGTCTATAGAACATCAAACCCTCTTGTTCGCCGAATTAGTGAAACGATACCAGATGAAGAAAATTTCCAAGAAACTTAAGAAATCAAGAGCTGTTGCTGCCTCAAAGATCGCTACCATTACCACAATGCCAAAAGAAAAGCCAGCCAAGATAGAGCTAGTTACGGATACTGCGTGCCAGGGTCTCGGGAAGATTTCCTGGGAAGAAGTCTATAATTTGGTTGAAAAAGAAAACCCTACAGTTACAGAGGTAAAGGCAACGGTGCCAGATGAAGAATCAGATTTAGATGATAATCCCCTTAAAGAACTCGCAAATTATTTTCTTCATAGAATTGTAGCTCGGGTGAATGTATTCCCATATTATGACATAATACGATGGGTGATATACAACACCACCATCACAAATAGAACATTCGTAACAGTTGGGGGAAAGATGTTTGGGTCCTTTAGAGTAGAAGAGATAAAATAAATGTACCATCTGCCATATCCTCAAAAGACCTACAACAAAGCCTTCATAGAAGATTTTGCCTCAAGCAATGAAATGGAATCAGACCCAATTAAAGAATGGAGACTAACTCTAGATAAACATAAGCACGATGCCTCAGATATGTATTATGTAGAGTCTCTCGCACCTCCATATTTCTACGCTGCTGCAATGATATGCAGACTTTTTGGGAGTGATAATTCGGCAAGGTTTTCTATTCAAATGGTACCCCTGATTGAGGCCGTTGTAGGTTTTGTTGTTATGGATTGGTCAGTTATTCTATCGGACAAAATAGAAAATAAGATTCTGGATTATAGAAGAAATAAGCATACTGGAAATTTTCCCCCATTTCATTTCTGTGCTTATATTTTATATGCCTTGTGTTTTAATTTTGAATTTCCTATTTTGAGTTGGAAATGGACTCCTAAACATCCTATCCCTATACACATCTACCATAAGCATTTGTGGAAAGCCCATTTCAAGAACCATGTATACAAAATTTGACATGGCTACATGTTTCCTATTTACCAGACCATTTTTAACCAACCCCCTCCCCGGCTCTCTGATAAGGCAAAACTTGACATATCCCAAATCAAAAATTGGTTCGGTGAAGAGAAGTTCACCTATATTAGAATATTTGGAAGCATTGTTGAGCCTCATATCTTACCTCTATATGTCCCTAATAAACTTTTAGCTCAAGAGATTTCTTACAAGTTGACAGAAAGAGGGATGTCTAGGTGTTTAAAGAATTCCAAAAAATTGATGTTGCCTACCTTTCCTTTCCATTGTGGAACCTATACCCTAATGATTTTAAGCATGATGAAAAAGAAGTCCTTAAGATAAGAGATCTTAAGCTTGCAACTGTTCCAGAAGACAATATGATCCAAATAAAGTAGCTTTTGATTTCACAACTTTGGTCCAAATTGCTAAGTTTGAGCATGAGGCTGATGACTTTGATGATTTATTTGTCTCAATTGAGAAATTTTCCCAAGTTTATGATCTAGCTAAATCTAAGTTTCAAGCAGAAGATATCAATAAATTTATGCAGTTCAAAAGCCAAAGATTACTTAAAGTTCCCCTTGACCAGCTGAGGATTCCTTTACAAGAAAATAAAATTATTGAAATAGAACAAAAGAAAAAGGAAGATACAGCCAGCAAAACAGAGAAAGTAGTGAAAACAAACAAAATTAATATGCATTCAAAGAAGGAGAATACAGGTAGCAAGCCTGATGTGCAGCCAGAGAAGGAGAATACAAGTAGAAAGGCTGATGTGCAGTTTGAAAAAGAAGATACAGATAATAAGCCCGATGATCAACTTGAAAGAGAAAAGACCTCATAGAAAGAGGGAAATTCTGCTAAAATGATTATTACTCCCCATTTGCTAAAACAGTATGAAAAATTCGCTCAACAAATAGGAGAACAAAAAAATCTTCAAGTTGATAATCTGAACAATCAGGATATTGAGATCATTCCTGAAAATCCATCTAAAGAAATTGTGCTGAGAGTTGAAGACATACCTCCTCTGGATATCTTTTATAGCCCTAAGAATAGGGTTGTTGTCAGAAAACAAAGAAAGAGAAGGAGGATTGATCAAGGACCACTTGCAACTTCACAAGTTGAATTAATGAATGTTGTTTGGAAAAACACTGAAGTAAATCCTTCAGAGGATCTTACCAAACTATCACAATATGCAAGTGCCTATAGTGCAGCTACTATAGACAAAGCTACTGAAGTCACTCAATTGGTAAAACAAAAAGACTTACAGATAGCATTATTAGAAGAAAGAACAACAGGTGATCAACAAAAGATATTACAGTTAGAGAAACAGTTAGAAGAAGAAAGACTGAGAGTCAAACAATTAGAAGAACAATTGAGTATTGAAAAGAAGAAGCTTGATCAACAAGCTTTAAATAAACAACTATAGTTGTCTTAAGAGGTATCCAAATTGCAGACATTGCTGCAAAATGAAAAGGCTGCCAAAGAAGAGAAAAGTTAAATATTTCAAGTGAGATTGGATAAATTCAAGGATTATCCTAAAATTGACCAATTCAAAACAGAAGCTCTGGAAAGAAGTAAGTTGTTTTCTCAACAGTTGGATGATCTGTGTCAAAAAATTGCACAAGCTAAAACTCTATGTGAAATAACATCATCTCTCATCGATGAAGCAGTCAACATAAGAATAGAATTTGAAAATGCAGATGAAAAGATTTCAGAATTTATTTCATGGCAGGACTCAGAACAGGGAAAGATTGAAAATCCTCCCAGAATTGAAGAAAAGCATAAAGAGATTTTATTTACTGAATGGGAAACACAGTTGATTAAAGAAGACCGTGCTACATCAAGAGAAAGAACCATAATGAAAAATCTGACACAATTGATTAATGATAGTCTATATGCAGCTAATTTAATTTCAGATTGTACTCCAGGAAAGTTGCCAAGGGTAAGAGAAACTGATACTAGGTGGAAGCAGGAATCAATCAATCAGAATAAAAAAATCAGTAAAATAAAAGAAATTACATGGGATGTCCTATGGACATGTTTGATTAAACCACACAATCAGCAGATGGCAATCAAATGCCTTTCTAATGCCAACAATTTCATCATTCCAGAGCTCTTTGATGCCACATACACCAGTCAGTTGCATTCGAGGCTGAGTCATCCAACCGAAGTTAAGGATATACTTAAAATCTGCTAGCTTATCACATTGGGGATTGAATAAATTCAATGAATATTTTTTATTGGATATCGCAAGTCTATTCTCGGATCTCCGATGATCGTTTCTAGCATAAGTTGTAGTTAATTTGTTTTCTAAATTTCCTATTTAAACCCCTTTCAAGCATTTTAGAAAGGGTCCTTAATTTGTAATATTTTGGGCTTGGATAATACATTTCTGTACTCCTTGACTATCTTTTCTTTTATAAAGGATCACATCCTGTGATTTTATGGTGAATTATTTTTGAGAGTTGCATTTATGTACCTTGAAGATTGTTCTAAGTTAAAGTGCAGGATCAGAATATCAAATTGCATCATGAAGATATCAAATGTATCTGGTATTTCTATCGATTACATTTTGTTTTCTTTATGTGATGAAATATTCTCATTAAAATTTGCTATCGCTTATATATATTTGTTTCTCAAATATTTCTTTATCATATCATTTTTGAAGATATAGGAATATCATTTTTCATAGTGTGTGTAAACGATATAAATTAATGAATGCGATGTGCTATTATAACTCTATTTAATTTCTTAAAAAGAGTTATCATTATATGATACTGCATCTTTCTTTTAAGTAAATAATACATTTTCATGGTTATTTGTTTGATTGAAACAATCTTTAAGTCGCATTCATATTTAATACCCGGGTTAGTTTTAGAGTTATTTGCAAGTCGTAGATTAAGTTAAGTAGATTATTTCAATTAGTTATTTTCATTATCCACTTGCACAAACACCCCATCACCAATTCATCTCACTATTAGGAAACTGATCCTATAAATCCAATCGGAGCCACCATTCCAAACGGATAAGGATTTGTTCTAAGGTCCGGACCGGGTGGTTTTCCCCCAATGTTTGAAGCAACGATTTTTGAGGCTTCAACATTTTTGGTGCTAGTAGGAGGGCCTAAGCTATGAATGGCAATTAAATCTAAATCTACAAGCCATTCCAAGAGCAATTCGCCCTCATCACCTTCTTCAATTTCTTCAACATCTCAAATATCTAGAGAAGAAATTGAGAAGAACATCAATACACCCACTACCAAAGCTTTAGATCTATCAGACAATCAACTGCTTGATTCCCCTGAAGTGCAATATTTAATTCCTAGACTCAAAGGGTTCTCATTATCTTTAGAGTCTGAATTATCTGAAGGTAGTGTTACTTCACAATTCGTATCTTCAAAACCTCTTACTAGGTCACAAAGCGAAAAACTTGGTATTCCTCCAAAGGAATTTCCTTTACCTAGTCGAGTTAAAACCAGAAAAACACTGTCGGAATCAGGTAGTGATATTATTTCCTCATCGCAAACTCACTCATCTGCTTCCCAAACTCAAACCCAGAAGAGTATAGTTATCCCAACAACACTATTCAAACACCTATTGTCTCTTCAAGTCCCTTAATCGTTATCACAACAATGGCACAAATACCATGGACTAATCCAGGAGCTGTTGAAATGCCTACACCTTTGCATGCATTACCAGATCATCCTGAAAAATGGCTGCCAAAATTTAGTCCTGACCTTGGCATAAAAGCATAAGAACATATTAATAACTTTATGTTGTCTGTAAATTTAAATGCAGTAGAACATGAAGATGTTGTGGTCATATTATTCCCTTATACTTTGAAAGGGGCAGCGGGATCTTGGTATTTTTCATTACCACCAGGATCTATTACAAGTTGGGATATGTTCCAGGAACATTTCTTAACCAAATTTGGAGATGATAGATAAATAGCGACTTTAATCAATGATCTCTCCAATTTGAGAGCAGAATGCAAAGAACCTATCAAAGATTTTAATTCCCGATTCAAAAAACTTTTGAATAAAATTCCTACAACATCAAAACCCAGTGAGCAAGTCCGAAGTGAACGGTATATAACAGCTTTGCCTTCAAATATAGCCATCTTTGTAGATAGAGCTGCAAAACCTACTTTAGCTAAAAATATGAAAGAAGCAATTGCAGTTGAGCGACGGATCATTGCTTTGGATAAAAAGAATGCTAATGAGGAAAGAAAATCCAAAAAATTTAGTTTCAAGGATGATTCAAAGAAGAAAACACCTAGGGGATCCTTATGACATGGAAGGCTTACAAAAATTATTGAAGACTATGTCTAATGAAATGGTTGAAATTAAAAAACAAGTAGCAGAAACTTCCACCAATAGACCCTTTAGGAATTTCAAAAGAAATCAGAAAATTGAAACGAAACCACCCAATTCAATATCCAATGCAGAGTCAGATTTAGAGGAAGATGAAGAAGAAGATACA
Organism: Pinus albicaulis; assembly: GCA_034641835.2. Taxonomy (NCBI): domain Eukaryota; kingdom Viridiplantae; phylum Streptophyta; class Pinopsida; order Pinales; family Pinaceae; genus Pinus; species Pinus albicaulis. The sequence goes on along the minus strand of CM076570.1, from coordinate 761,157,182 downwards.
CCTCCATTATCAGAAGAATAAGAAGAAGAGGAAATAGCTGAATTACATGGGATGTGGGATTTCATTTTGCCTAACTCAGATAGTGAAAAGGAACAAGAAGCCCTGCCAGTAAGTACTAGAAGTAAATCTACTGCAGAACCTATTCAAACAGTCCCTAAGAAGACAAGTTCAACCTTAAATACCAAAGATAAAACCCCTATAAAGAAAGCTTCTCCTTTGCTTACTCAAAATCAACCATCATCTTCTAATCCTCCTACAACAACATCTAAGACTCTGGTAGTGTCTGATTCTATGGATTATAATATTATTGAAGACATGAAGAAGACCAGAGAAAATATCTCTTTACATGAACTCAACAAGCTCAAGCATCAACAAAAGCTGTTGTTGAAAGAATTAAATGCAACTCCTATTTCTCCTCTACCAAATGGTGCAATTTCCAAAGAAGCTAAAGGATCAGGTAAGCCACCAGATAAAGTAGATGCCACTGATACTATTATTATTGGAGATAGATCTAATTCTCAGACACCTCCTTTTCTCTTGACTTATGAGATCTATAACAAGAATTTACATAATTGCTTGATTGATTCAGGAGCATCATCAAATATAATGCCTACTTCAGTCTGCTCAAAATTAAACATTGAACCCAAAAAATCTGCAGTACATATTGTTCAATTAGATCGGACTAAAGTGCAAGTTGTGGGAGAAATTAATTTAGTCACTGTTAGGTTAGCCTCTGATCCCAGGATAGTCCAGAGAATTGATATTCTAATTCCAGATATTCCTGAGTTTTATGGATTAATATTAAGCAGGGATTGGTCTGCAAAGCTTAATGGTTATATCGCCACTGATTATTCTCACATATGGCTTCCCCATAAAGGGAAACCCAATCAAATCAAGGTTGAGCGAGAAAAACACATGATGCATACTGTAACAAAATTTGAACAAGAAAATGAACCTATAGCTTTTAATAATAACATTCTCGAAGGTTATTCTGCTAAATCATTCCTTGGAAATTTCACAACACCTGAATCACCTTTTTTTGTAGATACTTTTATTTCACAAATTGAAGATTTTTCACAAATTGATTCCTCAAGATGCGTTAATATTCCTGATCAATCTATAAATAAACCTGTAGATAAGTCTTCATTTTGGTCTTTGTATTTTGATGGATCAAAATCCAATGATGGCGCAGGAGCAGGATACGTTTTAGTTGATCCAAAAGGGGAGAAAACTATGCTGTCATGCAGACTAGAGTTTGAGTGTACAAATAACACTGCAGAATATGAAGCCTTGATCCAAGGGCTTTATAAAGCAATAGGGTTGAATGTTAAATACCTGAAAGTGTATGGTGATTCTAAAATTGTTATCAGACAAGTAAGAAACACTATCCATTGTCTTTCAAATCATCTTAAACATTACAAATCCCTTGTTCAAGATCTTACCACTCAATTTTTAGCATTCAACATCTCTCCTATCCCTAGAACTCAGAATTCAGCAGCTGATCTATTAGCTAATGTTTCTTCCAAACTTCTCCCAGCTGAAGATTATAGTCCAAATAGGTTTTCAGTTGAATTAATTTTCCGACCTTTTGTACCTGATAATGTCACCAATTGGAGAGTATTCTATCATGATGAAGATATCTTAAATTTATTGACTTCAGAAAAATATTACGATGATCAAATAATTGATGAAAGTGATTATGATCTTCAAAACACATCAAAAGACAATGAAAATGTTGAGAATGCAACAATATGATGAGCTTAGTGGAAAGAAGTCGCCTTCACTAAGTGGGCCCGCAGGCTATTTTTGGCGCAAAGTCTATTTTTAGACTATGTCTATTTTTAGACATATGGATCATGTTCTATGAGTTGCAGCATGCTATTTGTGGATGGTTGGTCAATTCAGAAAAAAATAGATGGACTTCTATTTTTAGACATACTGGGTGGAATCTATTTTTAGATTGCCAGTCTAAAAATAGATATGTCAAATATTATTAGCTCTTAATAATATTTGGACTCTAAACATTATCTTATCCTCTTTGAGCACTTCAGTTAAGTGCACAGATGTGGCACAGTAGCTGACAGAAGGAATTACACTATTCCTGAGGGTTAAGTGGAGTTATTTCATGGAGACTTCAGTTAGAACTCATGTGACAGAGTTTGGTGGAGTTGATTGAGGAAGTTAGTGGATTTGTATTCAGTTTAACTCAGTTAAACATAGTTGAGCTAGTTTTATCTAGTCTAACTGATTGATACACTAGTGAGAGTGGTGTGAATTAATTATTAATTAATTCACTAATTATTAACTCATAAATAAACTAAAGAATACATCAGTTAACTTCAGTGCATGGACAGTTTCAGTGGAGACCAGTGGAGAGGTAGGTGAAAGAGCAAGTGTGACTATCAGTTGTGACTATAATGGTGCATGAGTTTGCACCACACATTGATGGAGATGCCAATGAGGATTTCACAGTGCATACCAAGTGAATTCGAACTCAGTCAGAGCCAATATTCATCAGGGATTGCATAGTAGAGCCAGGCTAACAGGTGGAGAAGATTGGAGCATGTGTTTTGGTAGATCTGAGCTTGTGTAGTGTGTAGCAATTGGAGATTGTACTGAGAGCTTGTGAGAAGTTTTTTAAAATGATTGTTACATGATATCTATTATATAATATACAGATAGTTTGGGGTTTTCAGCTTTAATCTTTCCCATAAATACTGTGTTTATTTGTGTGATTGTTTATGGTTTTAATGTGCGCATGCGATTGTTTATATTTCCGCAATTAATGATCAATGGTAGAAGAGATTATGTATTATGCATGAAGCTCAAATAGTGTGTGATCAGGATAATCTCAGTGAATAATATAACAGTTATTCAAAATTTCTACATGGTATCAGAGCAATATTGATCATTGGAGCAATTGCAAAACATTGAAGCGGTTGATTTTTGTGCTGGTGGAATTCAAATTTGCAGCAGTGTTTTCTTGGTGTCGAAGTTGAGATGTCTTTCAAAGGATTGCGATTGGAGTATGCCCTTGAGGATAGATCGAATTATATTGCATGGAAGGACAGGATGGAGGAGGTGCTAGATGAAAATGGGTTGAAGGAGTTCATAGATGCAGAAATTCCAAAGCCTACTTCTACTGATGCTGCCGTACTTGACGCATGGCAAAAGAAGACAGCAAAGTGTCGAAGGATTCTGTTGGAGGGCGTGAAGGATCACATAGTGTCTAGCCTTCATGGTAAGGCTTCTCCATTCTTGATGTGGAAAGCCTTGACAGATTTATTCCAAAGCAAGAGTGACCAGAGGAAGTTGGCGCTCAAGGATAAACTCAGAAACATAAAGATGGAGAAAGGCGACAGTATGCCCAAGTACCTCACGAAGTTCACCCAATGCGGGGATGAGCTGGGAAGTGTGGGGGTGACTGTAGATGATGAGGACTTGGTGAGCTTGGCTCTCCTTGGGCTTCCGAAGAGTTGGCATTCCTATCAGGACTCTGTCAATGGTCGAGAGAAATTGCTAGGATGGGAGCGACTTTGGTCGGATCTTGTGCAAGAGGAGATAAGGCACAATACCAGGGATGGATCTTCATCAAAGAACTCTAATGAAGAGAATTTCACTTTGGCTACCAAAGAAAAGAAGGGGAAGAACAAGAAAGCTTCTCAATCCGGTGCAAAAGGCAAGAAGCAGGACATGTCCAAGGTGAAGTGCTTTCACTGTCACCAACACGGACATTATGCCACAAATTGTCCACAGAAGAAGAAAAATAATTAGGCTACTGGATCTGCAGATGGAGAGGCCTTAGCCTTGCAGTTTGAGCTATATTTTTCGTTGATCGCATGCTTGGTCTCAAGTGTGATGGGTTCAGTGTGGTTTCTGGACAGTGGTGCGTCTTTTCACATGACAGGAGATCGAGATTTGTTTACTGATCTGGATGAGAAATATCTTGGAGTGAAAATCGAGATGGGCGATGATGGTAGATACAGTGCGACCAGTATCGGTATCATTTCCTTTGAGAGGGAGTCTGGTAAACCCTTCGTATTGAAGGAAGTGATGCATGTTCCAGGATTGAAGAAGAATCTTATCTCTGTGGCGATGTTAGAAGACAAGGGATATGATGTTGTCTTTAGCGAGGGAAAGGCTTTCCTGTGCAGTAAGGAAACTGGTGAGACCTGGAGGATAGGGGTTCGAGTTAAGAACCATTATCAATTGCGGGTAGATGGTTGCGCAGCAATGGCAGGCAAGGCAAAAGGAGTGGTGAGCCGGGATGATGGCGAGTTGTGGCACCAGAGATTGGGCCACCTTCACCATGGAGCTTTGAAGATACTACAGTAGATTTCTACTGGGCTTCCTAAGGGTACTCTTGCAGTCAGTCGGTCTGAGAGTTGCCTTAGGAAAATTTGTGAAAGCCACCTTTCACGAGAAGGATAGTCACGCCACGACGATCCTTGAGAGAATTCACACGAACGTGTGTGGACCTTTCTCGGTGGCCCATTGACAAAGCACAGGTATGTGATCTTTGTTGATGATTTTTCTCGTAAGTGCTGGATCTTCTTCATGAAGAAGAAGAAAGTTCTGTGAGTTCAAGGCACTGGTTGAGAAAGAATCGGGCAAGCAGGTGAAGGCTCTTAGGAGCGACAATGGTGGTGAATTCATCTCTGGCGAATTCAAGGACTTTTGCAGCACAGAAGGAATTCGAAGAGAGCTCATAACACCTCATAACCCACAGTAGAACAGGGTTGCTGAGCGGAAGAACAGAACGATCATGGGTGTTGCATGGGCGATGTTGCATGATCAAGGCCTTCCCATACACTTGTGGGCTGAGGCATGCAATACTGCAGTATATGTGCAGAACCGTTTTCCTCACAAGATACTTGGCATGAGTACACCTGAGGAGGTGTTTTCTAGTAAGAAGCCTGATATTTCCCATTTGAGGATTTTTGGTTCACCTGTTTACATTCATGTGACGAAGGATGCCAGGAAGAAGAGGTGGGCCGTAGCGGAGGTTGGGATATTTGTGGGGTACACTGATACGCCCCACAACTATCGTGTGTATTTTCTAGACAGTCGCAGTACTGTTGTGCGACGGCATACAAATTTCAGGAGGAGAAAGCCATGAAGTGTTCGCTTGAGAGGGAGCCACACTTGCATGTAGATGAGGAGCTATTAGTTCCTAAGGATGAGTCTTAGGATGTGGATCAGCCACAAGATAAGGTTCATGGAGTGGAAGAGACCACTCAAGCAGCGCCAACTATGAAAGGGCAAAAGCGCACTACAGAAGCTGAGCGACTGGCTCAAGATGCAAAGAAGGTTGTAGGAGCACCTACAGCACAGCGCAGACAGAGACAGTCACCTGACCGGTATACTGGATACATGGCTCTTATGAGCAAGTGTATCATGACAGAGCCATCCTCTTTCAAGGAAGCTGTGGAGGATCCCGCATGGGTAGATGCCATGGTGGAAGAGTATGATTCGATTGTCAAAAACAGTGCCTGGGAGATTTTCCCAAGGCCGGAAGGGAAATCAGTGGTGGGTTAGAGATGGATCTACAAAGTGAAGCAGGCAGCTGACGGGAGTGTGGAGAAGTAAAAGGCAAGATTTGTTGCCCGAGGCTTTTCATAGATTGAGGGGATCGATTATGAGGAGACCTTTGCACCTGTCGCAAGGTATTCTTCCATACGGATGATTCTTGCTCTCTCAGCGCAGATTGGGTGGCACATTCATCAAATGGATGTGAAGACTGCGTTCCTCAACGGGGTGATTGAGGAGGAGGTGTACATAGAGCAGCCTGAGGGTTTCGAGATCTTCAACAGCGAGTCGCATGTGTGCAGGCTCAAGAGAGCGTTGTATGGGTTGAAACAAGCACCTCGTGCTTGGTACACACAGATAGACAGTTATTTCACCGGACTTGGATTCTCCAAGAGTGAGGCGGATCCTAACCTATACTAGATTGTGGTGGAGGGTAAGTTGCTGATCATTGTACTTTATGTAGATGATTTGATTTTGATAGGTGATGAATTGTTGATACACTCATGCAAGGCTGATCTTGCAAAGGAGTTTGAGATGAAGGACTTGGGCCTCCTTCATTATTTCCTGGGATTGGAAATTTGGCAGCGCAGTGATGGAATGTTTGTTTCTCAGGGTAAGTATGCCCGGGAGATACTGGAGAAGTTCAACATGCATGGCTGCAACACTATTGATACTCCTCTTCATGGTGAATGGAGGAAGGAGGATGCTACTTCGGCGGAGGTAGTGGATGCCACTGTTTATCGACAGTTGGTGGGGTCGCTTATGTATCTGGTCAATACACGACCCGACATATGCTATGCTGTTAACCAGCTTTCACAAGCTATGGTTAAGCCTACCAAGCTCTTTTGGAAGGCGGGGAAGCATGTATTGAGATATCTCAGAGGCACATCGGGATATGGATTATGGTACAGACAGTCGGATGAGGTGAGGCTGTGTGGCTTCACGGATGCGGGTGGGCGAGGCCAACGAAGAAGAGCACACTCTAGAGGTTTTCGGTATCGGTTCGGCAGTTTCTTGGTACGGCGGGGAAAGCGAGAGATCGGTGGCACTCGATTCGAGCGGAGGCCGAGTATATGGCGGCAAGTTTGGCTGCATGCGAGGCTGTATGGATGAGGAAGATCCTGGTCGGGTTGTTCGGTTCACACTTGGATCCTACTGTGATTTATTGTGATAATCAGAGTTGCATCAAGCTCTCGATTAATCTAGTATTTCATGATAGATCTAAACAAATTGACATCCGGTATCATCATATCAGAGATTGTGTGCAGCGGAAGGTCATGTTACTTTCATACATTCCTACGGAGGATCGGGATGCAGAGATTTTGACGAAGGCTCTCACCAGGAGAAAATATGAATACCATAGAGACGGGATCGGGGTGAAGAATAATCCCTTTCTTGTTGAGAGGGAGTATTGAGATTCAACAATATGATGAACCTAGTGAAAATTAAGCACCTTCACTAAGTGGGCCCGCAGGCTATTTTTGGTGCAAAGTCTATTTTTAGACTATGTCTATTTTTAGACTATGTCTATTTTTAGACATATGGATCATGTTCTATGAGTTGCAGGATGCTATTTGTGGATGGTTGGTCAAGTCGGAAAAAAATAGACGGAATTCTATTTTTAGACATACTGGGCGGAATCTATTTTTAGATTGCCAGTCTAAAAATAGATATGTCGAATATTATTAGCTCTTAATAATATTTGGACTTTAAACATTATCTTATCCTCTTGGAGCACTTCAGTTAAGTGCACAGATGTGGCACGGCAGCTGACAAAAGGAATTACGCTATTCCTAAGGGTTAAGTGGAGCTATTGCATGGAGACTTCAGTTAGAACTCATGTGACAGAGTTTGGTGGAGTTGATTGAGGAAGTTAGTGGAGTTGTATTTAGTTTAACTCAGTTAAACATAGTTGAGCTAGTTGTATCCAGTCTAACTGATTGATACACTAGTGAGAGTGGTGTGACTTAATTATTAATTAATTCACTAATTATTAACTCATAAATCAACTAAAGAATACATCAGTTAACTTCAGTGCATGGACAGTTTCAGTGGAGACCAGTGGAGAGGTAGGTGAAAGAGCAAGTGTGACTATCAGTTGTGACTATACTGGTGCATGAGTTTGCACCACACATTGATGGAGATGCCAATGAGAACTGCGCAGTGCATACCAGGTGAATTCAAGCTCAGTCAGAGCCAATATTCATCAAGGATTGCACAGTAGAGGCAGGCTAACAGGTGGAGAAGATTGGAGCATGTGTTTTACTAGATCTGAGCTTGTGTAGTGTGTAGCAATTGGAGATTGTACTGAGAGCTTGTGAGAATTTTTGTACAATGATTGTTACATGATCTCTATTATATAATATACAGATAGTTGGGGGTTTTCAGCTTTAAGCTTTTCCATAAATACTGTGTTTATATGTGTGATTGTTTATGGTTTTAATGTGCGCATGCGATTGTTCATATTTCCGCAATTAATGATCAATGGTAGAAGAGATTATGTATTATGCATGAAACTCAAATAGTGTGTGATCAGGATAATCTCGGTGAATAATATAACATTTATTCAAAATTTCTATAGAAAATCCTATTCCCAAATCGGTAGTTAAACTTGAATACCTATATGATATCAAAGATAGATTCAAAAAGGTTATCAATGCCAAACTTCAAAGTTCTACTTTGAAGTTTGAATTAGTAAATCTTGGTATTGAGTCTAAACCACAAAATGTTAATTTAGGACTCGAGTTAACTTCAGAGGAAAGGATCGCTTTCATCAAGCTTCTGAATAAGTACAAAAATGTCTTTGCTTGGAATTATGAAGATTTGAAAACTTATGATACTTTTTCCATTCAACATACAATTCCAATGCTTCTCGATGTAAAACCAGTGCAACAGAAGTTAAGAAAAATTAATCCCAATCTAGAAAGTCAAATCAAGACAGAATTGAATAAAATTTTGAAGGCGAAAATTATATTTCTTGTAAGACATTCTAGTTGGGTCTCAAACATGGTGCCTGTCAGGAAAAAGAATGGAGATATTAGAATCTATATTGATTTTATAAATCTAAACAAGGCATGCCAAAAAAGATAACTTCCCATTACCAACGATGGAACAAATACTTCAAAAGGTAGCTGGTTCTGAACTAATGTCTTCTCTTGATGGTTTTTCAGGTTATAACCAAATATTGATACATCCAGATGATAGGCTTAAAACTACCTTCAGAACCAAGTGGGAAACTTATGCCTACCAAAAAATGCCTTTTGGTTTAATCAATGCAGGAGCTACTTTCCAGATAGCCATGGATATGGAATTTAAAGGGTTGATTAATAGATCAGTTGTTATCTATCTTGATGACATAACTATCTTTTCAAAGAAAAGAGCTAATCATCTGCATGATTTGAAACAGATATTTGAACGATGTAGAAGGCTTGGTATTTCTTTAAATCCAAAGAAATATTTCTTTGCTCTTAATGAAGGAAATCTCTTAGGATTTGTTTTGTCTAAAGATGGCATATATATTGACCCTGATAGAGTGAAAGAAATTTCTGATATTTCCTTACCACATAACAAGAAATCCATGCAATCCTTTTTGGGACAGATCAATTTTGTGAAGAGATTTATTCCTGATTTTTCTCAAATAGTTTTACCTTTGCAGAATATGATTAAGAAAAATTCAGTTTTCAAATGGTTACATAAACAAAAAGAATCCTTTGATTCAATCAAACAGACAATCATTAATGCACCTACATTGAATACTCCTGATTTTTCTAAACATTTAATTTTGTATACTTTGGCTACTGAAACATCCTATGTTGCCATTTTGACACAGCCCAATGACCAACAAGCAGAAGCACCAATCTCTTTCTTTAGTTCAAATCTGCAAGGGGCCGAACTTAACTACTCTAATGTAGAAAAACAAGCCTTTTCTGTGTTTAAATCAATCAAACCTTTTAGACCATTTCTCCTAAAGACACATACAGAAATTATTGTCCCATTCTCTGCAGTGAGACAATTGTTAGTACAAAAGGAAGTAGGAGAAAAGAGAGCTAATTGGGTAACATCTTTACAAGAATATGATATTGATATTACGCCAGCCATAATTATTAGAGGACAAGGTTTTTGCAGATTGTTAGCAGGAGCTTCCACCATACCAAAACATCAAGATCAAGATAATAATGTTCAAGTAAATCACATAAGTGTTATAGATTCTGAATCTCAATATGCTCATCTGATCTTTTATTTGAAAAATGAGTATGCTCCTTCTAATCTCAGTTACAAAAACAATCATGCTTTAAGATTAAAAGCCAAACATTTCGAAATCATTAATAATGTGTTATTCAGAAGAAAATATGATTCCATTTTATTATGATGTCTTGAAAAAACTAAAGCACACAAGGTGTTGCAGGAATTACATGATGGACCAGTAGGTGGACATTTTGGAGGAGACACTACAACCCACAAAATAATCCATGCTGGTTACTATTGGCCTACCTTGTTCAAAGATGCACATGACTATGTAAGGAAATGCGAGACTTGTCAATCTGCTAGTGGGAGACAAAGGAAACTAGTCTTTCCTATACAACCAGTAAATTTTGAGCAATCATTTGAACAATGGGAACTTGATATTATTGGAGAAATTGTTCCACATTCTTCCAAAAAACACAGATACATCCTTACAACAACGGATTACTTTACAAAGTGGGTAGAAGCAATTCCTTTAAAGGTAGCCAATTTTGATGCAATCATTGAATTCATTAATCAATTCATCATTACCAAGTTTGGTGTACCTAATGCCCTTGTTTTTGACAATGCATCTTATTTTTCTGGAAATAGTATAATGGAATTTGCAATCAAAAGAGGTTTCAAATTGAAATATTCTGTAAATTATTATCCACAAGGTAATGGTTTAGCTGAGTCAACCAATAAAAATCTCATTAAAATCATCAAAAGAACAATTGATCAAAGTCAAAAGAATTGGCATAAGTCTTTAATTTTTGCACTATGGGCTGATTGCATAACTCACAAGGCTTCAATAGGTACTTCACCTTTTAATCTGGTCTATGGAAAAGAAGCTATAATACCATCAAACTTAGTACTTCCATCTCTGGCCCTAGTTCAATTTATTGAAGAGAATCCTTCATCATCTATTCAATTAAGATTTGATCAAATTCTAAAATTAGAAGAAGATAGAGAGAAAGCTAAAAGTGTTCATACCAAACATCAACAATTCATAAAATCTTCTTTTGATTCAAGTTCTACCGGATCCAAAACTTTGCAAATTGGTGATCTTGTTCTGAAATGGGACAAAGCACATGAAGATAAGGGTAAGCATACCAAATTTCAAAAGATGTGGCTTGGACCATTTCAGATTGTCGAAAATATAGGCTCGTCAACATTCATATTGCAAGATTTAATAGGAAAGAGAGAATCTCTTCCTATGAATGGGCTTATTTTGAAAAAATTCTTTTCTTAAGAAGGCAACCCCTTCTTACCTGTACATATCCCATTATGCAAGTTTTTTTGTTTACAAATAAGGTTGTTAATAGTCTTTAATTGACTTTTTACCATTTGAAAAATATCTTTGAGAAAATATTATAAATACTTGTTTATGTAAATAAGAATTTTTATGGAAATGATTTCAGTTTTAGATAGTTAAATCAAAATATTAAACTTTGAAAATTTTGTTTAAACATTTGCAAAATCTTCCGAAAACTTGAAAATATTGTAAATCATTTTAAATTTTGTTGAGCAGAGAAATGGTTATCCATAAAAAGTAAATAATTTTCCAATTTTGGCACTCAAAACTCTAAAAATTGTCATCCATTCACTCTTAATGAGAAAAATCATTCACCCCATCCATTAAGGTTGTGATTTTTTAGAATGTAATTCTAAGAAATTATCTGTCTAATATTAAGAGATAAGAGGTCTCAGCATGAGCCTACTTAACATGATCATAAGAAGTAATTAAGGATACATTACCACCACTGCATACCAAAACAGGGTAATGGCTTATAATCATAAGACAAGGGGTCTCATCACGAGCCAACTTGTTCAATTTAGCTACAACTAATGAATGACATTGTTATCAACTGGCTACCAAACCAGAACAATGGCTTTTAAATTAAAAGAAAAGAGAAAACACAAGATGGTATATCTTATGAATTTATCTTTTAAAGAGTCATGCTCTTAGATGGATGGGACAATGAAAAATTAATGGTTAAAAGGTAACCCTGTCGAGACTATGGACGTTTGCAGGAAACAGAGGCACTACCTATGACAATAGAGTAAATCACAAAGCTAAGAGTGGAGAGGCCCCCTACTTTATCTTTATCAACCAATCAAAGCTTAATAAAACCAAAAAAAATGTTTTTATTTTTGAGGAATTAAAAAGAGGTTGTAAGTCTTCTTCTTCTTCTTCTTCTTCTTCTTCTTTTTTTGAGTTAGATTTTATTTAAATTTCTCTAATGATAGTTTTCATTATCTTTAAAACTTTTTACTTACTAAAAGTATAGTGTTCATTTTATTTTTCAGAGATAATTGTTTCTTCCAATGAATCACCAATTGTTGTATTGTACAACAACCCTCCCTATTTCTAAATTTTTTGAATAAATTTCATTTAGAAATGGGTCCCCTTTCTTTTTGTAGATAGAAATAAAAACTTTGAGGAAATCCGATCACCATAAAATAAAACAATAAAAAGATTCATTGATTAAAAAGCATGTATCGTATATCTCAAGTGCAAATAAACAAATGTAACATTAAATTTATTCTGACCCAATCAACTATAAAGCTTATATCGGCACAAAGTATAAAATTTTTCATGTTAAAAATTTCGATGCGATAAAGTAAATCTGAATCGCAAATCTGTAGAGTGTTATGTTTTCATATTTTCTTTTCAAAACTCCGATGCGATGTGACTTATCGCAATCGCTTTTTGAATAAGTTATATTTCATTCGAGTCTATTTGATAAACTTCGATGCGATGTCATAATCGCAATCGCATTTCAAAAAAAGTAACATCACGACTACTTGTTTTATAAAAGATCCGATGCGATGGACCCTACCATCATCGCAATCGCATTTCGGCGAAAATCATGTACAACTCAATTCCTTTGAAAATATCTAATGCGATATGACTTTATCACAAATCGCAAATCAGGAAAACATGATATTTTTTTGTTTTTCCTTTCGTAAACTCCAATGTGATGAATCATTAGATTTCAATAATCGATATTTCCACTTCACATATATCATTTATCGGCCTATCGCAATCAGAAGCTTCAAAAGGACATTTTTACATTAAGATTTCAATATCACTGATCTCCAATTGTACGAGCATCATTAATTCGAAAATCAAACGAATTATGGTAATCGATTCTATTATGAATGCATGAATGTGACTTTTCTTTAAGGCATTCAATTTTAATACGGAGTTAACCAATTTGGGATCATGAATAAAATATTTCGCAACATTATCCTTTAATGATTTCCTTTTTACTTAATGGTGTTTATTCTCACTTGATTTCTTCCCGCTTCTAAGAGGATTTTCTCATTCACAGGTCTATAGAACATCAAACCCTCTCGTTCGCCGAATTAGTGAAACAATACCAGACGAATAAAATGTCCAAGAAAATTAAGAAATCAATATTTGTTGCCACCTCAAAGACCGCTACCATTACCACAATGCCAAAAGAAAATCCAGCCAAGATAAAGCTAGTTACAGATACTATGTTCCAGGGTCTCAGGAATCTTTCCTGGGAAGAAGCCTATAATTTGGTTGAAAAATAAAACCCTACTATTACAGAGGTAAAGGCAATGGTGCCAAATGAAGAATCAGATTCAGATGATAATCCCCTTAAAGAACTCACAAATTCTTTTCTTCACAGAATTGTAGCTCGGGCGAATGTATTCCCATATTATGACATAATACGATGGGTGATATAAAACACCACCATCAAAAACATAACATTCGTAACAGTTGGGGGAAATATGTTTGGGTCCTTTAGAGCAGAAGACATCAAAGCAATGTACCATCTTCCAGATCCTCAAAAGACCTACAACAAAGCCTTCATAGAATATTTCGCCTCAAGAAATGAAATGGAATCAGACCCAATTAAAGAATGGAGACTAGCTCCAGATAAACATAAGCATGGTGCCTCAGGTATGTATTCTGTATAGTCTCTCGCACCTCCATATTGCTACGTTTCTGTAATGATATGTAGAATTTTTGGGAGTGATAATTCGACAAGGTTTTCTATTCAAATGGTACGATTTATTGAAGCCATTGTAGGTTTTGTTGTTATGGATCGGTCAGCTATTCTATCAGACAAAATAGCAAATAAGATTCTGGATTATAGAAGAAATAAGCATACTGGAAATGTTCCCCCATTTCATTTCCGTGCTTATATTTTAGATGCCTTGTGTTTTAATTCTGAATTTCCTATTTTGGGTTGGAAATGGACTCCTCAACATCCTATCCCTATACACATCTACCATAAACATTTGTGGAAAGCTCATTTCAAGAACCGTGTATATAGAATTTTCCATGGCTACATGTTGCATATTTACCAGACCATTTTTAACCAACCCCCTCCTTGACTCTCTGATAAGGAAAAACTTGACATATCCCAAATCGAAGATTGGTTCGGTGAAGAGAAGTTCACTTATATTAGAATATTTGGAAGCATTGTTGCCTCATGTCTTACCTCTATATGTCGCTGATAAAATTTTAGCTCAAGAGATTTCTTACCAGTTGACAGAAAGAGGGATGTCCAGGTGTTTAAAGAATTCCAAAAAATTGATGTGGCCTAACTCTCCTTTCCATTGTGGAACCTATACCCTTAATGATTTTAAGCATGCTGAAAAAGAAGTCCTTAAGATAAGAGATCTTAAGCTTGCAACTGTTCCAAGCAGAAAATATGATCCAAATAAAGTAGCTTTTGATTTCACAAATTTGGTCCAAATTGCTAAGTTTGAGCATGAGTCTGATGACTTTGATGATTTATTTGTCTCAATTTAGAAATTTTCCCAAGTTTATGATCTAGCTAAATCTAAGTTTCAAGCAGAAGATATGAATAAATTTATGCAGTTCAGAAGCCATAGATTACTTAAAGTTCCCCTTGACCAGCTGAGGATTCCTTTACAAGAAAATAAAAAAAATTGACATAGAACAAAAGAAAAAGGAAGATACAACTAGCAAAACAGAGAAAGAAGTTACAACCAGCAAAATTAATATGCAGTCAGAGAAGGAGAATACAGGTAGCAAGCCTGATGTGTAGCCAGATAAGGAGAATACAAGTAGCAAGCCTGATGTGCAGTCTGAAAAAGAAGATACAGATAATAAGCCTGATGATCAACTTGAAAGAGAAAATATCTCACAGAAAGAGGGAAATTATGTTGAAATGATTATTACTCCCCATTTGCTAAAACAATATGAACAATTCACTCAGCAAGTAGGAGAACAAAACAATCCTCAAGTTGATAATCTAAACAATCAAGATATTGAGATCATTCCCCAAAATCCATCTAAAGAAATTTTGCTGAGATTTGAAGACATACCTCCTCTGGATATCTTTTACAACCCTAAGCATAGGGTTGTTGTCATAAAACAAAGAAAGAGAAGGAGGATTGATCAAGGACCACTTGCAACTTCACAAGTTGAATTAATGAATGTTGTTTGGAAAAACACTGAAGTAAATCCTTCAGAGGATCTTACCAAACTATCACAATATGCAGGTGCCTATAGTGCAGCTACTATAGATAAAGCTACTGAAGTCACTCAATTGGTAAAACAAAAGACTCACATATAGCATTATTAGAAGAAAGAACAACAGGTGATCAGCAAAAGATATTACAGTTAGAGAAACAGTTAGAAGAAGAAAGACTCAGATTCAAACAATTATAAGAACAATTGAGTATTGAAAAGAAGAAGCTTGATCAGCAAGCTTTAAATAAACAACAACAGTTGTCTCAAGAGGTATCCAAATTGCAGACATTGCTGCAAAATGAAAATGCTGCCAAAGAAGAGCAAAGTAAAATATTTCAAGTGATATTGGATAAATTCAAGGATTATCCTAAAATTGACCAATTCAAAATAGAAGGTCTGGAAAGAAGTAAGTTGTTATCTCAACAGTTGGATGATCTGTGTCAAAAAATTGCACAAGCTGAAACTCTATGTGAAATAACATCATCTCTCATCGATGAAGCAGTCAACATAAGAATAGAATTTGAAAATGCAGATGAAAATATTTCAAAATTTATTTCATGGCAGGACTCAGAACAGGGAAAGATTGCAAATCTTCCCAGAATTTAAGAAAAGCATAGAGAGATTTTATTTGCTGAATGGAAAACACAGCTGATTAAAGAAGACCGTGCTATATCAAGAGCAAGAACCATAATGAACAATCTGACACAATTGGTTAATGATAGTCTATATGCAGCTAATTTAATTTCAGATTGTACTCCAGGAAAGTTGCCAAGGGTGAGAGAAACGGATACTAGGTGGAAGCAGGAATCAATCAATCAGAATAAAAAAATCAGTAAAATACAAGAAATTACATGGGATGTCCTATGGACATATTTGAGTAAACCACATAGTCAACAGATGGTAATCAAATGCCTTTCTAATGCCAACAATTTCATCATTCCAGAGTTCTCTGATGCCACATACACCAGTCAGTTGCATTCAAGGCTGAGTCATCCAACCGAAGTTAAGGATATACTTAAAATCTGCCAGCTTAGCACATTGGGGATTGAAGAAATTCAATGAATCTGTTTTATTGGATATCGCAAGTCTATTCTCAGATCTCCGATGATCGTTTCTAGCATAAGTTGTAGTTAATTTGTTTTCTGAATTTCCTATTTAAACCCCTTTCAAGCATTTTAGAAAGGGTCCTTAATTTGTAATATTTTGGGCTTGGATAATACATTTCTGTACTTCTTAAATATCTTATTTTTTATAAAGGATCACATCCTGTGATTTTATGGTGAATTATTTTTGAGATTTGCATTTCTGTACCTTGAAGATTGTTCTAAGTTAAAGCATAGGATCAGAATATCAAATTGCATCAAGAAGATATCAAATGTATCTGGTATTTCTATCGATTACACTTTGTTTTCTTTATGTGATGAAATATTCTCATTAAAATTTGCTATCGCTTATATATACTTGTTTCTCAAATATTTCTTTATCATATCATTTCTTAAGATATAGGAATATCATTTTTCATAGTGTGTGTAAACGATATAAATTAATGAATGCGATGTGCTATTATAACTATGTTTAATTTCCTAAACAGAGTTATCATTATATGATACTGCGTCTTTCTTTTAAGTAAATAATACATTTTCATGGTTATTTGTTTGATTGAAACAATATTTAAGTCGTATTCATATTTAATACCCGGGTTAGTTTTAGAGTTATTTGCAAGTCGTAGATTAAGTTAAGTAGATTATTTCAATTAGTTATTTTCATTATCCACTTTCACAAACACCCCATCACCAATTCATCTCACTATTAGGAAACTGGTCCTATAAATCTAGTCGGAGCCACCATTCCAAACGGATAAGAAGTTGTTCTAAGTTCTGGACCGGGTGGTTTTCCCCCAATGTTTGAAGCAACGATTTTCAAGGCTTCAACATACCCTTAAATATCTAATTTTTTAACGGCTATTTTCCCGTTAGCTATATATATATTCTAGTCTGACACTCTTCCTGTCATTTGAAAAAACTCTATGCCCCTGAAGATGGGTGAAGTGTTCACACGAAGTGTAGGGAATTTCGAACTAAATACACATGATTTCAGAAGCTCTAATCAACATTGTATTCCTATGTGTGGAAACATACATGCCTTAATTTTCAAATATGTTTTTATCCTTTCTAACTCAGTAATATAAGCCATTAGCAGAGCTCAAATGGGTGTTTTCTAAGGAGATAAACAAGTTACATGTTCTCTTACCCATTAGATGTGGCTTATGCTCCCAACACAATCATGGTAGTATGTTTTTTGGTATCCAAATCAAAATACTATAGAAACCTAAGAAAATATAGATCAATGACTTGATAATAAGCCACTTTGAGGGGGAAACCTTGTTTTACATCATATAAATGAACATTTCTTGGATGATTCAAATGATAAGACCTGCTTGGTATATATAGGAGTCTAAAGTGTCAAAATATCATTAGGGCCTACATAACAATAACAATGTAAAGGCACAACAATAATAATAATGGGCTTCTGTGGATTACAACAATAAAAATATAGGGGCTACGCTAGTATTATAAGGACCTAACATGCCCCTCTCCTTCAAAAAAGTGTTGTCCTCAACACTTGAGTAGTTATGGATGTTTCTGTACAAAATAATCAGTCTCCCATGTGGAATATTTAACATGTAAGTTCTTCCACTTAATGAGATACTCTAAAATTGATCGATTACGTAGCTGTCAGATTCTTATTTCCTTGATTGCTTTAGGCTCCAATATGATTTTTTCTTCCTCGTCAATTTTTGGAAATATAGTTTGAACTGGGAGCTTATCACCTACAACCTTCTTTAAGCATGAACCATTGATATCTGGGTGTACTCGAGAAGATGCAGGAAAATCCAATTTGTATGCCATAATACAAATCTTTTGCAACAACTTGTAAGGGCCATACTACTTGGTGATATTTTTTATCCTTCTTATATTTCTTGATGGAAATTTGTAAGTATGGTTGTATCCATAAAAATACTAAATCACCCACCAAAACTTCTTTCACTACGATGTTTGATCCTCTTATTGTTTCATTTGATTCTATGCAATATTCATGTTATTAGAGAACTTGTTGTTGATTCTAGATATGATATTCCCTTGCTTGAAACTTAGAATTTTCTCTTAGAGACGATGTGATGGACGAAAAATTATATCCATAAGGCACCATAAATGGGGTAATTTTTGCTGCGGTATGGAAGGAAGTGTTATACCACCATTCTTCCAGAGGTAACCACTTGACCCAATGTGTTTGTTTATCAAATACAAAGCAATGAAGATATACTTCCAAACATTTGTTCACTATCTCAATTTTCCCATTAAATTGAGGATCATAAGATGAGATATGAGCCAATTGAGTACAAAGACAAGAAATTAATTTTGTCCAAAAATTTCTAGTGAAAATGGGATCTATGTCCCTGATAATAATCTTTGGGTTTCTATGTAGCCTTTGAACTATTTCCACAAATTAAATAATTACCATATTGGATTTGAAAACATGACATAATGAAAAAAAAATGTGCATATTTGGGTAGACCTGTGATAAAATCCATTGATACCTCCTCCCAAATGGCTAATGGCTGTAAAAGATCTAGGGTCTTAATTGTCTCGACTTTATTTTGTTGGAAAACTAAACATTCTTCCACAAAATTCCGAACATTAGATTTAAGGTCATCCCAAAAAAAATACTTCTTGACCCTATGTTAAGTTTTTAAAAATCCAGAGTGCCCTCCCATAAGAGATGTGTGTAATTCTGAAATAACCTTTTTGTTTGAGTTGGTAGTTCTTACATAAATATAATAAATATTTGTACCACAATGAATCATTGTTCCAGATAAATGTATCATATGCACTAGGATCTTACTATAACTTTTGAATGAGTGTCCACAGTTATTCGACATTCTTCCATTCATAGCTTGCTTCAGTTTTCTAATCAGGTTGGATAATATAAATGGCATAGAGAAATTCCTCCACATCCTCACCCCTTCTTGAGTGTGCATCTGCTACAACATTTTTCTTCCCTTTTTTGTAGATGATTTCAGATTGAAAACCCAACTTGTTTGTGACCCATTTTTGCTGCTCTTCTAAAAATAATATTTGTTCCAAGAAGTGTTTAAGAATATCATGATATGTTTTTACCTTGAAGTGTCTTCCCATTAGGTAAGGGTGCCATTTCTTTAGGGCATGTATTATTGCAAACATTTCCTTCTCATAAATATGTTTGTGTAAATTATTTCCCTTGAATTGGATGACTTTCAAAAGAAATGGATCTTCCTTCTTGCATTAAAACAACAAATACATTTAATGAAGCATCACATTCAAGAAATAAGTTTTTTGTGAGTCCTTAGTATTAACTCTTTAATATTTTCAAAGGCCTTAGTTGCTTTTGGAGTCCAAAAAAAATAATCTTTCTTCAGTAATGTTGTTAGAGGTATTTCTATTTTCCCATAATTATTAAAAATCTTGCGATAGTACCATGCCAACTCGATAAATCCTTGAATATTTCTTAAGGTTGTGGGGATTTTCCATTCCTTGATGGTTTTAATTTTGTTACGGTATACCTTAAAACCCTCACGAGATACAATATTACCTAAATATTCCTCCTCCTACACGCCAAAGAAACATTTGGAGGGTTTTGCATACAATTGTTTCTCCTCCAATACTTTGAGCACCTTGTAAACATGATGAACATGATATTTCCATGAATTTATATAGATTAGTATATCATCAAAAAATACTATCGCAAATTTTCAAAGGAATGGCTTGAAAGTGGAATTCTTCAAACCTTGAAATGTGGAAGGTGCATTAGTAAGTCAAAAAGTCAGGACCAAAAAATCATACTGAACTTCATGAGTTCTGAATGCTTGTTTTTGGAATGTCTTCTGTCTTCATTATAATTTGATGATATCCTAGATGAAGATCCAAGTTGGTGAAGTAGATTACTCCATGTAATTAATCCAACAATTCATCAATGACAAGAATGGGAAATTTACCTTGAATAGTGAGCTTGTTGAGTTCTCTATAGTCTAGAAACATACACCATGATCCATCCTTCTTGTGCACCAATACCAATGGAGAAAATAAATACTTTGGCTAGTTTGAATTATAATTTCCTCTAGCATTTATGCAACCATACATTCATTTTCACTCTTCTAGGCATAGGGACTTATCTAAGGTCCGTTGTTTGGAGGAACACTTCATGGAATCAAGTGAATAACATGATAATGATAAAAAATAGGTGGGATATATTTGGGAGTCTCAAATACCTTGGAATGATTGTCAACTATTCTTTGGAGATCTAGAGAAATGGATTAATTAGATGTTTAAACATCTAGTGAGCTTAATTGTGCAATTACTCTTCATTTTTCCTTCTTAAAAATATTTTTCATGCCATTAGAGCTGATTATCTTCCCAAGTTTCCCTGTGATACCCTTTAATTCAATTTCATTTACTTCATATAAAAATAGCAAAAAAGTTCTTGAAAATTAAAAGCTATCATCCCTAAATATTGTAACCATTGAACTCCTAACAACATCATCACCACCTATTGGAATAGCAAGCGTTGGGTTATTTAATACACATTCCCCCATGGTTAGATTGATATTATGGAAATTTCTTGAGAAGTTTATATTTCCTCCATTTTAAAACATCACTTGAAACCCTAGTGCTAGATATAGAAAGAAATTCAAATCCTTGGCTATCTTACAATGAATAAAATTATGAGTATTACCCAAATCAATAAGCACTATTACCTTTTTCTTCTTGATATATCCTTCTAACTTGAGAGTTTTAGGAGTGGTAATTATTGCCAATGCATTATAAGATATGGTTGGATTTATTTATTATTTTTGAACCCCCATGGTTGGTTCCTGGTGTAAATATTAGAGTCTTTTGATGTTTCTTTTTCCTTTTCTTCCTCCTATTCATAATATATGTAAAATGATTTCTTCTCATCACACTTATGGCCTTTAGTGTATTTTATATCACAACTATAACAAACTATTTTTCTCTCTTTTTCTCTAGTTGTTGTGGTGTGAACCTTGTAGGTTGTGGGAGGCTAAAAGCAACAAAACTTTTATATTTTTAGTTACCATCACCCTAGATAGTTTATTTCAATTCTATCTGTAAGCATATTTAGGTTCTTTTATATTAATAAAATGAAGTGTTATTCCCACTCCATATTTGTATTTATAGTTATATTAGTATTCTGTTGCATTCTTGCATAAATATGGATCAGTGGTATCAGAGCGGTCTGCTCTTTCTCTGTTTTTCTTTGCATGTCCCCAACGAGGTCAAGGTATAAGGAGTTGGGACTCGATCTGGTTGAACCCTTGCAAGATCAACCTCACAAACCCTGAGGAACTCCCATGGCAGAAGAAAAGAAAGATGAGGGAGCAAAAGATCATATCAAAATATTGCTCGAGGAGGCCCTTGAGAAATAGAGGAACTATGATGATGGATAAATTTTCCTAGATCCTTCAACAGATGCCCACCGGCGACACATCTACATCCAACAACCACTTTGGAGGCGCCACTCCATTAAAGGTACAAGTCCACTTTGACATTCCTACATTTTAAGGCAAGATAGATTTAGATGTTGTAGATAGATGGTTTAATTTGTTGGAAGGGTGTTTCTCGGTCCATGATTTCTCTAACTGAGAAAATATTACTTTTTCACTCCTCAAAGCCGCCCTAAATTTCAAAGACTGGTGGGAAACCTACTGTGAGAAAACGGATGGGAGGGAATCCTCTCTATTCTCGGTCGCACCCACTTGGAATTCCTTCTGAGATGGCATCAAGGAAAAATATTATCTCGTGGAAAGCTATGAGGACAAGTACATCCAATGATCACATTGTGAAAACAAAGGGATCAAGATGTGCACGAGCTGACGAATTTGTTTCATACCCTACGCACAAAGTTGGGTATTAAAGATTCGAAGAAACATTTGGTGCTCAAGTACCGCAAATATTTGCATAAATATATTCAGGAGGAAATGGAGTTCCTCAACATTACCTTTCTTAGCATAGAATATCGATATGACACCAAGATCAAGCATAAATTTTAGTAGAAGAAGCGAGACTTTGGATCTGCGAATCTGAAGCCATGGAAAGGCACCCATGAACCACAGAATAAGGGGAAAATCCAAAGCAGGGAGACTCAAAAAAACACCACAAAGGAAAATAAGGACATGGGGAAGTGGTGTGAATTTCATAACAACCCCACTCACAACACAAGCGAGTGTCGGGCCAAACAGTCGCTAGCGGCCGAACTGAAGGCATCCGAATCAGATGCATGTTCTGATCCTGAGTCAGAACTGGATAAGGGAAATGAAAAAGGGAAGCATATCATTGATGTAGAACCCAATTCCACTATTGCCACCACCAAGATACAGAGGGAGGAGCCCGAGGATCTAGAGGATGGGGAGTACCTCTTCCATTCACATATGTGGGTGAAGGCTTCTCCACTGAAATTCCTTGTAGATAGCAGAAGCCAAAAGAACCTCATTTCAGCAGAGGCCGTGAAACAACTTGGTATGCTGACCACAACACACCCGCAACCGTATACCATTGGGTGGCTTCACCAAGGAAAATATATCCGCGTCTACTAGCAGTGTCGCCTTTCGTACAACTTCAAGCCATTCACAGATGAGGTATTGTGTGATGTTGCTCCTCTTGATGTGTCTGATGTATTATCAGACTAACCATACTTGTGGAAGAGACATGTTGTGTATGAGTCTAGGCCCCGTTATGTTATTATTACTTTTGGAAATAAGTTGTACATGATAAATCAGGTAGTACCACCTTCCTCCATCTCTTTGAGTAATGCAAAACAATACAGTAAGATTATTTCCCAAACTAGAATTTTTTTTCATTATGATTCACCCACAGGGAAAGAAGAAGATTGTGGCTATAGCCTCCAAAAAAGGCTCCTCTACACAGCAACAACAGATGGAAAAAGACACAGAGGAATACAAGGACATTTTCTCGTCACCCACATAGGTTCTTCTACACTGTAAGGTCAAGAACTCCATTGATCTGATCCCAAGCGCACTGCTGCCTGATGTTTCCATACCTCATGCGATCACATAGAAATATTCCACACATGTATTGTCTAAGGCTGATAAAGAAACCAGATTGATTGAACGCATCCAGCAAGTCCATGACACCTTGGAGAAATCCAATGCCAAGTAAAAGCAACAACATTATCAACATCGGGTGCCACACAAGTTCCAGGTGGGCGACAAAGTTTGGTTGCATTTGCCGAAATAATGCCTAACCGAAGCTCATCGGAAGCTCATACCACTCTAATATGGGAATTACACCATTATCAAGGTTGTGGGAGATAATGCACTCGAGCTCAGTATTCCAATGTTTCTTGGTCTGCACCCAGTGCTCAATATGGACCACCTTCGGCCCTAGTTTCCACCTCTACTAGACACATCCGACATGGCAGAAAAAATCACACCAACAGAGTTAAATAAAGACTGCATGGAACAAGCCACCACTGATCAAATCATGGATACACATATCAAAAACACCTGACAACAAAGGATCTAGCTATATCAAGTTTTTAAAGTAGACCAACTCCTTCACTAAGGCAAGTGGCTCACTAAGGACCAAGTTCACCAGAAGTTTCTTCATCTCATGGAGGAACTCAATGCAATGGGGACCATTGCTTCATAAGGGGGGAGGAATGATCCATGTGGATATTGGTGACCACCCGGCTATTCCACTTGGACCCCCACCATTGCTTCTTTCAGTTTTTCGGCTTCCTTAATTGTAGCACAATTTACTATTTTTAGTAGTTTTTCAGGTCCTCAACTTCTAAAGCCGTTTTGAGGCCCTAAATGATGTTTTTTTCGGAAAAACATGAGTAATTGGGTCATCAACTAATGTTTCTCACTCAAAAGTTGCACTCCTCAAATAGATATTTCTAACGAGGTATTTTGTGTGTCAAACGAAGATCATATTTCAAAGTTACGTCCCCGAGAAGTTGATGTACCAATTTACCGAAACGGGGCCCTTAGTTTTGGTGCTTCATCTCCTAGTGTTAGTTTTTTGGATTTTTAGGGTTTTCATTATTTCTAAATCATAAATAGGCCTTCGAGCCTCGTGTAACATAGTTCAGAGGCCTGTAGCTGCCACATCTCTTCTCAGAGATAAGCTACCAGTGCCCTAAATAGTTTATTACCATTCTGTCTGTAAGCATATTTCAATTCTTTGATATTAATAAAATGAAGTGTTGTTTCTGTTGCACATTTTTATTTATGTTTATATTCATATTCTATTTCATTCTTGCATAAATACGAATCACATAGTGACCCATTTGAAGCAACAAAACCCCAGTATCAAGAGCTATGATACCAAATGTTATGTATCCATATCCAAATAATGTAAAAAAATATATATATATATATAGATAAATGACTTGATAATAAGCCACTTTGAGGGGAAAAATCCTTTTACATCACATAAATGAACAATTCTTGGATGATTCAAATTACAATATTTGGTATATATAAGACTCTAAAGGGTCAAAATATAATTAGGGCCTACTAACAATAACAATGTAAGGGCACAATAATAACAATAATGGGATTCTATGAGGCACTTTATTAACAATATAGGGGCTACACTAGTATTATAGGGATCTAACAAGGTTGGTCTTGGGCTAGAGTAGCCTTTTATTTGTTTATTGTGGATATTTTCGGAATAATGTGTATCAATTTCAATAAGCACTTATCTGTGATGGTATCTTGGAACTATTATATGAACTTATTTTTGTCCTTGCTCAAGGATATCTCCAAAAGTGAAAGATGTGTTGAAAATTATTAGAGATTAGTACTTATATTATCATTCTACTTATATCATGATTTATGGTGTCAAAAAAGCATCACATAATCTTATATCATATGCATATACTAGGTTCATGATCCAAAAGATCAGGTTTCAAACAAATCTACATTGATTTAATGCTTACCTAATTAAACACCAAATGAATTTGTGCCCAAATTATCCACTATATAGAGATCTATATGAGGTAAAATATTCCACTTGGGAAATGATGGAAGAGGAATGTGTTGCGACTTATCATTTTAAGTTAGAAAAACATCAAATGAATGATCTCTTGGGTAGTGTTACAAGATACATATAAAATATGAGAGTCTCTTTTCTTTTTCAACATAAGGATAATGAGGATGATAACTATTATAAGAGATCATTTACTTATACAAAGGATTTGAATAACTTGCATTGATTACCAATGATAAAGAAAGAAAGAAGAAGGAAGAAGTTCTGAGAGTTATTATTGAGAGGCATACTCTTTAAGAAATAAAAAAGAACAATAAAATCTAATATTTAAGGCCCTAGAGAAGGTCAATATATAATTTTATGCCAAAAGAAGAGAACACGCATAAATAAAAGTTGTCAAGAAATAATAATTCACAAAGAAAAGTGAAGCACATGTTAAAGATAAAGCTAAATTGGCAACGAAGAAGGTAGAAGAGGAGAAGAAAGCCAAATATTATGCGGAGACCAAGGAATTGGCAAGGAAAAAAGTTGAGGCAAACGCTGAGAAGCATAGGAAAATTGAAGATGAAAAATGGAATAATGCCGAAGAAAAGAAACCATACAATAAGAAAATGAGCTACCATTAGATATTGATGAAGACAACATAGGGCAACAAGATTTCGCACAAATGGAAGAATTTTTACTAGTACCTTTGATTTGGGCAATGGGTATAGGAGTTGAAAATTTTATTCCAAATATTATAGATGAAGGTGATAATGTGAAGTTATTTTCATTTGAAAAATATGGGAAAAAATTCAATCTACATTTGGAAGTAGTACTCACAATTGAAATTGTGGTGATGGACACAAGAACACTAAATTTGTCTTCCTCTACCTTTGTTTTATTAACCACAACTCAAGAAAATGCTTATAAAAATATAAATGTAGAAAATAAGATGATGGAGTGTGACAAAAAAATCAGTATGCTAGAAAATCAATTTAATTACTATGAATATAGAAAATGTTACTTGACAAATTTTATTGGATATGATTTCATGATACAATGTGAAATGAATAATGTCTAGAAGGAGTTTTATGATGAACCATAACATGTGCAAGCATGGGGATATATTATTTTTGCCAAGGAAAAAATTAGTAACTTTCTATTAATAAAAATGAAAAGTTACATAGAGTAGATGCATAAAGCATTCAGGAATTGTCCTGGGTGACCAGTGTGCATGACACACACATAGTAGCAAAGCTACCAAAAAATGGAAATAAAAATAAAAATTACAAATTGCCAGATAAACTCTACTTTTCTTTTCTGCCTTTTTTCTTTTGTACTTTTTGCCACACCCCAAGTGATGGGGTAGTAGTAACAATTTCCAGCTCATTATTACTTGTAGAGTTTTGGAATTCTTTGTCTGAATCGGAGCTTTCAGATACGTGAGATTGCTTGGTTCTAGCTATGCCTTGATTGTTGTTCTTCCCCTCTAATTGGGTTTCAAGTTTCAGTGCAACTGTTGGGTTATTTGGAATCTTTGCATGTTTTTTATGTTCTTCATCCTTTTCTTCTCCCTTGTCTTGAGAGATGATGAGATCCATCATTAGGTACATTTGGAGGGGTTAATTGTCACATTTTTTTCCTTATTAAGTCTCTTTTTCTCACATTTAATTATATTATGGTCTTATGTTGCTAGTGTAGATGGTGATTAAGGCTTGTCATACTTTGAATGCCTAACATGAGTTAAATGCAGGAAAATCACAAAGATATTGCATTTTTTATGAAGATTTTTCCATTAAAGCTTGGATTAGACAACAAGGAGAGATTCTAGGGGGATTTTCCACCTTAACTCCCAAAGGCAGCCAAGGGATCCTCGAGATTCCCTCCAAAAACTTGAAATCAAAGGCAGCCAAGAAAACTCAAGATCAAGTGCACCAAAGCTACACTTCACTTGTAGTCAAAGTGGATTCATCACCTAATTTCTAGGGAGTTGTTGGTAGCTACCATCTAGGTTAAATAGGGATGAGCAAGAGCTCATTGGGATTTGAACTTTGAAGGAAGCTAATAGACTCTTAGCTCTTGTAATAGGTTTTTGAGACTTTCATGTTGATTTAATGAGACTATTTTATGCAATAAAATGAGTATTCAAATTGTGCTTCACTGATCTAGTTTTATAGGGCTAGGCTTGTGGGTTAGGGCCCAATCCATTGGCCTTAGTCTCTCGTGTGTATTCATTCTTTACTTTTAAGTCGTTGTAGTTATTTTTATTATGATTGTTTAGCTAGTTTGTTTACTTTTCAATTCACTGTGTTTAGTTTTCTTCTATTTTTCTTTGTTGTAGACTAAGCTTGTTTACATGTTGGTAGAATATTTTATAAACTCAGAAAGTTGTGTGTCAAGCCTCCCTCTCTCATCTATTTCATTGGAGCTTGAGGAGGGTAAAAATTCTCCACAGGCCAAATTTTGTTTTTAGTTTATGATTTCATGGAATGAAATGCTAGGTTGCTATAGTGCCATGAACATGTTAGAATGCTGAGTTAGATTTCTATTTGTAGGCTAAAGTAGGTTTGCTTTCCAAATTCAAGTCATCTTTTCCATTTCCTTCATCATGAATTTGTCAATATTTGTTGCATGAATAGGTAGTTTTCTTGCAGGTTAAAGTAGCACAACAAATGATGACTTCACCAACACCTTCAACTTCATTCCTCACCTTTCATTATCCTTCTGTTCATTAAATCACCATCAACCCTGTTTTTAGATTTTTCATCTTCATACCGTGAGCAAACCCTAGATGTGCAAGACAAGATTATCAAGGGGTTATGAGCTTGGAAAATGGGTTGGCCACCTTCCACTCATCCAAAAACACCTTCACTCCACCTTTCCTACACTTTTCTCACTGATTTTTGGCCTCGTATTGCCCTCATAATGTTTCCTGTAGCAATTCAAGACTTTCCTGTAGCACTACAAGAAACCTGTAGCAGCACTTGCAGCAACACTAGTGGTCCCATCCTTAAGCCCAGAAACCACCATACACCTCATCCAGACCCGCCAAAACCACCCATACACCTTCAGCCTTGCACCCATGAGTTCAAGCCCTTTATAAGCCACCTTAACGCTTTGTCTTCCTAGCTGCAAAACAATGCATTTACAAGCATAGTTAGGTCATGATTAGCTGCATGAGTAAAATCATGATAATTAGAAAATGAAGTATACAAAGTGTTTTTCACCATTTGGCCCAAAAAAGTGTGATTAGGTTAGTTTCCTCTATGAAATTTCAATTCAGCCATTTGCTTCATGCAAGATACCTAATTTGCTTCCATATCTTATCATAGATTAATTTGCAAATTTCTTTCATTGCAAAGTAGTTAGATGCACTTTCTTGCTGTAGAATGGTTCTTTGATTGCTGATAGAGTAATGGATTTGAATTTGTAGCCATAGGTCTAAATTTATAAGTGTGAAAGACTTCATTCAGAAACCCTAGAAATAACACCCTTTCGTAGAGCTCAGAAGAGGATGACATGAGTAGAATGAATCCGCTATGTATATATCACTGTCACCTTCAATTTTGTACGAACCCCAGGTTGATAAATTAAAGTAGGGCAACCTCTAGTAGTTGCAACATTCTTGGTGCAATACCAGGGCTCACCACTTTTTGGCATTGTTGTTGGGGATGTGTCTAGTATATGCTTTGATTTTGTTTTAGCATTCTTTTCTTCTTTACTTTTACATGTCGTTTCAAAAATATTGAAAAATACAAAAAAAATATGATTTTCATGCCTCATAGGAGTAGGGATAGTCAAAGAAATTTTTTACCTAAAACCCCCACATCACCACATAGTCACCCTTCACTCTTCTTCAGTGGTTGTGAGATTGAACACACCATAGGTGAGCCTTCTAAAAATTTTGAAGAACCTATTGGAGAAGAAGAAGATCTTGTTTCACCAGAGGAACCTGCTTCACCTATTCAAAACATGGCTGAAACTGAAGCCCAAGGAGCCTTTCCCATTAGAGAGGCATATTGGGAAACTAAAATGAATAACATTATCCCCTCAACCCTTCCACACTTCCATGGAATTACCTCTGAATACCCTGACACATTCATGTTTTAATTTTCTGTTGTCTATAGGACCTATACTATGCCTCAGATGTTTAAAAGCTGAAGCTATTCTCATCTACCCTTAAGGATCCATCCTTGCGCTGGTTCATGTATCTACCTGGGAACAACATCACTACCTGGGCACAGATGCAAGAGGCCTTATACAACAAGTACATGGTCTACTATAGGTCCAAGAAAACTAAAGATGAAATATTCAGGATGACTCTAGGGCCTAATGAATCCCTAGATGACTATGAAGAGAGGTTCCAGCTAAACTATAAGAGAGCCAGCTGTACCCTTTATCCTAGATCACTTAAAATATTTCTTCTCTGAGGGATCATGGAGGAGGTGATAGAAACCCTCAATATGTTATCATGAGGATATATCTACCAACTGCCTTATGAAACAATAAAAAATGTCTTCGGGAACCATTCTAGGGTAGTTAGGAAGAAAGGAAAAGCTAACCAAAATACAACCAATACCCCTTCCTCTTCCACCTCCATCAAGCATGAGATTGGAAATATGTTGGAGGACTTCAAGAGTGACATGTTGCACACCTTTGCCTTGCAAATGGACACAATGCAGATCAAGAGGAAGCAGAAAGATCCTTGGTTATATTTTTCCCTAGATGTACTGGAAAACACCCTAGAAATGAATGTCATTTAAATATCATAGAGGTTTGCTTAGTCTGTGAGGAGAATCATGCCACAGACAAGTGTCCCTCCTTACCTGGACTCAAAGCTGTATATCAAGGTGGGGAAGAAGGACTAGAGCAACTCTATTTCATCAATGAGAGAAGGCCTCAAGACCCTAGGTCATATCATGAGGGTATACAAGGTGCACCTTATTCCTACTATCACAACAATCAGAATGAAACTATGCAATCTTGGTACACCCCCACTCCTCCATCCCGGTCTACACCTCCTACTTGGCCTTACAACCCTCCATATCATCCTCAGCCTATGAACCAACCATTTCAACAATATGTTTCCTAAAAACTTCAGTGGAACAACCCATCTCAAGGGTGGAGGCCTCAACATAATCAACCACCTGCTCTAATGCCTCCACCCCAACCTAAACCTCAACTTACTCATGCTGCTCCACCAAATATGCCTCAAATGCCTGCAAAACCTAATCTGAACTTGAACAACAGAAAAACATAATAGGTTTATAGTGGAGATACATACTATCCAACTTATGCTGTGGAGATATAGGAGATTAATCTCAGGTCCGGAAGAGTACTCCCAGAAAACCATCCTCCATCTCCACTTATAGAGGTTGACGAGGAAAAGGAAGAAAGTACCACTTAGATCAAACAACCTCCTTTTCCTGAGCGCTTGACCCATTCCAGTCAACACATCCTAGAGGAGACCAAACTTTTGGGAGAACTAAAAAATTTGTGTTTAAAAATATCCCTTCTCCAGGCCATTAAGGATGTCCCTATTTACAATAGGCTCATCAAGGAAAAGTTCTTCAAGAAACATGGGATAAATAATAAAGATACCCCCACCATCAATGTAGTAGGACAATTGTCCAAGTCAATGTTGGGAAGTGTGATGTTCCCAAAGTACCTGGACCCAATGTTCTCTGCAACTTCATCCACAAGCTGAAACTTATCCTCTGACTTGCACTCAAATTATTTCAAATTAGAAGACAATGGTAAAGAAAAAAATTTACCCACTTCTTCATTAATGTAATCATCAGTTGATATAGGCTGATGCAAGAAATGACATGAAGATTCAACCTTTTCCTGTACCTGAGGATTGTAGAAAAAAATTTCCAATATTTCCTCTTGTTGTTTGAACTGATTCTCATTCTCCTGTTGATCAAGGGATTGACAAACCTGCTGCAAATTTTCCTCAAACTCAAAGGATATGACATGATTTTCATCAGTAAATTTATGTTGGGTTTCATTTTCATCCAAGGGAGATGTTATCCTTTCTTCTTGGTGTTCTTCTCTTTGATGAAAGGTATTGTCATGAAGGGCCTCTTAAATTTCCTCATCCATGAACTCATCATCTTCATAACAATTCTACAAATATTCAATAAAACTCTCAGAGTGTTTACAGCAGTCTTTGACCATCAATAAGGAGGGATGACACACTTTATACATCTCATAAAATACATTATGGAAATCAGAAAGAGAATATAATGAACCATTTGGCAAGCTTTCATACCAAGACCATGCTTTTCCTTCTAAAATGGCCATAAACATCTTCATGAGACAATCTTCAGGGAACTGAACCTTAAGACCATGTACATGCATATGGAACCTAACCAAATGAAGAGCAACACTGTCTTTCTTTTCATCTTTAAATATTGGAAGATCATCTAACCATTCAACCTTTGGCATAGGATTTGGAAAACCAGGGATATGAGACCAATTCATAGGGGCATACCTAGCATTCATTCTTGCAATGGAACTCATCTTGAAACTTCATCAAGCTACTGATTTTCTAGCAGTGGAGTCACCTTCCAATTTGATTATTTGATGTGTGGAGTAGCCAAGGTATTTTTGTAGCCTCAAACAGCTTCCTGAGCTCCTGCTACCTTCAGAAGTTCAGCTTATTGATTACAGGAATGAATAATCTTCAAACTCCTGGCAGACGCACCAAAATGTTATCACCAAAATAGGACCCTGATAGGCTGCTGATCAGACTACCTCAGTGTAACTATTTCAAACCAATATTTTAGCTAAGGCTTAGCCTCCTCAGCTTGAGAGGGATATCTCAAGGGTTTATTATATTGATTAATGATGATATAGATGGCTAACTCTATCTTGGTTTCGTGTGTTTGTAGGTTGAAAGATGAAAGCTTGCTACCATTGGGCTATGGAGTCAACAAGTCAGTAGTTTCAGTGGAAAGGTTTCTGAACATGGAAGATGACAAAAATGGGGTTTTTAAACAAAGATAATTCACTCAATAAACATAGGTCAACATATTAATTCCATTACTAAAGGAATTCAGAGCATAGGGTTATGAATTCTGATTAATAGTAATGAAATTCACTGCTAAGGTTTCAAAGGTATTTTACTCACAAGATGCAGGAAAAACACAGTCATCTCATTACTAAAGAAATTCAGAGCACATGATTGTGAACTCTGAGTAATAGTAATAAGATCTACTACAAGTAATTAAAGTATCATATAGATCAAGAAAACATTAAACCTCATCTAAACTCAAATCTGTTCAGGAAAACTTCTCTGCATTACTGGTTATCTTCCATAACATAAAGAAGCAGCTGGGCCAAAAAGTCTCCAACCCTTGCTAATTCGACCTCTTGCTTCATATATAGCATTAAAACCTTGGATTCAATGATCCACCATCAGAGGAATTCGAATTCCTATCCTTGACACCTATTCTAACCATAAAACAGGCTTATTAATTACAAAATGACAACTTGACTGTCTTTGAAGAGTCCTAATTCAAGTAGGACTAAAACTCCTAAAACATGTTTCAACAACCTTATCTAAACCTTTAATGCTTCTTTTGCCACCTGAAACCTCATGAGGTCGAATTTGGTGATGCCTCCAGCTTTGTTATGAACCCTTTTGTTCCATGACCTAACTGCCCTAGAAACCAGGAAACAGTTTGATGAAATTCAGCCCTTACCTCCATGCTTATCTTCCAACACTTTTTCTGGAAATTTCGACCTTTTTAGACAAGTGACATGTATTATCACTTCCATAGAACCACGCCCTTCCACCTGTACAAAAATTAAGCCCTTGAAGGAGTGTAAAATGAGATGATATGGCTAAGCTATGAAAATATCAGTTGTTTTCGTAGCGCGGAATATATGTCTTTGTAAACATCTCTTAAACCTCCAGTTTCTTTTGATTTGACATCTAGATCTTCATTTTTGAACCCTTTCCATCCTTTAGTAGCATCAACACTCAAAAACTAGATGTTTTTATCTCTTGAAACCCTTATAATAGACTCAAAACTGCACCTACAACAGTTTCATAGTGCGCTACGAAACTGCTGTGCATGTCTTTTTACACAGACTTTTTAAAAGTATTAGTTTTTAAAACTTCTTGAACTTTTTACATGATTTTTATAGGCTTTAATAATCAACATATGTCATCCTTGAAATGTTTTCAAAAATTGAAGTCCTTCTCCACAGAAAACTACATTAAGAAATTATCACTTACTTCACTGTTTCATTACCTGAAAAATAGGTGTTGAGACAGAGCTTTTATATCCTCATCCAAAACATATTTTGCAAAACTAAAGGATTCTTTTGGATACCATGATGTCTTGAACAAAAACCTATCTTGGTTTTTTGAAATATTGCCCAGAAACTGTCTTTGAACAACCTGTATAAAACTGGAAAATCCTGATTTCTGAAAATATGGCTTCAAAGAAAGCCTTGTATCTCCCAACTGGTAACACTTTTGAGAAAAGTGAGATATTTTATTGTAGCTGGATATTTTATGAAGAAAAACCTCCTTAAGAATTCCAAAATACTTTTTCTTGTGGCCATAAATTGATCATGAAGTTGACTACTAAAAATAGAAAACAAAGTTTTTCTCTCAATGACTTTCAACTGTTTTTGTAGCGCAAGTTGAGTCATCAATTTCTCCCACCTCATAATGAAGTTGAAGAAACTGAAAAAAAAAATTTGTATTTCAGTAAGTTAGGAAGAAAAACCTCTTTCAATTTTCCAAAATGAGTTTTTAGTTGCTCAGGAATCCTTCTAGAAAAAGACCACTAAAAGCAGAAAAACAAGGTTTTTGATGAAAAAAAGGCTACTTCAGTTGTTTCGTAGCGCGCTACGAAAATAGAAGTGTCTTCATTGCACAAAACAGGTTTTTTACACTGTCTGCGCTACGAAAACGTGGTTTTGTGGCTTAATCAATTTTTTTTTTTTAAATATGGTTTTCAAAACGTGGTATGAGACTTCTAAAGAGTAAAGCAAGGTTTATGAACTTTATTTGGTGATGAAATGAGACTTGTAACCTATGACTTAGACCCTGTAAAACATAAAAATGACTCAAACCCTATCTAATACCATGACTTAGGAGCAAGCATAAACTGACCAAGTTTAGAAAATTTTAATATTGATAACAGGCGGTATTGGCTCATCTCTTCTTTTGGACCACTCAAAAAGTCCTCCTTGGTCATGCCAGGAAAAATTGGATAATTGGTCTATGGAATGCATACAAGGCTTGCTGCTGAACATGGTGAAAGTTCTTCGATCTCAAGTTCAATTGGATGCTCCCCATCGGACTTGGTACATGATTCATCGATCTCCTTGTTATATAGGAAGGAGGAATCAAGGGAGACTTCCGAATATTTTTCTGGTTGTGGAGAGGTATATAATTTATTGAATGTGGTCGAGATGAAGTCTTTCTGGGAGGGAGGTATCCCAGCTACTGCTAGGATTTGAGAAAGTAATTCGAGTGACATTCTTCAATATCTCAATCATTCTTGAATTTCTCCTATTGGTTGATGATCCCTGTCTCAGAACATGGATTAGTACAAAGGGTTCTTACATCACCCCAAAAATGTTTTGTATTTAAAGAGATTTAAAATTTTAACCTAAATAAATTAAAAATGATTGCATTAAATCTCACCAAACTTGCATAATTGGAAAACCAAACTTCGGAGAAAACCCACCATAGTGGATGCATGGCTCTTCACTCACGTATTATTGTACACTCTCCACCCTCTAATTTCCCTCCAACTAAGATCACACAAAAACACTTTGAAAGAAACTAGGCTCTAATCCCTTTAACACCTCCCCAGAAACGATGCCAAAATTTTTGGGGAAATTGTATGTGTTATAATTTCCAACATTAAATTATCAACCGGAGCTCATAAGCTTCGAGGCACTAGTGCAGGGAACACGGGATCAAAGCATCTAACCTAGACTAGAGTAAGAAATCAACTTATTGTTTAAGTATAGAATAATTCAAAGAACACATCATTCGTTCCAATTTCTATTCTATTCAAACTTAAAATAATAATATATGTTCTTTGAAAATTCACTCAGAAATGAACTGATACAAATATCATCATGCAAACCATTCTAATTTTTAAGTAACAAAATTCCTATTTGCAAAAAAATTACACTCTATTAATTTAAATAATTCATTCACTGCAAAACTAAAATCTCCCTTCTTAATGATCACAATATTTGAATATATGAGCAATCACTATTTGAGCAAGGAAATTTCTACTCGTAAGAGAACCTTTTAATTATTATTGATAAAGAAACACACCATTCAACTACTAGAAAGAAACTTCTCATTACATCATTCACTTGCTAGAAAGTAAATTTCTAATCACACCATTTACTTACTGGAAAGGAAAATTCTATGATAGAAATTACTACATACAAGATTCTATCTTCTTCAACCAACTCATAAAGAACCTTCGATTCAATCCCTCTAATCTCATTGAACTAAATAATTCAATTACAAACTTACTTGTCACACTCAAGAAATTCATAATCGAACTCAAAGGTAAATAGAACTAAATCAATCGAATCAAACTTAAGATTTCTAATTACACAATCAAATTCATGTACAAGCCTGCTTCTACAAAGAGAGGAAAACGATAAAAATTATAACTAAAAGAATTCTATTTGTTGGACTAAATCTCATTTGAAAACTACTTTAATCAACTTGGAAAACCTCACACTGCTCACTTTCATACACTGGCAGCATTGAAAAGGAATCACGAGTTCTATTCCTGATAATATCAATTGAACCTTCAGAGAATCCTCAATAGAACATTTTGTTTCTCACCAAATCACTCCATTAATTAAATGATAACACAACTAGTTCGAAACATAGTTTTAATCCTCTCATTTTCAGCATATACCAATAATTCCTGGGTTATTCTCTAAAAGTATTTTCTATCTATTTATACTTCCACAAGAATTATTTGTGTTCAGGTATGGGAACATCCAAATTCAAAGGAAGTAACTTTGATCTCAATTAAATTATGTTGTGATTATGCCAATCATTCGAAACCAAACTACAAGTTTAATTAATAACTAATGAAACCGATATTGTGTTATGTTGCTCCTTAGCATTCCTCTCATAAACACGATGTTGTATAATAGGAAAAATAATATCATGAAGCCAATTTCGTTTTGCTGTCCATGAACATTTAAAGAATGAGATCTATGATGTTTAACTCAGATTTACAAAACAAAGGAAGAGTATTGAGTGCATAAATGAAAGCATTCAAATATCTAAGAAATTTATAAACAAAATTCACTCTGAAAATATAATTCCTATTATCTAAACAAGTTATAGAACTTCTCTCTAGGTGGTGGTGGGCCCTTTCCACTCCAAGACAAATTTTAAATTGATTCAATGCTGCTAAGAACTAAAAAAAAAACCATGATACTCACATAAGTTTTAAATGATGAATAAACCTTATGTATTAATGGTTCAAAACAAATACAACAAATATTCCAACGGAAATGGAATTACATCACATTTCTCCTACTATTGCTACTCCTATTGCTGCCCTCCTGCTCTCCCCCCCCCCCCCAGCGTGCATGTAGAGCGTTAACTTTTATAAGGTGCAGCTAATGGAAACAAATAACAATCAAAACTTTAAAAAAAAATAGAACAACAAATAAATCATATGCAATATTTTGGAGAGTCTTCAAATGGGCCACGGTTGGGTTCATCCTGATCATGGCATAGATGGAGGAACTATTTCCATTTTTTAGCACAAATAAACTTATCCAAAACATGAATGTGGTCAAAATAGTCAAATCCGAATTTTGACCCCGGTTCTATACTTAACCTTGCACTCGAATATTCCCCTGACCATAACTCCTTCATGGTAACGAATTTTTCCAAACGATTATTAAGTTACATGAATAAGGGTACTTTGAGCAAAACCTGTGTGTCATAATTTCACGATTCTTCCCTATTTAATCATAAACTTTAGATTTTAACCTACAACAATTCTGTACTCAACTTGTAGAAACTAGTTCAAATTGACTTGTGGAGAATTTGGCAATGGAACCTTGCGACAAATGAACTTAACAAAAACCTTCATTAGTAAATCTTGATTAAATCATCTCTAATCATAGAAAATATAATAAAACTAATGATAATCAACCACAAGGCGTAGGATGTGATTTGGCGATAAGTGATGGAATTATGATGTGAAATGAGTGTAAAGGTGTCAAAATTTAGGTTATGAATGGCAGTAATATATAGTGGAAAATTAGACATATTCAAGGCCCAACAGTTCCCATTAAGGGTTGTGATGCATAGGGTTGACCATAACCAATTTGAGGCATCATACCATAATTTTGATAATTACTAGGAATAAGATGCCCTACAACCGTAGGATACATTCTAGTAAAAGGTTGTCCTCTCGAAAAAGATTGTTTCCCTTGAAGAGGTTGTTTCTCCCCAAGCGAAATGTAGCCAGCTAATGAGATATATTGAGGGGTATTCCCTGAAAACATATAAATATGCTCCATAGTCAAAGGTTGGGTGGTAGAATTGAATAAACCAGTTGACATAGTAGAAGCTTCAGAGGAAGGAGATGATCCTAAAAAAGTTCCAGAAAGCGACTGATACCTAGCAGTAACAAAAGAACCACCATACAAAAAAAAAATTGGAGAATATGAAAACATGGATTAATCAGTAGATATGCTTTTAGAAGCCAGGTTATATGTATTATACTTGGGTAAGGAGTAAAATGGAATTTGGTGTCATGGAAGTCTGTAACTAGAAGAATGTAAAAAATCGGTAAATTGAAGATACTAAGGATCCGGTCGAAAATGAGTGAAAGGAAAATCTAAAGAGGAGATTGGTTCACTATGCCTTAAATATAAAGATAATCTACGAGAGGAATAATTTCAACCTCTTTCGCTTCGTTAGTGATTTCTTCAATGCTAATAAGGACAGGAGGAATATTCTTAGTGATGAGAAGATTTACTCAAGGTGAATGAGTACGACCAAGAGTAGGGGATATAACATTCGAAGGTGACTCAGATGAAGTGGAATCAGACTCAGGTTCAGATATTTCTGGTTCATTAAGATGCACATCTGAAAACTCACCAATGACAGATTTGACTTTGACTACTTGAGAAATTTCCAGTCGATCTTGTTCTGTTTCATGTATTTGAGGTCTATTAACTTCAAAATCAGGATGTATTATGATAGATGGTTCTTCTTTTTCAGAAGACCAGGCTTCTGATGATTTAACCCTTTCAGTTTTGATTTTTCCAATTGACTGGGTGTATATTCAGGGGGTTTCCCCTGCATTCTACATGAATGTCTCAGTAATTCAGCCACGATTAATTTCTTTAACACACAAAATCA
This sequence comes from Pinus albicaulis, assembly GCA_034641835.2. NCBI lineage: Eukaryota > Viridiplantae > Streptophyta > Pinopsida > Pinales > Pinaceae > Pinus > Pinus albicaulis. Next base: position 761,118,490 of record CM076570.1, on the reverse strand, counting down.
AAAAAATCAAAAAATCACACCTAAGGCCTCTAAAATTAATCAAATAAATGAACACGCGCTATAAAATATAGGAATCAATCCACACACAAAAAATGTGTTTCCACAATAAAATCACTAGTTGGTGATGAAATCCAACCTCGTAAAGATCAATGTGGAACACGAGAGGTCAAAACAGTTACCCTGACAACCTGCTTAATGAAATAGTCTGGTGCAAGTAACTCCACTATGCCATCTCGAAGTGAAGGCTACCCTCCGGAAAACCCAAGTGATTCTAGTCAACGTCTGCTATAGGTACAGTGGGACCTTCCCTCCACCGTCACCTTGGGAAAAATCCTAATATTATAGCCACTAAGGTTACCAATTGGGACAATTCAACCTGGGGAAATAGTCTATGGCCTGATATACAGGCAAGGGCAGAGTATCAAAGCTCAATCCCCTTGAAAGTTCGTCGACATGGTAAATACAAGGTTTATAAACAAGTGGTCCTAGGCTCCTCGACAATTGTTAATCGGAGGCTTACAATTTATAATACATGTATATCTTCTATCTTTACAAATTAAGTATGTACAATTACTCCATTAGGTCCAACATGACCTCATGCTTGACTCTTTTAATAAGAGCTTCCCAGAGAAAAACTGCAACAATTGGGTTTTTCACTACCGCAAGATGATATTTGCTTATTTTAGTTGTTTTGGAAAGTTAATTACTCCCTATTCCAAAGCACTAATCCTGAACTAGATTGGTGGAAAGAGCCCTAGAAAATGTAAAAATATCTAGATGAATTTTATCAAGCGATGTATTAATTTGGATGTTGTTTACACATAGGGGTATGGAAATGAAACTCAATTATGTTGTGCCGACTCAGAAAATTACTCTAAATGCATCAACAATGAATATGAAATTCTTCATTTCAATGAATTCCTAGTTAAGGAAAAGTAGAAGGATTTTTTGAACTCAAAGAAGTGCAAATTCCCTAAAAAATCCCATAACATTCCTTTTTCATTAAGAAATCAATTTCATTTTGAAGCATAACCAATATCACTTTGTATTGAAAAAACTTCGTTGATTCAAAGCCAAAATATACAATTTCATGAGCAAACAATCTTTCAATTCAAAAAAAAAAAAAACAACTATAAAAACCCTAAAAATTATATAAAAAAAATAAAAAATGAAAGCTCTTAACTAATAATCTAACTAATGATACCTATAAATGCACTTTCATGATTTCTTCCAGCTAAAAGCAAACTAAATCATTTTTTCATTTTAACAAGCAGAAGCAATTTCATAAAATACTACTTTTCTGAGACAAATCGTACTTCACTTATCTAGACGTTTTCCTTTGCAAATGAGAAAAAAAAATCACTCAAACAAGTAGGACTAACAAGACACCTGGTAGCTCCAAAGGGAAATGACTGAAAAACATTTATTTAGGTAGTGAATCTATCTTTCCAAACAAAGAAATTCAATAAACTAGGGCAAACCCTACCCGAAAATGCAAAAACGGTGATTTCTCAAAAATATAGTACGGTAATTAAGATGACTTCACAAATAGACTCTGAGGGCTGGCATAAGTTAGGTTGAACCTCTAGAAATTTATCATCGGACTCTAAGAGAGAAAATTCATTTTTTCAAAAATTATCAAGTGGTGCTCATGTAGTCAGTGAAAACTAGTGTGCATGTGCACTGTATTAAACTGAGAACTTACACAAAAATGCGCTCTGTTTATGAAAAAAAATTGTGTAGGGGAGAGAAATTTAAAATAAATAAACACAAGGCGTTATGATTTAGAGGATCTAAAAATTCATAAACCCAACAACACTCATACATAGTCAAACTAGAAAAATCGAAGAGCTAAACCAAAAGGAACCAAGAAAAACTAAGTCGTTCCCCAGTATGGTCGCCAATTTTTTACCCGGACAAATCCCTCTTATGGAAAAGAGTGATCTCCCTAGTATCCCAATAGATAACTAGAAACAAACAGACATAAGAACATCTCTTTCCCTAAGCCAGCATTCAGATTATCAAAACTACAAAAGAGAGGATAATGCTCTTACCTTTCAACGAGATGTTTGTTGAATACTTTTCTCTTTGTCCCGAAGGAGTCCTTCAATACTGAGAAGAAAACTGCAATCACAAACATTAGAAGAATAAAAATCATCTGGAGTATGTAATAATCCAAATTCTAGCTTAACTTACTGATCAAGGAGATTAAGAATTGTAATTGTTTTAATGAATCTGAAAACAACACAATGAGAAAAAGTATCTGAATGTATTATTCAGGATTATAAAGAGCAATCTTAGGACCAAGCCTTTATGTAGTACATATTCCTCCCGTATGCCTTCCCATTATTCCTCCTTGGTTTAACAAGCTTTCCACTCTATAATGACCAACATAAGATTATCATAAGTGAACCCCCTAACCATGAAGTTTTAGCTCAATTTATAGGATAAACTGAGGAGGTTTCAGATCCACCAATAGAGGGGTGTGATCCACAAATGAGGGGATTAGGGTTCCTTGATCCAAGGGGATAAGCTCCATGATTGGGGGGATTTAGCTCAAATGGGGATGACTAAGAGGATTTTAGATGGAATAATATGTGCCCAACTATGCTTCTAGAAGTTACTTTTCACCTTTGCTTTACTTTAAATGGGGTGTGCGGGTTTTAACAGGAAATAGAGTGTAGCAGGGGGGTGATAGCTTCCCCTATCTAGGGGTTCGCAGGGGGCAGGTAGCCCCCTGCGCGGGGTCCAGGGCAGCACCTCGAGAAAAATCACACTATTTTAGGTGGGTGGACGCGCCTATGGTTTTGTGCATGGGTTTGCACATGGTTTTGGGGCATGATGGTTTTTTGGCCCCTGGTATTTTGCAGATCCGGTCAAGGGAACTACGGCTATGTTCTAATCCATGGTTAATGGATTGGGCTTTATGAATGCTTTGGCATGTATATATATGTGTTGTAATACTAAAATGAATATAATGAAAATTCAAGTTGGTAGTCCCGATTTGGGATCCAGGGGAAAAAGCTCTGTGTATATATGTTTTATGTTTTATGCTCTCGCTATTGTTTTTCTTCCTATTAAATAAGAATTTGTTTGTAGATAATTTATGTACAAGGTTAAAACATACACACTCTCCTTCACATAAAGGGTTCGGGGTTCTCCTCCTGCCTCCTCCCACTCTCTCTTTTTCTCTAGATATATTTTATTTTTATGTTTATCCTTTTGTGCTCTCTAAACTCTTTGCTCCACCAGGCAAACTCTCTCTTATTTTCTTCAAAATTTTCTTCGCTTATCCATACACACATTTCCCACCATCATAAATTCAAATCCCTTCCCAAGGTTACCTAAGAACCAAAAGTCTCCAAAAAGGTGTGTGCATAACCCATACCTTGGGATCATTTGGTAACAATTTCTTGTTCCTTCATAACTATTGACATTTGGTGGTTCAACAACCAAATTAGGAAAACATGGTATACTTACATTTTAGAAAGATAGGAACTTTCCAAAACCCCTCGCAAATTTCCTCTTAGTCAAGCTTCCCTCCCAGGAATTGCGGTCTATGTTGACTACTCTCTTCTTCAACTTTAATTATTAAATAAAATAACATCAATTTAAAATATGGAAAAATATGTATGTTGGCCATTTCAACGTTATGTGTTAATTACATATTATAAAAAAGTGGGAATTAAAAAGGGATATTTCATGCCCCTTTCTTGGTTGAGCATGAATTTCATCTTCTATCCATATTCATTGATGTAAAATTCTTAAATAATTATTCCATTAAACTAAAAAACAAAGGAAACTCACAAACTAATTTAAAAAACTAATGAAATCAACTAATAAATAAGTAACAATTTTGAGTAATAGAAAGAGCATAATAAAATAAATAAAAGGGACAAAATAAATAAAGAAGAGGGATAAAAAGGTTTACCTTGATACAAGCTCTTTGTCTTTCTCTACATCAATGGCTATTTGTATTTCATCATATTGTAAAAGGATCTCATCTTCCTCTTCTCTTACACTAAGTGTATATATGAAACAAACCCTCACTTTTTCCTCTTTGTAAGAGTAGTATTGCAAATTTTATCACCTTTTTCAATAAATTAAAAAAAGAAGAAACAAAATATCATTTTGTGATATGGTGTATAATGAGAATTGGTGCTTCCAATATTCCAAAGAGGAGCATCAGTGCACCCATACCTAAGAGGGGAATTGGAGCTTATGTACCAAAGGGAAGCACTAGTGTGCCATAACTGAGAGGGGCATTAATACTTCAAGATCACTAGTAGAAAACATTGCTCCATTCAAAGGAACCTTATGAACCTACAAATAAAAGGTGGTGAAAAACATTTTTGATATGCACCCATACTACACCAAAACGTACCCTTCATTTTATAGCCATATATGTTGATGTCAAAATCTAAAAGAAATCCACCTTTGACTTGAAAAATATAGGAAAAACTCTCAAACCAACGAAAAAGTAGCAAAAATAGCTAAGAAATTTGGAACAATAGGGAGAAATGGAAATATATAAATAAAATCAATACCAAAGAGTAAAAAAGGGTTATTTGGCTGCAATACCCTGTCTTTCCTTCCATTCACAGCTATTTTTATTTCATTTTCTTATATAGCCACCTCCTCTTCCTATTCTCTCATGTGAATTAAATAAACCCATATTGATCTGTAAAAATTCATGGATGTTACACTGGAATAATTCGTCACAATAGACCTAATAAAAATACTGAAATATTTTCCCTGCCGCTAGCCCATGCTCTGCAGCCACGGCCACCCTCGTTGCCTGCCTTCTACTATTTCTACGTGCATGGCCCCTCCGAATTCCTCCTCGGAGGTGGCCTCCCCTCTGGATCAGGCTCAAGCATTCTCGGCATTGATCAGCTCTTTAGCTCCTCCTCGCCCCAGGCCGGCGATCACTAAATTAGTTAAGAAGCTCGATGGCATACAGAAGGTCGCCCTTCCTCCGACTATTCTGTGCATGGTTGCTCTCTCTCTAGCTAAGAAGGGTTTGATAGGTCAATTTACTGGGTTATGGCCCTCCCCGAAGATTGTTCAAAAATGGGTTGAGCGGAACTAGTCAGACAAAATCAAGGACAAACTTTCAATTCGATTTTGCGGCAGAGGCTACTTGAATTTTCACTTTGAAATGAAAGAGGACAAAGATTTGATCTTTAGGAACGGGCCTTACTTCATGGACACCAAAGATCTGTATCTCAACAAACGGATATTGGACTTTGACCATGAACTAGATGTGCCAAGCGTCGTTCCAGTGTGGGTGTGCCTTCCTCACCTTCCTTTGCATTGCTAGGGGGATGACTATATTCGAGCTATTGGAAATGATGTAGGAAAGTTCATAGATCAGAGCGAACCAAAAGACAACATGCAAGCCTATGCCAGGATCTGCGTCGAGGTGAATCTGGGTAAAGGTCTCCCTGAGGCGATCAAGCTAAAAGTTGACAAATGGACAAACATCCAGAATCTTGACTACGATAAAATCCCATTTAAATGCAAGGTATGTCACGAATATGGCCATTTTGCTAACAGAAGTTCTAAATTTATTGATATTGAAAGCCCAGGAGCAGACGAGCAATGGGAAACTGTAAAAAAAAAAAAGACCTCTTCCAAACCTAGAAGCACCATCATCTCTGCACCTCCCCCCCAAAACCAGCCCTTCTATCCCCACCTCTTCCTCATCTCAACCCCCTGACACCTCCCAGCAGCTTGTTGATCCCCCTATCCCTCCTTCCAATTCCTCTCTAGCCTCCACCAATCCCTTCTCCTCCCTGGCCCCCTCTGATGATGATCCTCCCCTTCTCTCCATCCCCTCCTAGCCTGCCTCCCCTCGTCCCTCCCCTATCAATACTGAACCTCCTTCCTCCTCCTCTGACCCCTCCTCAACCCGATTCACCAGGAACTTAGTAAAAGAGCAAGGAGTAAATATGGAAAATCCTAAGAAAACTAGCCCTAGAAGGAAGTCATCAAAGCAGCATAGAGATGAAAATGCTCAAAAGGATATAGCCCTTGGAACTCAGAACCCTATTGAAACTTATATCTTAGGGAAAAATAGTAAAACTCGGGACATAAGGAACAAGAAGGGAAGACAGTCTCTTACTCTGCTTTTCTAAAATGATGAAAGCCCTCTTATGGAACTGCAGGGGTTTAGGGCACCCCTCAAAAATATCTGCCCTAAGAGATCTAATAAATCAGGAAAATCTAGATATTATGCTATTGCAGGAAACTAAACAGGGAGATCTTGACATGGAAACAATAATAAATAGAATGAAAAATCATATGGGCACCCAATCTGAAGCTAGAGACGCCTCAGGTGGACTTGACGTTATCTGGAATAAAATCATTTGGAAGCAAAAAAGCATAGAAAAAACACAGCACTTGATTAAAGTGGTGCTACAGAACATAAAATAGAGCAATGAGATCATAATTTATAATATATATGAACCCAACCATTATAGGGACAAAGAGATCTGTTGGGGCACTCTTAAATCAGACATAGATAATGAAGACAACAACAGCATTATCATCGGAGGTGACTTCAATCTAATCCTCCACGCATATGAAAAAAGAGGTGGTTGTTTTAACCCGGATCCCTCTAGAAATCAGCTTGAAACCATCATTCAAGACTACGATCTGGTTGATATAGTCCCAAAAAATCATAGATATACTTGGAGCAATCGCAGGATAGGAAACAAAAATATCATGGAGTGTCTTGACATATTTCTTGTGGTTGTCCCTCTCCTTTATTTTTTCTCCATCGCCTCTTCCAACATCCACTCCTCCACAACCTCTGATCACTATCCCATTACCCTATCCCTTGGGGATCATCACTCCCTCGGTCCCTTCCACTTCAAATACAACCCACTATGGAATGATATTCCAGAAGCAAGGAATCTAGTTCGTAATACCTGGCTTTAGCACATTGAGGGGTCTCCATCATTCATTTGGGAAACCAAACTTAAGAAGACCAAAATGGCCTTAAAGGAATGGGCCAAACTACACTATAAGGAACCAGACAAGATCAAAATTGAAATAAAAGCAAAGTTGGATATTCTCCATAACAACATTGACTCCTAAGGAGAAAATCAAGATAACTCCAAACATGAAAAAGAGATTTATTGGAAATTATATAGAATCGACATAAAAGAAGAGGAGGAGTGGAGAATTAAATCCAGAAGTTTGCGGCTCCAGACAGGTGACGATAACACCTCCTTCTTCCACAAGCCAGCTGTTATCCGCAATACTAGAAACAACATAACTTCCATCATTGACACTGAAGGAAAAATTCAGACTAATCAAGATCAAATTAAAACTGCTGCCACTGCTCACTATAAAGATCTGCTCACGGAAAAAAGAAAAAAAAAAGAGCCAAAAGACTATTTAGATCTATTAAGATATATGTCGAACATGATTACAGATGAGATGAACAACACCCTAAACAAATATATTGAAGAGGCGGAAATTTAGTTTTCCATTTGGTCCTTGCATCCTGACAAGGCTCCGAGTCTGGAGGGCTTCTCCATCAGTTTCTACAAAACTTATTGGGACTTAATTAAAAATGACTTGACCAAAATGATTCAGTTGACTCAAAGAAAGAAGAAAATTAGGGGTTTCACCAACTCAACCTTCCTCGCCCTCGTCCCTAAAGAAAACTTCCCCTCCTCCTTCTCCAGTTTTAGACCAATCTCTCTCTGTAACTCTTCTTACAAAATTATCACCAAAATCCTTGCCATGTGCCTCAAGCTCTTTTTCTCCAGCCTCATCTTGGAAAATCAAGGAGGTTTCATATCCCAAAGGAAAATTTATGACTCTATCCTCCTTGTTCAAGAAGATATCCACTCAAGTATGACTAGAAAAGAGAAAGGATGCATTCTCAAACTCGACTTAGCTAATTCTTTTGATAGGGTCAAACACTCCTTCCTCCTATCTGTCCTCCAAAAAATGGGCTTCAACTCTGAATTCATCGCCCTTATCAAATATTTCATATCAAACCCCTGGACCTCCCCCCTCATTAATGGCAGGCCAGCATCCTTTTTCCAGTCTTCCCGCAGCCTTAGAAAGGGATGTCCTCTCTCTCTCCCTTCCTCTTTTTCCTCATGGGTGAATCCTTCAGCAGGGCCTTATATCATATGCGAAGAGTAGGCCTCATCACTGGAATTAAATTTGGCAATGGTGTCAAAAATATGAATCACTAGCAATTTGCAGATGACACTCTCTTGATGGGTGGTGCAACAGCATAATTTCCCACAAGTTTAAATCTCTCCTCGACAAATTCATGCTCTACTCTGGAGGGCTGATCAATCTGCAAAAAAATTTCATCTATGGGTGGAACGCTACCAACCAAACCAATAGTATCATTGCACAAATATTTGGAGTCTCCTACAAATTGAACTGGGACCACTTCAACTATTTTGGCATGCCTGTCAGCGCTGGTCATTTAAAACCTGAAATCTGGAACATCACTATAGACAAAATGAAGAGGAAAGTACATCAGTGTGGATTCTTTTAGCTAAACCTTGCAGGGCGAGTAGTCTTACTCAAATCTATCCTCTCATCTCTGCAACTGTACCAATTCACCCTCCTTCAAGCCCCAGCCAGCATTCATCATAAATTCAAAGAAATCTTAATACACTTTCTTTGGCAGGGTGGCAAAAACGAGAAGAAAAAATATAACCTTGTTAAGTGGAAGCAGGTCACTCAATATTATGAGCATGGAGGGCTTGGAATCAGCTCTCCCAATCTTTTTAACAATGCTTTTGGTGGGAAGATCATGTGGAGGCTCATTAGTGGACAGCAAGCTTGGTGGAAAAGAGTTCTAGAAGCCAAATATCTTAACTCTCCCCGGCAACATCTCCTTGATTAAGACATACCAAATAGACCTTGCTCCAAAATTTGGGCCCTCTGCAAGAAATCCATTCCTTTCTTAATTCACAATCTATCCAAATTTCCATTGGGGGGAAACAGCATCGATATTGCGAAAGACAGAATTATGGGAAAAATTCCACTCATGGATAGGCCAGGCACTCAACGCATCCTCTCCCACTTTCAGAATCTCAATCTAAACCTTTTAATTCAAATATCTAAGTGGGATGATCAAACTCAAAATTGGATTGGATGGCTTTTCCCCCCTGTCCCTTCTTACTTGGAAGTAGACCTATCCAATCTTCAAATTATGTTTCATGGCGCTGCACCTTTAAGAAAAGACAGTAAGGATAGCTTTTTTTGGGATCCCACAGGCTCTGCTTACACCATCTAAGTTTCTTATTGTCAACTCAGCCAATATGACTTCCCCTCCCCTCTTTGGCCAATCTGGAAGCTGTTCTAGAAGTCAGAAGCCATCCCAAAGATCAAGATCTTCATTTTGAATCTCCTCAAAGACAAAATTCTCACCTTGGAAATCCTAAAAAAATGGGTGTGAATGGTCCATCTAGGTGCCCAAACTGTCAATGCGCAGAAGATATTGTGCACCATCTCTCTGTCATGTGTCCATTTGTTGCTCGTTTTTGGGCAGACCTTTCTTCTCACCACCATCTTCTCTTGAATCCCAACCGCACCATATCTAATTTAATAAAAATCTGGAGAAAAAATTACCCATGGGGAAAAAAGAAAATAAATATGTCTAGAAGGGTCTGGGACACCCTCCTGTATGTGCTGTTATGGAACATTTGGCTCACTAGAAATAGAAATATCTTCAATAACAAAGAGTCCTCATGTAGGAAGGTTTGCAGCAAAACTTGGAGCCTCACTCTTGAAACAATAGCCTCCAAAAACACCAACAAAATCAATTTTAGCGATCTTCAAGTGGAAGAAAGGAACTTCTTAGGCAATCTGCTGGATAGCTATGGCTTCTTTAAGCCTCCAACTAATCATCCTTGCCAAAATGAATCATGGAAGGTTCGCCTAAAAGAAAAGGAATTAATAGAATGGTTGGATAGCTGCTCAAGGCCCACTCTCTTCTTCGATGGTGCATCTAAATCGAACCCAGGCATTGCTAATGCTGGAGGCATTATAAAAATGAAAGTGGTAGAACTCTTCTTTCCTTCGAATGGGGTCTTGACTCCCTCTCCAATAACAAAGCAGAAGCTTACGCCCTCCTTCAAGAACTTCAGTAGCTACAAAAAAACAACATATCCAATGCAATGGTATTCATGGACTCCTCTATCATCATCAACATGATGATCCAAGATCAATCAGCCAGCAACATTGACCTCCATAGAATTTTTAGTAGATGTCGTAGCATTTCGAAAGATATGAAGGACATATCTTTTCATCACATCCTCCAAAGGAATAATAAGATTGCAGATGATCTTGCAAGCAACGCATGTGCCCAAACAGCTGGGAAAATATTCTGCAATGATGGTATATCTATGATGCCGCTGCCATGATCTTGTATCAGCTGAATAATATATCTCATTTGATCCTCCCCCTGAATTATCTGAACCATCTGAACGTCGCAGGCCCTCCTGTACTTCCTCCCTCCTCTATCTCGTGAACTTATCTTCTCGGGCCTACTCCCTCACTGCCCTCTCCTCATCACTCCACTCTATTTATCCCCTTGCTCTCCATTCATTTCCTCACTCCCCGGTAGTCTTCCCCGCTTCAGTGCATCTCTCCACAGCTGATCCCCTTCCCTCTGCGTTCTCTTCCCATTGATGGCCCCCTACCCTACGCCTTCTCCTCTCCTTCATCATGCACTCCCCCTTCATTTTCCCTTCTCCCCCAGCTCCTTCTCCTTACATCATGGCTCGCAGCGAGGACTGCTTCCACTGCGCTGATCTTCAGGCAGAGCTAGAAAAAATTCGCTCCCATCAGAAATTCCTTGACGAAAAGCAGCAAGCATATGTTAAATTTTACCTGCACAGAGTTACCTCTCTTCAATAGCAGTTCAATAAGCTCTCCAACAAGTGTGCCCATACCGAAGAATCATTCCAGATCCTTAAATATATCCTTGATAAATGCTCAGCCCCAAGCGCCAGCTCCAACAATGTGAGAAATGTTGGCAATGAAGACAACACGGATGCTTCGACTGGGCGCCCAATAAGCATTGACTGATCTATCTTCTCCTCCTCTTATCATGGCCTTTAAGTTTACTTTCCTTCTCTCTCAGTTTTTTCAAGTCTATTCATTATCTGTATTTTAGTATTTTTTGAACAATAGACACAAAGAAGGTGTAGCACTTTTTTGTAGCTACCCTCTCTGTTGCTCCTCAGAAACTCTTGCATGTAACAAGGAAAATTATCCTTTTCTTTTTTGAATATAAAATAGCACCCGACACTGTTAAAAATAAAAATAAAAAATTTCTGAAATATTTACTATTAATTTTTCCTTTGATTCTAGGTCACCAATTCAAAAATCCATGGGAAAAATCGCCATGCCAAGGGATGGTGTGGCCCAGGTCATCTGGGATTCCTAGGTGATTTTTATGGGTTAACTTCCCTTGGTTCGTGGATACTGAAGCTACAGGTTAGACATTCCAGTCATCTCAAGACTCACATTACCTAACAAACAAACATTTTTTTTTCCTTCGAGTCCAAATTATTTACTTACCTAATTTTGTACTTAATTAAGTTAGCTAAAATAAAATAAAAATAAATACACACACCATCCACAATAGACACAAATATATTATTGAGATTTTGTATAGTTGGTTTAGCATCGGGTGTGCTCTAGCCCTAAAATTTTGAGGGGCTAGGACACACTTGAACTCCAAAACCCAGAAAGTGTTTTGAGAAATTTCAATTCATGTTCAAGTTATTAAAATAATTAATTATTTTAATGTATTTCCTAAGTCTAAACTTAGGAAAATTAAATAATTAAAGTGAATTAATTAACACATGTGCTGAAATGTTCTAAAAGGCAAGGATCAAGCAGTCTTTTAATCTCAGCCATTGATGAATGTTTTAATCTTAGCCATTGAAGGGTTCAACGAAAAAAAATAAGAGAAAGGCTTGAGGGTCAGTTGGAGAGACACATACTTGCAGAGCTCAGAAATAGATCTAAAATTCTAGGGTGGATTTGCTAAGAATTTCTAGAGGAATTTTCTGCAGCGAGGGGTAGTATTGGCTGAGGGGATGATATGATCCCAGAGCCAAGATTCAGTAAGAGGCAGAGGAGCAACAACAAGGATATCGCAGAGAAACGGAGCAGCAACTACACAGGTGTTGCGCAACCGCTATGTAGGTGCTATGCAGGACAGCGTAGAGGCTCTAGAGGGATTTAGAAATTATGTAGAGGGTCTCCAGAGCCAGCGTAAGGCCTACATCACCCTCTCTGGGGTTACGCAGTCCCTCTCTACACATCACAATGGAATTTTGAGGCTATCAGGGCTAACGCTGGGGCTTCAGGGGCAGCGATGGGGTTTCTATGGATAGACACGGGATGAGTCTTGTAAATATCGTTTGAGGGTGTGGATGAGTCAGACATTTGGCTCTAGAACAATAGGTTAGTTGCAGATTTCATTTCATTTATTCTCTGTTAGGTTTTCTAGATCTTGAACCCATATTTGTTGTACTCAAAAACTACTTAATAAAATAAACCCTCATATATGTTGCACCAGTTTTACAGCTTTGGGTTTTTTTGGGGCCTTATGTCCAAAAATCCATGTGTCACTTTGTTGGATGAGTGTATTATTCAGTAAACGAACTACATGTGTAGACTGTAGTTGTGTTTATTTCATTATTTTCTGAATCTAATTTCTGGATATAACTTGTAATAATTTAAATCAAGTAGGAGAAATAAACCATGATAATTCATTAGAATTTTCACATGGTATCAGAGAAATAGCAGATCAAGCTGAATCTCCAGCAATCAGCTGAAGAAAATTTTGTCAGTAGGGTAGCAGCAGAAGCAGCATATCTGGAAAGGGAAACTTGACAACAGAAGAACGCAAATCTAGGAAAGGACAGTGATGTAGTTGCAAAAGGCCTTAATGATTACGCAGAGCCTTCCTAGGCCAACGTAAGGACTGCATCACCCAGTCTGGGGTTATGTATTCCACTTCTGAGTAGCGTTGAGGCTACGCTGGGCCAGTCAGTGAGATGCAGTCCAGTCATTTCTTTAGCTGCAGAAAAGTTTTGCCAAGATACAGAAGTTGTGCTTCAAACCTTCAATAGTTCTAGTGTGGTGGAGATTCTATAGGTGCAGAATCATGCCTAGATAATTCAACAAAGGTGGGAGGAAGATAGTTACTCAACAGATATGAGCCAAACAGATCTGAGATTCTCTCAGGAGGATCATAGAGTGTTTTCTAATTGTGCTTGGGTGAAATATTTCCATGAGGGAAATTAGTCTTCATCAGAAGCAGTTACTAAAGGGTTTCTAGCCACCAAGAAACCCAGATCTAGAGTTTTTGTATCCACAGAAAGAGGGAGAATAAGTATTGTTGTGTCAAATCTAAGCTATATGGCTTCTCATGGACTGAGAGACCAAGACAGATTGGACAGTGTGTCCAACTTTTTCATTTGGAGGGCATGGATACTATCAGTCCTAAATGAGTACGACATCAAGGACCATGCAACGAGTGTCCTAGATTTTCCTACAAATCCTGATCCTCTTATGAAATTCAAGGAGAATCAAGTGCGGAGAAAACATTTGATAATGGACAGTGTGAAACATCACATTGTACCACATATTGCTGAAAAGACCACAGCAAATGACATGTGGGTTTCTCTATAAGAAATGTATCAAGGAAGCTCCGTCCAACGAAAGATGCTCTTAGAGAATCATATGAGGCTCTTCCAAATCCAGAAGGGTGAGGAGATAGATCCTTTCCTTTTCTAACTTCAGACAATTCGAGACCAACTGGTTGGCATAGGTGCTACTCTACATGAAGGGCTCTTAGTGAGGACTACCCTGAATTCAGTCTCCGAGGAATGGGAAACATTTTTCCAAAGTATCCTGGGCAGAGCAGCGTTACCTTCCTGGGTAAACATGTGGGCTATCCTGTACCAAGAGGAGATCAGGAGGATCACAAAGAAGCAGAATGCTAGTGGAAGGAATGTAAAAGTGAGAAAGAAGAGGAAGATGATGCAACCCTTGCATCTAAGGAAATAAAAGCAGTAGGGAAGAAGAAGAGGGACCTTTCCAAGGTCTGATGCTTTAACTGTGGTGAACTTGCACACTTCGCCAACACTTTTCCTAAGAAGAATGACAAAGGAGCTTATGATTCCAAGGATTTAGCAGCAAAGTATTATGGTTCAAATGATGATGCAACCATGAGTGCTCATGTGCCTCGAGAGAAGAGGTGGGGTGGTATGGATATATATAGCATCTACAGATAGTTTGGAGGGATCCTTGAGTCAACCCTACTCTTGGATCACATACGAGCTATGGAGCCTTAAGACGATAGCAGGATGAGTCAGGAGATGGTTGCAGAAGGTCACAATGAAGCAAGAGGGAGATTTGAAGCGTTGGAGAGGGAGAAACGTAATGCATAGGTAGTAGCAGTGTCGAGGAAGTAGTACAGAGGGGCTGATGGGACTTTAGTAGCACAGAGAGGTTGTGCTCACGCAGTGCAATGTTGAAAAATAACAGTAGCTCTAGGAGGAAAGTGTAAATAAGTAACCAGAGAGCTTCAATGATAGATGCAGCTTGACTTATCTGTCAAACAATTGGGCAGGAGTCATTCATGTTATTACTTCTCGGCAATCGAGTTGCAGTGCAACAGTTAGCAGTGGCAGTGCTATGGGTAGCATGATGCATCAATTTGAGAGGGAGTTGTAGTAATTATATGGTAGTGTCAGTGGAAGTGGCATGGGAAATAGTATAGAAAGCAACAGTGTAGTGGATGGAGTGCAGTAGGCCAAGCATCAACAACATAGAATCCAACTTCAAGATCTTGTACTGCATGGTGTGAATGCATTGCTAGAGCACACTCCGTGCTAAAAGGGAGTGTTCAGACTTTGTATAGTTGGTGTAGCATCGCGTGTGCTCTAGCCCTAAATAATTTTGGAGGGGCTAGGACACACTTGAAATCCAAAACCGAGAAATTTTTTTGAGAAATTTCAGTTGGTGTTCAAGTTATTCAAATAATTAATTATTTTAATGTATTTCCTAAGTCTAAACTTAGGAAAATTAAATAATTAAAGTGAATTAATTAACACATGTGCTAAAATGTTCTAAAATGCACAGATCAAGCATTCTTTTACTCTCAGTCGTTGATGAAAGTTTTAATCTTGGTCGTTAAAGGGTTCAATGAAAAATTATAAGAGAAAGGCTTGAGGGTCAGTTAGAGAGACACATAGTTACAGAGATGAGAAATAGATCTAGAATTCTAGGGTGGGTTCGTTGGGAATTTCCGAAGGAATTTTCTGTAGCGAGGGGTAGTATTGGCTGAGGGGATGATCTGATCCCGGAGATAAGAGTCAGTAAGAGGCAGAGGAGCAACAATAAGGACATCGCAAAGAAGAAGAGAAACAACTACGTAGGTGTTGCACAACCATTACGCAAGACAATGCAAAGGCTCCAGAGGGCTTCAGAAATTACGCAAAGGGTCTCCAAGGCCAGTGTAAGGCCTGCGTCAACCTCTCTAGGGTTATGCACTCCCTCTCTAAAAAACAAAGTGGAATTTTGAGGCTAGCAAGGTTGACGCAGTAGCGCTGGGTTTCTAGGGCCAGATCCAGGCTGAGCCTTGTAAATCTCGTTTGAGGGTGTGGATCAGTCAGACATTTGGCTTTAGAACAACATGTTAGCTACATATTTGTTTTCATTTATTCTTTGTCAGGTTTTCCAAATCTGGAACCCAGATTTATTGTACTCATAATCTACTTAATAAAATAAACCCTCATATCTGCTACACTGGTTTTCCCTCTTTGGGTTTTTCCAGGGACTTATGTCCAAAAATCCATGTGTCACTTTGTTGGATGAGCATATTATTTAGTAAATGATCTGCATGTGTAGACTGTAGTTGTGTTTATTTCGGTATTTTTTGAATCTAATTTATGTAAATAACTTGTAATAATTTAAATCAAGTAGGAGAAATAAACCATGATACTGCAGTATAATTTTCACATATATTTCTCGAGAAACCCTTACAAGAGAAAACATAACTCGAAGGTGAGTTTTTTTTTGCAATATTTTCTTTGGTGTGGAAAATGTGCAAGTAAAAATAACACATACTCTCTATGGAGTTACCAGAGACTTGTGGCCTATAAGGCTACTACAAACACCGAGCTACTATTTTTTTCTCTCTTACTTCACACTCCTAGTTTCTCTTCTCAACCATGGAACAAAATATAAATACATAGAATAGAAACCCTACTCCTAGTGGCCTGATATATAACATATCCCAATAGCCAACTAGGGATTAGACTTGACTCCCTCAACGCTCAATTAGAGTTACAATTTTGGACCTTCTAAAGTATTCTTCAAATTCCACATGTGGCTAGCCCCATATGCATGAGTAACGAGGGTTGACATGGCATCCACTCATACTATGGTGGTCAAACATGGTAGGTCAAGTTGTGGAAGGCATAACTTTTTCATACAACCTCTAATTGATGTGATTCTTACATTGTTGGAAAGGTATTTGAGTGTAGAATAGTGTCTTAAGGTACCACTCCAATATAGGATATTTTTACCTCCAAAAACCTAATTTAATGCCTTAAAATGGCTTCGGAAAGTTTTGGAACCTAATTCTCGAAATTGGGACTCATCAATAAAAATGACCCTGCAAGTGATTTCCTCCTATTTTTCTACTCTAAAAGCATAATGATAAATGAGAAATAGTATAAAGATGAAATACATGTCATATCTTCCCATTTTGAGAGGCTTTTGGTCCCTAAAATCTTTGCTTAATGAGGTGAGGAAAAATTTCCTCTACCTTTTCCTTGGAATATTAATTTACTCTGCTTGGAAATTGTCCTTTGAACCTAATTTACCAAAGGTTATACTACCCTTGTCTATAGTTCTAGACCTCTTCTACAAAATTATGTCCTCTTCTCACTATGTATGAGCCTCTGGTGCTATGTTCTCAATGAAAGCTAGGACATGCCACTCCTCCTATTCTAACTTATACAATTTGAGATTATCTACATTCACCATTGAACAAATATGCATGTATGGGGGCAGACTGAGTTTGTAGGAATCATATCATAAATTTTCTAATATCTATAAAGGGTGATACCATCGAGCCTTTATATTCTTACCAAGACCATGTATTATTTCCTTATTTAATTGTAGCCATAATCTATCTCCCACTCTAAATGAATTCTCCGTTGGGTGTTGATCATTCTTGGGCTTGTGTTTTTCTAGTTATTTCTTCAACATCTCCTATACTTTCAAATGGATTAGCATAATATTCTTAACAATATTTATACTCTAAATGTGACCACATGAGATCCTCTCTCACCTATCCTTGATATCCATATACAACATCCAAAATTGAAGGTCAAAATTATCCAAAACAAGTTTCAAATAGGGACTCACTAGTAGAAGTGTGTGCTACTATGTTATAAGAGTGTTATAAGAGTTTTGTTATGGTTACAAACCCTCAAAATTTGCACCAAATTCCTATTGAATGCTTCTCTTTTCCCATCCATATGTAGATGGGATTTTTTTGACATTTCAAACTTTGTGTCCATCTTCTCCCACAATAGTAAAAATTGCACTAATAAATTTGGTGTCCCTATCTAAAATTATGTTTCTTGGTATACCAAAGTGCATCCAAACCTGTTTAAAGAACACATATTCCAATTCTTTCCTTTTGATTGTTATTTTTTTTTTAGAGAACGATAATTCACATCTTGTTGAACTTGTCAACTACCACAAATAAGTAGTCATATCCCTTCTTGTAGTTGGCATGCCTTCCACAAAATCCATTGAAATGATTTTGCAAGGATGAGTGGGTATAGATAAGGGATGGTATATACCCTATTTATTTTTACTAGGTTTTTTATTACAATAAAATATGCATCCTCCAATGTACCTTCCTACATATTCTTGCATTTTTGGCCAATCCACATACCTATGTAAGTTGGAAACTATCTTCACAACACTAAAATTCCTTACAACCTTAGAGGTGTGATCCTCTTTGAATAGTTATAGTCACTCACCTTTAAGAACATTAATCTTGTCAATTTGTAGAGTGATCTAGATTGCATAATTATATAATTTTTCATCTATATTGATGCTATCAAAGTGTAAAAATTGGAGGAATCAACTTACAAAACAATTTTTATCAGTGGGACCGAGTTTGGATAATTGGGGTTTGAAACCTTATGGGGCCATTTTGTGATGTATGACATTTTTTGGGGGTAAAACTCTCCCTCTTAAATTTAGGGCTCTATGACATTGTTCCTCAATTTGAGACCTTTTAAACAATTAAAAAATTGCACCAATAAGATTTCATATGCAAAAAATGTGCCTCCTAGAAGTTGACCTACCATGTTTTACTACCACGTCATAAGTGGATGCCGCATAAGAGCCCATTACTCATGCATGTGGGGATAGCCACACGGGTACTATGAAGAATACTATAGAAGGGTAAAATTTGTAACCCTGGTTGAGAACTCATGGAGTGACCCTTAGTTAGCTATTGGGTTCTAATATAACCCAACCAATAGGAGGAGAATGGGTTCCATTCCATTCAATTGTGTCTTATTCCACAATAAAGTAGAAAAGTTGTGAGTGGGAGTGAGAGAGAATAATAGACGGGGTTTAGTGCTTCTAGCAACTTAGTAGGCCATAGGCCTCAAGTGACTCCACCGAGAGTGCCTTCTCCTTTGTACTTGCATTATTTCCATTTTAAACAAAACAGAGTAGAGTAGCCTCACATTCTAGTTATGTTTTCTCTTGTAAGGGTTTCCTTATGCATAAATTATATTCATTGTGGTTGGTGTGTGATTGTATTATATTGCTCTATATTATGAATTTTATCTATTGCATGCATAAGCAAAAAAATAATTAATAAATATGGAATCTACGGAAATTGATCATCACAATATATATTTTAATCTATTGTTATCAGATACGGTTGTCACAGTGGAATATCCACGATAGTTACAAGTAATAGAGTTACCCATTTTGGATATGATAATCAATTTTTCGATCACCATATTCTATATGAATATAGCCCTATAGTTTTTGAAACACCTCTGTGAATTCCTCATTAACTGTGTGTGTATATTTATATGCATAATGGGTGAAAGGCTCCATGAGAATCAAAGTTCCCAAAGCTATAAATTTTGATGTGGGTAGTCTTGAAAGCATGTTTTCCAACTTGTTATTGATGACTAATTGAAACTACTATAAGAATACCATCCACTTGTAGTGTCTATTTTTCTATATCTTACTCTAGGACTATGAGTATTGTAGAAGCTAATGATTTGTTTTGGATGATGATATCCTTTCCCATTAGATAGTGTTTCCACTTTTTGATGGATTTTCCTAGGGCATAAAACTCCTTGCCATATGTAGGGTAGTTGATAATTTCCCGTGAAATACTTTAGAATGGTATCATATAAGCCTTCCTCCTTGCATCAATACCGCTCTCATGCATACCCACTTGCATCCATGTCCACTTTCAGGGGCTCCTCCAATATTGGCAATACAAGAAAGGGTGCTTAACTGATTTTCTTTTTCATATATTCAAAGGAATTCTATTGAATATTCCTCCAATGGAAACTCTTTCCACTCATTATTATGGCATAGATTAGTGCATTTTTTTCTAAAAATTAAGATATGGGCTTCCATAGGTACTATGCTACCCCAATTAAAATCATAAATTCTAATACATTTGCAAGGACCGACCACTTCATGATGCTATCCATATTTGTGAGAAAAATATTGAGCTCGACTCCCCCACTCACATACCCTAAATATACCAAATATTGTAGTGAAAATCACATTTATTAAGGTATTCTAGTAGCTTGTTCTTCTTAAAACTCTCTAGCACCTACATTAAGTGTGATATGTGCTCCTTTGAGGTAGCAATGTAAACCATTATATCATCCAAATAAAAAATAACAAATGAATTTAAATAAGGGTTTAGTATATCTTTAATTAGTCTCACAAACATAGCTAGTGCATTGCATAAACTAAATGGCATGACTAACCACTCATATAAGTCTTTTCTGGTTTTAAAGGTAACCTTCTAGGTGTTTTATTATTTGACTCAAACTTGGAAATACCTTGATTTTAAATCCATCTTGGTGAAGTATTTTTCCTGCTACAATTTATTTAATGGATCACCAATCCTGGGAAATGGGTATCTATTCTTGAGTGTAATTTTGTTTAATGCTTTGTAATCAATGCAAATTTCCAAGTCCCGCCCTTCTTTGGTAAAATTATGATGGGTGACCCACAAGGTGAGGCACTTGGTTGAATCAAACCTTGCTCTAGTAGTTGCAACAACTACTTCTTTACCTTGTTTACTTCCATAATAGAATGTATATGTATATATATATATCATAATGTTGGACAATAGAGAGTGTAACAATTATATTTCATACTCCACTTTTCTTTGGGTGGTATCCCTTTAAGCTCCTATAACACTCTCTTATATGTATGTAGCAACCCTTTAAATTGTTGTTTCTATTCTTTATTACACCCCTCCATGGATGCCTTTTCCCTTACTGACTCATCACTAGATTAATTTTGTCTTAAGAAAAATAAAACATATTTCTTCCTTGAACTAATCCATTTTTTGGCTTGTTTGACACATATTAGTGAAATATTGGACTTTCCTTTGTGCAATTTGAATATTAATGATTTCCCATCCTTGATGAGTCAATTCTAGTTGGCTCTCCACATAATATTGCATCCCTCATATGCATGTATAAACTCCAAAACATGAGTCCACATACACCAAATGGTACTACATCTAATTCTACTTCATTAATATAATCACCATTTATAACAATGTTTATCCTACATTATTTTGTTACCTTGATCTTTGCATCCTTATTTACCCATCCCATTGGATATGAGCTAGGATGATTGTGAAACTCAAATCCAATTTTTTTTACCATATCCTCTACAATGAGATTATCCTATGAACCTAAGTTGAATATGGAATCTATCTTGGTATCCTTGAATTGGATATTAATGTGGAAGACTTTGGTAATCTCATTCTCTTTTAGGTGATGAAGGCCACTTTTATTCACCTCCCTTTACAATGATGTGCACAAAATCTTCTCATCCGCATTGGAGCTTCTTTCTACATAATTACTAAAATATGTGGCAAGAATATTATTTTTCTTCCCATCCTTCTTACTATTCTTCAAGTTCAACTCTAGATGTAGTTTCTAGCACTTGTCCTTAGTGTGACCATAAATGTTGCAATGATTTCAATAATTTCTAGGATCCTTTCATTATTGTGTAGCGACTATTGTCTTCTTAACCTTTCCCCCTTTCCACTTCTTCTTACCCTTCTTAGAAGCTTCCTGATGCTCTTTCTGCTTCAAACCATACAGCTACCCTATCTTTTGGATTATTCTCTCTAGATATTATGATTATACACTACTTTCATAGAACCATCTACTTTTATAAATGGTTGTGTATATCCCCCAAATATTTCAAGAGTGCATATAGCATCTTGGGAGATATACAAAAAAATGGCCATCGTCCTAAATTCAGTGGTTTACTCCAATAAATTTTCCCCCTTCCCCTACCTGAAATAGTTCCATTGGATCCATTGGTCCTTTACATACCTGGTGGGGTATAATTGGAACTTTATGGGGGTTTTTAAGTTCTCCCACTTTGTTACTGGTAGATCACCCTCCAACCTAAGTGTTTTCATATGGATTTTCAACTAGGTTAGAGCATGCCACTCTAAATTCAGATTAGAAAATGATATTTTATGCTTCTCATCTATGTGATGGACAATTAAAAAAACTTATAATTGTTGCAATTACTGATTTAATTTTAATGCACTGATATTAACTTGGTATGGATTTGAGTTTACCTTTTTTTCCATCTTAAATAGGGATTGTGAATGGTTCATGGAACTCAAACTTAGTTCTTTTTTCTTGGGTTCTTTCCTTTACTCCTTTTCTAGGTCTTCATGATCTTTTGATTTCCTCTCTGATATGCTATTTTAGTTAGTAGCTCTCTCTTCCCCAATTCCAAGATTTTTTGCTAGAGCCACCATATATAGGTTCATATTGTGTTTGATGTTGATGGCCAATTCTTATAGCCTAATAAATATGTCTTTTTCGAAACCACGAGGATTATTGTGAATAAAATTGTTGGAAATGGATATGGTTCTATGAATTTATGACTAAGAAAGTCCTTGGATCCCCTGCAACTTCACAAAAAATTCCTTGGATCCATTGGAATAGTTTGTCACAAAAAATATTATAAAATCATTGAAATATTTATTGCTAATTTTCCTTATCCAAATTATTTAATTAGATCATTTTTAGCTAATTTATTAAATTAGAGTGCCAGGCCATTCTATGGATTCAGGGATCTTCTTTATAATGAAGCCTCACCTGTTGATGTTGATATCGTGCGAATCCATTTGCGAATTAAGCACAGAATAGCTAGTAGCATAAGAATAGATCCGAGTGAGGTGTATGGGATAAACTGATATGCTGCCCTGATCTTTCTTTCTTAGAACCATCAAAAAATAACTTCCAAAATAAAGATTTATTTACAGTATCTACAAAATTAATGCATTTAGAACTATCTATTTTAGAAAAAATTTCTATTTGAGATAAAACATAATGTTCTAAGTAAGGTGAAGTACGAGCATTGAAATTTCCTAAGAAAGAATCAACTAAATAATTGCAAATGATATTATTATTGTATGCAACCGGTTCATTTTCTCCTTCCAGTTCTGTTACTATGTATTTCTGATGTTTTTCACGCTCAACCTTTATCTGATTTGGTTTACCATTGTAAGGAAGCCACATGTGCGACCCATCAGTTGCGAAGTATCCATGAAGTTTTTCTGACCAATCTCTGCTAAGAATTAAGCCATAAAATTCTGGAATATCTGCAACTAAAATATCGATAACTTGACATACCTTTGGATTAGATGACAGCCTTATGGTAACCTGATTTAATTTGCCAATCACTTCAACTTGCGATTGATCTAACTGAACTATGCATACAGCAGATTTTTGCGGTTGAATATTCAACTTTGCACATATTAATTTTGGTAGAATATTAGATGAAGCTCCAGAATCCACTAAACAATTATGCAAATTTTTATTGAAAACTTCATAAGTAATATGAAATGGAGGAGTATGAGATCTCAACCTTCCTCCAATTAAGGCGATATTTTCTAGATCAACTTTGCTAATCATATTATTCGGAGGTCTTCCCATCTCGTTGGAAGCTTGAGAGATTACAAGATCGGGAAAAGGTTTTTCTGGTACAGCATGTAATTCTTTCAAAAGTACCTTTTGCTGGTGTTTTAACTTGCTCAATTCATAAAAAGTGATGTTAGCCCTAGTCTTCTTCATATCTTCTATGATATTATACTCCATTTCATCCGAAACGATCAGTGTTTTTGATGAATTTGTTTGGACTGGGCTAGTTTGAATTGCTTTAGATGTCGTTTTCTTGGGTGCAACTTTATCCTTAGTCATTGAGCTTGCGCTCTTTGGCTTAGGAGTAGGTTGAGGAGGATCAAGTTGATTTCTACTTCGAGTGCTAACCGAGGATGCTTCTTGATCTTCCTCATCTGGAAGGATGAAATCCCACATACCTTGTACTTCTACAACTTCTTCTTCATCGGTAGTTTCTTCAGTAGCAGTCTCCTCTTCTTCTTCTTCTGATTCAGCATTTGCAATAGCATTTGGTGGCTTTGAATCAATTGAAGGGTTTCTTCTGAAAGGCTTGAAAGGATTTTTAGAAGATGTTTCTTCCACTTGTTTCTTAATGTCAACCATTTCATTGGACATGGTTTTCAAAACTTTCTGCAATCCTTCTAAATCAAATGGATCTTTTGGTTGTTTTTTCTTGGGATCTTCCTTAAAAGTTACCTTCTTGGATTTTCATTCTTCTATCGCATTTTTCTTTTCTAAAGCAATGATATGTTTCTCTACTGCTATTGCTTCCTTCATATTGTCTGCTAAAGTTGTTTTTTTAGCCCTATCAACGAAGATTGCTATGTTTGATGGTAAAGCTGAGATGTACCATTCACTTCGCACTTCTTCACTAGGCTTGGAAGCAGTAGGAATTTTATTTAACAATTTATTGAAACGTGAATTAAAATCCTTGATAGGCTCTTTTGACTCAGCTCTAAGATTAGACAGGTCATTGATCAGTGTCGTTGTAGACCTTTCATCACCAAACTTAGTCAAAAATTGATCTTGAAAGATATCCCAACTAGTGATAGATCCAGATGGTAATGAGAAATACCATGATTCGGCTGCTCCTTGTAAATTATAGGGAAAAAGTCGGACAATAGCATCTTCATTAATAACTCCATTGAGATTTATGGACAGCATAAAGTTGTTTATATTTCTTCCGCTAGCATGCCTACTTCAGGATTAAACTTAGGCAGCCATTTTTCAGGATGGGCTGGTAATTGACTCAAGGGTGCAGGCATTAAGACTGCCCCTAGGTTATTCCATGGCATTTGGGCCATCGTTGAACTACTAATAAAGGAAAATTCAGAAGATGATCCTTGTGGTTGGGAAGATGAGGGTATTAATATTACAGATGTTTGAAAAGGAGATGTGGAAGTTCCAGTGGACTAACGGACAATAGTCTGAGGTGGAGGGGTGGATGGTTGACTTCGCGGTGAAGAGGTTGAGATGGATGATGATGATGAAAGAGTCTCACTATCAGACCCTTTAGGTGATTTCCTTGCTCTCTTCCTTGTAGGTAGAGGTAGCTCAGTTGGCTGAATGCCAAGCTTTTCGCTCTGTAATCTGGTAAGAGGATGAGCAGGATTATATTGTGAAGTCACACTGCCTTGATATTTATCAGATCTTTGAGGTGATATTGAAAATCATTGAGGTTTATGGATCAAAGATTCAACTTCAGGAGGCTCAACAGCAGATTCTTCTGAAAAGTCAGGGTTTGTGGCAGTGACTGTTATTCTTTCGACTTCTGGCTCTAGATTTAAAAATTCTACATGCGATGGAGAAGTCGGGGGAGATGGTAAGGGTGATTTACTCTCAGAATGGTATTTAGATTTTGATTTACTTTCCATTCATAGTTCGGAGCCCTCCTTCTAGCACCAAATATGTTGAAGCCCCGAAAATCAGGTCTACAACAAGGGGGATACCCACCCGGTGCGGACCTTGGTTAGCAACTCCTTTTTCGTTTGGTGTAGTGGGTCGGACTGGGGATAATGGGACTAGTTTCCCAATATGTGTATGTGTGTTGAGAATTGATATTTCTTTTCTAAAAATTTTCCTAAATGAAATGCTTTTATTCTATTTCTAATCTAATAACATGCAAATTGTATTCTAATTAAACAGAAATATCTAATTCTAAACTAACTCGGGATGTAATCTTTCTATTATGTGATCTAAAAGGATTTCAAATAACAATTGGTAATAAAGATCATTCAACTGTTATAAGAAAATAATTCAATAAAGATAAACCACTTCGTATAAAAATTTAGACGAAACAGTAGTGAAAAACATATCACATAATAAGCTATTCATACATTAAGCATAAATAAATAGCTATCACCGTACAAAAGTGCCAAATGATAACTCAAACATTCAAGCGTTAATACATAAACAACTGAACATAAATATCACTTTAACACAGAGGCATAAATAGTTAAGAGATGAAAGTACCATTTATAACTAGTTCTACTCGTGAGCTTCAAGCAATAATGACTTATATCATCTTAATCCAACATCCACTAAGAGTACAGAAGTGCAACATCAGTAGCATATATTAAACGCAGATATCAATAAATCATGTTCCATTCATTCATCAAAACCTCCTCTGAGGGTGCAAAAGTGCATGTTCTGAGGACAATTTTTTGACAAATTTCAGGACCCTTCTCTAAATGCATGAGAAGGGTTTAAATACTACTAACTAAATCTAAAAAAATAATTAATTACAAAAATGTAGGATACAGTTTAAATGACTATCCTCTTTTTAGGAAAAAATAAAGCAAAACTAATACTAAATCTAAAATTAAAACTTAACAACTAACTAACTGTGAATGAGTTCTTTGGAATTGCAAGCGTTCAGCATTGATCTGAGAAGAATAGGTTGGCCGACTTCAGATTTCAATTGTCCCGTGAAAACAGAATTGGCAAGAGCTGGTGCTATCTTTTCGACAGAATTGATGATACACTTGAGAGTCATACATTGGTTGTGTGGTTTTACCAGACATGCCCAGTAAGAATCTCAATTTAACTTTGTTAATCCTTTAATCAATTCTGCCTTTTCTTGGGCTTTCTGTTTGCAGTTGTTGTGCTTTTGGTAGGTACCCTGGAGTAGTTTCAGAGATCAAATTTGCCTTGTGTAAACTTTCATTTATACAATCAATAATATTGCTGGCTGTTGTGGCTACTTCTTCTGCCGCTTGCTCTGCTTTCTTGATTTTTGCATCCCATTCATTAAAAAGTATTTCTTTGTGATTTTCACTGATTATAGGTGCACCTGCTCTTTTCCCTTCCTTTGTTTCTTGCCAAGCCAAATAGTCAGAAACTCTTTTATCAGTTAAATCATAATCATGTCATAAGTCTACGACATGATTAGTGATTTTATCACTTTCTTCACAATAAGAGTTCCATTCTGATATTCTTTGACATAACATTTCTTGTTGTTGCAGTAGTTGGTCATTTAAGGAAATAGACTCTGTGATAAACTCTGTGAGCTTGGGATCATCTTTGTGCATCTCTTGCATAACCTGTAGTTGTTTCTCTTTTTCGGCCAAACTGTTGTGATATTTAATCTGCATTTGTTGAAAATCTTGTTGTAATTTTTCAAGTTGTTTCTGAACTTCACTGTTAGCATTGGCTTGTTGTAGTTGTTGTTGCAAGGCCTGTACCTGATCTTCTTTCTCATTCAACAATTTTCGTACCTCAGATGCTTTGTCAATGGCTGCAGAGGCATAAGCTCCTGTAATCTGAGATAATTTAGTGAGATTTTCAGTTGGATCAGTAGTAGGATCTTGCCATAGAACATCTGGGTGGTATGCATCATGAGAGGGCACATTTTCTAATTTCCTTTTCTTATTTTGTCTTCTTACCACTGCCTTGTGTTGTGGACTATAGAACACATCAAGAGGAGGAATTTCCTCTATCTTGAGCATGAGTTCAGAGGATGGGGTTATGGGAATATGTTCTGTTTCTGAGACATTGGTAGTTACTCATGTGACTATATTTATTGTTGTCTGTACATTGCTCACAAGTGTCGGTGTGTTTTGTGCTTCAATATTAATCAAATCATTGAATGTTTTCCATTCCTTATCTAATTCAGTTATGACTAATGATTGTTGTACAATGAGAGGGGGAAGATTTAACTGTGGAGAGGTTGAAATCTATTGTTGTGAGAGTTATTTAGACTGGGCAGTATCCCTTACTGACCCTTCACTTTTAGAGTGTTCAGAGGTTTCTCTTCCGGACTTTGACTTAGACTTGTTTGTACCTGAAATTCTACTGAGGCTGATACTAGGAGTTGGTTCCCTTACGGGTTCCAAGCATAATTTATCCAAAGGGATAGTAGTTAACCTCCTTTCTCTGTATATTTTTAATTCTTGAAACTCTGCTGGAGGAAACCGTATTTGAGCCGAATGTAGAATTTCTTTAAGTGTGCTTTTTTCTTGAAACATGTCATCAAAAAGATCTTCTTCTTTAGAAAACACTCTTATCTTGACTGCAGTAGTGAAATTTTTAACAATATCATATGGGTCGAATGTTCTTCTTGGAAACTTGAACAAATATAAACATGTAATATTATTTACTTCTTTAAATGCATGACCAACATCAAATAATGAAAAGGCCCCACAGGCCACAGGAAATTGTGGCCAGATAGCCTTCTTCTTTTCCTTCAACTCTTTAGTCAAACCTCCTTCTCCGCAGGTTTGATAAGCAATTTCTTGGGCGATGAGTTTATCTGGAACATACAAAGGTAAAACATGAGGAGAAGAAAAACTTCCAAAAACCCTAACATATGTAAACAATTCTTCTCCAAACCATCTTGTAATAGGTAGAATGTCTACCTCTGCTTCAGGAGAAAACCTTGGAGCATATTTATCATACAATATTATGTACAGGGGCAACATGATGCCATGGAAAATCTTGTAAAAACAAGGAATGAACTTCGAATCCCACAATTCTTTGTGATAAACATGAATGGGCAGGGGATCTTGAGTTGTCCATTTCCAACCCATTAAAGGAAACTTAGAAACATAACAGATTGAATCCATCACATAAGCAGATAAGTAAAAAGGAGGATAAATCCTCTGAGAAACAGTTCTCTTAGACCGATAATTCAAAATATTCATGGCTAAGTTGTCTGATAATATCTTAGCCCAATCCATGATAGTAGTATTAACAGCAGCATTCAATAATGGAAGCCATTTAGGTGAAAAATTATTAATGTCTGGCTTTCCAAAAAGCTGACAGAGCATAGCAGCAGCAAAGCAATACGGAGAAGTGAGAGAACCAGTACTATACATACCGTTTTTATCTTTCTTCAATGGTTCGTCTCTCCTCGACTAGTCCTTGGTGCATTCTGCCAAGTTTTCATTTTCTTTGGAAAACTTCTCCATGAACTATTTGTTATAAGTTGCCTGTGGTTCCAGAAAATGATACATAAGCCTCAAATCTTGTGGAGTGAATGAGCCAATGAGCTCTTGACCCTGAGTCTTAAACTGTCTGTTCGTAATATCAGTGCTATCCAGCACCCATTTAACCATATCCGTGTATGGAAGAATTCTAGGTCTCGCTGCTATTCGGTGCAAGAATGAACAAGCTAACTCTGTAATGGATGCATCAGAAGACCCATGCGAGCCTGCAGTAGCTGTAACCTCCATTACTCTAGGGTTCTCTTCTTCAAGTATATTATACATGCTCTCCCAAGTAGTGATACCAGCGTCTTTGTTACAGGCAGTGTCTATGTATAAGGGCGTCATTTCTTTATCTTCAAAACTTGGAGCCTTATCTTTCTTTCCCATAATACTCTGAATACTTCTTTGTATAGTTCTTAGTTCTTCGCTCCTGCAGTTCACGAATTAAGTGAGAATAATGATAGAAAAAGGTGACGGGAAAGTTTTAAATGCTGAAGACGTATAAAATATACCACCTTACGTGAAATAACTCTTCAATCAGAACGAAACCATTTTTCATTAATGAGTGACAACCAATTCATTGATTAACATTAAAGCGCATAACCAGGTCTCGATTTATGGAAATATTTTCTTCGTGTAATGAGTCTTTAAAGATCTGCGATGAGGCGATCTGCGATTTGCTTCGAAATATCGCAAAATCGCAATATCGCAGATCGCAATCTCGTAGAATCACAATAGCGCAATATCGTAACATCGTGAAATCGCTATATCGCAATATCGCAAGATCGCAAGACATAACAGATGACAAACATTCATTAATGCATTTTCCTGCGAGACACAATTTACGATATATGTTATCGCACATTGGTGATTTTCAGTTTTTCAGCATAAGATATGACATTTGAAGCATGTGATACGATGAATGTAGTTTCGTATCGCGATCTCGCTATTTTTTGTGTTCCGCTTATAAAGATGCATTCATTACCTTTTTGCGACACGATATTCCTTAAAGAGTGATTTTATTCTATGCTATCATAAAACTTAAGTTTTTTAGATTTTTCAAGGAATATTTTCTTAAGTTTATGATAGTAAGTTTTATTGAAGAAAGGAAAAACAAGTTCTAAAAAAGAAAATATTTTTTAGATTTTTTTTTTAATAAGGGTCCCCATTTATTTAGTATTAGTGATAATGCTAAATAAAAAAGGGGGGGTTGTTGCTGGCCACAACACCCCATAGAATGAAATGCAAGAATAGAAAATAGAAATAAAGACACACCATCTATAATAGAGAAAATAATTTTCCCTGAGAAACTGTTACATCAGTAAACCTAGTTAGAAGATGAGGTTTCTTTTCTCTCTTTTCTCTAGTATGGAAAATGTGAAAGTAAAAATAACATGTACTCTCTATGGAGTTACATGAGACTTGTGGCCTCTAAGGATGATACAAAATCCTAACCCTCTCAGTTTTGGTATCTTATTTCTCAATCCTAGCTGCTCTGCCAAATTATTGAACACAATACAATCACATAAAATGGAACTGTAACATCCCTTTTTCAAATCCCTAATTTTTGCAATGTAATTACATGGTGATAATGTTAGACAACCTATGTGGAAATATTACCAATACTATTTTATGTAAATATTTGATTTAATTCTAAACCACCAAAATCTGAAGAATAAGAGCAAGCCTATATGGATTAGAATGTTTGGAAGAATAACTTTATTAGGAAGCTTTTAAGGGAGATTATGAAGTTTCATATATTTCTTGAACTTAATGTTATGAGCTCTGATGTTCTTATTGAGCTACCAACTACCAAAGTAGTTATGATAAGATGGGGGAGGATGTACTGGAGTATCCTAAGAAATTATGGGAGAATGGAGGAGGTATTGGAGTTTCCCAAGAAAGGGCTATGTACCTAACGTTAGATTCCTAGTTGACTTCGTAGCCCAAGAAGGGGATCATTCCTACATGAAGAAAAACTCATGGGGAGAGAAGATAATATTTTTTCTTTGAGTTGATCATACTGAGAGTAGAGTTTGGGTATTGTAACGACCATAAAACAAAGACTCAAATTGTGTGTAAATAGAGAACGATTATGAACCTATAACCCTGTAACCCTATAAACCCATGTTTAGAAAATGGAGCACATAGTCCAAGATTGAATTGTAATAGTTTAGGAGACTAGCGAGAGAGCCCTCCACTTGAGTTAGGTAAACCAAGAAGAAATATTTTTTTTGGTTGTGCTTGTGCACATGAATCACTAGAACAAGGGAGGATCATCGAGGGAATCGTAGGAAGTGGTGAAGGGGTCTCTCTTTGTGTTTTTCTAGCCCTCAATGTCCATTTTTTTTGTGTATTCAAGGCTATACTTAGTGGTTAAGGGGTGGAATCCCTATCTCCCATCTAGTGAAGGAGTCTAGCCTTAATTCTCTATCCTTGAATTGATTTTTGATGTAATACCTTGAGTGAAGAATATTTCAGACATAGGATTTGGCTTAGGGGTGGCCAAGTGCAAGAAAATTGCAGTGTCCTTATGCTAACAGTTGGGTGGAGAGTGGAAGTCCCTTATTCAATTTCTATCAGAATTAAGTGGAACAAATAAGTGTTTTTCTATCTTGTAAATTAATTGTAAATGTTGCTCAATGCTTCATATTATATACCATGTTGTATTGATTGTCTATATATGTATTAGTGGGATATAAGTTTATATATATATATATATATATATATATATATATATTCATATTGAATGTTATGTTGAAATGAGCATGAATGAAGAGCTGAGATCTAGCATAGTTTCTTGAATTTTAATATGCATTCTTCTATGAATAAATGTTGCATGTAATGGAAGCCTTTCCCATATGTTAATTGATAGCTTTGTATATGGTAATTCCATAAAAAAAAATACGATTTATCTTGAAGGCCTCCCTGTAGTATAATAAATTGAGATAATGGGGGTTGAATCCATGTAGTCAAAGGCAGAATGTTGTTTTGTTGAAGGTGATTGAAGATTGTTGTGATAATGGAGGTGAAACTGGGAAGAATCCTTGAGTTTCCTTAAGAAATTTGAATTTTTTGTAGGTATTTTCCCCATCCCATGGTTACATCGCCCAAAAAAGGGCTATGAATAAGAGCCAATGTGGAAGTAGACTTGTTGAAATATCGGTCCTAGGAGAATGAAAAGAAGTGAATTTGGGAAAACCCTAGGTATAATGCGGCTCTAGTAGATGGTTTACAATTGACGAAAAAAAGTTTTGTTAATTGGGTGCATCTAATGATAACCTTAGAATATAATACAAATCATAGTATCAAGCATTTGAAGGATTTGAAGGATGTGGAGATGTCATCTGTCACCTAGATTTAGCCCTTTTGGGCATGCCAACTATGTAAATATGAGTGACACATGGCACATGTAAATAGTACCATGTGGTATTTTACATTTTAGCATGTTCCACATGTCAGGTGGTGATTGGTTTTATGTGATTAACATGACATGGAGTTGTCATATTGGAATCAATATATCATGATTTTGGGAGGGTTGTCTCCTCGAAATTTCCGATATATCGATATACACACCAACCATGCCATGTGTCAGACACACCATCCTTCTTAATGTGGTGGGCTATGATTTGGAAAAATAGTTGTGAAGTAGTATTTTGATTTGGCCAAATTCCTATTGGCTTATCGGTGTTTTGTGAAGGTTTGTAGTTATAGATAATTTTGTCGAATTCCCTCCATTCCATGTTGAATAAATTTATATTGGCATATAAGTCAATATACCATATCAACATATTGGAGGGTCTGTGCCTATATAAACATACCACCTTATCAAACGTTAGGACCACAACTATACCTACATATTGGCAAACCAAAGAACTTGTGTCATATCATCCATATCAACATATAAAGTATATTGGTATATCATAACTCTAAAGGACTGCACTCTGTGGATATTATAGAGATAATTTATATGGTAGGATTTTATATGACATGTGGGTTTAGGACATAGAAAAGTGTAGGGGTGAAAAATGGCTAAGTAAGCCACGTGTTAGCCATGTGGACATGCACGAATGATGATGTAGTCCTTAAGGGGAAAAATTTCATATGTGCATAACATTGTGCTTGGATCTTAGAATGAGATGAAATTTATATCATTTGAAATATATTTACCATCACAAGTTAGTGCTTGTATTAGATTTATGGTGTGAGGATAAGGAGGAAAGAGGAATTTTGATAAACCCATATTCATAATTTACCTTGAAGATCAGATCTAGTTATGCCCCATAGCCCTAATATGACATTAGGGGGTTGTAATATTCCAAAATTTATTGGAATATTAAATTTATGTTTCGTCACTTAGATAGATGAATAAGTGGGTAGGGAGACCCATAAATCTCTTTATTATGAATAAAAACCACTTCTCATGTGAAATTGGATCATCTTTTCAGCTTAATAAAGCACCCTAAGTTGTGAACAAGGGCTAAAACATGTGGACTGGGTCAACTTTGACCAAATCAACATCGTTGTCATAAAGGAGTGGACATTTATGGAGAGACAACACAGTTTTAGATGGAGACAACTTGCATGGAAGTAGTGTCATAAATGAATGGGGCTTAGGGTTAGAAAGCTCATTTCTTATATAAGGAAGAGGATGGAAACCATATGATTTAGGTTTTTAGATTATTATTTTATTTATGGTCTGCAGAGACTTGTTTCTCTCTTCATCTGTTTAGCTAAGATTGCAAGTGTTGTTTAGCATTGGGTGTTCCTGAACAGGAATCCCATCTCTTTCATTAAGAAGCTCTTGGAGGAGTTTTTCACTACATTCCACTATCATGAATTTGGCCAAGGCTTCAATCTTAATGTAAAGCACAGTTTCCTGTTGAGGATTTGTGTCTGTGTTGCACGGCAGAAGTTCTGGAGTTGATTTGGGAGATTTCTGAGCTAGATCTCATTAGAGGCAGTTTCATCTCTCTTTGGAGGCTAGTTAAGAAGGCCCTGGAGCTTATTTGACACATTTGGCATCAGGCCATCATATTTTTATCCCCTACAACGCAGAATCAGTCTGGATCTACGTTATTTTGGAGAGCAGTTGCAGTAGGGGGTTTATTTCCCTAGTTGGAGGAGTTGTGTTTCCTTTGAGGGGATCAACCCTTCATTTAGGAGATATATTGGAGGAGGATCATCCATTGCATATTTCAGATCAGCCACCTCCGATCAGTGATTCAGCTACAGATATTATTCAGCCCTAGGGCCAAATCTGCTATATTTTGTATAGTGAGTATTTCCGGGAACCTTTTCTAGGTTGTACTGGAAATCTGTTTTGGGGCTTGGATCTATATTCCTTGCACTATTGGAGAATTGCAGTAGAATATATATGTATTTCCATTCTCATCTGTAGCTATCCCCTTATAGACAGCGCAGTTTTGATATTCCATCTTTTATTATATTAGTAGCATTTCAAATCTAGATGTATGCTTTCATGGGAGGCTTGTTTGCCCAACTTGAGTGATCTTTTCCTCAACTCTATGTACCTATTTTTGTTGTTATAATCATAATGGAATGGATACATGGTTGTCTCATGTCTTAATCTATTGATATTGCTGCTATTTTCCATTATTGTGTGCTATATTGCTACTTTCCCCATTTAGGAATATTACAGTGGTATCAGAGCATAATCTTGGCTCAGCCTATGTACTTCAGTCATTATGTCATCTAAGGAGGCTACTCATAGAAAGGAGAAGTTTTGCAGAAGGGATGAAGGCAAAAATTCATTATCAGGAGGGAGGGAGTTCTCAAAAATTCTTCTTCAAACTATGCAGGGCATCAAAAGAGACATCAAGGAAATGAGAATGGAAAGATATAGAGATTCTCCAAGAGGGATTGTACATGAAGAAAGCTCCAGATCTTCTCATTATGGGTGTGAGCATTCAGCTACACCATCAGATCTACAACGTGGTACCATACCTACATTATTGGCAAGAGGAGAAGAGGAAGGAGAAACACCAAAGGAGGAGACTCTTGGTGACTATCTCCAAGAATATGAATCTCAGTCCAAGAGATTCAAGGAGCATATAAACTTCCAAAGGTTTTGTCAAATCAAAGAAGATGGAAGACCTCGTAACTACAATAGAAGAAGATGGTATATGAAACACACTTTGGGTAGATTATTTCTACCTACTTTTGATGGGTAACCCAAGAGCACATCCAAGGCTTGGGTCAAGGAACTAGACACATATTTCCAGTTGCATCAAGTTTCAAAAGAGGAGGCTATTAGAGAAGCAGCGCTGCATATGGAAGGTAAGGCTTATGCCTAGTGGTTATTTTAATCATTATCATTGAATAATGAAAATATATCTACTTATGCAAAGTTCACTAGGAGGTTAGTGAAGAGATTTGATCAAAAACATTCTGAAACTTCTTTGGGTGAGCTAGCCAAACCCAAGAAATCAAAACTTTTGCATAAGTTGGAAGGATCCATGAAACCAACTCCATTTCAGAATGTTTTTGAGGGGGTTAAAGATCTGTAACATGCTTTGCTAAGGGCAAAGGCACCACTTCAGCAAGAACTTCCTTCTCGAGAAGAATACATGAGGATTCCTCCTTCAAGAGGAGATCAAGCCAAAGGATCTCTTAATGATGAGGTATTCTCCAATGATGAGGAGAAGGGAGAGAGAGAGATGGAAAGAGCCTCCAGCACTATAATAGTAGGAGGAGATCCACCACTATCTGGAGATGGAGATGAAGTAATTTCTTCAGCTAGAGGAGCTCTTTCATCTTTGCAAGAAGTTCCAAAGGATCTCATACATGAATATCAGGAGAAGCATGTGTCTATGTTGATAGGCAATGAAACAAAACAATGGAGGAAGTATGTTCCAACATTGACCACATTTTTTGGGAAATACACCATGATAGATCACTTCTTTGTGATTGAGAATGTTGACACCAATATGACATTGGGTGTGCATGGGTTGATTACATTGGAGAAAAACACCTTAAACTGTGAGATCTTGCAGAATGTAGGAGAAGATGAGAAGGATGGCCAGCATCAAGTGATTGGGTACATACACACCCATTCTTTTCAGGAGGTTTATGCATAGAAGCAGGTTGCCCAGTGAGGGTAGGGACAAATTATTCCACTCACATATACAGCCTGCTCTAGGCCTTGATGTTTCATTACATGGAGGCATTCCACTAGGGAGACCCCGTGATTGGAGGATGATCAAAAAGTTCTCTCAACATGGTGCATCATTTATATACTTGGCTAAGGAAGGAGCCTTGGGAGGAGCTAACATAGCACAGAGAACCTTTGACGGGTTCAAAGGAGGGATGAGAAATTTTCTGATATGGACGTTGCCATCTCCCACTCAGCTATTTGCACTGAAATATGATGATTCAGGAATTTGTGATGGCACAAGCATGGTGTTAAAGGGATACTCCATCTTCTTGGGGCAACAAATGATGCTTCCACGCATGAGGCAAATTTCTGAATATGACAAGAGGTTATTAACACTCTTGCAGGCATTGGAAAAACTATGGAAGTTTTGGATGGGAAATACCTTCCAAGAGGAGGTTGACCTCCATGTACTTCAATCTTGTCTTGGGCAAGATCAGCTACAAGGGAGGCAGCAAAAGTGGGGTAACAGTACTCCAACATGTGACTTTGGAATCGAGCATGTCAAAGAGGAGATTTATGATGTGACAGGTGCTTCATTTCATATTTCAATAGCGTTCTCATTGTTGGGAAGCCTAGATCCATATTGGGAATCCCAACTATTGGTGGACTATTCTGAGGACCTCTTCACATGTAAGGTTCTTGATGGGAAATTAATGGATGGGAGGTATAGATTGGTTGATGGAGTCATTTATTTCCCTGATCAGATCTACTTGACTAGAGACTCTAAGCTCAAGAAGGAGATTCTACATGTAGCATATGAGGCACTCTCTTCAGGACATGAAAACTTCATTGAGTCTTATCACACCATCATGGAGGGATTATATTGGGAGGATCTCAAAGGAGATGTGCACCAACATATCAGGAGATATGTAGCTTTTTTGATGTATGAGGAGGAAGGAAACCACCTTGCAAGGTTGTTTCAGTCACTTTCCCTTTTGATAAAGAGATGGGGAGGCTCATCTATGGACCTCTTCACCAACTTGTCTACAATATATCGTAAAGATTATGTTTTGATGCTTATTGATAAACTAACAATGTATGTACATTTCCTTACCATACATTTGCAGTGCATTGCTTCATAAGAGAGAAAACTTCTCTTTGGATTTCATGGTCCTATTAAGACTACATTCAATGATGGGATTGACCACTTTCTAGAGGACTTTGGGCAATATTTGTTTTGCTTGGTTCATATTCATCCAACACCTAATGTCCTCTACTATTTTCAAGCTTTTGAGAATCTTATGGCAACAATAAAATGGTTGGATGGCCAATCATCACATCATGTTTTGAGACAGCAAGAAGAAGAACAATGCCGGTCTCACTTGATGGACTATTGTCACCATCTGACATGTCATATGACACTTATTCCATGTTTCTTTTGGAGACCATATGGTGATGACACTCTATTCACTATATGCAGGAAGGATTGGGCAAGAAAGCTTCCTAGAACCAAGGAGTGGGATCATGGGATTCCTAGTATCTTTTGGCTTCATGAGGACTATATTATTTCATCCCAAGATCAGAAACTCCATATTTATCATAAATGGAGAGAGAGACAGCATAATTTGAACAATTTTATCTCTCACTTTCAGCCATGAAGCTCCTACACATTGCATAATCAGGGGATTGGTGCTTGTTTCTATGAGCTACCAAGGATGGCTCACTTTGTTTGGATGATAGCATGGAGAATGGAGTTTCTCATGGGGATTGAGGCACCCAACCTTTACTATCTCTCATGCCTTAAGGATACCAGTGGAAAGCATATAAATTTTTCCATATATCTCCCACTTCTTCATGATGAGAGCTATTTGGTTTATTTACCAAAGGCTAATTTGTATACTTGGGAGGAGACATATCCATTGGAGGTTTTGCATTCTCCTTACAAGTTATGTTTTGTCACTTAGATAGATGAATAAGTGGGTAGGGAGATCCATAAATCTATTTATTATGAATAAAACCACTTCTCATGTGAAATTGGATCATCTTTTCATCTTAATAAAGCACCCTAAGGTGTGAACATGGGCTAAAACATGTGGACTGGGTCAAATTTGACCAAATCAACAGCGTTGTCATAAAGGAGTGGAAATTTATGGAGAGACAACGCATTTTTAGATGGAGACAACTTGCATGGAAGTAGTGTCATAAATGAATGGGGATTAGGGTTAGAAATCTCATTTATTATACAAGAAAGAGGATGGAAACCATATGATCTAGGTTTTTACATTATTATTTTATTTATGTTCTGCTTAGACTTGTTGCTCCCTTCAGCTGTTTAGCTAAGATTGCAAGTGTTGTTTAGCACTAGGTGTTCCTGATCGAGAATCCCACCTCTTCCAGAGAAGCTCTTGAAGGATTTTTTCACTACATTCCACTATCAAAAATTTGGCCAAGGCTTCAGCCTTAACGTACAGTGCAATTTCCTGTTGAGGATTTGTGTTCGTGTTGCGGGGCAGAAGTTGTGGAGTTGATTTGGGAGATTTCTGAGCTAGATCACATTGGAGAAAGTTTCATTTCTCTTTGGAGGCTAGTTAAGAAGGCCCTGGAGCTTATTTGACACATTTGGCATCAGGCCATCATATTTTTATCCCCTAAAACACAGTATCAGTCTGGATCTGCGTTATTTTGGAGAGAAGTTGCGGTAGGGGGTTTATTTCCCTAGTTGGAGGAGTTGTGTTTCCTTTGAGGGGATCAGCCCTTCATTTAGGAGATATATTGGAGGAGGATCAGCCATTTCATATTTCAGATCAGCCACCTCCTATCATTGATTTAGTTGCAGATATTATTCACTCCTAGGACCAAATATGCTATATTTTGTATAGTGAGTATTTCCAGGAACCTTTTATGGGTTGTCCTGGAAATATGTTTTGGGGCTTGGATCTATATTCCTTGCAATATTGGAGCATTGAAGTAGCATATATATGTATTTCCATTCTCATCTGTAGCTATCCCCTTATAGACAGGACAATTTTAATAGTCCAACTTTTATTGTATTAGCATCATTT
This sequence comes from Pinus albicaulis, assembly GCA_034641835.2. Lineage (NCBI taxonomy): Eukaryota > Viridiplantae > Streptophyta > Pinopsida > Pinales > Pinaceae > Pinus > Pinus albicaulis. Next base: position 761,079,624 of record CM076570.1, on the reverse strand, counting down.
CAGATCTAGGTGTATGCTTTCATGGGAGGCTTGTTTTCCCAACTTGAGTGATATTTTCCTCAATTATATGTACCTATTTTTTTTTTTATAATCATAATGGAATGGATCCATGGTTGTCTCATCTCTTAATCTATTGATATTGTTGTTATTTTCCATTATTGTGTGTTATATTGATGCTTTCCCCATTTGGAAATATTACAGGGGTTTGGTGTGTTATAGGATCCCATACTCCTCTTATTGGCTCAATATATAACATATCCCAATAGCTAACTAAGGTTAGATTTGACTCCCTGAATTCTCAACTACATTACAGTTTTGGACCTTACAAAGTATTTTTTTAAATAGATCCATAAGGTTTCAGGTCCCATTTCTCTAAATAAAGACTCTCCGGTAAAAATGACCCTACAAGTTAATTAATCCAATTTTTCCACTCTTAAAGCATCAAGCTAGATGATAAATAATATAATGATCCAATATGGACCACTTAATTTATACTTTTTTTAAGGGCTTTCTTTAAAAAAAATTCATGCTTCTTTTAGTCAATTAAAATAAACACAAGTGATTTTTTGATGCTTCGATATATTAAGGGAAAATGTGCACCCATACCTAAAATGGATCACTAATGCAACTACACCTAAAAGGGGTATTATTGTTCCATACCTTATAGGAGCATTGTTGCACCCATACCAAAGAGGAGCACGAGTGCTTCAAGATCATTAGGGAAAAAATTTATGCTACATAATGAATCATCATCAACCTATAAATGAAGGGAGGTGGAAACCCCTATGGTTGTATTTAGTTTTTTCACACATTTTTTAATAAGTTAAAATAAATACAAATGATTTTTCGGTGCTTCGTTGTATTAGTGGAAATTTTGCACCCATACCTAATGTGGAGCATCAATGCACCTACACCTTATAGGAGCATTAGTGTGCCCATAACCTATAGGAGCACTGGTGCACCCATACGAAAAAGGAGCATTTATGCTTCAATATAAATACCATATAAAATTATGTTGCATAAATATTTTTTGTGCACCCACAAATGTAGGGAGGATATGCATCAATGCAACACCAAAATGCACCATTTTTTGTCAAACTTGTTCCTAATTTTCTACCCATATCAATTGTTGTGAAGCCCTAAAATAAATCTACCATTAACCTACAAATTAGAGGAAAAATCTCAGTCTAGAAAAACAAAATACCAACAAAAATAGATAAGAAATTAGGAAAAAAGTGATAAATGGAAAATAACAAAAATAAAATCAATAATGGGAAGAATTGAAATAATGAAGAGGGAAAAAGGGTTTCTTGGATGAAATACTCTTTGTTTTTATCTATAATCATGGATATTTGTATTCTATTCTCTTTTAAAACCACCTCCTCTTCATCTTCTCTCATGTGAAATAAAGAAATTAACAAACCCTCACCATTTCCCCTTTTTTAAAATCATATTTAGGTTTTTCCCACTTCTTTAAATAGGTTAAAATATATACAAATTAACATTTTGTTGTATTAGGAGCACCAACATGCCCATGCCTAAAGAGGAGCAACAATGTCCCTATAACTTATAGGAACAACAGTGTACCCATCCTAAAGAGGAGCATTTGTGCACAAATATAAACATGGAGCATTGGTATCTTTTTGGGCTATTGGAACTCTAGTGTACATGGGCCATGGAGTATTGTTGCTCTTAAATCAATGTGTAACATTGGTGTATTGGGACAATAATGGAGCACCACTATATTTTGGGGTTATTTACATTGGTTTGCATCAATATAGAATCACTAATGAACCTAGATTAATGTGGAGCACTGATGTGAGTTGACCAAAGGGTAGCATCAATGTATTTTTTGGTAGGTTGTTACTCTTGTGTGCTTATAGGCACATATCATTGGTTATTTTAACATTAAAGCACAATTATGCACCATAATATTTTATGTGCATCAATAAAAAAAACATTTTTCTCCTATTGCCTACCTCCTTTAGAAACCTCCTTGCAAAAAGGAGAAGGGAGAAGTGGTTCCACAATTACCTATGCTAATTAGAGTCTTCTTTTTGTAGAAAAATTTTCATCAATTTCAATTTCTATTTAATTAGAACCAAAATGAGGTGAATATAATCATTAGTGGCTGGAAAATTTACTATCTTCTTAGAAACATATGTGGGAATGTTGGTCTTTGGGATGAGGATAAGAAAAATCCTTTTCAATACATTAGGAAACCTAATTATTCTATATTGTTGTGAAGTCTAGTCCTGTAATGTTATGTACCAAATACCCAAAATAGCACAAATATAGAAATAATAAGTAATTATACACCTTTATAAACATATATAGTGAATGAAAAATAAGCCTCTTCGAGGGGGGGGTCTCTTTTTAAAATATATCAAATTCACAAGTTAAATTTATTTCTACAACTCAGTCTCCATGGTATGTATAGGATATAAATGGGTATAATTACAATTTAAGGGTCTAGTTGATCTATAATGACGAAAATAATATAATAATAGCAATTCCATGTCCCAAAACTTGTTGCATAACATATCCATCCCCTTGAAACAAGTGTTGTCAATGTTTAATTGGTTATGGATGTTTCTAAATGAAAAGGAATAATCTTCCTAGGTTATATCTTCTATTGGGAGGATATTTTGTAGTTGCTTTATTCATGTTTCAATGAATTTTTTAGGTTCCACTATGATTTCCCCATTTTCATTAATCTCTGGAAAAATAATTTGAATTGGAATCGTGTCACTGATTACTTTCTCTGAGAAATAAACATGTAAGGCCAAGTGAATACATGAACTTGGAGGGAGCTCCAATTGTTAAGCCATAATACGAATCTTTTGCAATATCTTTAAGGGGCCATAACACTTGGGTGTTAATTTAATGCCCTTCTTTTATTGCATGAGTGATGTTTGTTTATATGGTTGTATCCTTATAAATATATAGTACCTCACTTTAAATTTACTTTCATTAATATGTTTATCTACTTGTTTCTTAATCATTTTTGTTCTATAAACAAGTTATCCTTAAATATTTTTATAGTCTCTTATTGATTCTCTATGTGATGTTCCATTGGTTCAACCCTACCTTTCATTTTTATGGGTGATGTGATAAATGGAGGATGATAACCATAGATTTCCATAACCCAGAACAATTTGGGTGAAGTTCGAAAGTAGTTTTTTATACTACCATTTTGCTGAGGGTAACCACTTGACCAATTGTTTCTATTTAGCAAATGAAAAATACTAGAGATCAATTTATAGACATGTATTGGTGTTACACCATTTTTTGGTCATACAACCTATCATCATTAGATGGACCCAAGTACACCATGTAAGACCAATTTTACCCTAAGTAAAATTGCTTTCACTATGTAAAATAACTTAATAAACCACATTTATTAGGTTGTTTATGGTCTAAACAGGAAACCCCAAAAGGAAATATTAAACAAACCTATTTTGTTTGATTTTCCTCATGGAATAATTAATTAAACTATAATTTAATTATTATTCCTAGTCATGTTTAACCCAAAACAAAGAAATTAATTAGATAAACCTTTATTTATCTTATTATTTTCTAGGAATAATTATTTAAATCTTATTTAGATAATATTCCTTGTTAAATATGACCAAATCGCCCACAAATAATTAAATAAATCATTATTTATTTAATTATCCTTCAACCACTTCCTTAAAAAGATAAATAAATCATTTATTTATTTATTATTAATAAATAAAGGGATTTGACCCAAGTCAAATACTTTTTCCCTCCAACAAATATAATAAAATATTCCATAAAAGGTGGATCTAGATTTGGTTAACATTATTTTAATCATGCACCAAGATCTAGAATGACCCAATATTTTGTTATAAATAGGAGGATTTTTCCTACCATTCTTCACCTTTTGTTGCCTATTAGATCACTCTGGATCTAAACTCTTGGTCTGACTTTGAGCCATTATCATTGTCATATTTTCCATTATTTGCTGTGTGAGCTCCCTTTGAGTTCTATCTTTGTCTGGGTTTTTCTACACCAACAGGAGAGAGAAATGCTAGATCTGAAGTGCTGAGGACTTCCAAGAACCCATCCCATTGAGGAGAATTGGAAACATCTTCTTGTTTTCCTCCCGGGTGCCCTTAATACAAAAAATTCTTTCAAAAATTGTTCTTGTCTTGTTTATTGGATATATGGAGCAAACCCTTCTTTTTACTGCTTAATGTCTTTCTATGCATAGATCTGGTTTTTTGCAGCTCTTGTCTTGATCAACTAACTACAGATCTGAAGATATTGGCAGCCACTTTTGATGTTAGGGCTATTAGTTATGTGTAGCTAAAGTGGTCTTTTTTCGTACACATCGACAAAGGATTCATACTAACAATTGGCGACTCCACACGGGTTTTCAATTACGACCGCTGTCGTTTTTCATATTCCTGCATATCCAGCTACTTCAGACCCTAGGGTTTCTTTTTAGATTTTTTTTTCCTATTTTTATGTTGTTTTTCTCACATAAAACCCTAAAACATTAAAATTTCTAACTTCCACGTGTTTCTGGCCCTATTGCGCAGGTGACCGACATCAGCCGCAACTGAGACGACAACTTTTCTGAAAATCTGCCGCCGAGACACCCGGAGCTTCAGGTCACACTTTTCGGCCCATAACCTGCGACCTGGACCTCCAGGTCGCACTTTTCAGCCTATTTTCTGCGACCTGCACTAAAAATAGGTTAGAACCTGCGACCTGCCAATTTTTCAGTTGTTTTTCTGCAATTTTTCTGGGTTTTGCTGAAGCTTCTGTCAGGGTTTTTCCAGCCTCTGCCTCCACCCGTTTTGACCTGGTTCTGATCTGTTTTTTCTCATCTAAGTGGGAACATAGCCCCCTAGGGCTTCAGTACCCTCCACTTTTTGTGGAAGAGTTTTTATCTATTTCAGGTCTGTCTTTTCAGAGTTTCAGCCCCCCTCTTTCCAGATCTGATACCTCCTTTTCAGACCTATTTTAATCAACTCTTCTCCCTTTCAAATCACCTCCTGAAGATTTGTTTGGATCTACTTTTAGGGCCTCCTCCTTGCCCCTTCTGCTTTTTGCTAATTTCCTCCCTTCTTCCAGCCACCTTGCCTCTGCCTCTTGGCTATGATCTGCACCTCTTTTCAGCAGCTTTTCCCTTTAGATCCCTATCCCTTTCGACCCTAGATCTATTGGCCTCTTTTTAATGCATTTTGATTAGATTTTTTCCCTCTGTTAGCTTAGTTTTGAGAGACCCACCTTTTTGGGTTGAATCGATGCAATAGTAGCTGTTAATTTTCTGTTATTTCAGCATTATATATTTTTCTCTGCAGATTTATTTTCAGTTACGCAGCACAGTTTTTCTCTTTCTTTCAAAACGAAAAGGGTTTAAAAATTAAAATTAACGCACGCCACACACTCAACCTAAGCGAAGAAGAGCCTAGTTTACACCGCCAGGCAAAGACTTTAAAGTCAATTGACACTGCACCTATCTGCCCTTGTTTCGACATTGTCGTCACTTGATTCTACACCTCCTTGCCCTTGTGGTCGTTCTTCTTCCCCTTGTGCCGTGATTGTGTTATCATCATTGCGCCCCCAAGGCGCACTTCCCAGAGACTTCTTGGCCTTCACCCTCAGTTTCCAGTCGATCGACCTGCTCCGTCCCGTCGTCGTCGAGCCAGTCCTCCTCTGAGTCCACACTCCGACTCCTCTTCTGATTCTTTTGGTTCTCCTTTTCCTTCTAGTTCTCCCCCTGTCACCTTCACTATGTCTGGTCCAAAGCCTAATGCTAGCGGTGCTCCCGGCCCTAATGCCGGAACCACTACTAGCGGAACCGCCACAGGAACTACCTCGGCCACACCCTTGTTGTCGTACATCGCAGGCCTCAGCCTCCCTGATTTCAATCAGTTGATCAATGACCCTATCTGCCACGATGTTGGTTGTCCTGCTATGCCAACCAAGCTCCCCTCCGACATCCCTAAGTTTGAAGGCCTTGCTATTGAAGATCCAACCAACCATGTCCGATCTTTCCACATGTGGTGTTCCTCCAATTCCATCACCGATGACTCCATCCGTCTTCGATTGTTCCAAAGCACGCTTACCGGAGAAGCTTCTAAATGGTATGTCGACCAAGCCCCCTCTTCCCATACCACCTTTGCGACCATTGCCCAAGCCTTTTTATCTTACTTCCAGCTCCCTCTCTGATACGATACTGGTACGGAGCTTTTGACCTCTTTCAAGCAAACCTCTTCGACCCGCCTTTCCACTCATGTCCAGGAATGGCGACGAAGATCGGGTCTATATGGACTGGTTCCTTCGCTCTCTCTTAGCTCCCATTGGCAAAGATGCCGCCTCCCATTTCCCTCAAACCGAAGAAGCCGCCCTCCAAATAGCCTTGAAATATGACCTAATCTATGCTCAGTCTGGTTATGTTTATACCGTCCTTCCTCACCTCCCCAGGCCCGGAGGCGCTAACGCCCCGGGGGCATCTCATTCCGCCGACGGTATCGTTGGAGCCCTTTCCCATCCGTATGCTCAACCTCCTATGGGCTATGGTCTTCCTCAGGGAGGGGCCAGCACCTCTAGCACTTTTCCCCCTCCAGGTAGCATGTATCCAGGATACGGCACGCCTCATCCTTTTGCCCAACCTCCTGCTTACCTCAATGTTTCCCAACCTAACCATTACCCTTATCCGCAGCCTGGTGCGCCAACTCCTCCAGCATATGCGCTTCCACCTCCCTTGCCTCCTCAACCCTAGCAACAGCATCTACAGCCCCCTCCAGGGCAAGTATTTGCACAGCAGGGCGCGACTAATCCCCCTTCTCAAAGAAGGCGGAGAGGCAATCCAAACCAATCTGCCCCTGGTACTCGGGGACCGAATCCTCAAGGTGTTGACCCTAACACTGCTAACCAGCAACAGGGCACTTAGCCCAAGCCGGACAGGCTGCTTCGCACAAATAAGCCTTATTCGTGTTGCGGTGTTTATGGTCATTACACCCATGATTGTCCCCTCTTAACACAGATGCGGCAGATGTGGGAGTCTCAAGCCACATTGCGTGAACAACATGCCTCCCCTAATGCTCCTCCTAATGTGGCCACTACTCAACCAGCTGTGTTTACTGATCCTTTCCCTCAGCAAGGATTCGTGGCTACCCAACCACCTGATGGACAGGTCGCCACTCCACCTTCCATTTATGGTTCCTCCGATTACCAGATCCTCATGATGAACTCTGATCCATCCCCTCCCGTCGACCTTCACCTTCAAACTCGGTCTCGCCAGTACCCCAAGCCTCCCGCTCAGTCTGCCCCCGAGTCCCCTTCTTCAGGTTCTACAGAGCCTCTTTCGACATCCAATGGCCCCTTACATATCCCTCAACCCAAAGTTGAGGTTCACACTAAGATTCCTAAGGGACCATTACGTCGAAATGTTGCTTCTGGTCGAGCTGCTCATTTGTATAGCATAGTAGATGATTTGGCGCAATCTCCTGCTGCCATTTCCACATTGGAACTCCTCCAATTGTGCCCTTCCCAAAAGAAGGCTCTGCTATCTGCCATGGGCGCTGTAGATCCTGCTGATGACCAAATGATTGTTTTCGATGCCTATCAATCAGAACATCCTCCTCTTCCTGCTTCCGTCGCCTTCCAAATCCCATTCAAAATCCAGAATGTCAACGTTTCTCGATGTATAATTGATGAGGGGGCATCCACTTGTGTGATGTCCGCTTCGGTTTGGAAGCAGCTCGGATCTCCTGACTTGGCCCCTTCCACGATCACCCTTCGAGCGTGGGACGGCCACGCCTCTCAGCCCATTGGCCTTTTTCGTAATTGTCCTATCACCCTTGCCGGTAAGACTGTTTGCATTGACGTCGAAGTCATCGACGCCCCTCTATATTACAACATTATATTGGGGCGAAGCTACACCTATGCCATGTCTGCTGTGCCCTCTGCGGTTTTTCGCAAGATGTCTTTTCCTCACAACGGAAAGATAGTCACCATCGACCAATTGACTTATCATGAGCCAAAGTCTTAGACCTCCCCTGAGACGACCATCTCTTCTGTAGCCAATAAGAAAACCGTCGATTCCTTGACTAGTGTCTCCCCCGGTGTCTACAAATATTCCTCCCTGCTTGGAACTTTTCCTGGTATCCCCCCTCCTCCTATCTCTGATCCCATCTTGTCTAATGTTTGCATGATGCAATCGTCTCAGGCTGCCCTTAAGAGACCTGCTTCGACTAGTCAACAACTTCAGACTCAACCTCGCCCACCACAACCCGCTCCTAGCCCTTTATCTTTGCCAGCCAGACCTCCTCCTTCTGGCCCTTCTCCTACAGCTAGTATCCCTGAACCCCTTTATCCCCCTGGATCGGTTCCCCCAGGCCTTAACCATCTCGGAGCCGTTCCTCCTGGTCATTATCCCGCTGGTCAAATAATGTTCCTGGCTCCCCCTCCCGGAGTCTATTCGATCCCCGTCATGGCCACTCTCTCTCTCCCTAACCTGACCCTCGGTATACCCGTCTCGTACCTTGACCCTCCAGCCGCTACCCCTCCTGGTCACCCCAAACCCTATCTTGCTTTGACACCGGTTTAACCGGTTCCCCTCGCTTCCTCCATCGCTACCATGCCCCCTGCACCTCCCCAGGACCCTACCCCTCTGGTGACATCTTCAGGAAAGAAAGACAAAGCTCGCAAGGGGGCATCTAAAGACAAGGCCACTCCGACTAACCCTGCTCCTGCTCCGCCCGCCAAGCCTTGTGCCTTGTGTGATGTCATCGGTCACGCCACCCATACTCGTCCTGAGTTTCCCCGCATTCAACCCATGGTTAAAGTCGCGTTCCCTGAGTCTACAGTCTCCGACCCTTCTCTTTCGTCCTCGTCCATAACCAAGAACCCCAAAACTATTCGCACTAACAAACCCTGTGCTTTGTGCGGTATCCATGGCCATTACTCCCACCATTTTCCTCACCTGACGCATTACCGCGCCTCTTTAGAAGTAGTCCGAGAGTATGAGGTTGAACAAAATCAATCTGCCTCTCCCATACTCGCGCAGTATGCTTCGGGCCAGCTTGAGGATCCTCCCGCTCCCATCGACTTTCCCTTACTGATGTTCAGATGACGGAGTCTACTATGACCATTATTTACCTATCCTCTTCTGTGAGACCTTTGGAGCCCAGTCCCCTTGCATCCTCCCCTGTTGTCTCGCCTGACCCCCTCTTTTCTACCCATACACGAGATCACTCCACCCGTATCTCTGTTGACCTCCACAGCCCGAGTCCCTGCCATACCTCCTATAGCGCTCATATACCACCCTCTAGTTTATATATGAGTCATAGCCATCCTGCTCATTGCACTCCCTCCCGCAGTTGCCGCTCGATGTCTTCTGTACACTCACGCTACTGTCATTGTATCTCCTCTCCCCATTTTTTTTCTTGTAACACCACTCCGCAGGACCTCCCGTCCCCCCCCTTTATCGGTTACGCCGATGGTGCAAGTCGTTACTCTCAGAATCTAGCCTCGGCAGGTTGGGCCATTTTCACCCCCTTGCATGCCCTTGTTCTCTCAAACGGGGTCTGCATTGGTACTGCCACCAACAATCAGGCCGAATATGATGCAGTGCGTGGTCTCTTAGCCGATTCCCTCTTTCATCGCATCCTCCATCTGCATGTTCGTTTGGATTCCCTACTTCTTGTCATGCAACTAAATGGTGTTTATCGTGTGCATAACCCTGTGCTGTTTAGACGATATTTACGAGTGAAACTCTCGATACGTGAATTTGAAACCATAACTTTCAACCATGTACCTCAAGAACAGAATCACTATGTAGATAGTATTGCAAACCATGTTGTAGATTGGCATTTATCACACGCATTTCATACAAGACAATAACATTCATAATCATTAAAAACGATGCATATCCATAATATGTGTCACAAAACATGTGTTTAGAGTCCATCTACTCTGATACATATGACATGCCCATCGCATGTTACAAAAACTCAAAACTGGGGGCACCACCCGCCCCTACATACCCACTAGGGGGCACCACATGCCCCACACCTACTCACTATCTGGCGGATCCCGAGCCAATGGCTCTGCTCCTGCAGCCCGTAGATCACGTATGCCTTGACCGGCCATCGCCATGCGCCGCATGACACCTCGCCATTCCGAGGGTAGACCAATGCATGCCTCCACGTACTGGTCGTCTAAGTCTTGCCACCCACGCTCTGAAACTCCGGTCAGCAACCTCTCACATCTATGGCGGATGTCCTCCAGAAGGGCGGCCGCATCATCATTGCGCATTGCTCTCGACCCACTCGGCCCTGCAGCTTCAGAGGCTGCCGGGCACCCCATATATCCGGCCGATTTTACCAGAGCTATATCTGCATACCAAAAGTACATGAATCAGTACCATATCTACTATTCAATAACTTTAACATGCTCATACAAGAATAGTAATCAGTCACTTACCATCGGGCCCCCATACTCGACCAGGCAGAAGTGGCAGGTTCGGATCTCCACAATAACTCATCCCACTATAAGGATAGTCGTCAATGTATAACGGAATCTGATCCCAATGGGCAAAGAACTCAGGTCGAAACACTCGCCCGACCGCCCCTCCTCCTCCTCTGCACAGTAGCCACCCCCACCGGCGCATCCTGGGCTCTCTCGAGCCCCCATCTGGGAGCTGTATACGAGGTCGTAAGGTCGAGATCTTCTCAAAGAAGAAGGTGCACAATAAAGTCCCATATGAGCAATCGTGGTTCACTTGCCGCTTGTAGAGCGACAAATGTCGTTTTAGCGACACCAACATCATTTGGGCCCACCCATAGTAGGTCCCACTCAACACACTCTCCACAATCATCATCTGCCCCCCAGTGATGTGATGGACCGCCTGGTTGCCCAGGATACGCAGCACCGCTGCGGCCACTGCACGGGTCTCTAATCTCTCTAGATCCCCGATTGGTATCCGAGTCCCCTTGACTTGGAGACCCGGTCGACAATGTCACTCCACAAACTCCATGATATGCTGCCCCTGCGGTAATACTGTCTGCGTGTTTCCCACCATCCCCAGTGGCAGGAGACCAGTCAGGAAATACACATCCTGGACTGTCAGTTCGATCTTGTGCCCCTGCACTACAAAGACCTTATGCTCTGGATCCCAGTAACTGATAATCCGGGCCAAAAAGGGCTCTCCTGCTCTCATCAAAGGGTTCTCCAAAAACTTTAGAACCCCAAACCTGGCCAACACACGACGGACACCTGCAGTGCGGTCTGCGTAATATGCCCGGGTCTCTCTCTCTCCGGTTAACCTTATATCTGCCATATACGCACAAAAATATCATATTTGTCTGCATACGGATATGAATACCATCTTATATTAAACACAAACGTAATACTCTCAGCCATAAAACGACACTAAAACCCCCTCTGTCTTCTAGGTCGCACCACACGCAATTACGGGACGGTCGACTTTGCTTACCGAAACACACTTCCTAGGTCGCACTGCACAGCCCAAAAGTGCGGCCGGCCGTAGAGAAGAAGGAGGGTCTGTTTCTAGGATTTTGGGCCCTAAACTAAACTTTCAATCCATCAAAATGAAAGAGTAAGGTTAGGCCTCTTACCTGCAACTGACGGATCTCGATTCCAACGGTCGGTTTGTCCGCTACGCTCGCCACAAGATTTAGGGCCTTCTCTCCTCTCTACATTCACCCCAGCAACACTAGCAAATGAGTGAATTTGGAGGGAAACCTGCCTTATTAAAAGAGAACCCTTGTTTCTTCTTTCGCCTGCCATACCGTAGCCCCGTTTGACAAACCGTCTACACCGTTGGAAAGCTCTCACCGAGCCCTCAAATGGGTATCTGTTAGTTTTTTTTGATTTGATACTTCACCAGGACACATTTTGTCCAAGAAGGGTCACTTCACCTCTCCTTAAAATTGCATTTCTTCACTTACGACACTTGTACTTGGGGCACCACTTTGCCTCTTTACTTGTCTTCGTTCGTGTTGATTTTCGTCGTGAGTTACCATCTTGAACTCATGTTTTCATGGTCCCCCATTGGACCTCTACTGTGTGGTAGCACCATCGAGTCGCCCTTGTTTAGAGCATCCAAGTGGAGTCCTCATCGCATTCATGGAGTCTATCCTGAGTCCCTTTTGTACCCCGCTATAGCCCTCCATCCTTCATTGCTTGGTCTCTCTCTTGTGTCGCACATTATGGCCTTCAGTCCTACTGTCCCCTATCCCTTATGACATTGTGTCAGTCGCTGCCATGTCATTCATGCCCTTTATGCTCTAACAAGGGAAGTTGTACGTTCGCTACTCAGTCCCTTCCAGTCCACCATCATCATTGGTGTCAGTCTATCCGTCGCTCCACTATTTTCTCTCGTGCCTTAGTTGAGGATCTCTCATTGCCTCACCTATGGCGGACCTCCTTCTGTCGACATCAGCTCCTTCATTCCAGAAGACAGGTCTAGAGGGCGGTGTACCTTGGTTCTAGCTTTCACTCTTGTTCGGTGCCTCGAATCAGGCAAAGGAATCTCTCATTTCCCTTTGACTTGATTGTTTCTCCACTCCAGCTCCTTTCAGCATGATCGAGATCCGTATACTTGATGGTTCAGTGATGCAGCAGCAACTCTTGGTGATTCCCGGGTGTGTGTGAGATGTCTCAGCCCTCATGAGGGGGTGGCCCTGCAGGTAGCCCCCCACATGCCCGGATGACCTCTTCATTGCAGCCTTCGATGCAGCTCCATATATTCGATGATGACGGCCTTAGCCGCTTGCAGCGCCTCTTTGATTTGCATGTATCAGTCAGATTTTGTGAGCCCTTCCGCGCTTAAAGGGGGCATTTGGGTTGTATTTGTATCTCATGTACTCAGATATTATTGTATAAGTCCTGGCTGTTATCCCAGGCACATCATGTATATGGGATCCCTCATTGTATTTTTATCTGGCTCATGTTTATGCCGGCTGTACTTTATGGTTCGGTCCCTTGTTTACTGGACACACTATTCTTTTGTACTTTGTCTCGGCGGGCATAGGTATGCCTCCCCCGCCGCCTTTAGCACAGGTACCCTCTCATAAAAAGAGACTTGTTGCACCTGCAAGTCTCGTCTCCTCGGGGTCTAGTTCTTCAGCACATTAGTCTACCTTACATTTCTCTCTCTGACTTCCCTTTTGATGTCTGGTGATTGAGTTCTTACAACGTACTTCGGTCATACGATTTGCTCCTAACACTCGCACGTTGGGGGGAAATCTGTTACACCATTTTTTGGTCATCTAACCTACTATCATTAGATGGACCCAAGTACACCATGTAAGACCAATTTTACCCTAAGTAAAATTTCTCTCCTTATGTAAAATAACTTAATAAACCACATTTATTAGGTTGTTTATGGTCTAAACAGGAAACCCCAAAAGGAAATATTAAACAAACCTATATTTGTTTGATTTTCCTCGTGGAATAATTAATTAAACCATAATTTAATTATTATTCCTAATCATGTTTAACCCAAAACAAAGAAATTAATTAGATAAACCTTTATTTATCTTATTATTTTCTAGGAATCATTATTTAAATCTTATTTAGATAATATTCCTTGTTAAATATGACCAAATTGCCCACAAATAATTAAATAAATCATTATTTATTTGATTATCCTTCAACCACTTCCTTAAAAAGATAAATAAATCATTTATTTATTTATTATTAACAAATGAAGGGATTTGACCCAAGTCAAATACTTTTTCCCTCCAACAAATATAATAAAATATTCCATAAAAGGTGGATCTAGATTTGGTTAACATTATTTTAATCATGCACCAATATCTAGAATGACCCAATATTTTGTTATAAATAGGAAGGTTTTTCCTACCATTCTTCACCTTTTTTTGCCTATTAGATCACTCTGGATCTATACACTTGGTCACCTTTTTCTACATTATTTGCTGTGTGAGCTCCCTTTGAGTTCTATCTTTGTATGGGTTTTCTACACCAACAAGAGAGAGAGATTCTAGATCTGAAGTGCTGAGGACTTCCAAGAACCCATCCCATTGAGGAGAATTGGATACGCCTTCTTTTTTTCCTCCCAGGTGCCCTTAATACAAAAATTCTTTCAAAAATTGTTCTTGTCTTGTCTATTGGATATATGGAGCAAACCCTTCTTTTTACTGCTTAATGTCTTTCTATGCATAGATCTGGTTTTTTGCAGCTCTTTTCTTGATCAAATAATTGCAGATCTAAAGATATTGGCAGCCACTTTTGATGTTAGGGCTATTAGTTATGCTTAGCTAAAGTGGTCTTTTTTCGTACACTTCGACAAAGGATTCATACTAACAATTGGCATTATTAGTTTTTCCATTGAATTGATGATGTTAAGAAGACAAGTGAAAATTATATCTCTATCACTTACAATAAATTTTGGTATCCATGTAATTTTTGAATTGTTCCATATATGTGACGACTAAATAGTTACTAATACAAGGATGAGAAAGAGAGAAAAAGGGGCATAATTGGTGAGTCAATCCACCATCACCATGATGACATTATTTTCTTTATACTTTTGTAGACTTCAGATAAAATCCATTGAGAATTATTCATAATGTTGAATTGGTATGTCTAATGGTTCTAGAAGACACGGGATAATGATTATCTCCTCTTTGTTCTATTGGAAAATGAAACATTCCACCACAATATTTTGAACATCAGTTTTAAGACCTTCCTAGAAAATTCCTTCTTGATCCTATGCTAAGTTTTCAAAAAAATTTAATGTTCCCCAATAAGAGAAGTGTGTATTCCTAAAAGGACCTTATGTTTGATTTTTGAATTATTGCATAAATATAGGCAAACCTTATACTAAAGTGAATCACTATTTAACATAAATTTATTTGATGCATCAAGGTCCTATTGTAGTTGTTGAATGAGAATCAATGACTTGTAGTCTTGTTTCCATTTAATCCTTGCTTCTTCCAACCAATCAACTTATAGAATGAAATAGTACAAAGTAAAGCCTCTGTGTTTTCTTCTTCCCTTGAAGGTGCATATACCAACACATTTTGGTTTTCTATTTTGTAGATAATTTCAAAGTTATAATTTTCATCTTTGTAACCCATTTCCTCTTTTGAATATAATCATTGTTCCAAGAAATAATGAATACCATGATGATTAGTTTTTACCTTAAAGCACGTTATGTAAGAACATCGATGTTTTATTGCATGTGATATCACCAATATCTCATTCTCATAGATGGATTTGAGTAATCTCTTTCTTTAAGTTGGTTGCATTCAAAGTAAAGGGGATTTATGCTTCTTGCATTAAATTTTCACCAATGCCAGGCCATGAGGCATCACAATCCACAATAAAGTTTTTTGTGAAGTTAGGTGTGTCTAGGACCAAAGTTCTATACATAGTATCCTTAAGCTTTTCAAATTCTTAGGTTACTTCTTGGATCTAAGAAAAAACATCATTTTTCAATAATATTGTTGGATGTGCTAATATTCTCAGATAATTGTAAACATTGATTCAAATTTATTAGAGAATATATGCAAATCTGCTCAAGTTGTATTTAGGTGGAATTTCCTTTTCAAGTATAATTTGGGTCTTATTTTTGTCTTGGTTTTTCGGTACTCATAAGGTTTTATTTGAAGAATTCAAACTCTAATCATAAGTTCTCTCTACACATTGATTGAATATTAATAAGAAAAATACATGGAAACAACACCATCTGCTCATGCATATAATTAAGTATTTCTAATTAGTATGTCAAGTAAAGCTCAAGAAATAAGTACCCAACTCATGGTGGTTTGGATCTATCCTTAACTCAGAGTTTCCCTAGCATTTCCAATCAAATTATTTACATTATGTAGGGAGATCAACAATGTATAATTATCCTAATAATATGGAATTCATAAATTAATATGTACAAGCCCAAAGCAATTCCTTTTAAAAATATAGTAATAGATAATATTTTTAAACATGCATTTTTCAAACACATGTTAAAGGTTAGTTGAGATCTGCCCTATCTCTACCTTTTTCAGCATTGAAGGTGAATTCTATGAAAAAAAATTGGAGTTTCCATGGGTTCTACACTCTCCTTGGTGGTGGCTAATTTGTTCATGGAAGAATTTGAATCCAAGACATTTAATTTTGCTCAATTCCATCCTAAGCTTTGGAAGAGGTTTGTTCATGATACCTGCATCATCTGGCCTCATGGTCACAAAAAGTTGGATCAATTTTTTCAGCATCTTAACAATCGGTCTAACTCCATCAAGTTAAAATGGAGACATAAACCAAGGTATCCTCCATTTCCTTGACGTTGTTATCTCTAAGAAATATGATGGTTATTTCTCTCACAAGGTCTTTCATAAGAAGACTCACATAGAGAAATATTTGCATGCCAAGTACCATCATTACTAAAAAAATGGGAGTTCTCAACACTTTGGAAACTCGTGCTTTAAGCAGTTATGATGAAAGTCACATGGAGAATGAGAGAACTCATATTCTTAAGGTGTTTGAAAATAATGTATATAATAAGCACTAAGGTCTCAAGGATTTCTTAAAGGCTAGAAAGGTCCTAAGATAAAGAAAGAACCCACGGATATGGTTCTCAGTGTTCTTAATCCCTTTATCCAAGGGACCACTAACAAGATTGCTTGGATCCTTAAGAAGCATAAGTTCCCTTCCACTTTTAGGCTTCGAAGACCATTCGAAGCTCCCTAATATATGTCAAAGACCAGGTGGACACCAATGATATGAAGGGAGCTTATGTAATCCCATGTTCCTATGGGAATCCCTATATTGGGGAAACTAGTCACTCCATAAATCAAAGGATTCAGGAGCATGTAGTTGACTTAAAACATTGTAGGACTCACTCGTCCACTTTGGAAGAACCTGTGGATAAGACTAAACACTACATATGTGTAAAAGAGACCCAATTCATTGTCAGGATTAATCATTTCCATCACTAGAAGTTGAGGGAGGCTATTGAAATGGATAAAAGGTCTATGACGTTGAATAGGGATGATGGCTGGAAGGTGAGCATATGTTGGACCCCTGCTCCTTCTTTGTAGGGATTTTATTTCTTTTCCCTTTCTTTTTATTCTTTCTACGTTATGGTCCCTTCTTGTCATTTCATTTCATTTGTTTTAATTCTTTTACTTTCTTTCTTTATATTATTTATTTATTTATTTATATTTTTTGTCATAGATTTCTTGTTTTCTTTTTACAATTATTATATTTTTCTATTCCTTTTTCTCTAAATAGAAAAATAATGTCGGATATAATAAAAAAATAAATGAATATGCTATAAAGTAATTAGAAGTAAAAAAATGTATGAGTAAAATGTTTAAATATTATACTTTTCAAAAATATTTCAACAAGAGATTTAAATAAACTATTTGAAGATCTATGTTAACTAATTTATGTCCATATCAACTTGAAAAATATTTTAATGTTGTATATAAAAAAATATTCAATTCAATAAAATATTTTAATACAAACTAATATTGACATAAACATGAAAATATATTAATAATAATAAAACCATTTAAATTTGCACAATATTATGTAAAATATTTTAATGTCAATTATGTATATATTATATATCATTTTAAAAACTTATGTATATACCATGAAAAAATTAAATTTTTATGGTTAAAACATATATTTATATAATCTATATAGCAATCAAAAATACAATTTAAACAATGAAAACTAACACATTGTATTTCACACTCTAAGAACTTTGTACATTAAGAAATTTGATCCTTCTCGACTCATATTAGATCCGTACTTAAGATGGATCATACTGGTTTTATTTATAGTCCTTCTTTACTTGAAATTATATATATATATATATGGAATAAATTCTACTAGTTTCTTTCTTCCTTTCTTTCTTGCATTAATATTCTCTTTTTTTCCAGGGAAAAATTCCTAATTTTCATTAATTGTAAAGAAAATTACATGTTGCATTGGAAGCAGATTGCATCGTGCATAATTTGTATACTACCCAAATAAATAAGTTTAAGTTTTTTAACAATTCAGCAAAAAAAAACAATATTTACAATTTATTGTGTGCAAAAAACTGTAAAATAAATAGAGAGTCTGTATGCAAAAACTGTAAATCAAAAAAGCCTCTCATCAGTCCAGCTGATCAGTGGGCTCTGGGAGCCCAAAGTATTCAATGAATGGCCTATGGTAGTGGTGATAAATATCCGTACCCTTGTGCTCAATTATGTGCCATTGTCCCCAAGTCAGGTGCACGGCTTCTTTAGATAGGTTGTCTGCAGTCTGGTTCCCTTCCTGTAAATGTGAGTGACAGTAATGATGTCAAAAATATTTTTAAGAGCCAAAACTTCATCCAGTAATCTCATAAGTGTATGTACATGAAATATTGCATTATTATTGAACCAGTTAATAATAATCTTAGAGTCCCCAAAGATATGTATCATGTTTCATATTTTTTCTAAGGCAAAAATAAGGAGCAGTCTGAGACTATTGAGCTCCGAGTAGTTATTAGTTCCCGGGCCTAAGCCCATCTTGATCTGAAAGAAGTGTGAGTCTGATAGGTACAGAATAGCCCCTCCAACACATCCATCAATACCAGCAACACCATCGAAGTATGCCCAAGGGAGATATTTATCAATGGTTTCAGGCACAATGACCCTATCAAGCTTTGAGTTGCTCTCTTAAGGGATGGAATGATAGAGGGCATAAATGGAATTGCAAGTGGTAGTCTAAGAGATAGGGGTACTTTGTAAAATGATGTGGTTTTGGGACAACCAAGTACCCCACGAGATCAGGAGAGACAGTTTGCACGCCTTTGTCGAAGTACTAGAGTGCCACCAGTTGTGCCAGTTTGTGGCGATAGTCTCCCCATGCCAAGTGTTATTGATGCCAAGTTCCTTAGTAGCCATTTGACAGGTATTACAAGTCATACAGTAGTTGAGAAAGAGATGGTTGATGCCTTCGGCCTATACTTTGTAGAGACCACACATAGAGGTACCATGAATAGATCTCTTTGCCATATTTTCCTCTGTAGGCACACGATTTGTAAGTAAGCACCACATTAATAGTCGGCTTTTGGTGGAGCTTTTAATTTCCAAAGAGGTTTCCACCACCAGATTTGTTTAAGGGGTTGTAGAGCCACTGTGAGAGCAGCATGACCATATTTGGGAGAGTAAATACCTTTTGAGGAGATAGCCTAGATCAATACATCCTCTGCTTCCATGATTCTGATATGAAAAGTCTTAAGGGCCCTAATATATCTGTTCCAAGCCATCCATCTGTTCATTGGGATGTTTAGATCATGTGGGGATTTCCAAGCTTGAGTAAGCCAATCATAGTTGTCCCCATCTGCCACCTGACTAAGCTGAGTGGTCCCAGAGTCTTTAAGGAATTATTTGAGGTCCAAGGGGAGCAAATTTTCCCTCCCACGGCCTGTGTGCCTGATCCGATGCACCAAGCTAGACCTTGTTTGATGAGTGTTATCGATTTCGAGATAGCTCTCCATACAATGGATGAGTTGGTCTTGAGTCTGTTGGGACTTCATATCTAGTGAAATGTGAATAAAGGAAAAATGTATTTTGAATATGTAACTTCCTGCCAAAGGTTGTTGGAGGTTAGGATATGCCATCCCATTTTAGCAACTAGTATAGTGGCAAAGAGATTTAAATCCTTAAGTCCCCAGCCCCCCAATGTTTGGGCTTGGCAATCGTGTCCCAACTTACCCAAGAAAAGGTGTGTCCATCCTCCTTACCATGCCAGAGGAAGCACCAACAGATTTGTTGTATTATGTTAGTAACACCTTTGGGAATCCAAGCTAGAGCCATCCAATACACCGAGATCGCCTCCAAAAATGACTTGATCAGAACAAGTTGTCCCTCTTTAGAGACACATTTTTGTTGCCATATGTTGATTCTTCGCAAAATTTTAGCTATGAGCCAATTCCAATCTGTGATTCTATAATCGTTGGGCTTGAGTCTGAATCCAAAATATTTTAGGCCCTCTTCAATATTCCTGTGATCAAATTGAAATAGGTGAAGGGAATGTCTACCCTCTTGGAAGGAGAATCTTTATATCATATGGTGGATTTGATTCGAATGGGTTGCATTCTAGTAGCAATGCAGAAGGAAGACAATATATTTTTTAAACAAATGGAGTCCCGTAAGGAGCCATCTAGAAATATGAGTACATCATCAACAAAAAGAAAGTGAGTCAGATGAATAGTATTAGTAATTTTGACTCCCGGGAGCTACTCTTCATTCCTAGCAGAGGCAATGAGCTTAATGAGACCATCCATAATTAGGAGGAAAAGAAGAGGGTATAAGGGGCATCCTTGGCAAATACCACAACCCACATGGAAACAAGTAGTAGCTGCCCCATTGATGAGGATACTAAATGAGGCATTGGTAATACAACACATAATCCATTTAATGAAAGGATGGGGGAAGCCAATATGGGTGAGAATAAGATGGAGGTAGGTCCAGCAGGAGAAATCAAAATACTTGGCTAGATCAATCTTGAGTATGGTGAATTTAAGGCTATTGAGCTTGATAGAGTGAAGGGATTCTTGTGCAGTGCCAATGGCCTCATGGATTTGTCTATTGTGAAGGAACGAAAATTTCTCCTTAGATATGTTCCAGGATAAGATAGGATTAATACGACTAGCAATGATCTTAGCAATGATTTTGTAGAGAGTTACACAAGGACATAGGTCGATAGTCACTAAATGGGAGGGGATTTTCCACCTTGGGAATGAGGGCTATGAAGGTGGCATTGAAGCTGTCATACATTCTGCCAGATACTCTACAATCCTCAATGACCAATAGAAGGTCCTTACCAATAATTTCAAAGAAGGATATATAGAATTCAATAGGCCAACCATCTGGTCCAGGACTCTTGTATTTTTTGAACCACTTTAGGAAAATTCTATCTCACCTAGGGTGACAAGGGAATTGAGGGAATATGTGTCATCATCTTCCACATACCTGTGCATCTGCCTTGCAATGTTGGCACTTCTCCAATGTTGGCCACCCGAGGATCTTTGTAAATGTGGGAGAAGTGTTTGATTCCCATATCCAAAAGTTGTTGATGAGTTTTAGCCACCCTGCCATGTTGATCATTCAATTCCCAGATGGTATTAATGCTCTTTCTTCCTTTGGCACATTGCTAAAATAATTTCGTGTTATTATCCCATGCCTCAAGCCAAATAGCCCTACTCTTGAGTCTCCAAGCTTATTCCTTAAGTATTAAGAGTTTAGTTCTTTTCATTTCCAGGAGAGTCAGTTGTTCCTTATTCTCCAAGGAGTTATGACCCATGCCATCATCATCAAGCATATGGGAAATTTCCCTTCAATCCTCCTCAAATCTTCCTCATCTCTGATCCTTTTCTTCTTTTCCCGTGTGATATTCTTCTCCTTTATGCTAGACAGGTTATTGGCAATGAATTTTGCAGGTGGATTATTATCCGTCTAGTGACAGTGATTCTATTTCTCCATGAAAATCTGTCGAAAGTCAGGTTCTTCAAGCCAAGAGGAGTTGAACTTGAAAGGGGAATGGGGTTTTTTTTTTCTCGCCATGTATCTCAAGATAAATGGGAGAGTGATCCGACAAACCACCCAAGTCCATACATTGCCTAGCCATTTCCATCCATAAAACAAACTTTGTAGAAATTAAAAATTGGTCCAGCCTTCGAGCAAGAGCCGCTTCCCCAATCCTTCTGTTGTGCCAAGTGGGCAATTTTTTTTTCCATATCTAAATTAATCAAATTGGATTTATCAAGAAATTTCTCAAAGTAACAGGAAAGGGGATCAAGCGAGGCTTTGGGGCCCAAAGATTATCCATGTCCCAAAGAGAAGTTTAGGTCGCCTCCCACTATAATATGATATTTTTGCATGATCGGGGAGTGCAACATCTTGTCACATAAAACTGGTCTGCTATGGCAAGGTTCAGAAATATTGAGAATCCTTAAAGGGGTACCAAGATCAGTGGCGGTGATGTCTACCACAAGTATCCCATCCAATCCCCACACATTGTGTACTTTTATGGTACGGTTATTAAAGCCAATGGAACTTCCCCCCGATCGTCCACACACATCCAAGGTTTGAAGGGTCCAGGACGGGAAAATCCCAGAGAGAAACTTATGAACTATCTCTCCCAGAACAAGTGTTTCCTGTAGCATAATAGCATCCACCTTTTCTAACTCTAATAAGCGATGAAAAGCTAGTTTCTTATTTGGGTTGGCTAACCCTCTATAATTGAAAGAGAGACAGATCATGGGGAACCCTTTGAAGGGGTTTTATTTGCTCTAAGAACTCGGTTGATGGAGATTTGTTTCCCCAAGGCCACTTCTAGCCTCGCCTGTTGGATAGCTTTGGAAAGTGAGGATGGTCTGCCTCTAGTGGCTTTCAGGGCTTTTTGGGAGGGGTCATCACCTAACCCATATGAAGTACATATTAGGTCTTTGGCAGAGGATCAAAGATTGTATCAACAAGATGAGTTGCAGCCTGAGAAGTCGGAACAAGCTACATTTCCCAAGCTATCGGAGAGGATGAACAGGATTGGTATGGAGGGCTGGGGGGGGGGGGGGGCAGATCCAACATGACAACATAAAGGGGCCAACTTATTCTTCAAAATAAGTGGACTAGAAAAAAGAGAAGTAGCAGATGAAGAGATGAATGTGGGACATTAAAAAGTAAAGGTGAGGAAGTAGACGTCACAATACCCATGATAGGGTTGAGATCCTCCTCTTGCTGTTGTGGAGCCTCTAGAACGAACACTTGTGGAATTGATTTGGGTGTTGTCAATGGAGTAGGTTGACGAGCGTCAAGTTGTTGTTGCATATCTGAACTTTTCTTGTGTCGATGTATGAGCAAGCCGAAACACTCTATGGTTTGGGTCCCCACATGAACAAGTGTTTTGGTTTTAGTCGCATTTTCCGCCACAATGAGAGGGAAATCCTTATACAAATTCCCCACCTCATGACACCTCCTGCACCTAAATAGTACCCCTTTGTAATCTAAAATTTTGCATCTCGATATGTTCATGTACTTCAGGACATAGCTTTCGACCAAACCTTCTTCCGTATCTAGATGCACTAGAATCTGTGCCATTGTGATATTTCCAGTTTCCATGTAGGATCTATCGTGGTCTAAATAGATGCCCAAATCCTCACCTATGCATCTGAGGACATCTTTTGTCCAAAATTGCAGATGAGGACTTGGTAGCTGAACCCAAATAGGCGCAACACCCATCTTCTCCTTCTTAGGGTCAAAAAGGGGAGTCCAACGTTTAAGGAGGAGTCGCATCATTTCAATATGCCAATATTTCAGTAATAACCAACTGGCCATATCAGCATGAGTAACAATCAAAGCAAACCAACCTTTGTTCATGGTTAGGACAACAGGGAGTTGTTCAAGGATGTTGCCCTAAATTTTAGAAGTCCATCATTTGAGCCTTGGTGAGGTGTAGTTCTGCCCTCGAACCCTACCGACCAAGACACTTTGTTCAGTTTCCTCAGCTTGCTGCTTGCTAACACCCTCACCAAATACCAGATCCTTGGATTTTTCATGGCTCTTCATGCACCACATATTCTTCTTTCTAGTCTTGTGTAACGAAATCTCCCTAAGGGGCCCTTCTTCCTCTGGTAGGGTATCGTCCGAGTACGAAGAGGCTTTCTCTCCTGGCTGTTGGGTCGATATTGGAAAACCTTCAAAACTACCTGATGTGGTGACAATGGTTAGACAACCAAATAACTCATCGTGGGCTAGCAGTTCATTAGCCAGCCCCAAGCCAAGATGTTCAAAACCAAAATCCCCTTCGCAAGCTCCTCCCAGACCACCAGTACAATCCACTTGCACTAAGACCTCTTCCGGGTTGAAAGACGCTTGCTTCTAGTTCCACAGGTGCAATGTTGACGAGGATGGAATAGGAAAAACCGGAGAAGCCAGGCTTTTAGGGCTAAGACCTAGAAATTGTTCAAATAAGCTCGGGTTAGGAACCATAAACTCCATTAAACCTGTGGCTGACACAACAATCTCCATGTTTGTATGTCGAGCCTTTAGTTGTTCGATACCCTCCAGAAAAACACTCGCATCAGCCCCAGATGGCTGCTAAGGTGGGTATTTTGACCATATTTGATCAGGCGCCAAAGAGTAGGATGAGTAATCCAATTGTTCCTCCTCCATAACGGAGTTTCTCACAAGTTCGGTTGGTTCCATGAAGAAAAACACCAAGAAACAATTCCTTCCTCTCTTCGCAGTTGTTCCAAGACGGGAAGACTATAACCGTCAGTCACAACACCGGGGTCCAGAGCAGTGCAGAGAAATAATTATTTCCTGTATGTCGGGCTAACTACTTCCTCATATTGCCAAAATCACCAAGGTCAACCCAAAACCTCCACGCTTGTGACATGGAAAAGCTATGAGTTTTGTTGTAACCTCGAACCGAAGGCAAAAAAACGAGATGTATCGTGGTAAGAGCATGTGCGTCGCGTTGAGTTCTGTGACCGGCACTGAAAAGTGCAGATAAACCTAAATTAGTGCAAGGGACGAACCAGAGCGAAAAACTAGGACCGCCATAGCTAGGGTTTGGCTAGGGTTTTCTCCATCTCCAACACGCCATCCTGCCCATTCATCATGATGCTTTGATTGCATAAATATTCTTTTATTAATATTAAGAAATTTATTCAATTACTTATTATTGATAAGTAAACATAGATTAATAATATTGGTTAAATTTGACTTTTTTTGTCTCTGTTTTATATACATATTTTTTTCTTGATACATAAATTAAGCTATATACATAGTTTTTTCTTAATATATAAAATAGGCTAGTTTTTTCTTAATAGATAAATTGGGCTATATTGTTTAGGAGTTTTACATTATTACTAATTAGTTTTTTATTAATATTATTTAATTATTTTCTTTATTCTTATTTTCATATTTCTTTTTAATTATTTTTATTCTTTTATATTTTTATATTTATGATTCGTTATATATATATATATATATATATATATATATATATATATATATATATATATATATATATATATATATATATATATATATATAATTCATTTTTCTATTTAGATTCCCATAAATTATTCATTTATTTGTCATTATTAATAAATATAGATTAATATAATTAATTATTCTTGATCTCCTTTATTGAATTTTGATTTTTTAATATTTTTTATTTAATACGCAAGTTTTTTTTTAAGCTTGGCATGATCTTTTCATTCATTCATTTTCATCAAAAGAAAAACCAGAGTCAAAAAGTTCAATGGCCTCAACCTACTCATTAAGAAACCATGTTTTTTGGCCACCAAACATCATTATATGCCATCAAAAAATAATTTTTTTTAAGCATATCTAAAAATGACGTGTAGGTGAATGAGAAAATGAGAATATTTTTTTGGAAATGATCACGCTTTGCTAAGCCCGCGCCTGCTGTCGGTGCCCTAGCTGCTGCGCCCTCGTGCTCTCCTATGCATGGCCCCTTCGGAGACCACCCCGAAGGCGTCCTTTCCCCCTGATCAGACCCTCGCTTTCTCTGCACTCATCAAATCACTGGCTCCAACTAGGCCCCGGCCGACAATCTCCAAATTTGTTAAGAAGCTTGATGGAATCCAGGAGGTGGCCCTCCCTCCCTCTTTACCACGCATGGTTGCTCTCTCTCTCGCCGAAAAAGGCCTCATTGGTCAATTTACCGGACTTTTTCCCTCTCCAAAGACTATTCAAAGGTGGGTTGAATGCAACTAGTCTGACAAAATCAATGGCAAAATCTCTATTCGATTCTGCGGCAGAGGCTATTTCACCTTCCATTTTGAAACTAAAGAAGACAAGGATTTTATAATCAAGATTGGGCCATATTTTATGGATACTAGAGGATTGTATCTCAACAAATGGACTCTAGACTTTGATCCCGAACTAGATTTACCAAATGTTGTCCCAGTGTGGGTGCGCCTTCCTCAGCTCCCCCTGCACTGCTGGGGAGATGATTCTGTTCGAACCATTGGGAACACGGTAGGAAAATTCATTGATCGAAGTGAGCCAAAAGACAATATGCAAGCATGCGCTAGGATATGCATTGAATTGGATCTCGGCAAAGGTCTTCCAGAAGCGATCAAGTTAAAATTTGACGATTGGGCGCACATCTAACAGCTCGACTATGAACAAATCCCATTTAAATGCAAGGTATGTCACGAATATGGCCACTTTGAAAATATATGTTCTAAGGTTATTGATATTGAAAGACCTAAAGCTGAGGAGCAATGGAAAACTGTCAAGAAAAAAAAACTACCTCAACCTCCAAGAGCACCACCTTTGTCCCCCCTCCTCAACCTGATCCCCCCTCCTCCTCCTCTCCAAATATCCAGGAACCTTCCCAGCATCATGTTGATCCTTCCTCCCCTCCCCCCAAATTAGACTCATCCAACCCCTTTTCCCTCATTTCCTCCTCTGAAGATGACCCCCCCCCCCCTTGTCACCCACTTTAAGCCCTCCTCTCCTCACCCGTCTCCTTCGATTCCTGACCCCCCTTCCTCCTCCTCTAATCCCTCCTCCGTTCGAATTACAAGGAAATCAGTGAAGGAACACGGTGAAATTTTGGAAAATACAAAAAAAAACAGCAGGAAGGAAATCTACAAAACATCATTGGGAAGAAAATTCCCAAAAGGACATAGCTCTAGGAATGAAAAACCCCATTGAAACATACATTCTAGGGAAAAATAGCAAAGACTCAGGACAAAAGAATCAAGGAGGAAAGGCAGACACCCACTCTGCTTTTCTAAAATGATGAAAGCCCTCTCATGGAACTGTAGGGGGTTGGGGCACCCCTCAAAAGTTGCATCCCTGAGAGACATTCTCAATCTAGAAAAACCTGACATAATTCTCCTGCAGGAAACTAAATTCTCAATCTAGAAAAATCTGACATAATTCTCTTGCAAGAAACTAAGCATGGAGACTCTTATATGAATTCTATAATAGGGAAATTCAAGGATCGTGAGGGTGCCCAATCTTAATCTAGGGGTGCCTCAGGTGGGTTGGCCACCTTCTGGAACCGCAACAATTGGATAAAAAAAACCATGACAGCAACTCAGATGGATTAAACTAGTGCTTCAAAATAAAATAAAAATATCAAAAGGAAATCACCCTTTACAATGTTTATGGACCCAATCACTATAGGGACAAGGATATCTGCTGGAAAAATCTCAAATTAGACATAGATAGTGGAGATAGTAGCAATATTATCATTGGGGGATACTTCAATCTAATCCTTCATGAAAATGAAAAAAGGGGAGGCTCCTTCTCCCCGAACCCCTCTAGAAACCATCTTGAATCCATCATGAATGACCATGAATTGGTAGACATTGCTCCTAAAAACTGTAGATACACTTGGAGAAATAGAAGGATTGGCAAAGGGAATATCATGGAACGCCTTGACAGATTTTTAATTGTTGTCCCTCTCCTCTCTCACTTCTCCTCTACCTCCTCCAATGTTCTCCCCTTCTCTGCCTCTGATCACTAACCCAGCACCCTCAGTCTTAGAGATCTTCACTCGCTCGGCCCCATACCTTTCAAATACAATCCCCTTTGGAATGATAACCATGAGGCCAGGTAGGTGATTCGCAACTCTTGGCTACAGCATATTGAAGGTTCCTCCTCCTTCATCTGGGAAACAAAATTAAAGAGAACCAAAACAAGCCTGAAGGAAAGGGAAAAACTCCATTACCAAGAACCTGAAAGAGCCAAGACTGATGTTAAAGCCAAGCTGAACAATGTCTACAGCAGCATTGAAAACCAAGGCCTCAATCAAGATAACTCCATTCAGGAAAAAAATATGTATTGGCAACTCTATCAAATCAATAGGAAAGAAGAAGAGAAATGGAGAATCAAATCAAGAAATCTATGGCTTCAATCGGGCGACAAAAACACTTCATATTTTCACAAGCAAGCCACTGTCCGTAAGAACCGAAATAACATCTCATCTATCATAGACGCATAAGGGGAAGTCCAGAAAGATTAAGAACACATTAAAGTTGCGGCCACCATGCATTACAAAGCTCTTCTAATAGAATCCAAAGAACCGGAAGACTACTCTAACCTACTACAGCACCTTCCAGCTATGGTCACAGAGGAGATGAATAACGCCCTCAATAAAGATATTGATGAGGAGGAAATCAAGTGTGCAATCTGGTCCTTGCAACCGGATAAGGCACCTCGCCCTGATGGGTTTTCTATCAGTTTTTACATAGCTCATGGGGATCTTATAAAAAAGGATTTGATCAAAATGATGCAATCGATTCAAAGAAAGAAGAAAATTGGGGGCTATACCAACTCTACTTTCCTTTCCCTTATCCCCAAATAAAATCAACCCTCCCCCTTCTCCCATTTTAGACCCATCTCTCTCTTCAACTCTTCCTACAATTTCATCACCAAAATCCTCGCCATGCACCTCAAACCTTTTCTCCATAGCCTCATCTCTGAAAATCAAGGAGGTTTTATTTCTCAAAGACAAATCTCTGACTCAATTCTCCTTGTCGAAGAAGCTATTCACTGTAGTACCACTCGCAAGGAAAAATGCTTTATCCTTAAGCTTGACTTGGTCAATGCCTTTGATAGGGTTAGGCACTCCTTTCTTATGTTCGTCCTCCTGAAAATGGGCTTTGATCCAAACTTTATCTCCCTCATTTTTTCCTACATCTCGAACCCTTGGGTCTCCCCCCTCATTAATGGAAGGCCTGCTCCTTTCTTTCAATCTTCTCGTGGTCTACGACTGAGCTACCCTCTCTCTCCTTACCTCTTCATACTCATGGACGAATATTTCAGCAGAGCCTTGGTCTATATGCGACATGATGTACTTATCACTGGTATCAAATTTGGTAATGGTGTCAAAAGTATCAACCACTCTCAATTTTCTGATGACACCCTCTTGATGGGAGGTGCATCCAACATTCTAGCTCGGAGATTCAAATCAATCATGGACAAATTCATGCTATACTCCGAAGGTCTGGTCAATTTTCAAAAAATTTGCATCTATGGTTGGAATGCCACTGCCCAAACCATACACAGCATTGCAAATATCTTTGGGGTTCCCTACAAATTAAATTGGGACCACTTCAATTATCTTGGAATGCCTGTCAGCGCTCGCCCTTTAAATATTGAAGTTTGGGACATTCTCATTGAAAAAATGAAGAGAAAAGTGCAGCAATGGGGCTCTTCATGGCTAAACCTTGCAGGGCGCATCGTTCTTCTCAAAGTTGGGCTTCCTCTCTACCCCTATATCAATTCACCCTCCTTCAGGCTCCTGCCAGCATTCACCACAAGTTCGAAGCTATCCTCGGGAATTTTCTCTTGAAGGGAGGAAAAAATGAAAAGAAAAAATACAACCTTGTCAAATGGAGACAGGTTATGCAGGATTACATTCACAGTGGGATTGGAATTCAATCCCCCAAGCTATTGAACAACGCTTTTGGTGGGAATATCATATGGAGATTAGTCAGTGGGTAGCATGCTTGGTGGAAGAGAGTCTTGGAATCTAAATATCTCATTTCTCCTAGGTAGCATATCTTCGAGCTTGACATCCCTAATAGACCTTGTTCAAAATTTTGGGCACTATGCAAAAAATCCATTCCTCTCTTAGCCCCAAATATTTCCAAAGTTCCAATTGGGGGCAGTAACATCGACATTGGCAAAGACAAAATCATGGGTCATCCCCCTCTTCTAGACAGACCTGAAACCCATCACATCCTTTCTTATCTCAATAACCGAGGATTAACTCTATTGAGTCACATCTATAATTGGGACATCCATTCCCAACTCTAGACCAGTTGGCTCTTCCCCTCTGTCCCCGAACAATTAGAGGTTGTTCTTAGCAATATTCAAAATTTTCTTCATGGCTTTTCTCCTTTGAAAAAAGATGGTACCGATTGCCATCGGTGGGACCCTTAAGGTGCTACTTACACTATCAAATCTGCCTACTCTCATCTTTGCAGTGAAATCTATCTATCCCCAAGTTGGCCTATTTGGAAAACAATGTGGAAATCGGAAGCTATTCCTAAGATCAAGATATTCATGTGGACTCTTCTTAAAGGAAAAATACTCACAGCTGAGAATATCAAAAAAATAGGAGTGCTCGGTCCCTCTAGATGTCCCAACTGCCTCGAGGCCGAGGAGACAGCACCTCATCTCTTCCTAGATTTTCCTTTTTCTACTCACTGTTGGAGTAATCTAATTTCTTCCTATCAGCCTCAATGGAACCATAACATTTCTATATCGGAAGAAATTCAAACCTGGAAGAGCAACTACCCATGGGGGAAAAAAAAAGAGTAACCCTGCAAGAAGAGTCTGGGACACCTTGCCTCATGTCCTCATATAGAATATCTGGCTTTCAAGGAATAGAATAATTTTCAGCAACAAAGAACCTTCCTGTAGGAAGGTCTGCAGCAAAACTTGGAGTTTAACACTTGAAATGATAGCCTCCAAAAATAACAGTAAATTCGACATTAGAAATATTTGTACAAAGGAAAGGGACTTCCTCGACAACCTTTTGATCAATCTTAGCATTCATAAGCCTCCCCCTCAACAGAACCCTCGAACTTCTCCCAAATGGAAAATTTGCCTCAGACGATAAATAATTCACAAAATGGGTGGATAGAAGTGCAAGACCCACCCTTTTCTTTGACAACACATCTAAATCTAATCCGAGTATTATTGGTGCAGGAGGCATCATCAAGCATGGGAACAGCAGGAATATTGTCAATTTTGAATGGGGTCTCGGCTCCCTCTCTAACAATAAAGCGGAAGCCTACGCCATCCTTCAAGGCCTTTATAAGTTAGAGGCTCTCAACATCTCCAACGCAATGATTTTTGGAGACTCCTCCATTATCATCAGTATGATGGTTCATGACCACCCCATAAGCAACATGGATCTCCTCCGAATCATTAGTAGATGCCGCAGCCTTTCTAGAGATATGGAAGGGGCCAATTTCTATCACATACTCTGAAAGAACAACAAGGTTGCAGATGCCCTTGCAAACAATGCTTGTGCTCATTCTGCTGGGAAAATCCTTTGTAATAATAACCTAAAATATACTCCTCTGCCATGATCTGGAAAAATCCAATTTTCAAGCATCATTGGATTTCCATCCCTGACCATTCTGAATTCTGCAATCGTTGTATCCCCTCCCATATCCTCCTCGTGATTTTTCTCCCTCGAGACTCCCTCCCTCTTGGTCTTCCCTCTCTGTGCTTCCCTATTTATCCTCTCACCTCCCCCAATCTCACGCACCCTCGTCCTATCTTCATTTTTGCTTCAGATATTGTCCGCCTCCTTTGTTGTGCTGTCGTTGTGATCCTGCTGCACCCACAGAGCAACTCGTTTCCTAGCCCCTCTTGTGCTTGTTTTGATTTCTTCATTCCCATTGGTGAACCTCCCTCCCTTTGCCTTACCTTATCCCTCCTTCCCCTGCGCCACGTATTGTGCAGTCCCTCCCATCCCCTTTGTTCCTCTCCCCTATGTTTCGCCCCTCCCCTCTTCATGGCTCGCAGCAAGTATTACTTCCATTGTGCGGACTTGCATGTTGATCTAGAGCTGATCCAAGCAGTAAGAAGATGTGAAAGTATTCCTCCATAGAGTAACTTCATTACAATTGCAGTTTGACACCCTCTCCAACCGGTGTGCACATGCAGAAGAGTCGGTTCAGATTCTTAAATACATGATCGAGAAACGTTCAGCTCCCAGCTCCAGTTCGAACAATGCAAGAAACTCAAGTAATGAGTACAACGTGGATGCTTCTACTAGGCATCATATAAGCATAGACTGAATCCTACTCCTCTTTAAGAATGTCTTTTAAGTTCATCTTTTTTCTCTTCTAGTTTGTCCGCGTATATGAAGTATATGTTTTTCAATATTTCCTAAATTGCAGAAGAAAAGAAGCTGTAACATTTTGTTGTAGTTACCTTCTCAGCTGCTCTGCAAAACTCTACTTTGTAAGCAATGAACCTTATCCTTTCCTTTTTTGAAATATAATATAGCAACCGACTTTTAAAAAAAAAACAATGTCGTGTAGGACTCAATGTTTGGAAACCATCTGTATCCTAAAATAACTATAACGTAGAAACCTAGTCAATGTGTACAACATAGAAAATTAAACAAAACTAGTAAAACCATAAACATGAAAAATACTAGTCATCAAAGGACCCCACAAGAGATGAGTCCTTTGAATTGAACTCGATAATTCATATCAATGAAGACAAAAAATGTGTTTTTCAATGCGACTGAGGCAAACACTCTGATGTTGAATTTGAAACTAAATGAGTTGAAATTATTTCTAAATTTCCTGAAATCCCGGGTCATATTTAACAAAAATTGTTGGAGAAGTCATTAAAGCCTTGGCCAGTAAAGGTGAGCAATTTGATTTTATTGGGCAGTGCGACCTTTGGTATGTCCCGGGTCTAGAACTAAATCACACCAGTCTTCCACCTAAACTTCAACTTCTACTCGCTAATTCAATTCAAATTCCCAATTAGAGATCAATCGCCTAACTTGAGCCAGGTGCCAGTTTCATAAGCTTGGGATACATCTTAGGGAATTTTAGAGGCAGATTTACGACCATATCTTTGCGACCAGCAGTCTGAGGATGGGCTATTAACTCCTCTCTTGCTCGACTGCTTTCCCTGTCTGCGACTACCTTTTCCCGATGAAATGGCACTAGGTTTAGGGAGAGACATAACGATTTTCCCTCAAACAACATATACACTAGAAGTATGAAACCACACAGAACAAACCACAAACCCAGGCCTGCTAGTTCGCTTGGAATCAGAGAATTTACAATGGCTAGGAGAACCTGATAAAATAACATAGCAGAGAAGCAAGATGCAACTATCATTAGGCTCAAGCCTCTCAATTAACCAGCGGGTCGGATGGGGCTGCCAATCTTGACCCAAAATACTGAATTCTAGCTCCCCGATCCTAATCAAAAACAGATACAAAGACAAGCCAAAGTGGGTTTGTTGCCTAAGGAAGAAGACTCCGCAGACAGGCTCCCTAAGCCCAATTTCAGTAAAACCCATAAGATAAGGGCAATGAATTGAATGTAGGAGTTTCAGTTTCCTTCCCAATATCATAATCCACAAGTCAATGTTAAATATATTACCAACGAACATACATGCACCAACCAGATGACCCAAAACTTGAGATATAATACATTTCCGTGCGAGACAAAGAATGCCAAAGAGGACATATACAGTCACAGAAAAAACAATCATCATATAGGAAAAGACACCAGAAACTTTCCAATTTTCCAGAGAGTGATTACAATTTCTAACAGAGATCATCTTACAGGACTTTCCTTTTGGATTCAGAGAGACAATATAGTAATTTTCAGACCACGACTAGATAGGAGGATTATAGAGAATTATATAATCCACAAAGCAAGCCATTAAACTAAGAGAACCATCTGTGTCTGAGGAATTGACCCGCCTGGACTTTCTTTCAGAAACGAAGATGCTTACTGGGAGCCTTTGACCACCATAAGGAACTAAGACCCAGCATAAAATTCTAAAGCATTGAGAGTTGAGAACCGTTACCACCTAGAGGGAAAGATAACCATGGCTTTTTGCATCACCGTTAAGATATACCATGAGCGCTGCCACCCAACAGTGATATCCAAGCATGTGAGGGCATGGAACGAGCCGCCCTCCTTCCCACTCTTTAATCCACGTACTCATGAGGAGGATCCCAAGACGATCCATTAATTGTATTGCACCCCAATCGGGGATCTTTAATACATAAGTTATGTTATATACTTTAGTAGATTTACATTAATTTTTAACTATTATCAATTCATGAATATGTTAACAATTGGTTTTTTTTTTGTCTTTTTTGCAATATTTATTTGTATTTTTTTATTAGATGCTTTGTTTGAAGAGTAATATTGGGATCATTTATTATTTTTTACCTTGAAAATTTTATTGGAAATATTAGTATTACATTTTTTTTGTTGTTAGAATTTTAGCTAGACCCTCCATCTTTATTCTGATAATGAACCACAAAGGTGGTCCATCTTTATTCTGATAATGAACCGCAAAGGTGGTTTGAAACACATCGACCATAAATTTCTGAACTTTAATAACTTTTTTTTCAAGCCTGACACAAATGCATCTTTTTCATGTCCAATATATCACCCAAATCTGGGTAGGGAATTGAATAAAGGACTTCACATCAAAGAGTGCCTTAACAAAGCACTCGATCACCATCTATCCAACACCCCATAAACAATTTCTTTAATAAATTTAAAAATATATATATATACAAAATATTGATTAAACTTACACACAAAATTTGGAAAAACATACTTAACCCTATACAAAATATTAAAGTTGAGTGCATTTTTCTCTTTTTTCTAAAAATGATATCTTATATTTAAGAAATACTAACATAATAAAATATTTTTTATCAAAAGGTATATAATGATTTTCTCTAATAATATTAAAGTTGAGTGCATTTTTCTTTTTTTCTAAAAATTATATCTTATATTTAAGAAAGACTAACATAATAAAATATTTTTTATCAAAAGGTATATAATGATTTTATCTAATAAAAGGAAGCGGAGTCAGCTTTCTTTGAAGGCAACACTCTTGAAGAAGTAAATGAGTATGATTTCAACAAAAAACTTAATTGGGAGGACTACAAAAAGAAGATAATATTAGGAGGGTGGAAAGCATTATATACTCTTCAAAACAAATGTAGAGAGGTAGAGTTATGGGATTGGAAAACGATTAAAGTGCTTTTTGGACTCCTAGTTTTTCCAATGATGCAACTCCCATCGAAGAAATTGCTATGGTACGACCATAAGATATCTAAAAATAACTAAGCAAATGGGAGTAGGTAGATGGCCTAATGTTATCTTCAAGGAAGTCATGAGTGAAAGAAAGAAAACATGGATGAGACAAAACTACACACGGATGCAAAAATGGAATATCTACCTCAATTCTTGTCCCACAAATAGCAAGGAGATAAAGAATTTTTTTATGGATAAGCTTAGTAAACAGGTATGGGGAAAAGAGTTGGGTAGAAAGAAGAAGTACTACATTGAAGAATTCAACCCTATGTATGATCTCCAACAAAAAGACTACATTGGAGCTAACATTCGATGGAGGGCAAAGGTTCTTATTGCTCAATTAAGAACCAACTCACATCATCTTCAGTGTGAAACAGGATAGTGGAAAAGGCCTAAACAAGCTTGGGAAGAACGAGTGTGTACATTTTGCAGCTCTGGGGTAGTGGGGTAGTGGAATCAGAAAAAATAATAATAATAATAATAATAATAAATAAATAAAATAAAATAAAATTCATTTTGGAATATGTTGTGTTCAAAGACATCAGAGAAAGTTATGGGAATATCTTAGCATCAGTTTCTTGGCATTGTCTTTTTAGTGATGAGATAGTTGGAAGGTTGAGCTAGCTCATCATCAATTTCAATAAGAAAAACACTGAAATGCAAAAGGCTAAAAACAAGAAACTCATAGTCCCATAGACTATTTTTAGTCTAGTAAATTAAAATTTCATTCATTCATATACTTATTTTAATAAAGACCAATAACATAATTTTTTTGTTGAGCCAGGTAAATATATATATACGATTAAATTAAAAACAAGGTATACGTGGAGAATATTAAACGTGTAATAAAATAATTGTAAATTACCGTCCTCAATTTATTTTTTCCAAATGCTAATTATATAAATTTATATAAAAATTAAATTGAAAAAATACCAACTATGCAAAACATAACATTTTATGGAACAAATCATACCATGAGGCATTTAACTAGTAGCATAGAGCTTTGAATATATAAAAATGGACTGTGCTTTTTTTTTTGGGTTTGTTTTTGAATTTTGAATCTTGTTTCTGGGCTTGTTTTATTTTTATTAAGTCGAAAGGTTCTTTACAGTGATGTGTAAATGTAATGTAATTAATTGAGGTATGGTAAATAAAAAATAAAATCTTTTTTATATTTATTTAAGAGATATGGTAAATAAATAAAAATATAAATAAATTGGAGGTATGGTAAATAAATAAATAAAATATCAATAAATTGGAGTTATGGTAAATAAATAAAACTTCTTTTTATACTTACTGTAGTGGTAAGGTAAATAAATATAAATATAAATAAACTAGAGGTATGGTAAATAAATAAAACCTTTTTTTATATTTACTCCATAAACATTTTTATATTTACTAAAACTAAAAAATGAGGTTTTATTTAGGTGAAGCCTATGTTCCAAATACCATGGAACAAATTATTATTAATACCATGGACCAAATCCTGTATTTATAAAAGAGGTGTGGTAAATAAATAGATATAAAAGAGGTATATAGAGGTATGATAAATACATAAAAATATATCAAATATGATTATAAATCAACATCTAAGTATATATCAAGCCTATGGGCAGAATACCATGGTAAATAAAAGAAGTATGACAAATAAATATAAATATAAATAAACCAGAAGTATGGTAAAAAAGAAAACCTCTCTTTATATTTCTTTTTTTTTTGTAAGTTAGGGTAAACTATATTAGATCAAAATAAAACTTTACATATGCGTCGGGCTAAGATGGTAAACAGTTCTTAACCAATCCCATCCTTAGAGGCTTTCAAAATAGCGCAAGTTTGGGGTTGCCTCCTGTTAAACACCATGTTGAAGCACACACATGGTGTATGAGAGAGATGAGCACACACACACAAGACTCAACACAATGAAAGATAAGCGTGAGGCTTTCTTATTTTCCATTATACAAAGATGTACATTTATAGTACAATGGTGTGACTCTTGGTTTCATATTCCAAGGTCACTTGGACTCCATTGTGACTTTTCATATTCCACACCTACCCATGTAGGATTAGGTGTTCCAACATCCCCCCTTAATTCGAAGGGGTATGTGTGAGTCCAAGAAAAGAGTTGTAATACAAATCTGCAAAGTATACATGGCAGCACTTGGCTGAATCAACTCTCTGAAATGTTGGAAAGAAGAGGTGGTTTTAGGATGACCACAAACACTGGAACGCAAAACTTGTTGCAGTTCCCGGAACTCTTCCAAAACTGGCAAGAAGCTGAAGGCTTCTGCTAGAGGAATTGTCCCTCATAAAAAAAGGGAGACCTTCGACCTAAAAGAAGGGAGGTCTACTACCTGTGGTGGTTTTAGGTTGTCCACCAACCAAAGATGATGGTTTTAGGTTATCCACCAACCGAAAATGATGGTTTTGGGTTATCCACCAACCAAAGATGATGGTTTTAGGTTATCCACCAACCGAAAATGATGGTTTTAGGTTATCCACCAACCAAAGATGATGGTTTTAGGTTATCCACCAACCCGAGATGATGCTCATAGGCATCGTGTCTACGGCTACATCTAGAATCCGGAATGACGGGTGTGGCTCGGGCTTGCTTGAAACTGGCGGCTACATCTGCGAACATGGAATGAGAGTATGAGAGATTGTGGCTCGAGCTCTCGCTTGATACGTCGTCGAAGCTTGTACATGACCACCATTTTCCCCACATCGGGGACAAGGTGAGATGATGGCGAAAACTCAACTGCAAGTTTGCTCAATATCCGTGAACAAGTTCTAACATGTGTCGTAAACATCTTCTTGGCTGTTGATGCCCATTGCCAAGAAGCGATCCATCCAAGATGAATCTTGGTTCTTGCAGGAGACTTGTGTTTGAAGCATCTGTCTGAAGAATGGGTGTGTCAACCACAGTGCTTGCATGGATGAAGATCAAAACAGTGATCTTTCATATGGCCAACTCGATCACAATGTTGGCATTTCTCAATCTGTTGTGGAAGTGGAACAGGATCTGGAACAGCTGCAGGTGAACTATCATACATGAATCCAGCACTCTGAAATCTGATGGGCTTTGTGTAGTCTGGAATATGAAGGGACACATCCTTTTCATATCCAAGACCAGTTATGTGCTTGTTGTGGACAAGCTCTTCCCAAGGTTTGATGATGGGCTTCAGAAGTGCAGGCTGAACTGTTGCATCTACATGTACATCTGCTCTAGTACAAGGAACTGAATGTGAATCAACTGGAACTTTACTGACTTGCCACTGATGGGAGTCCTTCTCAATCTTCTGAACAGAAACAGGTTCAGAATGGTGACTCTTTTGCTGAAGTTCGTCTTGTTGGAGCTGAGATTCCAACTGCAAAAACTCAATCTTCTCATGTGCATATAGCAAACAACTTTGAATGTTACAAAGAGCATCCTTTCTCATTTTTATCATGTCATCAACATTGGAATGAATGAGGCTATTCAACAACTCTAATGCCTCATTGATTTTGGCCATTTCAACAACTTAGGCTCAACAAATGAAAGGGTGTCGGCTTCAACCGAAAATGCACCCGTTTACAATGTGATGCAATAAATACAAATGACTCAAGAAATTCTCAAAGTACAAAGTGTGCTCCTCAAATGATGGAGGGAAATAAACAATCCAACAACTCAAATACACTGATTCCAACTATGAATGAGCTACAAATTCCACTCAAAATACAATGTCAGCTCAATACAATATTTCTGAAAAATATGTGTAAATATGCAGCTGAAAACACTATGCAGCTGAATTTTTTCTTCAAATAACTGTTTTGCAGTGATGGCAAACTTGTCTTCAAATGTCAATTTCTTCAAAAAATCACCCTTCAAATCAATGCCACAAATCATTAAATGCAAGACTTCTCTTTTCTCTTCTATGTTTTCTGTCCATTTGCTTCACATGTCATTTTCTCTTCATTTCTGCTGTACAAATTTTCTCTCTTTCCTCTCTCTCTCTGCTGTTTTTTTTTTTTTTAATT
This sequence comes from Pinus albicaulis, assembly GCA_034641835.2. Lineage (NCBI taxonomy): Eukaryota > Viridiplantae > Streptophyta > Pinopsida > Pinales > Pinaceae > Pinus > Pinus albicaulis. The sequence goes on along the minus strand of CM076570.1, from coordinate 761,040,767 downwards.
TTAAATTAATTAAAAAATAAATTAATGGGAATTAATTAAAATAATGGAAAAAGGGATATTTATTGAAATGGGAGGGGAGGGAAATATTAAAATGGGATTAAAGTGAAATGGGATTAAAAATGGAATGTGGAACGAATTTAAAAGTGAAATAGTGATGGATTTTAAAAAATAAAAATTGAAAAGGAGTAGTACGTATGCAATGGGTTTTATTAATGGAGAGAGGGAATTAAAATCGAATTGGGAGTGGGGTATTATACGAGAGGAGTAGGCATATATTAAAATTAAATTAAATATGAAATTTAAAAAGGGAGGGATTATTATGTTAAATAGGAAGGGATTTATTAAAATGAAATGGAGCACGAGCTTTTAATAAAAAATATAAGATGGGAATGTATATACGTGAGGGAGGGTAGAACTGTAAGGTGAAGTCAAAGTGGGTAGCCGAGTGGTGGGAGCAGTTGGAGGGCGGGTAGGTGACGAAGCGTTGGGATGTTGAGAGCGCAGAGATAGCCGACGCGTGAGGGAAGGTGAACGCGTGGAATGGGAGCGGCGTATGGTGTGGAGTGCTGTATAGCGTGTTGGTAGGGTGTGTTAAAAAATTGCAGGAGCGTTTGAGAGGGAGTGCGTTGAGCGGTTTGCAGGCGGGCTGGCAGGGAGGAAGCGTTGCAGAAAGGCTGGAGGGAGTGCCGATGTATGGGATATGACGGAGTAGAGTGGGAGAGTTTGGAAGGTGCGGTGGGGAATCAGGGGCGCGGAGCGATAAGGGTAGCAGTAGAGGTAGAGTGAGGCGTATGCAGTGGGTAGAGCACGGCCTTGAGGGTCGATGTGTTATTATATGGAGGGGTTTATGCAGGTAGGAGGAAGCCTGCGTGGAGAAGGGAATGACAGATGCGTAGAGCACAGGAGTAATGGCGGAGCGATAAGGGAATAGATATGTAGTGGGAGGTGAATTAATACAAAATATTTAATAGAAATGAAATGGATCGTTGTGCGTTGAAGAGTGAGGCATGAGGTAGTAGAAGAATGCAGGGGTTTGGTGAAGGCCGAAAGGCCAAAAACTATTTTTTTTTTTTTTTTTTTTTAACAGCAGAGAGGAATAGCAATAGCAGAGGATTTTTCCTTCCAGCAACAGAATATCAGAAATTTTTCAGAAAATTGCAGAAAAACTCAGAAATTTTTACTTCAAAAACTCAGAATTTTTCTTCAAAAAATTGCAGAGGGCCATATAGCAGCAGAAAATTGCAGGATGATGAAATCTTCAGCAAAACTCAGAATTTTTTTCCATTAAAAACCAGAAACTTCTTCTTCATAAACCCAATTTTAAACAGTGTTTTCCAGCAACTCTTCAATGCATAAATTAATAGAAATTGCAGGAAAAATGAGAATGAAAACCTTCAGATGGGCAGTGTTGCCTTTCTTCAAAACCACTGCTGCTCTTCTTCAAAACAAATTCTGAATGCTGCTCTTTCTTCTGAATGCTGCTCCTTCTCCAAAACCACTTTCTGAATGTGGCAAAAATACTGCTACAAACACTTGAGTGCTGCAAAAAAACCAACAATTTTTGCAGATATGCATAGGCCATAAACACAAATGGCTCACTCAATTTGGAGCAGGGCCAGCAATCGCCCGCTCTGATACCATGTTAAACACCATGTTGAAGCACACACATGGTGTATGAGGAAGATGAGCACACACACACACAAGAGACTCAACACAATGAAGGATAAGCGTGAGGCTTTCTTATTTTCCATTATACAAAGATGTACATTTATAGTACAATGGTGTGACTCTTGGTTTCATATTCCAAAGTCACTTGGACTCCATTGTGACTTTTCGCATTCCACACCTACCCATGTAGGATTAGGTGTTCCAACACCTCCTAAGAGGAAACCAACCCCTTAAAAGCATCAAACAATCAATATTTACAAAATGTGTTGTGACACATATAAAAACAAAAGATCTATAGTATGTGCTGAAATAACAGAAAACAGAAAAGAGCCAAGTAGTTGCATAGTCATGGTGTTCCTTCATCATCCTCTGAAGCAGGGTCCTCCTCGATGCGGCATCCGTATTCATGCACAATGACCTCCTCCTCAGCGGAGGACATGCACGGGGGCTTTGTTGCGGTTGCGCAGAAGATGGGAACGACTGGGTACTCAGCATCAGGAACTCGCATCAAAAATCCATCCGAGTCCATGATCCACACATCTGTGTCCTCCCCCAAGGCCTCTTGAACTGGGAGAGGCTCGGATTTTTGAGGAGTGGGATCCTCATAGTGCACAATGGTGGACTTATTGGGGCCTCATCTGCCCCTATGATTCTCCTGAGCTAAGGCGATTTCCTCTTGGGCGTGCTCATACCGCTGTAGTGATTCCCTGTCATGGCTACCAGAATAGGAGCCATCAATGGATTCCAGATGGTGATCCTGACCGCGTTGATAACAACCCAAGAACACACCTCTTTGGCTACCCCTGATGGTCGTTTGGCGCTGACACAAAGCCATGGGGGGGAAAACAGACAGAGAGGGAGAGGTCGGGCTAAAAGCGGTGACGTGGTCAATAGGGGAGTGCACAACAGATAAGCACAGCAGGGAGGTGCGCAACAGAGATTTATGCAGTAGGGGGGCGCACAGAAAGGGGGCACACAGCGATGCATCCTGCCTCAGAAAGCGCGCAACGGGATGAATCCGAAGAACTGGGGAATTATGGAGGGAGGTGCACAACCAGGGGGGACACCGCATGGAGCACGCAACCTGAAGGGAAACAGCAGGAGAGGCTCCCGGAAAGCTAGCACCAGTAGGGTGGCATGCGAGAGGGAGAGCGCGCAGTTGGGGGAGCACGCAGGGAAACTGTGGAAGCAACAGAATGGCAAGGGAGGAGGCGAAGAAGGCTCTGGAGGCCAACTGGAGTAGCATAGGGATGACAGAATGAGGAAAGACCGCGTCTTTTAAATACCTGTGGCACAAGCACAGATGTTGTGCGATTTTGTGGCACACTTGCATATGTGAGTTGGGACAGCTCACTTGGGGTTTTATGTGATTTAGTCTATGGCAGAAGATCAAGTGGATTAGAGTGTTCATGCGAATGATAGTTGAGAGGAGGTTTTGCATCAGGTTAAAGCTGGCGGTGCAGGAGTTCGTCAGCCTGTGCATGGGATGGACTGGCTTTGCACATTTTCTTCATGTCACCCGCATCCGGTGTAACCTCTCTTTATATTTACTCCGCACTCCTCTTTATATTTACGAACGCTGAGAAAATATGTTTTATTTAGTTGAAGCCTAAGGGTCAAATACCCTAATATTAATATTATTAAATTTAATAAGGTTTGTATTTGAGTACACTACATGCATTGACCATCTCACATAAACACGTAAACGTAAATGTAAATGTAAAAGTAATGTTTAACATTTAATATTTAAAATTTAATCTAATGTCAGCCCTAATGAAAAATCACTTCTCTCTCTATATATAAATTTAAAACAAATAAAGTGTCGAAATGTATTTGTGAGGAAGCATCTATGTCACAGTGCGAAGGGTGAAAGTGAAAAAATAGTTGTGAGAAAGGATTTTGGGAGCTGTGCAGACTGGAAAATGAAAAATAACATTTGTGGGAAAGGATTTCACAGAAGTGAAAAAATATTTATGAGAAAGGATTTCGTGAGTTGTGTGTTGAGATTTTTTGTATTTGGGGTAGCATCAGTTGTGCTCTAGCTCCGAAATTTTGTGGAGGGACTAGAGTACACTTGATCTACAAGACCTAGAAATTGATTTGGGAAATTTCATCTGGTTTAGGAGATATTAAATTAATTAATTATTTAATGTATTTCCTAAGTTAAAACTTAGGTAACTTAAATAATTAAAGTGAATTTAATTAAAAATGTAATGAAATTGTCTTAAGTCACATGGATCAAGCTTTCTTTTAATCTTAGCCATTGATTCAAGATTTGATCATGACTGTTGATTTTCCAACGAGAAAATTATAAAGGAAAGGCTTGGGGTCATTTGTAAGGACACACAGAGGCAGAGCACTGAAGCTAAGTTGAGATTCTAGGGCGGGTTTGCTAAGAATTCTCAGAAGTGTTTCAGTTGCAAAGAGGGGAATTTATGCCAAGGGGATGATCTAATGTTTAGGTCTAGAATTAGGAAGAGGCAGAGATCATCTTAGAGAGACAACGCGGAGAAGTAGGAGGGCAGCAAGAGGAGGGCAGCAATTTGTGCTACGCAGTGCTGCGCAATCCCTCAAGGACAACTTAATTAATGCAGGAAACCCTATGGGGTTACGCAGAGACCCTAAGGGGCAGTATAAGGCCCGCGTTACCCAGTATGGGGTAACGCAGACCTTTCTAGAGCAGCGTTGAGGTTTAGAAGGGCTTCAGAGGCTAATGTCGAGGCTTCAGGGGCAGCGTTGGGGTTTCCAGGCCCTAATTTTGGCTTAGTTCTGTAAATCTCGTTTGAGGGTGTGGATTAGTCATTATTTTGGCCCTAGATCAGCCAGTGAGATGTAGATCTATTATTTCTCTGTCAAGTTTTCCAGATTTGGAACCCAGGCTTGTTGTATTCAGAAAATTCATAATAATAAAACCCTCCAGAAGCCAGAAGACCATTTTTCCCACATTGGGTTTTTCCGGGGACTATTTGTCCAGAAATAACTGTGTCACTTTGTCTATCTGTGCATGAACTTGTTCTAGATCTGGATTAGTGGAGATCTGTTATGTGTTTTGCTTCGATTTTAACTTGAATTTATTCAGTTAGTAACTTGTCTAAGTAGGAGGAGCGTAACCATATTAACAGTAAATAATTTTTGCATAAAGTGTAAAGATTCAGAAATTTCCACACTGTACGGAGTGGAAAATAATATTTGTGGGAAAGGATTTCACAATACGAACTGCAATATATTTTCAGGTTTGATTTCGTTTGCTCCTGCATTTTATATTTTTCTACCTTCATGTTTTTAACTTTTCATCTACTTCGACTTGATCGATGCGATCATGTGTAATCAATCACTCTTACCACCAAATTAGAATGATTTAATTTCTATCTTTGGCGAAACACCACCAAATTAGAATGATTTGATTTATGACTTAGGCGAAACACCACCAAACTAGAATGATTTAATGTCTTCCTTGCCTAGTGAATCACTCTTACGACCAAATTAGAATGATTTAATTTTTGTCTTTGGCGAAACACCACCAAATTAGAATGATTTTATTTCTAACTTAGGCAAAACACCACCAAATTAGAATGATTTAATTTCTTCCTTGCCTGAAACTTTGTCCCTCTATGAAACAAAGTGATTTCAAAAATCTATTTCTAAATGTGTAAAAAACTAGCCTATATCCATCTTAACTCAGGATCTATCAAGCGTGGAGAGAAATCACATTTGAGGTGCAAACCTTTCCTCAAGTTTTGCACCTCTAGATCCGGAAATAAGATAGATCTAAGCTGGTTGTATTTATTATTGAAAAATAATTCAAAAAAATGGAAATTTTTTACTTATTAATCTTATTCAGTGAAAAAAAATCAACTAACAAATTGAATATAAATAATTTATTCTCCATATATTGTTGTTTTTAATCCAAATGACCATAATCTAATTGTTGGCACAATAACTTTTGGGCCAATATAAATCCAAACCAACATGAGAACCACTTAAGTAGAAACATCAAAGCAATCACAATTATTTGATAGTAGAAGAAAGTGGTGCATCAACGATGGTAATGGGAAGAACCGAGGATGAAAAGTGGGTGAAGGTAGTGAGTTATGAGGATTAGGCCATGGTGAAGGCAGCAAGTTTCAAATGATGAGGTAGTGGTGAGATTTAAGGTTAAGAAAGTTTTTTTTTTTTTGGACTAATTCTATTAATAAAAACATAGTGTACAGGTCGAAGCTTGCCTCCGGAATCGCTATGCTAGCCAATTCTGGCGGGATCAGGGTTCAAAAAGACAAAAAACTGACTGCCCTAGATGGGGAAACCAGTCTGAAAATCGCTGCCCTCAATGGGGAAACCAACATTGTCCAGAAACAACCAAGAGTTTGACAAATTGTTCAGAAAATACATAATAACAAAGAAATTAATCAAAACCGAGAGAAGAAACCTCTCGTTTCTGTGGCTGAATATCATGCTAGGTGTCATGCGTCTGTGGCGGTGGCTCCTCAACGATAAGACACCTGTATTCATCTGAAGATTCATCATCTTTCTTCGAGTGTTGGGCAGTGGGTTCTGGTGTGGTAGCAGTGCGCACAAGGCTGGCGCTAACCTTTCTCCTTTCACCACCTGACCATTCAGGACTTTCACTTCCATTGCCTTTGTTGTTGGAGGAGTGAGTTTCAAGCTTGACTAGAATGTAGAAATTTGATAACTGATATTTTATACACCAAGATTCTCCTAATCACACACTATTTTAACTTCATGCACAATACAGAATCTCTTCTACCATTGATCATTAATTGCGGAAATAAAAACAATCGCATGCGCACATTAAAACCATAAACAATCACACATATGAACACAATATTTTATGGGAAAGTTTAAAGCTGAAAATCCCCAACTATCTATATATTATATGTCATAGAGATCATGTAACAATCATTATACAAAGCTCCTCACAAGCTCTCAGTATAATCTCCAATTGCTACACACTAAACAGGTCCGATCTAGTAAATCACATGCTCCAATCTCTGCCACCTGATAGCCTGCCTCTACTGCGTAATCACTGCTGAAGAATGGCTCTGAATGAACTCGAATTGGTCCAGCCTTGCTCACGCAATCCTCATTGGCATCTCCAATCACTGTTTGTTGCAAATCATGCAACAGTATAGTCACAACTGATAGTCACACTGCTCTTTCACCTACCTCTTCACTGGTCTCCGCTAAAATTGTCCATGCACTGTAGTTAACTGATGTATGCTTTAGTTGATTAATGAGTTAATAATTAGTGAATTAATTAATAATTAATTCACACCACTCTCACTAGTGTATCAATCAGTTAGACTAGATACAACTAGCTCAACTATGTTTAACTCAGTTAAACTGAACACAACTCCATCAACTACTTCAATAACTCTACCAAACTCTGTCACATGAGTTCTAACTGAAGTCTCCATACAATAGCTCCACTTAACCCTCAGGAATAGCGTAATTCCTTCTGTCAACTCCTGTGCCACACCTGTGCACTTAAATAAAGTGCTCCAAGAGAATAAGATAATGTTTATAGTCCAAATATCATTAAGAGCTAATAATATTCGACATATCTATTTTTAGACTGGCAATCTAAAAATAGATTCCACCCAATATGTCTAAAAATAGAAGTCCATCTATTTTTTCCGACTTGACCAACCATCCACAATAGCATCCTGCAACTCATAGAATATGATCGACATGTCTAAAAATAGACATAGTCTAAAAATATACTTGCGCCAAAAATAGCCTGCAGGCCTACTTAGTGAAGGCGACTTCTTTCCACTAAGCTCATCATCTTGTTGCAATCTCAACACGGAAAAGCATCAGATTTCTGAGAGTGTTGTGGAGGTGCTAAAGCGATTGTGGATTTCCATGGTTGCTTTCTGGAACCTGTCCCCGCAGAGCTTGAAGGCGCTTCCTGGAAGCTGACGGTGATTGTGGTTGTAAGTCGGGGTCTATCAATGGAACAATCATAGTGGAAATGGGCAGAATTTTCTTCAGGAGACAGAGAGCAACTATCGTATTGAATGGATATGGGACTGACCCCTTCCTCTACCACAGCGGCAACGCATTCGATGCCTCTGCGGCATGCTGGAGCTGGAAGGAGCGTGAGGGAGGCTAGAAAGTGAAGGCGATGGGGTCGGCAAGCTGAAGCTGCAAGATGGAATGACAACAGGTGAAAATGGGCATCAGAGCAAACAAAAAATGGAGGTCGCAATGCGTCTTTGTGGGCGAGTGAGAGCTCAGAGCTGAGATAGCATAAAGATAAATGCGGCAAGAGTAGAATGGCAGCGATGGAGGATGCAGAGCCATTAATAAAATCTCTGGGCGGTGTATCAGACAAACATTAAGGCTGAGAGCATAGACAATTAATGCGATCTGAGGCGAGCAGATGAAGTAGTTAAAGGTTGTTGGACAGGCCTCATGCGTGGCCATGTAGCTAGGCCATGTGTCACACAATGGGCCTACCACCTCCATCCTTATTTCAAACACCCGCATCCGAGGAGCTTAAGAAAGTTGTTAATGAATATGATGGTAGTGGTGGCCAAGGTGATTAGTAATTTTAAAAAAAATAGAAAATGTGAGAATTATATATGTGTGTGTGTGTGTGTGTGCGTGTGTGTGAATCTAATGGTTAAGAGCATGTGTTTCTTTTTAAGACGTCGCAGGTTCAAAACCAAGGGGTAGAGTATGTATGTATTTGTAGGCTTAGTAATTAAATCACTACACGAAAGTGAGTCGCTTGTCCCATAAACAAGAGGGTCTCATGCACCAATTTAATAGTTGATCTCATAAATAAGAGGGTCTCATACACCAATTTAGTGGCTTGACCGTGACTTTTAAATTAAATTATATATATATATATATATATATATATATATATATATATATATATATATATATATATATATATATATATATATATATATATATTATAAATAATTAATACATATTTTTATTTGTATATAAATTAATATTACTTTTATTTTTATTGGTACACAAATAAGAAAATGAATTTATTGTTTCCAATAGTTCCTGGACTTAAAAAGTAGATATAACCAAAGAGTCAAAAGTTATTTTGTTTATTGATTAGTGTTTAAATTTCTTTTTATATTTTTTTTAAAGTATGTGATTGTTAATTTTGTATAGTGTGATATGTGAAATAATATTTTAATATTTAAGAATTATAGTATTAAGCAAAGTTGAAAATAAATTATGTGTAATTATTTTGTGTTTAATTTTGTGAAATTTATTTATTTTAAAAATTATAAAAATATTGTACGTAGACTAAAAATGACAACTGCAATTATTCCGAGTCTTAGACCTGAAAAACTACACCACAAAAACCTCCAATCTACCAGTTAAATATATAGTTGTATATAAATAAATTATATAATAATTTTATAACCATGCAAAGATAAGTGAAACAAATTCTATCTTTATATATATGTTTGTGCATAGAAGTACAATTTAAGTAGGCTTAATAGTGTTCAAATTTAGATAGAGATAAGGTATGTATTTTTTATATAAAAGGATTCTTTGACCTAACATGTTGTAAATTGTTATTTTTATTTTAAAATCCTCATTTTAAGATACTTCGGGGAAATGCTAATATTTAAATCATTCCCTGAGATTAAAAAAAAAAATTGGTTGGTTAAAGAGACTTGATGTTCTTAGGATTCGATATATATGTACTTGCAAAGTGTTTAAGAGGTTAATCCCCTCTGCGGAGAGAGGCAATCCCTACTAGCCCAGATAGGGTCTAGCAACAATCAAACACGCTACAGTGTAGGTTCCTAATTGCAAATAAACCGACTTGCGAGGAAGGCTTACCTGGAATCCAACGTTGTCGTTTGTAGAAGAGGTGGTGGTCCCGTTCCTTTGCCCTGGCAGATCACAACCCTCACGATCTCCATGATCGGACACCTACACATGCAAGAAACAACACAAACGTAAGCATAAAATCCAGTATATACAACTATATGTCAGTCGAAGAGGACATAACTCATGAACATAATCAAGAACAAGAGTGGAACCATAACCAATAGTCGCTTATCATTAATGAGTCAAAAGAAGAATACAACCAGAGCTTCGACGCAGCGCTCTCCTTTGGCGGGTTGTCAGCAAAACATGTCTCGATAAAGCCTGTCAAGGATGGGATAAGCCTCTCTCTCCGGATACTTGACAATAGTCTCCTTGCTTGGATTTGGCCTTAAGGGAATCAAGAAGGCTCTTGCAGCATAAGGATATGAAAGCTCTTGGGGACTAGCTTGCAAAGGAGATGAGCAAGCTTTTATAGATGGAGGAAGCGGAGTTGGGATCCCTATAATTATGGGATTGGCTTTATCATCAAGGAAGCTTCCATGAGAGGTGGCAAACCACTTCCTCTCTATGGAAATCCGTAGCCAAACCTCCCAACTCAAGATAGATATCAGTCCAGGAATTTGTTAGGACGAAACTTTCACCATTTATTTTTAAAAAACACCTCTTAATATGGTTGGCGCGGGTGCGGCTCTATGACAGAGCACCAATTGGCGCACCCTCTTTGGAGGATTTGCCCCCTTGGCGCGAGGGCTGAACTGTGGAACCGCGCCAATGGAAAAAGAGCTATTTTTAGGGTTTTTGCAGGGAGATGTCTTTAGGGCAATGAAAGCTCATCTTCAGAGGGATGCAATGAAAGTATTTTCAAGTCTTGTCTCTGCTCACAGGAAATGGAATGAGCCCTCCAATGTGTGGGATGGGGAATGGCAGGGACGGTGAGAAATTGTTGTGTAACAGATGCCCCCTAAAGCATGAGGCCAGAGAGAGAGAGAGGGGTGAAATTCTTTACGAGAACATGCCGACCGAAAACACTGCCATCGGAAAACCTGCGAAGCGAAGTACAACTGATGTCTCAGATACATGATATATATGTGTGGTATGGGCGCAGCCATCCATAACAGAGTATACAATAATCGAGATCTAAGGCATGGACGCAGCCATCTAGAGAGGATTGATAAATAGACTCAGGTATGGTCACAGCCATCCAATCAGTGAGTCATGTAATAATAGTCCATAAAATCGCAGCCTGGATTCCAACAGACAAAATCCAGGGTCTTGCGCTCCATCTCGACCCGAACGAAGTACAAGTTCAAGCATGTGAATACATGAGCTGAAGTCGAACATGCAAGAACATCGTCTGATTACTAGCCAATGATGAAAGCTGTTAACAGACGTGAGAGGTACCACTAATAATGACAATGGCCCTCAAGGTACTACAGGTACAATCTACGGCATGTGAATCAATGAGCTGGCGTCGAACACCCGTAGAATCACTCGATCGGAGGTCGATAATGAAAACCTCGCGTCGAATGCGAAGAACCTGCCATTGAGGCATGCAGGCATCAAGGCACCAAAAGGGAGTCTCTAGATCAGCTTTCTGGATAATGATCTGAAGTCGACAGGAAGAGACCTTGATCGAAGGTGGGCCATAGTGTTTCCCACATCATCGACACGAGATAGAGGAACATAATTTTTTTGTGAATTACGATCATATGAGAATCAGAGGAAGGTTGGTACTTGCAGAGGTCAACTTCTCTTGAACATATAAACAGCACGACAGTGGACTTCGCAGTATTTGACATCAAAATATCAGAGGTCATGATGACGAGGCAAAGAGCAGATGAGAGGTCAAAAGGGATCACCCAAACCCACGGAGGCAAGTGCAAAAGGATATGAGATGTCCCCAACCCGACACGAATGCAGACAAGTGCCATGTTCAAGAGTGACATATTGCCGACACAACAATGATGCTGGTTCCATTTTCCCCACCATTTCAGTGAGTACCTCTTTATTTTTACACAAGCTTGAAGAGGATACCATATGCTTGTCATATAAATCCGTCCTTCGGACGAATCCATCTTAGTACATTTAACAAGCCCTAGGAAGGAGAAACTCGAATAGCGTCATTACGAATGAATCCGATGTCATCAGGGTTTAACGAGTCTAAGAAAGGAAAAACTCGGTGTCTTTTCATGTTTAGAGAGTTTGAAAAGACCGCGGAAAAGTAAACTCCAACGGTCCCTTTTTGTAAATAGTTCCTCAGATATGAAAAGGTAGAAAACTATGTCTGAGAAAACCTCCTAGTCGCAATAGGCTAGGGTATTCCTTTTTCATAAATAATCTATCCCAGCCCGAAAAAGGGGTAAACGTATACTGGGTAGATGTCATTTCACGGCCACTTTAACGAGATCAAAACGACAAGGAACTCGGCAATATTTTCATGTTTAGAGAGTCAGAAAAGAGCTGAAAGATGACTCCTCCTGGAGGAACGAGTGGTATAAAGGGTAGCAACTGGTTCCGGCAATGGTGGAACTACTCTGAACAAATAAAGGTCAAGAGGCTGGCTAACAAGACCACTCATCGCAACGATTCCTCGGGAACGGGTAAAACAACCAAGTGAAGGCATATGATCGGCCTAGTAGATAGTGACGATGGAGTGAGAAGACCAAGGCTCATCTGGCAAAAACAGGCTGATAAAATGGCAATCACAAGAGGTAAAATAGTAATGGTTTCATTTTTACACAAGCTTGAAATCAAAAAACTTTGCTTGAAGTTGGTTTCATTTTTACACAAGCTTGAAACAAAGATAAACTATGCTTGAAACCGGTTTCATTTTTACACAAGCTTAAAACGGAAACAAACTATGCTTGAAAAAGTAAGCATGCCCCCCAGCATGGTGACTCAATTCGAGGTACATGCCCCCAAGCTTCAGTCCATATGAAAGGCAGATGGAGTGAAGGTTCAAATTACGAGACCAAGAGATAGACTCGACTGGTATTTTACGAGAACTTATCAAAGACTCGAATTGAACAAGAACGTGTTTCATTATTTTAACGAGGTTGACACATTAAAAGAACTATCCTCAGGACACCTTGTTTCATGGTTTAAGGAGCTTGACACAAGACAAGGAACTCTGCTCCAACAACCTTGTTTCATTTTTTAGGGAGCTTGGCACAGGAAAAGCACCATGCTCCAACAACCTTGTTTCATTTTTTAAGGAGCTTGACACAAGAAAAGGAACCATGCTCCGAACGACCTCATCATAATGAACAAGAAGTCATCCCTTCCAAGAGTTCCACTCCCGATGGAAGGAAAACATCTTGGAATTCAGGACCGAATGCCCCCAGCACCTGATGCACAACGACACTATCACTGGGTACAGGCATGGGGTAGGTAGCCACATAGTTGACCTGCGGTGGGGCAGATACAACGGGTGGATAAAAACCAGGAAGGTATGATGGCGGGCCAGCTGCCATATCAGGACCAAAGAATGACAGTTGATCAATGGTCATGATCCATCCTTCATGTGGAAAACAGACCACACGAAAAAGGGAGGAGACAAGCGCTCCCATGGCATAGGTGTAATCGCGCCCCAAGAGCAGATTGAAATCCAAGGGGCCTGGAACAACCATCACGTCCATATGGACGGTTTTACCTCCAAAAGTAATAGGTAACCTTGGAAGGATCCCTAAGGGTTGACTCGTTCTTCTGTTAAATGCCAACAATTTCTACGTAACAGGCGCAAGCGGCGGCGAGCCAAAAGCTTGCCAAGTAGTCGAGGATAGAATACTAACAAACGCACCTTCGTCTATAATGGTGCTGGGTACGACCAGACCAAAAGCCTGTACTGTGATCTCGAAAGGCACATAAGACGGAAGGCGGTATCCTAAAAATTGACTCCAATCAAAGGAAGCGAGCAAACTACTTGGAGGGGCTACCATCGAATCGAGATGGTCTTCCCCTGATGTTATGGAAGAAGAAGGAGCATCCTCCACGACCTCCATATCGAAGGCGGGAGGAGTATCCTTCGGGACCTCCATCATGGGAGGCGGTGGAGCAGCTTCTTGAGGTGTAGGGATAGGAGAATCTTTCTGCAAGTCCGAAAAATCTGAAGAAACAAGAAGAACCTGAGGGATGTGAGATCCACTCTTGATGGAAAAGACCTGGTGCACCGTAGATGGGACCAGCTCAACCGAGCCCACGACCAATGGTTGGTCAGGGACGGATTCTTGAACTTGAATTTCCGGGGGAGCGGGATCGACCAAGGATGACTATTGACCAATCGTAGGATCAGCTAGCGGAGGACTCAAAGAAAGCCGTTTATAACCAGCCGGGAGGCATGGTGTAGAAACAGTTGAGTTGTCCAAAACTCGCTTGGCTTCATCCATATACGGACAAAGGTGAATGGCATGGTGCCCTTCACACAACTTACAGGGATTGGTAATCTTACCCTGCTTCTTAGGAGCATTACCAGCACCAGCCGAAGACGTGCCCCCAACCTGACTCTCGGAAGCCAAAGGCAATGGTGGACGACCATTGGACCATACTTCGAGTACCTTGGGAATGCCAAGGCAGTCTCGAAGAAGATGGTCTCCCATGCACAACATGCAAGGGAACTTGACTTTCCGTGGAGGGTTGGAAGGTTTATCAAGAGGAGACTTCTTAGGTGCAATAGCCGAAGAGCTAGCCTCTCCCTTACCAGACTTCTTCTTCTTTGTCTTCTTCTTCTTCTTCTTAGCCACCTGGTTACTCGAATCCAGACTTTCACCAGGCGAAGTAGAAGAGGAGGACGCAGAAACAGGCGAAGAAGGGGAGAGGTCCACCTTGGAATCAGCATGATGATGTTCAGGTGGAGGAACTAATTGAACAGTAGTTGAGACATTCGGAACCACATAGGTTGAAAACAACCAAACAGGCAACCCAACAGTTAACCCAGGAAGGGACAACGTTGCCATGTAAGGAGCGCCAACATTTCCAAAAGAAGGAAAAGGACTAGGATTCCCATCGAAGGGGATTCCTTGGTTGGTGCACTCCGGAAAAGTTGCCATCAACAACTCAAAACCCCACACGGGCTAAAAACCAAGGCACACAATCAAACGGCCAACAAGAAAACTCTAACAGGGCGTGTGATCGCGGGTGATTTATTTTACCACATTGAAAAATAAGAAACTTCACCGTTTCATGTTTTAAGAGTCGAGAAACGGTTGAAAAGGTGACTCTATCTCTTTCATATTTGACACAAGCGTGAAAGGACAAACGCTTGGTGATCCTTTCAAATTTAGGGAGTCAGATAAGATCAAAATGACTACTCTGGAATACTAGGCAAAGGATGTACCAAATAACCGTGAACTGCAATATACACCTTGGTTTCAAAATGAAAGAGAAATCAACCAAGGACTTAACGTACGTGCAGGAAATCTCCCTGAATGCTGTGTCCGGTGTATCACGGGTATAGGGCGGCAGACTCAGCTTCCTATGGATAAAGGATAGAAACCTAGTGGGGTCTCCCTTTATATACGCGACGGTACGGGGAGCACAAGTCCGTACTACGCTGTCTAAAGCCAAGAGGCGAACGACAGCTACTAGGTTTAAAGACGCCGGAACACGTCTCTAGCCTAGACCTCTAAATGTGTTTCGTTAGATTTCAATGCTTCCTTAGTGTAAATTGAGTAAATTTTAAAGTTTATCTTCAATTACGTTTCAGTTTCAAGGCCCTACCGTATGTCATATGACAATCTCCTGTATGCAGCGATATGAGAAAAGAAATATTTTCATTTTGATGAATGCTATCTAGTTAAGGGAAGAGCTTCAAACAATGATGCAACAAACAACAACACTGCAAACGAAATCCTTCCAAACTAGATGAATTTCACTATCCAAAAGTAATCTCAAACATTCAATGATGCGAATAATGCAATGTAATCTATGCAACATCCTCTTTTTTTCCGAAAACTATGCAATTGTAATCTATGCACAATTTCCTTTTTCTTTTCAAATTATAAGAATGCACTCAATACATTTTTCAATGAAATGAGAATCTACTTGATGCATGCTTTCAATGAAAGAGAATGCACTCATAGCGATTTTCAGTTTTCAATCATTAAACAATGTGATCTAAGTTCAATGATAAATCTCAAAAAATACTTTTCAATGCAATGTGATCTAATGCATTTTAACGAAAAGCAAACTATGAGACGAAAACTAAAAGAACGCTAATCTCCTTAATCAAGGATGAATGCAAAAGAGATGTAAACAAACACTAAGAATGCAATCGTTGTTTCGAACAATTTGTAACGAAATCCCTCAAAAGGCGACAAGACACATAAGGTCAAACGCAAAGAGGACTTCCAAAGAAAGAGATCAAAACAAGGCATTCATTCCCTTTTACATCAAACAATCATGGAAATAAGACATTTCAAACAATGAGCAATGTAATCTATGCTCATATAGTGAAAATACCGGAAGGGAAAGACACACTGGTGAAGGATTTAGGGAAAAAATCTCAATTTTCATACACCCTGAAATTGGCTCGACTTGTACATTGACAACTAGCGCCAACTGGCGCGACTTGCACACTGACAACTAGCACCAATGGCCAATTGGCACAGGTTGCTAACTGAAAACAAGCGCCAACGCCTGAAAATGAAAAAACAAAGAATTTCTCCCAACCAAGACCAGACTCACCACTTCAAGCAGAATCTCCAAGACTCAAATGAACCATGTGATCTAGGCTCAAAGCGAGACACATACAGATCAAGCTAAAAAAGCTCAAAACAGAGTAAACCCTAGTACCTCACAGGATTGGCGCGACTGTGAGGCTGAAACTAGCGCCAGAAAGGAATTGGCGCAGGTAATACACAAGCAACCTGTGCCAATGGGCGCGACTGTCAAGCTAAAAAGCGCGCCAGTCGAGTTTCCCAGTCAAAAATAAAAAAGAGCAATCCAACAAGCAGACCAGTGATAATCAAGCTATCCAAAAGCCAAATTCACAGAAAGAACCAGCCCAAAAGAGCTGATCAAGCAAGGAGGATCAAGAAATCGACCGAAAAGGCAAGACAATGCTCCAAGTGTTCAGTTTACAAACTAAACCGGAGATTGACTGAAGCAGCTTTGATCTACTTCGCAATTGCAGAGCAAAAGCGTTTCGAAGGCTATCTGGCCAACTTCAGGCTCCGTCTATAGCTCATAAAACGAACGACAACAAGCTAACGATCCCCAGTGGAGTCGCCAAATTGTTGAAGAGGTTAATCCCCTCTACGGACAGAGGCGATCCTTACTAGCCCAGATCAGGTCTAGCAAAAATCAAACATGCTACAGTTCAGGTTCCTAATTGCAAATAAACCGACTTGCGATGAAGGCTTACCTGGAATCCAACGTTGTCGTTTGTAGAAGAGGTGGTGGTCCCATTCCTTTGCCCTGGTAGATCACAATCCTCACGATCTCCGTGATCGGACACCTGCACATGCAAGAAACAAAACAAACGCAAGCATAAAATCAAGTATATACAACTATATGTCAGTCGAAGAGGACATAACTCATGAACATAATCAAGAACAAGATTGGAACCATAACCAATAGTCGCTTATCATTAATGAGTCAAAAGAAGAATACAACCATAGCTTCGACACAGCACTCTCCTTTGGCGGGTCGTCAGTAAAACATGTCTCGATAAAGCCTGTCAAGGATGGGACAAGCCTCTCTCTCCGGATACTTGACAATAGTCTCCTTGCTTGGATTTGGCCTTAAGGGAATCAAGAAGGCTCTTGCAGCATAAGGATATGAAAGCTCTTGGGAACTAGCTCGCAAAGGAGATGAGAAAGCTTTTATAAATGGAGGAAGGGGAGTTGAGATCCCTATAATTATGGGATTGGCCCTATCATCAAGGAAGCTTCCATGAGAGGTGGCAAACCACTTCCTCTCTATGGAAATCCGTAGCCAAACCTCCCAACTCAAGATAGATATCAGTCCAGGAATTTGTTAGGATGAAACTTCCGCCATTTATTTTTAAAAAATACCTCTTAATATGGTTGCCACGGGTGCAGCTCTATGACAGAGCACCAATTGGCATGCCCTCTTTGGAGGATTTTCCCCCTTGGCGCGAGGGCTGAACTGTGGAACCGCGCCAATGGAAAAAGAGCTATTTTTAGGGTTTTTGCGGGGAGATGTCTTTAGGGCAATGAAAGCTCATCTTCAGAGGGATGCAATGAAAGTATTTTCAAGTCTTGTCTCTGCTCACAGGTCACGAAATGAGCCCTCCAATGTGCGGGATGGGGAATGGCAGGGACGGTGACAAATTGCTGTGTAACACAAAGTATTTCAAAAATAAATATTAAGGAGTTTTAACTTTCTTAAGATTTTTTTTTCCAAAGTATCCTAACCATTATTCTAAAATTTCCATTAAAATTTATTTGAAAAAATATGTATATTTAATATAAAATATTGAATTTTCTTGATGGGGTGGTAATTAGGTATAGTCCACGGCATTTAATCCCCTCTCCACAAAGTAATTATCATGAGGAAGTGTGTTAGTGAAGGTTTTGGGTCGAGTGGAAGATGAAGGTTCTCGATCACATTCTGGTTATATTTGTTATTTGGATAAAAATTGGATTTGTTAGTTGGCTTTAGGGAATGGGCTGCAGGAGCATGATCGTTGGAATTTCTCTAGGAGCGCAGGTTGGCTATTTGTCTCTGCCATTCCCTTCACTATGTTTTGGGATAACAAGGTCGAACAACATTCTAAGCACTGATGGTTCTGGTGATAGTCTAGGGCATAATTATTTTGGACCCAGGGTCATTGAGGCTTGTCTAGGAAGAGGGAAAGCTCTTGGAGTTCAGAAGGGCTGGTCACCAGGGCAGGTGATTACCACAACGTCTGCTCTTGAGGTCTCGTCTATTTCCTTTTCACTGGTAAAGTCTTCATGCTTTGATTTACTTTCAATTCGCGCTTTGTACTTGGGTTGTTCTGACATTTTCAAAGTTGAAGTGTTGGTATAGTTTATAGTGTTTGACGTTGAGGTCATCAGAGCTGGCATAAGTCTACTTGTGGGTTTTTTTTATTGTTCCATGTAATTTTTCTCTGGTGGACTAGTGGGGAGAGGGGTTGTCACCTCTTGGATATTTTTTCTTTTTGTGGGGTCTAGGAGGTTTCTTCATCTCAAGGGGGGTTGGAGGAGGTTGGTTCTTTGGCTATGGTTCATGGTTAGTGTGGGAAGCCACTAGTGTTGTCCAAATAGGAGGGTGGAAGGTGTTTGACAAACCTTTAGAGGTTATCCTTGGCAATTCCATTGCACACTCAACTTTATGTCTTTGGTTGAAGAGGAAACTTGGGCTCGTCACAAGAGTTGGTTCATCATGAGTAAGGATTTGAGGGGACAGTATGAAGTAATTAGCCAAAGATTCATGCAACACCATCAGGGATGCACCCATAGGGGCGTAGGGCCTTGGGGCCGAGGCATTACCCACTACATAGAACACCAGGATTTTGGAGAAGAGATGGACCAAAAACCAGCCGATTTGCTAGGGAGATTAGACTTATCCTCTTCACTTGATTCTCTAGAAGCATATATTCATCAGGTTACCTCACTCTTAAAGTAGTTGGCTCGATATCAACATGAGGATCGTAACAAAATTATTCTTTTATGAACAATCTCCAACACAATTAATGGAAAATGAAGGATAGGTTGGTCTCACCACACAACAACCAAAAAAGGGTTCAGGAGAGGCTAGACTGGATCAAAGGTAAAATGGAACACATGGAGGTTCACGTTCATGAAGCGTTTCGTCCTCCTCTACCACTAGGGAACGGTCTAATCGCTCCAACTCCGGGTAACTTTCCTGACCAAGGATGGTTGTTGGTTGTTAGGCTCTTCTAGTTAGTTTGGACTATCTGCATGTGGTCTTCCAGTTTTACTTTGTTGTTGTCAATATTTTTTTTCCACTATCTTGTGACCAATAATTCTGGTAGGAATGAGGCCAGAAGTTTTTTGCAACCAATATTCTCACAATATATCTTTAAAATGACTTAGTAGAAAAAAATTATTAAAAAAAAAACATAAACATTGAATTCATAACGTTATAAAATACGACACTGGAGTATGTGTTGCACAGCAATTTGTCACCATCCCTGCCATTCCCCATCCTGCACATTGGAGGGTTCATTCCGTGACCTGTGAGCAGAGACAATACTTGAAAATACTTTCATTACATCCCTCTGAAGATAAGCTTCCATTTCCCTAAAGACATCTCCCTGCAAAAAACCCTAAAAATAGCTCTTTTTCCATTGGCGCGGTTCCACAGTTCAGCCCTCGCGCCAAGGGGGAAAATCCTCCAAAGAGGGCGCGCCAATTGGCGCTCTGTCATAGAGCCGCACCCGCGCCAACCATATTAAGAGGTTTTTTTTAAAAATAAAAGGCGGAAGTTTCGTCCTAACAAATTCCTGGACTGATTTCTATCTTGAGTTGGGAGGTTTGGCTACGGATTTCCATAGAGAGGAAGTGGTTTGCCACCTCTCATGGAATCTTCCTTGATGATAGGGCCAATCCCATAATTATAGGGATCCCAACTCCCCTTCCTCCATCTATAAAAGCTTGCCCATCTCCTTTGCAAGCTAGTTCCCAAGAGCTTTCACATCCTTATGCTGCAAGAGCCTTCTTGATTCTCTTAAGGCCAAATCCAAGCAAGGAGACTATTTTCAAGTATCCGGAGAGAGAGGCTTGTCCCATCCTTGACAGGCTTTATCGAGACATCTTTTACTGACGACCACCAAAGGAGAGTGTTGCGTCGAAGCTATGGTTGTATTCTTCTTTTGACTCATTAATGATAAGCGACTATTGGTTATGCTTCCACTCTTGTTCTTGATTATGTTCATGAGTTATATCCTCTTCGACTGACATATAGTTGTATATACTGGATTTTATGCTTGATTTTGTGTTGTTTATTACATGTGTAGGTGTCCGATCACGGAGATCGTGAGGATTGTGATCTGCTAGGGCAAAGGAACGGGAGCACCACCTCTTCTACAGACGACAGCGTTGGATTCCAGGTAAGCCCTCATCGCAAGTCAGTTTATTTGCAATTAGGAACCTGCACCATAGCGTGTTTGATTGTTGCTAGACCCGATCTGGGCTAGCATGGATTGCCTCTGTCCGCAGAGGGGATTAACCTCTTCAAAAATTTGGTAACTCCACTGGGGACTCAGCTTTTTGTTTGATTTGTAAGCTATAGACGGAGCCTGAAGTGCAGCCAGATAGCCTTCGAAACGCTTTTGCTCTGCATTAGCGGAGTAGATCAATGCTGCTTCAGTCAATCTCCAGTTTAGTTTATGGACTGAACAACTTGGAGTATTGTCTTCTCTTTTCGGTCAATTTCTTGGCTTTGCTTGCTTGGTCAGCTCTTTGGACTGTTTTTTGTTTGTTTGTTTGGCTTTGTTTTAGCCTTGTTATCACTTGTCTGTGTCTGAGATTGCTTGTTTTTCATTTTCCCATAGTAAACTCAGCTGGCACGCTTTTCAGCGTGACAGTCGCGCCCATTGGCGCAGGTTGCCTGTGTATCACCCACGCCATTGCCTTTCTGGCGCTAATTTCAAGCTCACAGTCGCGCCAATCCTGTGAGCTATTAGGGTTTGCTGTGTTTCTTGCCTTCTGGGACTGACTTGTGATTTTGATCTTGTTTTTTTCGATTGTTTGAGTGCACTGGAGCCTAGTTTGACTGATTGTAACCTCCATCCTTTGGTTGTTTGCCTATTTCCTTCGATTTTTCATTCGAGCCCTAGGGCATCTAGGTGCTTTTGTGAGTCAAGCCTCCCTTGGGAGTTTTTGGTTTTCGTTCATTCAGTCGACTTTGGGATTGCTTTCTTGCATTCATTTGACAATTGTCTATCATTTTATTGCGCTTTTCGAGTGACTGATTTCGTTTTCATTCGAATTTCGCTTTGCTTCATTTTGGGCCTAGATTACACGGCTCATTAGTGTCTTTGGGAATTTTCTTGGTTTTGAGAGACTTTTGGTCGATTTGAGATCTGATTGTTTGTGCCATTGAGTGAAATATGCTTGTTTTTGCTCTCTTATTATCATTTCTCAAATTTCTTCTCATTTGTTTTCGATTTTTTTAGTGCATCTAGCTCTCAAACATTGAAAATATAAAAAAATCTCTTTTTCTTTTGATTGATTAGTGAAAATTAAAATCCTTTCGGTGTTATTAGTAATTAGTGACTTTGAAAGCGCTGCATTAGAGATATCACTGGTTGTCCTCCGATCATTTTGTTTGTGTAAAAAGCTCTTAACTCTTCTGTAGCTAGCTTTCATCAAACGAAATGATATACTGTGGCATGTAGTTTTGCATTTAGGAGATTTTTGAGACATCACATTCGTTAGGGCCTGAAAACTGAAACGTAATTGAAGATAAACTTTAAAATTTACTCAATTTACACTAAGGCATCATTGAAATCTAACGAAACACATTTAGAGGTCTAGGCTAGAGACGTGTTCCGACGTCTTAAAACCTAGTAGCTGTCGTTCGCCTCTTGGCTTTAGACAGCGCTAGTACGGACTTGTGCTCCCCGTACTGTCGCGTATATAAAGGGAGACCCCACTAGGTTTCAATCCTTTATCCATAGGAAGCCGAGTCTGCCGCCCTATACCCGTGATACACCGGACACAACATTCGGGGAGATTGCCTGCACGTACGGAAAGTCCTTGGTTGATTTCTCTTTCATTATTGGAACCAAGGTGTATATTGCAGTTCACGGTTATTTGCTACACCCTTTTGCCTAGTATTCCTGAGTAGTCATTTGATATTTTCTGACTCCCTAAATTTGAAAGGATCACCAAGCGCTTGTCCTTTCACGCTTGTGTCAAATATGAAAGAGATAGAGTCACCTTTTCGACCGTTTCTCGACTCTTAAAACATGAAACGGTGAAGTTTCTTATTTTTCAATGTGGTAAAAATTAATCACCCACGATCACACGCCTTGTTAGATTCTACTTGTTGACTGTTTGATCGTGTGTCTTGACTCTTTTTCAGCCCGTGTGTGTGTTTGATCTTTTTCTCTTATCATGGCTACCATAGTGGCGGAACCTTCGGTTTCGTCTACTGGTAGTCCTTATACGAACGATTCATCAGAGGTTTCCCAATCATCTGCTGAACCACAGCAGCCCATTATTTCCGAGTTTCCTGACGAGGGACCGGTTCTTTCTGAGGAACCCTTTATGGGACCAGTTGAGTTCAATTGGCCCTTTTCTGACCCTTTGTCTGAATTGAGATTAGGAGTTGATTTCCTTTCTCTTACATCGGGTTCACCTTTTATAGCTGTTGATTTTCCTCCTATTCCTCGCCGTTTATTACGAGATATAGCGGCAGGCTCAAACATAAGTGATTCCAGTGAGGAAATCCCGACATCCGGTGAAGATTACCAGTTATTTCCTCGGAGATTATTTCCAGGAGACGACTCTAAACCTGTTGTTACGTCGTCATCCGGTCTCTCATTGCCAGCAGGGTATAGATCCTTGGGTCGGATCATTTCCGCCGCAGCCTCTATGGGAGTATCAGCTCCTTCTACAAGGCTGGTTGCTCCTTCATTGGGGGTGTCTCCTCGGACACCCGTCACTTCTGTACCCTCTCGGCCCACTGTCTGTGTGGCCGCCTCTGCACCCGTTGTCACGGCACCCTCCACGAGGGCTATGCCACCTTCTGAAGACGTTTATTTAGCAACTGCTATACCGGAGAACATCTCTCTGGAGGAGTATCGGTTGTCACTACAACAGCCGAACCCCGAGGTTGGACCATCCTCCCAAGATCCCAACCGCTCTTATTTTTCGCACTATGCACATGATGGTACACCTGTGTATGCTTTTCCAGATTAGTACGATGAGCACGGGGACATTTTACGTCTACCCGCTCCTGAGGCTCACCTCCATGCTCAAGGTTTACCTTATAACCAGGCTTATAACCCGCAAGGGCAACCTTTCCAAGGCCAAACTTTGGGCCAACCTGGCTATCCTTGTGACCCACAGGGGCAGCCCGTGCAAGGCTATCTTGCGGGCCAGCAAGGGCCATCGTACGATCCGCAAGGACAGTATTACAATCCTTCTGGTCAACCTGTGCAGCCTCAGCCGGGGTACCAACTGGGACCGGTCTATGGTCCTGGGGGGCAAATCCAGCCTTCTCAACCTATGCAACCGCAGTATCCTATTGTTTCCAACATTGCATATCAGTTAGGACCATCCTATGGTCCTGCTCCAGGTCAAACTGGTTACCAGCAACCACCTAGGTTTATTCCTCCACCAGGCCAACTGGCCCATCCAGTACAACCTGGTGTTCCGCCTCCAGGCCAACCGGCCCATCCGGCACAACCTGGGGCTCCTTTACAGCCAGTTCAACCTGCGCAACCGGCGCAGCCTGTCTATCCGGGTCAACCTGTTCACTGAGGGCAGCCCGCTTATTCCATTAACCCTACCTAGCAGCCAATTTATTCGATGCCGCAGCCAAATCAACAGTTGCGCCCTAGTTATCAGGCTCCGCAGGGTTCCACCTATCAATAGCCGACTCATCCTCAGGGCAGTTATTATCCTCATGGTCAATCTCAACCTAATTATAACCAGCCCCGAGGTTCTCAGTATTATCCTCATCAACCCGGTTCTACCTATACTCAGCAGCTAAATCCAAATGCTGCTTACACTGGGCCGACATATAATCAGGGTCCGTACTCTGGTTATCAAGCCCCACACACTGGTTACCAACAGCCAAATCAGTCTGGCTATACGACCTACACCCCCTACAGTCATAATCCTACAGGACAGAACCCATGGGGGCAAGGATATTCCCAACCAGCGTGGAGTATGGGTACCAGTCCTCATCCCGGGCCTGGCATGTCGGTCAATCCGCCATTGTCGTTCCTGGCCACCTTGGAGTTGTCAGATGTTTTAAAATTGACCAATGATCCAATTTTGCATAATCCTTATTGGCCTCCGGTTCCTACCAAGATACCAGGTGATTGCCCCAAGTTTGAGGGTAAAGCTGGGGAGGACCCCCAAGCACATGTGATGACGTATAATCTTTGGTGTTCGTCTAACTCTTGGGTCGATGATTCAATTCGTCTGTGCCTCTTCGAGCGCACTTTGACTGGAGCTGCTGCTAAGTGGTACATCGAGTTATCCCGTGGCATCTTCCAAGATTTCAATTCCTTAGCCATGGCTTTTCTGACGCACTTTCAGTTACCGATTCGTTATGAAGCCGGGATGCACCTCCTGACTTCTTTGAAGCAGGACAAAGCCACTCACATTTCTGATCACATTCATGAGTGGTGGCACCATCGTAGACTGATCAAGTTTCATATACCTGATCAGATACTAACTCACTGGTTCACCACCTCCTTCGTGAACAAAATCACCCAAGATACTGCGATGGGAGCGTGTGTGACAGAGGAACAAGCCATTGCGCGTGCCCAATATCTGGATCTTGTATATTCTCAGTCCGTCACACTTTATGATATCTTGCCTGATGCTCCACGGTCTGGAACCTCTAAGGCTCCACCTACCCCTGCAGTGGATGGTGTCATTGGTTCCGTGTCTCAGAATTCGAAGAAATCTTCGAATGGGAAGCAGAAGTCCAACTCATCCAACAATTATGCTCCTCCCGCCCCTACTGATTATGGCAAAACTGCGGAGGTGAACGTCGTTCAGGCCAATCCTACAGAGAAAGCCTCCAAAGGGAAAAAGAAGGGCAAAGGTAAATCTAAATCCGACGCCCCAAATCCAGAATCCAAATCTCGTACTGAGGATGGTTCTCAATGTAAACCGAAGTACCCCTGCCTCATTTGTGAAGGAGACCATTATACCAAGGATTTTCCACGACGATCTGAAGTTAGTCAACTTCTCAAAGGCTCTAAAGGGACTCCGTCAGTTCCTAAAGAACCATTCCCGTCTCATCAGACCCAGATGGTTGAACAGCCTTCACCATCTGCACCATTTGGGTCCCAAGTTTTTATGATGAATGGTGTTGCACCCATATCTGTTGCCACACATTCGAAGGATTAAAACGAATCGCGGCAGGCACCTGGGAAGGCAGTTACGGATGGACCACCTCCCCCACCTGTCTCCGGTTCGTTGGAAATCGAGAAGCCTACTCCTGAACCTGTTGTGAAGCCACCTTCTAAAGGTGTTTTACGAAGATCTTCTTATAATCCGAATGCCCGTGCCGCTTAGCACTACAGTATTGTTGAGGATTTGGCACAAGCGCCTTCTGTTATGTCTGCACTAGAAGTTCTTCAAAGTTGTCCTTCGCAACGGAAGGCTTTATTGTCTGCAATCGGTGGCATTGATCCCGCCGATTCGAGTCTTCTCACCTTCGATTTAGAGAATTTCACCCCCCGAATTCCACATCAGATCGCTCTTGTTATTCAAGTCGGGATCAACGGTCTTAACATCCATAGGGCCGTTGTGGATGAAGGTGCCTCTACCTGCGTCATGTCATCCGCTTGCTGGAAGGCCATTGGCTCTCCGACCCTTTCGTCATCTCCCAATTCCCTAGAGGCATTTCATGGTCGGGAATCCAAACCCCTGGGTGTTTTGGAGAGTTTAGCGATCACTTTATAGGGGAAGACTGTCAACGTAGAAGTAGAAGTAGTCGACGCCAGGCTCAACTACAATATACTTCTCGGCCATAGCTGGACTCATGCCATGCTATGCGTGTCGTCCACCATCTTTTGACTTCTTAAGTTCCCTCACGAGGGAAAAATCGTCACGGTGGATCAGTTGTCCTTCTTCACCTCCACCTCCGAGAACAACGTTCCATACGTGGATCAGATCCCAAATCCCCCTGATAGTGTAGGACCCGGTCTCTTCAAGGACCCTGTCCTCATGGGTATTTTTCTCGCACCACCACCGCACACCGCTCAAGTTAACATGATTTCTAGGTCTGATGACCCCTGGCTCATCCCTACACCTGAGCAGGTGTTTGAGTTTGGAGAATCAATGCCCTTGACTCCAGTAGAGATTAGCTAGTGTGAAATTGTTGTTGCATCTGATCCTCCACCTCCTCAGCATGCTCCTTTGAGCATGGCTCTAGATGTCTACTCTTAATCCCCCTGGCTTGGTCAAGCCGATTCACCTGATCCTCTCAAGGAGACTTTTCCTTCTGATGAAGCCATTGTTGAAACAATGTCTCTTGAGGAGCTTCCTTGGAGCGATGGACATCATCGTTCCTCTTTCATGCCTAGCCTGGGGGCAATGTCGGATTGTCTAGAGCGTTATGCATCTTAGGTTCCTACTCCTCCTCTCCAAACGCCCATTTTGACGCATGAGGTTCTTTCGGAGGGAAACCTGAGTAATATCACTCAAACCATCTCGATCAACATCTCCGTTAAACCATGGATTGTTGAGAATATACACGTGGGAGTGACTTGTTCTCCTGATGAGATACAGGTCTATACTGATATTTTCAAAGAATTCAGATATGTGTTCACCTGGTCTTACGAGGAAATGCCTGGGATTGATCCCAGTATCGTAGTGCATGAGATTCCAACCTACCCTGGTGTGAAGCCCGTGCGCCAACGCTTACGCCCAATGCATCCTCGTAAAGCCGCTGCAATTAAGGCAGAAGTTGAAAAACTTCTGAACGCGGGCTTTATTTATCCCATCCCCCTCACAGAATGGGTTTCCAACATTGTCCCTGTCGATAAAAAGCAAGGTACTATTAGGGTCTGTGTTGATTACCGCGACATCAAT
This sequence comes from Pinus albicaulis, assembly GCA_034641835.2. Lineage (NCBI taxonomy): Eukaryota > Viridiplantae > Streptophyta > Pinopsida > Pinales > Pinaceae > Pinus > Pinus albicaulis. The sequence continues at coordinate 761,013,546 of CM076570.1, read as the reverse complement.
CGCGCCTGTCCGAAGGATAACTATCCCACTCCGTTCATAGACCAGATCATCGACGAATGTGCCAGAAGTGAGATTTATTCCTTGATGGACGATTTTTCAGGGTATAATCAGATCAACATTCTACCTGCTGATCAGCACAAGACTACATTCATCTGTCCATGGGGTACTTTCGCGTATAAAAAGCTCTCGTTCGGCTTGAAAAACGCTGGAGCCACTTTTCAGCGTGCGATGTCTTACGCTTTCCATGACATTCGCCATATCGTTCAGCCTTATCTGGACGACTTGCCAGCTCATTCAGCTAGGCAAGAGGACCACCCTGAACACCTCCGCCAGATTTTCCTTCGCTGTAGGCGCTACAATATTAGGCTTAATCCTCATAAATGCGTCTTTTGAGTGGACTTTGGCCGTCTTTTGGGATTCATAGTCTCCAAAGACGGAATTCGCCTTGACCCTTTAAAAGTCGAGGCCATCATCAATCTCCCATCACCCTCCTCATTATATCAGTTGCAGAGTCTGCAAGGAAAAGCAAACTTCCTTCGACGCTTTATCCCGAACTACGCGGAGGTGGCTAAAGGATTCACACGCCTATTAAAGCAGAACGTTCCCTTCCATTGGGATGAAATTGCTCAAGAATCCTTTGAGAAGCTAAGGACGTTACTCGTTAATGCTCCTTTGCTTCGTCCTTTGGACTATCGTCGTGATTTCACTTTATATCTCGTCGCCGCATTTAGCACCATAGCTATGGTTCTGGTGCAGGATGATGATGATGGTAATGAACATTTTGTTTATTATCTATCACGAAACCTTCTCGATACAGAAACGCGTTATGCTCACGTCGAGAAGTTGGCGTTAGCTGCAGTACACGCTGTGCAGCGCTTTCGCCACTACATCCTGTTGCGTACGATAACGGTGGTTTCGGATTGAAACCCCATGACATATATTCTCTCTCGACAATTACTGGGGGGAAAATACTCCAAATGGATCGTAATCCTGCAGGAGTTTGACTTAGAATTCACTACTGCTAAGTCAACCAATTCACTTGTTTTCGCGGATCTTATATGCTCACTCCCGATAGACTCCATTCCTTCACATTCTGAGGATCATATCCCGGACGAAACTCTTTTCCTCATTAGTACTCGTGACCCTTGGTATGTCGACATAATTATGTATCTTCAGACCTCCACATTTCAGTCTGAGTTGACTAAATATGCCCGATGTCAGATTCGGCATCAGTCTCAACCCTACCACATCGTAGGTGATACCTTATACCGCGTTGGAGTAGATTCAGTACTCCGTCGGTGCCTAACCTTGGAAGAGGTTGAAAGGGTCCTGAATGACTGCCACAGTGGCGCCTGTGGTGGACATATGTCTGGATATGCCACTGCCCAGAAAATTCTGCGAGCAAGTTACTTCTGGCCGTCAATATTCAAAGACTGTATCATTGCAATCCATAAATGCCATGCGTGCTAGGTGTTTCAGCGCAAGATGCACGCGCCGCCTCTCCCTTTGCATCATGTTATTACCGTCGGCCCTTTTTCGAAATGGGGCGTGGACTTTATGACGTGTAACACTCACTTGGCCGGGGGGCATGCATATATAATTGTCGTTGTCGACTACTTCACCAAGTGGGCCGAAGCGATGCCTACACTAGCTGCCGACGGTAAGACAACTGCCCAATTCATATTCAACCACATCATTGCACGTTTCGAGGTCCCGCAAGCCATCGTTACCGACCATGGTACTCATTTCCGAGATTATATGATGGCTGAGCTGACTTCAAGATTGGGCTTGCGCCACGACAACTCAACGCCATATTACCCTCAGGAAAATGGCCAGGTTGAAGCAGTGAACAAGGTCCTGGTCACTATGCTTCAACGAACAGTTGGTATTCACAAATCTAATTGGCACCTCCAACTGTTCTCAGCTCTATGGGCATACCGGACGTCTGTAAAGAGTGCAACTGGATTCACACCATTTCAATTGGTGTATGGTCTGAAAGCAACTCTTCTGGTTGAATGCGAGATTCCTTCGTTGAAATTAGCTGTAGAACTTCTACCCCATACTTCTGCTGAGGAAGAGCGTCTTTTGTATCTGGAACGGTTAGATGAAAACCGCCACTTGGCTGCTTTAGTCATTGAAGCACAAAATAAGCGGGTCAAAGCTCACTTCGATCAATCGGTTTCTCCTCGTTCCAACCTATGTGGCATGGGCCCTATATAGTAAAACGCGTTTTGAAGAATGGGGCTTATGAGCTTATAGATTATGAAGGAGTTCCGCTGGCGCAGCCCATAAATGGGTTGTACCTCAAAAAATACTACGCTTAAAGTCATTTTTGGTGTGGTGTGTGTACATAAGTGTGTGTTTTTTCATTTGTGTGCATGTGTGGTGTGGTTTGCGATGTAAACATCTTTCTGCTGATCGGGTCTTCCTGATTGTGCAGATGTCCATCAATCTGTTTGTTGGTTTCGCGGATGGTGCCTTCCGCAGTACCAGGAATCTATCTTCGGCGGCCTGGGTAATCTATGATCCTGCTGGTGAGTTGGTCGACCTGCAAGGTGTGTGTCTAGGACGTACTACAAATAACATCGTGGAATATAGTGTTGTGTTAGAATTATTAACCGAGGCTGTAAACCTTGGTATCCGTGAATTGCTTGTGTATCTAGACTCGCAACTTGTAGTATCACAACTGAACGGACACTATTAAGTAAGAAACCCATCCATTTTACGTCTGTATCTGCGTGTTCATTTACTGGAGAGAAATTTTGACTATATTACATATCAACATATACCCAAGCATATGAATACGTTAACTGATGTAGTAGCTAATTTGGTTCTAGATAGACATTTGCGCAATTTGTAAATCATCATCACATGGAAAAGGAAAATCCATCCAGAAATAGATATGTATATATATAGATATCGAATGTTTGCATAGTGTGCATCACATTAGAATCAAAAAATATATATGTTCGTCTTAATACATCCGGAGACGACATGTCTCTCAAAAAATATGCATGAAAAAAGCCCTAAGAGTCTAATCCGCATGGTGCTCATGATAACAAGTGACTGCATGCACTAAGCGTCTCAAAATTCGGTGGAGGCGACTAGGCACTCCCACCGTATGTCTCTGGTACGCCATCGGTACATCCGCCAGCCGGGCATAGTCTGGGATCCCTCGGGAAATGCCCTCGAGATTCTGGATTAACTCCCCCCCCCTCTACACCCTCTGCTTGGGGATTAGGTGCAGGAAGAGTCCTCCGCGCGATAGGAGACATACCGGCTGGTCTCTCTGGGCCCACGTCTGCATACATATAAAATGTGTCAGGAAGAACATGTATCACCAAAAAATCATAAATCATAAAAATAAAAAAGAGAAGAGGTCATACCCAACTCCTCGTCCCAATCATCTCCCTTCGGCAATGGGAGATCTAGGTCTCCGGTGAAATCGGTTCCTGCATATGGCCAGTCTTCCACTACGATCAACTGACGCCGCAACCACCCAAAAAACCCTGACCTCCAGGACATCTGTTGGCCTCCTCCAGCTCTGGGCATCAGTGTTGCCCACGGATCCATTCTTGGCTCTCGTGGAACCGGCTCAGCTACTATGGCCCCTTGGCCCTGGAAGATTGGTAATCGTTCTAGAATGAACGATACCAGGATGGAACCATAGCCAAACTGCTTCAGTTTGGCCTACTTGCACTTCGTGAGATGTCTCTTGATATTTATTATCACGGCTGTAGCCCAGTCGAACAATAAGGGACCCATGCACTCTGAGGCCAGTAGGATTTGGGCCTTTTTTGCCTCGTGCGGTGCCTGTGATCCCGCAGCCCACGTGATGGTATGAAGCACTACTCTGAGTGCTAGATCGGGAACAGTATGGATGTCCACCTTTCCACTTCCCGATCCCAGTCGTGCCCCTGGGCACACTCGTGCCATCACTTGCTCCATCTTCTCACCAGATGGTCTGCTCCCTGTTAATATGGGTACCGGACCTCTGCGCGATAATCCAGTTATGAAGTATATGTCAGAAACCTCCAGTTCTAATACCTGGTCCTGCAACTTGAACACTTGTTCATGTTCGTCCCATATGCTGATCAGGTACTGTAGGAGCTCAGGCTAAGCTCATAAACAAGGTGTCATGAAGAACTTTTTTAGCCCACAGTTCTTGAGGGCATTCATGCAAGTTTCATTCTCCATGGCTTGTTCATCCTCTTCACCGTGCTCCCTCTCTTTCCACTCAATGACCATTTTGATCGGTTGCCTGCATTGACATGGTCAAAAAACTTCAATTAGACCTCTGCTATCCTTAAAAATTCATATAATTCATTCATTATGTGGAAAATTCAAGCGGAAAATTGTATTGCGCCGGCCCCATGCCGCTTGTTTCCTAGCAGTCCCACGCTAGTTGCGCGGGCCCTTTGGAAATAAAATACCGACAGCGCAGTTCCATGCGGATACCCGGCACTTGATAGGCGGAGCCTAAAATTCCAAAAAATTCCTCACATAATTCTAATATGCAATAAAAATTTATGAAAAATGGATTGAGAAGTAGGTACAGAAAGCGCCTCTTACCTCGTAGAACGGACGGGGAATGCGAATGGTAGCCGGATCGGTCGCAATCGGCCGTCGACTTGTACACGAATGGACCTTTCTTGCTCTTCAATGAGGTAAATGAAAATAATTTTATTTTTGTATTTGACATATTTATAGCATGAAACTAAAAATATAGGTTTTTTTTTTGAAAGTTATTTTTCTAAATATTTTAATATATTTTTGTCAAAAATGGGTTTTACGCTTGCTTTTTGTGCAGCAACAGGTTTTTTTGCGACTTAAACGGCGAAACGAGTTGTATTTTATACTTTTTCGGACTCGGTAAATACATGAAAAAGTCACTTTGGAGTCATCTTTCAGCTCTTTTCTGACTCTCTAAACATGAAAATATTACCGAGGCCCTTGTCGTTTCGATCTCGTTAAAATGGACACGAATCGACATCTACCCAGTATACGTTTACCCCTTTTTCGGGCTGGGATAGATTGATTACGAAAAAGGAATACCCTAGCCTATCATGACTAGGAGGTTTTCTCGGATATTGTTTTCTACCTTTTCGGATCTGAGGAACTATTTACGAAAAGGGACCTGTGGAGTTTACTTTTCTGCTGTCTTTTCAAACTCTCTAAACATGAAAAGACAGGTTCTTCCGCTGTCGGTTCGTTAAACCACAGTGACATCGGATTCGGTCGAAATGACGTTATCAAGGTTTCTCCTTCCTAGGGCTCGTTAAATGTACTAGGATGGATTCGCCGAAGGGCGGACTTATATTACAAGCATATGTTATCCCCTTCAAGCTTGTTGTCAAAAATAATTGGGGTACTACTTGAGAAATGGTGGGGGAAAATGTAACCAGAATCATTGTCATGTCGGCAGTATGTCGCTCTTGAACATGGCACTTATCTGCATTCGTGTCGGGTTGGGGACATCTCATCTCGTTTTTTTCACTTGCCTCCGTGGGTTTGGGTAATCCTTTTTGACCTCTCATCTGCTCTTTTCCTCGTCGCCATGACCTCTGATCCGTTGATGTCAAATACTGCCAAACTCACTGTCGTGCCACCATATGTTCAAGAGAAGTTGACCTCTGCAAGTATCAACCTTCCTCTGATTCTCATCTGATCCTGATTCACAAAGACATTATGTTCCTTTGTCTCGTGTCGATGATGTGGGAAACACTATGGCCCACCTTCGATCAAGGTCACTTCCTGTCGACATCAGCTCATTATCCGGGAAGCTGATCTAGAGACTCCTTTCTGGTACCTTGGAACTGCTGCCTCAATGGACGGTTCGTCGCATTCGACGTGATTTTTATCAGTGGCCTCCGATCGAGTGATTCTACAGGTGTTCGACACCAGCTCATTGATTCACATGCCGTAGATTGTACCTATAGTACCTTGAGGGCCATTGTCATTATTGATGGTTCCTCTCGCGTCTGTTAACAGCTTTCATCATTGGCTGGTAATCAGACGATGTTCTTGCATGTTCGACTTCAGCTTACATATTCGCATGCTTGAACTTGTACTTTGTTCGGGTCAAGATGGAGCGCAAGACCCTGGATTGTGTCTGTTGTAATCCAGGCTGCGATTTCGTGGATTATTATGATTATTTACATGACTCACTGATTGGATGGCTGCGACCATACCTGAGTCTATTTATCGATCCTCTCTGGATGGCTACGTCCATGCCTTGGATCTCGATTATTGTATACTCTGTTATGGATGGCTGCGCCCATACCACACATATATATCATGTATCTGAGACATTAGTTGTACTTCGCTCCGTAGGTTTTCCGATGGCAGTGTTTTCAGCTGGCATGTTCTCGTAAAGAATTTCACCCGTCTCTCTCTCTCTCGGGCCTTATGCTTTAGGGGGCATCTGTTGCACAGCAATTTGTCACCATCCATGCCATTCCCCATCCCGCACATTGGAGGGCTCATTCCATGACCTGTGAGCAGAGAAAAGACTTGAAAATACTTTCATTACATCCCTCTGAAGATAAGCTTTCATTGCCCTGAAGACATCTCCCTGCAAAAAACCCTAAAAATAACTCTTTTTCCATTGGCGCAGTTCCACAGTTCAGCCCTCGCGCCAAGGGGGCAAATCCTCCAAAGAGGGCACGCCAATTGGTGCTCTGTCATAGAGCCGTACCCACGCCAACCATATTAAGAGGTGTTTTTTAAAAATAAATGGCGGAAGTTTCGTCCTAACAAATTCTTGGACTGATATCTATCTTGAGTTGGGAGATTTGGCTACGGATTTCCATAAAGAGGAAGTGGTTTGCCACCTCTCATGGAAGCTTCCTTGATGATAGGGCCAATCCCATAATTATAGGGATCCCAACTCCCCTTCCTCCATCTTTAAAAGCTTGCCCATCTCCTTTGCAAGCTAGGGCCCAAGAGCTTTCACATCCTTATGCTGCAAGAGCCTTCTTGATTCTCTTAAGGCCAAATCCAAGCAAGGAGACTATTGTCAAGTATCCGGAGAGAGAGGCTTGTCCCATCCTTGACAGGCTTTATCGAGACATGTTTTGTTGACGACCCACTAAAGGAGAGTGTTGCATCAAAGCTATGGTTGTATTCTTCTTTTGACTCATTAATGATAAGCGACTATTGGTTATGGTTCCGCTCTTGTTCTTGATTATGTTCATGGGTTATGTCCTTTACGACTGACATATAGTTGTATATACTGGATTTTATGCTTGAGTTTGTGTTGTTTCTTGCATGTGCAGGTGTCCGATCATGGAGATCGTGAGGATTGTGATCTGCCAGGGCAAAGGAACAGGAGCACCACCTCTTCTACAGATGACAGCGTTGGATTCCAGGTAAGCCCTCATCGCAAGTCGGTTTATTTGCAATTAGGAACCTGCACCGTAGCGTGTTTGATTGTTGCTAGACCCGATCTGGGCTAGCAGGGATCGCCTCTGTCCGCAGAGGGGATTAACCTCTTCAACAGTATGCCCTAAAACTGTTTTTGTTTTGCTAAGAGTTCGTCTTCATCGTACTTAAGGAGGCAGGTTAGCGGTCCAAGACCCAGAGGCATCTGGCAAGAATGAAAGTCTGCTCTATTATGGACAACCAATGAGAAATTCCAGGTGGCGTAGTTTCCTTGAATAACAATGATGAGTCAACCTGCATTCATGGATAACAACCAATGATGGTTATCTCCATTGTTAATTTGACAACTGAGTTATGATAGGTTTTCCCACTATTTTAAAAAAATAATAACATTGGAAAATAAAAAGGCTATTTAAAAGATGTTTATTACTATATATATATAACATAATATAAAAGAATTTTTTTTTAATTATTGGTTTTTCATATGGGAAATCAAATTAACGATATAAAAACAATGTTTCCCTCGATAATATTAGAATGTATGATTATATTGTATCATTAAAATTGATAAAATGTTTGATAGTGTCTAAAATGATATCAAAAAATTGAATCATATCTAGTCTTTGAGTGGTTGCCTTATTGTTTCTAAAACAAAAAACAAATACAAACAAGATAAATATTTAACTTGACAGAGAGTCCACTTCAATAGTGGCAGGTGCCTCCTCTGAATTGGAGTATTCGATATTTTCATCCACAACTTTATTTGCTAACATGGAAACCTTGTCTTCAAGTTTTCGAATTTACCTAAGAAATTCATCAATGAATAAGAGAATTTCCCGTTGGGTTTCTGTAATGTCCCCATTTTCAGTTTCTCTTATGATGCAGTCAGAATGGATTTCCAGGGTTTGTGACATACAGGCCATAGGAGCAAGATTAAACTTATTACAATTCATCTTCGGGGTCAGTTCTGCACAATTTATTCTTGGTCCTGTTGCATTATGACGATTCCTGTAAAATGATGTTATTATTAGCATATTTTAATTAATTATGCTTAAGGTGTTATTTGGGGAGAATTATTTCAAGAAATGCCTTAGTGTAATAGCTCATTGGATCCAGAATGAAGAGATCTACAGGATGGGATGGTGATAAGTGGCTTTGAGTGGTTGGATGAAGCATGGTGGCCGATTAATCATTTATCAGGATTAAAAGTGACTTTAATTAGTCACTTAATTAAATAAAAGAAGGGAAAGTTCTTACTTGGAGAAAATTCCATATGGGGAAAAGTAAATAAAATAAAACGTCACTTAAATTAAGAAAATGAGAGAAGCTTCTAGAGTGAGAATAAAATAATAAAATAAAGTGATTCTAGAAGGCTAGAGAGAGAGATCCATTAAACCTCTAAAATGAGGAGAAACAAATCATTTGGGGATATCTTGGATTTGAGTATTATTCTATGGAGAGGTTTTCGAAATGTAGTTCTCAACTTTCCAAAAGGCCTAGGACAAAAACCCTTGGGTTTCCTTGTGTGAGTTAGACGAAAAAACCAACACACCGTTGAGAAGGTTTTAGCCAAAAATCTCATGAAGCATCATCAACATGATTTATGAGAAGATCTGTACATTAGAGTTGGGATCACACATATTTCCAATTTGGGAGTTATTTCTAGTTGCAGTTTATCGTGGGAGGCTAGCATCAGTGTTGCAAAAAAATTTGGAGGCCATAAACTCAACCATTTTCCAGTTAATTTCTCTATTGGCATGTAATAGTAGATTCCATTTTGAATCTATAATAAGGATGAGATTTATCTGCATGTATCTCAACTTTATTTTAAAGTGCATCTTCTGGGTTTACATCACAAGTTTATTTATTTTATTAATAGGTTAATGCTGCTAATCGAAGAATTTCATTGAGGTTTTAAAGAAAGTGATTTTTCTAAAGCAATATTCTAGAAACCCTTACCAAATTATTTGTCTGAGACATTACAATGGTATCAGAGCATGATCTTAGCTAGTTTTTTGTCATAAGAAAAATAAACGATCCATGGAAGACAAATAATATCCAGAACCAAACAACATGGTAGCTACCATAAAAAAAAATATTTAGAATACAAAACGTGACAATTGAGATGATGAGGATGTTGACCAATAACACATTGGGAAATCATAACCATTCTTGATTGTATGGCAAAGCCACTAGACCAACCATGCCCAAATTTCTGGAAGATGCATCAAAGGGGTAGGTCATGATTACAACAAACATGGGGGTCACTTTCATCAAGTTGGGAGTTATACTATTCATTGGGAAGTAATAATAAGGCATCCCTCTCTTTTTGGGAGTTTTTTCAACTGAGATACAAACACAAACTGATGGGGTTTGATAGGGATTACACAAGAATGATGGAGAAAATAGAAGCATGGGAAACATCAATGGAATCCAAGGAAAAATAAAGTTGTAAATATTATGATGGAAAATAAACTTTGATATGCCATTATAGCTATCATATGAGGTTGATAACATCCATAGGTGTGAGGGGCACTTGGATTAGCCTCATGAGATTGACGTGTCATCTCTATTAGAGATACCATTGAAGGATCAAGTTGGAGAGGTAGTCACGGGAGTCGAGCATCCATATTTGGGGCCAACCATTGATGAGGTGAAAGTAGAGGCATCCATCAGGGTCGAAGGAATTTCAAATGAGAGCCACCAAATAAAGTTTGAGCATTTGAAGGAATATATTATAATGATGAAGAAGAAGAGCGGATCACTTTGAGGCACCATTTTGTAGTAGATTAGTGATTTGGAATACCTTAGAGTGGTATGTGTCGAGTCAACGACCAAGTTGTCTCAAGTTGAGGAATGATTAAAGTCTCTAAAGAGGCAACAATGGGATCATATGTTGGAGTTTTAGCATAACCCTTTTCAGGAGTGCATATATCAGGCTTGCAATGCTATCATCCCACCTCTTTACATAGAGACAAAGGGAAAAAGTTTTCTAAATGGATCTTATTGGTGGATCAGGTGGAGGAACACGAGTTGATCATAGAGAAGCTTTGACATAGTGGACTTGTTCCATGTTCAGGTGTTCGTGCATTTGATCCTTCCCATGGGATGGATTGGTGAGAGATTATGAATTGGTATTCTATTCATGGGATGATTCTTGGAGAGATATTACCATCGAGGAGTATAGCACAGCAGAAGCCCTTAGATACGAGGGATATGAGATGCTTGAGGTGGCATTGGGATCTAGGTGGATCTATTGGTGGTAGGATGAGTGAGAGGTTTTCTTTTGATTCAAGTATCGAGGGATCCATTTATGATTAGATAGCGTAGAGGCATAACATAGAAAAATGGTTTATATGATATCCCAACATTAGGGGAGTTTTGAGGTCTAAAATGGGAATCCTAAGGAAATTATAAAATAATAGTGGGAATAATAAAATAATACTACATTACATCATCAATTTTTAGAGGGAAAAAATTAAAAAAACTACTTTTTTCAACTCGTATTTTCAACTTATCTCCCTATGGGTTTACTCAAATTTCAAGAGGGAACACTTGTTGGATACAAATTTTGATTCTTCGTCCAAGGACTAACCATGTTTCATAGTTTTGATGGACCCTGCTACACAAAAAATGAGAAATACATGAAAAAATGTGATTGCAATCACATTTTTTCATGTATTTCTCATTTTTTGTGTAGCAGGGTCCATCGAAAGTATGCAACATGGGTACTCCTTGGATGAGGAATTAAATTTTTAATCCAACAAGTACTCCTGCTCGAAATGTGAGTAAAACATTAGGAAGATAAGTTGAAAATACAAGTTTAAAAAGTTATTTTATTATTTTTCATTTTTTAATATTTTTACTTTTTAACTCCAAAAATGGTGAATCATCCCCCATGGTTGAAATCATCATCTTGAATCCTATTGGTTCTTATAAATTTTATTTTGGTTGTACATTTTTCCTAAGAGGCCCATTTTAGACCTCAAAAGTTCTCTAATAATCAATGTACATATGCCTCTATAATTGACATATGCATATTGCTTGAGGGAAAGAAATCTTTTGGCGGCAGGATTTGTAATGTCCCCATTTTTAGTTTATCTTATGACACATTTAGGATGGATTTCTAGGGTTTGTAATAGCTAGGTCACATGAGCGAGATTACACCATCGGTGGTCCCAAAGGGGTTTTGAGAAGTTTTATGAGGTATGACGAGGTTTACTTGCTACATTTCATCATCAGGGCTAGCTCAACACAATTTTTTCTTGGTTCCATTATAGTATGATGATTCTCGTAAAATAAGGTTATTATCAACATATTTTATTACACTTAAGGTGTCATTTGGGAGAGCTATTTGGAGAAACACCTTAGTGTAATAGCTTGTTGGAACTGGAATGAAGAGATCTACATGATGGGATGGTCAAAAGTGACTTCCAGTCGATCGAGGAAGCATGGTGGCTGATTAATCATTTTCCAAGATTACAAGCGACTTTAATTATTCACTTTATTGAATAAAAGAAAGGAAAAATGCCTTATTGGAGAAAAGGCTAGAAGGGGAAAAGTGACTCGAATAAAATAAAATAAAAAGTCGCTCAAATTAAGAAAAAGAGAGAACCTTCTAGAGTGAGAATAAAATAATAAAATAAATTACTTCAAGAAGGTCAGAGAGAGAGATCTATCAAGCCTTTAAAAGGAGGAGGAGAAAGTCATTGGGAGATATCTTGAATTTGAGTATTCTTTTGTTGACATTTTGAGGAGTGTAGTACTCAACTTCTAGAAAGCCCCAGGACGAAAACCCTTGGGATTCCTACTGTAATTTGGACAAAAACAAAACCCAATATAGAGGAGGTTTTAGCCATAAATATCACAGAGCATCATGCACATCATTTGTGAGAAAATATGGAGCAGGTCTGGAGTAGATTTGTACATTGGAGAGGGGTGTTGAGTCTCAAAAGTGTTTTCCATATTCATACATATTTCCATTATGTCATAACCATTCAGCTCTTATTTCATAGCCATCTGACCTAAAACCCTACATTAAGTAACCATTTTCATAAATATATTGGTTAGGATCCTTGTCTTCCAAAGTTATTTATTTTATGTATTTAAAGTGAATTTATGATTAGAAACTAGAAAATTAACATAGTTTCATATATCTATATATGTGTTATGAGTTTTGTGGCATGCGTAGATCAAAAGGAAGCTTCTAAAAGACCTTTATGTGGCCTCCCAAAACCAAATTCGAATTTTAGTGGAGAAGATCATGGGATCATGAGGACATGTGTCTCATTTCCTTTTTGTATTGAAACTCTAAGAAGATATGTGTCTCATTTATTATTTGTATTGAAACTCTAAAAAGACATGTGTCTTATCATTTCCTATTTTGATTGTAACTCTAGAGATAGAGGGAGAGATTCAAGGACTCTCATTAATGAGATAACTTCTCATATTTTTGTATAAATAGGGGAAGCTTTTTCCTATCAAGGGTGGAGAAAAATAGGAGAAGAAGAGAAAAGATTATAGAGTGTCTTGTAACAAAGCTTAAGATGGAATGGGATGTAGATTTGTGATTTTATCAATAAATAAGTTTAGTTCGTTGATGTTGTTTTGATCACATCTTCAAGGAGCTAAGGATTACACCGAATTGGTAGCAGAGGGCCCGTGCTATTTGAGGAGGTTTTACATGTTTTCTAGATAAGTCATTTTCAATTCTGTTTTTTCATATTTCCTTACTTAGATTGCTTTCTGAAATCATAGCTTTTAGCATTATTTTTCATGTCATTTTCTTAGATAAAGGATCCTCATGATATTGCAGTTAGTCTTTTTATCAAGCTCTTCCAATACATATCTATTAAATGAATGGAATTCAATTGTGATATTCTGAGTTATTAGCATTTCATTTTATGTTATTTAGTTAAAAAGAAGATCCTCATTATACTGCAGTTAGTCTCTTTCAAAAGCTTTTCCAATAAACCTCTAATTCATGAATGAGACCAAGTTGTAATATTGTGAGTTATTGATTGTTTTTCTTCATATAAGATCCTTATCACATTATGATTAATCTCTTTCAAAAGCTCTTCCAATAAACCTCTATCAAATGAATGATATTTCACTGTAATGTTCTAAGTTATTGTTTGTTTCAACATTTCTTTTATGTTTTAGGCGATCCTCATTGCATTAGAATTAATCTTTTTCACAAGCTCTTCCAACAAATCTCTAACTAAATGAATCAGATTAAGTTGTAATGTTTTTAGTTACTTTTCATTTCATGAATGTTCATTTAGAAGCTGTAATATCCATGGATTAGGACTCTCTAGTTAGGAACAGAATTTTCAAATTAACTCTGTTTTAATTCATTTATTAGCATTTCCTTTTCTCCCTTTTGACATAGATCTAACTTCATCTTTTTAGCATAGAGTAGCATACTAAGCATCAAACATAAAAACCCAAAAACATCAATAAAACACTAAAAACGATGAAGTAAGAAAAATGGATACTTAGGCACATATAGTACATCACACTTCATCAGTTTACTAGCCTTGGTCGATAATTTATGTTAGCAATTTGGTGCTAAGATTACTCTGGAGGGGGGGGGGGGGGGGGGGAAAAATATTTTTGGAGGCTATAACCTCAACAATTTTCTAGTTAATTTTCATATTGGCATGTAATACCAGATTCCATTTTAATTACACCAAAAGGAATTTTCTTTATGATGTTGGGTGGGGAAACATTGTTTACTCCAGCCAATCAAAACACTTTATTTTCTTCCTTCCAACGAATTATATTTTGACACGTTCCGGAAGCTCATCGACTCCTCTGCTAGTTGCATCGCCGCCTCCGATAGCTACTGCCCATAATGATTTGGTAATAATAATGCGGCCTCCGCCTAGGTGGTATCCACAGTCGCATCGTTGCCTCCGCCAGCTACTACCCAGATCTCTGTTTGTCCAAGAATCCAAAACCCACCAACGTATCCAAAGGAATTAAATTAAAGAAACTAGAATTGAAGTTGTAGGGATCAGATATGACGAAAAAACAAATGGGCGTTACAGAGTTTATCTGCCCTTCTCATATTCTTCATTGCACTAACAATACTTCATGCTCTATGATTTTTATTCCACTTCTAGTCACTCCATTTGTGGTTAATCTTTGTAGTTTCAACTGAAAAATGTGGTGGAGAAATCGCAGGAGTGGATCCACTTTCGAGCCCTGCAGACTTGGAATGTAACGCGAACAATGCAACAACAAATCAAGGGTCTATAGGGTCAATTAGAGGACACCAGATCGATGTTGGGTGTAATGGAGAATAGGCTCAATGCACTGGAAAATTCATCGGATTTCATGAGAAGGTACATTGGGAAAAATGTTGAATTTCATCCATTGATGGACATGGACATACCGTCACAGTTCATTATTGATGGAATCCATAGATTTATTTCTTCAATTAGAGGCAAAGGTAGGGCAATGGGAGCTCCTGAATTCTTCAGTTTTCCCTCTAATTTTTCAGATGGGAGGATCCTCTTTATTAAGGGCAACAATACCTCTAATGTCATTGTTAATCAATATGCTTTTGCTTTTCCTGAGGAACTTCCACCCAATGCTTTGTTCTTGAGAGGATACACACTTATATATGAAAATAGCTACAATTTCATCAACATGTGGAATTATTTCACGAATTTTGTGCCCTTATTTTATTGGAAAACTAAGATTTGATGCTCCATTGCTAGTAGAACCGTGCTTTTTCAATTGGGGCATCTACAATTGGGCATCGACGTGTGGATCAGAAGAATTCTGGAGGAAAATGGTTTGATCCCAAAGATAGGAACTTTGAGCTATGATGGATGAACTATTTGCTTCAAAAAATACGTTTTGAATCATATGGGACTGCACAGATTCCACACGAAGGTCATGTTCAAAATTCTTCTGGAGATTCATTGCAGAACTCGACGTATGTGTAATGTGTTAAAGCTAGTGGAAATCGGTGAACGAAAGCAATCCACGGTGACTCTGGCTATGAGAAGCAATGGAAGGGCTTTCAGAAATGTATCTGCATGGTGAGATGTTGTGAAATCACAATGTGAAGCCCTGCAATATTGCAAGTGGGTTGTCATATATCCAACCAATCTCACCTTCTGTGAACAATAAATTAATTAACCAGAACTCAATTCCTATTTTATACATTTTAATGGTTGAATTTAATTAGATTGTAGATTTGGAGAATATTTTGAAATTTAACATGGTTAAATTGAACTGGATGGTAGACTTTTAGAATAATATAGAATTTGAGAATATTTAGAAATTTAAGGGAAATTATCAAACCATTCTTGTTCTTGAAATATTCACATCTTCTTTCTCTTGAAATATTATGTTTGGAGCTGCCTCTTCAATGTCTTCTTTCACTAATCAAGAAGACAACATTGAAGATAATATTTCTGATGCTAGTGAATCTGAGGTTTGCTACATTTTCTTTGATCAATTGTGTACCATTGAAGTTCAAGACCGTGGGCATCAAATGTGTGCCCTGTGCACTTTAGCACTATGTTGTTACAATAAACCTAATCCTACCACAACATATTCTCCTCCTCCATCTTTCCCTTTATTTTGCAGTAGCATAGCACAACTAGTGGTTGTCCCTCCCAAAGAGAGTTGCACTGACACTGATTCTTCAAAGACTAACAAACCATGACAATCTATGATTTTCAGTGAGGGAAGAAACAATTTCAAAGGAAACTCAACCAAGGGATATTTTGGGAAGATAAGTGGAAAAGGGTCTGGAAAAAATGCAGACAACAGTGATTGGATGGAACAAAAACCTTGATTTGTGATGCCAAATATACCAGTTGAAATTTCAACCTATGTTATGGCATTACTAGCCAACCCTTTCACTCCCATCCTTATAGATATTGTTTCCACAATGAAACATAAATCTTTCCAAAATGAATTTGGAAGCCTATAATGCTACGCTTATTCATTCAAGAATCAAAGGGAATTTCTCAGCTCTATAATTTGTAGTTTGCAGTAGTTCAAGAATGTGTAGGAATCACATTAGAGCTTATCCATTCCAGAACTAATATATCTATTTTTGTTCTCAGTGTATTTTAGTAGAGGTCTATTTATATATTTGCTTCTTCAATTTGGCATTTCTAAGTAAAATATTTGTTTGTAATGGCATCATTCAAAAATAGTAGGCTGTCCCATGTGTTTCAGATATTGAAACCTTATATTGCCATGATTTCCCTACAATTTGGGTATGCGGGTATGAATATTATGACTAAGGTTTCTCTCAATGGAGGAATGAGTCACTATGTTCTAGTGGTTTATAGAAATGCCATTACTACGGTTTCCCTGGCTCCTTTTGCCTTTTTTGTTGAAAGGTATGATAAAGTATTGTTTAAACTTTTCATTTTTTTTTATGGAAAGTATATATTGATGTTAACGTTGAAGGGAATACAAAATGTGAGGTTTAAACTTCTATTTATATAAAATTTTGAGGTTCGTATTTTTTTTTCTTTCATCCTCTCACATTAAGGTTTGTACTTTGTTTCCTTCTCATTCTTTTCTTTGAAAAATTATGTGCTAAAAATAGATTTAAAATGCTTTATGGTTGTCACACTTTGGTAATAATGTAATTACATTATAATGACATTAATATTTTATTTAGGTTTTTTATATTTATAGTCTAGATTTTCTAATAATTTTGGAATTTGAATCACAGGAACAAAATGAAATGTTTCACTTAATGTATTAAATTCAAACAATATTCTAAAATCTAGAATCCAAATAAGAATCACTAACTTTCTAATTATTCCTTTTCACTATAGGTTTTTACTTTCATCTTAACATTGCATTGCAGGAAGGTGCGACCTAAACTCACTTTTTTGACTTTCTGCCTCATATTCACGCTGGCCTTGTTAGGGTGGGTAGTTTTAATATTGTGTACTTCTCATTGCAGCTAGAGATCTATTGTAGTGAAGACAAAAATTTGAATATTGGTGTCTGCATACATGCCTATAATTGATAAAAATGTCTATTATGCTGGTTTGAAACTCACCACTCCCACCTTTTCCTATGCACTAAGTAATACACTCCCTGCCATGACTTTTGTAATGGAAATTTTGTTCAAATAACTACATTGTTCCTACTATATTTCTTTACTATCTTTCTCTCATAGGAATGTTGTGAAACACTATTACAAATTTAAGTGATTATGTTTAATATGTTTTTATAATGTATATTGAGTTTTGGATCGATGGTAAATGGATTACTGAGTTGAGGAAAGACGGTGAATGAATATAAGGTTAAATTATGTTAAATCATCAATTCAAATTTGTTATAAATTAATGGACTAAAAAATTATATCTTAACAGAACATCTAAAAAAATACATTTTTGAAGAAAAAAACATCAAAATTTACCCATATAAATGTTTCTTCACATAATTTCAGGGATCCTTTATCAATTAAGGAAATTTTGAGGTCTAAAATGGGCCTCCTAAGGAAATGTACAGTCAAATTTTAGTTTATGAGATCCAATCACATTTTAGGGGATGAAATCATCCATAATGGTTGATGTGGCATTGCTTGAGTTAAAGGTACTTACTTGTCACATTCTCAATGGTGGATAAAAACTCATGGTTAACCATGGTAGTGTTCTAAGTATTTTTAAAGTCATAAAGTAAAATACTCATAATAAATGTCATTTCACATTTTTTGAATAAAATATTATTATTGTCATTTCATATTTTTTGAAAGAAACAATACATATCCATACACAATATTCATGTATTTACACATTTTTCAATAAATATTGTATTTGTATATTTTCATATATTTATTTTTAAATTGTATATTCATCTCATTTTATTTAATATTACAATTTCAAATTAATTATAATTTAATATCTATACATGTATATTATACATATGAAATCAAAATAAATAAAAATATAACCTTGTAATTTTAGGATAAATCAAATCTATAAATAATATTATTATAATATTAATAGCAATACAAACATTAAAACAAAAAAACAAAAAACATTTTAGTTTTGTATAATGAAAAAAATATATATTATTTTTGTATGTTGAAAAAAGATATATTAAATTCAACATGGTTTAGGGCCACCCAAAAAAAAAAAAAAAAATCTAAATTTCAATGTATATAAATCGTATAAATTAAATTTATTTCAAAAAAAAAATTAAATACAACACCATTCATTTTATTATGATTATATTAATATATATAATATTATGAAAAATAATTTAAATATTATAAAATATATATTATATTCATTTTTATATCATATATTATATATTTTTTTTTCATATTATAAATCAAATCAATTCAATATGTAATATAAAATTCATAAATAAAATAATATATTACATCTATTATATTATATTTTTTATTTTTTTATATTACATTATATTATTTTATTTTTATATAGTATATTAATTACACGTTATTATATAATTTAAATAATACAAATTTTAATTAATAGTATATTATATAATTAAGAATTTATGCATTTATATTTATATTTATATTTTAAGTTATTTAAGTATAAAAGACAAATGCATTAGTTGTTCAAAGATAATGACTTTTTCTTGAAAATCTCATTTTTATTTATAGTCACATCAATACAATTTTTTATTAATATTATTTTGGTACAACTTTTGAATTGAATTTAACCATGGTTACATGGATTTTGGTACAAAAAGTGACTTGCAAATTCACAAATATTATTTTATTGATTTAGCTGTTATTTTATTATTTCCTTAGGAGACCCATTTTAGATCTTAAAATTCCTTTAATATGAGTCTATTCTAATTACTTATATATTTGTTGCAAAATGGAAAGATTGAGTATGAAACAAGTACGTAACCAAGCAAAGATAGTAGGAATGCTACTATTAGTTGGTGAAACAATGTTGATGACATTGTACACAAATCCTATTGTTCACTTGTTTTGGTTTCCACGTCCACACCACCCTCATCATGAAAATGTAAATTCTGCCTTAGTTGTCCCTGGTAAAGACTGGGTTAAAGGCTTTCTCTCGATAATTGCCTCATGCCTTGCTTGGGCAGGATTTTTCAATCTCCAAGTGGTTACCGTGTTCATGCACAGTTGAAACTGTTTCCATGTTTCTACTGAGATGTAGTAATGAAAATAAACATGTACACTCAATTTATAATTTTTCAAAAAATTATTTATTGTCATTGTTTGTGAAGATTTTTGCGCTAAAGGTAGGTGATATCTATTTTATGTTGATAGTTTAGAGCTTTTAAATTTGGCAATTAGAATATAGTCCAAAGAATAAAATTAACCCTAGCATTTCATTGATTCACATGTGCAGGATTTTGTCACAAAGAAATATTCAGCTCAACTTTCACTTACCACCTTACTCTACTTCCTAGGAACCTTGCAATCAGATACATTAACTCTGGTTGTTGGACACAAGCCTTCTATATGGGCTATGTGATGGTACATGAACCTTCTAATTGTAGTCTACTCTGTATGTCTTCCAGCTGCATGTGAACTAAGTAGTTTCATGATTTGGTTTACAGACAAATGCAAGTTTTCTGGAATATTGATAATTTGATTGCAAATTTACCATAAGCAGGGAGTTGTCACCTCTAGAATTGCATATTATGTACAAAGTTTGTGCATGGAATTAAAAAGACCTGTATTTTCCACAACATTTAGTCCACTGATGACGATAATACTAGCATTCATGGGCTCCGTTATTCTTGCTGAGACCATCTATTTGGGAAGGTGAAGTTCCACAATGATTAGAGTATAGAATTAGGAGACTGGATTTTTTTTGTATGCATGAATATAGAGACGTGCAAGTAATATTGATTTATAACCTTCTTATGCAGTGTGGTGGGAGAAATTCTGATTGTAGTGGGTCTGTCTGCTGTGTTGTGGGGAAAAGTCAAAGATCACAAAATACCAACTGGGAAAAACAGTCTGCAAGTGCTTCCTACAATAGATTTCAAGGCCAATGATGACACTAAAGCTTCTTACAACAAAATGACAAAATTTATAAAAGGTGGTGAGGAGAATGAAGAGATTAAGTCCAAAAATTTAGGATATCAGGAATTCCATGTATAGAACAAAGTAGAAAATGCCATAGTGTCAATATGTTTACATGGAAAAAGCCACTTACAGAATAGTTGTTGAAGACAATCAAAGAATTTGGCAAGGCATTTACTTAATTGTTAATTCTTCAGCATAATTATGGTCGTAGTATGATGGTTGTTCTTCATCAGTATAATCGATTAAGTATAGATCTCTCGAAGGATTGATGCATTTCACTTCAATGTCTAGGCTCCTCATAAATCATGGATTTCACTGTGATTTAATTTTAATTTTTATATGATTTGCGATTTTTATGATTTTATAGACAAAAAATCATACTAATTTTAATTTAAAAGCTATTTTTATATATGATAAAGACATAGGTTATAAGTTATTTTTTTATATAACAAGGAAATAGGTTATTATATGATCATTATAAAAAGGTTATTACTTTGTAATTTTGAAAATAGTGGGTGGTAAGAAAAATTCCAAAAAAATAATTTTTTTATTATATTTTAATTCAAAATATTTATAATGTTGTTTATTTTTTTGATGAAAAGTTTACATGATACCAAAAAAACATAAAATGATAGTTAAGATGCCATAACAAGATTTCATATTTAATGATAGTATGATGAATTTGTGCTAATGCTCACATAGCGAACACAATGATCTTGGACACTAAGGTGGCCATCTAGTGGATATAAAGAGAAAATAAGAACCTAATAAGTTGAGTAGAATGTGTCGAGGAAGCTCTATTTTATTTCCACTTGTAAAGTGCTAAGTCATATCCACCGGATTGAACCCGGCACACCTTCATATTCACCCTTATCAATTTATACTTGTGATTATTTTTTTTATTTTTAATGGTAAAATGCCAAAGTGGTCTCACTCAGTTCGTGTTTGTGTGTGGGATAATCAATTTATACATGTGATTATTTTAGTATTTTTAATAATAAAATGTATTATAATCTAATTCTGAATTTTGTTGAGATAGTTATTATTAAATGTATATTAATTAATTATTTATATTTAAGGAAAATTAAATTATTTTAAATAATTTGTTGGAATTAAATGAATAGATTTTGATTTATGTCATGAAAAAAAAAATCGGCTTTGGGAAATTATTATTTTGTTCTAGGTTAAACAGTATAAATTTTTAATTAATTAGAATAAATTTAAATATTTTTCTATATCACAGAGAGATAGGTTATAAGCTATTTTTTATATAACAAGGAAGTAGGTTATTATAAAAAGGTTATTACTTTATAATTTTGAAAATAGTGGGTGGTAAAAAAAAAATCAAAACAAAAAAAGATTTGAAGTTCAAGATTTCAAGAAATTTTTATGTGAAATTTGATTTAGAAAAATTGTTGGTAAAAGGAAAAAACCTCTAACAATTAAACTACTACTTAATCTAACGAAATCTATAATTGAATCATGATTCCTAATTATTTATGTGAGGAAATGGGACGAAACCATTCCCCTAAAATAATTGTTTATCAAGTTCTTAAAGAAATGTTAAAGCTTTATTTATTTCGAAAAAGGCTCAAATAAATCAAAAGTTGTCTAGTTTATTTATTGTTGATGTTTAATAATGACATGTTTTAATTATCTGAAGTTTTTTCTTGAAACTTAACAATGATTATTGCCATTTTTTTTATCAGAAATTGCAGAGTATTGACATTCTCTTGATATGGGATTTTGTTGCCACTATACTCTCCTACACCTATGAAACGTGCATCTTGTACACAAACTAGCCTTCACTATTATTTACTCATTCTAGAGATATTTTAAACTTAATTTCTAGATGTTCCAAGTGCTCACTTTGAATGCAACCTACTGATAATAAAAGTGTGTCAAATCTTGTATATGAATTTTTGGACTACTAAACAGTTAGTTGGATGATTGGTCAAATTGATATTATGTAGAACTTTAATCATGGTAATTTGTTACAAACACCTCTCAGCCGAGAATCTTTGCCGAGAGTTTTGTGACCACAACTCTCGGCCGAGAGTTTTCAAAACTCTCGTCCGAGAGAATTTTAACTCATGTTAAACCCGACCGAAATATTTAAAATCTCTCGGACGAGAGTTTTGAAAACTCTCGGCCGAGAAATTTAGTTGACTTTTTTTCTCGGCCGAGAAATTAAAAATTCCTCCCGAATTCTAACCATCCGCCAAAAAGTGTTTCCCAACTTCGCGATTACACCCTATGTGCAATCTACTTTTTGTACCTTTTCATTACTCTGTATATATTAATGTGACCCCCATCCCCCTCTATAGATATAGTCTTGGTATACAATGGATAATTAAAATATCATTTGCCATACATTAATTTCAAAGGAACTTCACATAGTAGCCAAATATGGCAAAAGATACTTATGAGCCTATTGTTACATTGAAATGAGAATATATTTGTCAAATGTCCTTTTTTTCCACTTTTCTTTTCCTTCTCATTATTGGCAAGGAGCTTGATTATTTTTTTATTTGATGTGTTAGAACATAGAGAGAGAGCGAGATATTGTTCACCCAACACAAATCACACTACTATTTTATTCATCTCAGAGACATTACATATATAGGAATACATGGAATTTCTAGATTCAAGAATAGTGGATCTAGATTACTAAAATTAGTTAGTATAACTATTAACATTGGATTCGAAGTCACACAATTACAAATCACGACAACTTGGAATACACATGACACACATCACATGGAAGCATTACTTCCAACACCCTCCCTTAATGCTTACATGTAAGACACATTACAACAATAAATGATTTCTTGTTAGATTTGTCTGATGCGATCATCACTAGCACTCATATCCACTCTGAAATCTCACAGTTTCCACTATTTTATTCACCGCACTTTCAAGCTTCCCACTTGACCCATTTAAGACATAACCGTTTCAAACCATCGTTGACATGTTTTACATAATTGATGCTTCTCAACCTCCCATAGCGCAAGTCTCAATACTAAACCATCCCATGGAACTGCCATGTGAATCCACGACCTTCATCAGTTATCTAAGATAGAATTCTGAATACATAATGCTTTCGGCAGACAATTCTACAACTTGACCTTGCATAAAATAACTTGTATTGATGCTCTTGGAGCTCGATGGGTCACACCAGCTTGAGCTTATTAAGAACTACCTGTGACAAATGCTCCCGAAGCACGACAGATCACATTGGTCTATTTAATAATTGGATTGTTCTTTGTGGTTCCACATCATTTTTTTTTTCACATTACAACCTTAAACAGAAACACACAGCCATAAAAAAACATAGCAATATTATCTACCATACAATATTCATCATTTGTCATTTTTAATTGATCTACATCCACCATTCCTCAATCTTGTTCATGCTATTAGACTATTTAAAGTGAATCATTCATAAATATACTCTATCATTCATAAATATACTCTATTTTTGCATATATTACACAACCATGATCTTCTTTACCACTTTCCTTCAAAGAGAAGAACTTCCCATTTTCCAAGCGGAACATAAAATTGGCCAACCTTATAAATAGATCATATTCGCACCCTGTCACCACGCTGTAAGGCATAATATAGGCCACACAAATATGATACACGTGCCGAAATTGCAGAGGAATTTATGCGTATTGACTGTATAATGTATTTTTGATGGATCGCAAGGCAAGATACCAAAATAAGGACCATTATATGTTAATAAGCGAATTGACAGAGACCCTCATATTTTAATTGGAGGTAGCAGGGGTCTTTGTATCCACATTCGTTGATTTTAATTGGAAGTTGTGGGGGTATTTGGATCCACATTTGCTGACAATCATCGCTCCTCATGAAACTCTTGGTGCTGGGACTCACTGCATGAAACTCAAAATTTGGTGAAAATACTGCATAAATAATTAGCCACGATCTGCCACGGACCTTGACGTGAAGTGATATTGAAGTAATTCAGGAGGAATTACTTATATAACCGTTCAAACATATAGGAATAAAAGAACACACCAACAAAATTAATCTTTATTTCTAAATACAATATTCGAGCATATAGGAATACAGATTAGTATTCAAGCACATACAGATATAATATTTAATAATATTTATTTCGAGAGGAATTAAAGAAATCTCATGCAGAATAACTTCACGCCAATTTGTGGTATAGAGTGTGTGCAGACTATTTTGCTCACTAGTTCACCAATTGAGAAGCACAGGCACATTGACCCATATGATATTTCTCCTACGGAAACAATAAAAACGTGGCAACCTTCTCCCTTTTGAAACAGAATGCCCTTCCTTTTGAAACAAAATGACCAATTTCTTATTTACACAGTTCTCATGCACACGGATCTAAATAGAGAAATAAAATCACAATAGAAATCAACTCTTACAAAAATATCCACGCAACAAATTCTCCTGCCTTAGTCTATTTACATAGCATAAATAATTTCAAGATTCTGTCTATTTACATAGCATAAATAAGTTCAAGATTCTCTCACATCTTCTTGGCCCTCCGGTAAAGGAGTTAGGCCGGAAAAGGCTCTGATACCATGTTAGAAAATAGAGAGAGAGCGAGATATTGTTCACACAACACAAATCACACTACTATTTTATTCATCTCAGAGACATTACATATATAGAAATACATGATACTTCTAGATCCGAGAATAGTGGATCTAAATTACTAAAAATAGCTAGTACAACTATTAACCTTAAAAGTCACAAAATTTAAACTCACGACAACTTGGAATACTTGATTCCTATACCACCTTGATACTTCCTCCATTTATCCAATGTCATATAGTAAAGTGTGGGATGTGGAGGGAGCAAAAAAGGGAATGATACCATCATTACTATGCCATTGTTATAGGACATTTATGTTAATGTAACTTTTTTCTTAAATTTAATCTTATGGTACTATGAAAACTCAAAATTTTATTGTATTTAACTGTCCATATATTTCGCTTGATTATTTCCTTCCACATTTCCCTACTCCTCCTTTGGGCATTCCTTTTCACCTCTTGGTGCAATAATAAGGCTCAAACTTATTTGCATGTATCTCTTGTTTATTCTAAAATGTATTTTATGGGTTTACATCAAAAAATTATTTATTGTATTAAGAAGTTAATGTTGCTAGTGGTGTAATTTCATCGAGGATTTTAAATAAGTGATTTATTTGAAGCAATATTCTGAAAAATCCTTGTCAAATTATATGTTCGAGACATTATAATTTATAAGCTTTCCATGAGGACATTTCCCATAATAGTTTTGAGTTGCCAATATTGGTCCACATTCTGCATGTACTTTTTCTATCTTGTATGAGTATTTCCAATCTTAAGAATCTAGATGCTAAACTATTCCTATATTTTATCATTTGAATAAACCTTATCTCCACCCTAGCTTCTTCCTCTTCTTAGTGTATTTCCCTACAAATTTCCGAAGAGACACTGGTAGCATAGGTTAAGGTAGAGTGCTCTATTGCAAACTAATCTTTTGGAGAAGGGAAGGGTTGAACCACACGATAACCCTACATTTTGGGGGATGGTGAACTCAAGGCATAATGAGAGATAATGAGGGGTAAAGAAATGAGGGATAGGGGAACAAGCAACCAAGGAGAACATAACCAACCAAATGCTACCATTAAACCAGAGATAACTAAAGAAAGCCAAGAGCCATCGAAGAGGGACCCAAAGATTTAACAAAATCACCTTATTGGAAACCATACTAACATAACACATAAATGACAAGGCTAAAGGAAGAGAGACTATTAAAAAGCCTTCAAACCAACTATTCAGACACCAACCACTATGAAGTCGATCATTAATGCACTTGCATGAATTAACATGTTGATCAATCATTAACGTTAATTCCCCATCCCCATTCACACTCATATCATTAAATCTTGTCATGGTTGTCATACAACCCCATGGAGAATAATTTTTTGTTAATTAAAATTATAATAATTTTGACATGTCATTTATTTATATTATATTTAAAAATAAAAATAATATTAAAGTAAATCATTCACAACAATTTTGAATCAATTTTTTTTAGGCATGTGTTAATTTGGGAATTTATTCAAAAATATGTATAATATTATATATTATAAATAAAAATATTGATTATTATTATCTTTTTTTTGTAAGTTTTGGGTGGGACTACATCATTATCATGTCTAATATATCACCCCGATCAGAGTGGGGAATTGAACCAGTAACTTCACATCAAGGAGTGCCTTAGAACAATACCCGTCACTATGTATTCAAAACTCCATGGACAAAGCATTGATTATTATTTATAAGCATTATCTTATCTTTTCTTAGGCTACAAAGATCAGGGAAAACCATCACATTTCTACTCATTTTGAGAAAGGTATTAAAGTAAATCTTAGAATCTTTAAGACACAAGATTAGTTTAAAAAAAAACTCAGATTCATTATAACAATTTTTTGGTTATAAACTCAACATAACATTAATAGAAATAAATCTAATTAAGAAAAATAATAATCATTTCTTCCCAACATTTAAAATAAACTCAATTAATAAACATTAGTTTAACCTATATAAGAAAATTAACAAATAACTTAAATTTAAATTTAAATATATATAGTTAAATAATATTAACGATTTATACATATGCTTAATTTAACGTATAAAACTGGTCACACAACATAAATTCATTTTAATTCAAAATTTGTATTTCTTTAATTAAATAATTTAGAAAAATATTAGTTTAATTTAAAAGAAAATTGCTGACCATTAAATCATTCCATCGTATCATTCCAATGAATTATTAAAGAAATTCGTCACACAACATAAATTCATTTTAATTCAAAATTTGTATTTCTTTAATTAAATAATTTAGGAAAATATTAGTTTAATTTAAAAGAAAATTGCTGACCATTAAATCATTCCACCGTATCATTCCAATGAATTATTAAAGAAATTCGACCACTTCAAATTTGATACATGTATATTTTGCAAAATGTCAAATTTCATCGCATCCAAAGGACTGTAATCAACTTCATGTTCTTTTATGTGAGAAATATGCATATTTAACATGAATATTAAATGCAACAATGTTAGAAAACAAAAACTTATTAGAAAGCAATATTGATATGAATGTAGAAGGCATTTTATTAGGTGTTTTAGATGTTATTTACAAAGCTATGTAATATTAAATAATTATAGTTTTTATTTTATTTTCATAAGAATTGATTTAATATTAAAGATTTATTATATTTTAAACCATTTTGTTTCTTTTATCTTAATAAGAATTGATTTAATATTAAAAATTTATTATATTTTAACATTTTTTTTTAAATATGTTTGTAATTTATAAGGTTAATATGTGGTTTAAGGACTATGATTTAGAGGTATTTAAATATTCAAAATTATTTGGAGATTGTATTTTGTTTGGCCATATTGATTTTTAATATGGTTGGATTTGTTTTTTTGTCTTTTATGGACCATTACAAGTTTTGAACCTTGGTCATTTTATAGAATGAAACCCTAGAAACCCAATAAACCCAATCACACTAATTGAGTTTATTTGTTAAAAAAGACACAATGGTGAGATTTGATCTAATCATGAGTACATGGATCACAAGACCATTAATATAATCTCTTTGGGAACAACCACCTTAGACTACTACTTTAAAGTCTTTCACAACTTTTAGAATAAGTAGTCCTCACAAAAATTGAACCTTATCCATTAATGAAAAACTCTTTACTTTTCATTAAATCTAACCTCTTAATATATTTTAATAAATTTAAAAGGTATATAAAAAATTTAATAATTTAGTAAGTCATTAAAGAAAAAATATTTGGATAAGATTGTTGTGATGAACCTTATTGAAAATAATCAAACTTGATCACAGAAAAAATTTAATCAAATATAACACTTGAGAAAATAAAATTTAATGAAATATTACATTAATGAATTAGGATTTCAAGAAAATGAGGCACTCATGAGTTAACTCGGCGGTCGTGCACACCTTCTGCAAAAACCCTAGATTCTGATTCATCCTGCAATGACATCCTCGGAGGAGGGCCAATCCCCCTCCTCCTCCCTCTTCAACTGCAGATGAAGTTATAGCTTTCTCATCTCCAATTGCTTCCTTGACGAACCATCCAAAACCCAAGAATGCTCAGACGAAATTTGTGAAGAGGGCTAAAGAAATACCCTCGCCCGCTCTTCCCAATGGTGAGATCATAATGACCCTAACCTTTTCACAGCGAGGCCTAGTCAATAAATTTACAGGGATGTGGAAACCTGGATAGATCAATCTTAGAGGCCGAAGATGAAATGAGACATTAGTTTCTACGCGTGTGGTAACAAATTATTCACTTTTATTTTTCAATTTAAGGAAGATGGGGATGTAATATTTACTAATGGACCATCCTTCTTTGGATCTAGGGGTATGTATTTGAACCAACGGTCTCATAATTTTAACCTTGATGAATATATCTCGACAGCAATCCCAGCCTGGGTGAAACTCTCCTCTCTTCCTCTTTCTCTATGGAGTGATGATTGCCTTAGAGCAATGGGGAGCAGGGTTAGGAAATATCTGGATCAAACCAAGTCCAAGGGATCCCAGTTTTTGTGTGCCAAAATTTGTGTTGAAGTAGATCTCGAAAAGGGGTTTCCTTCTAAGATCAACCTAACCATAGGTGGATGGACTCATTGTTAAACTTTGGACTATGAAAAAATCCCATTCAAGTCTTGATTCTGCCATGAATACGACCATTTTGCGAGAGACCACAAAAAGGCTCCAGCTAGTAAAGGACCAAATATAATTGTAGATTAGGGAGAAAATTGACAAGATTAAAGATGAGGGAGGAACAAAGGTAGATCTAATGGGACTCGACAACAACAGATGCAGAACACAAATGGAGCTTCATCATCCAATCCATATAACACTTTGTAGAATCATTCAGACAATGATCAAGGGAACACCCCTTAATATCAAGGTGCCCAAAACACCAAAACAAACGAGGAAGTGCAAGAGTAAGGAGAAGTCATTGAGAATGGGGAAGAGAATACAGAAGATCAGATCATTCCTCCTCTAACATAATCGATCTCAACGGCTCCCCATACATCTATGTCGAGATTCAAATACTCCTCTCCTAAATATGGACATGCAAATGGTAGTGATCACCCTGTGGGATTCATAACCAGGAACATGGTGCAAACCCTAGTTTAGGTAGATGAAGGTAGTATCCATGAGATAGAAATAAATAAAAAGAAGCAAGGTCACCCTTAAAGAAGGATCATTCAAGAAAAAAAAACATAAAATAATAAGAAGATGGGAAATCAACAAGTGCTTCCTAACATCCTTAGATCAAAAGGCCCTAAAGGATGAGAAATCCCAAAAAAAAATAGGAGGCTCGTCCCAAATAACTCCTTCTCGATGATCATTCTATCTTGAAATATAAGGGTTTCTGTCTCCCTATTAAAAACTAGGAGATTCAGGACTTAATAAGATTAGAAAAACCTTGGATTCTTTATTGCAGGAAACATAGATGGAAGAAAAATATGTGAGAAGGTGACACGATCATTTTGGAAGGGAAATGTTGGAATAGTTCAAGATGCAAGAGGCACATCTAGAGGAATCAGTACGTTTTGATCATATCAAAATTTTCAATTAGTTAATAGCCTTAAGTCACAATTTTGGATCGTGACCATTCTTGAAAGAAAAGATTATAAAGTACGAATTCCTATCATTAATGTTAATGGCCCTATGTTGTATGGGGAAAATTTTGAATTTTGGGATTCTTTTAATTCTATTAAGACTAGGGATGGATTCTCAAATTTCATTATGGGTGGTGATTTTAACACAATTCTTAAATCAAAGGATAAGTGAGGTGGATCCCTTGTTATACATCCTTTTCACCAAAGAATGGAAGACCTCAATAGTGACTGGGATCTAGTGGATATTCCTCGTAAAATTGGGAAATATACATGGAAAAATAGAAGATTTGGGGAAAGATTTATTGTAGCTCATCTTGACAGGTTCCTCATTCATAATAGATGGATGTTGAATGGCTTGGATTGTTCCTCCTCAATTTTAGCATGAGGTGAGTTGAATCACTGACCAATCTCTTTATATGTTAAACAAACATAAAATTTACGCCCAATCCCTTTCAGATAAAATTCGGTCTGACTATCTTAAGAAGGAGTATTCGACTTTATCAATTTGCTCTAGATATCTTAAGGAGTATTTGACTTGATCAATAATTCTTGGTTATCCCCAATGTTCTGGATATCCATTCTATGTTTGGGAATTGAAATTAAAAGATGTGAAGAATGCTTTGAGACTCTGGCTCAAGACTAAGTATGTCCAACCAGGTTAAAAGCGAAAATATCTAGTTTTACAATTATCCCAACATTAAAGTATGATGGAAGAAAATCAAATAGAATCTTGGCACCTTGAGAAGGAATGAGACCCAAGAAGACAAATCTATGTAGTCAAACACCAAAAGGAAGAGACTTGGGGTCTCAAATATTGAAGTTTATGGCTTTGAGTTGGTGATCAGAACAATTAATTTTTTCATAAATAATCTAAAGCAATAGAACTAAGGAACAAAGTAAATGAGATTATTCTAGAAGGAAGGCTGAGAATCTTCTCTTTTGAGTATATCAAGCAGGAAGCATTATGTCACTTTTTTGGTCTCTATTAGAAGGAGAAAGAGGTTGATTTGAATTTGGTGCAATCCATTCTCCAATGCGTTCCCTTAGTAGTATTTGAGACTTCTAATAGAGATTTGGTTAGTGAGATACACGAAGAGGAAGTGTTAGAGGATATTTTGAGTCTGGATCATGATAAGGCTCCTGGCCCAGACGAATTCACCATTAGTTTCTTCAGAGAATTCTGGTCCCTAATCAAGAAGGATCTATTACAAATTTTAAATCATTCAAGAACAAAAGAAAAATTGGGAGGTGCTACTAATTCATCCTTTTTATCCCTCATCACTAAAGTCTCAAATCTAATCAATTTTTCTATGCAATGCCACTTATAAAATCCTCACGAAAATCATAGCATCCAGACTAAAAAATTTTATCCCTAACTTTATCTCTGAGAACCAAGGTGGCTTCATGAAACAACGCCAAATTATTGATAATATTATCTTAGTTCAGGAGGAAATTCACTCCATTAAGGAAGCAAGGGAAAGAGGAATGGTGATACAATTATAAATGGAGAATGACTTTGATTGTGTAAGATTCTCCTTTATCTTCTTAATGTTAGGAAAATTGAGATGATCTAAAGACTTCATTAGTTGGATTAAAGCATGTATAAGCTATCCCTGAATAGATCCTTTGGTTAACGATCGACCTTCTCCCTTTTTCAAAGCTTCTAGAGGGATTTGTCAAGTTGTATGTTATCCCCTCTTATGTACATTATCATGGATAACATCTTGAGTTAAAATTTGGAACAAGTCAGGAAAGAAGGAATGTTAATGGGATTAAGCATAACTCACAATGTCAAGGAAGTAAATCACTCACAACTCGTCTATGATACTCTTCTATTGGAGATATATTCTAAGATATTTTCAAATAGATTTAAGAATATTTTGGATATTTATTTTTAGATATCAAGTGGATTTATCAAAAAAAGGAAATGTCAAGTATATAACTGGAATTGTGACGAGCTGACATTGTCTGAAATTGCTAGAATATTTGACTTCCCAACAAACTCAGAGTGGAAAGCCTTCAAATATCTATGTATTCCTATATATTTTTGGGTGAACAATGTAGAAGAATGGGAAGAGGTCATAAAAAAAAAGTGAAAAATCACATCCAATCTTGGGGGGAACAATGGTTAATAATGGAAAATAAAGTGGTATTAATCAAGTCTATTCTATCCTCTCTCCTGATATATTTGGGATCCTATCCATTAGCTCTGAAATCTATTAGTCATGAATTCAGTGGGCTAATGAGAAAATTTCTATGGAAAGGTGGAAAGAAAAATTATCATTGATTTGATTTTGTTAATTGGAAAACAGTTCGACTACCCAAAGTAGTAGGAGCACTTGCAATCAAAGATCTGACTCTAATGAATTTTGCAATAGGGGAAAAATTGTATGGATTCTACTCTCCTATTCCAAAGAACAGTGGAAGTGGGATTTCCTATGGAAGTATTTTCACAAAAATAGAATTTTCAGGCTTGATCTGAAAATTTGGAAAGAGAAAGGATAAAAAATATGGAAACTCTGTCGAGAAGTCGCCTCTATTATTGCAAATTATCTCGGGTGGAAAACCAAAAATGGAGAAAGAATTCATCTTTGGAAGTTTTCCTTCTAGTTGTTGATATATTAAAAAATAATGATGATATAAAAGGATTGGCAAGATGGATAAAGGATGAGGGAATTTAGAAGCTTGATGATATTTCTCAATGGGATAATAAGGGGAGGTGGATCAGATGGAACAATGAAAACATTCCCCCTAATCTTCAGCAATATTGGGATATGCTAATTAAAGTGTTAAAAGGTTACGGTCATGTAGTACCACGAGACTGGATCGAAGGATATGGCAAAGCTATAAGTCTCGTAATTAAACAGTCAGAGAAGGTTATCACCTCCTTGTTCAAAAACTACCTCAGGGTAGTGCGGATCATATCTAGGGGAGGATTTGGAATACTGATGGGATACTGAAAGTCAACCTTTTATGTTGGGAAATGGTTCGTGGAAAGGTTTTAACTGCATAAAACCTAAAGAAAATAAATATCTACTATCCCTCCCATTGTGTGTTATGTCAAAATGAGGAAGAAGATATCCCCCACCTTTTTTAGCATTGTTATTTTTCTTTGGAGGTTTAGCATCTTGCTTTAGCCCCTTTCTACAATCTGTAAAGCATTCCAGAATCTTGGGAGTCAATGTTCATTTTTTGGTGTCAAAAAATTCCATGGTAAACAAAGAACAGATCAGTTGTTTTGAGAATTTGGGTGGCTCTTCCAAAATTCTTATGCTGGTCTATTTGGATAACTCAAAATCATACAATTTTCAAAGAAGAGTGTCCAAGTGCATCAACTATAGCTTCCAAAGTGTTATCTTTTCTTTTGGAGATAAGTTCAGTGAGAGGATTTGATAAAAAATAATTGGAGGAGTTCTCACCCTCTGAAAAGGAGTGGTTGAAATTAGATAATTATACTCATAATGTTGGCATCTTCAGACCCAAAGGATCGATCAAAAAATATTTCTTAATTAGGGTGGATCCAAAGGAATTTAGAAAATGGGAACAAATCTTGGTAAAACCTGCATTTTTCTTTGATGGTGCCTCAAAAGGCAACCTTGGGGAGGTTGGGGCAGGAGGAGTTGTATTTCGCCTTGATGAAGAAATAATGATTAAATTTATTTGGGGGCTAGGAATGTAAACAAATAATCATGTCGAATTTCTTCTATTGTCGAAGGGTGTGGAAATTAATTTCTCTATAGGTATTCACCGATTATAAGTTTTAAAAAATTCTATGATAGTGATCCAACAAGTTGTTAAACTCGAAGGAAATAATGAGCAGTTCCTTCCCCTATCCTACATCGAATCAAGTTAGATATGGAGAAATATGTCTATATTGAATTCTTCCATATAAAGAGAAATATCAATAAGGAATCCAACATATTAACTAATCAGGGTGTGAAATTGGAACAAGGAATATTAATATTTGATAATGTTTATATCATAATCAAATTAATTCCCCAATGATTAACATTCATATGAACCTTAAAATGTTTTGTGGGAGGAGTAAGCGTTAGATATTGATCCAAGTTCTTTCCTTCAATCTCGCAGCGCCTTATAAAGGATCCTCATTAATTATGAGATTATGGAGGCATGTAGTCATCATGGAGAAATGTGTTTCCAAGGAAACTTGGGTCGTAAGCGTCATGTTGAGATCTGCACATGAAAGATGGAGACCGATTGATTTAATATCCAGAGTAGCTTGAAAGTGGGAAGTTTGGTTCACTGCATTTGGTTCTCAGTTCATTAGAGATATTCACATCAAAACTTGCTATGTCTGCAATATTTTAATAATGAGGCTTCCACATTTGGCAACAATGGTCAGATCTGACATTAATGGTGCTTGGTGTAGGAATGTTGCTAAGAGGGTCAACCCGAATATATTTAAGGACCATCAGGGTGAGTATGGAGGAAATGAAATTATATTAAGGAATGTAATCTGTCAAGTTCTCATTGATTTCTAGTATAATCTCAAAATCATGGATCATAATATAGGGGCTGAAGAGGAGGAGTTTGGGCTTCTCATTGCAAGGGTGGCCATAAATTTGGATTTTTTAATCACCTTGATCACCCATCATTCTAAGATGATTATGGTAGAATCCAGGGCTCAATCTTAAGTTCTTTCCTAGTGTCTAGGTTTTCTAGAGCTTAAGATGGACCATGTAAAACTTGAAAATGATATGAATGAATTTAGCGTGGAAAACATGATAAGGAATGAAGAAAGGCTCGACGATGATGAACATATGCAAGTGGCCATAGGCCAACAGGATTTGATTATGCAAGAAGAACAAATGGATGAAAAATATGGTGAGGGAAACGACGAACACAGTTTCATTATAGTTCGAAGTAGAAGCAGAGGACGTCATGTTGCCCCTGGCCTGCAATAAATATAGATATTTAATATTTTAGTTTTTGGTCATGTTATGTATATTTGCAGTTTTTCTTGGTGTTTTTTGGAGTGTATATGGGAGGAACCAATTTCAAAATGTACTTTTTAATCCAGGGGTTAATTTTGACAGTCTAATGTGGAGTTTGTGGATATATGTAATGGATTGCTTGGAATATTTTATAAAAGGTTCTGGCCTTCAAACCAAGTTTCTCTAATGCAATGAATACTCGTTCCCTAAAAAAAATGAATTATGATTTCACGTGGGAAATATTTTTGTATGAATGTCTTAACCAATTCAAAAAAAAATTGATTGATTTTCGTGTCTGGTTAATGTAAAGACATGACCTTAAAGGGGATATGATTCTAGCATGAGATAACATCTATTCAGTTTTGTAATAAATGATTTCATGACTTTGATTAACAAATGAATGTTTTATGTTAGTAATAAAATTATTGCAATTTGAAATAGATTATAAAATTTTAGACACCTAATCTTCAGGGTTTGGGTGAAATATGTAAATAAAAAACATAAGGTAATTTGAACATACCTTAGAATTAGAATCCCAAAGGTCACTACTATGATGTATATATATTTATATTTAGATTAATAAAATCCATATTGGTATTCCAATTTTTGATTCTTTGGTCTAACGTGGTATTATAACCATAGATCCATAAGTTCCAAGTTTAGTTGCCTCTTCCCATTAGTCTATTGTTGTCGCAATCCTTATAACTATTCCCTACCATCCAAAATATTCCCTCTGCCACCTTTGCTAGGTTTCAAACCTACCCATGTCGTTTCAATATCCTTAACTTGTTCAAACACTCAACCTGTATACCTATTGAAATGATAAACCTGTATACCTGTTGAAATTATCATCCTCTACATATGACCATAC
This sequence comes from Pinus albicaulis, assembly GCA_034641835.2. NCBI lineage: Eukaryota > Viridiplantae > Streptophyta > Pinopsida > Pinales > Pinaceae > Pinus > Pinus albicaulis. The sequence continues at coordinate 760,977,569 of CM076570.1, read as the reverse complement.
TCGAACAGGTTGCAATACATCACATCTGTTGAAACGATCTACCTGTGGACTTGTTAAAAAACTTAGGTTGTACATATGACCATACTTGGCCAGGTTGCAATACATTTTTTGATAACTGATTACACTAAGGCACCATATGAAATGCTCCTCTATGTTTCCTTTTGTTGATTGGTAGAGGGATTGTGTATTTTCTAAAAAAAATAGAAGTATTACAGAGTTCAGGTTGGGCTATTAAAATCTACACAATGGTCCTCCTTCTAACTTAACGACAGGAAGAGCAACTTTATGTCCCAAGAGAAAAACTCCCTGCTTGTCTCGACCATGGTTACACTTTTATCACTCCTTTTATTTGCTCATTGTCCAATAAATAGTGAGTGTTGGAAGGCATTTAATTTACTTCCATGATCCATATTAAACCTCTGCTTATTGTCTAAAAAACCTATGCATCTCCATAAAGAAATCCTTATCATCCATCGTCGACAGTAGAAAGTCACTGAGGTTCAATGTTTTGAGGGTTCAAAACCCTGCAAAAGTTGTTAGGTCATCCTTAGATGAAGGGAATCTTGTGGTGAAGGGATGTTGAGGGTTCCAAACTGATTCCTATTATGCATGAAGCATGTGGAATTGATGGGTTTTGAGTGTCCGTGCAATTATTCCTTTCTATTCTTTATGGATGTTCATTTAATCACAAGGAGGCAGAATGTTAAGAGATCAGTAAAGCTAATCCCATGGTGAAAGGTTTTGTTTCATAGCCTTTTATTTATTTATAGTATTTCTTAATAGCGACAATATTTTGAAATAATATATGATATTACACTAACATGTGTCTTATTGTGGAAAGAATAGATGTCTGACAGTTTGAAGTATGAGATTATTGTAATGTTAGCAATGGTTTAAAATTCAAGCAAATGTCTTGTTGTCTATAAAGATATATTAAATTTTTTCACCAAAATTTTATATTGTAGCATTTTTTCTTGTCCATTATTTTCTTTAGCCTCAGCTCAAACATTGTTGAAGATGCATTCTCTTATATCCATTGTCAGAGTGTTAATCACTAGAAAATAAAACTACCATGAATGGTCCAAAAAGATCAGGCACAACCTTATCTTCAATGACCTATGGAAATATGTCTATGAAGGAGAAGGTGACAATGCGCTTCTCAATCCCACATCGGATAAAGAGCCCGCCACATGGGATAACAAGGATAAAAAGGCCTGTGCCTTGATTGCTACTTTTGTAAGTGAATAGGTAACCCATCTTATTATTCCAATTACAACTTCTTTTGATGCATTGAAGAAGTTGAAATATTTATGTGACACACTCAAAACTGGGGATAGTTCAATTGATGATCAAAATATTCAACCTAGAGTTGAAGGACAATGATTCCCTAGACCTAGGTTCAAAAATTAGAGATGTCATGCATGATGTAGAAGAAACTAGAATTAAAATGGACATCCCTCTCACAACCTTTGTTAAGGCCATGTATCCTACATATTCTCACTACTTTGAATCCTTACAAGCTAGTGGGAAACTCAAGGAAATTAATTTTGACACTCTTGTTGAGAAGTTTGCAGGACAAGAGAATTATTTTGGGAAAATGAAGAAAACTTCTAAACCTCCTAAATAAGTTGTATTCCTTATATAGAAATATAAGAATCAAACACAATATTCTTCTAGAGGAAGAGGTCGTAGAAGAGGACATGGAATGAAGAACAACATAGGTAGGGGGGTCGAATATCATTACGAAGGAAAATCTAATCTCCACTAATGTCAGTTGTAATAAAAATGGACATTATGCATCCACATGGAAAATCCATTGGGAAAGAATCAAGAAAGAATGCGAAGAAGATAAACATAAACCACCAGATCCAACAAAAGGTAAAGCAATTGAATCTGCTCATTATATTGTTGCACATTTCAATATTAGTAGGGTTTTTGGGCCCATGGTTATTTGGTTTAACATTGTAAGTTTACTATGAAATTCATGGGATGGGGCCTTTAAAAGGTTGGGAAGACTTCATTCTAAAGTGGACCAGGAAGATAAGCAATGAAGGCTCGCTTAGCTAACTTGTCTAGTGTTTTGGCCAAGGGGACTAACTGAATTCCATTAGCTAGGTGTTTCTATGGAGTTGGGGTTTTGATAGGGTAAAAATGGTGTTTTTTTTTTTTTTTGGTTCTAGTTTAATTTTCTCTTAGTGAATATTTTTTCTCTCTGGTAATTTCTACATCTAGTATCAAAGCTAGATAATGGTTTTAGAGAGATGCATCTATTGCCAAGGGTTTATGGCTTGAGGAATAAAGCCTTGTGAAGGAGGACAAATATGATTTTGATTTATGTGCTAAGAGATACATTTGGAACCAATGTTGACCATGGAAAGCATGAGCATGTTCTATTATCAAAGTGTCTATGCTAAGATCGAGATGAAGTTATTACATATTTATCGTGAAAACCAAATCGAAAATGACATTGGTGAGCTTAATTGTGCATGAGATCCTTCTTAGTGGTCTATTCAATTAGGAAGAACCACGCTAAGACCATTTAGAGATTGGTGTATATTCACCACGAATGAGAAACAAAAATGGACAAGTTGTGTCAATTTGATCTATCTCGTTGGTAGATCTGGAGATGTATGTCAAGAACATAGAGTTGGAAGGCCACCTTGGATACTGAGAAATGGTTTCTGTAATGTCGAAGCAATTTGTTCCAAGGTTATTTGGATTACCCTATTCTTGGAGGTGGAGTTTCTAGGAAGGAAAGGTGACCTTGGCAACGAGAATACAAATGTTTCCTCAAGCCCGGACAATATCTCGACCTCAAACAATGAGTCGAGTAGGGGAGGATGAGTAGGAGGTGGCAACGATGGAGGATAATGATAGTCACTCGAGATCAAGAACTAAAATAAGTTAAGGGGGCCCTCACATGATGCTACTTTGAAGGGAGTGATTTCATTTTATCTTGATGGTGGAGTTTATGGTAGAGCTAGATAGCCATGTTTGAGGAAGCATAGTATGTATCGAATTTCTTGCGCATTGACAACGAGATCAATAGTTTGTGCTTTGAGAATGAAAACAATGGTGAAAACAATGAGAAGACTCTTGAAACTTTTAGGTTGATGAATGTTGTCAGGTCAGATAAAATTGTCATGTCCAATTATGGGTACTCCTGAGTGGTCATTTATTGCAAAAGTGAGTGTGAGAGAAGGGTTAGTTTGTTTTGCAATTAGAAGCCATTGGGAGCATGGTTTAAACCACATTAATAAATCAAAAGGAATGTATTTATTATGATTCTGAAAATGGTTTAGAGAATGAAAAAACAAAGAAAGAAAAGGTGGAAATAGACTCTCCTAGTTGTTTCAATTGTGGTGATGGGGCATCCTGCACTAGAGTACGAAGACAAGAAAAAAATAGAGATGGAAAGGATTTAGGGGATAGTGGCGTGTCAATTTGAGAGCATGATGGAATAATTGTTAGGATAGAAATAATAATAATAATAATTACAATGGAGTCAAAATTATTTTTGTAAATGGGCATACTACTATAATATATAGTACGGTATGCGTACCCCTGAGAAATTGCTAGTAAAGGCTGGTGTTGGATCTATGTGATAGGGAGGGAATATTGATACTATTAGTATAAAATTTGAGGTGGGTAAGGGATAGATTCAGTGGGGCTAACTCACTTTGTTGGTTTGGCTAGATTTGGTCAAGGGGAATCCCAAGTCAAGTTAAACTTGTTAGGTAAGGGGGGATTGTTAGGTAAACTTGACTTAGGGACAGAGTCAAATTTGACCAATTCTACAATATTGGTTTTGATCCCATGGTTTTTTGTTTTTCCATGGTTTTGTGCCTGTGGAGTTCATGTGATGTAGCCTTTAAAATCCTGGGAAGACTTCACTCAAGGAAAAAGTCAGAGTTGATTGGATCAATGGTAATGGTTTTGGACCCATGGTTTTTTGGTTTCCCATGGTAATTTTCTTGTGGATTGCATGTAATGGAGTCTTTAAAAGGATTAAAAGAATTAATTTTAAGCGGGCTATGGGAAGTGAGTAGTGAAGGCTCACTTATCATGGTTTTTGTCAAGGAACTAATGGAATTCTGTTAGCTGGGTTTTCTTAAGAGTTGGGGTTTTCTAAGGGTAAACACTGTGAATATTATGTTTGATGTTTTACGATTGTTGTTATGTTAATTTTTTTTTTTTTTCAGTAAATTTAATATCTCTCTAGTAAAATTTCTAAAATTTGTTATGAGAGCCATATATTGGCTTCAGAGGGACACCTCTCTTGTTAAGGGTTTAGTTTTATTTGGTAGTTAACTAAAATATGATGGAGCTAGTAGCATGAAGGAAGATTTGTTGCACCAATATAGATCTGAAACCAAGAACTGAAGGGCCAATGGAGGTAGAGGATATGTAGCACTATAAATGTAACACCACTAGAGTCTAAGTGACAAGGCACAATGTTTATGGATTGAGAGACTAATGCATCCTATTGGCATAGAAAATGCCCTAATTGTGCTCTATAATTGCATTAGGATTCTAATCTTTATTGAAAGAGAAAAGGCAGGAAAAACACATTAGATGCAAATCACAAAATATATAAAATGTTCCAATGGAATTATATGAGCTTGCAAATTCACAACCAAAAGAGCAAGCTCTCTAATGGCTTTGGAAACCATGGGATTTTTCTTCAAATTAGCAGACAAAGCTATGTTTTTATAATCCTATTGATGGTGCTATAAGTCTGCTAACACATGGGGTATCTCTGGTATGAAGTCCCAATTAGACCTCACACCATTTCAAGTAGGAGCCCCAACAGATAAATAAGGTGGTTGCCATTATCTTAGCAATTTTCCTTGGATGCAATTATCAACATAATAGATTATACAAACAACCTTTGAAACAAGCAAGTGAGTTGACACTGTGAGGCACAAAATGCAATGTATATAAGGTACTTTCATGGCAAGGAAATAGAGAGTGAACCTCTAGAAGAAAATTAATATTACTATCCTAAAATAGACACACAAAAAAACAAGGAAATAGTCATTAGTTCACTTGAAAAGTAGTTCACAAGATAACCACGATCACTAAAGAAAGTAACAATGTACATTCAAGAGGTTTCAATGTACCAAATCCAAAAAAATAGTTCATTTTCATTAGTATGTGTCAACGTAAACATACACCATAAACAACGAAAAAATAGTCTCACAATCATTCATGATATATGCAAGAAAGTGCGCCAACTCTGTGAGATTCATATATTAAGTGTAAGGGCCAAAGATACATGATTAAAATGATACCACAATATCTCCAATATTGGAACATTAAGTCACCACTTTCTCCTCCAAAGGAAGATATTGTCTCCTATGCCAAACTGGAGAAGCCAAGATGAAAAGTCCAAAGTTTCAAGTCCAATATATTGAGATATGTAGGTATATTTGTAACAAATGAGGTGACTCTTCACCTCCCATGTGACTCTTGACTTCCCTCGTGACTCTCAAGCTTCTACTATGAATTTGAAAATTCTTATATGACCTTTGAACTTCTAATGACTCTAGAGCTTTCTAGTGACTTTTCACATTCCATGTGGGACCCTTGGTTTTCCACACATTTTACATTTTCTAATTTTCTAAAATACAATAATTACATTCCACAAATTATGTGGGAAGATACATTGTCACATATGAATTTAAGATGACACTTGGAAAAGCCACAGTTTGGTATCGATGACCTAAAACTTCATTGTGATGTGTACGGGCCAAGCCTTTCTCCTAGTTTCCATCTTTGTATCTTCTTCATGATGGATATTTCCTTGTTCTTTATCTTCACCCTCTAAAGGTTCTATATGAGAGTTAGAAATTTCCAAGTCAGCATGAGTTTCCATGTCTTTGTCTTGGTCTAAGATTACTTCATGTCCTTCATGATGGTTCTTGCTTCTACTTCTTCTTTGCAAGTGATTTCTTGTAGCCTCTCCTTAGATTCCTCGTAGAGCATCATCATGTCATGTCAAGATAACAATACCTACACATGGAATTCATTCATGACAAGACAACATTAGTCCCAAAATATCCTAGTATATCTTGTTACTTATGCAACATGTTGATCAAGCTAGGACAAAGTCCAGGACTTAGAAGGAGGCCCAGGGGTTGCATAGTGCGCAGTTTCAAGAGGAAGTGATGAAAGTATAGTCTCTATGACTGTGCAATGCACAGTGGTTGAGGGACTAGAAGAAAAAACTGCACAGTTGAGGGAGACAATGATGTAGTGAGGTAGGCTTACTCATTGTGATTTCATAATGTGCAGTTCATGAAAGACTAAGCCAAGTGATTGCACAATTGTGGAGGTCAAGGAGGCAGTGAGGCCTAACTGTTGATTGAGTATACACAATGCATAGTGGAAGGCCGACTGGGAGAAATATTACGTAGTTTCCAAGATCAAAAGGCATATACTGAGCATTGTGACTGCACAATGCACATTCCTTGGAGGAAATGACTGCACAATGCATAGTTCCGTGAGGCAAGGGTGCTTCACTGCGACTTAATATTGTGCAATGCGCAATTCTAGGAGGGAGTAGATATCAACAAGTTGCAAAGATAGTGAAAGCTATGAAAATGACTAAGTGTGGAATCATTGAGGTAAGAGAGAACATGACATGCAAACAAGTCCTAGAATAGTGATCTCGCACTCATATAACATCAAAACAAGCCAATAGAATACACAATACCCAAAATCAACATGCATACCTTGAAGTGACAACAAAGAGACACTTATTTCTAAGTGTGACAGTTGAAACATAGCACTGCAACCAGAAAGTGCGCTAAGTTGTGGGAATGTGTCTAGCACATATTATTATGACATATAATATCAACTAATGTATAAGAGTGCATTGGAGATACCTCTAGTGATGTGCTAAAGTGTGACACATGCAAGAGTGAAATATGTTAAAAGAAATACTTGCGACTGTAATAAAAAGTGAAAATGACACTTGCAAAATATTAAGAAAGTGAAATTGACACATGCTAAATAAATGAGAACAAAAAATAGACACTTGTGAAAGTGAAAGAAAGAAAAAACGACAGTCGTGAAAGTGAAAGCGACAATTATGAAAGCAAAGCGCACAAAAGATACAATGAGGAAACTCACTGGAATGATAATACAATTGAAACTAAGAGTGAGAGAATGGCTGACTCACAATATTGAATGTTCGTTGTCAACTAAGATTGCACACTAACTATCAAAAAGATTTTTGTAGTCATTATCTTTATGAATTGCGCAGTCATTGTCAATAAGATTTGTGCAATCATTGCCATTGGGCACTTTGCGGTCATTGTATCTAGGGACTGCGCAGACACTACTCTTAAGGATTGTGAAATGCTTGTCTTCAAGGGTAAATACTGACTATTGAGCTTACCAGAAGAGGGTGTGCTTGAGAATGGATCAAAATCTTAGCATGTGTAAGAAAGTGACTTTGACAGTTAGAATCTCATAAGAAAAGTATAAAGTAATAAAGAAGTGATCATGAACAACATGAGGTGATAGATTCATGATCACGAGACCATAAGTAGGCTCAATAATTCCAGCTTGAGAAAAAATTTGGAGGGTGTTTGTTGCAATGAAAAAAAATATTTGAACCACTTAGAGTATTCCTCAAATGCTTCAATTTTGGGACTGGTTGTTGTGAAGTAAGGGATATTGTTTGGTTGATTGAAGTGGGGGCAGAGGAAAATTCAGATGCAGATGCTAGATATATATGTGCTCATTGATTACAACCAATGTTACAACAACACAATCTTAAATCCTAAAAACAGTAATGTGTAAGGGGACATTAAAGGTAACAATGGAGGAGGAGAAGTGATGATTGTCAACAAAAACAAATCCAAACCCCTTGACTTCCAATTCAAATATAAGGGTCTCTATTATTTATGTTATTTCATACTTATTATTCGATCTAAGCAAAACAAAAAATAAATTGATGAGACGAATATCAATTTATGGACACCTATAGTATAATATTAGAGATTCTCCAATGTTATAATAGAAGGAATGTGCACACATATTAATTAGAAAATGTGATTTGACCATGATATGGGAACACATATGCAATAAATAGTACATGCAATGTTGTGTAAGATATATAATATAGTTGGTACTTTGTGTATTTAAGTGTATTGATGGTTCTAGTTAAGTCAAATAAATAACCAAGCGAGAGGATGGAATAAGGGACAATAACAACAACAATGACAAAAAATATTATTCTCGAGTTGAAAGTTTGCAACATGAAAATGGGCATATTGTTGTAAGACCTGGTAAGCATGCATGCCCTAGGAAATTTTTGGTAAAGTATTATGTTGGCCTAGGTGATAGGGGGCATGTCAGGTCAACAAATACCCTAGGTACAAAATTTGAGGGGTAAGGGCTAAAGTGAGTGAGAATGAATCACTTTTCCGATTTGGCTGGATTTAGTCAAGGGAAACCCCAATTCAAGGATTAAGGGGGGATTTTTGTGTAAACTTGACTTAGGGAAAGAGTCAAAGTTGATTTGGTAAATAGTAGTGTTTTTGGGCCCATGGATTTTTGGTTTCCCATGGTAGTTTTCCCAAAAATTGCATAAAATGGAACCTTTAAAAATATTGGAAGATTTCATTGTAAGGGGGCTAGGGGAAGTGAGCAGTGAAGGATCACTTGGCTGGCTTAGCCTAGATTTTCCAAGGAACTAATGGAATTTCGTTAGTTAGTTTTTTCCCCAGAGTTGGGGTTTTATGAGGGTAAGCATTGTGCATATTGTGTTTGATGCTTTATGGTTGTTTTTTGTGTTAAGGTTTTTACTCTCAGCAAATTTAATTATACCTATCTAATATACTTTCTAACAAAGATTTGTTTCATACTTCATTTTCTTCTTTGAAAGATGCATGGTTGCTTGATACAGGTGTAGCTTGCCTCATGACCTTCCAGAAATATCTCTTTAAAGACTTCGATGATCATGTAGATGGAGTTTTATACTTTTCAAATAATTCAAATCTCAAGCCATCCAGACTTGGCACCATCAGGCTTAAACTTTCTAGACTTCCTGACTTTCTTCTACATGATGTACTCTACCTTCCAGGGATATTGAGAAACTTGTTGTTCCTTGTTCTCATTCACCAGAAAGGACACTCCATTCACATGTTTGATGGAAAAGTTGAGAAAAGAAAAACATCATACAACATAATTTTCATGACTAGAATAAAGGAAGAGAAATTAATGAAGTTGCAAGGAACATCTTCTCATACATAGAAATATGCATATAGTTCTCTATACAGTTAAGGTATTACCATCCAGTCTTCTATGGCATGCGATATTTTTACATCTTAATTTTGATAGTCTTCATTTGTTTAAAATAAATGATTTTTATTGTTTTCCAACTATTCCAAGGAAACTAAATCAATGTGATGCTTTTATCCTCGAAAAACATTAAAATAAATAAATAAATAAATATTTCACGATTCTATTTCTAGAGCACGTAGAAAGCTTGCATTAATTCATTATGATTTATGTGGCCCTATTCCTGTTCCTTCTTAATGAATATATGATGACTTTTATTGATGATTACATCAGGATGTGTTGGGTATATTTGTTGAAAAATAATTATGAATAATCCTTTGAAACTTTCAATAACTTTCATGAATGGATTGAAAATGATGCACAATCACATCTTAGCTCTATTTGTACTGATAATGGAAAATAATATACTACAAATGAATTTGAAACCTATCTTCACCAACATGGGATCCAACACCAAACTATGCCATACAATCCTCAACAAACAGGTGTAGCTAAAAGAATGAACATGACTATCTTAAATATGGTTTGTTCAATGATGCTTTTAAAATATTTAAAGATAAAGTTTTGGGATGATGCAGTTCTATGTGCAATATATATTAAAAACATATGTCCATCTCATGCTTAAAAAAAAAAAAATACTCCTTATGAAATGTGTCTGGCCACATTCCTTTAGTAATGCATCTCGACATTTTGGGTTCCGCCTACTATGCCTTGATTCCTATGGAAAAAAGAAGAAAACTTGGTGCAATGAGTCGAAAGGGTACTTTCTTGGGTTAATCAAATATTAACAAATAATATCATCTATACGATGAGGTAAATAAGAAGTTTATACTTTCTAGAGATGTTATTTTTCTTAAATCTTCCAAGAATGAGAATATTGTTGAGCGACAACTTAATTGTGTGGACGGGTTGAGTCATGCAAATTTTTTTCATGAATTTGATAATGTGATTCCACATCTTGAAGGGGAGATACCTATCCTGTATAAATCTATGGATTCTCCTTTTGAAGTTCTCTCTCCCCCTCATGAAGTTCCAACCACATCTTCGGATCAGGAAGACCATTTGTATGATGTGATTAAGAGGATTGGAAGGCTAAATCTTGATCAAACCCATCTCAATCAATATAGAAACTTGGACCATATCATAAATTTCCTCCAAATCGATCATTAAAACACTTGAAAGTGTTCATCTTGATGAGTTTGGAAATACAAGAACTGGAAGTTCCACTAGAAAAATGGAGGTGATGTATATGATTATGATTCAATTGATGATATGGAAGTTTCTTATGATTCTGAATTAAATTTTCCTACTAATTTTGAACCAAATTCCTTTAAATAAGTTGCTTCTCATGATTAATGTAAAGAAACAATATAGAAAGTGTATGCCACTCTCATCAATAATGGAACATGGAAGTTGGTGGACCCTCCATTTGGAACCAAACCAATTGGCTGCAAGTGGATATTCAAGAACAAGTATTAAGATCAATCACTTGACATGTACAAATAAAGGCTTGTACAAAAATGATTTACACAAAATGAAAGGGTTGATTATGATTAGACCTTTTACCCTGTTGAAAAATGTGTAACTAGGTCTAGTCTTCAAAAATATGAAATGTACTTTTGATTTCTGTATTTTGTAGAATGAAAGAAAAATTATTATTATTATTTTGGGAGCATGGGTTTCATGCTTAAGGTATTTTATTTTAGAAGTAAAGCACCCATTGAGTGCTTCTAGGATTTTTTCTAGGTCAAGAAGTCAAAGGAGTCATTGTCATAAGTTGAATACCCCTTCGGGCACATTATAACTTGTAAATAAAATTATTTTTGTCATTAAAAGTGTCATAATACCCTTCAAGACCAAGTCGACCTGGAAGTTGGGAAGTCAACCTATTTTTAGGAGCCACGTCCACCTTGAGAAGCCTACATTGAAATAAGTAAACTAGACCTCCTTGAGTCACAATTCAGCACTCTCTCATTCTAGCTAAGAAGGAAGAGGAAGAAGGAAATGAAGAAGGAGGAGGACAAAAAATATTTGTTTACCAGGCTATTTCTCTCTCACACATGCGAAGGAAGGCTAGGGTTTCTGTTGTTGGACTAGGGTTTTGATGTTGCAGGATCAAACTTGAAGAAAGAAGAGAAAGAAGGTGAGGGAAGGTCACATTAGGTCTTCCTCAAGTACCAAAAGAAGGATAAAGCCAAGTGAAGGTCTAAAGAAGCCTTGGGAAGACATAACAAGTTCAGACGTGTGGCAACAACTACTGTTGGGGGGTGGGGGGGTGGGGGGGAAAAATTTTCAAACTTGTAGTAGAGGCCAAAATTATGAAGCTGGGAGTCAAATTTGTGTTGCTGGAAGAGATTTGACTGGTTTTGACTTGGACAAGAGAAGCATATCATTGTTACACAGCATTTTTTCACTGTCCGTACAATCCCCATATCGCCCATTGGAGGGTCATTGTTGTGATCAATAAGCAGTGTCATGCCTTGCAAATACCATCATTGCATCCCTTGCCATGAGGATAACATTCCCTCTGTTGACCATTTCCTAAGTAGACCACTAAAAACACATGTTTTTTCCTTGGCGCGAGTAGCCAGTTACACTCTCGCACCGAGCTGGAAAATTAACACTGACCCCGCGCCAATTGGCACTCTGTCCCAATTAAGCACCTGTGCCAATTTGTTTATGGAATTTTTAAAAAAAAATAGAGGCGAAGTTTCGATCACAACAACTTCGTGGATGAGTCATAGGGAGTGGTTTTACTGAATAACCACGACCTTCCTCCTTTGGCCTCTTGTTTCCACCTTATGGGGAAACCTCCCAAGGGATAAGGCCTCCCTTCCACTATTGTAGGGATCCCAACCTCCTCCTCTCCTCTATAAATATAGCCATCTTCCATTGATGTTCTAGTTGAACATGTTCTAGTTGAATAGATAGCCGAAAAAGTTAGCATAGAGAAGAAGCAATCATAGCTTTGGGAGAATAGTGCAGAGTGTGATTGTTTGTGTGTGTTGGGAACATAGTGAGATCCTGGACCTTTATGTATGAGGGTGTTGCAAACGTGCTTGGATACGGACCTGCCGAAGCAGAGCCTCAACATCAAGGCTTGGTTGTAAACTCCCCTTGTCTTTATCATAATAAAATGCATCTGATGTTTATCTTCCACTATTGTTTACAGTTATAATGAGATTTCTAACATTCCTTGATCAGTTAGATAGGTTTTAATTGTTTTATGTTTGTCGTGGTTTTATGCTTGTCATGGTGTCTTGACTATCTGTACAGGTAATCGAACGTTGGCAGCAGCGTATATCGAGCTTGAGGAGAGCAACGGATCAAGAAGCTTCAACGAAAGACGACAACATAGCATCAGAACGAGGTAGGTCATCTTCCTTGCTCTGAATTTCATTTACAATCTAGGAAGGTATATGTTAGTATGTTCCCGTAGTTGCTAGACCCACCCTAGGGCTAGAGGGATCGCCTCTGTCTGCAAAGGGGATTTACCTAGACAAAAATCATCTGGAAAGGTTGGATTTGGTCTTGGTATAGAGGTCTTGGAATTTGTCAATTGAAGAATTTATAAAAAAAGAAGATATTTTGAGGGTTTTCCTCTCAAGTGGAGAGGTTTTGGCCCTATATTTCACCCCACATTTTGTGTTCTTGTGTGCTATTATTCTTCTTGTTTTGGTATATTTTTTATGATATACGAACATAATAATAATTGAAGAATTTAATAAGTAATAAAAAGAAAAAATACATCACAAGTAGTTATCATATAAATAAAATTCACTTTATCTATTTCCCTATATATTTCTCAACATGGTTTCAAATATAAGGTTAGCTAAGGGCATAATGAAGATCTCCTCTACATTGAAGAAGTTCCTAAAGAAGTGTATAAAGGTGGAAATTCATCTCAAGAATGGCATCAAAGAAATATGGGATCTCCTATTTTATTAAAAGAAGGAAGTGATAAAGACATCTACAAAGGATGAAGGATTATTCTTAGCACTCACTGGAACATTTCAAGATGAGAATATTTGGGTGATTGAAAATGGAGCATCACAGAATATTATAGGTCAACACAAGCAATTGAAGACATTATCAAAAGGGAAGTCCTCTTACTCCATATAACTTGGTGAAAATAAAAGCTACCCTATTAGAGGAATTGGATCAACTTCACTTGAGTTTGAGAATGGAGGAAACATTGATCTCAACAATGTCTTATTTTTTCTAGGTTAGCACAAAAAATCACTTTCCATTTCATTTTTAGAGGACAAGGGTGATAAAGTTGCTTTCATTGATGGAACTATTGTAGTTGGGGTAAAAACTTAATTGTAGCAGATGCAATAATGATTGGAATACATGAAGGAAGACTCTATATATTGATAACTCCCCTTGCTCAAGCTTTGGTTCACATTAAAGTCATCCCATGTGAAATTTGGCATAGAAGATTTGGTCATCTTCACTAAAAAATACTACCAACCATAAATACCATAGTAAATCGCATCCCCAAGCTAAAAGAAGGTCTTGAAGCAATTTGCAAAGGATGTGCATTGGGTAAGAACACCAAGATACCATTTGGAAGCAACGCTTCTAGGTGAAAAGAAATATTGGATCTTATCCATTCCAATGTCTGCGGTCCTATGAATCCAAATTCACTTGGAGGTCATTTATACTATGTCACATTCATAGATGAATATTCAAGGAAAACTTGGGTTTACTTAATGAATTCCAAGGATTAAGTCTTTACCAAATTTCAAGAATTCAAAGCCGAAGTAGAGAACCTTGCAGAAAGTAAAATCAAAATATTAAGTTCTGATAATGGAGGAGAATACACATCCAAGGAAATTATAACATTCTGTAAGGAGTATGGGATTAAGAGGGCGCTTGTAGTTTCATACAATCCTGAGAAAAATGGTATTTCGTAACAAAATAATTGGTCCATTGAAGAAATTGTAAAATGTATGCTATATGATCAAGATCTACTGAAATTTATGTGGGGTGAAGAAGCAAAGACAAATGTATACATACAAAATAGAATTCCCCACAGGTCACTAGACAACTTGACTCCTGAATAAGTATTCACTGGGAAGAAACAAAGCGTGGATCATCTCTGAATTTTTTGTTGTCCTATTTATATTCATATAGCAAAGGACAAAATAAAGAAGTTGGATCCATCAGGCAGAAGGGAACTTTTGTTGGCTACAATAATTCTTGAATGACCTATAAGATCTACATAAAATAAGAACACCGAATAGAAGTCATCCGAGATGTAATATTTGATGAAAGTATTGCATTCAAGAAAAATCAAAGGATCTCCCTATGGAATTTGATGATGAAGAACTTCCAAAATTTTAAGAAGAAGTTGCAAGGGAGGATGACGAATAGAATCATGAATATGAAAGTATTAGTGAACCTATTAAACCCGTGGTTATCCCTGAGACGAGAAAAAGACCTAATTAGTTAAAATATACTAAGGGCACATTCAGGGAAAACAAGAAACCAAAAATATATTCAGGGTATGTTGCATATACAACAATGTTAATAGAAGAAAATCCATCCAATTTTGAAGAAACTATCAATAATCAAGAATTGATAGATCCCATGAATGAAGAATACCAATCAATAATCAAGAATGAGGTATGGGAGATCATACCTAAGCATGAAAACAAGTCTATAATAACTTCCAAGTGGCTTTACAAAATAAAACATGCGACAGATGGAAGCATTGACAAGTATAAGGCAATATTTGTGGATAGGGGCTTCTCTCAACAAGAAGACACCAATTATGAAGAGACATTTTCTCCAACAAGAAGGTATATAACTATACGATCATTGGTCTCTTTGGAAGCATCAATGGGATGGAATATACATCAAATGGATGTCAAAAATGCATTCTTGAATGACACAATTGATGAAGAAGACTATATAGAGAAAACCTTGGGATTAAAATTCAAAGATAAACAGAAATATGTTTTTCATATTAAAGAAGGTGTATTATGGCCTTAAGTATGCACCAAGAGCATGGTATGCTAAGATGGATGCATACCTTCAAAGATTTGGATTCACAAAGAGTTTTGTTGAACCAAATATCTACATCAAGGTTGTAAAATGTGAACCTATGATAATTCTTCTGCATGTGGATGATATTCTCTTAACATGTGTAGAAGGTCGAATCCAAGAATTCAAGAAGAAACTATTAGCAGAATTCGATATGATGTATCTTAGGATGATGAACTACTTGTTGAAAAGTCAACAAGAAATGTGTGTCTAATTTAATTTTCCCTTAATTAAATTGGACAATAAATTGCAATCTTATCTCATAATTACTTGTAATAGTTAACTGGGTGTGATAGACTCAGTTAGCTCATGAAATTCGA
This sequence comes from Pinus albicaulis, assembly GCA_034641835.2. Classification (NCBI taxonomy): domain Eukaryota; kingdom Viridiplantae; phylum Streptophyta; class Pinopsida; order Pinales; family Pinaceae; genus Pinus; species Pinus albicaulis. The sequence goes on along the minus strand of CM076570.1, from coordinate 760,961,883 downwards.
GTTGAGGGTGGTTGGTGAGGCATGTAGAGTGATTCTATTTCTTTTAGAGTCCAAGTTGTAATTAGTCTATTAGTTTATTGCATGAGAAATCAGTTAACTCAATTAAGTGATTTAAAGTCAATCTAACTAGTTGTAACTGATTGTTGCACTAGTGAGAGGTCATGTGAATTAAATCAGATTTAATTCACATACAGTGATCTGTCAAGTGACTGATGATTTACTATTAATATCTGCATGCATGTCAGTTCTGATGAAGACCCAGTTGAGACAGAGGTTAAAGGGATATTATCTATCAGTTTTATTATTAGTAAATTGTTGGTACACAATTATACAACGATAGGATTTCCCATGATGTATTGCGTAGTTTTGGAAGGTTGAATTTCCTAATTAATAGGGATCAATTGTTCCTAGAATTGTGCAAGCAAGGCATGCTGATCAGAGGCAAGATATTGGCTAAGTGTTGGTCAATTTTGTACGGATCAATGTGAGACAGTTGGTAGAGTGCATCAGACTCTTGTGAGAAGAGTGCATTGTAATTATTTCATGATTCCTTGGTTTTATACAATACAAATAGAGGGGTTTTGAGCATATTTCTTTCCCCAAAAAATTTCATGTGTTGTGGCTTTTATTCTTTCTCTTACTTGGTGTGATTGTGTGATCGTGTTTAATTTCCACAAATTAATTGTAGAAGGATTCAGTATCTTGCTCTAGAGTATTGCATGATCAAAATGAATCCATTGGTATACATATTGTTTGTATAATTTCTAAATGGTATCAGAGCATTAGAAACAACTACAGTGGAGAAGAAATTGAGTTTGTGTTGAACAACATTCGAATTTGCAAAAATATTCTTTGGTGCGATAGGCGGATCAAGATGGATTTCAATGGATTAAGATTGGAATATGCACTCGAGGGAAATTCTAATTATATTGCATGGAAAGACAAAATGGAGGTAGTTCTCGAGGACAACTAGTTGAAATAATTTATCGACATTGATATTCCAAGGCCTGGAGCATCAAGCGTCGCTCTTCTTAATGCTTAGCAAAAGAAGGTTGCAAAGGTGAGGAGGATCTTATTAGAGGGAGTTCGAGATCACATTGTCTCGAGTATCCATGGCAAGGTGACTCCATATGAAATGTGGAAGGCCTTGACAGATCTGTTTCAGAACAACAGTGACCACAGAAAATTGGCACTGAAGGGAAAGCTCAAGAAAATCAAAATGGATAAAGGCGCATTGTTCCAAAATACTTGACCAAGTTCATCTAATGTTGATATGAGCTTGGAACTGTCGGGATTATTGTAGTGTATTATGACTTGGTGATCCTAGCACTTCTAGTCCTTCCCAAGAGCTTGCATAGTTGTCATTACTCTGTCAATGGGAGGGAGAAGATACCAGATTGGGAGCGACTTTGATCAGATTTGGTACAGGAATAATTCAGGCGGAATACCAAGGATGGATCCTCATCCAATACATATGATGATGAAAATTGTGCCTTGGCTGGTAAGGCAAAGAAGGGGAAGGGAAAGAAATCCTATTCCAAATATAAGACCGGAAAAGAAGGCAAGAAGCGTGACATGTCTAGAGTGAAATGTTTTCACTGTCACGAGCATGGACATTATGCCACTAATTGTCCATGGAATAATAAGAAAAAAAATAAGGCTTCATGATCTGCAGCGGGTGATGCTTTGGCTTCATAGTTCAAGTCAAACTTCTCACTCATCTCATGCATGGTGTCTAGTGCGATGGGATCAGTGTGGTAGTTGGATAATGGTGCATATTTCCACATGACGGAAGACAAAGAACTCTTTAGTAGCTTTGAGGAAAAAGATCTTCAGTTGCACATTGAGATGGGTGATGACAGGAGGTAAAACACTACCAAGATTGGTACAGTTACTCTCCAGAGATAGTAAGGTAAACCTTTCTTATTAAAAGATGTCATGCATGTACCAGGCTTGAAAAATAATTTAGTTTCAGTTGCTACGTTAGAGGATAGAGGATATGATGTGGTTTTCAGTGAAGGGAAATCATTCCTTCGTCACAAAGCCATAGGACAGGTTAAGAAGATTGGGGTTCATGTGAAGAACCTCTACAAACTTGATGTAGATGGTTGTGCAACATTGATGAGTAAAGCAGACAAAGTGGTGAGCCAGGATGAGGGTGAGTTATGGAACAGGAGATTGGGCCATCTATACCATAGTGCTTTGAAGTTCATGCAATAGATTTCTATGAGGCTTCCAAAGGGTACTCTTGCGTAGATAGACACATGAAAGGGATCTACCATGGGGAAGTATACACAGGCCACTTTTCACGAGAGTGAGAATCAAGTAGCGGAAATCCTTGAGAGAGTTTACTCGGATGTGTGTGGACCATTCTCTACAACTTCTACAACAAAGAACAGGTATTATGTGATTTTTGTTGATAATTTTTCTAAAGTGTTGGACCTACTTCATGCAGAAGAAAGATAAAACATTCTCAAAATTTTGTGAGTTCAAAGCACTAGTTGAGAAAGATACAGGGAAGAAGGTGAAGGCTCTAAGGAGCGATAATGGTGGTGATTACTTCTAAAATGAATTCAAGAACTTCTGTGCCAAAGAAGAAATTCAGAGAGAGTTGATTGTGCCTCATAACCCACAACAGAATGGGGTTGTAGAAAGAAGAACAAAACAATTGTGGGTACGACACGCTGTAATATTCCAAAATGGAAAAGACAAGAATATAGAACATAAAACTAGAAAATGCACTGATACATCAACACATAAAATGAGATCATATCATATAACCATTCTATTAAACATTATAGCAGCAAATGTATACAAGATCTTGAGGAAAAAGACACTCAAACTAGGAAAAACAAGCCTCTAGAAACCCAGTACATGAAATATGAATAACAACTACTATACAAGAATGTCAGAGGCTAAGACAACTCAGTTTATGTTGGGGTTAACTGCTGTTAGAAATGTAAATACATGGATCTGCTGATATAGTTCTTAGAAAATGTCGGGTTCAAAGATCTAGGCTCTCTAGCACTATCCCAACACAACCTAGAAAGGGTTTCCAGAAATACACAAAATGCAAAATGTGCCAAATGTGGCCCTAGAGCTGAATAACGCTTTGAAACTGGATCAATGGTGGTAGGTGGATGATCTAATATGACAATGGATGATATCCCTCCTCACAAAATTTTCGGATGAAGGTTTGCTCCCTTCATTCAAAAACAGTGTCAAGAACTTGGGTACTTGACCTCCCACTGCAACTGCACTGCAAAATAACATAATTTCTAGAGGAGATTGCATTGTGGGTGAATGTTGCTTCTTGGCATGATGTTGGATGGTGGAATAAATCTCACGGAACTTCCTTGCTAGCCTCCCAGATGAAGGGCTGCTCCCTCACTGGAAAACAAGCTCAAAAATTCGGTCTATCAACCCTCCACTGTTATTGCCCCGCAAAAAAACGCAATCCTGAAGGAGACTCCACTGTGAATGATGGCTAAATCTTGGCTTGATGCCGGATAGTGGAAATTATGCTTAATGAACCTCTCCTGAGTAGGCACTCGAAGTCCCCCGAGGATGAGGGTGGGATTTCCACTCGGAAACACCCTTGTGCTAAACAACACAACAGACTCAGCTAAACAGTTGAAGCGTGAAAAAATTCATACAAGACCAATACACTATAAATATCCAGAATGCCTTCTATGGTTGCCATCCTTTTCCTTATATGCTTGGTGAGCTTCCTCACCCTGGGTCCTACTCATTAAAGATGCCACTCTCATGCATACACTCCTCCTCTATGACTGTGTTGTCCTCCATTAATCCTCCACTACCTCAATGACAACCCTGTTGATTTGGTCAACTTCGACCCTATCCACATGCTTTAGCCCCTATTCACACCTAAAGGTGCTTTATTCAGCTGATACAATGATCCACATTCACATGAGAAGTGGTTTTATTCCTACTAAAGATATTTATGGGTCTCCCTACCCACTTATTCGCATATCTTATTATCAAAAGAAAAAATTAATATTCCAACTAGATGAAAGCTAGGAATATTACAGTCCTCCCCTCCCAAATGTTGCTTGTCCTCAAGCAACTGTAAGGATGGATACTGCAAAACCTCCTCTTCTTCTCCTGTAGCATCCTCATCTGATAAACTCTCCCACTGAACCAGATGCTCTCCAATCAATTTGTACCCTAGTTTCTCCTCTCAAGTGTGAAAGTTAGCTTTTGGTAATAAAACAAAATGGCTCTCATCATGAAGAAGTGGGATACCCATGGAGGCAACTACATGTTGTATAGGGGCCTTCTTGATACATGGGATTTGAAAAATGTTGGGGATCTTAACCCCAATGAGAAGCTCCAATCCCCATGCTATCATCCAAACAAGATGGATCACCTTGGGTAGCTCATAGAAAAAATCCTCCATCTCCTGCTCCTGCAATGTAGATAGGATATATGGCTAATCATGATAGACCAAATTTTCCATCCCACGTTATCTCTCACTCCATATATGATCTATATAGAGTTGTTGTTGATCTTGGGCTACAATAATGGTGCCCTCAAGAGGGAAAAAGGCAACTGGACTCTCAAGGATCCACTCCTTGGTTCTATGAACCTTATTTGCCCAAGCCATCCCACATATAGTGAATAGAACATCATCACAATATGGAATCAAAATGAGAAAGAGATTGAGTGTCATATGAAATGCTGGATGGTGACAATAGTTCCCCAAGTGGAACCAGCGCAGTTTGGCTACTTGCTGCCCCTGAACATAATGTGGCAAGTAGCTTCCCAACCACTTTCTTGTTGTGTCTATCTACTCATCTACAAGGAAGTAGTGCATGGCATTGGTTTTCAACTGAATATACCCAAAATAGAACAATTCTTGAACAAAGCCATACAAGAAGTGGCTATATCCATCATTATTTTTAGTCTTAAAAAGATCATGAAGTCCAAAGAGAGGGTTGCCCTCTTGTGCAGCAATGAACTATATATAAATGGCAAGAGAATGAAAATACTTTGTTAGATGATCAATAAGTACAAAGACACAACTCTTACCATGTATTGTTGGCAAACTGGTGATGAGGTCCATAGGTGAGCTCTCCCATCTCTCACCTGGAAAAGTGGGTGATTGTAACAATGTTGTAGGATGGTTGCTTTCCTCCTCAATATTCAAGCAAAGTACACATCCTCTTACATGCTTAATGCCAAAGCCACATGCTGGAATACTACCACTCCTCCTTTGTTGTCCTCCTTGCAGCTCTTTTTTCTCGAGAGAATATTGAAGTGTATGCTGCTCAATATTTTCTTGGAAGCTATTGCTCCTCCAAATCTCCCTGAGTTTGGAAATTTCATGTATGAGTGCCAACAACCCCTTACCATAAATGGAAGGCTCCTTCCTGCATGGAAGCATATCCTGACTCTCAAAGGCCAGCATTGGGCCATCGCCAACTCCCAAAATATCATGCAAGGTATGGGAGAAAGTTAGCCCATACTCTCCCAAGAGTAACCAAAGCAACAATGAAGCAACAATGACTCTTGTTTCCTCTTATCATCATCATACAAGCCATGGAGAAAAAACACATTGATTGACATGTAAAATGTCACATCAGCCCAACATAACCAAGCTCCTTGTTGCCCCATCACGTGAGCGCCATGCAATTTCCCAAACCATAACACACCCATTGTCATAGGATATGTCATGTGATGGCCAAACTCTCTCAAGAGTAGCCATCGCATCCATGCCTCCTGCTGCCTTGTGTCATAGATCTGCAAGTAGCTCATCAACCACTTGCTCATCATCCTCACCCATCCATCCAACTATGGGTGATGAATCCTGTCATGCTCCAACTTGGTATCCACCCAATGGAGAATACTATCCTCCCCAATCTGATGACTATCTTTGCACTCCATGATATGTTGAAGTGAAACCTCCTGGAGATCTCTACATGAGGACCTCTCATTAATGACCCGGTATAACCCATAAGGTTCCAAATATTCTATAGGCAAAATATACTCTTTGAGTTGTGAGGTGCTCATCAAGAAGGATCTATCATAATAATGGAATATGTTATCCATAATAAGAGCTCTATCATCTACCATCTTCCCATCCAATGCTTCATGAGTGAAGCGGTCATCGAAATCCTCCAAGAATAGTTGGGCCCCCAACTCGTCACTGCTCCTCAGTGATAGCGTTGTTGCTCTCCATGATGGTGCATCTGTTGTCTCATGGCCATACATAATGTTGAACTCATAGCCCGACATTGTACTAGTTAGGACTATGCTCATCCTATCCTTATAAACTCTACACTCCAACCCAAAGTGTTGTTTTTAACTCAACAATGGAAAACCAGGATGGCTATACATCTCCTCCTTGAACTAGTCAAGGGTCCTTTGCGGAGTGACCGTCTGGTGCTCCAAATCAGCAATGTGCTCTAACCCTTGGTCATGCAATTTCCCTGATGGCATGTCCCCACAAATCTCCATCTGATGTGCTGAAATAGTATGGGGTGGAAATGTTTGCATGCCTTGGATAATATGATGCTTGGGAACATCTTGTACAGCTACAAGATCTCCTCCTACCGATGTAATGACTTCTCCAACTGTTGGTGATGGTGATGGTTGCTCCTCTAATGCTGCATTAGCGCTGGTATATGCCTCCTCTCCCTCATTCACCTCCTAAATCATGCATGGGACTCCAATGTTAAGAGATTAATACCATCTTGCAAAGATGTAAGTGTTCCTTATCCTGATGCATGTACTCCTACAGCTAGTGGTGCTGGAAGTTGCTCCTCTTCTAGAATGATAGTGATGAAATCTTCCCTTAGCTCCTCATGTGCTTTTTCATCAATGTCAGGAATTGTCTCAATGGGAATTACCTCTAGTTTTCTTCTATCAAACTTCTTGATCAGCCTTTGAGTATAATCTGCATAAGCAGTCACTCGTGCATGTTTCAAATGGTTGAACCACCAGTCCTTTGCTTCATCCTCAAGGTGCAGTGCTGCAATCTCAACAACTTCTCGTTCTGCTACTGTATGTAGCAAGAAGAATGCATCTAAATTCTTCCTCCAAGATTTTTTTGTTCTTGTGGATGACCCATCAAATGTAGGAAAAAGGAATCTATTATGCCTCTTTCTTCTATTGTTGTTGCAAGGTCTCTGTTCTTCTTTGATTTGGATAAACTGTTGGAGAGTTAAATTCTCCTCGAAAGCCCTTGATTAAGATTTTTACTCTATAAGATAATCACTTAGAGTCTCATGATCTACGTTTTATCCATATCCATGCCAATCACCTTCCTCTTCATAGAAATTGGACATAATATAATATTTGGAGTTCTTTGCATTACCGGTTCCTTCTGTTATTGATAGGAATTCCTTGGACCTTCCTCATCCTGAAACCTTCTTGAGGTCTCTTTTTGCCTTTCTCCCCTTATTTGTTTGACCTCCTTGGAGAGATTTTGCATAGATTTGAAGAGAAGTGTGGCAAAACTTAATCCTTATGTCATTATGGATCTCTTCTTTATACTCCTTCTGGTGTCATAAGATGTATTGCCCACAATCTGAGCTAGAGATCATGCTCGGATACCACTGTAATATTCCAAAATGGAAAAGACAAGAATATAGAACATAAAACTAGAAAATGCAGTGATACATAGACACATAAAATGAGAGCAGATCAGATAGCCATTCTATTAAAAATTATGGCAGCAAATGTATACAAGATCTTGAGGAAAAAGACACTCAAACTAGGCAAAACAAGCCTTTAGAAACCCAGTACATGAAATATGAAGAACAACTGCTATACAAGAATGCCAGAGGCTAAGACAACGCAGATTATGCTGGGGTTAACTACTGCTGGAAATGTAAATACACGGATTTTCTGATATAATGCTTAGAAAATGTCGGGATCAGAGATCTAGGCTCTCTAGCACTATCCTAAGACAATAGAGAAAGGGTTTCCAAAAATACACAAAATGCATAATGTTCCAAATGTGGCCCTAGGGCTGAATAACGCCCTGCAACTAGATCACTGGTGGGAGGTGGATGATCTGATATGAAAATTATTGATATCCCTCCTCACAAATTTTCCAGATGAAGGGCTGCTCCCCTCACTGGAAAACAAGGTCAAGAACTTCGATACTTTACCTCCCACTGCAACCGCACTGTAAGATAACACAAATTCTGGAGGAGACTGCACTGTGGGTGAATGCTACTACTTTTCCTGATGCCAGATGGTGCAATAAAGCTCAAGAAACTTCCTTGCTAGCCTCCTGGATGAAGGGTTACTCCCTCACTGGAAAACAAGCTCAAAAATTGGGCCTATCAACCCTCCACTGCTGCTGCCCTGCAAAACAACACAATCCCATAGGAGACTGCACTGTGAATGATGGCTGAAGCTTGGCTTGATGCCACATAGTGGAAAGTATGCTCAATGAACCTCTCCTGAGTAGGCACTCGAAGTCCTTCGAGGATGAGGGTGGGATTTCCGCTCGAAAACACCCTTGTGCTAAATAGCACAACAAACTCCGCTAAATAGCTGAAGTGTGCAGAAAGTCATACAAGACCAATACAATATCAATATCCATAATGATTTCTATGGCTGCCATCCTCTTCCTTATATGCTTGGTGAGCTTTCTCACCTTGGGTTCCACTCATTAAAGATGCCACTTTCATGCATACACTCCTCCTATATGACTGCGTTGTCCTCCATTAATCCTCCACTACCTCCATGACATCATTGTTGATTTGGTCAAATTTGACCCTGTCCACATGCTTTAGCCCCTATTCACACCTAAAGGTTCTTTATTCAGCTGATACAATGATCCACATTCAAATAAGAAGTGTTTTTATTCCTACTAAAGATATTTATGGGTCTCCCTACCCACTTATTCACCTATCTTATTATCAAAAGAAAAAATTAATATTACAGCTAGCTGAAAGCTAATTAGGAATATTACACATGCGTTATGTTACATGATCAAGGCCTACCATTGCATCTGTGGGCAGAGGCATGCAACACAGCGATATTTGTGCAGAACCGTAGTCCTCATCAGATACTTGGCATGAGTACACTAGAGGAGGCTTTTTCTGGTAAGAAACCGATGTTTCATATTTTAAAATTTTTGGCTCATCTGTCTATTGCCATGTGATTGAAGTTTCCAAAAATAATCTAGAACCTCAGATATTGGGATATTTTTGGGGTACACTGATACTCCCCACAACTATCGGGTGTATTTTCCAAACAACAGGATGACAGTTGTCAGACGGGATGTAAAATTTGATGAGGAGAAATCCATGCGATTGTCCCTTGAGAGGGAGCTTGATTTGCATGCAAATGAGGAACTCTTGATTCCAAAGGATGAACCTCAAGATGTGTAGCAGCCACATGAGGAGGATCATGGAGTGGCAGAAACCACTCATGCAGAGCCATCCACTAGACATGGTAGGAGGCGCACCACAAAGGCTGATAGATTGAGACTTGATGCGGCATAACATGTAGGAACACCTACATCGCAACGCAGATAGAGACAGTCACCAAACAGGTATACTAGATACATGGATCTTATGAGCAAGTGCATTGTGACATAACCATCCTCTTTTGAGGAAACAGTGCAACAACCAACTTGGTTTGATGCCATGGTTGAGAACTATGACTCCGTCGTTAGGAACAGTGCATGGGATGTTTTCCCAATACCAGTCGGGAAGTCAGTGGTTGGATCCAGATGGATCTATAAGGTGAAGCAGGCAGCAAATGTGAGTGTGGAGAAGTACAAGGCTAGATTTGTAGCCCATGAATTCTCACAGGTTGAGGGGATTAACTATGAGGAGACTTTTGCACCAGTTGCACGGTACTCATCGATTAGATCTATCCTTGCACTCTCAGCGCAGATGAGTTCGTAGATACATCAGATGGATGTGAAGACTACATTTTTCAATGGATTTATTAAGGAATAAGTGAACATTGAGAAACCAGAAGGTTTTGAGACCTTTGACAGAGAATCGCATTTGTGCAGACTGAAGAGAGAATTGTATGGGTTGAAGCAAGCACCTCGTACTTGGTACACCAGAATTGACAACTATTTCACTAGGTTGGGCTTCACAAAGAGTGAACCGGATGTGAACATGTACCATATTTTGGCTGATGGTAAGACTTTGATTATCGTACTTTATGTTGATGATCTTGTGCTAACAGGTGATGAGCAACTCATAACTTCTTTCAAAGAAGATATTGCAAGAGAGTTTGAGATGAAGGACATGGGAATCCTTCACTATTTCCTTGGTTTGGAGATATGGAAGCAGGATGGGGAGCTATTTGTTTCTCAAGGCAAGTTTGCTGAAGAGATTCTGAGGAAGTTCCACATGGAGAGATGTAAACCCATGGAGACTCCTCTTGTAGGAAACTCGAGGAAGGAGGATGCTACTTCAGGTGAGGTAGTGGACGTTATTGTTTACATGCAGCTTGTGGGTTCACTCATGTACTTGGTGAAAAAACAACCAGACATATGCTACGCAGTTAACTAGCTTAGTCAAGCTATGGTTAAGCCAACCAAGCTCTTTTGGAAGGCGGGGAAGCATGTCTTGAGATATCTCAGGGGCACTACAAAGTATGGATTATGGTACAGACGAATAGAGGGAGTGAAGCTTCAAAGCTTCACCGATGCAGATTGGGAAGGCAGTCCATTATACAGGAAGAGCACATCAGGAGGGATCTTTAGCATAGGACCGACAATAGTTTCTTGGTACAGTAGGAAGCAGAGATTAGCTTGCACTCAGTTCAGCCGAGGTAAAGTACATGGTAGCCAGTCAGGTGGCATGTGAGGCCATCTGGATGAGGAAGATACTTATTGGTTTGTTTGGTCATCAGATGGATCCGACGGTGATACATTGTGATAACCAGAGTTGCATAAAACTCTTGGTTAATCCAATATTCCATGACAGGTCCAAGCATATAGACATCTGGTACCACCATCTCAGAGATTGTGTTCAGAGACACATTATGTTACTTCAGTACATTCCCACAGACGATCAGGATGCAGATATTCTGATGAAGACGCTCACTAATAGAAAATTTGAATACCACAAAGGCAGGATCAGGGTAGCTGATAATCCCTTTCTTGCTGAGAGGGAATGTTAAAAAGTCAACAAGAAATGTGTGTCTAATTTAATTTTCCCTTAATTAAATTGGACAATAAATTGCAATCTTATCTCATAATCACTTGTAATAGTTAATTTAGTGTGATAGACTCTGTTAGCTCATGAAATTCGAGTTTAGGGTGGTTGGTGAGGCATGTAGAGTGATTTTATTTGTTTTAGAGTCCAAGTTGCAGTTAGTGTATTAGTTTAATGCATGCAAAATTAGTTAACTCAATTAAGTGATTCAAAGTCAGTCTAACTAGTTGTAACTGATTGTTGCACTAGTGAGAGGTCAAATGAATTAAATCAGATTTAATTCACATGCAGTGATCTTTCAAGTGCCTGATGATTTACTATTAATAGCTGCATGCATGTTACTTCTCATGAAGACCATGTGAGACATAGGTTAAAGGGATGTTATCTATCAGTTGTATTATTAGTAAATTGTTGGCGCACAATTATACAACCATAGGATCTCCCATGATGTATTGTGCAGTTTTGGAAGGTTGAATTTCCTAATTAATCGGGATCAATTGTTCTTAGAATTGCGCAAGCAAGGCAAGCTTAGTAGAGGCAGGAAATTGGCTAAGTGTTGGTCAATTTTGTCTGGATCAATGTGAGATAGTTGGTAGAGTGCGACAGACTCTTATGAGAAGAGTGCATTGTAATTCTTTCATGATTATTTGGTTTTATACAATAAAAATAGAGGGGTTTTGAGCAGATTGCTTTCCCCAAAAAAATTCATGTGTTGTGGATTTGATTCTTTCTCTTACTTGGTGTGATTGTGCGATCATGTTTAATTTTCGAAAATTAATTGTAGAAGGATTTAGTATATTTCTCTAGAATATTGCATGATTGGATTGAATCCATTGGTATACACATTGTTTATATAATTTCTACTCTACTATTTGGGACTATAAGTATGGAAGCAACCTGGTGAGATCTATCTAGGCCAATGGATGTATGTGATCGAGATGTTGAAGAGGTTTGACATGATGGATTGCAAACCAATGACAACACCGATGATTAAAAACTTGAAAAGACTAAGGAGTTCTGAATCAATCCCAGTGGATTCGACCAAGTATAGACAATTGATTGCCTCACTAATTTACTTGTTGAATACATGACCAGACATATGTTTTGTAGTGAATATTCTCAATCAATTCCAAGTGGAGCCAAAACATGATCATTGGATAGTAGCCGAGAACATATTGAGATATCTGCAAAGAAAAATCCACTATTGCCTAAAATATTAAAGGAGGAATGATGTCCACTTGATTGGATATACATATTCTGACTGGGGAGGAAGTGAGCAGGATAGAAGTAGCACTATAGGAGAATGTTTTAGTTTGGGATCCTCCATGGTCTCATGGATAAGAAAAAAACAACAATCTGTTGCTTTGAGTAGTGTTGAGGATGAATGTATTGTAGCCTGTGAAGTGAGCAGAGAAACTGTCTAGTTAAGGAAGCTATTGTACGACGTATTTGAAGGACCAATGGACCCTTTAATGATACAATGTGATATCACCTATTGTTAAAGATTGTATTAATACCCAAAATTTCATGGAAATACAAAGCATATAAGCAACAAGTATCACTACATTTAGGAGTTGTTACACGATGGTGTGTTGCAGCTACAATATATCTCCACTGATGAGTAGGTAGCTGAAATATTGAAAAATAATCTTCCTAATAATAAACTCGCATATTTGAGAAACAAGATTGGTTTGGCTGATATATCCTCCTTAGTTGAGAGGGAGAGATAGACACATCATTATTGTCTTCACTTGGGAAGACAAAATGGAGGATTGGGTAAACAACTAACATCCAATACTCTTTGAGATAAGTTAGGAAATCCAAGATAAGAGTAGTCAAGGATCAATATTATTTAAGTACTAGCTATCCAAGATAAGAATAGTCCAAGGAAGGACATACTCTGTGAACACACGGGTGGGGTATGTGCCTCTAGAGACAATGATGATGGTGTCCATAAATCATTGGTCTCACCAAGCATTTTGCTTTGACCTTGTGGAGAGATAGAGCTATTAATCAAGGCCTTGCTACATCAAAATGTTGGTTGTTATGATGCTAAACATATGGGTTACCAATCTGAATCTTCTTATGAGATCTCTTCAGATTGAGAATGTCCATGTACCATTTATGAATACCTCGCTAGTTCAGAGGGAGTGTTGAAAAATGTGTAACTAAGTTCGATCTTCATAAATATGAAATGTACATTTGATTCTTGTATTTTTTTAAATGAAATAAAAATTATTATTGTTATTTTTGGAACATGGATTTCATTCTCAAGTTATTTTATTTTAGAAGTCAAGAACCCATTGAGTGCTTTTAGGATTTGTCCTAGGTCAAGAAGTCAAAAGAGTCATTGTCATAAGTTGAAGACCCCTTCGGGCACATTGTAACTTATAAAGAATTTTGTTTTTGACATTAAAAGTGTCAAAATACTCTTAAGACAAAATTAACCTAGTAGTTGGGTAAGTCGACCTATTTTGAGGAGTCACGTCCACCTTGAGAAGTCTATATAAAGGAGGAAAATCGACCTCCTTGAGTTACAATTCATCACTCTCTCATTCTAGCAAATAAGGAAGAGGAATAATATAATGAAGAAGAAGGAGGATGGAGAAGACCTGTTTTTGGGATATTTCTCTCACACACTTGCGAAGGAAGGCGAGGGTTTCTGCTGTAGGACTATAGTTTTGATGCTGCAAGATCGACCTTGAAGAAAAAAGAGAAATAAGGTCAACGAAGGTCACATTAGGTCTTCCTCAAGTACTAGAAGAAGGAGAAATCCAAGCGAAGGTATAAATAATTATTGGGAAGTCAAAACATGCTCACACGTGTGGCAACAACTATTGCTGGGGGGGCTGAAATTTTAGACCTTCGGTCAGCTGGGGGTCAAAGTTGTGATGTTGGAAGAGATTTGATTGGGCTTGACTTGGACAATAGAAACACATCATCTAGAAAGGTTGGACTTGGTCTTGGAGGGTATTGGTCTTGGCCTAGAGTTCTTGGAATTCATCAATTGAATAATCTATAAGAAGAGAAGAGATTTTGCGGGTTTTCCTCTCAAGTGGAGAGGTTTTGGCCCAGGCTTGCAACCTACATTCTGTGTTCTTGTGTAATATTATTCTTCTTGTTTTGGTAGTTTTTTAATGATATACGAACATAATTATAATTGATGAAGCTAATAAGTAAGAAAAAGTAAAGAGAAAACACAAGCAGTTATCATAGAAAAAGAAATCACTTTATCTATTGCTCTATAGATTTCTCAACAACCCCCACAACAAAATGGGCCACCATCCAGACTCTTGTTTCCTTGGAAACTTAGAATAGATGGAAAGTTTGTCAAATGGATGTAAATATTTCTTTCTTAAACAAAGACTTGAAACAAAATGTTTTTATGTCTCAACCATAAGGTTTTGTTGTGAAGGGACAAGAAAAAAAATATGCAGACTCATCGAATCCTTGTATAGCCTAAAATAAGAACCATGAGCCTAGTATGAAAAATTGGTCGAGCATCTTCTCAAATTAATTTTCAAACACTATATCTTGATGATGCAACTTTATTTGTCAATAAATTTGGAAAAAAATGTTGTCTATATTGCAGTATATGTAGATGGTCTATTGATAACAGGGAACAATCAAAATTATATTGCATCCATAAAGAAAGAATTGAATAAATGATTTTAGATGATAGATTTCGGACACCTTCATTACTATTTTGGTATGGAAGTGACCCAACATCCAAGCTATATCTGGCACTCTCAAAAGAAGTACATTAGAGAAGTGTTGAACAAGTTTGGCATGGTTGAATGAAATCCTTTGTCTACTCCAATGGAACAAAATTTAAAGCTCACATACAAACAAGGAAATGAATTTGAAGATGCAACTAACTAAATAAAACTTCTGGGTAGTCTTATCTACCTCACCACTACTAAACCATATATTTCCTTTGTTATTGGAAGCCCAAATGAGGAATGTGAGTGCGAAAATAATGTTTCAACTTAGTTTATTTATAAATTTTGGCCAAAAGAGTTTTTTCTCAAGGTCACACCATTTCAATTTTGTGGACAACGAAAAATATAGATAGGTTTTCGGCCGAACATTAAAAAAATTCGGCCGAAAACATTTATTGTTTATTTTTATTTTTTTTACTGTAACGAGTATGCAATTTTATTTATTTGAAGAAGAGAGAATGGGTCTTTGCCGAAGTGACCCCAATTACAAGGTTGTTATCCATCTTATGCTGCTATTGAGCTATGACATTTTCAAGGAATTTGAAAGGTACTTTCCCCATTTAAAATTAGCAGCCCTTTCATGAGAGAGCAACCTTTGTTCGCCATCCGATCTGCTTCACTGTTTGAATTTCTTAGGATATGATAAAACTTGTAAGATTCAAAGTCTAATAAAACTCTCTTTAGTCTGCCCAAGATTATGTTGAGACCAGCATTGCTGAAAAGATCCTCTGAGTTTAATTTCTTAATTAAAATCTCTGAGTCTCTGAAGACTTGGAGATCTTTGACTCCTTTGTCTCTAGCTATAAGACATGCTTTGAGAAGCTCGGGGATCTCAGCTTGATTGTTGGTTTTCAAACCTAAACCCCAGCAGAAAGAGTCTCTTGAAGACCCATCCGGGGAGTAGATGACCCCACCAGCACCGGCAGCACCGGGGTTCCCTTTGGACGCCCCATCGAAGAATATTGTGGATAAATTTTGAGACCTCCACCAAATTTGGAAAGTGTCATCAGGAGCTCTTTTACGCCAATCTGGATTAGCTGTCTGGGGGATGAGGAAATACTTGCGGGGATAAGGCTCAAGGGGACCAAGCCACCTCTTTTCCTCAGGCGTGAGCAGAGGGTCTTCTTTAAAATACTGTTTTTGGGCCGCTTCCAAGAGGAGAGACTTGGCTTTTTCAACAACTTGCAATGGGGTTTACTGCAAGTCTTTGAAGATCAGCTGGTTGCGAGCCAACCATAGCTGCCAAAAAACGAATTTGGGAATAGCTATCCATACTTTGCGCCAAAAAGACTTGGAAGGGATTAAATAAGGGTAGAAAAAACTCCGAGAGGCAAAGAGATCCATGACAGAAATATGTGGAGGGACCAAAATCTGAAATTCCTGAAGAATTATGCCCCAAACCTCTTTTGTGAAGAGGCAATCCATTAATAAATGCTAGGCTGTTTCGAGATTACTTCTGCATAGCACGCATCTATGTGGCCCTGTAATTTTCCTTTTCGCTAGATTATCTCCCGTTAGAAGTTTATTATGAGCCAGGGTCCAGAAGAAGAAATTCACTTTTGGTAGGGCTAATGGCTCCCAGACTTGTTTCCAAAAGGCTGGTGTTTGACTGTTGTTCTTAGAAGCCTGTAAATCTCTGTAACCCGTTGTTGTAGAATAAGCTCTTGACTGGCCCCAGCCCCAGTTGTCTTTCATGGATGGATTGACCGGGGCAGCCTCCTCAAGCAGCTCTGTAAGCAAGTTTTGTTTAGAAGTTAACCGGGCAGGGATACCATGAAAATCCTAGTCGGCCCAGTCACCATGGTGGTCCCATTTCAAAAGGTCGAAAATGTTGTTTATACCTGCTCTTTCCAACCAGTTTCTGAG
This sequence comes from Pinus albicaulis, assembly GCA_034641835.2. Classification (NCBI taxonomy): domain Eukaryota; kingdom Viridiplantae; phylum Streptophyta; class Pinopsida; order Pinales; family Pinaceae; genus Pinus; species Pinus albicaulis. The sequence continues at coordinate 760,945,133 of CM076570.1, read as the reverse complement.
ATCAGCGATATCATCGTTTTCTGCCAAGGGATCACGCCCCATGATGTAGTCGTGCCACAGGTGAGTGCGTTTGCCATTACCAGGAATTTTGTACATGGAATTTTTGAAGAAATTGCTGCTTTTGCAACAGAGCCTCCATACATGCGTGCAATTTACAGAGCTGTCCAATTGCATATTTCTGAGAGCATTATTGTGTGCGTATTTTGTCCGTAAAGTGACACTGACAGGATGTTTGGGCTCATGGATCATATTCCACAATATCTTGCCTCCCAACGCTATGTTGACCAGGGAGGGGTCTCGAATTTGTAATCCACCCTCTACAATCGGTTTTTTAACCAATTCCCAGTTAACTAAATGCATTTTTTTTTCATTGCCCTTCCCACCTTGCCATAAGAAATCTCTGAGAAGATTAGAGATCTGCTCCATCACGTTTCTTGGAGCTAAAAGAAATGCTGCTTGGTAGATTGGAAGAGCAGACAACTGAGACTTAATAAGGATGAATTTACCGCCTTTTGTTAACCAGTAGCCTCCCCAAGCAGAGATTTTAGATTTAATTTTGCTGATGATATCGCTCCAGAGGGACCTCTTATTCACGCCAGAAGTGATGGGGAGGCCAAGGTACTTGAACCTGTCCCATTGTGCATGGCCTTTGAACCCGAGGAGATTTGAAATTATTGTGATCTCTTGTTGATCTATATTCCAGCTGAAGACTTCGCTTTTAATCTCATTGACTAATGCTCCCGAAACCCTGCAATAACTTCTCAGGACAGAGTCGAAAGCTTTCGCAATTCTGAAGGATGCACCTCCAAGAAGAAGGGAATCATCCGCAAAGAGAGCATGATTCAGTGGGTCTACTCCATTGGAAGGTTTGAGACCCGGGAGGGTACCAACAGTTCTTTCAGCTGAGAGTTTTCGACTGAGGGAATCTTCCATTAAAATACACAGAAAGGGGGAGAGGGGGCATCCCTGCCTGATGCCTCTCCGAGCTTGAAAAAAATTGGTTGGGCGACCATTGATTAGGGGGGAAATCCACGGGTTACCGATACATGCTTTTATGAGCTGTACAAAATGTTGAGAGAAGCCAAAAGAGAGGAGAACATTGCTAAGGAATGAGCGATTAACTCTATCGAATGCATTCGCCATATCTAGTTTAATCAACATACCTTTCTCTTTTCGCTGTTTGCTTGAGTGAATGGTCTCCTGAACTTGAATAACGTTGTCCATAATGTGCCTGCCTTCCACGAATCCACCTTGAGGACTGGAGATCAGTCTTTTGAGCAGAGGCTTGATTCAATTTGCCAAGAGTTTGGCTATGATTTTGTAAGAAGCATTACACAACGATATGGGCCTAAATCTTGCAAATGTTTCAGGATTGGAGTCCTTGGGAATTAAGGCTAGGTAGGTGGAATTGGTTCCTCCTCCTATCTTAGCTTTTTTTCATGAACCCTCTTATCATTTTATGGAGATCAGATTTGATGATATCCCAACAAGACTTGTAGAAATGGATTGTGAATCCATCTGGCCCAGGGGCCTTATCTGCTTCCATGGACCAGATTACGTTGATGATTTCCTCCTTAGAAGTGGGTCTACAGAGATCTGTATTATCTTCAGGGCTGATGAGTAAAGGGATGTTAGAAAGGAAGTCTGCAGCTTCCTCATCATTGCCATGGTTTCCCTCATTGTATAAATTCCTGAAGTGAATTTCAGCAGCGGCTTTGACCTGATTTAATCCTTTGCAGACTTGGCCCTCCACTATTTTGATTTTTGCTATATGATTCCTGGACAGTATTGCTCTATATTGTCGATGGAAAAAGGAGGTGTTCTGATCACCTGCCTTTAGCCACAGACTTCTGGATTTAAGCCTCCAGTATTCTTCTCCTGTTCGAAAGGATTGGTATTGGGATTGTTGAGCTTTTATTTCCTTTTCTAATAGCTCTGCTGTGATATCTCTACTTTCCATATCTGTTTGCAGGGACTGCAACATCTGTACTGCTTCTTTTCTTTGGCTGGTTGGAGTGGGAGCTAGTTCTTTTATCCATTCCTTCAGCGCTTGTTTTGTGGCCTTCAACTTTTGTTCCCAGACGTAACTTGAAGATCCTATGAAGGATTTGGCCCATGCTGCTTTCACAATCTCAGTGAAGCCATCTCTCTCGATCCAAAGAGGGCTGAATTGAAAAATAATGGGGCCCAGGTCTTCTTCTTCTTCCATTAGAAGCTGAATTGGCTTGTGATCTGAGGTTAGTTTGGGTAGAATTTTTGTGATGATGATCTTTTTATTCATCATTAGGGAGCTTTGCACCAGAAATCGATCCAGGCGGGCAGAAATGTGGTCCGACCCAACCCGGTTATTGGACCAGGTGAAAAGACCTCGGACAGGATTGAAATCTAAGAGATCCCAAAGCTGGGTGAGCTCTTCCACAGTGGCCAACATAGGATCTCAGTTGTTGGATCCGCCCCTCTTCTCTTTTGCTTTCAGGACTATGTTAAGATCCCCGGCTATGATGATGTTGCTGGGGAAAAGCTACTCTAAAAAAACTGAGAGAGAGTTCCAACATTCTCTTTTTTCAGAGTAATTGATAGGTACATATAAATTGAAGAGAGAGATGGTCAAATTACTTGCACTATGCATCAGTTCCGTGAAGATCCAATGCTGAGATTCATGAGATTTGTTCAGCTGAAATGAGTCATCTGTCTAGAGAGTTGCCAGCCCTCCGAAAGTGCCCCTTGCGCTGACTGCCTTACCTGAACTTTTATTCCACTTTGACTTGCTGATATCTAGGAGGGCTTGCCTTCTATCTTGGTCTCTTGGAGCATGAGTATGTCTGAGGGATCTGTTTTCAAGAGGTCCTTAACTGCTTCTATTTTGGAAGGATTCCCCAGTCCTCTACAATTCCAAGAGACGAGTTTCATTATTTACTTAAGGGAGGGTTGGGGCCTCCCTTGGAAGGCCTTGGTCTAGTGTTTCGTCCAATAGACATTTCTATTGTGGCCTGGCTTCCTTGAATTTTGAGTCTTTCAGCCTCCTCTTCCCTCATTTCTTTGCGGGATTTCCTTCCAGCTCTTTTTGAAGGGCGCTCATAGGTTTCGTCCTCCGAGGAGCCCGAGCTTTCCGCTGGTTTTTTTCTTGTGACTTCTAGATATGAGGGGTTGGAGGGACTGCCTTGGGTGGCTTCGATCTGAATAGCTTTCCCTCCTTCTTTGCTTGGAGGTGTGATTTTTGCCTGTTCCAGATTTTCCTGGAGTGAGTTTGGTGGATTGATCTGGGCGCTTTCTGTACAATTTGGGATTGCTTCCTCTTCCTGATTGCAACTTTTATTTATTGTTTATTTTAACGTCTGCTCGCGACAAACAAAAACTTGGTCGATTTTTTTTTCTTTGGTCGAAAACCTGCAACTCTTCAACAACTCAGTTTTGATCACCTTTCTCCAACTTCATAATGGTTAAAATCCATCAAATATGATGAATTTACTTTCGGAACCAAAACCAACATTTGTGAAATTAAACCTACTTTCAGTAGATATAAATTTATATAATTTCATAGATATTTGCTAATTTTAATTAATGTTCTAATAAAATGTGTGCAATTTTTTTTTGAAGGTCATTATGATCGAGTGAAATCAAAATTTTGTATCTTCCAAAATACAATGTAAAAAAATATGAAAATTTATGGTGCATTACGTTGGTCTCTCTTCTTTAATGGGTAGTTAATTTTTTAGATTTTTAGTTTTTAACTAATATGTTGAGAAACATGATGCTATGTTAAAAATCTTCAAAATCTGCAGTTTTTTCATATTGGTTCAATTCAAAAAATTATAGTAATTATGATGTGCATCAATTAGTTTCATAAATATAACCATATCGAAGTAGAGTTTGTCTAGATTGTTGAAACATATGTTTTTTTCAAAAACGCCAAGTTAACTAAGAATACACTAGTGCCTAAAAAAATGAATTTCTATGAATCCCTTGATTTTTAAATAACACACAGTCAAACAATTGCTAAGTTGACATATCAAATGTGAATAAAAAAATTAAAAAAGAAGAAGAAGAAGCAATAGAAAGCTAATAAAATTTCTAACAAGTTTTATTTTTATTGTAAAATAAAATTCTAAACACAAAAATTGTTTTGGCTTGTCGAAAGTTGAATAACTTCTAAAAATGATATTTTTTTCTCAAAAAAGGGCAAAAGGTGTAACCCAAGTTCACATTTTCACCAATGGTGGAGCAGACCAGACAACTGGAAGTTTGAGGATATGGTGGAGCAGTCACATCAGGCTATGGGCATGGTGGATGCATATCTTGATGGCAATGTTGGAAATGCTCAATGAATGTGTATGTTGATAGAAACATTGGTGATATGATGTTCCATAGATGAGAAACAGAGGATCGATAAAAGTAGGGGCGATGAGGGCATTCCCGCAGATGACGACGTCACATCAACCAGAGAATGGCGACCAGGAAACTCAAAAACTCACATTATAAACTACTTCCTTTCTCATAAGCATTACCCTCACTTTACCCTCCCCTAAGCTACTCCCCTAAGTTATTCCTTTTTTAATTTAAAATTAGAATATTAATTATTGTTAATAAAAAAACTACCTTTCCTCATAGTAATTATTATCATTATTTTTCATAAATTAATTTGGTTATTAGTTATAATATTAGTATTTTAATAACAATAATAATAATTATTTTAATTATATTCACCTTTTCACCACGTTATTATTTTTATTATTTTTAATATTACTTATTCTAATACTAATATTTTAATAGTTATAATAAACATTTTAATTTAAATTAGTTTAATATTATAATTTAATTCTAATTGTCTATGGGGCGTAGAATAGATAGTGATGGGGTGTATTGTTAAGTCACTTTATGATGTGAAGGTTACTAGTTGAAAATTTTGTTGGAAAAAAACCAGTCATGTTAAGGCCTAGTGTGGCCCAAGCGAGGTGTAATCACTGAGTAACTTTGACAACTTAGATATCCCTGGGTTGTAGTTTTTTAAACCATGTATCAAGCATAATGTAATCTCTGGAAAATTTAAACAACTAAACAAACAAGACAATAATAATTTAATTCTAATTAAAATTAATTTAATATTAATAGTTATAATTATAATTATTATAAATTATTTAATATAATATTAATTGTTATGATTATAATTATTATAAACTATTTATTGTAATAGTTATATTATAATAAATAATTATATTTCTTAATTACCCTATTTTCAAAAAAATTGGTCTTAATAAATATTAATATTAATATTAATGATTTTTAATTATTATTACTTTTGAATAACTTTAATATACAATTTGGTCTTAATAAATATTAATGTTTATATTAATGATTTTGAATTATTATTACTTTTGAATAACTTTAGTATTAATATTAAATATTTATAACAATTATAACATTAATATTATTTATGGTTTGAAACTAATTTTTATTTTGATATTTTTATTTTTAATAATAAATATTAATTGGTTTTAGTGGCCATTTTAATATTATGAGTTTATTTCCCCCGGATGTGGGTGCCTTGCTGTAAGAGTTCGGGCCACTTGGGCGCCATGTGGCAGAGCACCTATCAGCCTCGGGTGCCAGCACATGGACGCCCACCCGCTGTTAAATGCAGGAGCATGTCGACCATTACTACATTCTCCGCTAGCTTTTTCGAGACGTCCTTATGTTGCAGAGCATTAACGACTCTTCGTCCTGCTCCTATAGCTATTAATTCAACCCGCCGCGCTCCTCAGGCCTCCATTCGGCTCTCCATCCAACTCTCTGTGTTCGCCTCCTGCATCTCCTTTCAGCTCTCGGCTCTCGGCCCTGCTCAATCTTGGTGCAGCTTTCCCTCGAAGAATTCTGGTGGTGGGAGCTCCTCTCCTGCTCCGAAGAGCGCTCCCTCCCTGTCTTGTGCTTCTGCTCCCTCACCCGTCATGCCAAGGCGCCACAGAATGTGATGTCGATGGGCTAGTGGGCGTGGCCTCCCCTGTAGACCTCCTCTGTCATTGGCCATGGGCAGGGAATTGAATTTCTCTGTGGGTTGGGAAGAGCCAAGCAGGCTCGACCCTGTCAACCTCTCTGCTCAATTGTCCCTTCACCTCCCTGTCTCCCCGCTTGAATCCTTTGGCATTCGTCCCAAGAAGCGCCCGCGTAAGTCCACTCTTCAGTCTAAGCTTGTCTTCATTCCTCGCAAGATGAAATCCCTGCCCATGCAGAGTGCTTCCAACAGTAGCCATTGCACCAGCAGTGGCTCGGGTTCCAGCGCGTGGTCGAGGTTCTAGCAGCGACAAGGGAGGTGAGGATGAAGACACCAGTGCACTTGCAGCAACCTCCAATCAACCGGATGCTCAAGTGTCACCTTTGCCTCTGACTTCTGCCCACGCGTAGGGCAAGGAGGATGATGAGTCTTTTTATGTTTGCAGGATTGTGGAAGAAGATCCCAACCCTCCCATGAAAAATGAAGGTCCACCTTAACTCCAATCACTGGGTGCTCTTCTCTCACTCCAGTTATCTCATGGCGTTCTCTAGTTTAAATATGTTTTGGAACCTTTCTCTGTTATGTTTCAGTTTCAGTTTAAAAACTATTTATGCTGGTTTCTCATCCTGGGCAGCTCTTAATTTTTGCTACTTGTGGACTGATTTCCCCACCTGGGGCAGTCCTTATTTTGTTATCAAACTCTTGACACTTCCCTCCGGAATTGGCTTGCCAAATCCGAAGGACGAGCATTGTAATGTTTTGTCGTGTATGATATAATAGAAGTAGACTAAATTAGAAAAAAAAATAAAAAATTATGAGTTTATTTATTAATATTTTAATAGTTACAAATAAAATTATTTTACTAGTTATATTCCACTAATTAATTAGCTTCCTATTGATAAATCAATAGTTATAATTATAAATATTTTAATAGTTATATTTTACTAATTAATTATTATTTTATGAATTAATTTTGACTTTTATTTTGATATTAATTAATAATTATAATAATATTTTAATATTAAATAGGTGTAATAATTTCACTTTTAGTAATATAATATTATTAATTATATTATGTTATATCCTTTAATATTAATTTTGGAATAATAATATTTATTCTACTGTCTTTCTCAACACCATTGCATTTTAAAAGGATTGGTATATTTCTCTTTATTTGTGTTTCTTGCTTCATGTCCGTGATGATTGGAGAATGGTTCACCCAAAACGTCAGATGTTTTAGCAATTATTAACACAGTTTCTCCAAAAACAAATTCTCGCATATGAATTAGAAATATGGAAATTTGTATTTGAAAATTATATATATATATATATATATACAATATACAAAGTAATGACAATATACAAATATTGATTCCGTACTTTTTAACTAAGTATTTATTTATCTATTTCAGACTCAAACCTTCAGATTACCTTAAAGAAATAGGAATCTCAAATTTCCTCCTCCTCCTAGAACCATCTCAAACCTCCAAGGCTACTTTATGGACATGGGGTTGTAAAAATACCTCTTCTTATAAACACCTTAATTTTTTTTTTATAGATCACCATCACTTTTGCTCATTGAGATATTTCCAATGTTATAAATTTCATCAAGATCTGAGTTAAAAATACAAAGTTATGACCCTCTTAGGATTCAACTCTTTTAGTGCCATGTCAACATTTATACCATTGACACGTGGTAGTCCTTTTCCAATGTGTCTTCATCATACAATGCGACATTAACTAAAATGTGGCTGGAATGTGGCAGTCCGTTGTACACGTGTCACTACTACATATGACCGCATCTACAACTAGAGACGTGAGTCTGCCAACTTGCATCGTAATCCAAGAATATTATTAATTTCCCTTTATAGAAGTTTGAGATATCTAATATTTTGGATTCGTCTAGAGTTCCAAAACTTCTAGATCCATTTGGATCTAGGAAAAATACTTGGTCAACTAGTCAAAATCTGAATCTAAGAAAATCTTAAATGTCCTATTTAACAAAAACATGGATTTCTAGACTTCTATATTACACATCACCTGCCACATTGACCACCATGACAACTCTTCCATATTATAATTCCTTGCCAACATTCCATGTCAACGCACATGTCGGTATTCCATGCCAGCAAAACATGTCCTTCATGCCACATTAGTGTGACAAATCAGCTTGCCATGTCATTCCTCCATGTTATCATTCTATATCACTAAAGAGTTTGGGGCTCTTCCAAGTGGACTTCACTTTTCCACCTCACATGTTATTGACCCGACATTTGAATCTAGGATTTTCCACAAATTCGACTTATTATAAAATTTGGATGCAAGAACTTCCGCCCTTGATAGATTCTAGATCATTTGCCTTTCTCATATCCCCCCCACCCAAGCAAATTTCATCTAAGTCCATGGTCACAGCTCTTGTTGGACCATATGGCCAAGGAATGGAGGATATATGGAACTTCCAACTTTCATGGATTTTCGCTAAAAACTTCAATCCTATAATTTTAGAGTTTTAGACTTTCAGTTATGTTTGTTAATGCATCAGTTTTCATTGTAATGAATTTGATTGAATTTTGTAAGGAAAAGGATCCATATCATGAATTCAAATACTAATGATCTACAAAGTATTATCTTCATGTCATGAGGAAGGAAGACTAAAATTGTTGGAACTACCAAGAATGAAAATGCTCAATTCATAAATGAAATATCATATCAGAAAGATAAGAAACTAATAACGATAACTAAAATACAAACTTATATAGTGTGCATTACTTGTAACAAAATGCATTTAATTTTATAGGTTCAACAATTCAAAATACAAAATAATTTTCCGTTTGTTTATCCATTAGGAGAAAATTTAAAGGTGAAATTTCGATATTTGACTGTTTTTTTTTTGGCATTTTCTAAATATATATATATATACACCCTTTTGGTTAGAAATTCACCTATTTTTTACATGTATATGATTGAATGGATAATATTCGTAAAAACATTATCAATTTTAATAGTAAATTACAATGTTTTAAATTGAATATTCACCTACATTCTATATGTATGGCTTTTCGGACCAGAGTAGTCGCCTATAATACTATAAATAGGCATAATATTTTAATCCTTAAAAAATTCCCTGCTACCCATAACACATTTAGAATATATAGCCAAAATAATGTAAACAATTAATAGAGAAATACATAGAGTGGCTTATCTAAATACAATGAGTATGATTCACAAAACCCAATAAACTAAGATTTCCGCCCAACCATAGGTAGCTTTATATAGAACTCCAGCCCTATCTAGGCTATGATACCACCAGGGTGAAATAGGATTAATGGTTTAAGGTTCGTCTTATACGGAGTTTAACAAAATATTTCCCATTACCAAATTTGTAAATGACACAACTTCAAATACCCACATCACCTACCTCTCACAATACAAGAGGGATTTTTTGTCTGATTTTTATTCCCCCAAAAGTCTCTCCTTCTAATGCTTCTTAGTGAGCACATAAAAAGGTTCAATTGATGTCACAAAAATTCCTTATATATTTCCTAGTTTCATGGAAATTTTAACAAGAATATGACAATTTTCCATGGCTAAAACTAACTATATGTTCATGGAACTTTTTTTTCTACTCCGCTCGTCTCTAAAATTATTTTCACCTCCCTTCCTCCTAGAATTCTCCCCTATTTAAATATCTTATCCATTCCCCCAACAATAAGTTCCCCCACTACTTCTTCTTGTTCCCAGAATGTAGGGTAGAGACCTTGCTAAAGTATAGGAGTAATGGCTTAACTCTAGGAATTGGTTTTCTCCACTACCCATAACTTTGATAAGGTGAAAATGACAAGGCATGTTATATAAGAAGAATAATAAATAAATCCCTTAAACCCCATTACATTTCCCCACTTGTGGTATCATAGCCCCTATAGTAGCTCATGTTTGTTAGTCTTGGTCATCATCATTTTATTAACTCCAAAAGTAAAACTATTTACAATGTTCACAAAACCATGGTAAATCTACCCCGTGGTGGTCAATTTAGTAGAAAAATAAAATATCCATGCATAGTTTAATACAAATTTAACTACAACCTTTCCAAGGAGAAAAATCAGGATATTACAAGGACTCTTTCCTAGGAGTGCATCATCCTCAATAGTCAATAATCCAGTCATTGAAGTTTCTCTCATCTTTTGACTAATTTTCGTATAGGTCCTAGGAATATATAACTCAATATCACTATGATGACCTATGGATCTTATTGCTATCCATAATAATCACAAGTGCCTACAACAATTGTCACGCTTCCCCCAACATATGATCGTAGTTTGTGTGGGTGTTGAAATTAGGCCATGAACATATAAGAAACATCAATTATTAATAAACATGTGCATCCTAACTCATTAAATATAAAATTACCATATAGTTAATGTGTGACAAAGCATCATCATAATCATAAATTAATAATCAAAGACACTAAGGATAATATAATATAAATCCAAATGTCAACTAATACAATTTAATCATAAGCTAGGTGTTGAAATCTCAAAGGTTGTCACACAGTCACAATTATTGTACCCGAGAGGGATACTACATCCTCCTCCCCATATAATAAACACCATCCCTCACATCACCAAGTTTATAATATTTGATATATAACCAATCATTTTTTGTTCTAATATTATCATAAGTAATCATAATCATAAGAACTATTTCATACATCTTGGACTATATCTCTCATATTTAAATTAATGTTAAGTATAAACATCATTAATTCAAAATCCATTCCATAGATTTAGGTGTACAATCTCCAATTCGAGTTCTCATACACGAGGCAATCGACAAATCAATGCCTCAATCAACAACCTTCCAATATTTGATCAAATAAGAACTTTCACACATAATTATCCAAGTGGTTATTGATGGCCACCCACCTATTCCACTTGGACCCCCAACATTGTTTTCTATCAATTTCCTATTTCGATAGTTTTCTATTTTTGGTAGTGGTACATATCATTTTGACACATTCAATGAAATGACCTTGAACTCAGATCAATCATCATCCATTCACATTTTGCAATCATCCCCTACAACGAAGTTATAAGAATATTGGATTACATTGGCTAAAAACCATTTTTTTATGGATCATCGCACTTACCTTCAGGAAAAACTACATTTACGTAGGTTGCATACATAGAGAATGTGTTTTCCAGCACATGTTGCTTTCCAAAAAAGTGCGATGATAGCAAGAAATGAGTAAAAAATAAAAATTAATTTCGAAGTTTCTCTTTCTAGAAGCTCCAGAAGCGGTTTCAACCATTTACTGTTGGATCAAATCTCAAACTCCATATATTGAGGCCTTATCTCTTATCTCCTAGAACTTACCTCCCTCTAATGTGGATATAAGGCCTAGAATGGTAAATCTCAAACCACCTCATTTACCCTATAAATTCACTGCCTTCCATAGAGGTTGGGTTGGCTTTTAGAGACTCTTAGTTATGCCCTCATGCTGCTCATTTGTGTCTAGAGATCCATAATCCATACATATGCTTGAAGTATGATTGAATTCTTGTTATTGTGGTCAAAGAAGGACAAGATAGCTGGGAGATATCCACAAGGTCAAGGCTTACGAGGGTTGTAATATTATCTTACTTTTATTAATACAAAAATGCCTTATTTTCCTATACATTATGTCTCATTTATGCATATGTAGAACAATGAATCCTTGGCTTATTTTGGTTTTCTTGTTGTTTTGGATTATTTACAGGTTCCAATTTTAACATTTGGAGTTGGAGCTGAAGCTTGCAAGCAGGAAGGAAAGAAAGCTTGCATTGGTTCCCAAGTAAGTCTACCTTCCATGTTTCAAACTTCTATGAGGAAAGCATAGCGATTTTGTCTTGGTTGTTTCTAGATTCAAACACTAGAGCTTTTTTCCACAGAAGGAACTTATCCATAAAACAATAGTTTTTGGGTGTGTTTTGAGTCCCTAAATGGCATTTTTTTTTGGGAAATAGGAAAATTTGCGACACACATTAATGTTTGTAGTCGATTTTTTTTGTCCTCGAATAGACCTTTCTAACGGTCTATCGTGCATGTCAAACCAAGATTTATGCCAAAGTTATGACCTCGGGAAGTTGGCTTTCCAAATAACCCCATTGGGGCCTATAATCTTTTGGCGCTTCATCTCATAGGGTTAGGTTTTTGGATGTTTAGGGTTTCTCATAGTTTCTTCATCATAAAAAATACCCCATAGCCTCATTTTAACAAAGTTCATAAGGCATGTATCCATCACATATCTTCTTAGAGGTAAGCTACTATCATCCAATCTAGTTTGCTTTCATTCTACATGTAAACAATTTTCAACATTTGCTATTTAGTAATTGAATATCAATTTCATGACATTTTTGTGTTTCTATTTTAAATCTATATTTCATTTTATTCCTGCATAAATTCATATCACATAAACACAACTATTCAAGCATTATATTTCTTTTTCTTTTTTTTTTAACCAAAACAAGAATTTTGTATTAAGCAAAAATCTACATCTAGAATATGAAATTAAAGTACATCTAAATCAATATTACAAAGAAAAGTTATTCAATAATTCTAAAAAGAGGGAAAACAACCATCCTTCTCCAAACAAAAGTAGAAGCAAGGGAGATCCAATACTAGAACTTCTAAGACTTGAGTTTATGGCTTCTCGAGAATAGGGGTAGATTCTTAAAAATTATTTGCAAAAGATAATATAAATTTTTTTTCTAATATTTAATTGAAACCGACCCGCTACTAGAACAATAAGAGGCTAAAGAATGATGGGCACCAAAATATGAGGATTCCTTCTTTTTATATTTTTTACTTATTTTTAATGGAGGGTGATAATATTGGTTTATTTTAATGACATGTAAAAGGAAGGAGAAGAAGAGGAGAGATTAACCTCCTTATTTTCCTTTGAACTGACCCGAGTCTTCTTTCTTATTTAAGGGAGGGGTTTGTTGATATCCTACTAAATAATGTTGGGCACTAAATTTTTGAGGATTTATTTCTTTGATATTTTCTACTTCCCGTTAATGGAGGAGAATATTGTTTATTTTTTTTTTAGAACATATGAAAGGAAGGAGGGAAGAGGAGATACGATCCTCCTTCTCTTCCTATGAACCAAACTCTTCTTCTTTCTTATAGAAATAAGGAAATTTTTCGATATCCTTAAAAATAACCTCATCCTCAGTTGGTGAACTAATGTTTTCTAAATGCACTTGATCTGGATTTGACTGATATTCTTCAGCATTTGCCTCTAAGGACTTAAAATCTTCATATCTATTTATAGAGAGAGGATGTCGATGAGATTTAGGTCTATTAGAATGAGGCCTCTTAGATGGATGATTCTTATGCTTCTTTGAAACTGGATTGAATTCTCCTTACTTTGAACATCAATGGGTTATCGTGTGCGCCAAATAGAGATCATATGAAAAATTTATGACCTCGGGAAGTTGATGTTCCAACTAACCTCGTTAGGGTCTATAAGATTTTGGTGCTTCATCTCCTAGGGTTAGGTTTTTGTATGTTTAGGGTTTCTCATCGTTTATTCATGATAAAAAGGCCCCATGTAACATAGTTCAGAAGACATGTAGCCATCTGTTGTACTATTCATCAACCCCTGCCCCCCATTTTCATTTTTATAATAGTCAATATTGTAATAATAAATGGAGACCCTTTTAAATTTTTCCAAAAAAGCTAGCAAGTGCTTTTCCCTTTGGAAAGTGTTAAATCATTGAGCTAATTCACTTAGGACTAAGCGCTTTTCGCTTTATCGCAAATCACATAAGCCAAAGGTAACACAAATAACCGTTAGTTAGAATCTGCGATACACGATCAATAAAACCATTTTTAAAATCAAATGTTATATTGAAATTTTTATAACTTAAAATGCCTTGAAATATTTATAAAAAGTTCATAAAGTGCTTAGAACTTTGTATAAGGAAAAATCTGCTCAAAGAATACATCGTGCATCGCAAATCGCAAAGACCGAAATAACTTTCGAAATACCATAAGTCAAATCTTGCGATACTGTGACATGACGAATATTTCGATCTTGCCAAAAAATTAGTTAAAGTCACACAGCCCATAATCCAATTTGTGACTTCCAACTTCAAACCAATTTGATGAAGGATTGATCTTGAGAAAGTATAATTTACTTTGACACAAGCCTTAATAATATCCATCTTGAGTACTAAGGCATCCAAATTTTTATTTCAATAGATTGAAGTACTTCTTGTGCTATACCAATAACATCATGGATCAACTTGTTTAACACGAAACAAAATTGTTCTAGTGACATCTTCTTTGCCAACTTATCTTTTATCCTGTTTGAAATCACTTTAGAGATGATCTTGTAGACTAACTTACACAATGAAATAGACTCGTTGTCATTAAAGGTCTAAGCTTTAGAAATTTTTTGAATCAGAGTTAAATAGGTTGCATTCATGGCCTTCAAAACTTTTCCATTTATTCTAGATTCCTCCACCGCCCTACAAAGATCAACCTCCATAAAGTAAAAAAAGGAGAAGAAGAGTTCTGGATGGAATTTTGTCCTTTGCAGAGTGCTTTAGGATTCCTTCAATTTCATGCAAAGAAATGAGTCTTCGTATCCTGCTAGAGTCCTCAAAAGTGTGGAATCTCAGATAGGGTTGAATGACTTGCAACTGGGCTACAATGTTATTTGATCACATGTCCTTAAAAAAAGAGGGAAAATGATTTACAACAACAACTTATAACTCTTTTTTCCTATAAATAATTATACCTTCCACCTCCTCTAATTCCCAAATGGAATTATTAATCCTTCTGTGATTAGAAAATTTATGGAAAAATTTGGTATTTCCATCCCCCAACTTGATCCAAGTTGCCCTACTCTTGAGCCTCCATGACTCGTCTTCAATCCTTAAAATCTGCAACTTCATGGCTTCCAAAATACTCATCCTATGTTTTATCCAAACAAAGAAATTAGAATTATTGAAGAATTGAGAGATTTTTTCATATTCTAACTCTAGGCTTATCATTTTTTCTTTCAACGTTGCCTTTCTTTTATTTTCCCAACGAATAAATAGACTCTTATGTACCTTCAATTTCCAAACATGGGAGTCCATGGAAGAGGAGCAAAATAGTGGAAAAATCTTCTTCCAAAGTCTTTGACCAAGGACCTAAAATATTATAGTTCTAGCAAAAAATAGTTGAACTTAGAAGGGTATTTGATTTTATGCTCTTCAAAATCCAATTCTAGAAGAATTGGGAGGTGATTAGAAATTCTTTCCTGGCTAATCCAAGAACGACATCTACCGAAGATATCAATAAGATGACTAGCCATCAAAAACTTGTCTAACCTCTTAGCGATGCCTTCATCCCTAGTCCTACCATTCCTCCATGTTGGAGCCAATGACCTATGGGTAATATCAAGAATATTTTGATTATGTAGCATTTCCGAAAAACAAATTACCATAGGATCAAAGCGAGTTGTGATCCCCCATGACTCCCAAGAAGAGGTAGTAAAGCTCAAATCCTTGGCTAGTATAAGGGTTTGATCCTTGAGCAAACCACTGGCCTGGATTTGATCCCAAAATTCTTCTCTCTCATGTTGACAAGCTTTATGGGATGAGGATGACCCTTCAAAGAACCTCCTAAAATTATTCCTGCTGAAGATGAAAAGGCCTGGAAATTTGCAACCCTGGGATCCCATATGGAAAGGATTCCTCTCGACAGGCCTTTTGAGTTTTTAGAGTAAGAATTCCAACGTAGGCATAAATTTTTAAAGGCCTCTCTTGCTCTCGCTCTGAAAACCATTGTATATTGCAACGAAATTATAGGTCTATGTAGTTTAATCAATCTCTTAAGGGAATTGAATTTGGGGGTTCCCCCTGTCCCCTAATATCGAGGGACCTAACAATCATTTGGAGAGTAGAGGCATGTCAAACCTCAAATATTGAGTTATTGTTTCTATTGTTGTACTAGTGTTGTCCTTATTGGTTGGCTAGATCATTTGATTGTAATTATACCCTTTCTCTCTCTCTCTCTCTCTCTCACACACACACACACACACACACACACACACACACAGGAGACCTAGTTTTAGAGATCATCTCATCTTGTGCATTTGTTATATTGTAATAGGAGGTTGCCCACTTGAAAGGGCTCTTTATTCACTCCTCTCTCTCATTCTCAAGGTGTGGATTACTTCTTTTTCTATTTTTATGTTATTTAGGTGTTTGGTGCATAACACTCAGGACATATTTAGATATTAAAATTGAGAAACAAAGCCAAAACTAACCCCAATTGAAACTCAAGATGGTCTGCTTCCAAATCACTTCGTTGAACCACAAAATAAAAAAACTTGACACTAATTTATAAATTAGTATCCAAAAATTTAAACATATATTACAAATCCAAAAACATACATGTTCAAAACAAACTAGTAAAATCTCACTCAATTACAAAAGATAAATAATATCAAAACATATTGTACATGACCCTAAACTTAGTATATACCATAAATAAATTCCATAACATAATATCACTGAAATAAAACACAAACCCATAATTTCACATACTCTCTATTAAGTAGCAAAATTTGAACCTTAAATCAAGTATTAAATAGTTTTAATAGGAACTTAGAATATCCCCGCACTTTCTTTAAAAGAAAACAAAATTCTGACACAACCTAGATTTGACAAAATGAATGAAAGAAAAGAGAGGTGTAATGCATAAACTCAAAGTCAAAGTTCAACTGAACAACATTTTCATTTCGTTGAAAATTTGGGGAAGCCAACAATTGGCTTCCAGAAAATTTATAAAATATGAAAAACTACCCTTAAAAACATTTCCATTTACAAAAAAAATTAAGACTACCCTGAAAATTTATACAATATGGAAAAGTGTGCAGAAAATTTATACAATATGAAAAACTACCCAAAAAAACATTTCATTTACAAAAAATAAAGACTACCCTGAAAATTTCTACAATATGAAAAATTGAGGAAATCTCCACCCTCACAGAACATTTTCATTAAAAAAAAATTAAAGACTACCTTAAACCCGGAAGAGGGATTTTTTTGTTTCAAATGTACCACGGGACTAATAACCCAACGCGATTAAGCTCGTGCACGTGGGAATGATTTTGAGAGGTACAGTTGTTTTAGATCGGATGTAACGCTGAGCAATATAGACGTAGAAGAGTCTGTGGTTTTGAGGGGAAGGAATACTTCAAGCGTCCAGTAAGATGATTTATCATTATTAAAGGTCAGTATCCCTTGAATCTTAAGAAACATGAAACACGAGTTGGTGGCCCTGAAGGATTCATGGTTGCCAGGAAATTTGGGTAGTTTCATGCGGAATTTTATGTAAAACTGTGACAAACAATGGAAGTAGAAATTTTATTTCCATCCATTCCAAAAGTTATCAACGTCCACAGTCATAGAATAACATCTTCGAATGTATCTTCAAAATGGGAGTTGGAGTTGATATCAGGAAGAAGGCGCATGGGATCAGGAAATAGCCTCTGTTACCAACTAAAACAAAAGAAAGACTACACGTACATCCTAGAAGGAAAAAGGCACTGGCCAGTATCATTACACAGGGTGAGCGCAATAGCAAATGGGGGCGGCAGCAGCAGCAGAGAAAACGGTGCCACTGGTGGTGGTGGTAGCAGTAGTGAGGAGGAGGAGAAAGGGTGGGTACACTTTGTGGGTATTGGCGGAAGTGGACTTTCAGCACTTGCCATGGTTGCCTTGAAACAAGTAAACTCTTCTTTTCCCACCCTACTATTTTATTTCCGCCTTCCCTTTGTATTGAATTCTGTAAAGTCTAGTGAGAATTAAACAGCTTCATTTTCTCTATGTTTTTTTTTTTAAAGCACCCAACAAGCTACATGAAAAGCTATGTAACCATCATGCATAATGTAAGTTCCCAGCAATAACATATATGCCCAAGAATTCAAAGAACCCTTAGTTGGTTTTTGCGGAGTTTAGTCCTAAATGAGTCTTAGGTTCAAACCTCATGGGAGGGGTTGATGGTGGAAGTCATTTTGGGGAGAATTAAACTATCTCAAGAAGCGTCTAAACTTTGTCCAAGCTTTGCACAATCCTGGTTACTGCATCCCACTGTAGATAGCTCGTTCTTCCATCCAATAGCCGAACTGGCCCCAGACCAGGCTCAACATATTTGCACAATCCTGGTTACTGCATCCCACTGTAGATAGCTCGTTCTTCCATCCAATAGCCAAACTGGCCCCAGACCAGGCTCAACAGATATATACACACAGGCATACTGTGCCGGAAGAAGAGGCCCTCACGTTTAGTGTGTCCCTGACAATTGATTTCGGTATTGAAATGAAAGCAAAACTTTGAAGGCCTAGCTATGTATTGCAATACAAGGCAGGATGCTGTGTTAAAGGATCACAATGCTGTTTTGTTAAATTTTGTTCTCAGAAGTTACTTTTTATTTATGGGTTGGCACCGCTTGGTGTGATTATAAAAGTAGCTAAGAACACAGCTAAAAGTAGGTGCTAGGCTTGAGAATCCGATGGTTGCTTGCTTGGATATTACTGCTACCTTCTCATCATGAGATTCGACTGATAGCTATCCTCATTATCAGGTTCCACAAGACTATGGATATCACATATGCTAACATGGATGCCACAATGCTAGAATCAGGTTTTGTTCACTGAACTTAGGTTTTCAAAAAGGCAAGTTCCGATAATTTTTGTGCCCTAAAAATGTGGGTGCCATTACCCTCACATCAGTGCATGAAACAACGGCAAGATGTGAATTTAAAAATTCATTGCTAAGAAACTACATTAGTGCATGAAACAATGGCAAGATGTGAATTTAAAAAGTCATTGCCAAGAAACCACGTTAAGTGGTGAGCACCATCATTATTGAAATGTGGAGGACATCTTTGCCATATAAAATTATGCTGGATTTACAAAACGAAGCCATCAGTGGAAAAGCCAATGATTGAAGACTGCCATATGTAATGTCCCAAATGCCAAAAATTTGGAACGTTCTTGAAATTTTAACTCAGAAAAATTTCAGATAAATTATCCATTCAAGAACAAAAGATTGCCATGTAAAATTAATCAACACAAGACATGCAAATAACAATAACGAGCAGAAGGAAATCTCAACTTTATTATAATATATATATATATGTGAAAATTCTACTGCAGTATCATGGTTTATTTCTCCTACTTGATTTAAAATATTACAAGTTATTTCTAGAAATTAGATTCAGAAAATACCGAAAAAACACAACTACAGTCTACACATGCAGATCATTTACTGAATAATACACTCATCCAACAAAGTGACACATGGATTTTTGGACATAAGTCCCCGGAAAAACCCAAAGCGGGAAAACCGGTGCAACGGATATGATGGTTTATTTTATTAAGTAGATTCTGAGTACAGTAAATCTGGGTTACAGATCTGGAAAACCCGACAGAGAATAAAAGAAATCAAATTTGCAGCGAACTTGTTCTAGTGCCAAATATCTGACTGATCCACACCCTCAAACGAGATTTACAAGACTCAGCGCGAATCTGGCCCTAGAAACCCCAACGTTGCCCCTGAAGCCCCAGCGTCAGCCCCGCTAGCCTCAAAATGCCACTGCGCTGCCCAGAGAGGGTGACGCAGGCCTTACACTAGCCCTGGAGACCCTCTGCATAATTTCTGAAGCTCTCTGGAGCCTCTGCGTTGTCCTGCGTAGCACTTGTGTAGCTGCTGCTCTACTTCTCTGCGCTGCCCTTGTTGTTGCTCCTCTGCCTCTTACTGACTCTTGGCTCCGGGATCAGATCATCCCCTCTGCCAATACCACCCCTCGCTGCAAAAAATTCCTTCAGAAATTCTTTGCAAACCCGCCCTAGAATTCCAAATCTATTTCTCAGCTCTGCAACTGTGTGTGTGTCCCCAACTGACCCCCACGCCTTTCTCTTATACCTTTTCGTTGAACCTTTCAACGGTCGAGACTAAAACATTCATTAACGACTGAGATTAAAAGACTGCTTGATCCGTGTCTTTTAGAACATTTCAGCACATGTGTTAATTAATTCACTTTAATTATTTAATTTTCTTAAGTCTAAACTTAGGAAATCCATTAAAATAATTAATTATTTGAATAAATTGAACACCAATTGAAATTTCTCAAAACACTTTTTGGGTTTTGGAGTTCAAGTGTGTCCTAGCCCCTCCTCAAAATTTCAGGGCTAGAGCACACCCGATGCTACACCAACTATACAAAATCTCAACACTCCCTCTTAGCACAGAGTGTGCTCTAGCAATACATTCACACCATGCACTACAAGATCTTGAAGTTGGATTCTGTGTTGCTGATGCTTGGCCTGCTGCCCTCCATCTACTGCACTACTGCTCTCTGTATTGCTGCCCATGCCACTGCCACTGACACTTCCACCTCTGTATTGCAGCTCCCTCTCAACTTGTTGCATCATGCTGCCCATAGCACTGCCACTGCTAACTGCTGCGCTGCAACTCAGTTGCCGAGAAGTAAGCAACTGAAGGACTCTTGCCCAACTGTTTGACAGACAAGTCAAGCTGCATCTATCACTGAAGCTCCCTGGATGCTGATTCACGCTATCCTCTTGGAGGCAAAGTTATGCTGCAACACTGCACTGCGTGAGCACAGCCTCTCTGCGCTGCTGAAGTCCCATCAACCCCTTTGCGCTGCTGCCTTCACGCTGCTGCTGCCTCTGCATTACGCTGCTCCCTCTTTAGCTCTTCAGCTCCCTCTTCCGCTTCAATGTGACCTTCTGCAACCATCTCTCGACTCATCCCGCTACCGTCTTAAGGCTCTCGTAGCTCGTATGTGATCCAAGAGTAGGGCTGACTCAAGGATCCCGCCACTGTCGGTAGATGCTCTACAAATCCATGTCACCCCACCTCTTCTCTCGAGGCACATGAGCACTCATGGCGGCATCATCATCAAATCCATCTTCTTTTGTTGCTGCAACCTTGGAATCAGAAGATCCTTTGTCCTTCTTCTTAGGACAAGTGCTGGTGAAGTGTCCAAGATTGCCACAGTTAAAGCACCGGACCTTGGAAAGGTCCTTCTTCTTCCCTTGCTGCTTCTTTTCCTTTGATGCAAGGGCTGCATCATCCTCCTTCTCCTTTACTTTGGCTTTTCCGCTTCCACCACTGATATTCTGCCTCTTGGTGACCCTCCTGATCTCCTCTTGGTAGAGGATAGCCCACATGTCAGCCCATGATGGTAACGCTCCCCTTCCCAGAATGCTTTGGACAAACGTTTCCCAATCTTCTGAGACTGCATTCAAGGCAATCCTCACTAAGAGCCCCTCATCTGGAGTAGCACCTATGCCAACCAGCTGATCTCGGATAGCTTGAAGCCTGAAGAGGAATGGATCTATCTCTTCACCCTTCATCATTTGGAACAACCACATCTTTTTCTCCAGAAGCATCCTTCGTTGGACAGAGCCTCCTTGGTACATCGTGTCCAAGGCTACCCACATGTCATTTGCTGTAGTCTTTCCAGCAATATGAGGTATAACGTGGTCCTTGACTCCATCTATGATCAAACGCTTAGTCCACGCTTGATTTTCTTCATACTTCTTTAGAGGATCTACGTCGGTTGGTACAACAAGAACCTTCTCTGCATGATCTTTGAGACGATACTCATTCAGAATTGACACGATTCTGACCCTCCAGATAACATAGTTGGACATGCCGTCCGATCTATCCCGTTCCCTCAGTCCATATCGAGCCATCTTGCTCATATCTGACAGAAACAATACTTCTTCTCCCTCCGGATCTAGGTTTCTTGGTGACTAGAATCCCTCTAGTAACTGCTTCTGCTGAAGACTGATTTCCCTCCTGGAAATCTTTCACCCAAACACAAACAGACAACACTCTTCGATCCTCCTGATCGAATCTCAGATCTGTTTGGCTTAGATATGTTGAGTAATTGTCTTTCTCCCACCTTTGTTGACTTAGCTAGGCACAATTTTTCACTTGCAGAATCTCCACCACACCAAAACTGCTAAAGATCTGAAGCACTGCTTCCGGATCTTGGCAAAACTTGTCTGCAACAGAAGAAATGACTGGACTACGTTTCACTGACTGGCCCAGCGTAGCCTCAGCGCTGCTCAGAAGTGGACTGTGTAACCCGAGACTGGGTGACGCAGTCCTTACGCTGCCCTGGGAAGGGTCTGCGTAAGCCTAATGGCTTTCTGCAACTTCAACGCTGTCCTCTCCTGGATCTGCGTTCTTTTGCTGTCAAGATGCCCTTTCCGGATCTGCTGCTTCTTTTGCCACCCTACAGAAAAATATTTCTTCAGCGTATTTCTTGAGATTCAGCTTGATCTGCTATCGCTCTGATACCATGTGAAAATTCTACTGCAGTATCATGGTTTATTTCTCCTACTTGATTTAAAATATTACAAGTTATTTCCAGAAATTAGATTCAGAAAATACCTAAATAAATACAACTACAGTCTACACATGCAGATCATTTACTGAATAATACGCTCATCCAACAAAGTGACACATGGATTTTTGGACATAAGTCCCCAGAAAAACCCAAAGTGGGAAAACCGGTGCAACAGATATGAGGGTTTATTTTATTAAGTAGATTCTGAGTACAGTAAATCTGGGTTCTAGATCTGGAAAACCCGACAGAGAATAAAAGAAATCAAATCTGCAACTAACCTGTTGTTCTAGTGCCAAATATCTAACTGCTCCACACCCTCAAATGGGATTTACAAGACTCAGCCGGATTTGGCCCTAGAAACCCCAGCGCTGCCCTTGAAGCCCCAGCGTCAGCCCTGCTAGCCTCAGAATGCCATTGCGCTGCCCAGCGAGGGACTGCGTAACCCCAGAGAGGGTGATACAAGCCTTACGCTGGCCCTGGAGACCCTCTACGTAATTTCTGAAGCTCTCTGGAGCCTCTGCGCTGTCCTGCGTAGCGGTTGCGCAATACCTGCGTAGCTGCTGCTCTGCTTCTCTACTTCTCTGCGCTGTCCTTGTTGCTACTCCTTTGCCTCTTACTGACTCTTGGCTTCTGGATCAGATCATCCCCTCAGCCAATACTACCCCTCGTTGCAGAATATTCCTCCGGAAATTCTTAGTAAACCCCCGCTAGAATTCCAGATCTTTATCTCAGCTCTGCAACTGTGTGTGTGTCCCCAACTGACCCTCAAGCCTTTCTCTTATACTTTTTCATTGAACCCTTCAACGGCTGAGATTAAAACATTCATCAATGGCTAAGATTAAAAGACTGCTTGATCTGTGTCTTTTAGAACATTTCGACACATTTGTTAATTAATTCACTTTAATTATTTAATTTTCCTAAGTCTAAATTTAGGAAATCCATTAAAATAATTAATTATTTGAGTTCAAGTGTGTCCTAGCCCCTCATCAAAATTTCGGGCGAGAGCACACCCGATGCTACACCAACTATACAAAATCTCAACAATATATAAACTGGGGTTTTACATGCATATCCAACCGAAATCGCTGAGATGAGAAGCTGGCCTCCAAGATAATTTGCTGCAATGCACCGACCACCACAACTGAACAAGTGCACTCTCCCTCCAACAACAACTGCCACTGAATCAACTGAAAAACAATGAAGCACCAATTGAGGACCTGAATGATCCTGACTCCAATATTTTTGAAACTCTATGAAACTCCTGAATGAAGTCTCCTCAAAGAGAGTTGGGTTTTCGTCCAACACTCAACAACATACCCGAGGGTTTCTGTCCTAGGGCTACCAATGAAGTAGACAACCAAGTTCTCAAACCTCTCACACAAGACAATGATCAAATCCAAGATGTCTCCAAATGACCTCCTCTTCCTCTTTTATAGATTTGATGGATAAATCTCCAAGTCTCTAGAAGCATCTTATTTTATTATTTTATTATTATTATTCTAGAACCTCCTCCATTGATTTTATCTTAATGAATTTTTAATTTAATTTTATTTCACGTAAGTCACTTTTGGGCCTTTTCCTCTAATTAATTAATTTTCCTTAATTAAATGACTAATTAAAGTCATTTTTAATTAAGGAAAATGGTAAATCTCCCACCATATGCTCTTCGGCCACTATAAGTCACTTCTCAGCATCCCATCCTGAAGATCTTCTCATTCCGGTCCCAATGAGCTATTACATTGAGGTGTTCCATCAAATAATCTTCTTGGAATGCCACCTTGAACATAATTAATTAAGTTAGGCCTCATAATAATGCTAATTTTTGAAAGTTGTCGGAATGCGACGGAACGAAAGACAGATTGTGTAGATGATGAAATATGCCAAGCGAATGCCATCAGATCTCGTAAAAACTCCTCAAAACTCCCTTGGAACCCCTGATGACACGAACCTGCTCTAATGGCCTGACCATCTCCTGTCCTGGAAATCCACCCTAGCTGTACTATGGAAGAAAATAAAAATGGGGACATTACAAATCCTCTCGCCCCAAGATTGCTTACCCTCAAGCAATCTTCACCTGTCCACTATAGAGGCATCTGCAAACTGATACCAGGATCCCATATGAACCAATTGTCCACATAATGCCTCCAAGTAATCCAAACATGACTGGATCCCCTAATACCTGGATCCCATGCCCATCTCTGACTCTACCTATCATCAAACAATCCTCTTGGATCCCAATGCCACCATGGCCAGACATCGCCCAAGTCCCAAGTCCCATGGCTCAGATTGTGTTATGTCTCCGTCTATAGTTGCTGCTCCATGAAGCGAATACCAACTCATCAACTCTCTCCAATCCAACCTCTGGCATAGGCCGAGGTCAACCCTACTCTGCTGATGCTGGGCTAGTGCTATTGAAATATTGATGAACTATCGGTCCACAACCCATTGCCCACTGAAACATGCAATAACCCTTTCATCTAAGGGCTCCTGCTGTACTGTGCCCCGAACTAAGAATGATACTCCATCAATAGGATACCAACTCATGATCTCCCGCCAATCTATCTCGGGAAAGGAATCGAATGCAAGGACACTTACATATGGAACAAGTCTACTATGTTGCTGCGGTCCATGCTCAAATCATGCTGCCCTGTCCAGTCCATCAACGAGATCTGTCTAAAGAAGTGGGCCCCTCTCTCTATAGTAGGAAAAAGTGGGCAATACGTGTTGCAAGCCCTGTCTATGTACTCCTAGAGGGTGCTGCTCCCTGAAAGTACTGCAGCTCTGCTAACTGCCTGTGCATCTACCTGCACCTCATCAGTGGGTCGTTCCAATGCACCACCATCTCCACCAGCTCCTCCCTCCTCTGATCAGAAATGCCATGCTCCTACTGTCTACTAGCCTCTCGTAGAACTGCCCTGTCAACCTCCAACACCTCTCGAGGATAAGTTTCTGCAACTACTGTCACCTTGCTAGCTGTCCGTACATTTGTCTGCTCCTCACCAATGGCTGACCCCTAGGGTGGTTGCCCATCCTCCTCCATCACAGGCTCAATATAAACGTCCAATTGGCTTTCCCCAAAAGGCTCATCATGCATAATATGCACATCCCCCTCCTCAGCTGACTCATGCTCCACCATATGCTGCTCGTGTTGAATCACCACTGGTGACTCATCATCCTGGATGTCTCCCATATGGTCCCCCTGACTGCTCACCATATAAATCTGGATTGCTGTCAACAATTCTACATGACTCATGCTCCTCAGAGGCATCCTCGTATGAGCCCATGGACTCGTCCAAAGAAGAATCCTCACTCTGTGAGTCAAAAGGAATCTTCTCCAGCTCTACCTTTGTCATCTCCTCAATTTCACTCAAGCATGAGTGATCAGGTCCCCAAGGTCCCTTGCAAATGAAGCATAGACCCTTCCTCCTCAAATCATTCTTGCTGCATGATCCACCAAACCTGAGCAACTCCTCCCCAGTCAATTGTCTCCTGAACAACTCAATGTCCTGATCAACCAGCCTTTCGGCTATTTCATAAGCGGCAAGTGATACCAACTGCTCTCTCCTCCAAACAGACAACAATCGAGACTGCAACTCCCGACAAACGGCATCATGGCCTCTCATACACGATGACAAGATGGACTGCATGCGTGTTATGATTGTGTCAGGATGATGTCTCCTAATTCTGAAGAAGCATTGGAACATTTGCAGAATCAAGTCATCACACTCAAGATCAAACATGATCTCATAAGTCTTGGTCATGGACATGACTTCTAAGACCTCAAGTTTCTTTCCAAAGGTAGAGCCTGTACTGTTGTCCAAGTCCTGGAAGGTCTCTATTATTAGTCTGAAAACCCTACTCATAACATCATCATTGTAAGGAGCTATAGGTGCGGTCAACCTCATAATGTTACTGAAACAGGATGCAACTGGAAGTCCCCTTCACAAGGTTCTTCCAAGAACTTGTGTTGTATGAGAGCAAGCATAGTTGGTTTTAGAGCCCAAATTAGTTCATTCCCTTCTAACTGGTTCACTTCAGAAACAAGTGCATCCAGTTCATCCAGTTTGTAAAGAACTTTTCATGTGACCTTCATGTGTTTCAAATCTGTTCCAAGTGCAAGGATTTTGTGTCCAATCTGCGGCTGCTTTTGCAAATCACTTGGTTGTTCCTTCTAAAGGATGGCATAAACTCCTCTTGAAAAAGGTTTGTTGTTCTGTTTGGTTTTCTGGTCTTTTGTATGGTTCAATTTCTTCAATCCTGTCAAGAGTTCTGTGAATTTCTCCATGGTTTGGTCAAACAACATTTGTGATAATGAGGTCACTGTTTTTCCGAGTTTATTGACTGTAAAATTACCAGATTTCACAAATTTCAACAATTTCTGGGCTTGTGATAAAAGTCTCACTGATAACATTTGTCAAACAATTCCTTTACACATTGTTGTAGTTTACAAATTTAGCTGTTATTTCCCAAGCATAAAATTAAAGTGGCCAATAATTGTTTGTCATATTAAACTCGGAAAAATAAGCTGGTTGGACACTGACATCATAGTGATCATATTGCAAACCCATAAAGCATGAGATAACTCCTCATTAATAGTCTTCAGAACTGATAGAAAAAATATAAGCACCAGAAAGATAGAACCTGGTATGTATGCATGGAAGAATGCACTGCTACAGGAACCGCCTTCTCCAGAAATAAGCTGTGATCTCTGTCTCAAGAGTTGCTCCCAGAATGTCAATCGAAGAAGGAATGCGACCATCAATTTATGATGGATTCCAGCAAAGGTTATACGATGCGTTCTGCTCCCAATAAGGGGATTAATAACATTCTGGTCTTCTTTCTAATCAACTCAGCCTCCAACCTTTCTGTCTAGCAGCCGTTGAAAAATAACTCGTCCTCATTGTTCAGATTTAGAAATATGCCTCTTTGTTGCACACAGGGTTGTCTGTCTCTGCTATAGGTATAGTTTCTAAAGTAGCATAGTGAATTTGAGGAACCTTGTGCAGCTCCAGGAATAATCAATAGCAATACAAGCTTCTGTAATTTGAGAGGAACTATCTTCAGAAATGACTGTAATCCTTCATCAGCTCCAACAATATAGTTCTTAAATACAAACTTATCCTTTAAGATTTTGATTTCTGACCTCTCCTTGTGATGGAAATCCGAGCCTTTTAAACATCTTATAATGTATTATGATATGAATTTTCTGTAGTAGACTGCACGCTACTCCAATGACAACTCGAGCCTCGGGTATATAATGCTAATGACAATTACAACCTCTAGATAAGCATTGAATACACACACAACAAGCAAAAGAAAAACTTGCGGGGTTCTAGATTGATATGCAAGCGTTCTTCACACACGTCCCTTGTGATAAATCGACCCACAAAGATCAATATCTCTCCATAGTACCCACGCCCAACAATGAAGAATACATGGCCCTGGTGATGACCGATATCGACCTCCCGAAGAGAAATTATATGCCCCAACACTTGGTACCTAGCAGTCTTGGCTTTTATTGCCAGAACTCGACCCTTCTTGGAGGTGTAATACGCAACCTCTTATCTGCAGAAATACCCAACTCGTGGGTTAATACACACAACTCTAATACATTGTGATTTCGACCAGCAAGAGACTATGAGACTCAACCCAATTGTTGTGAAAATTTCTTAATCTAAGAAATCCTACTGTTAGTACTCGATTTACTTCTCCTACATGATTAAATAGACAAGTTATTATTCTGAATATTCAGAAGTAATATTGAAGTAAATACATATAACAACCTACACATACAAATCAATCACTGAATAACGTGCTCATAGACAAAGTGACACACAATTTTTTTGGATAAATGTCCCCGAAAAAACCCAATGCGGGAAAATCGGTGCAGCTAGCTCTGGAGGGTTTTCATTATTATGCAGAATCTAAGTACAACAATCCTGGGCACCAAAATTGGTTTACCCGACAGAGAAATAAAATGGCAGCAATACCTCTATCCTCGGAGACAGAAAATATGGTTGATTCACACCCTCAAACAGGATTTACAGAACTCGAGCCCTTTCTGGCCCACCAGAAACCCTAGCGCTGCTCTGAAGACCTCTGCGTCAGCCTCTGTGCTGCTCAGGCAGGGCCTGCGTTACCCCTGAAGGGCTTACGCTGCCCTGACTGGGCCTGTGTCAGCCCTGCGTGGCTCTTGCTACATCTGCGCTGCTCCTACTGGGCTCTGGCTGGACTGTGTGGCACCTGGCTGCCTCTACGCTGGTCTGGGAATGCTGCTTCTTTGCCTTCATTGTACTCTTGTCCTGGGATAAAACCATCCCCTTGCCAATACTGCCCCTCGCTGCAGCTGAAACACTTCTGAAATTCTTAGCAAACCACGCCCTAGAATTTCAGCCTAGCTTCAGTGCTCTGCCAATGTGTGTGTTCTCCAACTGACTCCACGCCCTTCTCTTATACTTTTCTCGTTGGGAAACCAACAGTCGTGATCTAATCTCTAATCGACGACTAAGATTAGAAGCTGCTTGATTTGCATCACTTAAGTCATTCTCATCACATGTTTAATTTAATTCACTTTAATCTTTTAATTTTCCTAAGTTAGACTTAGGGTCCTTAATTAAAAAGATTAATTATTTGAATATCTCTTAAACCTGATGGAATTCTTCTAAACGCTTTCTGGGTCTTGGAGATCTCATGTACTCCAGCTCCTCCACAAAATTTGGGAGCTAGAGCACATCCGATGCTACCCCAAAATCTCAACACTCCCTCTTAGCGAGGAATGTGCTCTAGCAATACACTTCACCCCAAAGTACTGCTTTGATCTCTGGCATCGGTCTCTGCGCTGATGCTTTGCCTGTTGTCCTTCATCACTGCGCTACTATTGCTCTCTGTACTACTGCCCATGACTCTGACACCGTCACTGCTACATTCGTACTGCAACTCCCTCCCAAATTGCTGCATCGTGCTGCCAATTGCTGCATTGCAACTCAGTTGCTGAGAGTAAGCAACTGAAGGACCACTGCCCAATGACAGACAAGTCAGTTGGGTTGCATCTCATCACTGAAGCTCCTTAGGCTGCTGGTCTGCGCTGTCCTCCTAAAGCCATTGTGCTGCTGCAACTCTGCATTGCGTAAGCATGCCTCCTCTGCGCTACCGACTCTACGCTGTGGCTGCCTCTACACTGCGTTGCTCCCTCTACGTCTCAGCATCAGACTCTGCTTCATCCGTGATCTTTGCACCCATTGCTCCAGTCATTTCCTTGATACTGTCTTAAGGCTCCCGTAGCACGAATGTGATCCAAGAGTTGGGCTACTCAAGGATCTTGCCACCACTTTGTAGCTGCTCTACAGATCAATATCGCCCCACCTTCGTGGTTCATGAGTGCTCATGGCTACGTTTTCGTCAAAGCCATCGTCTGCTACCGCAGCCTTGGAACTAGAAGCTTCCTTGTCCTTCTTCCTTTAAGGACAGTTGCTGGCGAAGTGTCCAAGTTCGTCACATTGGAAACATTTGATCTTAGATAGATCACGCTTCTTTTTCCCTTGCTGCTTCTTAGATGCCAGGGCTGCATCTTCCTCTTCCTCCTTTACCTTGCTTGAATTGGTGCTGGTCTTCCTCTTGGTCATTCGACGGATCTCCTCTTGTCGGAGGATAGCCCACATATTGTCCCAGTTTGGAAGGTCCACTCTGCCCAAGATGCTTTGGACAAATGTTTCTCAGTCCTCTGTGACTGCATTTAGAGCAGTCCTCACCATGACATCATCCTCCACCTTGACCCCCATGGTAGTCAGCTGATTCCGAATTGACTGCAACCTGAAGAGGAAAGGATCGATTTCCTCTCCCTTGGTCATCATAAATAACCTCATCTGGTTCTCCAGAAGCATCTTTCTCTGGACGGATTTCCCTTGATACAGTGTGGTTAAAGCTTTCCATATCTCATTAGCCGTATTCTTCTCGGCTATGTGTGGTACCACATGATCTTTAACCTCGTCCATGATGAAGCACTTGATATGTGCCGCTGCTTCATTATGCTTCGCCACGAGAAGAGCATCGGTTGATGTAGCAAAGACTTTGTAGCAGCGGAACTTGTAGATTTGATAGACTTAATAGCAAAAATGGCTTTAATTATAAAAATACACAAGAGGTATTTATAATAATATATTATTTATTGATATGATATAATAAGATGATTGAAAGTTACAATGAGGCCCTGCTTTTATACCTATGCAGGTGACCTTTCATGAATAGGCATGTCTTTTAGACATGCCTTTTCAGTTAACTAATGACCACTTAACATAATCCTAATTGATTAGCTAGTAATTATATTTATTTGTATTTATTCTATTAGTTATGAATTAGATTCATAACATTGCCTTCTTCTCGAGAAGCTTTGTCCTCAAAACTTAACTTTTCGACAATTTCCTTTACTTTAATCGCCTTCCAAGTTTCTTCATGTTGTCATCTTGAACATATAATTCGTACTCATAATTCCTCTTTTTTTTATTATTAATAATAATAATAATAAAAATTATTATTATATAGATTTTATATATATATAAAAGAACTTGTATAACTATATGCATTATATAATATAATTATAATAATATTTAATTTATAACTATATATTATATTGCATTATATAATTATATAAGTTGTATTATACAACTTATGATAACCCGGATTAAAAAGGGCACGTCGTATCATCTAAAATAACTTGCCACCTGTTGATTCAAACGCTGCATAAACGACGGAGACCACGCAAACACAGAGTCAAAAAATTGCAGACAGCACTGGACACGAATTCTTGAGCGTAAACAACTAATCGGACCATACATAAAATCGAATCGGTTTAAATTATGAGGTCACGCCGTTTCTGGTTGACCCACAGGAATGACAACAAGATTGGGGGAGGCTCAGAATGGAAGCAAACCATGACTGCAGTAAGATTGTCCATAGTTTCACGTTTTATAGCTTCATCGACAAGTTCCTTGCAGCATGTTCCCAGATCATTGTGTTCTTGTAGCTTCCATCTGGCAAAGTCAACTGCATTTTGGCTTGTAAAAGCTTCACAGATACCATCACATCCAACGATAAGAAATTCATCATCTTTTGACAATTTTGCCTTCTTTATCTCAGGCTCTGCACTCAAAGGCCCACCACCAGCACCAACATTTTTCATACCTTCAATATGTTTTCTCTCTCTTGTGCAACAAGGCCTGTGATCCTTTGACATTTCAACAGCCCTTCCATGCCTAGACAACACAACTCGACAGTCTCTAGCATTTGCAACCAATAGAATTCTCCTAGAAACCACAGCAGTTAGGGCTGTTGTACCCGATGAGAGACCAGTGTGAAGTAAACAAGCCTTAGCAAATGCTTTATCTATCTCTGTAAATGATTTTCTAACTGCTTTCTCTAGTTCTACAGGAAAATTTGGATTCTCGACAATGAGTCTTGGTAGATTGTCACGGACAAAATGGGCTGCAGCTTTTCCTCCATGTCCCTCAAACACCACTTTTCCAAGAATTTCCACGTAATTGGAAAATCGAAGAAAAATGACGTTCCTCCACATCCACGCGGCTTTCAGGATCCTCGCATATAAAATATACCTCTTATTATCAATCACCAACTCCACAATTGGATCGATAGCTCCAAACTTCAGCGCATTACGTAGCACCCACCTTGAAATCAGGTTACTGAGCCCCCCTGTGAGACAAACTTTACGACAACGTCCATGCCAGCCTGATCGTGTTGAGTACTGCAATTCATATATGTGGCTATCTCGTCTGGCAAGAAATATGTGACCAATGTCTGTGCATGCCACACAAGTCATGGTTACACCATCAGATGGTATCGTATAATCTGGTAATGGTTGCAAAGACATTTCAGCATACAGATCTATTCCATCACCACTGCTACTGCAGCATACGCCCAGCAAAATCAACTGCAGAATCGTGGGTGATGGCGGCCCAAGGGAAAAGGGTGAGGACTCGTAATTTCCGTTCAAGCTAATGATTGGCAACAATCTATGTGATTCTCGTTCATGATTTGAAGGACGTTGCATGGACACTTCTCCTGGCGCTATATAAGTGACCTTCTTGTCAATCTTTGAAACTATTTCTGGAGGTTGAGTTACAGATCCTATATTCACAATCTTACTACCTGATTGCATATCATCTGGAAATCTTTCTGGAGTATACATTGCGGGGAACAAACCCATTATGTGCATCGCATGAACAGCCTTACCTTTAACTACAGAAACAGATGGTGCTAAAAGGGCATTTGGAGAAGCTGTGCTAGAAATATGCTTTTCAGGTATATGACTTGGTTTTCCTGTCACCATTCCCCTGCTGTCCTGATAGAAGGGTTCAACCACATTACTGCTACCTTGTCACTCGACTGGGTCACACACTTTCTTGCTAAGTTCTCTTTGCCAGCACATTCTAAGCCTAGTACAGAATGGGCACCGTTCTCAAATGTCTCTTCTAGCTGTTCTTCTTTTCTTGTGGCCTCGACACATGCATTTTTTTGTTTTCGTTTCTGCATATTTCCTATTGGAATATCCTGTAGACGACTGTCACTCTTAACTGGGAATTTCTCCACTTCTATAGACTCTTCCTTGTCCAGAGAAGAGCAGCCAGAATTGCAAGTCTGTCCGTGAGAATTATTGGATATAATGGAAGGCATGCTTTTATTAAAATGACACGTTTCTGATTCATTTACATGCATTACATGTATGGCTTCATTCCCAACTTCAAGAGCTTGGTTGGAAACTAACTTCTCATTTTTTATTTGAACCGTGGCAATTTCATCTCTTGTATAAAAGGCACATTTATGTCTTGCGAAATATTTATCTCCACACTTCCAACATTTCTCTTCCTTTTTTCCTTTATTACGCATTGGTGGGGGAATATATTTGCTTGAATTTCCCATGGATGTTCTACTTGATTTTCCCTTGGCATAACTAACTACCTTCTCATTATTACAACATTTTTTATCTTTTTGTTTCTCATGATTTTCTTCTTTTTCTTTTTCCACTTTTTTATGAAATTGTTCATCTTCTCTATTATGGATTACTGCAGAAACTTTTTTTACAACGTGCAGAAATTTTTTATAACTGTTTGTGACTTCTGCACATAAATTCTCTAATTGCTGAAGCTTTTCTAGAATTTTATAAATTTTTTCACTTTCTTCAGGTTTTTCATGTAATGGTAAACAATGTTCCCGGGCTTGTATACTACGTTCATAAGCTTGTAAGACGATGTTGTGCGACATGGCTTCGACTTGGCTTTGATATGGCTCTGATACCACTGTAGCAGCAGAACTTGTAGATTTGATAGACTTAATAGCAAAAATGGCTTTAATTATAAAAATACACAAGAGGTATTTATAATAATATAATATTTATTGATATGATATAATAAGATGATTGAAAGTTACAATGAGGCCCTGCTTTTATACCTATGCAGGTGACCTTTCATGAACAGGCATGTCTTTTAGACATGCCTTTTCAGTTAACTAATGACTACTTAACATAATCCTAATTGATTAGGTAGTAATTATATTTATTTGTATTTATTCTATTAGTTATGAATTAGATTCATAACAGACTTTTTCTACATGCTCCCTCAAGCCGTATGCCTCCAGGATTACCAGGATTTTGGCCTTCCAGATAGCAAAGTTGGACAAGCCGTCCAACCTATCCTGATCACGCAGTCCGTGTGGCACCATCTGCTCATATCTCTGTTGGAACCAACGTTGCACGAAGCGGGGACGTTTTTTGGAAGCAGGGACGCGGAAGCGTCATTTCCAAAAAATCTAGGAAGCGAAGCGTCTACTATATATATATATTTTTATTTTTATTTTTTTGCATTTATATTAAAAAAATATCCAAAATACCAAATTAATTGTAGAAGATATGGAAGCATGCATATTTGTACATAAATCAAGATAGATATGACATCCATTGTACATTAATGATTAATTATTTGAGCATCAACCATTTAGAGGCATCAACCATCTATAATCTAGATTCTTCTCCTCTTGTCTAGCCTTTGCCTCTACCTCGATTATCTAGGGACATTAGTCAAAATTGCCCAATTTTGATCAAACCCTAATGCAAGCCTTAAAATATGGTAGAAAGAACTTAACATGCTTGATCGATTATTTTGACTTGATTGAAATGTAATTTTTTTGCTAACGACATGACAAAGGAGTTCAACAATTAACACCACCAACACTAGGGTACATATAGGGCTTGGTGCTCTTGATTAAATGCTAATCACATACCCTCATACATGATATAATCTAATGACATGCCACTATACCATTGATCCTGAATTCCTGAAAACTGTTAAGTCTGCTGAATTTTGAATAGGATATGAAATTCTATTTTCTCCATATGAAGTTCGATCAAGCTGGAACCACTTTCAAACATCCCGAGTCATTTCATGGTAATGTTAAAAATTTAAGTAAAAGGATGAAAATGAGGGAGCATCTAAGAATTTAACATTACCATGAGGGAGCATCTAAGAAACATCTAAGGAGGTAAACGAGAGCTTATATTTTTTTCATCCTATCCCTAACTCAGCGCTAACTCACCTACTAACACAAAAAAAAAAAATCGTTTTTTCTGACCTACATTAGTCGGATCCGTATGGCGCTGTACGTAACCGCTGGCGATCCGTACAGGAATCGCGGCGCTTCCGTTCGGCGATCCGCGGATCCGCTGTACGGGAACGTGGATCCGAACGTATGGATCCGGATTTTCCGAACGTATGGATCCGGATTTTCTAGGAATCGCAAATTTTTTTGCAAACCGCGTTTCCGAAATTTGGATCCGCGGTTCGGGGTGCGGATCCCGTACGGATCCGTACGGGACGCGTTTTGGGGCTTGGAGCCGGCCGGGGGGGATGTTTCCTGCAACATTGGTCGGAACAATTCTTCTTCTCCCTGCTTCTCAATAGAAGCTCAGATCTAGGGTCCTTGGTGAAAAAGGCACCCTCTGCTCCCTCTGACAACTGATTTCCTCCTTTGAAATCTGCTAAACACAACGAATCAACTCTCTTCGATCACCTTATGATCGATCCTCAGATTTCTTTTGGTAATGAAATTTGCTGAGTAGCTGATCTCCTCCCGCTCTTTGTCAACTTGGCTTAGGCACGATTTTGCACCGGCACCAGCAACTGTTGAAGATCTGAAGCCTTGCTTTCGAAACACCGAAATCTGCACAGCATTCGAAACTGGACTATGTCACCCTGGCTAGCCTCTGCATGAGCAGACTGGCTCAGTGCAGCCTTTGCGTAGCGCAGGCTGCTCCTATGTCCCTCTAGAAGGCACTGCGCTGTCTTTGCATCCCCCAACTGGGACTGCGTCAGCCCCTGTGTGGCTCTTGCTGCCTCTGCGTCCTTTTGGTGCTGCGCTGCCCTTTCTGGATTCTCTGCTGCTTAAGCTGCTCTCTGCAGCACAAATTTCTTCAGTCGATTTGCTGGAGATCCAGCTTGATCTGCAATCGCTCTGATACCATGTGAAAATTTCTTAATCTAAGAAATTCTACTGTTAATGCTCGATTTACTTCTCCTACTTGATTAAATACACAAGTTATTATTCTGAATATTCAGAAGCAATATCGAAGTAAATACATATAACAGCCTACACATATAGATCAATCACTGAATAACATGCTCATAGACAAAGTGACACAGATTTTCTGGACAAATGTCCTCGAAAAAACCCAATGCGGGAAAACCGGTGCAACTAGCTTTGGAGGGTTTTCATTATTATGCAAAATCTAAGTACAACAATCCTGGGCACCAAAACTGGTTCACCCGACAGAGAAATAAAATGGCAGCAATACCTCTATTCTCGGAGACAAAAAATATGGCTCATTCACACCCTCAAAGGGGATTTACAGAACTCGAGCCCTTTCTGGCCCACCGGAAACCCCAGCGCTGCTCTAAAGCCCTCTGCGTCAGTCTCTGCGCTGCTTAGGAAGGGCCTGCGTCACCCCTGAAGGGCTTACGCTGCCCCTGCGCTGCCCTGATTGGGCCTATGTTAGTCCTGCGTGGCTCCTACTGCCTCTGCGTTGCCCCTACTGGGCTCTGGCTGGACTGCGTGGCACCTGGCTGCCTCGCGTTGGTCTGGAATGCTGCTTCTCTGCCTTCGTTGTACTCTTGGCCTGGGATCAAACCATCCACTTGCCAACACTGCCCCTATCTGCAGCTGAAACATTTATGAAATTCTTAGCAAACCACGCCCTAGAATCTCAGCTTAGCTTCAGTGCTCCGCCAATGTGTGTGTTCTCCAACTGACCCCAAGCTCTTCTCTTATACTTTTCTCGTTGGGAAACCAACGGCCGTGATCTAATATCTAATCGACGAGTAAGATTAGACGCTGCTTGATCCGCGTCACTTATGTCATTCTCATCACATGTTCAATTTAATTCACTTTAATCTTTTAATTTTCCTAAATTAGACTTAGGGTCCTTAATTAAAAAGATTAATTATTTGAATATCTCTTAAACCTGATGGAATTCTTCTAAATGCTTTCTGGGTCTTCGAGATCTCATGTATTCCAGCTCCTCCACAAAATTTGGGAGCTAGAGCACATCCGATGCTACCCCAAAATATCAACAATTGTAACAATGCAACTCATCCCGTGAACAAGCAGCCTTGATAAACACGGCCTCTGACAAATGTCGTTAGCTCCTCGCATTCGACTTCTTCAAACCTATTCGGACAAATCCTTGGGAATTGAGCTTCAAATTCGGCTTATCAAAAAAACAATTCGTGCTCAGACTCGGCCACTTTGGTCTCCAACTCAACAATACCATAAGGGTTTAATTCTTTAATCCTTGAGTAGACAAGGCTTTGGACATCCCTTAATTCTTCGCGGCTCCTAAATCGGCGGCTCAATGCTTAAATTAGATGAGCGCTTGGTGTTAGACACAGTGACACGACCCCAACGTCTTATGGTGAAAATGCATTAGTCAAAGGCCAGTTCAACTTGCTTCTACAAAATGAAGTGGATCTCTGCTGCAATTTAAATCTGGCCACATAAATTAACGCAACCCTCTCTCACGATTCGATCTAGTTATGACGGCTGGCTCTCGATCTGTCAAGGTTCTCGGCCCACCAAAAACCTTTACGTCTCCTTCAAATAATTTGGTTTTGATTTGATCAAACAATAAAACTTGGCCTTTTTTATAGTTTGGCAGAATAATAGAAGTTCGACCCCTTTTTAATAATATGTTGCAGCGCCGGTCTTGGAATGATTTTGATGGCTCCCACCTAAAAATTATAAATTTGATATAATTTGGCCAACGATCTTTACAATCACAATTCTCAAATTTGTCAAACGATTATTGAGGGAATGACACTTTGGAAGGAAATTTGTCGGATTCTTAATAACGAAAATTTGTCGAACGGACTGGGTCTTTGGCTTCTATGGAAAAACCCTCTGACAATAATTGCTGCAACTAGAAACTGAAACCCGCAGGCTAAGCCAAGACTGAAGCTCTGATATCATTGTAATGTCCCAAATGCCAAAAATTTGGGACGTTCTTGAAATTTAACTCAGAAAAACTTCAAATAAATTTTCCATTCAAGAACAGAAGATGGCCATGTAAAATCAATCAACATAAGACATGCAAATAACAATAAAAAGCAGAAGGAAATCTCAGCTTTATTATAATATATATAAACTGGTGTTTTACATGCATATCTAACCGAAATAGCTGAGATGAAAAGCTGGCCTCCAACATAATCTGTTGCACTGCACCTGCCGCCGTAACTGAACAACTGCACTCTCTCTCCAACAACCACTGCCATTGAATCAACTGAAAAACAATGAAGCACCAATTGAGGACCTGAATGATCTTCACTCCAATATCCCTGAAACTCTATGAAACTCTTGAATGAAGTCTCCTAAAAGAGAGTTGGGTTTTCATCCAACACTCAACAACATATTCGAGGGTTTCCGTCCTGGGGCTACCAATGAAGTAGAGAACCAAGTTCTCAAACTTCTCACACAAGACAATGATCAAATCTAAGATGTCTCCAAATGACCTCCTCTTCCTCTTTTATAGATCTGATGGATAGATCTCCAAGCCTCTAGAAGCATCTTATTTTTTTATTTTGTTATTATTTCAGAAGCTCCTCCATTGACTTTATCTTAGTGACTTTTTAATTTAATTTTATTTCACTTAAGTCACTTTTGAGCCTTTTCCTCTAATTAATTATTTTTCCTTAATTAAATGACTAATTAAAGTCATTTTTAATTAGGAAAAATGGTAAATCTCCCACCATACTCTTTCCAGCCACTATAAGTCACTTCTTAGCATCCCATCCTGAAGATCTTCTCCTTCCAGTTCCAATGAGCTATTACACTGAGGTGTTCCATCAAATAATCTTCTTGGAATGCCACCTCGAGCATAATTAATTAAGTTAAGCCCCATAATAATGCTAATTTTTGAAAGTCGTCGGAATGCAACGGAACGAAAGACAGATTGTGCGGATGATGAAATATGCCAAACGAATGCCATTAGATCCCGTAAAAATTCCTCAAAACTCCCTTGGAACCCCTAATGAGAAGAACCTGCTCCAATGGCCTGACAATCCCCTGTCCTGGAAATCCACTCTGGCTGTACTATGGAGAAAAATAAAAATGGGGACATTACACCATATGTTATCTGATCTTTACAACAACAATCTTTCTTAGCCCCAAGTTCAATACGTCAAATCATATTGAACATCATAGTGGGCTTCTCCACAAAACAAGGATAAAAAGTGAGAAAGAGATCATGGTTGACTTCTCGATGGTATGTTGCCTTTCTACCAAGGCAATTCCAATGAATGCATGGTATGTGGATAGTGGGACATCTTGTCATATGACATTTGCTTGACAATTATTTTCTAGTCTAAAGAAGTAGGACTCCTGAGTATAGGTTGAACTTGATGTTGATGCCAAGTACCCAATAGAAAGAGTTGGTACTATTTCCTTCTAGCTCGAGCTAGGCAACTCTTTAGATTTCGATGATGTCTTGTTTGTTTAACGTCTTAGAAATAACTTGCTTGTAGTTTTGGTTATGGAGGATAAGTGCTATGTAATTGAGTTCAAGAACCAACAAGTCTTGTCTAGGCCAAAGGAATCTAGCTCAGATAGAACACAAGTAATAGGGGTTAGAGAAGTTAATTTGTATAGGTTGCAAGGTGAACAAGTTCGAGCCCTGGTTCATAATAGTGGCCACCGACAACTTGTGCGAGTTGTGGTATAGGATAATGGGGCACCATAAAAATCCATACATTGTTTATGCTTTGATACTTTTACAACAAAATCTCACACTTCTTGAGATAAAGTCCAAAAGCTCAAGTGTAGGATCCTGTGCACTCAAGAGGGTGTTAGAAAATCAGAAAGGCAAAAAGATATTCTTCTACTTGATAATTACTTGTGATATTCTTGTGTTCTTATTAACTTTCTTATGTTCTTCTTTTATCTTAGTTCATCAAGCAATTACCAAAAACAATAGCACGAAGATCAAGGACACCAGATGTAGGCGGACAACCAGGGAAAAAACATCAATCTAGGGGAAAACCCAGTAAACAACTCTTCCTTCAATAGTTTTCCTGAGATAATCCAAGACTCTGGACTTAGACACAAACTTCCTCCACACCACGTTAGCCCTCTCCTCCTGCAGATGATAACAACTTCCACCTAGCAACAACAACCGGCAGAAACAACTGCGACCTGGAAAAAACTGGCAGCAACAACTTCGATGCAACAGTAAAGACTTCGATCTTCCTAGAAAGTCCACACGTGTGAGAGAAAGATGGCCCAAAACTTCAATCTAGACTTTTCCTGCAACTTTTCTCCTTTTCCAACTTCGAACCCTTTAGTTGCTTCTTGTTGTGTATCGAACTTGTGTTAGTGTGTCCTCCAAATGAATCGAACTGCTTCAATATATAGGCTTCTGGTGAGGTCAAATTACCCCTCTTGAGGCCGACTTGGTGTGGAGGTGACAAATGACCTATTTTACTTAATAAAAAATCTTTTTACATTATTCAATTGCCCAAGAAGGGTCTCATTAAATGTACAATGACTCTATTGACTCAATAT
Source organism: Pinus albicaulis (assembly GCA_034641835.2). Taxonomy (NCBI): domain Eukaryota; kingdom Viridiplantae; phylum Streptophyta; class Pinopsida; order Pinales; family Pinaceae; genus Pinus; species Pinus albicaulis. Next base: position 760,904,611 of record CM076570.1, on the reverse strand, counting down.
AAATCCTAGAAGTCCTCAGTGGGGACTTTGACCTAAAACATGATGACCCAAGCGTGAAACCCATGCTTTAATAAGTCATAATAATAATAATAACAAAATTTTTCTTTTCATTCTTTTCATAAGTACATTTCATTATGACTCAAATACAATTATGAAGACCAAACCTAGTTACATTCTTCAACACTCCCTCTTAACTAGGGAGGTATTCATACATATACAAGTACAAGGAAGATCTCAAAACACATGAACCATAAAGAGTTTAGGCACCAAAATGCCATGGACTAGATTCCTGACCAGGGCAATCTATCCAAGGTCCTTAAACAGTTTAGGCACTCACGGTGCCATGGACTAGATTGCTGACCAGAGAAATCTATCAGGGTGGGACTAAGATGGACTAAAGCTTTCAACCTCTCTAGGTACCATTAGGTTTACTTGCTAACTGATGCAGGAGCATTAGACACTGGCCAACAATGCCGGAATTTTGTCCACATGTTGTGGCTAGGAGAGTTTGAAAACAGTCAAATTATCACAGCTAGGTGTCAATGCCTTGGCTGTTTGTATTATTATTAGATCAGTTAGAGTTGTAGAAGTCGAATGGTTAGGTTTGGTCCGTTTGTCTTATTTAATTTTCAAATAATTGTAAGGAGGCTCTTGAATTTCCATAACGGTCCTCGCAGAGGAACCGAAAGGACATATGTTATGTATATGAATGTATTCCCTCGGATGGAGGAGGAGAGAAAGATAGTAGAAGAGATTTTCTATAATAAACCCTGTGTATGAACAATTGCTTCCAGTTGAATGGATTTCAATTTACGTCTATTATACATTGTCTTGAAATGTTAATGTTGTAGAAAAATCGTTTAAACGCAGAGCGTTATTGTCTTGAAGATCCCAGATTCTACGTCTTTGAATTCCTTAGATAGGCCCAATAACCTGTGAATGTAACCCCACTCATAGGCGGGGTCTGTGTAAGAATTCTGGTTAATATTGCTGGAAATCTCGAACAAAGAGATGGTGTTGTTTCATTGTTAATTGAAGACTGAAACTGGAGATTTAACCCGAGTTAACAACCGAGGCGAGCGAAAACCTGACGTACACCCTTGGTAAATCACTGTAGCAAAACCACGAGCGGTTTCCGAACCATTCCGCACCACTTTTCGACCATAAGTGGTAATCTTCGGTCGGGCAACGATTCCATAGGAATTGCGACGCGTGTCTTGGGCGGTATTGGAAGGCACCAGTTAAAGTGCGCCTTCGTGCATTAAACTCCGACTGTGGACACCGAGCGGAATGCACATGAGCCGTTGATCTGGAGGCGCAACATCGAACGGTGATCGCGCGTTGAAACTGCCCGGAGTTTAATGAAGGTGAGCGGAAGTTAAGCCAGGTACGATACGAGCGGTTGATTGGTTGACTTGTCATAGAGGTGGGGCTGGGATCCACGGGTTATTACAAAGCGATTTGGTTATAAGGCGTTGAACTATTTATTCGGGTTATAAATCAAATTTCAAAGGTTTATTATAAAGTTACAAAAGGGTGGAATAGTCATATAAAGTTTGGGAACAGTTATATAAGGCCCGAAGGAGTAACATTAGGATATATATATATGTCGAGAATATAATATAATACCCAAGTCACGATTATATTTATTTGTCAAATTTCGTTTGGAATTGATAAATAAAAAGAAAGGAAAACGAAGATAGAGCCATGTATCTGCTGACCATCCCTCCATTGGGCGCTGACCTTCGGATTTTTTGTGTCATTTGTGGTATCAGAGCCAGGTTTGAATTGTTTCGCAGAAAGCTGACATGGCAGTCCGAGTTGGTATAGGTGCTGGCAGAAGAAGACCTGTTGCCAACGCAGAGGTGTTGGGGATGTTACAGAGGGTCGAGGCCAGAATGGATGCCATGGAGCGAAGACAGACCGGGGATCCTGAAGACACCAATGAACCAGAAATGGAAGAAGTTGAAGAAAATGTTGAGATTCCTCCTGCCCTGAGGCTCCTGAGAACTGTTCTGGGATCTGCAGTTAAGCCCAGAATTGAAGTGTCAAGCTATGTAGGGGGAATGAATCCAGAAGAGCTGGTGGACTGGATAAATGAACTGAACAAGTGCTTTGATTATGAAGAAATAAGTGAAGATAAAAAGGTCAAGTTTGCAGTAACAAAGCTGAAAGGACATGCTGCACTTTGGTGGGATGGAGTGCAGGCAGAAAGGAGGAGAGTTGGCAAGCAACCTATCAAGAGCTGGACCAGAATGATGGCTAAGTTGAAGGGTAAATTCCTGCCTAGTGATTACCAGCTGACATTGTATAGACAAATGCAGAACCTGAGACAGAGGTTGCTGACAGTAAAATAATACACAGAGGAGTTCTACAGAGTGAGCATAAGAGCTGGGCAATTCCAAGATACACCAGAAAAGACTGCCAGATATGTGAATGGTCTCAAGCTGGAGATCCAAGATGAGATTGGTCTCTTGTCTCCTAAGACAGTGGAAGAGGCATACCAGATGGCCTTGAAATTAGAGGAGAAACTCCTGAGGAAACAGTCTGCCAAGAAGAGAGGTACTTTCCGTGGGAAGGGAAGTCAGGGTGGTAGAGGAAAGCCTACACCCAGGGATGGAGCTAACAATAGCTCACCTCAGAATGCATCTACAAAGGAGGATGCAAGTGGCAGAAGGGGTCCTTACAGAGGAAAAGGAAGAGGAGGCAAAGACAGAGGCAGAGGTAGAGAGTTGAGGTGTTATAGATGTCAGGGAGTGGGACATAAGCACTATGAGTGTCCAGAGAATGTGGGTGCTGGTCCAAGAAACGCTGTTGTTGCCCAGGTTGAAGAAGCAGAAATTGAAGAAAAAGTTCTTCCAGAGAGGGGAGAGTCCTTGGTGGTTAATAAGGTCCTGTTGAAACAAACCAAAGAAGTCACTGAACCTGCACAAAGGAAGACTTTGTTTAGGAGCATATGCAAAGTCCAAGGGAAATGCTGCCAGCTAATCATTGATAGTGGCAGCACAGACAATTTGGTTTCCAATGAGGTGATAGAAAAACTGAAGCTGAAGACTAGGGAGCACCCCACTCCCTACAGGGTGTCCTGGCTGCATAAAGGGCACCAGCTGGTTGTGAAAGAACAGTGTGAAATAGAGCTACAAATGGGCAAATAGAAGGACAAGGTTTTGTGTGATGTAATGCCCATGGATGTGTGTCATATACTGCTGGGTAGACCTTGGCAGTTTGTCAGAGCAGCAGTGCATGATGGCAAGAAGAACACTTACAAGTTCTTCAAAGATGGGGTACATCATATATTGATTCCCATGGAAGAAGGAGAGCCATCGAGCAGAGTGATTGATCCAAAGACCTTGTTGCTGAGCGGGAAGGAATATCTGCAGCAGATAGAAGAAGAAGTGGTAAGATTTGCTTTAGTTTGCAAACCAAAAGTAGTTCTTACTTCTACAAAGATTTCTGATTTGCCAATAGAAATCCAAGAGATGTTAGATGATTACTGTGACATTGTTATGGATGATTTACCTGATGAGTTGCCACCTGTGAGAAAGATCAGCCATCAGATAGATTTTATCCCTGGTTCAAATCTGCCAAATAAGGCAGCCTATAGAATGACCCCCAAGGAAAATGAAGAAATTAGGAGACAAGTACAGGAACTGGTGGACAAAGGACTGATCAGAGAAAGTTTGAGTCCATGTGCAGTACCAGCAGTATTGAGCCCAAAGAAAGATGGAGGCTGGAGGATGAGTACTGATTCCAGAGCAATTAATAAGATCACAATCAGGTACAGATTCCCTTTACCCAGAATTGAGGATTTGATGGACTGTTTGAGTGGTGCTAAACATTTCTCAAAGATAGATTTGAAGAGTGGATACCATCAGATTAGGATAAGAGAGGGTGATGAGTGGAAAACTGCCTTTAAAACAAATGAAGGGCTGTATGAATGGATGGTAATGCCTTTTGGGTTGTCAAATGCACCAAGCACTTTTATGAGACTTATGAATGAAGTATTGAAATAATTCATTGGTAAATTTGTGATAGTATATCTGGATGATATATTAGTTTTCAGCAGAACTAAAGAGGAACATTTAAGGCATCTTAATCATGTTTTGAAGAAGCTGCACCAAGAGAAACTGCTGATAAATTTGAAGAAATGCTCATTCATGAAGGAAGAGTTGGTGTATTTGGGGTTTTTTGTTTCTGCGGAAGGATTGAAGATGGACCCAGAAAAGGTTAAGGCAATTGTGGAGTGGCCTTCACCCAGGAATGTTTTTGAGGTAAGAAGTTTCCATGGACTTGCTAGTTTTTACAGAAAGTTTATAAGAAACTTCAGCAAGATTAATGCACCCATAATTGAGACAATAAAGAAGAGCAAACAACCATTTAAGTGGACTGCTGAAGCAGAGAGAAATTTTAAAGTTTTAAAGCAAAAGATAACAGAGAAGCCTGTTTTAATTCTGCCTGATTTCACCAAACCATTTCAAGTAAAATGTGATGCCAGTGGGGAGGCCATTAGAGCTGTTTTGAGTCAGGATGATAGGCCTGTAGCCTATTTCAGTGAGAAGTTAAATGACACCAGGAGAAAGTATTCCTCTTATGAGAAGGAATTCTATGCAATTGTTCAAGCACTGAAGAAGTGGAGACATTACTTGATGTCCAGGGAGTTTGTATTGTATTCTGATAATCATGCTTTGCAGTATATTGTACAACAGCCCAAGTTGAACATAAGCATGCTAAATGGGTTGAGTATTTCCAAAGTTTTAATTTTGTTTTGAAACATATAAGTGGCCAAGCCAATAAAGTAGCTGATGCTTTGAGTAGAGGACATTTGCTTGTTCAAGAGACTAATTTTGAAGTTACAGGATTTGGTTTTCTCAAAGAATTGTATAAGACAGATCCAGATTTTAAAGAAGCATTTGAAGCATGTAGTAACCCTGTTCTAACAGATAGAAGTCAGTGGCTGGATTATTTCCTGCAGGAGGACTTGTTATTTAGAAGAAGCCAACTATGTGTACCAAAATGTTCCATGAGAGAAAATTTGATCAAAGAAAAGCATAGTGGAGGACTTGCTGGACACTTTGGTACTGACAAGACTTATGAGCAGTTGAGTCGCTTTTATTTCTGGCCCAAGATGAGAACAGAAGTGGACAAGTTTGTGAAGAACTGCAAGATTTGTCAATATGCTAAAGGAAGGAGCCAGAATGCAGGATTGTACACTCCCTTGCCTATTCCAGACAGGCCTTGGGACATGGTGAGTATGGATTTTGTTCTAGGATTGCCCAAGACTTAGAGAGGGAATGATGCAGTCTTTGTTGTGGTGGACAAATTCTCCAAAATGGCACATTTCATTCCATGCTATAAAACTAGTGATGCCACCCATGTTGCTAACTTGTTTTTCAAAGAAGTTGTTAGATTGCATGGGTTACCCAGGAGCATTGTTTCAGACAGAGACACCAGATTTGTGGGTCACTTTTGGAGGACATTGTGGAAGAAACTTGGTACTCAACTAAGTTTCAGCTCAGCTTATCATCCTCAGATTGATGGACAAACTGAGGTAGTGAATAGGAGTCTGGGAAATTTGTTAAGAAGTCTTGCAGGAGAGCATCCCAAGCAGTGGGATCATATTTTGACCCAAGCAGAATATGCATAGAATGACTCACCAAACAGAAGCACAGGGTAGAGTCCATTTCATATTGTTTATGGAATGCATCCCAGAGGAATATCAGAGTTAAGAAATCTAGGAAGGGCAGAGCTGAGAAGTGCAGATGGTGAGGAATTTGCTTCAGAGATCCAGGCCATACATGAACAAGTGAAACAGCAACTACAAGGCAGCAGCATCAAATACAAAAGCAGAGCAGACTTGAGCAGAAAGGAAGTTCATTTTGAAGTAGGAGATCAGGTTTTGGCACACTTGAGAAAGGAGAGATTCCCAAAGAAGCAGTACAACAAGTTGAAGTTCAAAAAGATTGGGCCATGCAAGATACTTAGGAAGTTTTCTGCAAATGCTTATGAGATTGAATTGCCACCTAATGTTGGAATATCTCCCATTTTCAATGTTGCAGATTTGTACAAGTATGAGGATGATGGTGCAGAAGACAGATCAGCAGACAAGGAACAAATTGAGTGGAGGGAACAGCTACCTCCAGCACAGCCATTGCAACCAGAGAAGATATTGGATAAAAGACCATTCAGAAGGACCAGAGGACAAGAGTACTTTTAGTACTTGATCAAATGGAAGGATAAGCCAGAGGAAGATGCCACTTGGATGACTGAAGAAATGTTGCAGAAGAAAGGCAGATCAGTGGAAGAGCTCATGGACAGGAGCCCATGAAGAAGATTGCCCTCAGGAGTCTGATGCAGGAGCATTAGACACTGGCCAGCAATGTTGGAATTTTGTACACATGTTGTGGCTAGGAGAGTTTGAAAACAATCAAATTATCACAGCTAGGTGTCAATGCCTTGGCTGTTTGTATTATTATTAGATCAGTTAGAGTTGTAGAAGTCGAATGGTTAGGTTTGGTCCGTTTGTCTTATTTAATTTTCGAATAATTTTAAGGAGGCTCTTGAATTTCCATAACGGTCCTCGCAGAGGAACCGAAAGGACATATGTTATGTATATGAATGTATTCCCTCGGATGGAGGAGGAGAGAAAAATAGTAGAAGAGATTTTCTATAATAAACCCTGTGTATGAACAATTGCTTCCAGTTGAATGGATTTCAATTTCTGTCTATTATACATTGTCTTGAAATGTTAATGTTGTGAAAGATCGTTTAATTGTGGGCGATTGTGTACTGGTAGTCCCGATTCTCTGTCTTTGAATTCCCGCAAGTGGCTGGATAACCTGTGAATGTAACCCCACTCATAGGCGGGGTCTGTGTAAGAATTCTGGTTAATATTGCTGGAAATCCCGAACAAAGAGATGGCGTTGTTTCATTGTTAATTGAAGACCGGAACTGGAGATTTAACCCGAGTTAACAACCGAGGCGAGCGCAAACCTGACGTACACCCTTGGTAAATCACTGTAGCAAAACCACGAGCGGTTTCCGAACCATTCCGCACCACTTTTTGACCATAAGTGGTAATCTTCGGTCGGGCAGCGATTCCATAGGAATTGCGACGCGTGTCCTGGGCGGTATTGGAAGCCACCAGTTAAAGTGCGCCTTCGCGCATTAAACTTCGACTGTGGACACCGAGCGGAATGCACGTGAGCTGTTGATCTGGAGGCGCGACATCGAACGGTGATCGCGCGTTGAAACTGCCCGGAGTTTAATGAAGGTGAGCGGAAGTTAAGCCAGGTACGATACGAGCGGTTGATTGGTTGACTTGTCATAGAGGTGGGACCGGGATCCACGGGTTATTACAAAGCGATTTGGTTATAAGGCGTTGAACTATTTATTCGGGTTATAAATCAAATTTCAAAGGTTTATTATAAAGTTACAAAAGGGTGGAATAGTCATATAAAGTTTGGGAACAGTTATATAAGGCCCGAAGGAGTAACATTAGGATATATATATATGTCGAGAATATAATATAATACCCAAGTCACGATTATATTTATTTGTCAAATTTCGTTTGGAATTGATAAATAAAAAGAAAGGAAAACGAAGATAGAGCCACGTATCTGCTGACCATCCCTCCATTGGGCGCTGACCTTTGCTTTGCTGCGTCACTAACCATCAACCCAGGGATCCAGGTGCGTATCCAAGGTTAGAGCTTCATGACCAATGCCACCCTCCCTACTTCGGGATCCAAACATCAACACATAGTCCCAACCAGATGTCCTCCCAGGCAATGTGTCTTACACACAAAGCCTCAACACTCCCGATTAATCCAATCGGTAGTAAATCCTCCTCGATCAAATAGATTGGTAACAACGAATCTCTCCCGCTTAAATTGATCAATAACAACAAGCATGTAAAACATGCTATCAAATCTCCAAGAGATTTACTTGTACAAACACAACCCCAATCAGTAACAATTTTTCAAATATACATAAGTAAACCTCCGGGGTCTTTCAGACATTTTGATGTTGCTTCTCATAATAGAACTTTGAGACTTCCAAATGAATCTTTTTAGAAGATTCCTGAACCATATAGATTCCTTTCCTACTTCACATGCAATAACATATTCCACAACCAAATCCTGCTTTCCTTCTTTCAGCAACACCTCTAAATGCATTCTCCAAATTCTTCTTTCAAGGTATGACTATAATATGCCCTCCCTCTTAACTTAGGGAGATTTCTTCTATCCAGGCTCCCTCTTAACATAGTGAAATCAACTTTCTTTTATGACATTGGAGAATTTTTCATGGCTTCCATCCTTCTCATCAAAGTTATATTGATCATTACCATTCATATAACTTCCTTCATCATGCTTATCAATCTAGTCAGCTTTACTTACAAACATCTTCACCATCTTGAAGATTATGTATCTCCACATCTTAGATAGCAAGCAAAACCAAATCTATAGAAGGATGAAGTTAACCATATCAAAATCATACAATAATGGAATCATTAGACTTTTAGACACTAGATACCTAACTTTAGTTAGGTTCATAATCAACAAGAGACACATACTTTTATACTTCAACTTCTTTCCCGGGTTTTTGTTATAAACCCTAAATCACATTAATAGCTCAACCAAGATATCAATCTCATCATATCTAGGGTTACAATATCACTTTCAAAGATATGAAAAATTCTTCTATAACATATTGTAAACCCTAGAAACAATTCGAACAAGTACAATTCAACAATGCATCTAACAACCTTTAGAATTCATATGTTAGACTTCCTACTAGGATTTAGTGCAAAACCCTAGATTTTAGACATGAGCTTCAACATTCATAACTAATCACAACTCAATTTAAAGTTTCAACAACATGACTAGCTTCTACTAGGGTTTGTTGTAAACCCTAAATTTTCATCTTTAGAGACACCAATCCTCAACAACTAATCACAACACAATTTCAGGTTTCAACAACCCAGATTATCACATTTGAAATAATATCATCATATACTAGAGAATTGAACTTCTGTTAAGGTTTAGTTACAAAACCCTAGAATCCACAAACAATATCATCCTAGAATATCGAACTTCGACTAGGGCTTAATTACAAACCTAGGACTTATGACCATCAACAATTAGGTCATCACATATGGATATCTAGGATTTCATCATCATGCATAAGCATATCATAACAACATATGTCAGGTAAACCCAATGACACAAACACATTAAAGTCAGACATATAACAAACTTGATCAGACGAACAAACATATACCTAGGGATTCATTCCTAAGTCATAAGGGTCTTGCTCATAAACCCTACCAAACCCTAAAGATCTAGGGTTTCAATACATAACATAGAAAACCCTAATTTACCAAAACCTCGAAGGTTTGGGATCACCATTCAACCCTAACAAGTTAGGGTTTTCATAATCATACTAAAAGCCCAAACATGACATTACCATCAAAACTTCAAACTGTTGAGATTTTGTGTATTTGGGTAGCATCAGTTGTGCTCTAGGTCCCAAATTTTGAGGAAGGACTAGAGTTCACCTAATCTACAAGACCTAGAAATGGATTTGAGAAATTTCATCTGGTTTAGGAGATATTAAATTAATTAATTATTTTAATGTATTTCCTAAGTTAAAACTTAGGAAAATAAAATAATTAAAGTGAATTTAATTAAACATGTGATGAAATTGTCTTAAGTCATACGGATCAAGCTTTCTTTCAATCTTCGCCATTGATTAAAGATTTAATCTTGGCCGTTGATTTGTCAATGAGAAAAATATAAAGGAAAGACCTGGGGTCATTTGTAAGACACACAGAGACAGAGCACTGAAGCTAAGCTGAGATTCAATTGCAGAGAGGGGAATTTAGACCAAGGGGATGATCTGATCCCGGTGTCTAGAATACACAAGAAGCAGAGAAGAGATCAGGAAAGACAACGTAGAGGAAGGCAGTAGTAGCAGTAGCAAGGACTACGTGATTCTCAGGAAACCCTTCAGGGGTTACGCAAAGACTCTTAGGGGCAGCGTAGTGACTACGTCACCTAGTTTGGGGTAACGCAGTCCCTTCCAGTGACAACGCTGAGCATTTGAAGGCCTTAAGACGTTGATGCAGTGTCTTTCAGGGGCAGATCTAGGGTTTCTAGGCCTAGATCTGGCTGAGTTCTGTAAATCCCGTTTGAGGGTGTAGATCAGTAAATATTTTTGGTCTTAGATCAGCCAGGTGCTGCAGATCTAGAGTTTTCTCTGTAGGGTTTTCCAGATCTGGAACCCAAAGTTGTGTATTTAGAAATATTCTTAATAATAGAGCCCTCCAGCAGCCAGAGACCGGTTTTTCCACATTGGGTTTTTCCGGGGATAGTTTGTCCAGAAATAACTGTCACTTTGTCTATGTGTGCATGTGCTTATTCTAGATCTGAATTGGTAGAGATCTGTTATGTGTTTTGCTTTGATGTTAACTTGATTTATTCGGTTGATAACTTGTATAAGTAGGAGAAGCTTAACGGATTAACGAAATAATTCATAAGAATTAAAGGTCGAAATTTCTACATGGTATCGGAAACAATTGCGAGATCTAGAAGGGTCATCGGCGGAAGCATGCGAGGGATCTAGGCAAAAGAAAGTAGGCTTTGGAAGAAAGCTCTTCACGGAGATCTAAAGGGACACGCGGTTTTCGAGAGGAGATTCACGCAAGGGAAGGGTAGCCCATTTCAATCGAGCGTTGTGTCCCTAACAAGCCCACGATTCTTGCGTAGAGCTGACTCGAAACAACGGGGATGGGTGCCGAAGCTAACTCTTGTGATTAAGATAGATACGTCGGATCGGCGTCTGCCAAAAGTTGCAGAAATTCAGAAGAGCTGGTGGGGTTAAACTTCTGAAGTTTTCAGATTTTTAGCCTTAGCACAAGTGACAAAGTTTGGGAAGAGATCGGCTTCTCAGAGAGTTTCTTGCCAAAGGAAACTTGCAGTTTGGTCAGAGGATCAAAGAAGAAGCTGAATCATAGTTGATTTGGTAGATTTCCAAGGAGGGAAATCAAGTGTCAGAGGGAGCAGAGTGTTCCCAGTTCGAAAAGGACCCTAGATCCAAGATCTCTAACATAGAGAAGAGGAGCTCCGACACATTCTGAGCAGATGGCTCCTCATGGACTGCGTGATCAGGATAGGCTAGAGGGCCTCTCAAACTTTTCGGTGTGGAAAGCAAGGATCCTGATCAAGAAGAAGAAGAAGAAGGATCTTTCAAAGATCAAGTGCTTCCAGTGTGGCGAAATAGGACATTTTGCCAGCCATTGTCCAGAAAAGAAGAAGGACAAGGAAGCATCTTCTTCCAAAGCAGCGGTGGTAGATGATGGGTCAGGAGATGATGTAGCCATGAGTGCTCATGAACCACGAAGGTGGGGTGACATGGACATGTAGAGGAGCTACATGGAAGTAAGGTGGGATCCTTGAGCAACTCATCTCTTGGATCACAAGCGAGCTACGACAACCTTAAGACAGTAGCAGGACAAGTGGAGCAGTGGGTGCATAGATCACAGATGAGGCAAAGGTAGAGGCAGATCTGGAGGCTGGGAGGAGCAGCGCAGAGCATAGCAACAACACCGTAGAAGCAGTAGCAGCGCAGAGGCTGATGTGACTTCAACAGCGCAGAGCAGCGCAGAGCTGCAGCAGCGCAGAGAGCTTTAGAGGGACAACGCAGTGCAACAGCAGCGTGATAGATTTCAGCACAAGGAGCTGATGTGACTTCAGTAGTGCAGAGGGAGTCTGATTACGTAGGCAGAGCTGTAGCTGTGCATCGTTCTTTAGATGCCAGCACAGATCTGTAGCCTATGGAGCTTAAGTGATGAGGATGTTGCCCATCTGACTTGTTTGTCAAAGATTGGGCAGGAGATTTAGTTGTTTCTCTCAACAACTGAAGTTGCAGTGCAGCAGTGGCAGTGCTATGAGCAGCACAAATGCAGCATATTGAGAGGGAGTTGCAGTATAGTGGTTGCAGTGGCAGTGGCAGAGTCATGGGTAGCAGTACAGAATGACAGCAGTAGTGTAGAGTTGAGTGGCAGGAGGCCAAGCTTCAACAGCACAAAACCAGTGCCCAAAATCATGTAATGCATAAGTGTGATGTATTGCTAGAGCACACCCTTGATGCTAAGAGGGAGTGTTGAGATTTTGTGTATTTGGGGTAGCATCAGTTGTGCTCTAGGTCCCAACTTTTGAGGAAGGACTAGAGTTCACCTGATCTACAAGACCCATAAATGGATTCGGGAAATTTCATCTAGTTTAGGAGATATTAAATTAATTAATTATTTTAATGTATTTCCTAAGTTAAAACTTGGGAAAATAAAATAATTAAAGTGAATTTAATTAAACATGTGATGAAATTGTCTTAAGTCACACGGATCAAGCTTTCTTTTAATCTTAGCCATTGATTAAATATTTAATCTTGGCCGTTGATTTGTCAACGAGAAAAGTATAAAGGAAAGGCTTGGGGTCATTTGTAAGATACACAGAGGTAGAGCACTGAAGCTAAGTTGAGATTCTAGGGCGGAGTTGCTAAGAATTCTCAAGTGTTTCAGTTGCAGAGAGGGGAATTTAGACCAAGGGGATGATCTGATCTCGGGGTCTAGAATACACAAGAAGCAAAGAAGAGATCAGGAAAGACAACGCAGAGGAAGGCAATAGCAGCAGTAGCAGATGGCAGTAGCAGACGGTAGCAGCAGCAACAGCAGCAAGGACAACGTGATTGTCAGGAAACCCTTCAAGGGTTATGCAGAGACCCTTAGGGGTAGCGTAATGATTGCGTCACCTAGTCTGGGGTAACGCAGTCCCTTCTAGTGACAACACTGAGCATTTGGAGGCCTTCAGAGGCTGACGCAGTGTCTTTCAGGGGCAGATCTGGGGTTTCTAGGCCTAGATCTGGCTGAGTTCTGTAAATCCCGTTTGAGGGTGTGGATCAGTCAGTATTTTTGGTCTTAGATCAGCCAGGTGCTGCAGATCTAGAGTTTTCTCTGTAGGGTTTTTCAGACCTGGAACCCAAAATTGTGTATTCAGAAATATTCTTAATGATAGAGCCCTCCAGCAGCCAGAGACCAGTTTTCCCAGATTGGGTTTTCCGGGGACAGTTTGTCCAGAAATAACTGTGTCACTTTGTCTATGTGTGCATGTGCTTATTCTAGGTCTGAATTGATAGAGATCTGTTATGTGTTTTGCTTTGATGTTAACTTGAATTTATTCAGTTGATAACTTTCAGTTGATAACTTGTATAAGTAGGAGAAGCTTAACCGGATTAATAGAAATAATTTCTGCATAAGAATTAAGATTCAGAAATTTCTACACAAACATCAACAATAACATTTTCTTTAGTCTTCACCAATAACTCTAATCAGGCTAGGGTTTCTCACATTGACATACCCTTAAGTTAGGGTTTTATAGAGAACCTTTTTAGGGTTCCACAAAAATAATCAAAGATATGAGGAGGGTAGATTTATCTAATGATGAATCACCCGATCAAGAATCTTTACGATTCAAGAGTGCCGGACATAACAATGTTAGTAATGTAGAATGGATTACCAAAAAGAATGAATATACCTTTATCATGAAGAGAACAATGCTTATGGTCTTAGGCATACCTTTGTTTCTTAACAAACCTTGTAATTCCAATGCTTTGTTTTTGTGAGGCCTTCTTCACAATCCCTGACCAGATCAACAGGCTTTCCTAAACAAAGAAAAAATATAAAAGAAATGTGATTAGCATCTAGTATAAACAAACCTAGATGAATAAGGGAAACCAAATATGAAAAAGGTAATACAAGGAATAAGATACTTATCTTTGGAAATTGGTGAGGGCTCCCTCCAAACTCGAGGGATACCTATAATCAATTCAAAAATGTTAAACCTACAAATACTAGAAATCAAAATTACAAAATGAAACAACTAAAGCTTAGAGCAAAGGACTTAGTAGTGTAAGTCCCTTATATCTGCTTCTTCGGTTTTATTCTTCTTTGGAGATCCTTCTTCGACAACATTAGCTTGATCCCTGTTCCTCTTCTTATTCTTCGGATTGTCAGGACAATCACTTTTTTAGTGACCCATTTTATGACATTGGTAGCATTCTATTTTGGACATGTCTACCTTCCTTCTTGGCCCTTTAGACTTCTTGAAGTTTCCTTTCTTGTGATGAGCGGAGTAGGCATTTGAAACTTTCTCTTCTTAATTGTTGGTTACTAAGGTGATTCTCATCTCTTCTTGGTTGCAAGCATTCCAGAATTCCTCGAATGGAGTTTCTTTTTAGCTATTGATTCCTGGCGCAAAAGCACTCCAATTGGGTGGCAATCCCAATAATGCAATAATTACTAGCTCCTTTTCCGGTACAATCTCATCTCTGGCTTGAAGGTCATCTCTAATTCTAGCTCTCCTTACAAAGAAGGAAGCCACAATGTCATCTTTTGTCATTTTTGTGGTCCTTAGTTCATTCTTAAGACTTGCTACTTGACCAATGTTCTTGATAGTGAACAATTTTGATAAGGCTTCATACATTTCTTGTGCAGAGTCTATGTTGGAAATGTATGCGACAAGATTATCGTTTATACCTTCTACCATTAGTGTCATAGCCAATATTTCTTACTCTCTAAACTTCACTTTATCTGCATAACTAGATCCTTCAGTAGGTTTCTTCACTTTTCCTCTAACTAAATCCAGGACTTTGTTCTTTTCAAGAATGAGATCAATTCTTTTCTTCCACGACCTGTAATTTGATGCTCCTTCTAATTTGTTCTCTCCCTTTATTTTGTTAGACATTGTTCTTGAAGATAGTAAGCTTCTTTCCTTGTAAGGTCTCCTTCTATGATCCCTTGATCAAATTCTTGAGATTCCTTAGATTTCTTTCAATAGATCCTTAAACTGCCTTTTTCCTCCTTCTTCACCTTAGCTTTGATACCATTTTAGAAAATTAGAAAGGCAGAAAGATTTTCTTATACTTGATAATTACTTGTGAGATTCTTGTGTTCTTATTAACTTTTTTATGATCTTCTTTTATCTTAGTTCATCAAGCAATTACTAAAAACAATAGCACGAAGATCAAGAACACCAGATGTAGGCATACAACCAAGGAAAAAGCCCCAATCTAGGGAAAAACCCAGTCAACAACTCTACCTTCAACAGTTTTCTTGAGATAATCCAAGACTCTTGACTTAGACATAGACTTCCTCCACACCAAGTTAGCCCTTTCCTCCTTTTGCAGATGATAGCAACTTCGACCTAGCAGCAACAACTTACTTCGACCTGGCAGCAACAAATTCGATGCAACAGTATAGACTTCGATCTTCCGAGAAAGTCCACACGTGTGAGAGATATATGGCCCAAAACTTCAATCTAGACTTTTCTTGCAACTTTTCTCCTTCTTTTCCAACTTTGCACCTTTTAGCTGCTTCTTGTTGTTTATCGAACTTGTGTAAGAGTGTGTCCTCCAAATGAATCAAACTGCTTCAATATATAGGCTTCTGGTGAGGTCGACTTGGTGTGGAGGTGACAAATGACCTATTTTACTTAATAATAAATCTTTTTACATGATTCAAAAGCCCAAGAAGGGTCTCATTAAATGTACAATGACTCTAATGACTCAATATAAATCTTAGAAGTCCTCAATGGGGACTTTGACCTAAAACATGATGACCCAAGCATGAAACCCATGCTTTAATAAGTCATAATAATAATAATAATAAATTTCTTTTCATTCTTTTCATAAGTATATTTCATTATGACTCAATTACAATGATGAAGACCGAACCTAGTTACATTCTTCAACAGAGGGGGCCAACTGTCATCTCACCAACCCTCTTCTCACTTCTAGCCAACTCTCGTCCAACTCAATGGGGGTTCTCCCTAGTAGATCTTAGGGATCCAATGGTTGTGTAAAAGCAAGTCAAGAGCCTCCTAAGGCTTCTACTTCAAATACCACCAATCAAAGGTTTGAACCATTAGGGTTAAAGGTGGATAGGATTGCTAGGATTCTTTTAGGTAATTTCTAGGTTTGAGTTCAAAGGGAAAGCTCCCCAAACACACACAACCATGGAATCACCAAGAGAGTAAAACCCCAACAAAATAGTTTAAATGTTTTCCAAGGAAAAAGGGTGATGGAGGATAGAAGATTAGTGCCTCAGCATGTAAATAGTTTTTTGGGGGTGTTACCTACCACTAGTGGGTGACTCCCATAGGAGAAATTTTCTCCTAGATTTATCTTCAGCCGATGGCTAACAACCCCTTTCCAACCACCTGATAGCTTTGCTGTGCTATTTTTCTTCGCCACCTGAGCCAACCATTATGTACACTCGCTCATCTGTCATGATCGTATGTTTGAAGGTGGGCCATCCAATCGCAAAGGTATGAATTTTCATTATGTAATTGGGTGTTTATGCTTGTTTTCTTGGGCATGGATTACTGGGTGACTTGGAAAAATGAGTGCTTTTGATTGTATTCTTGTTCCCTTACTTTAACTGGGGGGTTAATCTTGAATCCTAGTCCCGTGGGATCTCCTTTATTAGCTATTAGCTTTAGGAACGACACTACATGGGAAAATCTGATTTTGGTTGCGTGGTCCTGCTTCCTGATACCATATATCTCACCCCCCTTCACTCATTACAGGCCCTTTTCACATTTTCCCCATATGGGTCCACATTTGTCCATTGTGTCCACAAGGTGTTAGCCTCCCCTTCCCCTTGTCCACACCTTGAGTTGGGCCTGGAAAGATGCCTCAAAGGTTGATGCAACTAAAAAGAAAAAAGCATAAATATGGCCACATATAATAGGAAATGTACTACAAAATGCAAAAGATGGCTGGGACAATAAAATTTAGCTTGTGGGCAAAAGCCAAACATGAGCGATACCACCTATCATTATGGCCATCACCTTGGTTACTAGGGCCTCTATGAGTGCCCCTTTTATCATTAAGGAACCCATGAATGTTCCAACCCCTAGTAGGCGATCAACTGCCCCACCTTAAGAGGGGTAATCATTGCTATATCTTATACATCATGTTTTCATCCCCTTGAGCCCCAAGCAGTAAAATGAAGAAAAATCAATAAAAGGAAAAAGGCAAATGAAGAAGGGTGGAAAAATAAAGGCTGGGGTAACTCATGTACCACGATTGCTCCCTCCTACGTTCATATACCCAAGGTGTGGACTTTCCTCATCATAGCTACCTTTGTACCATGGCATGTGGCTTGGAACCCTACTTTTGTCCCCGCGTCGTTCCATTATTATTTCACATGACACCTGCCATTTGAAGGGTGTACCTTGGACATGTCATTCCATTAGAGGTTGAAACCACCTAATAGGGTCCTTCATTAACCTCTCCTACCCAGGAAGGTAACACTAGTACATGTTTAAAGCCCCAAATTTGGAAGGGAAACCCACTATGAAGTGCCCATTTCTGCCCTTGATTAACAAGCTTATTTACTCAATTGCACTAATGAATCATTGTATTGGTAGGTGAGGAGACACATTGGATCTTATATAGGATTACAGGTGGGTTTTCATCTTGGACTTGGCCTCCCTATACAGGATCCAAGCCCTTTAGAGGATCACAATGGCATTTGTAGGGTGAGTGTTGAGAGCCATGGGCCTCCATCCATGCAGAGCATTGATTGCCATACCATGGGCTTCTTCAGCACCACCATTTGCTTGTTCATGCCCCAGTTATTTAGAGATGATGATGCACTTGGACCACATTGCCCCATCCGACTACACATTGCACCCGACACTTGGCAGCTGTTCCAAGGCCCAAAGGAGGTTATGTCTTTCCTAGGAAGACATGGGAGGGCATGTGTCATCTTCTAGCCCTCATTGATAGAGCATTGACTTGATCTTGAGCCACCGGGAGATCCATGAGACCATTTCTTGTGCCCCAGAGCCGCTTGGGGAACTACATGATGTTTTACTTGGAGATCAAGGGGAGGCCTCCTTTGACCATCATTCATGGAGGCCTTTTCTTCATCATGACACTTGAGGACTCAACTAAGCCCTCCAACGACCCTTTGCACCATTATTTTATCATTTCGGCTTCATTTGGATGGCTTATCTTACACATTTGAGCTATTTGGTGGGCTTGTCACCAAAGTTATTGTTATTTTGCACATTAAAGTAAATTTAGGGGCATCTTAGGCTAAATCAAACTTGTAGAGGCTCATATAAAGAAAGTGATACCTCATTTGTATTGTTCATCATCATCACAAATTGGATATCTATCTCTTGATGTATTTCGATATTTTTGGAGCGGAAATTTTCGTCTTTCTTGGAGCTATCTTCTTGTTCTTTGGTTGGATATACCTCTTGTCATCTTGTAAGTGCTAAATTTTGTTGAAGATATTTCCTAATATCTAATGTGTGGAATTGTTGCAATTGATTAAATGCTCTTTGCCCTAATTTTTATTGAATATCATTGAAAAGTTTATTTGATTGGCAATTGCACACGTTACTCATTGTATAGCAAGTAGATGAATGTTCCAGTGGATTGGAATTGATTTTTCTTCCATGAAAAGCCATAGAACTTGGGTAGGGAAATGTTGAAAGGTGTATGCTAGGGCATCATTTTCAACCTCCTTGAAGACAATTTTAGCCATATTTTCGAAGCACATAGACTCCATAGCCCAAGAGTAAGGCATTAATCCAAGCAAAGTTGGTGATCATCTTCATTTCCCTACTCTTTTTCACCTTCCCATGTTTTTCGGCCCCTTCCCTAGATGGCTTGCTAGGGCTTGATGTGAACTGCATTAGAGTGGAGATCATGTAAAACCACTTGGACAACCTATTGCGCTGGTTTTTCTTCTATCTGTCCTCCAAATTTGAGACAATTACTACTGTTGGATTGTGAGAAAACTCAAACCTTAGTTGCATTTCTGGAAATCATCTTGAACGTCTTGGTAAGAGGTCTCCTTGAGGGTTTTTGTGCACAATATTTGGTGGAATAAATCAGTTATAAACCCTTTCCTTCCACTACCTTGAGCTCATAGGAGGGTCTCTTGCCACAGTTATTCATAAACCCTAGTTCTCGCGTGGTCCCATTCTGTCTCTCAAGGATATCTAAAACCAATTTAGAAGCATATAAGCATCATACAAAGCTTCTTGAGTAGTCCTAATCATATTTGGAGCCTTGACTTTAGGCCTCCTTGCCATCATTCTATATCATTAACCCTAGGTCTAGGTCTCCTCATAGGTCTTTCTTGGAGAGCCTTTTTGATTCTCTTGAAGCATTGAGCCTTTATTTGATCTTGCCCTTTGAATGGGCCTTGGAAATCACATCATACTTGGTCATTGATCATATCATCATTGGTGATTTCCTTAATAACGAGACTCCTCCCATAAATGAAACTCTGTAAAGAACAAGGGACATTGACTGAGGTGACAGTGGATCTTTGTCCTATTGTTGTCATTTGATCTAGTAGTTGTCCCTTAGGTACCCTTCCTAGGACCCCTGCTAGATTGTGTGGTGACAGGGGGCATATGGGGTTGAGGAGCAATAGAATTGGAGAGAAATGGAGCGGGTTTAGGGTCAAAGGCTAGAGCAGACTAACTTGTGTGCCCTAGTGGTTTGACCTAAACATACTTCAATTTTCAAAGATGGGATAAGGGAGTGAGCTTAGCTTAGGTCATCTTGAAAGAGCTTGATGAGAGTTTCAAAGAGGCTTGGAGCAGGTTTAGCTTCAAGGACTAGGGAAGGCTAACTTGTGTACCCTAGATGCTTGGGCTAGGCACCTTACAATTTTCAATGATAAATAAGGGAGCTTCACTTTGGTCACCTCAATAGAAGTTGATGAAAATCTTGCCCAAGGAAGATAGTAAGTTAAAAATGCCAGCAAAACTATGGTGAATATTCAATAACCCTTATTTGTAAACTTGAACAAGATAAAGAAAGATAGCTTACTCAATTTGTCATGCATCCATCAAAATTCAACAATAATCATCCATGAAAAGAAGTCTATGACTCTATCCACACCAACAAGGCCTTCGTCATCAAGATGTACTAATATCCATCAAGAAGAGAGAACTATCCACATCAACACAAACTCCTCAAGAAGTCACTCAACTCATCCATCCATAGCCAAAATTAAGCAACAAAAGAAAATTTCAGAAATTTGAGACTTGCTAAGGGATTTCTCCCCCGATTCCACCGTGAAAAAATGAAAGGAAGTGCACCTCTATTTACAGAGGAAGTGCTCAACTTCTTTTACATTAAAATATTAATGTCCGAGGCTAAAAACCTCTAATCTAGCCCATGGAGGGGCAAAAGGCCCTCATCAGTAATTAAATAATCTAAAATATACAAAGATTGGTATTTTCATACCACGTGTACAGTAACTAAGGGCAACAAGACCTCAATAATGACATATTTCTTGAAATTGGGGACATGAGTAGCTTCAATGCAAAGCATCCAGCCTCCAAGGGCCCTTCAATTGCATACCTTCTTCCAGCGACCTTCAAACCTGCCATCAAATGTGGGCACAAATATCCCCCAAATGTGCAATACCCTGCCATCCAGTGACCCTCAAAGGGCTAGTTCTCAAATGAAGCAAAACCCCCACTAATAATAATCTACAAAGTATGGATCGGCCCTTCATATATCTTCAAAAATTATTTCAAGCTACAACACAAGGTCGGCTCAACAACATTATTTTAATGTTGAAGATGCATATAGGTCGGCTCTATATCCTGTTTTACAGGTTGACTCATCAAAAACTGCTTAATTAACATCAATATTCAAGCTTCTTGAATAGGTTGGCCCTCCTATAGTTCATTTCCATCGCCTATATATAGATGTCAATCAACATAACATTCTTCTTCAAAACACAAGTTCACTGGCACATTTTTCTCTGATGACATACACACAGTTTGGCCATCCCAACAACTTGCTACAAGGTGAGCCTATATGATGACTGCAAATATATGCCTAGAAAAAGGCTGAATGCACTACATCTCCGCAATCAAAGGCTTTCACTAGGTCCCTGGATACATCAGATATTGAAAGATGGTTTGTTGCACAGATCTCACGGCATATTGATCTTTTTGGGAAAAGGTATTTTATACAATATCTGCAATACAGACCAAAACAAACCTAATTCTCTCCTTTGTCTCTTGTTCAATCTTATCATTATATATCAATAAGTCACTGAATTCTCAGATCAGAGAGACGATGGCATGTTACAGATGACTTGTAATCTCTCCTTGACAATAATTTTCATGGATGACCCTCTCCAAATAGGTTACCATGTTTAAGTAGAATGATAAAGTTCCTCAAAGAATGGTATGACCCTCAGTGTCAACAATGTTTTCTCCAGCCTAGGTTTTGCTTATCATAGTCTGCTGCTCTGGAAAACTCATCAGATCTTTTGCCCTGTGATCTAATGCTGATGATGAAAATATGAGTTTGTGTTGGTTCATGATGAGTTATCTTTTCCAAATGCACGATTATTACAACATCTCCATACAGAACAGTATTCCGTTGATGTGAATATTCAGCGATCCTTTCGTTAGACCCATGGCATGTATATTTCAGGCCTCCAAACTGTCACCTATTCTAATTTCCCAATCCTTGTTCTCATCATTGGATTCCATGTTATTCACACCGCCTTAACATTTTTCGCACAACAAAAAGGGTGCTTGTGATTATGGATTGCTCACTGGTATAGAATGCATTCAATTACATGGCAAGGATTGACAATTCATGGTCCATTTGCATACTGTATATTGTCATGGATAATTCTTTGACAGTTGTGGAAAATGCCATCCATACCACTTTTGTACCTTCATTGCATATGTATTAAGTCCTTTGTCAAGATCATCAAGTAAACCAATTGCCTGAATAATCATTGTGTCCAACTTATCATGACTAACTTCAGCTTAGACTTTTAAAGGCTGTGGGAAAAACATCTTCTGAACCACCAGAACATTTATATTCTTGAACCTTCAGACTTGGGTCAAAAAGTCTGAAACCCTTCAGACTTTTCTTGAACTGCCATCCATTGATCTCATATAAATTTAGCAGATACCCATTGCCATTTTCAATTACAGACATCTTCAATACTGCAACTACACATGCCAAAATTTGCTGCTTAGGTCTGTAATCAATGAGAAGTTTCTCTTCAAGAACTTTTCTGTCTCATATTTGCTTTCCAGAACCTCCAAATACCGGAGTTATTCCCTTTAGTACCCAACAAATGGGTGGTAACAGATACCATGTTGGATGTTTCAGAAATATCATCACAACGAATAATGATAATCACATACCCAAATAATCAACCCGAAAGACAAAGATGCTAGGGGTTTCCTTGGTATCCAAATACATTAATAAGCTAATAATAATAATTCACGTTGCCATCTCATGCCGATCAGTTGAAAATGAATTACAAATGGTTGTTAGAATATATATATATATATATATATATATATATATATATATATTCACAATTCGAGGTAGGGTGCTTTCCCAGGTGTCGTTATGAGCATTAGCCAAACTTAGTAATATAAACACAATTACAATATAAAGTTGGTCATGGCTGAAAGTAAAGCTTACACCATTTGCAACAAAAACTTGATCTCATTTTCATGATTAAAGTTATT
Organism: Pinus albicaulis; assembly: GCA_034641835.2. Taxonomy (NCBI): domain Eukaryota; kingdom Viridiplantae; phylum Streptophyta; class Pinopsida; order Pinales; family Pinaceae; genus Pinus; species Pinus albicaulis. The sequence continues at coordinate 760,882,002 of CM076570.1, read as the reverse complement.
TAATGTTGTTAATGGCTATCGTTTATGTTTTCATCAATAAATTTTGCTGATAATTCAACAATAGCAGATTCTAATTCTTATGATTTAAAAAAAAAGTAATTTTGTTAATTTGAATAGCCAATCGATTGAGAATTTGTTGTGATATTCTCTATGTCAACGGTAAATGTTTCTTTAGTTTATGTAAGCATCTAGTAATTTGTTGATGCAAATTGACATTTGGACTAAAATGTCATTTGGATGTGATATTTTGGTATTTAGGGATGGAAAATTAGTGGCTCTGATATCACTTGGAGCAATTATATGGATGCATTAGAAAAGGCTGGGGCAAGGTTGCATATAGGCCATTCTTCCAGCCATTTGCAGGACAAGAGCAAACAATGTTCCGTTCCAAACGCAGTTGTGGTTTCTAGTGCAATTCCTCAAGACAATGAGGAGATAACATTTGCGCATTCACTGGGTATACCACTGTTAGTATTGTTATATCCCACTTTTCATATTAGTTTGGAAACATGCATCTAGGCTAAAAGATGTTGGATTCCAATTTTTCTAGATTTTTAAATATGAAGTTGAAATGAACAAAATAAAGGTCAAAAGGTAACAGGTCTATGAAAACCAAATTTCATTATTATAGATTATAACAAACACTTTGATTTCCCATAAGACTTTTAAGAACCCATTACAACTAGATTGTAATACAATTCTAAAGTTTCTTACATGTTGCTTGTTGAAGTTAGAGAAAAAGTGGTCCAGCTAGATTTGGAGGTGCTCTAAATCTGGCAGGGACCCACCAAATCTCCAGTAACAGCCAGATTTTATTTTTCTCTAATGTTTGACTTAGGAGACACTTAAATTTTCCTAAATTGGCGGCAAATCAATCTCGGCAGTTGAATCTTTTGATTCTCAGCCATTAAGATCAATTGTTGGGTCCAAATCGATTTGAGAGGGAAAAAGGGCAGCGTGGAGCTTTAGTACACATCAGATTGTTTGGTGAAGGCTTCAGGAATCAGGGCAGTGCAGCTACAACAAGAGGCAGGCTTCAGCAGCACAAAAATAGCAGAGAAGGGCGTAACAGTTGTGGGACAGCAGCAAAAGTGCCCAGCACTCAGCACTTGTGCAGAACAGGCACGCAGAGGAGGCCATATGATCTGTACGAACTGCTACAGTGCAGCCTGCACAGGAGAGCCATGAGCTGGGTCGATTTCCAGCGTGGCTGAGTAAATTTCAGGAAGAAAATCGTAGGGAAGGTCTTCCTTCCAGATGTAATTTTTCTCTAAAATTTTCTATTTGCCGAGGCCGCCTTAATAGAAGCCACTGGATGAGCAAGTTTTCCTGTGTTGGGTTTCCTGGGTAAATTTTGTGTCTTTATGGTGATGTGATTGTTTTTATATTTTGGTTTGTTGTTAAATTTCCTCTGCATGTTAAGTTAGAAATACTCAGCCTATTTGTGGGAGAAGTTAAATTTCAGTTTCGGTTATTTACCTGTAATTTCCAGAAATTAGTTAGCTGGGTTTTTAGAGAAACTAACATGGTATCAGAGCGAGGCTTTGTATAAAGACCAGTCACCAGGCAGAAAAAGAGCAGTGTGGAAGAGGAAGCAGCACTAAGGTTTGAGGCGCAATCAGTTTCCAACCACTAAAAGTGCATTCAGTCAGCCAAATTAGGCAGAGCAAAGAGCCACACAAATACTTAGGTTACATGGCACTTATTACAGAACAAGTTGACTCAGAGCCTTCTAGCTTCATGGAGGTTGAGTCACAACAAGTCAGTATAAATCCATTATACACAATGATGGTGTTTGGGAAGTTGTGCCAAGACCGGAGCACAAGACAGTGATTGGATCCAGATGGGTTTATAGGATTAAGCGTGGAGCATATGGGAGCATAGAGAAGGACAAAGCCAGGTTTGTGGCCAAAGGCTTCTCTCAAGTTGAGGGCATATATTATGATGAGATGTTAGCTCCGGTTGCTCGCTACGCGTACATCAGGACTATTATTGCCTTGGTAGCACAGATGGGGTGGAAAATCCACCAGATGGACATCAAAACTGTTGAAAATTGTAACTAAGTTCGGTCTCCATTATGATGTAATTGTAATCATGACATTGTATATGTTGAAAAGTGTAACTAGGTTCGATCTTCATAATGACGTGTAATTGTGATTTTATGTAATTGATGAAAATAAGAAAATAAAATTATTTTTATATTACTTGAATCATGGGTTTCATGATCAAGAAATTTTATTTTAGTTAAGGTTCCCATTGTGAACCTTTAAGTTTTGTCATCTAGCCATAAAAGTCAATTTGAGCCAATGTCATGTCTGAAGGACCCTTCTTAGGCATGTTACATTTTTGTATGAGTCATTAAATGTGTAAGAAAGCCCTCCAACACCAAGCAAAAGTATCTCCCTCAAGTCAGCTACAAGATGGAATAAAAGATCTTCACCAAAGGACATGTTAGTTCACCCTCACTCAATTCGGCTTATTATGGAGGCTCCAACCATTATAAATACTAAATAGGGCAACTCAGCCTCATTTCAGAGCATGAATTTCGATCAAGATCTGAAGCTAGTAAGAAGTGCGAAGGTCATCAAGAAGAAGCCTTATAACCAACGAGGAGAAGGGAAGGAGCAACAAAGCCTTTAGCTTTGTTTTGGGACTATTTTTGGGCCGAATAAACTCCACACGTGTGCGATTGCAGACTTGTAGATTGCAAGAAGAAGGTCGAAAAATTAACTGTCACAGTGTGAGAGTATTTTGGGTGAAGAACAAGAAAAATATCAAGCCGAAGTGTCAAGAAGAAGTCTCCTTCTAGAGTGAGGAAGATAAAGGGTCAAAGTTGGTCAAACACATGTGCTATGATTTCTGAAATAGAGCCAAGGAGTGCAGTGCTGAACCGAGGACCAAAAATCTGAAGTAACCGTGATATAAGGAAAGGAAAGCAGTTGGTTCAAGTGTTGAATTGGGCATAAAGGAGAAGTAGTGAAAGGGAACTTATGTCTTGGTCTTGGAGTGGCAAATAGGTCAGGGGTCTAGGTCTTGGTATTTGTCAATTGAAGTCTCTATAAGAAGAAGAATTCGTTTGGGTTTTCCTCTCAAGTGGGAGAGGTTTTGGCCCTAGCTGATCGCCTATATTCTGTGTCTCTTGTCTTTTTATGGTTTATGCATTGGTAGTTGTTTGATGAAGAAGAACACTAATAACTTGAGTAAAAGAAGATATTAATCTAAGAAAGTAAAAAGCATTCACAAGCAATTATCATAAGAGGAGAAATCACCTAATACTTGATGCCCTAGATTTCTCAACAATATATTCTTTATAAAAAAGGAAAAATGAAAGAAAGAGAATTTATATTTTATTTTGGAGTATGGGTTTCATACTCAAGTTTGAGTCAAAAGCATGTTCTTCGTGCTTTTAGTTCTTTTACGTCTTTCTAGGATAAAGAATAATATTGGTCATGTGTAATACTCCCATTTGGACTCATTGTAATGAAGAGAAATATTTATTTTATCATGTAAAAGCCATGGATAAACTCAAGACCATGTCGGCCCAAGAGCAAGGACAAGTTGGCCTAAGGAAGGGCTATTCGACCCTCAATAAAGGCTATAAATAGAAGGGAGCTCGACCTCATTTGGACACTCGAGTCAAGCTAGTTCGATCTGCAATAGCGAAGGTGAAGAAGAGTAGTTGGAGGACGAAGAATAGGAGCAAAAGTCGAAGTTTGTCAAGGCTTATCTTTCTCTCTCTGTCTCGCTAGGGTTTGCGAAGGTGCCTGCTACAAGAAGCCAAAATTCTGAAGCCGTTGTAGGGGTCCAAAGTTTTGTAGCTGGGGTCAAAGTTGTAGTAGCAGTGTAGTAGTATCGAAGTACTGGAAGCTGTCTCAAGGAAGATCTTCCAGGGGCTGACTTGGCTCTTGGAGGGTTTGTTGGCTTGGGTCTTTGGGTCTTGGAAGTCTCTTTTGTAAGCATATTCTAAAGAAGAAAAGAAGCATTTTTTGGGTTTTCCCCTTGGAGGGATTTTGCCCTGGCTTGGAGCCTATTTCTTGTGTACTCTGCCTCTTTGTGATCTTCTTGTTTTTTGGTAATTGCTTGATGAACATATTTAAAGAAGTAATAAAAGAACATCTAACATCATAACTTACAAGTAATTATCAAGCTAAGGAAAATAAGTTATCTTATGCAGGTCTCCAAATTTTCCAACATGGTATCAGAGCTAAGGTGCAAGAAGGAGACTGAAGATTACATCTTTGTTGGTACTATGGCAAGGGTTATAAGGAAGAGTTTCAAGATTCTTGAAAATTTTGCTATCTCTATCAAGAACAACATATCGAAGATCATCTCCAAACTTGCAAAGGAAGTAGCAGATGGAAGCTTGTTCTCCACTTTATCCAGCTCATTGAAGGACGAGAATGTATGGGTTATCGACAGTGGTGCCTCCAGACACATGACAAGAGAAACCCGTCAACTCAAAACCTTATCTAAGGGAATCTCATCTCACTCTATTGAACTTGGAGACGACAAGTGCTATCCAGTGAAAGGCATTGGGTCTACATCGCTAGAGCTCGAGTCAGGTGGAAACATTCACCTCAACATCTTATATGTTCCAAGTTTGAAGAAAAATCTACTTTCTATTTCTTGTCTAGAGGATAATGGCAATGGAGTTGCTTTTGTTGATGGCAAGGCTTTGGTTTGGGATAAGGGATCTAGTATTAATGAAGCAAGGGTGATTGGGGTTCGTGAGGGAACAATGTATAGACTCTATACACCTCTAGCTCAAGCCCTAGTTCACCTAGAGGTGAGTCCTTCCAAACTATGGCATAGAAGGTATGGGCACCTTCATTATAAGATTTTGCCATTTGAGTCAAATGGTCAATGGCATCCCCGAAATAAAGGATGATCATGAAGGAACCTGTAAGGGATGTGCTCTAGGCAAGAACATGAAGAAACCATTTGCAAGTAGTGAAACCAGATCTGAAGAAATTTTGGATCTCATACACTTAGATTGTTGTGGACCTATGGCAGTTAAGTCTCTTGGTGGGCATCAATATAATGTAACCTTCATTGATGATTATTCAAGAAAGACTTGGCTATATCTTCTAAAGAACAAGGATGAGGTATTCAATAAGTTTCAGGAGTTCAAGAATGAAGTGGAAAATCTAACCGAGAGAAAGATCAAAATTCTAAGGTCAGATAATGTGTGAAAATTCCTAGATCTGACAATCTTAGGAATCCCACTGCAACAACTGAGTGTACTTCTCTTATTATGTAAATTACTTTTACAAAATTAATTCAGATTTGAATTAATTTTGTAAAAGTAATTTACATAATAAGAGAAGTACACTCAGTTGTTGCAGTGGGATTCCTAAGATTGTCAGATCTAGGAATTTTCACATGGTATTGGAGCATTTGATGTGAAACAGGAAGAGAAGATCTGAATCTGAAGTGAAGGCCGAATCGCTGCAGCAGTAGCAGATCGAATCCCTAGAGGGATTGCGCAGATCTAGCCAGGAGAATTGAAGTTTCGAGGTTGTCTCTCTCGGAGTGAGTCGACAGAGAGGTAGGACTTCTAGTTCGAGATTTTGCTGAGGCAGAGGGAACTACGCAGAGCCTTCACGCAGAGCCAGAGGGATGCAGTTTTTCTGCAGGTGGTTGCCGGAGCAAAGAAGCGTCAGAAGAAAGAAAAAGCACATAGCGGGGAATTCTTCCTCAGAGAGTTCGTAGTCGAGGAATTCAGTGTTTTTTCAGGATTTGAGCAGCAGATCAGGAAAACAGATCTACAAGCTTCAGAAGGAGTGTGTAACCCTGCCTAGGCTGTGCAGAGGGGGAGAAAGAGGAAGCAGTTCGACAGTTTTTGGCTAAGATGGTAGCTCATGGTCTTAGAGATTAGGACCGGTTGGAGGGTTCCTCCAACTATGTAATCTGGAAGGAAAGGATTCAGTTCCTTCTAGATGAATTCGATCTCAAGACTTTCGTGACGAATGTGGTCGCTATACCTACAGATCCGGATCAACTTAAGAAGTACAAGGCCAATATGGCAAAGTGCAAGAGGCTAATCCTTGATTATGTCAAGGATCACATAGTCTCACATTTAGCTGGCAAGAAAATCGTCAGGGAGATGTGGGAAGCTTTGTTTTTGTTGTACGAACGAACTTCTGAGCAGCGGAAGATGTACTTGGAGCAAAAGCTCTGCATGATCCAGATGCAGAAGGGGGAGGGCATTGCTTCGTTCCTTACGAGGCTTCAGGAGATTTGAGACCAGTTGGTAGCCGTGGGATCCACCCCAGCTGCAGAAACTTTGGTGAGGTTGGACCTTAACGCAGTCACGGAGGAGTGGCAAGTTTTTGTGCAAAGTATTTTGGGTAGGGCTACGCTTCCTAGTTGGGAGCAGATGTGGGCAACACTTCAGGAGGAAGAGCTGAGGAGAGATCTAGTCAAGTGAAAACTTGACGACAACAGCGAGAGCGGATCTAACGGTCCGGAGGAGGAGGAGAATGCAACGCTCGCATCGAAAGGGAAACAAGGGCAACGGAGAAAAAAGAGAGATGTCTCGAAGGTGAAATGCTTCAGATGTGGTGAGATGGGCCACTTTGCATCATAGTGTCCTCTGAAGAAAAAGGACAAGGATGAGAAGCATGATTCAACAGTTGCAGCTGCAAAGATTGAGCACGATGAGTTTCTCCTGGTAAGAAGTGGGGTGACATCGAGATGTAGTTCACCTTGAACTTCTGTTGGGTAGGATCCTTGAGGAGCCCACCTCATGGATCATTACCTTGCTACAGGAGCCCATGATTAGCAGTAGCGGGATGGAGGAGTTTCAGCAGGAGTCGACAGTGCAGTAGGTAGCAGCGCCTATTTTTGGAGCAACGCAAAGCATAGCAGCAACAACGTAGCAGTAGCAGCGCAGTGCAGAGCGGCAACAGCGTAGTGCATCAAAGGGACAACGCAGTAGTTACCAGCAGTCAGAGTCCTCAGCACCGAGGTGCATCCACTGAACACTTGTTCAGTTCTGAGTGAGTTCAGCTGTTTCTCTTAGCAGTTGAGTTGCAATGCAGATGCAGTGTCACCAGTGGCAGTGTTAGCAGCATAGCAAATGCAACACTTGAGAGGGAGCTATAGTACGGATGCAACAATGGCAGTGGCAGTGTCATGGGCAACAATACAGTTGCAGCGACAACGCAGTGGTTAATGGACTTCAACAGTGCAAAGGATGCTTCAGGGTCAGAGTAGTATGCAACAGGCATATTGTTAGAGAAACTTCCTCGCTAAGAGGGAGTGTTGATTTTTGTAGCATCGGAAAGTGATCTAAGCCCCAAATTTTGTGGAGAGGCTTAAACACGGGTATTCCAAAGAACACATAAACCGTTTGTGAAAATTCCACTTAGTTAATGTTTTATTAAAATAATTAATTATTTTAATGGAGACCCTAAGTCTAAACTTAGGGAAATAAATAATTAAAGGACATTAATAAAACAGAGTGAGAATAATCTAGAAAAGGTGGAGATCAAGTCATGTTATAATCTTAGCCATTGATTAGAGATCTAATCTCGGTCGTTGACTTCTCAACGAGAAGACTGTAAAGGAACGCTTGAGGGTCATTTGGAAAGAGATACACAGAGTGAATCTTGAGATCAAATTCTTCTGACGGAGCAGTGCTCGGACGAAGATCAAATCTAAGTGATTCAGTGCAGTGAGGGGCAGAGTAGCTTCTGGAGAGAGATTTTTTCAGCCAGAGAATCATCAATAGAGAGAGGCAGGAAGACGTCCAACAGAGCCAACGCTGAGCCAATCAAGGCGACACAAAGGCTGCGCAGAGGTTCAGAGGGGTTCCGAGATTCAACTGTCGAATCAGATCCAGAAGCCGGAAGCCGGGGTGTGAGACCGGGAGGCTTAGATCTGTGATTCCAGGAGTCAGATTGATCTATTGCTAGGGTGACGCAGTGCCTAAAGGAGGTGACGCAGGGCCTATGCAGAGACCTCTAGAGGCAGCTTTTCCAGTGACTGGATCAGCTGAATTTTCAAGTGATTGTGTGAGGTAAAACTCACAATTTCTTTCTGCCAATATTTCTATCTGTAATTGAATAAACCTTGGAGGGTATTCGACAATGTATTCAGAAACAAATACTGCTTAATAATACAAACCCTCAGATCTGCTGCACCGGTTTTCCCACATTGGGTTTTTCCGGGGACTTGTGTCCAAAAATAATTGTCCTATGTGTGTTTGATTTCTTGCTCAGTTTCCTTGTTTCAAAATCATATTTTTATTCAGTGTAGGCTGCTTCAGTAGTTACTTCAATAATTCAGATCTGAATTAATTTTGTAAAAGTAATTTACATAATAGGAGAAGTACACTTAGTTGTTGCAATAGGATTCCTAAGATTGTCAGTATTAGGAATTTTCACATGGTATCAAAGCATTTGATGTGAAACAGGAAGAGCACTGCTCCATCAGAAGAATTTGATCTCAAGATTCACTCCGTGTGTCTCTTTCCAAATGACCCGCAAGCCTTCCTTTATAGTCTTCTCGTTGAGAAATTATCAAATCAACGACCAAGATTAGGTCTCTCATCAATGACTAAGATTATAACATGACTTTGATCTTCGTCTTTTCTGGATTATTCTCACTCTGTTTTATTAATGTCCTTTAATTATTTAATTTCCCTATGTTTAGAATTAGGGTCTCCATTAAAATAATTAATTATTTTAATAAAACATTAATCGAGTGGAATTTTCATAAACGGTTTCTAGGTTCTTTGGAATATCCGTGTCTAAGCCTCTCCACAAAATTTGGGTCTTAGAACACTTTCCGATGCTACAAAAATCAACATAATGGTGGAGAATACACCTCCAAAGAATTAATAGCTTTCTGCAAGGAAGCAGGAATCAAGAGGGAGCTCATTGTTCCCTATAATCCTGAACAAAATGGCGTGGCAGAAAGGAAGAATCATACTATTGAAGAATGTGTCCGAGCTTTGTTGCACGATTAGGATATTCCTCAATTCCTATGGGGTGAGGCATGTATGACAATTGTTTACTTGCAGAACCGAAGTCCTCACAGGATCCTCAATAATATGACTCTAGAAGAAGCATTTACAAGAAAGACGCCAAGTGTGGATCATATTCGTATATTTGGGTGTCCTGTTTATATTCATGTACCCAAGGATAAAAGGAAGAAGTTAGGTCCTACCAGTCTAAGGGGCATCTTTGTTGGGTATAGTGCTTCATCTAAAGCATACAAAATCTATATTAAGGAGGATCGTCGAATTGAGGTAAGCAGAGATGTCATCTTTGATGAAAACATAGCTTACAAGAAATCGAAGGATGTTCCAGTTGAATTTAATGAAGAAGAAGTTCTTATCTTTGAGGATATCTCAAGGGACAATGATGGTCAAGAATTGATACCTACTCAAGAAGATGTTGAAGGTCCTTGTGAGCTATACAACAAGTATTTGTTCCAAAAAATCGGAAGAGGCCTGTTTGGTTGAAAACTACTCTTCAAGAGGCATGACATACAACATTAGGGACATCAAGGGAAAGTAAGAGATCAAATATGTATTATGGATATGATGCATACATGACAAGGCTAATTAAGGTAGAACCTTCCTCCAATGAGGATGCAGCAAAACATTAAGAATGTTGGAATGCAATGCAGGAAGAATACCAATCCATAATGAAGAACAATGTATGGGAGATTGTCCCAAGGCCTAGTGACAAATCGATAGTCTCTTCAAAATGGATTTATAAGATAAAGCACGGTGCAAATGGGAGCATAGACAAATACAAAGCAAGGCTTGTAGCGAGGGGCTTCTCACAAAAAGAAGGGATTGAGTATGAGGAAACCTTTGTTCCCACAACTAGTTATACAACAATAGGATCGCATGTTTCGTTGGCTGCTTCTATGGGTTGGAACATTCATCAAATGGATGTCAAGACAACTTTCTTGAATGGGACCTGTTGCACTCAATTTGCCAAAGTTCCAAGGAAGTGGAAATGCCAAATATTTGAATAGGATCGAGTCATCAATCAACAATCTACATGTCATTGTAAACCCATTCTGCAAGATATGTAATGTAAATAATCCTAGTAAGACCTTGAATGTATGTAACAACCTAGGTAGGCCTATGATTTTGGTGATGAATTTCATCTTAGGTAAGCGGAAGTGCCAAATTTTTAAACATGATCGGGTCATCTATCAGCAATCTACATGTCATTGTAAACCCATTATGCAAGTTATGTAATGTAAATGATCCTAGTAAGACCTTGAATGTATGTAACAACCTAGGTAAGCCTATGATTTTGGTGGCGAATTTCATCCTAGGAGGTTTTTTAACTTTATTGATTACCTGTGTTTCTAAACACGACTAATCAAAAGAGTTTTTTCCCTCCAGCTTAAACCCCAAAACCAGGGTTAAATTTATTGTCAAAGTCTTAGGTGAGTTCTAGTATTTTTAGTTGAGTCTAATGTAAAAGTGATTTGGGAATAATTTAAGCTAGTTGGCTTAATTATTTTATTACAAATCACTTGGTCTACTAGATCATATTGTGTCGCAGATGGGTTATTTGTCTTGAGGGTCTAAGCCAAATGTGTATTCCCCCTTTGAGGTTTGTAAATGTAAAAAAAACTTATTTATTAGAGGGTGGAAAAATATTAAATCCCCTCATGTGTAAATTAATTAATTTTTCTGGCAAAAGAAAATTAAATCCTAAGCGAGAAAATTAATTAATTAGAGTCAAGTTAAGTTGTCTTAGGAAAATTGATTATCCAAGTGGAAAAATTCGTGGGTCTTAAAAAAACCAAATTTTAAAGGTCCTCCACCAAGGGAATATTGTATATTTCAAGAAAATTTTGATTCTTGGACCTTGGTGGTTAAGTCAAAATCAACTTTTTTAGGAACTTAGCTCAAAATAATTAATTTTGGGCTAATAAAAATAAAATTAAATGATAAATTCGAAAATTGCTCAAAATCAGAAAATCAAGGGCACGGATTAAAAGATTTTGAAGTGCTTATCAACGACTAAGATTATTTTGACAAGGATCAAAGAAACTAGCCGTTATTTTTCCACTTGAAGGATTTATCTATAAATTAGAGAGTTAGTTGAGTCTTTAATATCTTGATCACTGGTTAGAAAATAGCTGATGAAGCATCTTTGTAAACTATTGTCCCACTGGGAACTATTTTTTCTATCATAATAAAGACTCTGGGGTGCAAATCGAGATGTTCTACGCTTATTGATTTGTGGTATGTAGTACGTACTGACTACGGGCTTTCCTATGTTGTGTTGAATAATGGTAAGATCTGTTTTCATTAGATAGAGATAAAATCATACTATTGATAGTTCTAGGCTAATCTTAAGTGGTTTGATTCTCTATATGATTAACATATTATTTTGAGATAAATACATAGTGTTTGTAGGTACTTCAGTCCTTGGCCTCCAAGTTCACAAACTTGGGTAGGAATCAATTTGCTTGGATCCCAAATATTTGTATGGTGGGCATTGGTTATCTAGCATAGATCTGATTTCTTGCTTGCTATAATATTACTGCATAACTGAATATATCGGATCTGAACTTTTCTGAATAATTCACCTTAAAGGCTCAAAATTTCAAATTTTCAGTTTTGACAAATTTTCTATGTTCTGGGCATTTTTGGGCGTTTGTTCAAGCACTAGTAGCTCACTGGTTTTATGATTTCCTCACTAGTGTAACAAGTTTTTCAGATCTAATATTTTCAGAATATCACTCTAAAAGCCCCCAAAAAATTGATTTTTCAATTTTGTTAAATTTTTCTTAGTTTTGGGAATATTGGGCACTTATTGTAGCATCATTAACTCGCTGATATGATGATTTGTTTACTGCTATAATAAGTTAGATCAGATCTAAAAATTTTCTGAATCATACACATTAAGAAGCCCTAAAAATTCATAAAAGCTCATTGGTAAATTTGTTTAAATTTTCAAGAAGTTTTGGGCATATCTTGGCACTAATAACTCAGTAAGTGCATGATTTTCTTACTGCTGTAATATGAGTTTTCAGATCTGATTTTTTATTGAACATCATATCTTAAAAGGGTTGAGAAATCATAGTTTTACCTTGGCAAGTTGTTGGGCATTTCAATAATGATCTCTAGTCACTATATGCTTGTTATCTCTTGGATTTAAAGTGATTTCCTAACTGCTGTCATATGACTAATAAGTGTTGAAAATTTTGAAGTGTTATTGTTGATTTTGATTATCTAAGTTTGCACTTAAAGCACTCACATATCTAGGCTCTAATTTGCTGATCTTGTTGATGGTTTTAAGTCACCGTGGGCATTTGAAATTTAATTGGCATCTCGTGGATTGATATATTGGTTAACATTGATATTTGTATATTGGTTAACATTGACACTTGTACATCTCGTGGATTGATATATTGGTTAACATTGACACTTGCTTTCTAATCATTGTTGAGTACTCTTGTCATTAAAGGCTAATCACAAATTTAAGTACTTAAAGACTTAATCAATCTTAACTCAAAAACTTCACTCATCCATCTTTCATTTCATTCGAAGAGTAGTTGCACTTAACAATTTACTTCTAAGCATAAGCTTGGTTGATAGACTTCTAGGACAATGCTCTCTCATCTAGCTTGAGGGATTCAACCCTTCTTAGTGGTTAACACAATGACCTTGCAGTTGTTAGAGCCACAGTCTCTGCAGCGCCGAAGGCATTGGGTGGTTGGAACACAGGGGGAGGTATCGTTAATCAGGCCATTGTCTGCTTCTCGTTGGCTTTTATCCCACAACCTACTCTGAAGACTATTTCTCCAAACAGTTAAGGGAGAGGTTCAACATAGAATAGGTAGTTAATGTAAAATTTACCAACAACCTTGCATCACACCTAGTTCTTAGGACTCGCATCTCATATAGGTTAGTCTATCATATTAAGCAACGGGTGTCCATTCTGTTACTTGGCATTAATTTACATTAAGCAAGAATTGTGACTCCATAAGGAACTAGTCTCATACTTAAAATCTAATCTAAACATTAATCTTGCTAAATTTAACCAAGTAGCTAGGCCACTCATTCGTGTCTCCCAAACAAGTTAGTTCCCAACTTGTTTTCCTCCACTTCTTTCCATAGGGACTACCCCCCTCAGCTTGTTGTTGGGAGACAGTTAGAATGGAGTGGGCGAGGATCAGAGTGACAACCCTCGCCCTGAATAGTTGTCACGATGCCGGTACAATCTGGGTGACAACATTTTTGGCGTCGTTGCCGGGGACAAGTTTCATTTACGACATTCTATCATCTTATCATAATCTTTATATTCATTATCTCATGCCCAATCCTGCATATCGAAGGACTTTGTCTTATCCGAATATCGAATTTCTGCCTTATGCCTCTAGCGGTGGACAAATAAATGAAGTAGTCATTTTAAGGACCCAAATATCATAGCATGATATCAAGAGGATGTGCCATATTGCCAACCTTGTAATCTTTTTCATGATGAATCCACTTGTGTGGTTGCAAAAAGAATTTTTGATAGTGGAAAGGCAGGGACTAGTAGCTAGATTAATCATTTTGACGATGAAAAGGAAAATGATAAGCATCTTGTTAAGGAATTAACTCAGATGATCAAAGACATGTAGTCTAATTAGACAAAATTAATAGCAAATCACGCCAGAGAAATGAGTTCCATGGGGAATAGGTTACAGGCAATGGAAGTTACTCAGTATAATCAAAGGATCAGTTTTCAGAACATGATGGATGCCCTAGACGAAAAACATGTTGAGGAGCTGAGCTCCATAAAAGCAAAATTATAAGAAAGAAATAAGTTCTATTCAAGAAAATCATAATAGAAGGATAAAGGACATGGAGGCTAATCGGGTCTCTCTTCAAAATAGGTTATTAGCTAGAGAAGAAAATCATGCCAAAGAAATCAATGCTATTAAGGATGAACATTCCAATCAAATGAATGCCATAAAGGATAAGCTGTAGAACTTGATTAAGACCATGGAGGTTGATCACATACAACAAATGAAAATTATGGAATCGATACACGCTGACAAAATGAAGGCCATAAGAGTTGAACAGGTCACTCTTCAGAGTAAGCTACAAATGTTGGAAAAATCACAACTACAGCCAAGACCAAAGAATCCAGTACCTGGACTTCCCAGCCCGCCAAAGCAACTTTCATCTTATTATGAAGAAGTCATTGATTCCATTGAGAAATGGTTAAACGAAGATGATCCAGATAGGAAGGAAACTGAAGGAAATTAGATCAATGATTACAACACCGATCCAATGGTGTTGACACAACAGGGTCATAAAAATAAAGAAGAGCAAATCTCAAAAATCGTGGACATTCCAAATTCTCCTTTTGAGTGTTATCCAAATCAGATAGAAAGTTGCACATCGATCGCATCAACATCAACATTGCATCCTACCGATAGCACGCGTAAAAAGAGAAAGAGAAGAAGGAGGAAGTTTGATGCATCCGATGCTCGGGAGAAATTCGATATTTGGATCCTTCGATATGCAGGATCAGGAATGACACATTCGAGAAGCAGCTCACAGACTTGCTAGAAAGTCGACATATGCTCAGTATGCACTATGTTGAAGACATCTGATGCCATAGGGCATCGTTTTGTATAGTATCTCTAACCCTACTCCCTTTTTATTTCGTGTCATTAGGTAGTTTTACTTCATGCATCTATATTATGTCTTTTATATTTCAGTTTGTTAGAGTAGATTTTCTATTCTAGTGATATTTTCTATATATGCATAATGATTTCAATTTTGAATGGATATCTATTTGATGGACTTCTGTTTTCTTGGATGCAGGATTCTAGGGTTCTCATGTTACTTCATGGAAGCAACGTGTCATCATATGGAGCCAGATGTTGCACTCAATTTGTCAATGTTCCAAGGAAGCGGAAATGCCAAATTTTTCAACAGGATCAGGTCATCTATCAACAGTTTACATGTCATTGTACAATGTAAACCCATTTTGCAAGTTATGTAATGTAAATGATCCTAGTAAGATCTTGAATGTATGTAATAACCTAGGTAAGCCTATGATTTTGGCGACGAATTTCATCCTAGGAGGTTTTTTAACCTCACTGATTACTTGTGTTTCTAAACACGACTAATCAGAAGAGTTTTTTCCCTCCAGCTTAAACCCCAAAGCTAGGGTGAAATTTATTGTCTAAGTCTTAGGTGAGTGTTACACAGTAATTTGTCACCGTCCCTGCAATCTCCCGTCCCGCACATTGGAGGGCCTTTTCCGTGACCCGTGAGCAGTGACATGACCTGAAACCACTTTCATGGCATCCCCCTTGACAAGGACAATCATTCCTCTGAAGACAATTTCCTTTGAAAAGCCCTAAAAATAACCCTTTTGGCCTTGGCGCGACTAGCCAATTCAGCCCTCGCACCAATGGGGGAAATCCACCAAAGAGGGCGCGCCAACTGGCGCTCTGTCCCAGTGTATTACCCGCGCCAGGCTTAATAAGGATTGTTTTTAAAAAATAAATGGCGGAAGTTTGATTCCAACCAACTCCTGAACAAGTCTCTAAAATGAGTTGGGAGGTTTGGCTCCGGATCTCCATGTAGGGGAAGTGGTTTTCCACCTATCATGGAAGCTTCCTTGAGGATAGGGCCAATCCCACCATTGTAGGGATCCCAACTCCCCTTCTACCATCTATATAAGCTTGCCATTTTCCCTTTGCAAGCCAGCTCGAATAGAGCCGGCATCCGCAGTAAGGAGACGCCGCCGACACGAAGAGAGACTGTCCCATTCCCTACGAGCCACCAGGATCTCCGTCGTCGACCCGCCGAAGGAAGATCCAGCGTCAGAGCTCAGGTTGTATCTTTCTTTGTTCTGATTAATAATAAACGACTTCAATTATGGTTCCACTCAGATGTTCATGTTTTATGTTATGAGTTGTATCTTTTCTGACTGATACATAGTTGCATGTATTAGGTTTTACGCTTGTGTGTTTGTTGTTTCTTCGTGTACGTGCAGGTGTTCAAACGCGCCTAGTGGGAGAATTGTGATCTGCCAAAGCGAGGGACGGAAGCGCCATTTTCTCTGCAAGCAACAGCAGCGTAGGACTTAAGGTAGGCCTCTTGTCGCATCTTGGTCTTTTGCAATTAGGAACTTGTGTCTTAGCGTGACTCGATTGTTGCTAAACCCGATCTGGGCTAGTAGGGATCGCCTTTGTCCGCAGAGGGGATTTACCTCTCCAACAGTGAGTCCTAGTGTTTTTTGTCGAGTCTAATGTAAAAGTGATTTGGGAATAATTGAAGCTATTTGACTTAATTATTTTATTACAAGTCACTTGGTCTACTAGACCATATTGTGCCGCAGATGGGTTATGTGTCTTGAGGGTCTAAGCCAATTATGTATTCCCCCTTTGAGGGTTGTAAATGTAAAAAAATATTATGTATTAGAGGGTGGAAAAATATTAAATTCCCTCGTGTAAATTAATTAATTTTTATGGAAAAATAAAATAAAATCCTAAGCCAGAAAATTAATTAATTAGAGTCAAGTTAAGTTGTCTTAGGAAAATTGATTTTGAAGTGGAAAAATTCACGGGTCTTAAGGGAATCAAAATTTAAAGGTCCTCCACCAAGGGAATATTGTATATTTCAAGAAAATTTAGACTCTTGGACCTTGGTGGTTAAGTAAAAGTCAAAATGTTGAGGAAATGAGCTCAAAATAATTAATTTTGAGCTAATAAAAATGGAATTAAATGATATATTTGAAAATTCCTCAAAAACAGAAAATCAAGGGCCAAGATTAAAAGATCTTCAAGTGCTTATCAACGGTCAAGATTATTTTGACAAGGATCAAAGAAACTAGTCGTTATTTTTCCACTTGGAGGATTTATTTATAAATTAGAGAGTTAATTGAGTCTCGACTCTCTAGTATCTTGATCTCTGGCTAGAAAATTGCAGAGGAAGCATCTTCGTAAACTATTGTCCCACTGGGAACTATTTTTTCTATTATAATAAAGACTTTGCGGTGCAACTCGAGATGTTCTATGCTTATTGATTTGCGGTACGTATTGACTACGGGCTTTCCTATGTTGTGCTGAATAATGGTAAGATCTGTTTTCATTGGATAGAGATAAAATCATACTATTGATAGTTTTGGGCTAATCTTAGGTGGTTTGATTCTCTATATGATTAACAAATTATTTTGAGATAAATACATAATGTTTGTAGGTACTTGAGTCCTTGCCCTCCAAGTTCACAAACTTGGGCAGGTATCATTTTGCTTGGATCCCAAATATTTGTATGGTGGATTTAATTTGCGTTAAGGCTATTGTGAGCATTGGGTTTCTAAAGTGTTCTTAGCCATTCATTAAGTAAATAATTCCATAAAAATATTTTCTCAAAATTTTAATTTTCAAAACCCTTTTATATTTGTAAATTTTGTAAATAATCTTGTAAATTAAATTTGTAAATTATTTTTGCTAATTGGGGTTTTGGGTTTTTTAAGGAATTTTTTATATATTTGGGATTTTTTGTATATATTTTGTTCGGCTATAATGGATGTTTAGCTTTAATTAAAAGCATTATTAATCATCAACAATCCCACTCTCACTGTGCGAGCTCTGTTCTTTGTGCTAAGAGACACTATACAACCCAGTATGGGGGAGATGTTGTAATGAAGCGTTAGATAAAAAAATAATCATAACAAAACATAATGTTGGCTCAATTAAAAAGGCAATAAAAAGTAAAAAGTAATAAAATTAATAATAAAAATAATAATTCAGCTCAATTCAATTTGTTATATTGCAATTTTGTTTTTATTAATAAAGTTATCGTCAATTTATTGGGGGAAAAAGTTCATAAGATGCATGAATTAAAAGAACTTCAGATATAACGGTGATTCATATTCTTAACCATGATACTTACTTCATATTTAAATTTAGTTTGATATTGTTATGAAAAGATTGAAATTGAAATAGGATAATTGTGTACTTTCATAAAAACAAGATTTCCTTATGCAAGTTGAATTGATAAATTGATCGTCTGACTTTCAGATATAAAAGAGGTTCTTGGATAGCAAAGATAACTCAAGGATACAATGTCATTGCTGTTAGTGGATCACATGGTACTCATTACTCCTTTGCAAGTTGTCATTCTTCTTTTGAAATTGTATGCTTCAATAACTCTTTTGTGCTAAGCTATTGTTATAGCTTTTAGTAATTTGGAGAAAAATACATGAATGCCATCCATTGAATAGAGGGGATAGAAAATGTGTTATAGCAGAATAAGACTTAGTTTTGGGTACCCAGATTTAATATCCATATTAGGCAATGGCTTGATACATTAGATATACATATAACACATAGACATTTGACATACATTATGCAAAGAACACAAGTATGTAGAAGCGACTCTCATCCTATTGATTAATCAAGGAAGTAGAAAATGTTTTTACCACTTTAATAACACTCGTTTCCTTATTTCTTACTGCCTATCTTATATGTTTTCCTCTTTCTTTATTTCCGAATTTGTTCTATATATCATAGAGAGATACATATTTTCGTTATATGACTTATGTATTCTTTTTCATTCCTTCTCATTGTCAAAATTATCCCTTGTAAATTTATGGACGTAGACTAGTGTGTTAATTTTCCATTGTTCTATGCTAGTACAATCTCTTAGCCCAATTTTTCTTCAATTAGCAATAACTTTTAAATAAGTTTATTCTTTTAATAACAATGAGCAATTGTAGATAGAACAGTAAATCCAATATACAATACAAGACAACCAAGAGCAATAACAAGAGACACAAGATTTGGTCAAAGACCAAGGAAAAACCCCACAAGGGGTAAAACCCTTTCAGAAATTTTCTTCTATTAGATTGTCATCAAATGTTCAGCAGAGAGATACAATGTTCCAGATCATGAACAAAAGAGTCAAACTCAATCCTTTGAGTATCCAAGAGACCAACCAACGAATATACAAAAGATGAGCCTCAAAGTCAAATCTGGTCAACAAGTAAAATCTGCAATTTCTGTCAAAGTTAATAGCAGCAAATGATGCCCTAATCAGTCCACAAGTCAACAGTCAACGATCCTCCAAAATATCTCAGTCAATAGTAAAAAAATTCGGTCTTATTTGTTGGTCAAACCTTAGTCAAAACAGTCCCAAAAAGCTCGGGAGAAAAACCCTGCTGTCAATCTTCATAATTCTCCGGTCGAACTCCAGTCAACGGACCTGTGCTGAACCCAAGTCAACCTGCCCATAAAAGTTCGGTTCATTCACCAAGAAATTCGGCCTCCAAAAAGCAGATTTTTGCAAGTCAAACCAAGTCAAAATGCGAAGTCAAAACTGGTCAATCGCTTTTCAAGCTGTTCAAGCAGAAAAGTCAATACACAAAATAGAATTAGCCTCTTTCCCTTCGCACATGTGAGCTCGGACTCCCAAATTGCAGACCTGTACGAACCAATCAAGAGAGGAGAGAGAAGAAGAGGTGCGATGATGATGTCCAAATGAGGTGACCTTGATGTGTATTTATATGTTGTTTTGGAGACCCAATTTTGACTTTAGGCCGACTGTACTTTTGTATACTTGTGGATTTTCCATTAAAAATTATAATTTTCCAAGGGCAAAGAGGGGCTTCTCTGGATGAGGAAGGCTATCCAAAGGAGGGAATTTATCCCTGAGCTGCCAAATTAACATAGTGTGCCTAACCTTGGGGAATTCAAATTGGGCACCTATTGGTCTAGCCAAATGTCCAACACCATTGGCAACAACCGGTTGAGATAACCCCTTGGGCTACCATGGCTAAAGCTGACCTAGTCAACATAGTCTCATAACACCTCCTGGGAAAGCTCCGTACTCCTCAAGTTGTGCTTATATACACGAACTTTCATTTGTATTGCTCACTCAAGTGAACCATTCATTCTTTTATAAAAATGGCTTGCCTAAGGGCACCATAAGAAATGTGCTCTCTTTCGCTTGGTCATGGTTCTCTCTCTAGTGCTTTTGTACTTGGTTGTTGCCCTAACACTCTTACATCTTTTCTTATTTCAAAATTAGGGATTTGTGCTAATTCTATTCGATTCTCGCTATATCTTGTGAATCTCAACATGGTATTAGAGGAATTCTGAATATCTTTTACTCAATTCAGCAAGCTAATCCAAATATTTTTTTAGCTAATGGGATTGCACAAGCACTGTAGAACTAGTATTTTATTGGATCATCTGGGGTTTAAAACCCTCTTTGAGGAAAACACTCTTTATTACTTAGAAAATATCATATTACTTTTTTTTTTAAGGTGTTGGTACCTCTTGGGTCTATTTCGCAGAATCTAGCAGGTCTTGTGGAGTGGTACCCTACAAGGCAATCACTAGACTAAGTGACAACAATAAGGTAATAGTGTTGAAGAATGTAACTAGTGTCGGTCTTCATAATTGTATTTGAGTCATGATGTAATGTATTTGTCAAAGGAAAGAAAAATAATTTTTATTATAAAAGAAATTGACTTATTAAAGCATGGGTTTCATGCTTGGGTCAATTTGTTGTAGGTCAAAGCGTCCATTGTAGGCTTCTAGGGTTTATGTCAAGTGGCCTTGTCCATATCATAATGTAAACGACCCTTTTTGGGCCTCATCTGTCAAGAAAGTTGTTGTTGTTGTTTTTTTTAATGTAAATTAGGTCTTCTAGGCCTCCTCCACCAAGTCGGCCTCAAGGAAGGACAAGTCGACCTTGCAGACTCTGTATATATTGGAGCTACTCAACCTCATTTGGATCACTCACTCAACAAGTTCGATTTGCAGTAGCTGGAAGCAAAACAAGTGTGAAATTCAAGAAGGAATAAGGAAAGGGCTAGCGAAGGAGAAGGAGGTCTTTATCTAGCTAAGGAAGTCAAAATTTTCTCTCTCTTATCTTACATGTGCGAAGGACTGAAGCTGCAGGAGGGACGAAATCGTAGTCTTGAAGTTGGACCGAAATTCTAATGTAGTAGGGTCTAAAATTTGTCCTTGATGCAGTATTGTTGCAATCGATCTTTGAAGTTTGGAAGAACAATTTAAGGGCTGACTTGGTGGAGGAGGAAGGTCTTGGTTCATTTCAACTTGAATTTGCTAGTGAAGAGTTTGACTGGATTTTCCCCTATAGAGGGGTTTTAGCCCTGGTTGAGTGCCTACATATGGTGTCATTGATATTCGTGTTTTGTTTTGATAATTGCTTGATGAACAAAGATAAAAGAAGAACATAAGAAAGTTAATAAGAACACAAAGATTTCACAAGTAATTATCAACATAAGAAAATCTTTTTGTCTTTCCAATTTTCTAACATGTTATCAGAGCTAAGGTGAAGAAGGAAAATAAGGAACTTGAAGATCTATTGAAGGGGATCAAAGGAAGGTCATTAGGGAAAAGGATTATATAAGGAGAGAAGCTTACTAGCTATGGGAACTATGTCAACTACAATGAAGGGAGAAAACAAGGTAGAAGTAGCCTCCAACTACATGGCATGGAAAAAGAGGACAAATCTTATCCTCACTAAGCACAAACTTTTGGACCTTGTTCAAGGAAAAGTCAAGAAGCCTACAAATGATGCAGGAAAGGAGAAGTTCAGAGAAACTGAAATCTTGGCCATGAATCTGATAGTAGATGGAGTGAAGGACAACCTAATTCCATACATATCCAACATAGACTCTGCTCAAGAAATTTATGAAGCTCTTTCCAAATTATTCACCA
This sequence comes from Pinus albicaulis, assembly GCA_034641835.2. Classification (NCBI taxonomy): domain Eukaryota; kingdom Viridiplantae; phylum Streptophyta; class Pinopsida; order Pinales; family Pinaceae; genus Pinus; species Pinus albicaulis. The sequence goes on along the minus strand of CM076570.1, from coordinate 760,860,309 downwards.
TCAAGAACATTGGTCAGATCGCTAGCCTCAAGAATGAACTAAGGACAATAAGGATAATAAGAGACGATACTGTGTCATCATATTTTGTAAGGATGTCTAGAATAAGAGATGAATTCCAAGCAATAGATGAGGTTGTGCGAAAAAAGGAACTCGTAATTGCCACTCTTCTAGGTCTACCAAAATCTTGGAGTGCTTTTGCATTAGGAATTAGCAGTTGGAAGGATACTCAACCTTCAAACAAATGTGGAATGCATGCAGCCAAGAAGAAGCCCAAATATCATTAGTAAACAACAAGAAGGAGGATTAAGAAGTCAACACATCTAATGCCTATTCAACTCATTACAAGAAGAAGGGAACCTTCAAGAAGTTCAAAGGACCAAAGAAGAAAGTTGACCTATCCAAAATTGAATATTACAATTGTCATAAGATGGGTCATTACAAAAATCAATGCCTTGAGAATCCAAGGAATAAGAAGAGAGATAGGGAACATGCAAATATTACCAATGAAGCTCCACCTAAGAAGAACAAGACTGGAGAATCGGAAGTCAAAGACTTATACTTCTAAGTCCTCTCTTACATATCCTTCTTAGTCTTGTATTGTTTTCCTTTATGTTTTGATTTCTAGAGTTTGTAGGTCTAATATGTTTTGTTAGAACATTTTCAAATTATTTTGATAAGTTGTAGGCATCCCTCAGAAAGATTGGTTTAAGAGGAAGCCTTCACCATTTTACCAAAAGAGAAGTATCTTGTTCCTTGTTTCCTTTTTTATGTTTGGTTTCCCTCTCATATCAATATTTGTTTGTATTATATGCTAATAACCTCTTTATTTTCCTTGGTTAGGAAAAGCTTGTAAAATACACAGAGGTTATGGAAGAGACTTCAAAGGAAGACTTGAATCAAGAAGGAAGTTTTGTTGCAAAGGAAGCTCTTCAAGAATTGATGCCGTACAAGGTTTATTAAAGAACAACTCAAGGTATGTCTTAGACTATAAGTTTTGTTATAAAGATCTCTTCATTTAAAAGGTATGCTCATTCTCTTTTGAAATTTGCTTTACATTACTGACATCTTTATGTCTAGGGTTTTGAATCTTAAATATTCTTGTTAGGGTGATTAATCATTTAGATTAAATCTACGCTCATCCAGCTAAGTATCTTTGCCAGCTATATGTGATACCACATGATCTTGAACCCCATCGAGAATCAGTCTCTTCGCCTTCGCCATCTCCTTCTTGTAGGCCTTCCACTAATCTAGATCCGTGGGTACAACCATCACGTTATTGATGTAGGCCTTGAGATCGTATTCATCTAGAAGACAATAAATCCTTGCCTTCCAGATCACGTAGTTGAGGCTCCGTCCAACCGATCCTGATCTCTCAGCCCTGCTGATGCCATCTCTACAAAAATGTCGAACTCCTCCTCTTCTCCTCTGCACAACCGCTGCTAGGCTCTACACAGTCCCTGTTGAAGTGGGCAAATATGCTCACAACTACTGCTGCTCTGCAGTGAGAAATCGAACTTCTAGGATAGAAGTTCCCTAAGGAAAGAATTCCCTCAGTGTGTGCTCTTCCTTCCTCCTCACACTATTTTTCTTTAGCAACTTGTTGCAAAATAACTGCGTCCTATCTGAAGATTTGCTCTACAAGAAAAGTGCTGCAGCTCCCTCTGCCTCTGATAATCTTAGATCTGGAAATTTTTTTCTCTGTCGACTCAGTCAGAGAAACAATTTTTCCTCAAAAATAGCCCTGTTGGCTAATGGACTGTGCAACCTCCTGGGGTTTCGAGCAGTTGCCTACACAGTGCCTCGAAGCTCCCTCTTTCCTTCTGCAATTGAGATCTTCTGCTTCTTATCTGTGCTCTGATACCATGTGAAAATTCCGTTACTTGGAATTTGTTAAATTTGTTTAATAATGGTGTTCTATGCTTGATGCATTTTTGCTTCAATCTTTCTTAGGCCCAATAAAAAATAGCAATCATATAAACTTGAAAGTAAAATGTTGATAGAACACAATAATAGATCAATAGAAGACAAGCCAAATATAGATCAGATTTACAATTCCTTATGTCCAACAAAGATATGAGATATTGTTGCGTTACGGCGGTCAACAGGATGCTTCACCAGCAAAGTCTTTCTCGGTTAGCCAACACTTTCATGTGTCACACCCACAACCCTCAAAGATAGCTCATCACAAGTCAATGCAAATCAAACCACAGACAATGTAGAAAAGTCAATGCAACAAACTAGGGCTTCGGTCAAACAACTCAGAATTCCTCGATTTTAGTGCCCAGCTGTACGGCCTCCTGAAATCGGAATTTCTGCAGAAGATTGAAGTCAAATGACCAAGGGTTGACCACGATCAACGCTGCAGGAGAAAAGCCCTAAACAGATCAGTGCAGAAAACAAAAAGCCCTAAACAGATCAGCATAGAAAACAAAAAGCCCTAAACAGATCAGCGCAAAAAATAGCAGCTTCGCTCCACATGTGTGAGGGGAAAAAGGCCTCCAAAGGCTATCGAACTAATTAGATCACAATGAGAGAATGTGTGATGAGATGATGAGAAAATGACCTCCAAGTCTCTCCAATTTATATTCATCAATGAGGGTGTGTGACACATCTCTTAGGCATGTGGGATAAATCTGGCCAACCTTGCACATGTGGAAAATAAATTCAAAATCAATGTTCTGCTCATCCGATCAAGATGATCTTTAGATCAATCTTGCACCTCTCCGAAAGAGGATTTGCAGTGCAACATGGAGTTTGGACCTAGTTGTCGAAAATTAACACTCCCTCTCAACTAGGGAGAACTCTATCTACCCACAAGTGCCATCCATCATGTACCAAACCAAACATCGTGCGTCATCCCACCGTAACTTGCTTTGTTGGCTCTTTATTTCAGAACAAAAGGTGAGTCACAAAGACATCACACATAGCTGACCCGAAGTCAGCTTAGAGGTAAAAACCTCTCTCGGACTCAAAAGAGTCTCATACTAACTCGAAGTTAGTTTACTGACCCGAAGTCAGTTTAGAGGATAAAACCTCATCATACTTGATCCTAGATCAAGGTGTTGGACATGTGCCATCCTAGACATAGAGAGTACGACAATCTTCGATGCATCCATCGGTCTTGCTATGGTCTCTGTCTACATTTCCCACTCATTGGCCAAATGAGAGGTACTTCCCATGAGTCTGAAACTCCATGGGTAGGATGCGTGCGAGGCACAAATCATAGAGAGGCGAACCAACTCAATATCATAACGGTGGGGTAGAAGCACAAGAAGGTTCGGCAAGCCTAGCCTCGTATGTGCTTATAGCTCCAAGAAGCTATCCCCAAGCCCCCTGGAGCTCCCAGAGCTCATAGTCCAACTCAAGCAGGACCCTTAGAAGAGGGTCTTTCCACGATTCCAAGCTTCTCACGGAAGGTTAGGAACTTGAACTTCCCCAGGGGCTTCGTGAGAATATCCGTGCCTACTCATCAGTTCCTATATGATCGAGCCTTATGGCGCCTCGCTGTACCATATCCCGGATAAAGTGGTACCTGATATCAATATACTTGCATTGATCGTGGAACACGGGATTATCAGAAAGATGAATCCCACTCTGGTTATCACAAAGGATAACGATGGTATCTAGCACATGCCCAAACAACTCACTGAAGAGCTTTCGCAACCAAACAACTTCACAACAGGCCATACTCGCTGCAATGTATTCGGCCTCAGCGGTGCTCAAAGCTACTGACTTCTGCTTCCTGCTCATCCAAGATATCGAAGCAGACCCCAAGGTGAAGCAACATCCAGAGGTGCTCTTGCGATCCACCACACTGCCAACTCAATCGACATCAGTATATCCATGGAGTGTCAAACTCCCGGCAGTGTATCTCAGCCCATGGTTGATTGTGCCTCGAAGATATCTCAACAGATTCTTGGCACCAATCCAGTGAATGTGATGAGGATCAACCATATGTTGACTCAAAGTGTTCACTGCAAAACATACGTCCGTACAGCAGTTCACTAAGAACATTAGGGCCCCCACGAGTTGTCGATACTCGGTAGGATTTGCTAGCACAGGCCTAACAACGTTTCCACTCAAATTCTTAAAGTTGAGTTCCATCGATGTTGACACAGACTTACAGTCCACCATACCAAATCTTTCCAGCCTGGCCTCAGCCAGACCTCTAAGCCTAGGAAGTAGTGCATCAGTCCCAGGTCTTTCATCTCAAACTCGAAAGCTAGCTCCCTCTTACACTGATGAATGAGAGGGTTAGCACCTGTCAGGAAGAGATCGTCCACATAGAGAACCAAAATGAGAGGCCTTTCTCTATCAACCTTAAAATAAAGGTTCGGATCAGCGTTACTTCGAATGAAGCCCAACTTCATCAGGTAGCTATCTATCCTCTCGTACCAAGCCCTGGGGCCTTGCTTCAACCCATAGAGGGATTTCTTCAACCTGCATACATGGGTATCTCTATCTCGGACTTCAAACCCCAAAGGTTGCTCCACATACACCTCTTCCTTTATAGATCCATGCAAAAAAGTGGTCTTCACATCTATTTGATGTAGACTCCATCCTTGCGTAGAGCAAGGGCAATAATAGATCAGATGGTGGTATAGTGGGCCACAGGTGCAAATATATCATCATAATCTATGCCTTCTTTTTGAGAGAAGCCTCGGGCAACGAATCTTGCCATGTACTTTTCAGCACTTCCATCAGTTCCATGCTTGATCTTATAGAGCCATTTCGAGGTGACAACAAATTTGTCCTCTGATATTGGGACCACTTCCTAGACATCATTCTTCATAATGGACTCATATTCTTCGTGCATAGCATCCTTCCAAACTTAATGCTTTACGACTTCTTCAAATGTTCTAGGCTCAGATTGTACTATCGTACTCATGGCTGCTAGATACCCTTGGTATCTCTTCGACTTCTTGCTTTCATGGAGTGTCCCCATGACAAACCAGATCAGGTCTTAAGTGTATTTCAATAAGGTTGGGTCAACTCCCTCTTACTTCGATAGATGATAGGGTCATTATAGCTGCAATTTTATGCCTTGACAGTAGCTCCTTCTGGATATATAAAAGGAGTGACCTTGCCAGAATGTAACCAAGGTCATGATCATGGAGCTTCCATGCATCCTTTCAAATAGCAAGGATATATCTGAGCCTTTGTTAATAGATTCATTAGGTCATTCTGTCGAGAATTGTGTACCTCCTTTTGATGACATGAGTCACGTGATTATCTAGCATACAGTGAGCAACAGACTTCTAGGAAGCTGAAGAATCGATGAGGTTCTTCTTTAATCTGGTTGGCTGAATCTTTTTAGACTTTAGGGGTGAAGTATCCTTTGACAAAGATAGAAAGTTTCACGTGTTGTGGCACAAAATGTCTAGGCACCGCGACAACGACTCAGATCGGGGGCTGTCACCCTGATCCCCAATCTCTCTATTTAAGTTGTCTCCTTATAACAGACTAAGGGGGGTAGACCCTATGGAAATGGAATGAAGGAGAACTTGTTGGGAACCAACCAGTTCGTGAGACACAGTTAAACAACCAAATACTTGTAAAAGATCTAGAAAGATTAAATGATTCGATTGAATTGGAAAGATTGATACCTGTGCCTTATGGAGTCAACTATCCTGCTAAGGAAATTACAACCAAGTACTTGATGAGAAACTGCTGCTATGCAATGCAGAATGTAAGGAAAATGATTTGAAGGAGCGAGATGAAACAAGCTTCGAAGATGATAGGTGATAAAAAGCCTAAAGCACTTAGGTTATAAATAATCTGATCTAACCACTAAGTACTTAAGCGAGAGTGTCAATTATGAAGATGCCAAAATTACTCAATTAAAAGACATATAGATTCACAATAGAGTTCTCAAAATCAGATATCGATCACACTTACTTGAAAATATTTCCCAAACATTAGTATTCAATAAACATCCAATAATTCAAGTAAATGAAACAAAAGTTAATTAAACATTAGGCAATTTTAATTGATAGAACACGTTCCAAAAAACTTAGATGCCAATGATTATTAAACCCAACTGAAGCATATGCAATTTACTAGCACTTAAATTTCAGTAAACACTTCATCAAGTAATTTATGGATTAAATGATATTCTTAAAATAATGCAAATCCAAAAAATTAAATTTTCTCCTATAGTCAAGCTTAGGATATATTTTTCAGCAAGATTTCAGATCTGAAATATAAATTGCAGCAGTAATTTAAATCATAGATCAACAAACAAACGATACCAGCACCAATGCCCAAAATGACTAAAAATAGTAAAAATTGTTGAACTTGAAGAAAAATCAATTTTTAGGGCTTGATTTAGAGAAATTTAAGATCTGATATTTTTATTGCAGCAGTGAAACAGTGATAGATCAGCAAGGTGATACTGCCCAAAATCGTTGCCAAATACTTCGAGAAATAGCAAAAAATATATTAAAACTTGAAAATTTCAATTTTAAGGCTTTAAGAGAGTTTGATTCAGTAATTTTCAGAACTGATAAGTTTGTAACAACAGTAAATTGATAACAGATCAACAAATTGAAAATACTGAAAATGATCCTCACTATGTCTAAAAATAGTAAGTTTAGCCGAAAAAATTGAAAATTCAAAATTTTTAGACCTTATTTAGGATAATAATAAGAAATGTTCAGATCTGATTTTTCACAGTTATGCAGTAATTTCCAGCAAGCTTTAAAATCGGGTCTAGGCAAAATTAAAGATGCCCAAATGGCCAAAAATTCTGAAAATGAAGATTTTGCAATTCTAAACAATTTTGACCATATAAAATGTGTTTTTAGGGCCTAATTATTTGTGATTTTTTTGCTGTAATAAAATCTGTAGAAAATAGGGGTTTAGAGATCAAACCCTTAGTCCAAGGCTTTGAAGATCCCACTGTTGAAAATTCTTGAAATTTTGGGATAATGTTGCTGCTTGAAAATTAAAATTTTGGAGACCAAAATCCTGTAAAAATAGCCTCAAAAGCCTATACGTCCTCAAGGGTCTAGATTTGGTTCAGATCTGAAGATTTTCTTGGTTGATTTTTCAGATCTATTCCTGCAAACAAATATTGAGCTCAAATCTTGCCCTCCAGGGTCTAGATCTAGCTCAGATTTGAAGATTTCCTTAGCTGATTTTTCAGATCTGAAGATTTCCTTGGCTGATTTTTCAGATCTGAAGATTTCTTTAGTTGATTTTTTAGATCTAATCCTGCACAAGTGAAAAAAGAAACCCAATACCCAATATGTACAAAAATAGTAAAAATCCTAAAAACCCAAATGTTAGAATTCAAAATTATGTTACAAAACTTCAGATCTGCACATGTAAATTACAGATCTATACAATATATTTACAGATCTATGCACAAGAGTTGCAGATTTATCAGATCTGAGGAGTATAAGTCTGACTTCACTCCCAGATCTAAAGATCTAAGGCTCTTACTAGTCAGATTTAACTTTAAATTAAAAAAAAAATTAAGATAATTTTTTTTATTCAGGCACAAGCTCTAGAAAGACCCTGCAAAAAATATTCCGTAAGATAACCTTAGAAATTAGGAAACAATGGGCTTTTTCAAATTTTCTCAGATTTTCTGAAATCTGAGAGTTGGCTGATCTAACTGAAGATTTCCCCAAACGCTCAAATCTTGAATAATGATCTTTGCACACTTAGATCTGAATTTTAGATTGATAGAGATTTTAAAAAATAGCCATGAGACCTTTCAGAAATACATATAACTAATATTTTTGTCAAATCAAAATGCAATTTAAGAAAACCCAGAAAACTGCACAAGATACCTGTATGCAGATCAATCCGTAAAGGCCATCAACTATCAAATGCCAATAAAAGTAGCAGAATTTAGAGACAATATCACCACATAGATCTGGAAAAGGAACACCAAATTTTTTAACCCCAAAGTTTTTATGCTTTATTGATAAAAAAATTACCAGAGCTTCTGAGAACAAGTGCACGATCCAAAGATCGGATGCCAATAACATACAAAGACCTCTAATTTATAAGATAAAATCTCCAACGGCTAGTTCGGTTGATCCATGTCAAAATAATCTCGACTGTCGAAAAAGATTTAATTATCTTTTAATCTGGACCGTCGAAATTATAATTTTGAGGAAATTCGAATTTATCATTTAATTCCATTTTAATTAACTCAAAAATAATATTTTTGAGTTAATTACCTCAAAATTTTGACTTTGACTTAACCACCAAGGCCCAAGGGTCCAAAATTTCTTGAAATTCTCAATATTCCCTTGGCCTAGGACCTTTAAAAATTTATTTTTTAAGGACCCACGAATTTTGCCTATGAAGAATTTTAACTCACCTAGGACTTAAAATTAATTAAATTTCTGGCTTAGAATTTTTAATTTAAATTGGCCAGAAAATTTAATTAATTGACCGAGAGGGGAATTAATTATTTTTCCAACCCTCTTTACATAAGATAAATACATTTAGACACATAAAGGGGGAATACCCATTCGCGATAGACCTTAAAACAGCTACCCAATTCTGCGACTCAAAACATGATCTAGTAGACCAAGTAGCTTGTAATAAAATAATCTAGCCAATTAGCTAGGATTATTCCCAAACTACTTTTACAAAGACTCGATAGAAAACACTAGGTCTGACTTAGCATCTTGATGACAAAATCCACCCTAGCTTTGGGGTGAGGCTGGAGGGGAAAACTCTGTCGATCACTTGTGTCGAGAAACACAAATGAATCAGTGAGACAAAAAACCTCCTAAGATAGAAATCATCACCAAAATACTAGGCTTACCTAGGTTGTTACATACATTGTGGTCTTACTTAGATCATTTATATCATAAACATGCAGAATGGGTTTACATCATTTATAAAACTGTCGACTGATGATGAAATTTGAATGGCGTGAACATGTCGAACATGATGAATCCCATTTAAAAAAATGGGGGTGTACTGCTATGGGGTCGTTGACAAAGTGTGGTCAACACCGCGGAACCTTTCAAAAGATGGGATAACCAGATTTTACATCTGTCTTGTTTACATCTTTAATTGTGAACAAGACTATCAATTTACAGAGGTTACAATCATATCACCATAGCCATTGGAATGTTGAATAGACAACTATACATAAGATGAAATCACACATAGAAAGGGCTGATGACATATATACAGGGATCTGTCCTTGATTGATAGGTCCATGATTTCATAATGGTCTGTGTTCCACTCCCTCTTGCAATCTGAATAGTTGTATCAACCATGCTAAGAGTAGGTAGATCTTAGCAAAACCACTGGTAGAATTTACTAGACCACTTCCTTTATTAAGATGGTCATTGATTCTCTTGACCATAAGACAATAGACAGCATTCACTAGAGAGATCATTATCCTTTATCAAGTATGAACACAGTCCTGACTTTCAAGAGGAGGTAATCATGGTGCCATTGTCCTTTAAGAGAACAGAGACTGCTACACCTCATCAAGATAAAATCTTCAAATTGAGCCACCATCTTTGCTATATATTTTCAATAATAGCCTCCCAGGTCATATAAAAAGTCTGAAGACTTACATTCAACTGGGCTATGATACAAAATTGTCTGACAGTCATTGATGTATCACTATCTGCTTGATCTGAAGCTATGACTTTATACTGTATACCACTATTGACACCTTTGACATATTTGATAATTCTGATAGAACAGTAGCCATACAAAATTGGTGTGAGTTCTAATCTGCCCTGGTACACTTCCTCCAACAGATTGGAAACTTTCACATATGATATATATATATATATATGAGCCCAAAAATAAACAATAGTTTGTTCTAGATGATAAACCCTGCGCTTATATGAATGAACTTGCTGGTGTGGCCTCGAAATAGGTGATAAATGCGAGCATAGCCAACAAGGTGTAACGACCCAACTCGAATTATGGAACATAGAAATATTAGCATGCATATGAGACCTGCATATGATAGCTACATATGCAGGTATCACGTGTATGACACTAGTACATGCACTAAGCAATTATGAAAAGAAACTCGGTGTAGAGTAAGGAGTGAATTATTGAAGTATTGAGTAACTCCCTAATTCACCATAATATAATGAAAACTAATACTTTGTTAAAAAAAAATTAAAAACATTGACTTATGCAAATAAATGATGATATTTTAATAAATCCAAGATATTTAATAAATAATAATATTTTAATAAAACCAAGATATTTATTAAATAATAATATTTTAATAAAACCAAGATATTTATTAAATAATATTATTTTAATAAAACCAAGATATTTATTAAATAATAATATTTTAATAAATCTGGGATATTTATTAAAATATAATATTTTAAGATATTTTTCAAAGATATTTATTAAAAGATCATATTCTAATAAATATTAGGAATGGAGTTTGTGTATAAAAAGGAGAAGAGGGGTAAACTTGATGGGCATGGGTAGTGAAGGGGAAAACTGACCCGGACGCTGTCAGAGGAGTTCTAACTGCGTGGTTCATGAGCAGTGAATTCGAGAGTTCTAATAGAGTTATGGAATGCTCTCGATTGTTATAGGAGTTTTGGGCACAGGGGCCAGAAGACTTGTCTTTTGGATCTGGGGACCGGAGAGGTTGACCTCAGATAGGCTGGGAGGAAAACGATGGTTTGGTGACGGAAGCTGGAGCCATGGCAGATCAGGGACATCTTCAAACACGGTGCCAGGTAAGTATTAATTAGTCAATTGATATATATTCTGTTCAAAAATCCAACTCTGTTGGCAAGGTCCCAGGCTACCTAGGCCTGTTACAAACTCAATACTGACTCAAAACTCATCATTACTAGCATCGCTTATTACAATTCCCCGTAGGGCGTGGAATCTGGGTACAAGAGAAAGATGATGAGAAGTAGAAGTAGAGTTTAAAAACTCTGTTGAACTGATGATGTCTGATGGTACAAGTGTCCTCTGGTTCATGCTTGGGCATGGAGTCTTCACATAATCATCAGGTGCCACTCCAGTGGTCAACAAGGGGCAAAGATAGTAGACTGGAGGAAGGTTTCCAGATCTAGGGAGTGCAAGGTAGAGAAGACATCGAGAGTCACAGAGAGGCTGCGCAGTGCCATGCAGAGGCAGTGCAAAGCTTCAGAGGGAGTTCGCTATTTTGCTGGGAGACGGTCGAGATCTAGTGCCGGTAGCGAGGGTGTGAGTCCGGAGGGCGAGAGAGTCGAGTTTCCAGTCAACATGAGATTAGAAAGAGGAGTGATGCAATTGCTAGAACTGTGACGTTTGGACTGCATAGGTTGATGTTGTTACTGTGTAGGGCAGCTCTTCTCTAGTCCAGATCAGTGCCGGATTGCCCATGACAGTGTGAGATTTTCTCACTAACTCTTTCGTTAATATTTCTCTGTATCGGATAGCCAATTTGGGCATCCAACGATTTGTACTCAAATTACTACTGCATAATAATAAAACCCTTAGCTGCTGCACCGGTTTTCCCAAGTTGGGTTTTTTCCAAGGACGATTGTCCAAAAGTAATGGTGTACTTGTGTGTGTGTTTCTATCTTTCCTGCGTTGTATTTTCCGCAGTATTTTATGTTGTGTAGGCTGCAGTGTATTTGATTTCAATATTTACTATGTAATGCCGTAAATAATTTGTTCAGTAATTAACAAATAGGATAAATCTAATCAGTTGCTGCAGTAGGATTTCATTAGTGAAGTTTTCACATTCCTTAGTGCTGTAGCCTCTTTGATGAATAATAAAATGACTGTATTTTTCAGCTAGTGGGTGATGCAATTTATTTTCATGTTCCTTATTATTTTCTGAGCATAATAATTTATAAAGTTGCACTGTAACACAAAATTGCACCTACAGCCATAGACCTTCAAACCATTTGACAAAATGTATCACTGAAATGCTCAACCAAAACCCACAAATTTATTGGAAAAGCTAAGCTACCTCCATTAGGAATATTACAAAGTCTATTTAAATTTTAGACATATATTTTAAGATTTGTAATTCCCATACCAGATTCTTATTTTCTTAATGATGTATATGCATTGCGTGTGCCAGTATGCCAAGAAGTCTCCCAGATATGGTGCATGCCAAGCATAGATTAACATTTTCTACTGCAAAGATGTTTTGCTTGTTTAGATTTTTCCTCTTCATCTTGCTTTTACTATAGTTTATTGAGACATGTATGTTCAGATTTGCAGTTCCATACCAGTCTTATTTTCTTTATAGTCCTTTTTAAGTTTGCTATCGGTTAAAAATGTGCAATGAATTCATAGATAAACTGATTACATTGTATTTACTGGCCAGTTCTTTTACATCTGACCATATGATATAGTTCATTCTGCAATTCACATATACTGTGATCTAGTTCATGATGCTCTTCTGTATATGCTGCATGTCAATAGAGTCATCTGAGAATGATCTTTCACTTCACAGTTATTGAGTAATTAGTTGAAATTGTATTGCATTCTATCATTGTCTGTAGGTAAAAGTACAATAGCTACAATGCTTGCATTCTAATAGAATTAACTGGGAATGATCTTTAAATTCATGTTATTGAGTGAATTATTAAGATTGTACCAGATGCTATATTTGTTTGCAGGAAAAAGTACAACAACTGCAATGCTTGCATTTGTGTTATGCAGCTTAGGAGATGATATCACTGCTATAATAGGTGCTAAAATTCCACAGGTACCAACCATAGCTGCAAAAGAGTTTGAAATTTTCAATAAAATCACTTCTTTCCATATTTTTGGTTGATCCATGTTAATACTGCTTATTAGTACCCGAATCAAAGCATTGATTATAAGGAGCTAAGTTGCGTAAAACTTGGAAATGGGTATCAATTTTGGAATGGGAACAACCTTCAATAAATGACCAAATATGCCAAGAGATGCAAGCTTAAACAATGCCAATGATTTTCCAATGATGAGATATGCTTGTAAATTGGTTATTAGGCCAAGATTATGTTATTTTACCACTGTTGTAGGTGAAATTATATGGCTGTAGCAAACATATCAGATCTAGAAAACACCCCACAGTCCACAAAAATTTCACTTATGTACGTCCACTTTAGATTAATTTTCAATGCCTTAGACAAATTATTTAGTGAATTTAGGCTTGATTTAGATGCACTTAAATCCCTGAACATACTGTTGTCACTAAATGTTTCAGAAATCAAAATGAGAACAGTGACAAGAATGAAGGGTTAGAGGGCAAACCAAGAGACCTAGTGGCCTTGTAGATGACTAGAGAGGCTCCCAATGAACTTGACAACCTGCAACCACCAAGTTAGATCTAGAATTGCTGCAAAACCCAAATGTTAGAGATGAAATATTAAATCAATGACCGAATAATGGCTGAATGAGGGCTAGAATGAGAGGCTAGGGTTAGGAAACCCCAACACTAGGGCTAGAAAGGGCCAATGAAAGGCTGGAAAGGGAAAGCAAGGGCAACGATGAGGGAGAAGAGGCCTAATAAGGTCACGACCAAGTAGGAGAAGCCCTTAAGGGTTGACGTCAAGCCTCAAAGGCTGATGTAGGGCAATGAAATGCCCTTTTAGGGCATGCGACTAAGAGTTAAGCCCCTTAGGAGCTGCGGCTAGGGCTTGAAGGGGGACTGAGGGCCAAAGGAGGCTCCCCAAGCCAACGTCAAAGGAAAAAAAGGGAGGTCGTGTTAAAAAATCAGAAAGGCAAAAAGATTTTGTTATGTTGATAATTACTTCTGATATCTGTTGATATTTTGTGCATTTGGGGTAGCATCAGTTGTGCTCTAGGTCCCAAATTTTGAGGAAGGACTAGAGTTCACCTGATTTACAAGACCCAGAAATGGATTTGGGAAATTTCATCTGGTTTAGGAGATATTAAATTAATTGATTATTTTAATGTATTTCCCAAGTTAAAACTCAGGAAAATAAAATAATTAAAGTGAATTTAATTAAACATGTGATAAAATTGTCTTAAGTCACATGGATCAAGCATTCTTTTAATCTTAGCCATTGATTAAAGATTTAATCTTGGCCGTTGATTTGTCAACAAGAAAAGTATAAAGGAAAGGCTTGGGGTCATTTGTAAAGACACAGAGGCAGAGCACTGAAGCTAAGTCGAGATTCTAGGGCAGGGTTTGCTAAGAATACTCAGAAGTGTTTCAGCTGCAGAGTGGGGAATTTAGACCAAGGGGATGATTTGATCCCAGGGTCTAGAATACACAAGAGGTAGAGAACAACTCAAGGACAGCGCAGAGGAAGGCAACAGTAGTAGAAGTAGCAAGGACAATGTAATTTTCAGGAAACCCTTCAGGGGTTACACAGAGACCCTTAGGGGTAGCGTAGTGACTACGTCACCCATTCTGGGGGTGTGCTGGGCCCTTCCGAGTAGCACCGAGGGTTTGGAGCCCATCCAAGGGGCCATCCAAGGCCGATGCAGAGGCTTTCACGTGGGCTTCGTAGGCCGACGCAAGGTACTTGACAGCGCCGGGGTTTCTAGGCCCTAATCTTGGCTGAGTTCTGTAAATCCCGGTTGAGGGTGTGGATCATTCATTATTTTGGCCCTAGATCGACAAGTGAGCTGTAGATCTAGCATTATCTCTGTCGGGTTTTCCAGATTTGGAACTTAGATATGTGTATTTAGAAATATTCTTAATAATAGAACCCTGCAGCAGCCAGAGACCGGTTTTCCCACCTTGGGTTTTTCCGGGGACTATTTGTCCAGAAATAACTGTGTCACTTTGTCAATGTGTGCATGTGCTTATTCTAGATCTGAATTGGTAGAGATCTGTTATGTGTTTTGCTTCGATTTTAACTTGAATTTATTCATTTAATAACTTGTATAAGTAGGAGGAGCTTAACCGGATTAACGGTAATAATTTCTGCATAAGATATAAGATTCAGAAATTTCTACATGGTATTAGAGCATTTGCAGATCTGAAGGGACAACGCAGTTGATAGGAAGGGAGGATCTGGCATGAACCAAAGAAAGGGTTCACGCAGTCAAAAGGACTCACGCAATCCTCCAGAGCACGTAGAAATGCAGAGGGAACATGACATGAAGGTGCTGGCATCTAGACTGGAGGAGGATCTTGCGTGTGTCAAGCACAACTCCTCCAGATGTTTGGTATATTGACAGTGGAGCATCTTCTCATATGACGGGGGTTCGAGAATGTTTTTCGAGCTATCAAGAAGAGCAGATGAATTTCCAAATAACTATGGGAAATAAGGCAAAATGTACCCCCATCGGGAGAGGTACCGTAACTTTTCAGACGGAGGATGGCCACAAGATTTGAGCCACGTATGTTTTGCATGTACCAGGGTTGGGGATGAACTTAGTCTCGGTGTTTCAAATTCAGAACAAGGGCTATGACGTGTACTTTATTCAAGATAAAGTATATGTCAAACATCCTAACTGGAGCAAAAAGGCACAAATCAGAGTAAGGAGTCACAAGCTGTATAAGCTCCAGCTTGAATCTCCGGTGGCCTTGATCGACAGTACGAACGATAGAGATCTGAATGAGTTGTGGCACAGAAGGATGGGGCATCTACATCATGGAACCTTGGGGATTCTCAAAAATATTGTCATAGGGGCTCTTGAACTCAGCACAATGAAAGACGACGTTTGCAGAGGATGCGTACTAGGGAAGTACACTAAGGCAACATTTCCAAGAAGCAACAACAGTGCCAAAGGTGTATTAGAGTTAATACACTCTGACATTTGCGGTCCGATGTCTACAAAAACTCTCAGTGGGGCAAAATATTTTGCCACCTTCATTGATGATTATTCCAGGAAAACTTGGATCTATTTTCTGAAGACCAAAGATGAAGTCTTTAATCTGTTTAAAGATTTCAAAGCATTGGTGGAGAACTCTACAGGAAAGAAGATCAAGAAGTTAAGGTCAGATAATGGTGGAGAATATATCGATAAAGACTTCAGAAATTTCTGTGCACAAGAAGGCATCAAGAGAGAATGGACAACTGCTTACAATCCAAAACAAAATGGAGTTGCAGAACGGAAGAATCAGACCATAATAGAAGCTGGAAGGGAAATGCTGTACGACCAGGAAATGCCCAAATTCTTATGGTCAGAGGCTTGCAACACAATAGTCTATATTCAGAACAGAGTTCCAAATAGGGCTTTGGGGAAGGTGACTCCTGAAAGTGTGTTCACAGGCATCAAGCCAGAAGTGAGCCACATCAGGATATTCGACAGCATAGCATACTGCCACGTTCCAGAGGAAAAGAGGAAGAAGTTGGATCGAATTGCTGAAAAGGGTTTTCTGATGGGCTACAGTGAGAATGAAAAGGCATACCGCGTCTATATTCCAGAGAGCGGGAAAGTCGTGGTAAGAAGGGATGTACAATTCCTGGAGGAGGAAGCCTTTAGGAAATCTCGAGAGATGGTCACATATACGCAGATTGAGGAAGATCCACTGGTATAGTCTCAACAACCTTTGGAGGAGAGGTCTAGTGCCTCTCCAAGGCACAATTGTTCTGAGGTCCAGTGCCACTCCAACAGATTCTTAGAGATGCAGAAAGACTTGTTGGAACACGTAGAGAAGGGAAGAGGATAAGGAAACAACCTGACAGATATTAGGCGCTGGTAGCTCATGTTGGAGAGCCCTCTACCTTTCGGGAAGCAACTCAACATCAGGTATGGGTAGATGCCATGGTAGAAGAGTATAGCTCCATCATGACAAATGATGATTGGGAAGTTGTCCCTAGACCACAGGACAGATCTGTTGTAGGATCTAGGTGGATCTACAAGATCAAATATGCTGTAGATGGCGGCATAGAGAAATTCAAAGCAAGATTTGTAGCAAAGGGGTATGCCCAAAAACCTTTGCTCCTGTAGCACAGTACTCTTCTATTAGATCCATCATCTCTTTGGCAGCGCAGATGGGATGGGAGATTCCCCAGATGGATGTCAAGACTGCATTCTTGAACGGTGTGATAGAGGAGGAAGTGTACATAGAGCAGGCAGAGGGCTTCGAGACACATGAGATTTAAGACTCATGTTTGCAGACTTAAGAAAGCCTTGTATGGCTTGAAACAAGCCCCTAGGGCATGGTATGGTCGAATTGATGGCTACTTGCAGAAGATCGGGTTTGTCAAGAGTGACATAGATCCCAATTTGTACTACTTTAGAGTAGGAGATGAGCCACTTATTCTTGTTCTGTATGTGGATGACTTGTTTTTGATTGGGTCATCCAAGCTCAGCAAGGACTGCAAGGAGAATATGGCAACATAATTCGACATGAAGGACCTGGGACGGATGCACTATTTTCTTGGGTTAGAAGTTTGTCAACAGGAAGGGGAAGTCTTCCTAGGACAAGGATGATACACAACAGTGATTCTGAAAAGATTCCAGATGGAAGACTGTAGACCCATGGCCATGCCAATGATCACTAACTGGAAGAAGATAGACACATCAGAGGATGATGAGGCCGATACCACACTGTACAAACAACTCATCCGGTCATTAATGTATCTGGTCAACACGAGACCAGACATTTGTTATGCAGTGAATACCCTCAATCAGTTCATTGTGGAGCCAAGGAGGGCTCACTGGGCAACAACCAAACATATTCTCAGATACTTGAGAGGAACAATCGAGTATGGGCTAAAGTACACCAAGGGAAATGGAATCCAGTTGAGTGGGTTCACAGATGCAGACTGGGCTGGAAGCACAGTAGATCGGAAAAGTACCGGTGGGTACTGTTTCAGTCTCGGATCAGGAATGACCTCCTGGTGTAGCAGGAAACAGAAGTCCGTAGCACTGAGCTCAGCCGAGGCTGAGTAAATGGCAACAAGAACAGATTCGTGTGAGGCCATATGGCCCCGCAAATTAATCTTGAACTTACTCAAGAAACGAATAGAGCTGGTCAGAATCATGTGTGATAATCAGAGTTGCATCAAGCTCTTTGAAAATCCTGTGTTTCATGACCAGTCGAAGCACATTGACATTCGGTGTCACTTTATCCGGGACTATGTTCAGAAGGGAGCAGTACAGTTGCGATACACTCTTACAGGTGAACAATTGGTAGATATCCTCACAAAGGCTCTGAGTAAGGTCAAGTTCACTTACTTCAGAGAGAAGATGGGGATGGTCGAGAACCCCTTCCACTAGAGGAAAGGGTGGTCTTCATAAGAAGAGGGAGCTGCAAAGACGGAGGTTGCAAAAGGGAAGACAGAGTCACGGCGCAACACAAAATGGCACAGAATGGCAGTAGTAGTGCAGAGTTGAATGGCAGGAGGCCAATCTTCAGCAGCACATAACCAGTGCCCAAAATCATGTAATTCATAAGTGTGATGTATTGTTAGAGCACACCCTTTATGCTAAGAGGGAGTGTGGAGATTTTGTGTATTTGGGTTAGCATTAGTTGTGCTCTAGGTCCCAAATTTTGAGAAGGACTAGAGTTCACTTGATCTACAAGACCCAGAAATGGATTTGGGAAATTTCATCTGGTTTAGGAGATATTAAATAATTAATTATTCTAATGTATTTCCCAAGTTAAAACTCAGGAAAACAAAATAATTAAAGTGAAGGTAACTCCCACTAAACAAAGGATGAAATTGTCTTAAGTCACACTGATCAAGATTTCTTTAATCTTTAGCCATTGATTAAAGATTTAATCTTCGACCATTGATTTGTCAACAAGAAAAGTATAAAGGAAAGGCTTGGGGTCATTTGTAAAGACACACAGAGGCAGAGCACTGAAGCTAAGTTGAGATTCTAGGGTGCGGTTGCTAAGAATACTCAGAAGTGTTTTAGCTGCAGAGAGGCGAATTTAGACCAAGGGGATGATCTAATTCCAGGGTCTAGAATACACAAGAGGCAGAGAAGAGATCAGCTCAAGGACAGCGTAGAGGAAGGCAGCAGCAGCAAGGACAGCGTAATTTTTAGGAAACCCTTCAGGGGTTATGTAGAGACCCTTAGGGGCAGCGTAGTGACTGCGTCACCCATTCTGGGGTAACGCAGTCCCTTCAAGAGCAGCGCTGAGGGTTTGAAAGCCATCCAAGGCTAACGCAGAGGCTTTCAGGGGCTTCAGAGGCTGATGCAAAGCCTTTCAGGGGCAGCGTTGGGGTTTCTAGGCCTAAATTTGGCTGAGTTCTGTAAATCCCGTTGAGGGTGTGGATCAATCATTATTTTGGCCCTAGATCAGCGAGTAAGCTGTAGATCTCGAGTTTTCTCTGTCGGGTTTTCCAGATCTGGAACCCAAAGTTGTGTATTCAGAAATATTCTTTAATAATAGAACCCTCTAGTAGCTAGAGACCGGTTTTCCCGCATTGGGTTTTTCCGGGGACTATTTGTCCAAAAATAACTGTGTCACTTTGTCAATGTGTGCATGTGCTTATTCTAGATTTGAATTAGTAGAGATCTATTATGTTTTTTGCTTCGATGTTAACTTGAATTTATTCAGTTGATAACTTATCTAAGTAGGAGGAGCTTAACTGGATTAACATTAATAATTTCTGCATAAGATATAAGATTTAGAAATTTCTACAATATCTTGGTGTTCTTATTAGCTTTCTTATGTTCTTCTTTTATCTTTGTTTCATCAAGCAATCGTCAAATCAAAACAAGAAGATCAACTACACCAGATGTAGGCACTCAGCCAGGGCTAAAACTCCTCTATAGGGGAAAACCTAGTCAAACTCTTCCACTAGAAAATTTAAGTTTAGATAGACCAAGACCTTAGACCAAAAAACTTTTCTCACTCCACCATGTTAGTCCTCAAATTGTCCTTCCTGTTGATTTTGGGGTAGCATCGGATGTGCTCTAAGTCTCAAAATTTGCAGAGAGGCTTCAACACATGTATTCCAAATAACCCATAAATTGTTTGGAGAAATTCCACCCGGATTGTATTTTTAATAATTAATTAATTTTAAAGGGACCCTAAGTCTGAACTTAGGAAAATAAAATAATTAAAGGGAATCAATAGAATATGGGTGTGAATGTTCTAGAAAAGACGGATCAAGTCAAAAGTTAATCTTAGCTGTTGATTAGAGATCTAATCTAGGCTGTTGAAGTTTCAACGAGAAGACTATAAGAATGGCTTGAAGGGTCATTTGGAAAATACATTTGGCGGAGTAAAGATCAAGATATCGATTTCTTTAGTGAGCAGTGCTCAGAGAGAAACTTTGATTGAGAGAGATTTTGCAGAGAGGGGCAGTAATTTCGGTTGGAAGGATTCTTGAGCCAGAGAGTGCATAGCAGCAGAGACAGAGAGAGCCACAGAGGCAGCGCAAAGCCAGTGATGCAGTGACTGCGCAGAGCCTGAAGGGAAGTCGTAATTTTGCTAAGGAGACAACGTTGGGCCAGTGCCAGATCCCAAAGATATTTTCTGGAGGCTAGAAGGCATCGCCCCCGCAGTCGCAGCTAGCGCACGTAGGCAGCCGTAGCCGTGATGCGTACACCGTGCGTAGTGACATGCCCATCGCGTAGAGGCAATGCGTGTGGTAGTCCTGGGCTTTGGTCGCTAATAGTGTCGGGTTCCCGTGATGGAGTGAGATTTGTCCCACAAGACTTATTCCGTTCGCTCTACATGATTTGACGGATGTGTCAATCATAGATTTGTACTTAGAAATATTTACTGCATAATATACAAACCCTCAGCTACTGCATCGGTTTTCCCGCATTGGGTTTTTCCGGGGACATTGGTCCAAAAATATCCGTGTCAAATGCATGTGTGATCTATTCTTGTCCAGTTTTGTTTCAGCACTTGTATTTCTTCCGCAGTTTATTTGTGTAGGTTGGAATGTGATGTATTCAGTGTTTGTCGTAGTAAACTGCAAATACATTGTTAAGTTAAAATTAACAATTAGGTGAATATCTTCTAGTTGCTACAATAGAATTCCAAAGGTTAACAGGATTTTCACATGGTATCAGAGCTTGTTTAAGCTGAGTGCAGGAGGAGCAAAGAACAGATCCAAAAAGATTCAGCGTTGGTGAAGCTTGGATTAAAGAGCTACGTAAGAAGCAGATTGATCTCTCTGTTGATTGCGCAGTCCAAGCCAGGAGGGTTAGACCGGCAAGGAAAATCTCTCTCCGAGTGAGTCGACAGAGAGGTAGGATTGTTCCAGATTGCTGTTTGTCCAAGGCAAAGGGAGAAACGCAACAAATCTACGCAAATCAACAATTGGAGGGACACAATTTGTTGCGCAACAGTGATTGCTGGCGCAGAAGCGTCAGGAAGAGTAGCTGAGAGACATTTTGGTCATTTCTTACCTCAGAGAGTTTCTTGCCCAAGAAACTCAAATTTCCCATGCAGTAGCAACAGATTTTGTGGCTTGCTCCAATAGGGAGTGCTTAAAGCCAACTATGCAGAGGGTGAGAGGCAAAAACTCGACAGTAGTTGGGTGAGATGGCCACCAGTGGATTGCGTGACCAAGACCGGTTGGAGGGAGCCTCCAACTACGTAATGTGGAAGGTAAGGATTTCCTTCCTTATGGATGAGCATGACCTCAAACACTTTATCGACAGTGCTCAGGCTGAACCGGTGGATGCAACACCATTAAGGGCCTTCAAGAAGAATATGGCACAGGCCAAAAGATTGATCCTCGACGGAGTGAAAGATCACATTGTGTCTCACATTTCCAGTAAAGGGACAGCCAGGGAGATGTGGGAAGCGTTGGCTACGCTATATGAGGGATCTTTCGAGCAACGGAAAATGTTTCTGGAGGAGAAAATGAGGACCACTAGGATGCAAAAGGGAGAGCACATTGATCCATTCTTATCTAGACTTCAAGCAAACTGAGATTAGCTGGCAGTTGTGGATCAACTCCTAAGGCCACAAAGATGGTTGGATTGGCCCTCAACTCAGTATCCGGTGACTATCAGGTCTTTGTCTAGAGGATCCTGGGCAGAGGGAATTTGCTGGACTAGGAGTTGATGTGGGTAGCTCTTCAACAAGAAGAGATGAGGAGGGACTTACTCAAGTGTCAACTTGAGGGCAACAGTAGCAGTGGTTCGAAGGTTAAGAAGGAAGAGGAGGATAATGCAGCCCTTGCATCAAAGGGGTAGCCAGAGCAGCGCAAGATGAAGAAGGATCTTTCAAAGATCAAATGCTTCCGGTGTGACGAGATGGGACATTACGCCACACAGTGTCTTTTCAGGAAGAAGGACAAGGATGAGAAGCATGATCCTCAGGTCGGAGCAACGAAGATAGAGGAGGAGGAATTTGCTATGATTGCCCATATACCTCCAGGAGGGAGGTGGGGTGATTTGGAGTTGTAGACCCAAATATCTACAAGTTGGGTAGGATCCTTGAGGAGTCTACCTCTCGCATCACTTCCTGCTACCAGAGCCCAACCGTGGCGACAGGATGGACTCGGTGCGAGTTGGTGCAAGAGGAGTGTAGAAGTGATGGGCAGCAGAGTTAGGTAGCGCCGGAGTCCGAGCAAGGAAGAGCAAAGTTGCGCAGTTGCGGTGGAGGGGACAATGCAAGAGTCACAAGAACACAACAACTTCAGCGGGACATCACAAAGGCTAGCAACAATCAGATCTTCATCACTGAAATGCATCATACTTGTCTTATTTTGGATTTTTTCAGTTACAGTAAGAAACCAGATGCTGACTGTATTGGATAAGGGCGGGTAGGTTAGTAACAACACGAATGCAGAAGTGAGAGTGTTGTAGTACGTATGCAAGGTCGGGTCAGCAGAAGATGTATGCAACAATATGCAGATTGATAAGCAGGTCGTCGCATATCAGCAACGCAGAGGGAGATGTTACAGAGTCAGAGCAGTACTCGAGGGAGTATTGCTAGAGCACATTCCTCACTAAGAAGGAGTGTTGATTTTGGGGTAGCATTTGATGTGCTCGAAGTCTCAAAATTTGCAGAGAGGCTTAGACACATGTATTCCAGATAACCCAGAAATCGTTTGGGGAAATTCCACCCGCATTGTATTTTTAATAATTAATTATTTTTTAAAGGGACCCTAAGTCTAAACTTAAGAAAATAAAATAATATAAGGGAATTAATAGAATATGGGTGTGTATGTTCTAGAAAAGACGGATCAAGTCAAAATTTAATCTTAGCCGTTGATTGGAGATCTAATCTGGGTCATTGAAGTTTCAACGAGAAGACTATAAGAATGGCTTGAAGGGTCATTTGGAAAATACATTTGGTGGAGTAAAGATCAAGAGATCGATTTCTTTAGTGAGTAGTGCTTAGAGAGAAAATTTGATCGAGAGATCTTTTGCAGAGACGGGCAATAATTTCGGTTGGAAGGATTCCTGAGCCGGAGAGTGCATAGCAGCAAAGATAGAGAGAGCCATAGAAGCAACGCAAAGCCAGTGACGTAGTGCTTACGCAGTCACTGCGCAAAGCCTGGAGGGAAGTCGTAATTTTGCTGAGGAGACAGAGAGAGATTTTCCGGAGGCCAGAAGGCCTCAGTTTCCAGCCAAGAGAGAAACTAGCGCAAAGACAGAGGGTAGCCGTAGCTGTGACGCAGACACTGTGCAGAGTGACACAGTCACTGCGCAGAGGCAACGCAGGGTAGTCCAATTTGGGTGCTGATCAGTGCCGTGTTCGCGTGGCGGAGTGAGATTTGTCTCACAAGATCTATTCTGTCAGTTTCTCTGCATGATTTGAAGGATGTGTCAATCATAGACTTGTACTCAGAAATATTTATTGCATAATATATAAACCCTCAGTTGCTACACTGGTTTTCCCGCATTGGGGTTTTTCGGGGACATTAGTCCAAAAATAACTGTGTCAGATGTGTGTGTGATCTATTCTTGTTCAGTTTTGTTTCCGCACTTGTATTTCTTCTGCAACTTATTTGTGTAGGTTGTAGTGCTATGTTGTAGGAAACGTGGGTCCCCCCTTGTTTCAGCAAAGAAGCGAAATGGAAACGCATTTCGCTATACCGTATGGCCTGGAAATGCGTTTCTAGCCGTATTGGTATGTTTCTTGTTGGGGAAACGTGCCCAATACGGTTGGAAACGTGTTTCCAAGCCGCACGACCGCGTTTCCGTCAACTTAACTTGTGTTTTATATATATATATATATTTTCGGTTTGCGTGCATTTTAATAATTTTTTAATTGTTGAAAGTATCTTTTGGATGCTTCTAGATGGCTATCTCAACTTATAAAAAGACTCTCGCCTCATTCTCTCATCACATGAATTGAGCAAGTCGTTTCTCTTGGAGAAGGGTGATTTTAGCAAGGAGAGAAGAGGAAGAGAGTAGTGCTTCAACTAGGGCGTTTTCACCAGTGAGCAAAGGAGATTCACCAACAAGATAAAGAGATTTCAAAAGCAGATTTGGACTGCGAAGTTTCCAACTACGACATTCTTGGTTTTTGGCTCAGTTACAGACATATTTCTCTTGTTTTTTGTGGCATTTTGGGGTAGCTTCAGCTACACAAAATTAATTTGGGTAAGAAGCATTCAATTTCTTGGTTGTTTCCCATTGTTTTTTCTATTTTTCGAGGGTTTATGCTACCAAAATTATGAAAAACGTTTTTTATTTACAAATTTGTTTTTTTAATTTTTTTTTGCAGCAATGACTTCCATCCAAGGTTCAAGTTCAAGCCCCAAGTCCAACCCAAGGGCTGAATATTATCCTCTTTGGAGGCACGTTCAAAAGCTTCAAAGATGTGGAGGTGGTGGCTCATGGAATGACGATGTAATCTTTGCAGTAATTCTTACAAGGGCTCTTATCCAAGAGTGAAGGCACATCTTTTGCATGGAGGAGGACAAGGGATTGCAGGTTGCACAAAAACATCAAACCATGTGGTGAGGAGGGAATATCAAAGAGAGCAAGATTAGGCGGATGAAATTAAAAGAAGACATGATAATATTAGTCAAGCTACTACTAAAGCTCCATCAAACATTAAGCCAAGGATTGTAGCTGAAGCAAGGAAGAGGAGAGCCACTCAACAATTAGAACAACCACCATCCAAAGGGGCATCCGGTACAGTTCAAGATAGCATAATTGCTAAATTGGTGAATGTGCAAGCAAGAGAAGAAGCTGATTCCAAAGCGGCTAGGTGCATCTATGCATGTGGTATCCCATTCAATGTTGTTCACTCTCCTTATTGGCAAGATATGATAAAGGGAAATTAACAAAGCTCGTCAAGGGTACGAGGGGCCCAACTATGAGAAAGTTAGAACTCAGCTTCTCAAAAATGAGAAGGATCTTGTGAAGAATGTCTTATCACCAATTCGTTCTTCTTGGAGTAGCTCTGGGGTTACCATAGTCTCAGATGGATGGATAGATACAAGGCGTAGACCATTGATAAATATCATTGCCACTTCACCAAAAGGAGCAATGTTTTTAAAGGCATAAGACTGCTTGGGAGAGGTAAAAGATGTGCAATTCATTGTTGATGTTATTATAAAATCTATTGAACAAGTAGGTCCTAACAGGGTGGTGCAACTTATCACGGATAATGCACCAATATGCAAAGTTGCAGGTTTGATTATTGAGGGGAGGTATGACCAAATCTTTTGGACACCCTGCATTGTCCATAATCTGAATTTGATCTTAGAGGAGTTCGACAATAAAGTCCCTTGGATAAAGGAACTCACAGGGGAAGCAAGGGAGATTGTAAAATTCATCACCAACCACCACTTATCTCAAGAAATATTTCGAGAGTTCTCCAAATTGGAGTTGTTAAAAGTTGCTGAGACAAGATATGCCTCAAACTTCATAATGTTGTGCCACCTTGTTGAGGTTAAGGAAGCATTAATGTTTATGTTGGTGATTCAACTTTGGGCTGAGTGGAGATAGGCAGATTCAGAGCGGGGATATACGGTGCATAGATTGTGCCTTGATGAGGATTGGTGGAGCAAGATAAATTTCTTGCTAATGTTCACAACCCCTGCATTTGAGCTTCTTCGGAATGCTGACACTGACCAACCTTTCTTAGGAGAGGTATATGATGGCATGGATTCCATGGTTGAGAAAACTATGGAAGTCATTTCACAAGAGTCTCCACAGCTTTTGTTTGTAGATGATCATTTTGCTGAATTAATCAAGAAAATCATTGTTGATAGGTGGAACAATTTCAACACTCCATTGCACACTTTAGCACATGCCCTGAACCCCAATTTTTTTGATGAGGAGCTTATTGCTCAAAGCAATGGGAAGAGGAAGGCACCCCATAAGGATAGAGAGGTGGCTAATGGGGTGAAAAAAGCCTTTATGAGCATTTTTCTAGCTCATCTACATAGGGAGGTGAAGGAAGAATTTGGCAGTTTTGCTGCAGGAATAGATGATTATTCAAATATATCATCTTTGGAGGAGAGAAGCACCATGATTCCAGTTAGGTGGTGGATTTGTCATGGAGAAAATGGTGTACATTTGCAAAACCTTGCCATTTGCCTCATTTCACAAGTGGCAGGCTCTTCATCAGTAGAAAGAAATTGGAGCACCTATGGTTTTATTCATTCTGTGAAGCGCAACAGGTTGGGCTCACAGAAGGCAGAGGATCTTGTTTATGTGCACTCCAACCTTCGCCTTGCATCTTGTAGGGCTCCAAAATATGGCAATGGTCCTTCTAAAGAATGGGATGTGGATCCAGAAATTCCTGATTTGGAGCTCTCTCTTGCTGCCATGAATATTGAGGACCAGGAGCATAGAAGTGGAACTGGCCAAACATCTTCTTAAGCTACACCATCCACTGCTGAGCATGCTTCTGCTTCTATTTTTGATGAGGATTATGATAATGAGTATTAGTCTTTTGACTTTATAGTACTTGCAGCCTCATAGTCCTTATTGTACTTGCAACCTCATATTCCTTATTGTACTTGCAACCTCATATATATAATAAAGGTTGATTTTGAGATTTTGATATATAATAAAGGCTGGTTTTGGGTATTCCGATATTGCTATTTTCATTGTGTCTATTATCATTCATGAGTAAATGTGATGTCATATTTTATGCTTTGAATGTAATAAATTATAATTTATCATGTATGTTTTATGATTTCACATAACATTTCTTAAATGTCCAAAATTCTTATATATATATATATATATATATATATATCGCGTTTCCCCGTTTCCAAAATTTAGGGAGGTCGCGTTTCGTATCGTACCTTGTTTCGGAAACTCGTTTCCGTTTCCCCAATTCGTGCAACTTAGTTGCAGTGTGACGTATTTAGTATTTGCCGTAGTAAACTGCAAATAAATTGTTAAGTTAAAATTAACAATTAGGTGACTATCTTCTAGTTGTTGCAATAGGATTCAAGAGATTTACGGAATTTTCACACTTCCAACCTTCAAAGATCGACTGCAACAATATTGCATCAACATTGCTTTAATACTGCATCAAGGATAGATTTTCGATCCTACTGCATTAGAATTTCAGCCTAGATTCAAGACTCGAATTTTGGCCCTCCTGCAGCTTCAGTTACCTCGCACATGTGAGACAAGTCAACTTCCTTAGCTAGATAAAGTCCTCCTTCTCCTTCGCTAGCCCTTGCTTTTTGAGTGACTGCGCAGTCTAGGCTCAAGGAATAGTGTAAATCCTCTGAGTGAAGTGCTGAGTGTTGTTGCACTCTAGATAGCTCGTGAGAAGAGGTCCCCACTTGGTCTTCAGTAAACTAATCCCATAGAATATTCCTTTTATACTCAACTTCCTTTAATAAATTCGATTTTCCTTTTGTGTAACTGCCGTTTTATCTCTCAGAAATTCAATTTTGATAAAATAAATGATGAATTAATGATGCAGTGTGCTCAATCATTCTCCACATGTCCGTTGACTCAACTCTTTGACTTAGAATAATTTCCAAGTCATTTCCACGTCATTTTGTCACATGGAATAATTTATTTCTCTCTATTTTATTTAATTCTAGCCTAATTAAATGCCACAATTTCCACTAAACTTAGGAAATGTGGGTTTTGAGGGTCCAAAACTCATTATTAACTCCTCAAAGTGTGTCATAGTAGAAATTTGATGGTGAGAGGTGTAATTTTGATTACTCATACTCCATGCAACTTCTCTAGACAACACTTATTACAATCCAATTACAATTTTTATTGTAATTTTTGACTTGCGGGAAATCTAAAAAATTAAAAATCACTACCTAGACCTAACCAAATTCCACGAAATTTTTTGTGTGATCTAGTATGGTAATATATACTGACTCTAGACACTAAGACCCACCCAAGGCCTTGTTGGTAGCCATGATGCAGGATGTTGTCCTTGATGGCAACCCACCGAATGAAGATGAAGACATTTGACTGTTAACATGTGTTGTCCTTGATGGCAATCCACCTGATGAAGTTATGCTTGACTTGATGGACTTAGTAAATGATGTAAATCTGATGTGATATGATGTTTGTTGACAATATGATGCTAAGTGTTGTCCTTGAAAGGCAACCCACTTGATGAAGATGATGACAACTTACTTGATGAAGTTGTGCTTGATAGAACATGTTCCCGATGAAGAAAATATGATGTTTCTACAGTGTGTACAGAAGGCTATGAAGAAAGGATTTCAGAATGTACTCAAAGTATGATGAAAAAGAGTATGTCTCTTGGTATACGCGGATTGGCCTAGGGGAAGTCGCGTATGCACGCGGAAAAGAACGTGCCAAGTCGCGTATGGGCTAAAGCGCTAAAAAAGTGCAAAACCAAGGGTAACCACCATGGTATTGACCCATTGTATTGGGTAATGATCCGCCTAATTGACCCCGTCCAGGTAGTTTTGGGCTCGTGGTATTGGTTTGGCTCGTGGTATTGAAAAAGGGGCCCGTGGTATTGAAAAAGGATAAACCTATATAAGGAGAAGAAATTCATTGTGCAAATCATGAGTGTGGGGGCAAGATGTCTGAGCTTGAATGAATACTTCTCTCTGAAGTAGATCTGAATGGAAGGGTTACACTTGAAGACAAATCTGAAGGTATGATGCACCAATGATTAAGAAGGGGATCTAGATCTGAAATGCACTTGTATCTGCTAGATCTGCTTATGGAAGGCCTAGATCTGTGATGAGGCGAACATCTAAGCGAACATCTGACTGAAGTGAAAAGGGCAAATCTGAATTAAACATCTGATCTGATGAAGTATGCAGCTCTGTAATCATTGAAGATCTATACGCTACTTCGCCGCGGAGGAAGCGCGTATACACGCGGCTTCTCTGAAGTAAAAGCGCGTATGCGCAATAAAATATACACTGAGGTATACGCTGGTTTGTGTGGACGGAAGCGCGTATATACGCGACATCAGTAAAGGGAAAGCGCGCATGCAAACTAGGGTTTGCTGAAGCAAGGGGTATGAAATATCTGATCTGTTCTGCTGTGTTTCTGCTATCTGATCTGTGTTGATAAGTATCTGTTGGTGATGTATGTTTGTGCTTAAAAGAATGGAAAGGGTCCAGTGTGAAAATATGATGAAATGTGGCCTGCAAGTGGTGTTCTATTGAAGTTGTTGGATCCAGTGTGAAAATTGATGAAACGTGGTCCAAGGTGGTGCTGAAGGTTGTAGCCTTCAGTCAGGGGGTTGTAGCTCCCTTCCAGGTGAGGCCGGTAAACGAGATCAGGGGGTCGTAGCTCCCTTCCAGGAGAGGCTGGTAAACGAGTCAGGGGGTCGTAGCTCCCTTCCAGGAGAGGCTGGTAAACGAGCGCAGGTGGGTGCCTGCGTGCTGGTCAAGTCTGCGCCAGCACATATGTTGTATGATGTTTTCTCTATAATAAAATATTGAAGGCTGAGCAACTGCAGTGGTGGTTTTTTCCCGACTTGGGTTTCCACCTAAAAATCCTGGTGTTCATGTGTGATGATTTATTCTGTTCTTACTGCACATGTTTACTGCTTATTGAATATCTGATGAATAAATGAAGGAATGATTTAAGTGAAGAACTAATGACATAAATAGATATCTGTGTATACGCGAGTTTCGTAAAGGGTATCCGCGTATATACACAAGTCTGGTTCAGGAAAGTAGCGTATGCGTTTTAGAAGCAAGAAAAAGTGAAAGTTTTGAATATGCAGTAAATACTGATTCACCCCCCCCTCTCAGTATTTTTCCCAACAGGCCTCACCATCAAGTCGTACTCTGGCTTTGGGGTAAAATTGGAGGAAAAAACTCAATTAATTATTATGTCCTTATAGGGAGATGATAATTAACCGAGTGAAAAAAACCTCCCAAAGTAATACTCACTTGTTGGCAAGGTTCCAAGCTACCTAGGCCTGTTACAGACTCAAGACTGACTCAAATTCATCATTACTAGCATCACTTATTACAATTCCCTGTAGGTCCTGGAATCTGGGTACAAGAGAAAGATGATGAGAAGTAGAAGAAGAGTTAAAAAACTCTATTGAACAAATGATATCTGATGGTACAAGTGTCTTTTGGTTCATCCTTGGGCATGGAGTCTTCACATTATCATCAGGTTCCACTCCAGTGGTCAACACTTGGCTCCATATGGGGATGCATACTAGATATGAAGTGATAGTGTACAGGAACCTGGAATCTGCATCCACCAACCAAAGATATATATTAGCAGTATCCATATCATCGAATAAAATCTAGTACAAAAATGGAATTTTTATTCTAAGAGCATAAAATAACAATTTATTCATGAAAGAAATCTATTTAAACAAAATTGACAAGGGATAAGGTTAGAAATATGATACAAAAAGATGCCATATGGCATCGGATGTTTTCTTTGTAGAACAACTTGAACAATTGGCCATTCATAGGTAACTCTAGTGATTCTTCGTCCAAGGTGCTCAAATGGTAGGAATTCTGTCCCGCTGCTTCTCTGATTGATATACGGTCCAAGCCATAAATTGTCAAACTTACCATGATTACCTCATTCCTGCGATCCCAAAGTAAAACCATATCACCATTAGAAAAACCTCTATTCCTAGATGATTTGTCAAAATTTCTTTTTACCTTAGATTGATTTTTACAATTTTCAAAGGCTCTTCTCCTAGTTTCATCCAATTCTACAATTTGATCAATCCGATGTTGCACAACATCTTTATTAGATGTAAAACTCTGTAGCAATTGGTAAGCTGGAAACCTCAAATGCACGGGAAGGGTAATGTCCAAGCCATAAACTAGTTCAAAGGCATTCTTTCCAGTAGAATTCTTCTTTGTAATCCTATCAACCCACAAAGCATATTTAATTTTACTATCCCATGCCCTTTTATTATCCCCTACTATCTTCTTGATTATTGTTATCAAATTTTTATTGCTAGACTCAACTAGACCATTACCCGGAGGATAGTAGTTTGATGAATGGGATAAGATAATGACATACTTAAAGTAGAATGATGAGAATTCAGCAGAGCTAAAAGCCTTGGCGTTATCCATTGTAATTTTAGTAGGGACACCAAAACGGGTGATAATCTTATCTTCAAGAAATTCCATCACTACTTTGTCGGTGGCGTGTCTTGTAGGGATGGCTTCTACCCATTTAGTAAAATAGTCAGTGGCAGTTAAAATCCACGAGTAGCCATTACTAGAATTTTCATTAAATTTCCCTATAAAGTCAAGCCCCTAGTGTTGAAAGGGAGCTTCCATGACCACAGGCTGAAGAGGCAAAGAAGCTAACTTTTGCTTTCCAGTGAAAAGTTGACAAGCTTGGCAACCTCTATCATTCTTGTGCATGTCAACAAAAATAGAAGGCCAAAAATAATCAACTCAAGATTTTATGGGTAGTAGTCTTAGCAGCTTAATGTCCTCCACAAAATCCTGAATGAAACTTGGATAGAAGCTTTTTGGCCTCGACTTCATCAACACATCTAAGTATTACCCCCTCTAGATTTCTCCAACCCAGACCATCCTTCACAATGCAATACTTAGTTGCTTTAAGCCTTGATGCTCTTCTTTT
The DNA here is from genome assembly GCA_034641835.2 of Pinus albicaulis. Lineage (NCBI taxonomy): Eukaryota > Viridiplantae > Streptophyta > Pinopsida > Pinales > Pinaceae > Pinus > Pinus albicaulis. The sequence continues at coordinate 760,828,527 of CM076570.1, read as the reverse complement.
ATGGCCAACTAAATGGGTAGGACACGACTAATTTTGTAACTAATAAATAGTGTCTTTACACCATTCTAGTTGACTCAATCTTTGAAATTTTGATGAAGCTAATTCCAAATCATTTTGACAAATCATTCCTAATGCTTTATCATTCCCATCAGTCAAGAGTTTGGCCAATCCCTGGCCTTTTACTAGCTTGGTAGGTCTAATATCTAAATCATACTCTTGAATTTTAGAGACCCATCTAGCTCGAGTTCCTAAGCAATCAAATTGAGTTAAAATATCTTTTGCCGCAGAGTGAGGAACATACATGATTATTCTTGAATACCCCACATAAACTCTAAATTGCTTAAGGGACTATACTTCAACTCGGAACCTTGAAGGGATCTACTCATAAAAGCAATACGCTTCTCATACCCTTCATTGTTCTTTCGCAGTAACACTCCAGCAATAGTATCTTCAGATGCAAAAGAGAAAATAAAAAATTCCTTTGAATAATCAAGGCTCACTAGAACAGGTGCCATACCAATAGAATCCTTAATTTCCTGAAAACCTATTTTTCCCTCTTTTCCCCAGACAAACTTAACATCTTTCTTTAAAAGGGTTTGAATGGTTTTAGCAATCTCAGCATAATTTGGAATGAACCTCCTCAGGAACTTGATCTTTCCTAAGAAGGATTGAAGAGTTTTAATATTGTGAGGCAAAGGAATCTTTTGAATTGCCTCAACTCTCTCAGGGTCAATCTTGATTCCATCCTTTGAGATGATATGACCAAGCAACTTCCCTTCAGTCACTCCAAAAATAGATTTAGCAGGATTTAAGGATATCCCATACTCTCTGCACCTGTCAAATATCTGCCTTAAATGGCCGATATGAGAAATTCCATTTTTAGAAAAGACGGTTAAGTAATCGTGATAAATCTCAATGAATTTTCCAATTAGACCCTTAAAGGCATTGTCCATAGCCCTTTGAAAAGTTGCTCCAACATTTGTTAATCCGAAAGGCATCCTCAAATACTCAAAAGTACCCCATGGTGTGGTGAATGTTGTCTTATGCCTGTCTTCCTTCTTTACCATGACTCGGTTATATCCTGAAAATCCATCTAATAAAGACATCATTCCCGATCTTATTACCCTTTGCAATAATGTTTCCATATTGGGTAAAGGGTAATATCCTTTTTACAAGCTAAATTAAGATTTCGAAAATCTACACATAGCCTGATTGATCCATTCTTCTTTCTTACAATAACCAAGTTTGAGCACCATGTGGAATGCCTAGTGTGAGCTATAATTCCAACCTGAAGCATCTTTTGCAACTCCTTTTGCACCAAGGGGGCTAACTTAGGATTTATTTGCCTAAAGGGTTTGGCATTTTCATCCTTAAGAGGGATAGTATGTTCCATAACATCCTCCCTATAACCTTTTAACTCCTCATATGAAAAGGCCAAAACATCCCTATATTCTTGAAGTAAATTTATTAATTTTTTCCTTTCCTCCTCAGTGGTGCCCTTCCCTATTTTGATAATCTTTGGATCATGAGGGGTACCAATGTTTACTTCAATAAATTCCCCTGGGTCAATTTCTTATCCTCTTTTCTCTTTACAGCATCATGTCTATCAAACATTTGTTCCATGGTTACACGATGAGGGGTACCAATGTTTACTTCAATAAATTCCCCTGGGTCAATTTCTTGTCCTCTTTTCTCTTTACAGCATCATGTCTGTCAAACATTTGTTCCATGGTTACACGATCCCTAGGGGTGGGATTTGACACAACATTACACTCCTCATACTCACAACCTTCTTCCTTGTAGCCAACCTTGAAACCAAAAAATTCCTCCATATTATTTAAAAAATGAATCACTTGGTTTTCTTCATTAAAGATTTTCCAATGCTCAACATTATCAGGAAATTATGGTCTAAAGATAATTTCCATCCCAATCTTATCATCCATCAAGTTCTCTCCAAGCTGTAAGGTAGATGCAGCAACAACCAACTCATCAACTTGTTAGTGTCAATATGTCAGTGATCGAACATACTCTTTTAGTTGTTTTCCTAGTAGTCATAGGTCAAATTTTTTGGTCAAAATAAATTTTGGTCAGAATTGTTGCTCCCCTCATCTCGTCCATGGCCATCATCACTTTAAAGGTCATCTCATTCATAATCATTTAGAAGTTTTAGGTCATTCACTCCATCTCATCTAGGTCTGCTGTCTAGGTGTTATTGTTTTTCCTTTGAAAAAGTCTAAATTTGTCATCAAACAAGGCAAACAATCCTTCATTTCTCTCATAAGTCTTTTAAAGGGGAGCTAGCATACTTAGGAGAAAAAAGTAGGACAAGTTGTCTTATTTAAAAATGTGTTTTAATGTCAAAGAATTTCAAAAGGCAAAACTGTCTTATTGTTTCACTATAGGACAAAAAATGCCATTTCAAAGTTTATAAAAGACAAAAGAAGCTCCTTCAAACTCATTATTCTTTTTTTTTGTGTGGTAGAGCTCCTCTCTTACCTCCATTGCACTCCTTAGTGGTCAAAGGTTCGAAACCAAGGCGAGAAACTACTCCAGGAACACTTTGTTACACTTCTAGAACAGTTTGTTACGCTTCTGTAACTTCTGCTACGCTTCTGCTGTTAGTTGTTACGCTTCTATAGCAAGTTGTTACGCTTCTGGAAGCAGTTCTTACGTTTCTGGTTGCCTTTGTTATGTTTCTGGAACAGTTGCTACGCTTCTGGAAGCAACTGTTACTCTTTTGCTGATCGTTGTTACGCTTCTGGAAAGAGTTCAGAATTAGGGTTTTTTGGCTCCCAAGCCATTCAAACAAACTCAAAGCTTGTTGGCATCAGTTCTTGGAGTTCTTACAACAGTAAGTTAACTTCCTATACCCTCCTATGGTCAAATTATTGAGCTTACTACTGATTTTCATACTCACTCCAATACTCCATTATATTTTCACTTCTTCATATCATTGAAAGATTCTAGTGAAATAAACCCTAACCCTCTCATCTAACACTATCTTACACCTCCCACATACATCATATTGCCATCCCCCACCATCCATATTCTTCCTAAGAGCCATTTTCACCAAACCCTAATTTCTAGCTAGTTTTCACAGTGTTAAACTGGGAAATTCATGTGTTTCCCTCATTTGACCACCTTCCTCACTTCCATTTCACTTGATTTCACTCATATCATGGAGCCAACATGCAAGCCTATCTCCTGAATTTTATGTATAATTTTCCTTGGCTCCAAAACCCTTCATCTCACCCTCTAAGCCTACCCCATCCCTATACTATGTTTTTCCTAAATTACACTACACATACCCATCCCATCAACACACTAGGGTTTCATCCTTTCACTGATAGACAAGATGGAGAGTGAGAAGAAAAACTTCAAGGGAGGGTGCCACCTCAGATTAGAACCCTTCACCATCCATGAAATCAATGCTCCACCCTTGGCCAAAAGATGTTTTGAGAAGACAAGATGTTTGAGGTTCTGTGAGAAGCTCATGGAGAAAGGATATCATCTTCAACTTACAAGCTTATTTGCCTCTAATCTCAACATGGGAAAGGTCATCATTGCAGGTGTAGAGTTTAACCTATTAGTAGATCTGATTTCTTCAGCAATAGGTATTCCTAGTCATGGAGAGAAGTGGTTCAAGGGCATGGACTTAGACCTTGAAGATTACAAACAATTTCTCAAACCTCATGCTATAGAGGAACCATAGTACCTCTTCCCTTTCAGACACCTTCGTAACAAATATGCTCCTTTGATGATGTTAATAATGAAGTATGTCACATGTGAAGGAAGATTTTCCAGGTTGTAAAGGTACCATATCAGGTTGTTGATGCATTTCACCTCTATCAAATCACTTGATTTGCCACATTACTTGTAGAGGAGTTTGATCAAAATGACTAAGAAGGTCCAAAGCAGAAAACAATATCATTACCCAAGTCTTTTTCACCATGGTTTAGTCAAACTCATTGTGTTGCATCGCCTTTCATCCATCAACATGACTTGGGAAACCTTCATGGAAAGAGTAGCAGCAGTGCTCACCACTAGCCCTCCTGTCATGCATAGCACATCATCACCATCACTGTCACCACAACCAATGGAGGTTGGCTCTTCCAGCTTGCAAACTCATATTTTAGAGGCTTCTAGGGTTGTTGAGTTTACTCATACCTATGAGAAGGCAAAGAGATAGGTATTTGCGCCCAAATCTATCAAAAGTGTACTTACACTTGACACTATTGCTGAACAAAGTGAAATGGAGGAGAAACCTTTCATGCATCAAGATGAAACACGTTTGCACCAACATAGTGAACCAGTGCCATTAGAGGTTGAGGTAGCAGAGCAGGTTGAGATCAAATCAGCTGAGGAGATCATTAGGGAGAAGGATGAGGAAATAACAGAGTTGAGGAGGATCTTCTCCATTGCTAATTCTTAGATCACTTTCCTACAGCAAGTGAATTTTCAATTGAAGGTGAAGCAGTTGTTACAAAGCAAACCTAAGCCAGACTTAGAGGTAAATAAAGGTAAAGGTAAGCATATCATAGATATTGATCAAATGCAGGACATGGAGATTGAAACACCCAAGAAGGCCAAAGACAAGAGGCCTCAAAAGGGCGCTGGAGCTAGAAAGATAGTCAGCTCATCCACCTGAAGAGTTGACCTTTGATGAGCTAATAGCTATGGAGATCAATCAAGATAGAGAACTTTGGTTGGCAAGGGTAAATGAACATTTGGAGAAGTTCTTGAGGAGAGCTAAGAGAGACAACAACCTCCAAAGACACAGGGCAAATCACTATCGTACCAGGAACACAATTTCACAAATAAGGCTAAAACAACTGAAGAAAAGGCTAAAAGAAACTCAAATAAAGCTTAAAGAGAAGGATGGCTTAGATTTGTTCGCTGAAGCTTCCTTGGCTGTTTAGCCCATCACTCATAGGTGCTACAAAACCAATTTTGAGAAGTTTTGCCAAATTTTGGTATTTTTTGTGATTTTTGCACAAATCTGGAAATTTCCTCCTCACAGAAGCGTAGCAAACTTTTGCTACGCTTATTTTAGGGGCATCCAAATGATGATTTCTTTATATGGTTGGATGCATTTTGATGAGTACATCACAGATCAGGAACCCTCTTTGCATGACAGACTTTAAATTTGGAGAAAAGGCCAAAAAAACACTCATTTTCTATGCGTCTGCCACTTTTTTGGAGGCCTTGCTACGCTTCTGGAGTAACTTTGGGAGAATGAATTTTTGGAGGCCTTCCCATGGGTCATTTTGCAAAATTCAAGTTGTTCTGGAAACTAGACACACAGGGCTAGTTGAGCGTTCTTTCAGAATTGGATTTGGACTCCTAAAAGTGCCTAAAAAAATGACTGCAAACTTCTGCTACACTTCTGTAAAATTCTGCTACGCTTCTGTCAAAAATGTTACACATCTGCATTGGATTCCTCAGGACACTTGTCAAGCTCAGAAAATGTCAGAAATTCGAGGTTTTGCTGTCTTATGAGTTGACATTAAAGTAATTGAGTTGGTTTTTGCCTCTTATCATGAGGGAACATGTAATTTAATGTAAGGGACACACACTCTTAGTTCATAGTTGAAATTCAGGGAATGGTTTATAACCTCCCTAGAATTTAGGAAATGACTCATTTTATGTATTTATGATGCATTTTGGATGGGATTTCGACCTGATGAGGTGTCATGGTTCATATTTTCTATAAGTAGACTCTCTTTAGTCTTTTGTTGGTTGGGATAGTCTTATTTTGCAGTGGAGCTATTGTAACAACATTTTGGAATGAAATCAAAGACAAATTTGTAGAAGTTGTGTTGAAAATCTTTTGGTATGCATTGGAGCATTTGTTCTTCCTATGTATGTTTATCTATTCATGCTAAATGATATATTTTCTTCTTTTAGATACATCTTTCCATGTGTTTATCTTGTAAGTTTATAAGCAAAAATCATGTCTGTTCATGCTTTTGTTTTAGACAAGGTTTACATGATATGTCTATTTACTTCTAAATGAATGAATTCACCTCAGTGCTCATTCAGACTCTCTATCACTTCATCCTATACTCAATGACCAATTAAGCATGCTTTCAAACTACCCATCTAGCCTCACACATTATCTACGAATTGACCTTGAAATTCAAACCTAAAAACCCTAGACCTAGCCTTCTCACTGACCTTTTTATCCAACACTTAAAACATGAAACAAAAATCCTATTTACTGAGCTTACATACCTAGCCTAAGATCAATAGATATTCAGTCAATTCATTGACTGCGAAGTGACAACGAGAGAGCCTTCTCTGGTCCTGGTAGGGCTAGCTACCTGACCTAAAGCCTGGTCTGTGGTTACCTTCCTTCAATCCCACTTTCAGCCTTGGGAATTTGGGGGGAGTGATAACATTTTTGGTGTCATTGCCATGGAGCAATTGCAAAACTTTCCTTGGGAATATTTCTTTAGTCCTCTGAAGGTTAGACTTGTAGGTGACAAGCTCTAGCCTTCGAAACAGGCTAAACTTTTAAATTTGAGCCAAAGTCCAAAATTCCTATCTAAGCTGGCTCCTAAAAGACATACTAGGTAAAATCCAGACCCAAATCCCTCACCAATTGTGAATGACCTTGAGAGTCTTTTAAGAAAGCATAAAACCAAGTCTCGAAAAGTTGGAAGAGCTATTCCTTCACTTGTCAAATCAAATTCCTTGCCTACAAGCTTTGCTTCAGAAGACTATAATTCAGAATCTGAAAGATCTTTGTTTAGGTCTAAGTCTAAAACCTTTCTTTTAGAAACTACCTTTGATCCTTCTGATTTTGAGACCTTTGCACCATTTTCTGAGTCTTTTATTCCGAAGTTGATAGTGAAGTCCAGTCTAATTTCCACGAACTTAAAGGCTTGGTTGATAAGTTTCAAGAAACTTCAAAAAGAGCTTATTTCCAATATCAACAGCAGGTTTTTGCTTCACCACCTGTCATTACACCTTCTCATACTGCTACATCATCATCCCTTCCTTTCATTCCATCATTACCTCTACAAGTTTTCACTCCATTAGCACCTCCACTACCCCCTCCAATAGTCATGGCCAGATTTGCTCCGTTGATCCTACCTCAACAACTCACTGCACTACCTCAGAACTATGGTCAGAGACTCCCCCTTTTTGATGGAACATCAGAGGTTATTGCTTCTCAACACATTGCCAAAGTGATTGATTTCATAAATCTTGAAGAGATTGACAATGACGATGCCAAGATGCGCATCATTGCACAAAGTTTCTTAGGAGAGGTTAAGAAATGGTTCCGCTCTCTCACAGCTGGTTCAGTAGGTACTTCGCAGCAGCTGATTGACTTGTTTATGGCGAAATGGGAAGAGAAGAAGAATTTATTGCAGATTCTAGCTGAGTATAACGCCTTGAAAATGAATCCTAATAAGTCTGTCCAAGACTTTACAACGAGATTCAATAAAATATATGATTCAGTTCTTGAGAATATTAAGCCTCCTCCAGGCCTTGCTTTACTTCATTACCCTGATGGTTTCGATCTTGACATGGCCTATCAGCTGAGGGAAAGAAATCCATCAACTCTTGAAGAAATGCAGAGAAACGTAGTGAGCGTGGAAGCTAATTTGATCATCAAAAAGTTTAAAATCAAGACGGAGAAAAGAGTCACTATCAAAGATGAAACATCTACTTCATCAGAGGGCAAATTAGACACTGTGATCAAGACCATGGAGAAGATGATGGATAAAATGTCCATCGCTGATAGACAAGCTGAACCCTCCATTAGAAATCCCAATTTCAGGGGTCAAAATCAACAGCCTCAGTACAAGATCAAGCAAAGGGAACAAAGGGGTCAGGATCCACAAAGTCAACAACAAATTCGCACTCCATTTCAACAGAACTACACTGAAGGCCCTGATGAAGAAGATGAAGAAGAAATTTCTGGCGAGAATCATTTATTTGAGGAAAATCAGTAGCCTATTTTCCTTACTGAAGAAGATCAATTTTCTACAGAAATTTGTGCACCGGACAATCAACAATATGTCTTGTCAAATGATGACATGCTATCAGTGCGGACGAAAGACTATCAGAGGGGATATCAGAATGCTCGTTCTCAAGTGCAGAGACAGTATGGTTTGAGGAGTAGGAATGTTCCTATAACCTCCAATAAGAAAAAACAGAATGCTCAAGTAGATGCTCATCATAAAGAAACTGCTGCTCCAAATCAAAGTAAAGACAAAGGACTTGCTATTCCTAATCATGCTAAAAGCAATGAAGCTTCCTCCAGTGGTCAGAGAAAGGATAAAGAAGTCCAAGATGGAGGACAGAAGAAGGAGACATCACACAAAGATCAGCTCGAAAGGAAAGATACACCATTGAAAGAGGTAGAATTTTTTTTTGCTCTTTTTAGTCTTGAACATGAAATTGCCAAATTGAAAGTCTCCATTCCTCTAACTGAAATAGTCAAGAATGATCAGTACAAAGTTCAAGTAGATAAGTTGCTTAGAGTGGATCAAATGTCTAACATGGTTAATGTGAGTGATGATCACCCAGAGCTTCTATTTGGTCCTACTATTGATGGTGATCTAGAAGATAGTGAGGTCCCTCCATTTTATCTAAGCCTCAAAATCCATGATTTTATCCTCCATAATGACATGCTTGATTCTGGAGCCTCTCACAACCTTATGCCCAAAGCCATTATGGACAGATTAGGGTTGGATATCACAAGACTTTATCATGATCTTTATTCATTTGATTCAGGGAGGGTGAAATGTCTTGGCCTCATTAAGGACCTAGTGGTATCTTTAGAGCAAACCCCAGCCAAGAATGTCCTCATAGATGTTGTTGTGGCTGATATCCCTCCCAGATATGGAATGTTTCTCTCCCGGTCGTGGGGAGCGAAGCTTAGAGGTACCTTACAACTTGACTTTTCATATGCTACCATTCCCGTCTTTGGGCAGCTCAAGAAACTATACCGGGAAAGTAAAATGAAGTACATGATCAGTAGCCGAGAAAAGCCTGATAATCATCCCATACATGTTGTCCACACAGATTTAGAGTCCTTTATCTTATTCAATGATGAATGTTCAACATCTTCCGAATTTTTGATTGAAGAGAAAGCAGAGAATTCTGAGTTTTCAAATTTTGTTTTAGAAATGGCAAATGCAGAAATTCATGAAAAGATGCCAAGTGGTTTGGAACCAAGTGCATTATCCCAAAAAAGAGATGAAATGGAAATCTTTGGTACAACAGAACTCTCTCAAGTAGCAAGTATGGTTCAATTATCCGATTTGCAGCTTCCTGATGAAGAAAGTAGTTTGTGGACCATGGACTTTGATGGAGCTTTGGGTAAAGAAGGGGCTGGCATTGGGGTGTGGATTCACATCCCTATAAATCAGTCACTAAAAATTCCTCCCAATGATCGAATGTCCTCTTATAAGCTGGCTTTCGATTGTTCTGTAATATTCCCTTTTTTGGTGTCACCTACGACAGGGTTAGGTTGGACTTCTAGAGTTAGGAGCAGACAAGTTATAGGTACAGATTGGTGCTATTAGCGGGCTTAGGGGCCTTTTGGAGGAGTTTTGAGGAGTTTCCATGGTGTCCGGTGGCATTCGCTTGATATATTCCATCATTCGAGCAGTTTGGCTTTCGTTCCGGTGCATTCCGACAACTTTCAGAAATTTGAGTTATTTGTGGGCTTAACTCAGCTGATTACGCTCAAGGTGGCATTCCAGGAGGAATACATGATGGAACACCTTAGTGTAATAGCTCATTGGAATCGGGACGAGTATACCTACATGATGGGACTATTGGGCATGAGTTTCAGTGACCAGAGGAGACATGGTAGCTGATTTACTCTTTTATGCATTAAAAAGGAATATTTTAATAAGAGGGAAAAGTGCACCATGAATAAAATAATAATAAAATAATGCTCTAGAAGGCTCCAAGAGATCTATAAAATAAAGGGAGGAGGCCATTGAGGGATATATTTGGATCATATCATTTTATTGTATGAGAGGTGTGAGACGTGGTTCTCTACTTCAGCCGTAGCCCCAGGACAGAAACCCTCGGGTGATTTGTGAGTGTTGGACGAAAACCCAACTTCCTTGAGGAGAATTCACTCTCGAAGTTTCGCAGCTTCTGTGATTGGGGGGAGTGGGGACTGATCAGATCTTCAACTTGTGCTTCATTATCTTCAGTGGGTTCAGTGACAGCTGTTGCCAGAGGGAGAGTGCAACAGTTCAGTTTTGAGGCCAGCGCAGTGCAGCAGCTCATCTTGGTGGCTAGTTAGATTATGCTCAAGGTGGCATTCTAGGAGGAATACATGATGGAACACCTTAGTGTAATAGCTCATTGGAACTGGGACGAGGATACCTACATGATGGGACGGTTGGGCATGAGTTTCAGTGACCAGAGGAGACATGGTAGCCAATTTACTCTTTTCTGCATTAAAAAGGAATATTTTAATAAGAGGGAAAAGTGCACCATGAATAAAATAATAATAAAATAATGCTTTAGAAGGCTCCAAGAGATCTATAAAAGAAAGGGAGGAGGCCATTGAGGGATATCTTTGGATCATATCATTTTATTGTATGAGAGGTGTGAGACGCGGTTCTCTACTTCAACTGTAGCCCCAAGACGGAAACCCTCGGGTGATTTGTGAGTGTTGGACGAAAACCCAACTCTCTTGAGGAGAATTCACTCAGAAGTTTCGCAGAGCTTCAAGGATTGGTGTGAGGATCATTCAGATCTTCAACTTGTGCTTCATTATCTTCAGTGGGTTTAGTGACAGCTGTTGCCGAAGGGACAGTGCAGCGGTTCAGTTTTGAGGCCAGCGTAGTGCAGCAGCTCATCTTGGTGGCTAGTTCTCCGTCTCAGCTCTTTCTTTGGGTCAGATGTATTTGTAACCCCAGTTATTATCTATAATAAAATGCTGAGATTCTTACTATTTGATGTGTTGATAGATTGTAGTGCTTATGTGTTTATTTTACATGGAAATCTTCTGTTGAGTAAATAGTGATTTTACGACATATTGTGGAGTTTAGTTATTTTTCTGCATTTTTAATTAAAATATCTCATCCGGGATATTACAGTGGTATCAAAGCTTTGGTCTTGGCTCAGCCTGCGGGTTTTTCAGTTTCTAGTTGCAGTGATTATTGTTGGAGGGTTTTGCCGGAGAAGCCAAAAACCCAGTTCCTGCAACAAAATGAGGAATTGTTAAAAAAACAAAAAAGAGAGAGAGAGAGAGAGAGGAATGTGCCACAAATTAAAAGGAAAGTTGTGTTTAATCAAATATCAACGTAGTTTTGAAATCAAGAAGTGGACAAGGTTTATTAAAGTCATGTTTATTATTAAAAGGGTGGACCGTTAAAATAATTCAAGAGCTGGATTATTATTTTACATGTTGTGAAGCCGTAAACATCATTCCTTTTATGAAGTTGCCAAAGTTTGGACAGGCCAAATATTTCACGCATCAAATTAATTAGTTTGTAATGGTTCCTGCTGGGTATTCCGAGTGAATTTCTTCTTCATTGTTTTGACCAGAAAAGCATGCAATTGTTTTTAGAGGCCGAGCCCGAAGCCAAATTGAAAAGGGTGTTTTCAGAGAGCCAGGGCTGAGTTATTTGACCCCAGATATCGAATTCCAAGAAGATATTGCTATCACGTCAGCTAAGATCGAAATCTTTTGTGACCTGTCGAATTTTCATTGCTAGGCAGATCGTAAATCCTACCAGAACAGAGGGTCGATTTATGAAGCTTCAGCTGAGCCAAATTTATCATTTTCTGAGCAAGCCGCGAGGGAAATCGAATTATGCTGGAGTATTTCTGAAGAAGGATGATTATATAATTCCAAACGGTGGGGCCGGAAGCCAGAGATTCAGAGCTGCAGTCATCCGACAGGGAATTTGAAACTGCCACATCCACCTTGTGAGAGCTGCCATCGAAGTTGTGGCCGCATTACCAACCAAAATCACTATTCAAGGGGTCGAATCACATTTGCAAAGACGTGAGTAATCTCAGTGAAATTTTTTTATCGGGGGCACGAATATTTGCAAAGCCGAGTTCCATTGGGCCATCAAAAGTGCTGGAGCTGAATTTACCCGAGTTCCATCGTGCAGTCAAAAATGCTGGAGTCGAATTTAAAGCCGAGGATGGCAGAGGGCGAATGACCCATGCGAAGCCGCGTTGATTTTGGGCGAAGGTCAAGATTTATTCTGAGCCCAGTTTATTTCAATTAAAGGGTGTATTCAATCTTGGTGAGCTAGAATCGATGTCGGAGGAACGAGATGAATTGTGGGCAAAATCGAAGGAACCAAGAATAAGAGCTTTTTGATGATATGGCTATCGCAAGCCAAATTATTTGGAAGTCGAGTTTGAGTGGCCTGATTGAATCAAAATTATAGCTTGAAAGTTTAAGTATTCTGTTGCAGGCCAATTAATTTTGTCGAGATTGAAATCGTCATTCCGATAAAGCCAAGCGATTTTATTAATCCAATTGAAGGACACGTGAGGCCACATCTAACTTTCCCTGGCCAAAAATTTCTTGCCATCGTTGATCAGTCGGTCTCTATCTGTCAGCAAGGGCCGAATTTGTAGGGGTGTAAGACGCTATGCGGTTCTAGAACTAATGTGCAAAGGGCCGCAGTGGAATCATACAATCCATGAGCGGAGCAATATCTCAAGGCCACTAACTTCTGTTCGAGCACATTTATATAACACAAACAACAAACTCTAACTCTAGGTTCACTCTTTCCTACTTACTTTCTGTACACGCAATTTCCAACGAAACAAGGAACTGTATATGTATTAATGTCATTTACATGAAATTGCTCCATATGGATTGCATCTGATTTAAAATATAAATATATATATATATATATATTGTTCAGTACATAATGAGTAGTGTATAATCCCTCTGGAGTTAAATATTGCAGTCACCTCCAACAGTGCATATGCAATATGTTTGACAAATGGGCTCACTGAAAGACTCTTGAAAACTCGAGAAATTGCATTAAACTCAGGAAAACAATGACCGCTTCCTTGGATGAACCATGGAGGGCTTCCTAAATAGATTGATGAAAATAAGAATAGAAGTTGGTTCCTTAAACCACCATGCATCAGAAAACCAAAAAACAAAACCAAACAACAAACCCTTTTCAAGAGGGATTTATGCCATCTTTCAAAAAGGACAGCCGAAAGATTCGCAGGGAAAATTGGGGATTGGTCACAAAATTTTTGCATTTGGGACAGATCTGAAACACATGAAGATGTCATGGAGAGTTTTGTTCAAACTAGAAGAGTTTAATGAACTCCTGTCCACAATAAACCAAGCAGAAGGGAAGAAACTGATTTGGGCTCTAAAACCTGCTATGCTTGCTCTAATACAACCCAAATTCTTGGAGGAACCTTGTGAAGGGGTCACATTTCCAGTTGCAGCTTGCCAGTAACATCATGAAGTTGACTGCACCTATAGCTCCATACAATGATGATGTTATGAGGAGGATTATGAGATTGATTGTAGAGACTTTTCAGGATTTGGACAACAGTGCAGGCTCTACCTTTGGGAAGAAGCTTGAGATTCTATGAGTATGGCCACATTCGAGACGTATATCATCATGTTTGACCTTGAGTGTGATGATTTGATTCTGCAGATGTGCCAATGCTTCTTCAGCATTAGGAGACATCATCCTGACATCGTCATAGCACACATGCAGTCCATCTTGTCGTCATGTATGAGAGACCATGAGACCATTTGCCGAGAGCTGCAGACTAGGTTGTTGAGCATTTGGAGGAGAGAGCAGTTGGTCTCACCTGCTGCTTATGAGCTAGCCCAAGGGCTAGTTGAGTAGAATATTGGGCTATTCAGGAGACAGTTGACTAGGGAGGAGCTGCTCCAGTTTGGTGGATTTGGGAGCATAAATGAGTTGAGGAGGAAGGGACTTTGCTTCATCTGCAAAAACCTTGGGGGCCTGATTGCTCATGCTTGAGTGATGCAGATGGTGCGGCAGAGGCAGAACAGAAGGGCATTCCTTCTGTATGTCAGGATGAGGACTCTTCTTTGGGTGAGTCCATGGGATCAGATGCGGATGCTTCTGGGGAGCGAGAGCAGTCATGCAGAGATGATGACAGCAGACCAGAGCTGTGTTCCAGTGTGCAGGGTGAGCAGTCAGGGGACTCTACGGGAGAGACTCTGGGTGATAAGTCACTTGTGACGATTCAGCTAGAGCAACATATGATGGAGCCTGAGCCAGCAGAGGAGGATACTATGCACATCATGCATGATAGTCCCTTGGGGGAGAGCCAGATGGAGGCTCACATTGAGTCTATGATGGATATACGACTAACCTTGGGGTCAACCACTGAGGAAGAGCAGCCAGATGCACAGACACCGAGTACGGTGACAGCAGTTGCAGATCCATATCCTCTGGAGATGTTGGAGGTTGATGGGATAGTCCTGCAGGGGGCTAGTAGACAGCAGGAGCATTACATTCCCGATCAGGAGGGGGATGAGCTGTTGGAGATGGTGGAGCATCCATTGTTGGACCAACACACTGATGAGGTACAGATAGATGCACATGCAGTCAACAAAGTTGTAGTACTTTCAGGGAGTAGCACTCTCCAGGAGTACATCGATGGGGCTTGCAACATATCTTGCCCACTTTGGCCCATTATAGAGAGAGGGGCTCTCTTCTACAGGCAGATCTCGTTGGCCGACGAGACAGAGCAGCATGAGTTGATTATGATTTGGCGACAACTCTCTATGCATGTTCCGTACGCGGTTGACACTACGTTGGATTCTTCCTCCAGGATAGATTGGCGGGAGATCATGAGTTGGTACCCTCTTGATGGCATGATTTTCTTCGTAGGGAGCACAGCAGAGCAGGGACCCTTAGACATAGTAGATATTACAGACTCCAGCTGGCAGTGGGGTACAGGTCGTCATTTCTTCAGCACTCCATCCCGATTTTAGGAGAGTAGGATTAGCATGGGATTGAGTCAGGACTTGGATTGGAGAGAGGTGATGAGTTGGTACGCAGTTGGTGGGGCAGCTTATACAGTTAAAGGTACAGCACAACAGGAGCCAGGTAGCATTGATGCTTGTTGGCGGACTCCACCTCATAGGGCATCATCTATAGCTAGAGGCAGTGCGCAGTCCGAGCCGTGGGACTTGGGCGATGATTGGCCATGGTGGCATTGGGGTCTGGGAGGATTGTTTGTTGACAGATACAGGAAGAGATCAGTTTGGGATCCCAGCATTGAGGGGTCTATTCCGAGTGGCTTGACATAGGTGCATAGCTGCACCCAGGGGTTTGTATGGGATCCAGGCATTGGGTCTCAGTTACATCGGGCCAACAGGGTGGCCCACATATTTGGATTGCTTGAGGGCAAGCAATCTTGGGGCGGAAGGTCTGTAATATTCCCTTTTTTGGTGTCACCTACGACAGGGTTAGGTTGGACTTCCAGAGTTAGGAGCAGACAGGGTACAGGTACAGATTGGTGCTATCAGTGGGCTCAGAGGCTTTTTGGAGGAGTTTTGAGGAGTTTCCATGGTGTCCGGTGGCATTCGCTTGATATATTCCATCATCCGAGCAGTTTGGCTTTCATTCTGGTGCATTCCGACAACTTTCAGAAATTTGAGTTATTTGTGGGCTTAACTCAGCTGAGTACGCTCAAGGTGGCATTCCAGCAGGAATACATGATGGAACACCTTAGTGTAATAGCTCATTGGAACCGAGACGAGGATACCTACATGATGGGACAATTGGGCATGAGTTTCAGTGACCATAGGAGACATGGTAGCCGATTTACTCTTTTTTGCATTAAAAAGGAATATTTTAATAAGAGGGAAAAGTGCACCATGAATAAAATAATAATAAAATAATGCTCTAGAAGGCTCCAAGAGATCTATAAAAGAAAGGGAGCAAGCCATTGAGGGATATCTTTGGATCATATCATTTTATTGTATGAGAGGTGTGAGACGCGGTTCTCTACTTCAGCCGTAGCCCCAGGACGGAAACCCTCGGGTGATTTGTGAGTGTTGGACGAAAACCCAACTCTCTTGAGGAGACTTCACTCAAAAGTTTCGCAGAGCTTCAGGGATTGGTGTGAGGATCATTCAGATCTTCAACTTGTGCTTCATTATCTTCAGTGGGTTCAGTGACAATTGTTGCCGGAGGGAGAGTGCAATGCTTAGTTTGTTAAATGACATGGTAAACAATCCCATCTGGTGGCCGTCGTCTCTGTACTTTTCTTTAGTCGATGTATTTGTAACTCAGCTATTATCTATAATAAAATGATTCTTCCTATTTGATGTGTGTGTGTGTGTGTATGTTTATTTTTTATATATATATTTAGTTATTTTTCTGCATTTTTAATAGAATATCCCATCCGTGATATTACATATTCAAACAATGAAGCTGAGAATGAGGCTTTGATAACCGGTTTGAAAATTCTCAAAAAGTTAGGTGCCAAGAAGATTTCTGTGTATGGCGACTCCGAGTTAGTAATAAAACAAGTCAAAGGGGAATACCAGGCCAAGCATCCAAGGATGCGTGCTTACCGAAATGCAGTGTTAGATATCCTTAAGACCTTCACTGAGTATACTTTGTCGTTGATCCCAAGGGACAACAATGTTATTGCTGATTCTCTTGCTACTTCGGCCAACATGTTTAAAATTCCATTGTATCCTAATAAGAAGTATGAGATAAACGTCAAACATCGCCCTGTTGTCCCAGATAATGTTCAGTATTGGCAAGTCTTTCAAGATGATAAACAGATCAACAACTTCTTGCAGACAAAAGAGGAATTTGTGAATTCACAAATGGATAACCAGTGCTATGAAGATGACCAAAAATTCCATGTAGCAGAGATGCAAGTGCTTCAACTGAAAGACAACTCCATTCCAAGAGGTTTGGTACCTTTGGAGGAGCTTTTCGATCAAGACGATGTTGCACGCAAACCGACCATGCTACCAACAAAAATGGGAGAAGAAGATCTCAATCTTGGCACTCCAGAAAAGCCAAAGATTGTCAAAATTTCAAAATCCTTGAGCGCAGAAATGAAAGGTAAATACACAGTGCTTATATCTTAGTTTGTTGATGTATTTTCTTGGGAATATTCTGATTTGAAAGTGTACAATAAGAGTATAATCCAACATACAATTCCCTTAAAGCCGGATTAGAAACCTTTTCGCCAGAAGTTAAGGAGAATGAATCCCAAGATGCTGCCCTCCATTCAAAAGGAGGTAAATAGATTATTTATTGCTGGTATTATAGTTCCACTTCGCTTTTCAAATTGGATGTCTAATCTAGTGCTAGTGAGAAAGAATACAGGAGAGATTCATTTGTGTATAGATTTCAGAAATCTGATTAAAGTGTCACTGAAAGACAATTACCCACTACCAAAGATGGACCATATTCTACAAAGGGTAGTTGGATCTTCTAGACTTTCATTGTTGGACGGATACTCCAGGTATAATCAGATTTTAGTCCATCCAGATGATCAGGAAAAGGCAGCGTTTACAACACCATGGGGCACCTTCATGTATGCCAAGATGCCTTTCGGATTGAAGAATGCAGAGGCGACTTTTCAGCGAGCAATGGATATTGCTTTCGCTAATGAAAATGATGTCTTTTTGGTTATCTATCTTGATGACATCACTGTTTTTTCCAAGACAGATGAGCAACACTTACAAGACTTGAAAACAATTTTTCATAGTTGTAGAAAGTTTGGCATATCGCTAAACCCAAAGAAGAGCCTTTTCGCTATGGAGGAAGGTAAATAGCTGGGCCATATCATATCAAAAGATGGAATTAGGATCAATCCTTCAAGGATTGAAGCAATTCAGACCTTAGAGTATCCTAGGAGCAAAAAGGAAATCCAGTGTTCAATGGAAAAATAATTTTTTTGAGAAGGTTTGTCCCCAATCTTGCTGAACACTTAAGGCAAATTACTGACATGCTGAAGAAAGATAGTGAGGTAAATGGTTTGAGGAGGCAAAGAAGTCATTCAATCAAGTTAAATTGGCCTTATCTCATGCTCCTATTCTTATTAGTGCAGATTACACACTTGATTTCATCATTTTTTCATTTGCTTCAGAGCACACTCTTGCTGCTGTCCTTATGTAAAAGAAAAATCAGAACACGGAGCAACCCATCGCCTTCTTCAGTAGAACCATAAGAGACGCAACCTTGAAGTACAACATCATTGAGAAACAGGCCTTGGTGTTAGTCAAAGAGTGAAGGACTTCCGGGTCTATATTATCCACTCTCATGTCATTGCGTATGTCCCAAACGATAACTTTCTTAGTCATGACACTCGATGATGCCCCAGAATCAAACATACAATTGTTCAAAAGCATTCCATTGACCAACATAGTGATGAAAAATGGTTGATGGTATCTGTTATCTCTACACATATCACTACTTTGCAAAGTGATAGAGGCATCCTCATATCTATCTTTAGAAAAATTCGAGATTTCTTTTCCATTAGGGGCATCAATGGCTTTCAACAACTTATATCTTTGGGAGGGAATCTTCATGATTTCAGTCACAGGTACCAAAATCTTTGCATTATTTATCCATCCTCCCAAATCAATATTTAACTTAGATGTAGGTGGAGTGAAAGTCTTATGGGCATTTTGATTTCTTCCCTTACTTCTTGCCCTTTATTTATCTTTGGCTATCTCTAAAATCTGATTCGGTGTAGGCTTCTCTCCATACAACTTAGTGATCTTATCCAATTCTTCAAAATTGTTCACACTATAGGAGGATGGAGACTTCTGACTTATCTTTTGGCTATTCTGCATAACTCCCATCCAATTTTCCAAGGACAAATGATGCTCTTTTCCAATTACGTTTATTTGTTCACTTGTTCTAGCGATTTCTCCATCTAAGATCCTTTTTGCATAAGGACAAGTGAGTTCATCATGTAGGTTATGACATGGTATACAATAAGGCATTGAATCATCAACTAAGTTAGTAGACTCAAGTGGATTTGGTGGCCTATGATCATTAGGGGGACCCCTCTTCTACCATCTATCATTTTCTCGATTCTGGAATCTACTCGCTTGATTCCTTTCCATGGCCACCAACCGATTTTGGATAACATTCATTTGATTCGTGTGATTTGCTTCCATAGTCATGATGAGTTGGGTTAATTCCTTAATAGGATCACGGGTAGTCTCTTCCTTGGCCTTGCTTTTGGAATCATTCGATTTTGATGACCCTCTAGTGAAACCAAGAATCTCAGATTTTCCTGATTGCTTTCTAGCCCTCTCCATTTTCAAGGCTTCCGTTTGAGCTATACCCAAAGATGTAGGCTCCTTCCTGCTCAACTCATAAGCGATATCCACACTAAAAGCATCTAGATATGAGCATAAAAGAAATTCATTCGGAGGTTTAACAGTCGTAGGCATGCTTTTAACCAATTCATTGAATCTTCTGTTAAACTCCTCCATGGTTTCATTCTCATTCTTCTTCATGGTGCTAATGGAATTGATCAGATGACTATTCTCTCTTCTCTCACCAAACTTCCCTATGAAAGCATTAATGATGTCTTGTAAAGAATCATACGAGTTAGCAGGTTGCTCAGTGAACCAATCAAGAGCATCCCCTTCCAAAGAGAGAACGAAAAGCCTCATCTTTACATCCTCATAGTTAGCAACGCTACACCACTTAAAGATGCAAACATTAACGTTCTTCACATGTGATGCAACGCTAATGACATTGTTACCTTGAAAAGTAGGTAACCTTTCAATAGCCTTGTCAAGGATATTGTGAGGATAGCCAGTGATGTTAGTAAATTTAGTAAAGTTCATGATGCTAGGCTCAACTTGCTCTTGACAAAACAAATGAATGTCATAAATAGCCTCTTGCCCAAGACTAGCGAGAGCTCTACTATGAGAAATTCTATTTAACCTCTCTCTAAAAATCCTTTCAGAATCAGGAGAGGGGCTAACTAAATCACTTGAATTTCTCCTAGTAGAGACTCTTGCAAAATTAGGATTGAGTGGAGTCGCCACTTGAGCAAGAATCTAAATCTAAAAATTCAAATATGCCAAAACCAAAATTTAGTCGATTTCCCAGGTACAAGAAGACTTGTCCTCAGCAACGGTGCCAAAAGATGTTAACTCTGCTTGCCGCCTGCACCTCCCTACAAGTCAGTGGGAAAAACCTTGAACCCCACAAGGTGTGGTTGGTGGTAAAGATCTTAGAGAAGCGGTTGTCACCTATTCCAAACTCTCTCTGTTTAAGCCATCTCCTAGGTTAGATATGCGGGGTGGTCCCTAAAGGAAAACTAAGTTAAATATTTGAGTTTCTAGGTGAATGTTAGAGTGAACTTGGATTACTTTTAAAGATTTATGAGCAAATATGAACAACTTGAAATAACAATAACAATGATAAAACCATACAACCAGTGCCTTATAAAGAACTTGCTCAAAAGTAAAAAAGTAATGCTCTCAAGAGTGAAAGCAAAACAATCCTGAAATGGAAACAAGAAATTGTTAGCATAGGGTATCATAAATGCTTTCAAGATAAATGGATTTATGAATCAAAGCACATGAAGCTATCTTGTTCACAAAGAAACAACTAGTGATCTAAAGATAAACCATATGATAGAAAGAATTGAAAGCTAAACCAATATGCATTTAGCTTTGCAACATGAAATAAGAGTACTTGAAAGGAAATGAGATTCATCAACCATCCATGAACATGATGAACATTAAACATGAAATGGAGCTTGCTAAAGTAGATAATGTCCAAGTACAAGAAAATAAAGCTAAACTTGTTGCAAAAGAGATTACAATACTTGCATGAAAGGAAATGCTTCTTGAAATTGAGAAATGATATTGCATATGAGATTTTAAACCATCAAGAAAACAAAAATTCAAGAACTTGCAAGTAAGCTAAATGTGATGAAAAATGCTCTTGGTTTATTTTATTAATTAGTTCTAAAGCAAGATTACATTTTAACTCTTTAATCCTCAGACCTCACCCTCGCCCAAAGATATGGGTCTCATGATGAAGAGTCAGTAGAGGAGTAGAGGCTCCCTAAAATGTCTATTCAAATAACTTATGTTGGAGGTAAAATTTTAGTGATTGCTTGGGGCATGTAAGTAAATTAATTAAACAATGAAAATTAACTTTCAAACTTGAGATGTACTTGCTTGTCATGAAGTAGAATGCTACTTTATGGAGAAAATTTGCCCAAATACTTATTGCATGTAAGATGTAATTAAAGGTGAAGCATAAGTGGTCTTGGAACAAAATTCATGACAAATTAGATTCAAGTTAAAAGTGCATGCATGCAAAAGTTTGAACTTGTAATGAAAGTAAAAAAAAAAAAATTTATAAACCTGTAGCAAATTAGATTAAAGTGCATGCAAAATGAGTATAATGCATGATTGTGTTATTTCTCCAATTAAATGATATGCATGCAAGTGAAAATGATCAAAGATCAAGCCACAAAGCCTCTCCAAAAAGGTGGAGAGATAGGGATACCAATGGGTAAAACCCACGCTCTCAGAACCAAGAATTTTATTAGTTATTACAAGAAGGAGAAAACTATGAAGTCTTCTCTAAAATCAAAGGGAAGTCTTCACAATTTTGGCTTGAGTCATAGATCTTTCCTTGTTGAAAATTTTTGCAATTTGGGGCCTACAAAAGCCCAACAAAATGCATATTTGTCGAGGAGAAAGAAGGAAGGCAAAGCCTCTTTGAGTTACATGGCCAAGAGAGAGAAATAAAGATCTCAAGTGAACTTGGCCTCCCTTAAGAAGAACTCGGCTTTGTCCAATAAATGTCCTCTAATGCTCACGGCCAAGGGAAGGAAATGATCTAGAAGTTGGAGCCTCAAGGTCTTGCATGCAAACTTATAAGTAATTTTCTGAAGATGAAACCTGGAAGTAGTTGCAAGACAACAAGTTAGAGAAAATCTACAACAAATGTTAGCTCAAAGTACATTAAAAATAATCTACAAGAGGCTCGACCAAAGAGTATGAGCAAACTCGCTTCTTTGAATAACCATGACTTAGCTCTTTGAAATAGCCAAATATTTATAAATGAAGTGCAATACACGAAGAGTAAAACATTTTAATGTTATTTTGATGCAATAAATAAGAGCTTTGAGAAACACAAAAGAACCTCTGCAAGACAAAATAAAAAGTAGATTAGACTTTCGAAATCAACACATGCAGGTTCTCCTTGAATATTTTCAAGAATGGGTTGGTTGCTCCGATAACATTCCCTCACCCTTGAAAAGCTTTACCAAAGACGGATCCTTCTACACAATCTCACCACAACATATTAAATCCACATGAAATTAAATAAAGGCAATGCAAAGAACTCCTATAGATATATTTGACATCAAATAGAAGATTTCTTATTCTAAAGCAATCAAATAGCTCTTATGCTAATATGAGATCGCTGCATACTAACATAACTTGAAACAAGCATGAAGGAAACAATAGCATAAGGAAATAAATAGAAGCATAACAACAACTCAAGAATTTACGACATATGCAAGGAGAAGAACACCATCACAAGTTACCCCAAAGACTTTTGTATTATATTGCAAGTATGTCTACAATCTAACAGCGTGTCCTCAAGCCCAATAGCTCATACTACATGATCAGTACAATAGCCCATGGCTTTGTTATATAGAGAGTTCAAAGCAATTCCAAAGGACGAATGCGCGCGAGAACTGAACTTGGATCAAATCCCAAGGAAAGATAAGCTAAGTTCGATGTGGAGAAGACTGAGACTGTTGATTTTTGTAGCATCAGAAAGTGTTTCAAGTCTCAAAATTTGTAAGGAGGCTTGGACATCAGTATTCCAAAGAAACCAGAAACCATTTGTGGAATTTTCACTCGGTTTGTGTTTTATTAAAATAATTAATTATTTTAATGTAGACCCTAAGTCTAAACTTAGGGAAATTAAATAATTAATGGGTATTAATAAAACAGAGTGTGAATACTTTAGAGAACGAAGATCAAGTCAAGTTTTAATCTTGGCCATTGATTAGACTTCTAATGTGGGCTGTTGATTCGTCAATTAGAAGATTATAAAAGAAGGCTTGAGGGTCATTTGGAAAGTACGCCAGACAAACACTTAGTAACCCGAAGGAAGTCGATTATGAAGGAATAGAATTTGATTTCAGAGGGAGAGTTGTAGGGCAGAGTTGCAGACGCAGAAGAAGGAGAAGGAGTTTGCAGTGACAAAGAAGAAAGAGAGAGGGACGCAGAGGGCCACAGAAGGTAGTGCAGAGTAGCAACGCAGTTTGCCCACGTGGAGTGACGCAGAGGGCCACAGAAGGTAGTGCAGAGCAACAACGCAGTGTACCCACGCGGAGTGACGCAGTCCAACAAAACGACTGCGCATAGAAGCACGCAGAGTGACGCAAAGGGAGATAGTGGTTCTTCCGGGTGTCAGGAACTGGAGAATCTTTCCCAGGTGTTTTCTAAGGTAAATCTGCCAGTCTATTTCTTGTAAAGAATTTCATTGCTGAAGAATAATATATAAACCCTCATCAACTACACCCGTTTTCCCACATTGGGTTTTTCCGAGGACAGTTGTCCAAAAATAAGTGTGTACATGTGATTGTTTCTTATGCTTATATTTCTTACTATTCCTTTCTCTGCATATACATAAGTGAATGCTGCAATAGTATTTATTTCGAAAATTATTGGAAGAATTCTGTAAATAACTTATTGAATAATAAGTAGGAGAAATAAATCTATCACTGCAGAAATATCTTCTGGATTGAAATTTTCACAGAGACAACCAAAGCAAAATCGAATTTCTTTTGTGCACACTAAGGGAAATCGAATTCCCCATATGATCCAGTGAACTTATCCATAAGTCAAACAAAGTCTCGTGCTACACCAAGTCCACCACTGCAAAGTTGAGCCAACTAAAACCTTACCAGTAGATGATCCTAGTGAACTTCTATGTAGGGCCCTGAGAACTGCGTGTTTCCTCTAAGTGACTGCGCAGTCTAGGCTCAAGGAATAGCGTAAATCGTCTGAGGGAAGTGTTGAGTGTTGTTGCACTCAGAATAACTCGTGAGAAGAGGCCCCCACTTGGTCTTCAGTCAACTGATCCCGTAGAATATTCGTTTTATACTCAACTGTGTTTAATAAATTCGATTTTCCTTTTGTGTAACTACGGCTTTATCTCTGGGAAATTCGATTTTGATAAAATAATGGTGAATTAATGATGCAATGTGCTCAGTCATACTCCACATGT
The DNA here is from genome assembly GCA_034641835.2 of Pinus albicaulis. Lineage (NCBI taxonomy): Eukaryota > Viridiplantae > Streptophyta > Pinopsida > Pinales > Pinaceae > Pinus > Pinus albicaulis. The sequence goes on along the minus strand of CM076570.1, from coordinate 760,804,291 downwards.
CTGTTGACTCAACTCTTTGACTTAGGATAATTTCCAAGTCATTTCCACGTCATTTTGTCACATGAATAATTTATTTCTCTCTATTTTATTTAATTCTAGCCTAATTAAATGCCACAATTTCCACTAAACTTAGGAAATGTGGGTTTTAAGTTGCACGAAACGGGGAAACGAGTTTCCGAAACGAGAAGCGATACGAAACACGACCTCCCCAAATTTTGGAAACGGGGAAACACAATATATATATTCTAATTTAAATTTATATTAGAATTTAGGACATTTAAGAAATGTTATGTGAAATCATAAAACATACATGATAAATTCAAAGAATAAACTATTACAAGTTACAAGACATTTACTCATGAATGATAACAGAGACATAATAAAAATAGAAATATTGAAATATCCAAAACCAGCCTTTATTATATATCAAAATCTCAAAATCAGCCTTTATTATATATATGAGGCTGCAAGTACAATAAAGACTATGAGCATGTTAAGTCAAGATTTTGTTTGAGTGATGGGTACATTTTTAGTAGGGTTATGATAGAGGAGTTTGACAACCAATGTTACTAACATCAAGATACATAGAGGGATTGGTGTTCGTGATTAAATACGAGTTCCATACCCTAATACATGACAAAATCCGATGGAAACATTGCAATCACCCAATCCCGAAATCCTGAAAAATTGATAAGTCTGCTGGATTTTGAATGAGATCTAAAATTCTACTTTCTCCATATGAAATCCAATGAGGTCGGAACCACTCTCAAACATCCTGAGTCTTTTCATGGTAATGTTAAAAATTCAAGTAAAAGGATGAAACTTTTACTTTAAGAATTTAACATTACTATGAATCGCATATAAATACTAGGGCCATAGGCTTGATCATTAGAAGCGAAGCATCCAAGACACTAATAAAATGAATAAAATAATAATACATTGCACGAATCCCAAAAAAAAAAAAAAACGCTGTTTTGGGAGGAAACGCGGCTGTACGGCCGGGAAACGCGTTTCTAGCGGTACTCGCAACGTTTCCCATGGGAAATGTACTAGTACGACCGGAAATGCGTTTCCCGGTTGTACGGTACGGGTTTCCCCGTTTCTGTTTCGTTTTTTGCCTGAAACGAGTGTGGGGAGGACGTTTCCTGCAACTTAGGTGGGTTTTGAGGGTCCTAAACACATTATTAACCCCTCAAAGTGTGGCATAGTAGAAATTTGAGGGTGAGAGGTGTAATGTTGATTACTCATACCCCATGCAACTTCTCTAGACAACATTTATTACAATCCAATTACAAATTTTATTGCAATTTTTGACTTGCGGGAAATCTAAAAATTTAAAAAATCACTACCTAGACGTAACCAAATTCCACGAAATTTTTTGTGTGATCTAGTATGGTAATACACATTGACTCTGGACACTAGGACTCACCCAAGGTCTCACCATCAAGCTGTACTCTGGCTTTGGGGTAAAATTGGAGGAAAAAACTCAATTAATTATTATGCCCTGATAGGAAGATGATAATTAACCGAGTGAAAAAAGACCTTCCAGAGTAATGCTCACTTGTTGGTAAGGTCCAAAACTACCTAGGCCTGTTACAGACTCAATACTGACTCAAATTCATCATTACTTGCATCACTTATTATAATTCCCCATTGGGCATGGACTCTGGGTGCAAGAGAAAGATGATGAGAAGTAGAAGTAGAGTTAAAAAACTTTGTTGAACTGATGATATCTGATGGTACAAGTGTCTTCTGGTTCATCGTTGGGCATGGAGTCTTCACATTATCATCAGGTTCCACTCTAGTGGTCAACAGGTCCCACTAGTCAAATTCCCTCCTTTCTCTCTTTCCACAAGTTCAAATTCTCCTAAGGGGTGCGAATTCCCTTTTGGAGTGGCCCCCACTGTGAAAATTCCTAAAACTGTAATCCTTTTGCAACAACTGAAAAGTATTCACCTAATTGTTATTCATTCCTTAACAATTTATTTGCAGTGGTTCTACGACAAACACTAAATACATCACACTGCAACCTTCACTACATAAAATAATATACGAAAACAAGAACTGAGCAAGAAGAAAAATAAACACACATATGACACTGTTATTTTTGGACAAATGTCCTCGGAAAAACCCAATGCGGGATAACCGATGCAACAACTGAGGGTTTGTATTATTATACAGTAGTTCTAAATACAATCTAGGATGCCTTACTGGCCATCCATACAGAGAAAAATAACTGGCAGAGAGTTAATGAGAAAATGTCCTCACACTATCACTGAAGTGTGAAAGTTTCTGAATATTACTTATGCAGAAACCCTACTGTTAACTCTGGTTATACTTCTCCTACTTAATCAAGTTATTATTCCATGTGAAGCAGAAAACATTGGGGAAATTAGGAAGGAGTTGAAAGAGCAATTTCGGAAGTTTGAGGAAGACAAAATTAGGCAAAAAGAAATAGAGGCTGAAATTGGGAGGAAGAGAAATATACAATACATGATGGTTGCCAACCCAAGTTTTGATTATAAGGGTTCTTCATCTATCCCTTGCACTAATGCATCAAACCCCTTTCGCTATGTTCCTCCCTCTATGAAGTCTATTTTTGAAAAGGGTAAGGGTGCAATGAGAAAAAGGAGTACTATCAAAAGTTTTTTCATGCCCTCTTCTCCCTTTGATAGTGCACATGGTCCTAGTCCTCCAAGTAAAGGTCAAGTGCAACCCACTTTAGATGGTCATTGGAAAAAAGAATTGAGAGATGTTGCTTGTGATTACATTGCTAGATGGTGGTATGATGTTGATATTCCCTTCAATGCTACTCGTTCACCATATTATGAACCTATTTTTGATGCCACATATGCTGCTGGAAAGGGCTTCAAAGGCCCTACTATGCATGAGTTAAGAGGATCTCTTTTGCAAAAAGAGATTATGTCCATTGATGATTATTTGAAAGAGTTCAAAAACTCATAGGCACATACAGGATGTACCATCATGTCAGATGGATGGACTGATCAGAGGAACCGTACCATCATAAACTTTCTTGTCTTTTGCCCATGGGAAACCATGTTTCTAAGATCAGTTGATGCATCTGATAGGGTGAAAGATGCACATTTGTTGTTTCATATTTTGGATGAGGTTGTTGAAGAGGTGGGGGTGGCAAATGTTGTTCAAATCATCACAAATAATGCCTCTAGCTATGTTCTTGTTGGTACATTGTTAGAGGAAAAACACCCAACCATCTTTTGGACCCCATGTGCTGCACATTGCATAGACCTCATGCTTGAGGATACTGGCAAAATAGATTGGATCAAGAACACTATAGAGCATGCCAAAAGCATCACAAAATATATTTACAATCACTAATGGATTCTGAATCTGATGAGGAAACACACAGGGGGCAAGGAAATTATTAGGCCTGCCATCACTAGATTTGCAACACATTTTTTGACATTGCAATCTATGCTTGCGCAACATAGAAACTTGCAAAAGTTGTTTTCTAGTGATGAATGGAATGAATGTCAGTGGGCTCGCAAACAGGATGGCAAAGATGTGAAAAGGAAAGTCAATGAAGAAATATTTTGGAAAAAGGTAGCAGAAATTGTGAAACTTGCTGAGCCACTGGTTAAGGTGTTGCGCTTGGTGGATGGGGAAAGATTGGCTATGGGCTTCATTTATGAGGCTATGGATCAAGCAAATGAGCAAATAAGGGCATCATACAAGGACAGAGCGGGTAAGTATGGGCCCATTTGGGCAATCATTGATCAAAGATGGAACAATCAACTCCATCGCCTTATACATGCAGTTGGGTATTTTCTGAACCCAAGGTATCATTATAAAGCTCAGCAAGAAAGAGCTTTGACTGGGGATGTTAGAGATGGATTGTTTGACTGCATTGATCGCATGATCCCCACAGAGAGTAGCCAATTGCAGATACACAATCAGATCACTATGTTCAGCCAAGCCACAGGTACCTTTAGCAAGAACGTTGCAAGGATTGCAAGGGAATCAGACAAGCCAGGTAAACAAAGAATTTCAATTTTCAAATTCATATTTTATTATTTTGTATAATTGTTTATAATTTCAATTTCAAAGTTGGATATAGATTGTTGAGCTAACTGAAACTCATTTTTTGCAGCACAATGGTGGGAGGCATTCGGTAGCCATTTTCCTGAATTGCAGAGGTTTGCAATCCACATTTTGAGCCAAACTTGCAGTGCTTCTGGGTGTGAGCGCAATTGGTCTGTCTTTGAGATGATTCACACAAAGCAGAGAAACCGTTTGGAGCAAAAACGGTTAAATGATCTAGTGTATGTCCAGTACAACCTTTGACTAAGACGTAACCAATTGCCGAACAAAAGACCTGATTCAGATCCCATTGTGTTGGAGGATATTGATCCAACATCAGATTGGGTAGTGGAGACTTGTCCACCAGAGTTTGACTCTGATGAGGATATTGGTGTGGGGATGGACTTCGATACACAGGTAGAGGCTATGCTCAATGCAAATCCACTAGTAGCAGGCCCAGTGCCAAGCCCTCCAGTTGCATATGCAGGCACTTCCTCTAGTCAGCCACGGCGGAGGCGCATAACTCGTCTATCTTAGGGTGGTAGGGCTATAGTTCCAGTTGAGGATGTTGATTCAGAGGAGGAGCGAGCGGTTTCCCCCTCTGGTTCAGAGTTTGAGGAAGAGGACATTGGCTTGTCAGATGTCTAGCAGTAGTGATTATTCATGTTTTGTTGTGGAGGCCATTTAGAACCTCCTTGTTTATGTTTTTTGTTTTGATCTCTATATCATCATCATGTATTGGACAATGCACTGGGTGCAATTTTGATATCATGGATATATTCATGAGCCTACTTTGATCATATGTTGTCTTTTTTCTATATTGTAATGCTTTGTTTTTGGAAACATGAATGAAAATCTTTAAAATTATGTTTTTTTACAAAAAAATTAATATTTAATGTATTTTTTACAAAACCGAGTTATTGAAACTGAACCGGCCGAGTCGATACCGAGTCGGAGTCGGAGCCGACCCTCGACCGAATCAAAACTCGAGTCCGATTTTTAAAACATTGTGGTAGATAATTAAGCCGCCTCTTTAAGGCATGGGGACCCAAGGGACAATTCTCCTAAGGACTTGCAAGGGGGAGAGCAGGTAAATCCACCCACTACCAATGGGAGAACGAGCAGGGAATTATGACAAATTTTGAGGGATGTAGGAGACTTTGTCGGAGCCCCTTGAGATGTGAAGAGACAACGCAAGCAGCCTGAGCCTTGGTTGCACAGGTTGGAAACCTTCTAGCTTTCAGGAAGCAACTTAGCACCAGGTTTGGGTAGATGCGATGGTGGATGAGTACAGTTCCATCATGATAAATGATGTATGGGAAGTGGTCTGTAGACCTCAGGATAGATCAATTGTAGGTTCAAGGTGGATCTGCAAGATCAAGTATGCTGCAGATGGCAGCATTGAGAAATTTAAATCCAGGTCTGTGGCTAAGGGGTATGCTTAGAAAGAAGGGATCAATTATGAAGAAACCTTCGCCCCAGTAGCCAAATATACTTCCATTAGATCTCCGATATCCCTTGTTGCACAAATGGGATTGGAGATTTACTAGATGGACGTCAACATTGCATTCTTGAATGGGGTGATAGAATCTGAGGAGGTGTATATTGAACAACTAGAGGGTTTCAAGATGCATGATCAGAAGACTCATGTGTGTAGGCTTAAGAAAGCCTTGTATGGATTAAAGCAAGCCCCTAGAGCTTGGTATGGTCAAATTGACAACTACTTGCAGAAGATGGGATTTGTCAAGAGTGACGCAAATCCCAATCTCTACTATCTAAGGGTAGGGAGTGATCCCCTGATACTAGTTTTATATGTAGATGATCTATTTCTGATAGGATCATCGAGGCTCATCAAAGACTGCAAGGAGAATTTGGCTACGAAATTCAACATGAAAGATCTAGGGCAGATGCACTATTTTTTGGGGTTAGAAGCTTGGCAGTAGAAGGGGGAGATCTTTCTTGGTCAAGGAAGAGATACTACAGAGATTCTGAAGAGATTTCAGATGGAGGATTGAATAACCATGACGACTCCAATGATCACCAACTGGAAGAAAATCGAGACGTCCGAAGATGATGAGGCTGATCCTACTCCGTATAGGCAGCTCATAGGATCCTTCATGTATTCGGTAAACACTAGGCCAGACATCTATTATGCTGTAAATACCCTTAGTCAGCTCATGGTGGAACCTAAGCGGGCTCATTGGGCAACAACCAACCATGTTCTCAGGTACCTTCAAGGAACAATCGAGCTTGGATTGAAGTACACCCGTGGCAGTGATATCAGGTTGAGTGGGTTCACTGACGCAGATTGGGATGAGAGTCTAGTAGATCGGAAGAGTACCAGTGGGTACTATTTCAGTTTGGGATTAGAGATGACTTCCTGGTGCAGTAGAAAACATAAATTTCTGGCACTGAGCTCAACGGAGGCTGAATATATGGCAGCCAACACAACTTCGTATGAGGCCATATGGCTTCGGAAACTGCTTGTGAACCTACTGAAGGAGAAAATGGAAGCGACCAGTATTTTATGTGATAATCAGAGTTGCATCAAGCTCTTTGAAAATGCTGTGTTTCATGATCGGTCAAAGCACATTGACATCAGGTGTCACTTCATCAGAGACTATGTCCAACGGGGAGCTGTATAGTTGCAATACACTCCAACAGGAGAACAACTGGCAGACATTCTCACAAAGGCTTTGGGGAAGAATAAGTTTGTCTACTTCAGAGAGAAGATCGGGACGATCAAGAATGCATTCCAGTATCATGAATGGATAGGATTAGTATTCAGAGGGAGCTGCAGTACAGATGCAACAGTGACAGTGGCAGTGTCATGGGTAGCAGTATAGGAGGTAGTAGTGCAACAGATGAGGGGCATTAACCAAAGATTAGCAATGCAGAGGATGCTTCGAAAGCGGAGCAACATGCAACAGGTATATTGCTAGAACACCTTCCTCGCTAAGAGGGAGTGTTGATTTTTGTAGCATCGAAAAGTGTTCTAAGTCTCAAACTTTGTGAGGAGACTTGGACATCAGTATCCCAAAGAACCCGAAAACCATTTGTGGAAATTCCACTCGGTTTATGTCTTATTAAAATAATTAATTATTTTAATGTAGACTCTAAGTCTAAACTTAGGGAAATAAATAATTAAAGGGTATTAATAAGACATAGTGTGAATCTTTTAGAGAACGAAGATCAAGTCAAGTTTTAATCTTAGCCATTGATTAGGTTTCTAATCTGGGCTGTTGATTCATCAACGAGAAGATTATAAAAGAAGGTTTGAGGTTCATTTGGAAAGCAAGCCGGGCATACACTCGGTACTCGAAGGAGATCGATTATGAAGGAATAGAATTCGATTTCAGTGGGTGAGTTGCAGGGCGAAGAGTTGTAGAAGTAGAAGAAGAAGAGGGAGTCAGTAGTGACTGAGCACGAGGACAGAGGGACGCAGAGGGTCACAAAAGGCAGCATAGAGCTACAATGCAGTGAACCCACGTAGAGCCTACGCAGAGTGACGTAGTCCAATGTAGGGACTGCGCAAAGAGACACACAGAGGAAGTAAGAGGCTCTTCTGGGTGTCAGGAAATTTTCGGGAGCGACCGAGAATTTTGTCTCAAGTGTTTTCTGATTATATCTGCCAGTGTTTGCCTTGTAAAGATTCATTTGTTGAAGAATAATAATAAAACCCTCATCTGCTGCACCGATTTTTCCACATTGGGTTTTTCTGGGGGAAATTGTCCAAAAATAAGTGTGTACATGCGATTGATTCTTATGCTTATGTTCTTTACAGTTTACTTCTCTGCATATATAATTGTGAATGTTGCAGTAGTATTTGTTTTGAAGTTTACTGATAGATTTCTGTAAATAACTTATCGGAGTAATAAGTAGGAGAAATAAATCTATCAATGCAACTGTAGATCTCCAGATTGAAATTTTCACATGGTATCAGAGCCAGAGATGAGTAACAGGAACAGAGAATCGACAAGTGAACAAAAATCTGACATTGCTGCGGCAGCTCGGAGGGGTTCATGCAGTTCTCTAGAAAGGAAGAGAAGCATGAAAGAACAGATGGGTCATGATGTTTATGTTCTAGCATCCAGACTGAAAGAAGAATTTGCTTGTATGTCAAGCATTGCTTTTCCTGAGGTCTGGTACATTGACAGTGGAGCTTCTGCTCATATGACGGGAGTGCGGGAATGCTTTTCCGACTACCGAGTGGAGTAGATGAACTTTAAAATTATCATGGGTAATAAAGCAAAATGTACCCCTATTGGAAGAGGTACCGTAGTATTTCAGACTGAGGCTGGAAATAAGCTTCGGGCCACTAATGAAATTACTCTCAGTGTCTCAACTTTAAAACAGAGGTTATGACGTTTACTTCATTGTAACAAAGTTTTCATCAAACACCCCAGTTGGAAGAAGAAAGCACAAATCGGTGTAAGGAGCAACAAACTTTATAAGTTACAACTCGAATCCCCAATGGCACTGATAGGCAACACTGATGAAACAGACCTGAATGAACTATGGCACAGAAGAATAGGGCATTAAAAATTCTCAAGAAAACTGTCACGAGAGTTCCAGAACTGAGCACCAAGCAGGACGGTGTCTGCAGAGTGTGTGTATTGGGAAAATATGCCAAGGCATCGTATCAGAGAAGCAACAATAGGGCTAAGAGTGTATTGGGCTTGATACACTTGGATATCTGCGGACCAATGTCCACTAGAGCTCTTAGTGGTGCAGAGTATTTCGTCACCTTTATTGATGACCATTCCAGGAAAACCTGGATCTACTTTCTAAATACCAAGGACGAAGTCTTCAGTCGGTTTAAAGAGTTTAAAGCTTTGGTAGAAAATCTGACAGGAAAGCAGATCAAGGTGTTGCATTCAGACAATGGTGGTGAATACACGGATAAGGAATTCGCTAGGTTCTGCGCAAGGGAAGGTATCATAAGAGAGTGGACGCTCCATATAATCCGGAGCAGAATGGTGTGGCAGAAAGGAAAAATAGGACTATTGTCGAGGCTGCAAGAGCAATGCTGTATGATCAAGACATGCCCAAATTTCTATGGGCGGAAGGTTGTAATTCAGCTGTCTATGTTCAGAACAAGATTCCTCACAATGCATTGGGAAAGATCAAGCTAGAAAGTGTTTTCACTGGTAGCAAGCCTGAGGTGAGTCACTTTAGGATCTTTGGTAGTACGACATACTGTCATGTGCCCAGTGAGAAGAGGAAGAAGTTGGACATGACTGTGGAAAAGGGGTATCTAGTAGGATACAGCGAGAATGCAAAGGCATACCGCATCTACATTCCGAAGAGCAGGAAAGTTGTAGTGCGGAGGGATGTGAAATTCATGGAGGAGAGGGCCTTCGGAAGATCCCACGAGTTGCCTTCTGCTACGCAGTCTGAGGAGGATCCATTGGTTCAACCTCAACAACCTACAGTGGATAATTCAGTTGCCTCTCCAAGGCATGGGGACCCAAGGGACGCTTCTCTCGAGGACTTGCAGGAGGGAGAGCAGTTAAATCCACCCACTACCATTGGGAGAACGAGCAGGGAACTACGACAGATTTTGAGGGATGCAGAAGACTTTGTCGGAGCTCCTAGAGATGACAAGAGACAACGCAAGCAGCCTAAGAGGTACCAAGCCTTGGTTGCACAGGTTGGTGAACCTTCTAGCTTTCGGGAAGCAGCTCAGCACCAGGTTTGGGTAGATGCGATGGTGGAAGAGTACAGTTCCATCCTAACAAATGATGTCTGGGAGGTGGTCCCCAGACCTTAGGATAGATCAATTGTAGGTTCAAGGTGGATCTATAAGATCAAGTATGCTGCATATGGCAGCATTGAGAAATTTAAAGCCAAGTCTGTGGCTAAGGGGTATGCTTAGAAGGAAGAGATAGATTATGAAGAAACTTTTGCCCCAGTAGCCAGATATACTTCCATTAGATCTGTGATATCCCTTGCTGCACAAATGGGATGGGAGATTTCCCAGATGGACGTCAAGACTACGTTCTTGAATGGGGTGATAGAAGAGGAGGTGTATATTGAACAACTAGAGGGCTTCGAGACACATGATCAGAAGACTCGTGTGTAGGCTTAAGAAAGCCTTGTATGGACTAAAGCTAGAGCTTGGTATGGTCGAATCAACAACTACTTGCAGAAGATGGGATTTGTTAAGAGTGACGCAGATCCAATCTCTACTAAGGGTAGGGAGTAAGCCCCTGATACTAGTGTTATATATAGATGATATATTTTTGACAAGATCATCGAGGCTCATCAAAGAGTACAAGGAGAATTTGGCTACGGAATTCAACATGAAGGATCTAGGGCTGAAGCACTATTTTCTGGGGTTGGAAGTTAAACACTAGGCCAGACACCTGTTATGCTGTAAATACCCTCAGTCAGTTTATGGTGGAACCTAAGAGGGCTCATTGGGCAGTAACCAAGCATGTTCTCAGGTACCTTCAAGGAACAATTGAGCTTGGATTGAAGTACACTCGTGGCAGTGATATTAAGTTGAGTGGGTTCATCGACGCAGATTGGGCTGGGAGTCCAATAGATCGAAAGAGTACCAGTGGGTATTGTTATCGCCTTGCCGCCTACACCTACCTACAAGTTAGTGAGAAAAGCCTTTAACCCCACAAGGTGTGGTTGGTGGCAAGGAATTTAGAGAAGGGGTTGTCCCACTAATCCCAAATCTCTGCGTTTAAGCTATCTCCTAAGCTAGCTATGGGGGGTGGTCCCTAAATGGAAAACTAAGTTAAAAGATGTGAGTTTCTAGGAGAGTTGTTAGAGTTAAATAGATTACTTCTTAAGTTTTGTAAGCAAAAAGTGTTATGACCAATAACCATCAATACATAACTTAAATAAGCATAAAGCATATGAAAAACCAATGCTTTCGAATTATTGGTCTTTAAAATGAAAATGTATTTGCTTAAATGAAGTAAAATGATTTGAAATGGAAAACAAAAGTAATCCTAAAAAGTGAAACAAGAAAATGTTAGCACAAGATATTGTAAATGCTTTCAAGATAAATAGATTTATGAATCAAAACATGAGAAGCTATCTTGCTCAAAAGGAAACAATTAGTGTTCTACTTCAGAGAATGTAAATGAGATGATAGAAAAGCTCAAATGTTAGACTAAGATAACAACATGAAATTAAATTTGCAACACCAAATAAGGGCACTTGCCAATGAAACAAGATATATCAATCATCCATAAGTATAATTAAAATGACAACATGCAATGAAGTTGCAAAAGTAAGCAAATTTCTAAATACCATAGAATTAAAATTGTTGCAAAATTTAAGAAATTAAAATGTTTGCATCCAAAGTGCTTCTTGAGATAAGATTTGCATGTGAAACTTTAAACCATCAAGATAGCAAAAAAATTGAGAAATTTGCAACTAAATGTGATGAGATAGTGCTCTTGGTTTATTTTATTATTTAGCTCTAAAGCAAGATTACAATTGAACTCTAATCCTCAGACCTCACTCTCGCCCAAAGGTTTGGATCTCACAGTGAGGAGTCCATAGAGGTAGAGGGTCCCTAAAATGTCTATTCAACCAATTTAAGTTGGAGGTAAATTTTCGTGATGCTTGGGACATGTAAGATCTAAAAGTAAATTAACAAGAAAATGAAAATTCAATTTCAACTTGAAATATATTTGCTTGTCATGAAATAAAATGTAGCTTTACTTAATGCAACAAACTTAAGATTATAGAGTGTGCTCAATGGTGAAGCATAAACAAATTTGAAGTATGATTTCAAGCTAAATAAACTCAAGTAAAGATGCTTGCATATAAAAAATCTGAATTTGCTATGAAAGTAAATGCTCTTAAAACTTGTAGCAAATCAAAGTGATTAGCTAGTGAAATGAATGAAATGCATGGTTGTGTTAGTTGACCAATTAAATGAGATGCATGCAATTTAAAGAGATCAACAAATCATGCCACAAGTCCTCTAAAAAAGAGATTGGGATGCCAATGGGTAAAACCCACACTCCCAAAAGCAGAAAGTTTATTGGTTGTTAGAGGTAAGAGACTATGAAGCCTCCTACAAGCTCAAGGAAAATCTTTACAAATGAAACTTGAGGTCTTAGACTTATCCTTGATGAGAAATTTCTGCAATATAAAGACTCAATAGAAATCAGATTTTTACAAGTGAAGAAGAGAAGCTAAGCCTCTTCAATGCTCACGGCCAAGAGAGAAAGAAGAAGCCACAAAAGGAACTCGGCCTTCCTCAAACAAGCTCCTTAACTGCCCACGACCAAAATAAAAAGAGAGAGTTCTCTTCGTTTGACATTAGAGCTCAAAGGTCCTGCAACAATTTGTTAGTAGTTTCTTGAAGGTGAATCCCACAAGTTGCTATAAGAAAACAAGTTAGAAAAAGAAGGCTACAAAAAACCAACCAAGTGTTAGACAAAGAAAATCACAAAATATTGCACAATAATCTACAAAGGGCTAAGCCAAAGTGGATGAGTAAACTCTCCTTTTTGTCTAGCCATGCTTAAGCTCTTTAAATAGAAAAATATGATCCAATGACACACAATGAAAAGTAAAATATTTTTAAATGATTGCATGTATACAAACTATGTCCAAACGAATCCCTGCTAGACACTTTTTCGTAAGATAAACAATGAAAATCCAAATAACATATGAGAGTTCTTTTGAAGGTGCTTCACGAGTGGGTTGGTGTCCCAAAGACTTCCCCTCACGCTTGATCCAAAAAGAATTCTTCTACAATACTCAAGTTACACATTAGTCCATGTAGATTTAGATAAGCAAACAATGAATTGAAACTTCTAGAAATTTATTTGAAAATAAACTAGAATTTTCAACCTCTAGAGCCTACGTTCAAATCAAATGCTAATACAAGATAGCTGTGAATTAGCAAATTCACAAGAATACATGGAAAATGAAATAACTCAAAGCATAGAAAAGATTATACCAATAGCTCTCAATGCACCATGCTCCAAAGGAAGAACACCCATGAATGGACTTCCAAAGTCTTTTTATTGATATTCTTGAAAAGTGTACAAAGTAGTAGCGCTTCCGCAAACACAATAGTTCGTATCCAATATACAATATGAGAGCCCATGGCTCCATTATATAGAAAGTTGGGAACAAATCCCAATGAAGAACCAAATGCCAAGTGGTGAGAGGGAGGAGATCACAAGGCAAATTCGAATTTGATATGTGGAGCTCTATTGCCAAGTGCAAAAATCGGATTTTGGCAAGTGTACATCATTTTCTTCTTCCGTTATGTGCCAAATTCAAATTTTATGATGGAATGACAAGTGTATATGAGTGGTAACCCATGTGGGGACAATTTCCCACAAAATTCTCCACCAATTTTTCTCCCAAATCCTACCAAATATGCACTAACTTCACAAATTTGAATTTCCAAGTAAGCAACTCTCATTTTATGCCAAAAATTCAATTTTATTTGAGCACATGTCCTTTCTTTGATTTTAGGAGTCCACATCACCTTGGGACTTCACTTTACCTCCTCCATAATTTTCTACTTCATTTCCACCTCATTTAGCATGCATGTGGATATTTATTTTTCTCCATTTATTCAATTTATGGCTTAATTAATTGCCAGATTTCCCACTAAACTTACGAAAAGTGGGTTTTGAGGGTCCAAAACACATTTTTAACCCCTCAAAGTGTGTCACAGTAGAAAATTGAGAGGGTGAAGTGTAATTTTGATTATTCATATCCCATACAACTTCTCTAGGCAACACTTATTACAATTCAATTACAATTTTTATTGCAATTTTTGACTTGCGGGAAATCTAAAAAACTAAAAAATCACTACCTAGACCTAACCAAATTCCACGAATTTTTTTGTGTGATCTAGTATGGTAATATACATTGACTCTAGACACTAGGACTCACCCAAGGCCTCACCATCAAACCGTACTCCGACTTGGGGTAAAATTGGAAGAAAAAACTCAATTAAATATTTACTCCTGGTAGGGAGATGATAATTAACCAAGTGAAAAAAAACCTCCCAGAGTAATACTCACTTGTTGGCAGGGTCCCATACTACCTAGGCCTGTTATAGACTCAATAAAGACTCAAAACTCATCATTACTAGCATCACTTACTACAATTCCCCGTAGGCAGTGGAATCTGGGTACAAGAGAAAGATGATGAGAAGTAGAAGTAGAGCTTAAACACTCAGTTGAATTGATGATATCTGATGATATCTGATGGTACAAGTGTTCTCTGGTTCATCCTTGGGCATGTAATCTTCACATAATCATCAGGTGTCACTCCAGTGGTCAACACATACTGTTTTAGTTTGGGATCAGGAATGACTTCCTGGTGCAGCAGAAAACAGAAATCCGTGGCACTGAGCTCAGCGGAGGCTGAATATATGGCAGTTAGCATAACTTCGTGTGAGGCCATATGGCTTCGGAAATTGCTTGTGAACCTACTGAAGGAGAAAATGGAAGTGACCAATATTTTATGTGATAATCAGAGTTGCATCAACCTGTTTGAAAATCCTGTGTTTCATGATCAGTCAAAGCACATTGACATCAGGTGTCACTTCATCAGAGACTATGTCCAATGGAGAGTTGTACAGTTGCAGTACACTCCAACATGAGAACAAGTGGCAGACATTCTCACGAAGGCTTTGGGGAAGACTAAGTTTTTCTACTTCAAAGAGAAGATGGGGATGATCAAGAATCCATTCCAGTAGCAGGAATGGATAGGATCAGGATTCAGAGGGAGCTGCAGTACAAATGTAGCAGTGACAGTGGCAGTGTCATGGGCAGCAGTACAGGAGGCAGCAGATGAGGGCAACAACCAGAGATTAGCAGCGCAGAGGATGCTTCAAAAGCAGAGCAACATGCAACAGGCATATTGCTAGAACACCTTTTTCGCTAAGAGGGAGTGTTGATTTTTGTAGCATCGGAAAGTGTTCTAAGTCTCAAACTTTGTGAGGAGACTTGGACATCAATATCCCAAAGAACCCAGAAACCGTTTGTGGAAATTCCACTCGGTTCATGTCTTATGAAAATAATTAATTATTTTAATAGAGACCCTAAGTTTAAACTTAGAGAAATTAAATAATTAAAGGGTATTAATAAGATAGATTGTGAATCTTCTAGAGAACGAAGATCAAGTCAAGTTTTAATTTTAGCCATTGATTAGACTTCTAATCTGGGCCGTTGATTCATGAACGAGAAGATTATAAAAGAAGGCTTAAGGGTCATTTAGAAAGCAAACTAGGCATACACTCAGTACCTAAAGGAGATTGATTATGAAGGAATAGAATTCGATTTTAGTGGGTGAGTTGCAAGGCGAAGAGTTGTAGAAGTAGAAGAAGAAGAGGGAGTCAGCAGTGACTGAGCACGAGGACAGAGGGACGCAGAGGGTCACAAAAGGCAGCATAGAGCTGTAGCGCAGTGAACCCATGCAGAGCCTACACAGAGTGACACAGTCCAGCGCAGGGACTGCGCAGAGAGACACGCAGACAAATGTAGAGGAAGTCAGAGGCTCTTCTGTGTGTCAAGAAATTTTAGAGAGGGGTAGAGAATTTTGTCTGAGGTGTTTTCTGATTATATTTGCCAGTGTATTCCTTGTAAAGATTCATTTGCTGAAGAATAATAATAAATCCCTCATTTGCTGCACCGGTTTTCCCACATTGAGTTTTTATGGGGACAATTGTCCATAAATAAGTGTGTACATGTGACTGGTTCTTATGCTTATGTTCTTTACTGTTTACTTCTCTGCATATATAATTGTGAATGTTGCAGTAGTATTTATTTTGAAGTTTACTGATAGATTTCTGTAAATAACTTATCGGAGTATTAAGTAGGAGAAATAAATCTATCACTGCAACTGTAGATCTCCAGATTGAAATTTTCACAAGAGTGATGTAGTCCAGCGTAGGGACTGTGTAGAGAAACATGCAGATAGACCCAGAGGGAGTCAGAGGCTCTTCCAGGTGTCAGAAAATTCTCGGGAAGATCCAAAAATTTCGTCTCAGGTGTTTTCTGATGTATATCTATCAGTGTATTCCGTGTAAAGATTCATTTGCTGAAGAATAATAATAAAACCCTTATCTGCTGTATCGGTTTTCGCACATTGGGTTTTTCCAGGGACAATTGTCTAAAAATGTGTGTAGATGTGTTTGTTTCTTATGCTTATGTTCCTTACTGTTTCTTTCTTTGCACATGCAATTGTGAATGTTGCAGTAGTATTTATTTCGAAATTTACTGATAGATATCTGTAAATAACTTATCAGAGTAATAAGTAGGAGAAATAAATCTATCACTGCAACTGTATATTTCTAGATTAAAATTTTCACACTTTCCGTAAGTCAACTATGCCAAAATATCAAAGTTGTGTAAACATGTATTTACTTACCAAAATTTGCTAAGTGGGGACATTACATGTGCTTTGATCCTGTGAAGAGATAGAGCTTGTTAGTAAAGGCCTTGCTATGTTGACAATGCTGGTTATGATGATATGATGCTTAAAGATGACTTACCAATCCGACTCTTCTTATGAGAACTTTTCAAAGTGAGTACTGTCCTTGTACCAGTTGGACAATTATGAATACCTCCATAGTTAAGAGGGAGTGTTGGAGAATGTAACTAGTTTCAGTTTTCATAATTGTCATTTGAATCATGTCATGATGTAATTTTTATATATCTATCAAAAGAAGAAAGAAAAACGATGTAAAGAACAAAATAAAATTACCTTTGTAGAGCATGGGTTTCATGCTCAAGTTATTTGTCATTAGGTCAAACATTCATTTAATACTCCTAGGGCTTACATGAGCCAAAGAGTCCTTGCCTTATTGTAAAAGACCCTTTTGGGCACTTGTATCAAAAAGAGAAAAATTATTTTGTAATTTCGAAATGTCTAGAAGGCTCCCAAGACCAAGTCGTCTAGCCTATGTGAAGTTGGTCAAGAGAGGGCTAATGGAACCTCATGGAAGGCTATAAAAGGTGGAACTTCGATCTATGAGGACACACATCAATCATACATCTCTTGTATCGATCTGTAGTTGTAAAAGTGTGTGAAAGTCTTGGAAGGCAAGGAGAAGGCCATCGAAGAAGAAAGAAGCCCTAGCGAGATTCTAAAGTCAAAATTTTTCTTTGCGATAACTCACATGTAAGAATTTGTTAGAGTTTTTGGGCATGTCACAGGTTCGAAAATTGCAGGAAGGATTGAAGACCTCATTTTGGGAACGAAAGACTAGACTAGCCTTGTCTTGGAGAGATTTTGCTTCACTGCCCTTAGAGATTTTGTCTTTCCTTGGAAAATAAGTTTTGGTTGGCTGACTTGGTTCTTGGTGGAACTCTTCATCTTGGTCTTGGGTCTTGGAAGTCTCATTTGATTGATTCTATAAGAAGAGAAGTTGTTTCTGGGTTTTTCCTCTTGGAGGGGTTTTGCCCTAGCTTGGAGCCTAGATCTTGTGTTCATCTTTGTATGGTTGTGATCTTCATTGTTTCGCCATTTATTTGATGATAAGAACATAGGCATAATTAAGAAGAAGATCATAATATCACAAATAACTGCCAAGTAAGGAAAATTCAAATTAAAAGGTAACCTAATGCTGCCTCTAACTTTGGTGTCTGGAAGGCCCGAAGACAATTCCTATTGGATGAGCATGGCTTGAAGGAGTTCGCGACATATGTCATGGAATAACCAACATATCCACAACAGTTGGCAACCTTCATGAAGGAGATAGCCGAAGCTAAGAGGATGGTCCTAGGTAGGGTTCAAGATCATATTGTCCCGCATATTGCTGAGAAAAACACGACAAAGAACATGTGGGATGCTGTTGTGAAGCTATGCCAAGATACGTTTGAGAATCATAAAATGATTCTCAAGGAGAAGTTGAGGACAACAAATATGCAGAAGGGTGAGAACATAACTTCTTATCTCATCAGTATTTAGAGTGTTTGAGATGAATTTGCAATTATTGGAGAGAAATCGACACATGATGAGCTGGTGTGCATGACCCTTAATGGGTTCTCCAAGGAGTGGCGTACATTCTTCCAATTCATTTTTGGGCGAGACGCTAAGGCTCAACCTCGTAGAAGGTATTATCAACAACAAGGGATCAAAAATTGATAAGGAGGAAGAAGAAAATGTAGCCCTTGCTGGTAAAGGGAAGGTGAAGAAGGGTCTTAGTCAGTGACAAAACTCAAAAGGAGGAGAGAAGAATAAAAAGGACCTGTCCAAGGTCAAATGCTTCTGATATGGTGAGTTTGGTCACTACGTCACATAGTGTCCAAAGAAGAAGAAGGACAAGAAAGGGCGACAGACAACAGCTTCGACAAAGATCGATGAGTTGACCTCCAGATTGGAGGAATTCACATTGATAGCAACAATACCTGCAGATGGAGGAGGAGCATGATACTTCAAAAACCAGTATGGGCAGGGTCCATGGGAGAGCAACAGGAAGTCTAGATCAAATCCAGTTGTTGTTCACATGGATCGGTTCCTGACCTGTCCAAGTTCAAATGCTTCGGATGTGGTGAGTTTGGTCACTACGTCGCCTAGTGTCCAAAGAAGAAGAAGGACAAGAAGGGGCAACAGACAACAACTTCGACAGAGATCGATGAGTTGACCTCTAGATTGGAGGAATTCACATTGATAGCAGCGATACCTCCAGATGGAGGAGGATCATGATGCTTCAGAAACCAGTATGGGCAGGGTCCATGGGAGAGCAGTAGGTAGTCTAGATCAGATCCATTTGTTGTTCACATGGATTGGTTCCTTTGCTACGGGAGCCCATAGTATAGAATGGCAAGAGGATCGAGATGTCAACAAGGCACGGTTAGATCTTGAGGGACAGTGCAAAGCTAGTTGCAGTCAGATGCTTGAGAGCTAGTTGCAGTGCCAGTTGGGTGCAATTACGTACTTAGTAGACAATGCAGAGCTAGTTGCAGTCAGGGGACTCAAGGGACAATTGCAGAGCTAGTTGCAGTGACATAGTAGATTAGAGATTGATTCAGTTACAATTAGTAGCAAGTGGATAAGAGTATGCACAGTGGTTGATGGACAATGTTTACCAGTTGACTTCTTCAAAGTGATTTCTAGTGACAGGCAGTCAGATCAGTTGAAGATGTGAAGGGTGGAGGTATAACAAATGCCACACATCAACAACGTGGAGTTTAGTCCAACTACAACATGTTCCCACAGAGCAACATGTTGCAAATATACTCACGAAAGCTCTAGGGAGAGCTAAATTCATCTATTTCAGAGAACAAATGGGTGTAGTGGAGAACACCTTCCTCGCTAAGAGGGAGTGTTAGTTTATGGTAGCATCAAACATGTGTTCTAGTCTTAGGTGATGCTAAGAGGCTAAGGAACACTAGATGTCCAAAACCCAAAAAGGGTTTCGCGAGATAAGCTTGGGAAACATCTAAATTAAATTAATTTTCCATAATTAAATTATTTCCTAAATCTAACTTAGGAAAAGTGGTAAATTAAAGTTAATTAATTAAGGATGTTTGAGATTTCTCTAGAGACTTCTATTGATGAAGTCTAATTAATATTAGCCATCGATGGAGATTAAATCGTGGTCGTTGAAGACTTAATGAGAGATTATAAGAGCAGGTCGGAGGTCTTGGAGATAACATCAGAGTCACCAGAGTGATCATTGTGGCAGATCGAGCTACCCAGTTTGCAGATTCAATGAGGGTACATTTCAAGCCAGAAGGAGAGCATTGGAGAGAGGGAGTAGCAAATAATTTGGGAGCAGGATTCTGGAGAGTTTCCCAGTGATTTTCTAGTGCCAGAGTGGCAGGAAAATGGAGGCCGAAATTCATCTGCAAGGAGGTCGTACACGCAGTGCAAATAGCCATAAACTCTTGAGCGAGTTGCCGAAAGAGGGTTGATTCAATTTCCAGAGGCCGGATCAGCTTCCAGGAGGCAAAGTGAGTCACTTCCAGAGAAAGACGGAGGTAGGATGACACACTTTGATCCAGTTTCCAGGAAGTGTGAGTTATCCAGAGCCAACAGTGCGAGTAGCCAACGTGGGGTTTGAGAAGGCTAGAGGAGGACGAGTTTATTAACAGAGAAGATCTTTGATCTCCAGATTATTTTTCCAGTATATTTCTGGAGGATAGCCAGTTGGGCATCTAGTTGTAATAATTGTCAAATTGGTGCATAATAAAATATCTGCTACACCAGTTTTCCCTTCGAGGTTTTTTCTGGGGACGTTTAATCCAAAAATATTGGTGTCTATTTTTATGTGTGTGCATTTGTTTCTCAATATTTGATTTTATAATTCCACAATGTATTTTTTTATTGTGAAGAACGCGTCAATGATTTATTCATTATTTGTTGTAAAGAAATAAACTGCTAACCAGTTAGAAGTATAAATTATAGTTGATGCATTCAAGCAAATTTAACAACTAGTTTAACCTCTCTCTCAAAATAATCATATTACTTGTCATCCACATGTCGAAGACCAAGTAAAATAAAATAAAATAATTTTAGTACATTGAGTTTACCCACTGAGAGAGTTCGATTTGGTCCACATGGCCCTTAGAAGTCCAATGTTCCATTTGCATGGTCCCTGGAAAGGAAAGAGGTAAAGAGTTTTAGTCAAAAGATGCTTTCCATTTGGATGACAAAACAACTACCTTCCTTGACTTGACTTGCTTGCTTTGAGTAATTTTTCCCCTTAAAGAAATTTACTTGGTCCATAGAGAACTCGACTTGTCACTTTGATGGTTGATTTGACCTTCTAATACCTATGTTCATATCCATATACTTATGCAAGATCCACCTTGACTTTTAAGTTTTAACAACTACTTTGACCCTACAATGTTCCTCTTGAATTGACTTTAACGACTAGTATGAGGATCGATTTGGCCACCTTTGCTTAATCTTCAATGTCCCAGAGAATTTGAGGATTGTGCAACCTGGGTTTTGTCTAGCTAATTTTTACATAACTTTTGACATTAAGTTTTCCCCTTCATGCCAAGTCTCTTGATTCCATGTGGCACCTAGTCATGACATCATCATGCAATAAATGAAGATCTCCAACATCCTAGGGAAACTGAAGAATATTGCATCTGGGTTTTGTTCATTTCATTTTGTCTACCACTTTTAATGTATTGCATGTCTTAGTCTGTTAAGATCTACTGATGTTATGTCACCTGGATGCTTCATATACTGTTGGATCACTTTTGACTGCCATTATCTTGATGATGCCGTCAAATATTGGAAAAATTTCAATGTGGCAATGTCATTTAGAGTTTCTGTTGAGCATTTTGAGACTAAGTTGACTTTTTTCCTTCTGGGACCACATGCATCGAGAAATGTGTACTTCCTCTGGAAACATGAAACCATTGAAATTGTGAGATTGCCATGTTGAGAAGAGTTTGAAGAATCATGCACCAAGACCAAGACTCTATAATGCATAACCATTGGTAAGACATAGATGCACCCTTAATTGGATTGTACTGGCCCATACACTGGTGATCACCGCTGCATAACCAAGGCTCCCATAAGCCATGAGTCCCAATGAGATCCATTCAAAACCCCTCGATCCTACATAGGGTAAATGGACCAAGGACTCAGCAAAAAAGCACAGGCTATGGCCGACCATCACAAGGCCTTGGACACCTAAATACAAAGACTCACATGGTTTTTACATGGCTTTTGACTTGTGACCTTGGGCTTTTAATGGTGATAATGTAAAGTGACAAAATGTATGTATGTACCCCTATTGACATGTGGGGTAACAGGTCCATCAAATTTAAAGTTGAGGAGGGAGTTGAGATAATTCAAGAAGAATGCATTATGGTTCTTAGAAACTCTAAGCCTCTGAGAAGCAACTTGTGAAAGGAATAAAGAAAGGCATTTAAGTGAGAACAATCTTCAGCCTAGTTTAACAATGATCCTAAGGTGTGATAAAGCAGTCTAATGGGTAGCGAACTGACTTAACTCCTCTCTTTCAACTCTTCAATCATATCTCGTTACTATTTATTGCTACAATCTTCTCATTCATGCTGCTCCCATTCATAGCATGACAATCCCTTGAAGATGGTCTCTCCTTCATGAAGTCTGAAACATTGGATTTATAAGACCCTAAAATGGAAGTCTTCCTTTTTAAGCCTAAATCCCTGTTAATAATAGGTGGTCAAACAATGGCTAATAAACAATGTAATATCCCCAATTTCCTAAGTATTGAGGAGGGTCATGAATTTTGATTTAATTTTTGGCGTTAGCATGCATTTTTGGAGGTTCGATTTAAGAGATGAGAAAAAATAAAATTTTGGTGGATGTGGGGGCCACTCACAAGTAATATGCACCCCCTTGAAGAGTAGGCACTTGGAAGAGAGAGAAAATGGAGGGAAATTCAGGTTAGTGGAGTTTGGGCCCCACCAAGGGAAAATTGACGCATCGAGGTTAAATAGAAGGTGAGGGCCATTGTTTGGTTTTTTTTTTTCAATTTTACATTTGAACTTAACTGTTTGCTTGAGCTGTTAAGCTAGGTGAACAAGTGTTGCTTAGCACAAAGAGATTTCCGGGCGGGAATCTCAGCTCTCACTTTGGTGGACTTAGAGTACCACCCTTGGGGAGTCACTTGTCAATTTGGGAATCATTCTGGAGCAGAGGATCAAAGGTTGCTCTCACTTTTGCACAGAACAGGGACGCTGGAGGAGAAATTCAAGCCACTTGTGGGATCCATCTGAGAGCAACTCCTTTGCTGGGAATTTTGGGGCTGAATTGGTGCATCAATTGAAGGCTATTTGGGGTGGTTTGGAGGCGAAACATTGAGGGAGCTTTCTGGGAAAATTTATGGCATTCTAGGGCCTGCGCAGTTTTCTCGTAGAGGCACTCGTGAGGAAATAGGAGCAGCATGATTTTGTGTCTTGGTGGCTGGAGAAATTTAGGGGAGAATTTGTGGGGAAATTGCAGGCAGTTTTCCTGGAGGATTGGAGGAGTTGCAACAACATATTTCCAGGCAGTGTGTTTAGCGAGTTAAGCTGGAAATTCACACTTTTTGTGTAGGGAAAATTAAGAGGAGGCTACAACAACATTTTCAGAGCATTCCGGGCATTGGGGTGGCAGAAAACTCCATTTCTATCTTGCAGCAGTGACAAAGAATTTCCTGGGCCAGTGCAGAATTTGTGGACATCTTCCTTGGTGTTGGAATAAGCATTTTACGACCTGGGTTTTGCTCTAGATTGCTGAGGCAAGCTCAGGTTCATTTCTCCTTATCCACATTGTACTCTTGTTCCCAAATTCTTAATAAAAAGTGAATTTTTGGTGCTGCTAATTGTTCGAGATTGCTGTTTTATATATTGTTTCAAGTTGCACGCTTCTGTTATCTAACATTAATTCCAATTAGGAATATTACAAACAACGGGAGTGTTTGAACTTTGATTGTCTTGTAAGTTTAAAGATTTTAGATATCTACTAATTAATAGCTTTTAAACATATGATTATGTGTGATGATGCTTATCTTGTTGATTGTCTTATGCCAATGCATATAGATTTCTATTATTTTTTCTTATATGGTGAGTGTTCTTTCAAATTTGCTTTGCTGAATTATTTTTGCGTCTTACAATCTTGTAGTTAAGGATACCTACATCCTAGGAGCAATAAAATTGTTACACTTGATCGTACCATATTTGGATGTTAATGTTCTATGTTACTTGAACAAATAAGTTCATGCTAAAATTGGTCCAATGAACAAAGTGATTTGTGTGCTTCTACTTTTTTCATTTGTTTTTGTTGTCATCTAGAGAGGAGATGTGCCCTAATCACTCCAAACTCACTTTTAATACTTGCTTGACACTTGAATTCCATATGCCTACCTTTGGTCACTTGTGAAATTTAATATGATTTCTTTCTTTCTTTTGTGCATCTTGATCATACACATTTATTAAAAGAATTTCGAAGGGTCATAACAAAGCCTTTACTTTGTTGGCAGTTCCCTGATGGTGGAAATGCAATTGCAGGCCATGGCCCTCATTTTGTTTTGGAGGTAAGTGCCACCTTTCTCTTTACTAAAAAGGGCTTAGATAAGGTTAAAACAATGTCATATTCGATAGTGATAGGAGTGCTGGATAGTCACAATGTTCTTTTTCTTGTCTATGGAAATTGGATGAATATGTTGTTTTATAACATTTTTATTGATGTTGTATATCATCATATAGGTAGGTAATAAGTAAAGAAATCATTTTATGTAGTGTTTTTTTGGTTTAATTAAAATTTAGAACCTATTCTTTCTACCACAATTGGATGGTTGGGATATGAGCACATAGGTTATACCTTGTTGGATGTAGTTTCATGTGAATTGACCCTACACCAAACACAATAATCTGCAATAATTCCTCAAGTTATGAGATTCTGGGTGTAATGGAAAGAAGAAAAGAAAATTTGTAATACATGCATAGACTAATCACTTACATATTAATGAAGTACCTTTACATAGAACAAGAACAAGAATGAAGTATGTTATTTACACTTATAACACATTATACAAGATAAAGTTATGCAGATTTTATAGTGACTATAAGAATCTTAGAGATTAACTAGGAATGATTCCACTCGTGTCGTTTGCATGTATATATATTGACTTAACAAGGATTGGGTGATCAGGTGCTCAAAATTATGTTCAAAAATCAAAGTTGTCGGATCGATGTGGAACTTGAACGACTGCATAGATCTTGTCGTTCTGAATCCGACACAACTCATTTCACGGAAAACCGACACCGTATGCTCCCAGAAACGCGTTCTGTTCACTTTGTCAAACAGACAAATTAAAAAAAAAATGCAGGACAACCCAGTCAGTAGTCCGTATAGCTGACTGGGAATGCCTATGTGGCAGGGTGATTGTATTGTTGACTTGGTCAAGGGGGTCTTCATGGTCGAATGAGGTGATGCCAAGTGGCATGTTGTCATTGGTAGTTTTTGATTGGTGGATTGGTGGCCAACCACAGGCTGCCACGTGGCAGCCCGAGGGCCACCAAAATTTTTGGGGTCAAGTCCAAGCAACAACAGGGGTCAAACCCGCGATCACAGAGCAACCAACAACAAGCCTTACCGTCGCGCCCTGCGCCATGGTTCTTAACAAAGTATGTATCGACTATGGTTTTATGTTAGTGGTGTTTCGGCATTGGTGGGATGGGGCCGGGGTCTAGCCTTAGCCCTGGTCACCGCCAAATGCAAGACCACGGGTGGGAGGCTAGCCCCTCACCCCTGCTCGTAACCGTTAACATATAATATCACCGCTAGAATGTGACCACGTCGAAACCACGACGAAGCCGAAACTGCGAAGCCTTAACCACCAGGGTTATTTGCCAACGGAGACCACTGCCACGATACATGTGCCCACGTCAGTGTTAAGTTCGACGGTTAGCCCTAACCGCCGGCACCAATATATAAAAAAAATTATTCAACCATATTGTATATGGTTTAAATTTCGATTTTTAGGCCTCATTGGGAGAATTAGAGCGTCAACAATTTCGCCCTATTTTTGGGCAATTTGGCTCCCAGTTAGTGGAATTCCAGGTGGATTTGTAGGATGGTGCCGGATTTTGAGGAATTTGTGGAACAAATAGTGGATCAACTATGGGAAGTCATAACTTCTTCAGTTTTTGGCCAAATTCGATGTAGAAAGAGGCTACACATACAATTTTTGGGCATTCTAGAGCTGATGGAACAAGTTTCAGAGCTGTTTGAGCATTGTAAGCACATGTAATCACACTTTTGAGCATAATGGAAGAGGGCCAAGCCATTGGAAGCTGGACCAAGGAGACGTAGCCCAAGCGGGGTGAACTCCTTCATCATATTGTGCTGTGTGACTATTTATGGTGATATTTATGTCTGTTAGATGCTGCTGTTCAATGTTTTATTTATGTTAGTTTGATCATGAAATTCACATTAAAACACATAAAAGCTCATGTTAAACTTGCAATTAACCTCATCATCCTCAAACACTTTCTTTAAATTCTAAATTGGATCTTAGCACAACGAAACTAATATTCCCATTCAGATCAAGTTGGTATTAGAGCACTAAGCTTACTTGTGCAAGGGGGATTTAATTTGTTTTGCAATTGTTTAAATGCTTACAAGGTTGAGGCTCAAGAGAGGAGAAGACAAGCTTGTGGGTGCAAGTTCTCTAGTTGGAGCAAGGAGGAGGGCACAGTTGCCACAAGCTCCACCACAAGGTTCACCTCCAGGTGCAATAGAAGCTTCAGTAAGCATGTCTCATGAAGGAGGAATTGATAACATGTCAGAAGATGAGAAGGCTTTTAGGAAGACTTTCTTTGACATGAAAAAGATGATGAAGGTCCTTTATGAAGAGAGGAACACAAGGTTGCAGGGTGAAAGCTGCAGGCCTCCAAGAGGAAAGGGTTATCTAGGAGGAGGAGATAATGGAAATGGTGATAAGCCACCATCTACTCCACCATCATCCTCACCACCATCTTCACCTTCATCTTCATCCTCATCCACTACTACAACCCTTTCACATACTCATCAACCTACCTCAAAAGGAATTGGTAAACAACCCTTGTTAAAACTTGATATTAAATTTGAGTTGCCTATGTATAATGGTGAAATGAATGCAGAGAAGTTGGACAATTGGGTTCGTCAGTTGGAGGTCTATTACAGAATTCAAAACCTTCAAGATGATGATACAAAGATACAAGTAGCTTCCTTGAGATTGGAGGGTGCAACACTTGTATGGTGGGAAGCCAAGACACAAGATGAGATAAAGAAAAATGGTAAGATCTCACTCTCTTGGCCTAATTTCATTGCTGCAATTAAAAGACAATTTTACCCTCTAGCATATATGCAAAAAGCCATCATGAGTTGGCAAAACTTCAGACAACTTAAGGGTCAAAGTGTGCAAGATTACACCCAAGAATTTAGAAAAAGAGCTCTTATGTTAGGTGTTGATTTGCATTCACAAGATACATTGCTGAAGTATATAGGGGGTTTACACAACTACCTAATGCATACTATACTTATGTTCAATCCCACTAGTCTAGAGGAGGTTTGTGTGCAAGCCACTCACCTTGAGGCAAGAGGGAAAAATATTCTAGAAGAGGGTAAAAAGAAGTCCTTCAAGGGTGGAGAGAAAGGAGAGGGTTTCAAAGGAAAAGAAAAGAAAATTGCATCCGTTAAAAAGGAAGGAGATAAAATGACATGCAGACATTGTTCCAAGGAGGGTCACGATGAAGACCATTGTTGGAAGCTTCATTCAGAGATGAAGCCAAAGAAATTCAACAACAAAGGGAAGGAAAAGACAACTACGATCACTCAAGAGGATTTGGGGTCCGATTCGGGTGATGAAACTAAAATTACAGCCATGGGGATAAAAGGTAAGAACTCCATTGCTAGCACTAGCACTTCAACTTGTTACACTAGTACCTCAAATGAAGAAACTAGAATTGAACTGTTTCATGTGAGGGTTGTCTCAAAACATACAAAAATCGAAACACTATTTGATAACGGGTCTCAAGCAAACTTGATATCTGAAGACTAAGTCAAGAAACTTAATCTTGAAACCATACCTCATCCCAAGCCATATCCATTGGGTTGGATATGCAAGGACACCAATTTAAAAGTTACAAGAAAGTGTATTTTCCGGTTTTCAATCACTGCAAAATTCATTGACAAAGTGGAATTAGATGTTGTACCGCTTGACATTTCAGGGATTGCTTTAACTTTTGGGAAGTCCTTACCTCTATGACAGAAAGGCAATCTTCTATCACCATGAAAACAAGTACCACTTGTTCAAAGATGGTGTGGAGTACATAGTGAGAGCCCATCGCAAGAAACTAAATCTATCATTAGTTAATGCAGGGCAAATGAAAAGGCTATTCAATTCAAGCAAAAATTTAGTGCATAGTGAGAGCCCATCGCAAGAAACTAAATCTATCATTAGTTAATGCAGGGCAAAGGAAAAGGCTATTCAATTCAAGCAAAAATTTAGTGCTTCTTATGATCAAACCCAATGGTGATGAAGATTATGAAACATTTGATGGTTGTAATTCAAGTTTCAATTTCGATTTGGTTGATGTAATTAACCATGATGATAAGGTGTTTCAGGATGTGAAGGGATTGCCTCTCAAAAAGAATGAAATCCCACATGGAAAACCTTTGCAGCAAGAATGTTCTCTTTGTGACATTGGCATGCATGGGATGTCAAAAATGCAAAGTGCAGAAATACCAAAGCAAAGCCAAAAGTTGTTGAACAATGGAATCACTCGACCATCTCTTCCGCTATGCAGTGCACCTATGGTTTTGGTGCCCAAGAAGAATGGAAAGCATTTTATTGTGAGGGACAAAAGGAGTGGCTTTCATCAAAGAAGAGTTGTTGAAGGAGGTAGGTGGAAGAAGACATTTGACATCAAACAAGGTTTGTTTGAATGGCTTATTATGTTTTATGCTATTTTCCATACTCCTACTACTTTCATGCATATGGAGAATGATGAATTGGAGCCATTTCTAGATGTGATAGTCCAGTTGTATTACATTGTCATTTTCAGAAAATTTCATTATGAACATGTGATTTATAGGAGAAAAATACTTTATGTCGTAAGGCATGAACATTTGTTTCTGAAGATGTCAAAGAATGAGTTGGGTAAAACTTCTTTGATGTACTTGGGCTATAATGTTGGAGGAGGGAAGTTGAAGAAATACCTCTCCAAGTTTGACACCATTGTGGATTAGTCAACGCCCAAGATGGTCATCTCGATAAGAGGTTTTTTGGGAGCAACCCGACGTTGGAGGGAAATTTTTGTTAATATTTCTTCTTTTTAGATAAATGTCTTTTGGATTAATCACATCATTAAGATTTGGTCGATGTTTCAAACCATCTAATGTGGTTCATCCTCAGGACAAGGTGAAAAAAGATGATCAAATTTAATGAATAAATACTGAGGATGCATCATTTCTCGGAAATAGCCGTTGAAAACTAGCCGTTAAAAACTAGTCGTTAATTAGTAATACCAGAATCAATGATGCATCCCTACATCTTTTGAGAAACGTAAGATCAGATTTATTTTTAGCCACTTGCAATTGAGCCTGCTCGAAATGACAAGCCTTATTAGCCAATTCCCTTCCGTATAGGGAAATAATGTTAGATCTAAGACTTTTGTGATCCATAATTTAGATAAATGTCTTTCGGATTAATCACATCATTAGGATTTGGTCGACATTTCGAACCATCTAATATGGTTCATCCTCAGGACAAGGTGAAAAAAGATGATCAATCTTAATGAATAAATAGTGAGGATGCATCATTGCCCATAAATAACCGTTGAAAGCCAGACGTTGCAAACTAGCCGTTAAAAACTAGTCGTTATTAGGGGTGCATCATTGGTTTCGGTATTATTAATTAACGAATAGTTTGCAACAGCTAGTTGTCAACAACTATTTTCGGGCAATGATGCATCCTCACTATTTATTCATTAAGATTGATCATAATTTTTCACCTTGTCCTGAGGATGAACCACATTAGATGGTTCGAAACATCACTCAAATCCTAATGATGTGATTAATCCGAAAGACATTTATCTAAATTATGGATCACAAAAGTCTTAGATCTAAAATTATTTCCCTATATGGAAGGGAATTGGCTGATAAGGATCGTCATTTCGAGCAGGCTCGAATGCAAGTGGCTAAAAATAAATCTGATCTTATGTTTCTCAAAAGATGTAGGGATGCATCATTGATTCCGGTATTACTAATTAACGGCTAGTTTGCAACGACTAGTTTTTAGCGGCTAGTTTTCAACGGCTATTTCCGGGCAATGATGCATCCTCACTATTTATTCATTAAGATTGATCATCTTTTTTCACCTTGTCCTAAGGATGAACCACATTAGATGGTTCGAAACGTCGACCAAATCCTAATGATGTGATTAATCTGAAAGACATTTATCTAAATTATGGATCACAAAAGTCTTAGATCTAACATTATATCCCTATACGAAAGGGAATTCGCTGATAAGGCTTGTCATTTCGAGCGGGCTCGATTGTAAGTGGTTAAAAAGAAATCTGATCTTACGTTTCTCAAAAGATGTAGGGATGCATCATTGATTCCAATATTACTAATTAATGGCTAGTTTTTAACGGCTAGTTTGCAACGGCTAGTTTTCAACAGCTATTTCCGGGCAATGATGCATCTTCACTATTTATTTATTAAGATTGATCATCTTTTTTCACCTTGTCCTGAGGATAAACCACATTAGATGGTTCGAAACGTCGACCAAATCCTATTGATGTGATTAATCCGAAAGACATTTATCTAAATTATGGATCACAAAAGTCTTAGATTTAACAATATTTCTTCTATTGTAGCTCCTTGGCATGCATTGACATGTGTGCAAAAGGTCTTCCAGTGGGGAGGCAAACAACAAGAGGCATGTGATTCTTCGAAGCAAAAGATCATTTCTGTTCTTTTATTTGCTCTTTTAAGCTTGAAAATGTTATTTGAGTTTTAGGTTGATGCAAGTGGCTTTGCCATTTCATTTGATTCATAAAAGTTTAATGGTGCAATGATTAAGTTTCAGCGATTAAGGCACTTTCATTTGATTGGTGTTCGTCAACAATTCCACTTAATCAAAAGATATAAGAGAGGTATAAGCAACAAGTTTGTTGATATGCCTTCTAGGCCTGTTATTTGTGAAACTATTGTACTCGAGCATCATTTTGTTTTACATGAAAGTTATGTTCAACAATATGCATACTTTCAAGATGAACATTCAAGCTTGAGTCAAGTAAACCAAGTAGTGGAATTTGTTTACAATTTGCATCGTAACTTGTTGTGTCATCTTGGTAAGAAGGATGTTGCTTTTGATGGCGACATGGACAACCCCAAGAAGTTCATTGAACGACTCCAAATGGTACAACAAACAATGCAAGATCATTTTGAAAAGAGCAATGGCAAGTACAAGTATCATATCGATCACAAGCACCAAGTCGATGATGGAGTTGGGCGTCACTTTTGTAAGGAGAGGCTTCAAAGTGAAGAACAAGGAGAGAATGTTCAGATTCCATCTTTTGAAGATTTCACTTCAGAATTCCTTAATGAGCTTCAACAAGACGCCATTCGTGACAAAATAACAAAGTCTTCAAGACGAGGGAATGTTGGTTACCTTCGAGTGAAGCTCAAGGAAACAAATTCGTTTAAGGTCAAATGGATCGAGATTGGAAAGGTGAGGGGGCTGTACCCTCATCTACTTGACAGTTGAAAGTGATCTTTTGGGGTCCAAAAGCTTCCAGTAGGGAGGAGTGATCAGGTGATCAAAATTATGATAAAAAATCAAAGTTGTTGGATCAGTGTGGAAACCTGAACGACCGTGTAGATCTTGTTGTTCTGAATCCGGCGGAACTCGTTTCACGGACAATCGACACCGTATGCTCCCAGAAACAAATTCTGTCCACTTTGTCAATAGACAAATTTAAAAAAAAAAAGGCAAGACAACCCAGTCAGCAGTCCGTACAACTGACTGGGCATGCCTCTGTGGTAGGGTGACTGTACAGTTGACTTGGTCAAGGGGGTCTTCATGGCCGAATGAGGTGATGCCAAGTGGCATGATGTCACTGGTTGTTGGTGGCAATTTTTGATTGGCGGATTAGTGGCCAACCACAGGCTCCCACGTGGCCTAGCCAGGGGCCGCCATGTGGCAACTCGAGGGCCACCAAAATTTTTGGGGTCAAGTCCAAGCAACAGTGGGTGTCAAACCCGCGACCATAGAGCAACCAAAAACAAGCCTTACCGTCGCGCCCTGTGCCATGGTTCTTAACAAACTATGTATCGACTATGGTTTTATGTTAATGGTGTTTCGGTGTTGGTGGGAGGGGGCCAGGGTCTAGCCCCAGCCCTGGTCATTGCCAAGGGTGAGGCCACGGGCGGGAGGCTAGCCCCGCGCCCTCGCTTGTAACCGTAAACATATAATATCACTGCCGGAATGTGACCATGCCGAGACCATGACGAAGCCGGAACCGTGGAGCGCTAACCACCAAGGTTATCTGCCAACGGAGACCACCGCCATGCCACATGTGCTCACGTTAGTGTTAAGTCCGGCGGTTAGCTGTAATCGCTGGCGCCATTATATAAAAAAAATATTCAACCATATTGTATATGGTTTAAATTTCAATTTTTAGGCCTCATTGGGCAAATTAGTGCGGTGACAATTTCGCCCTATTTTTGGGAAATTTGGCTCCCAATTAGCGGAATTCCGAGCAGATTTGTAGGATGGTGCTAGATTTTGAGGAATTTGTGGAACGAATAGTGGATCAACTAGGGGAAGTCATATCTTCTTCAGTTTTTGGCCAAATTCGATGCAGAAAGAGGCTACATAGGCATTTTTGGGCATTTTGGACTTGATGGAACAGGTTTCAGAGCTGTTTGAGTATTTTAAACACATGTAATCACACTTTTGAGCATAATAGAAGAGGGCCAAGCCATTGGAAGCTGGACCAAGGAAACGTAGCCCAGGCGGGGTGAAATCCTTCATCATATTGTGCTGTGTGACTGTTTATGGGGATGTTTATGTCTGTTAGATGCTTTTGTTCAATGTTTTATTCATGTTAATTTGCTCATGAAATTCACATTAAAACACATAAAAGCTCATGTTAAACTTGCAGTTAACCTCATCATCCTCAAGCACTTCCTTTAAATTCTGAATTGGATCTTAGCACAACAAAACTAATATTCCCATTCAGATCATTGGGACATTGGCTTGTTACATCCCGTGATGCAACTCATCGCTTATCAAAACTTAATTGCACAATACATAGGGACATAAAGACTTTGATAATGCAACATTATGCACAAATCTAAGTTGCACAGAACTTGGAAAAGGGAATGGTTTATGAAATGGGGATTGTGTTGGGAAAAGCTTAGGAAACAACTTAGACACACACACACACACAAAATAGAAATCATGTACTAAGAAGTATTACGAGCATTGGTTTCCTCTGTTGAGAAATCTATAGGGCACTAGATAGGATGATTTCTCTTTGATAACTGCTTGTGATGACATTTTACTTTTTCTACTTTTTAGCTTCTTCTTGAATTATTATGTTATTCTTATCATCAAACAACTACCAAAACAAGGAGATCAACAGTACAGAAGAACACAGGATGTTGGCTGCAAGCCAGGGCCAAAACCTCTCCACTTGAGAGGAAAACCCACAAATCCCTTCTCTTCTTATAGATTCTTCAATTGACAAATTCCAAGAACTCTAGACCAAGACCAACACCCTCCCAAGGCCAAGTCCGACCTTCTTGATGATGTGCTTTCTTTGTCTAAGTCAAACTTAGTCAAATCTCTTCCAGTAACACAACTTTGACCCCCAACAACAGAACTTCGGCCTCTATTGCAGGCTTGAAATTTTCGGCCCTTCTAGCAACTGCTTCTTCGACATGTGTGAGCTAGTTTAGGGATTCCAAGGTTTCTTGAGACCTTCGCTTGAGTTTCTCCTTCTTCTAGGGCTTGAGGATGACTTAATGAGCCTTCCATTGACCTGGAGGGAGAAGCCCACGATTGGTGGTTCCATGGGCTGACTACGCTGGGTCACGCAGGGGTGATTGCGTATGCTGAATTCACTAGGAGAGTGCTTGAGAGGTTTGAAAGGAAGGACCCAGAGGAGTATTTCGGGGAGCTGACCAAACTCAAGCAGACCAAGAACACAAAGGCATACATTTTTGAATTTTTGAGGCTTTCAGTGATGGTTCCAGATCTGTCCAAGTCCAGGAGGATCTACATGTTTGTTGAGGGATTGGCAGAACCATTACGGGGCTTAGTGAGGTCCAATAGACCTGCTACGCTATAGGACGCAATGGGGAGGGCTAGAGATTTGCAGGGTGCCCTACCCAGGGCTAGAGCACCACTGCCCGACAGACCGGGGTTCCAACATAAGGGAAGAGACATGAGAGCTCCACTCCCAAGAGGCAACTAGGGCCGTGGGGAACTAGATGATGATATCAGGAGGGATCTTCAGAGGGAGAAACTCTGCTTTACTTGCCAGGAGCCATTAGGCGATAGGTGTGCAGTAGGGAAGGCACACCACATAAAGGTCTACTTAGACAGTGATGGGGGTGAGGAGACATTCTTTGAGATGGGAGGAGAGGAAAACGCAGCACCCCAGGAGGGAGGGCCTCCACCTCCACCCCCACCAGCCGTAGGAGGATTTGCGTTTGCACCTTCAGGAAGGGTCCTCGCATCACTGCGTGGGGTACCCAAGTATCTGACTTTGAGGATTCGAGTAACAGTATAGGGGCAGTGTGTCTCGGTGTTAGTAGATAGTGGAGCCACTCACAACTTCATTGATGCCCAGATGGTGTAGAGGAGGGGCATTGCTACAGAGGAGTTCGAAGGATTTTTAGTGCTTGTGCCAGGTGACAAGACCATGCAATGCACACGTTATGTCCCAGTGCTGAGTGTGACCATGGGGATTACTCCATGACTGGCCACTTCTTTGTGGTTGACATTCTAGACACCGACATAGTGTTGGGAGTCTAGTGGCTCTACATACTTGGCAGAGTCACCTCTGATTGTAAGAGATTAGAGATGGAGTTTCTGGACTTGGATGGAAAACTAGTGTTGCTGAGAGGCATGCATTCATACCCACCACAGACAGTCTCTGCTCATAGGATGGAGGTCGACTTGAGGCGTGGAGATATAGAGTGGGCTGTAGCATTGCGGATTTCTGAGGCTGGGGATGTGACCAAGCCACCACATTCTGAGATTTAGGCTATTCTTGACAGGTACCCAGTAGTATTTGGAGACATACCACCGGGCTAGCCACCCGACCGTGGATTTGAGCACACCATTGAGCTGGAGCATGGGGTACAAGCCATGATCACTACCCCTTATAGGCATCCTAAGGCCTACAGGGATGAGATGAGAGATCCATTCATGAGCTCTTAGCATTGGGGCACATCAGGCTCAGTTCTAGTCCTTTTGCTTCTTCAGTTGTCCTGGTGAAGAAGAAATACGGGTGGCTGAAGATGTGTATCGATTACAGGGCCCTGAACAAAAGACCATGAAGAATCGCTACACCATTCCCCGGATTGACGAGTTGATGGATAAACTGAGGGGAGCTAAGTTCTTCTCCAAGATCGTCTGAGGTCTTGGTACCATTAGATCCGAGTGAAGGACAAGGATGTCCCCAAGACTGCGTTCAGGTGTCACTATGGGCACTTTGAGTTTTTGGTGATGCCCTTTGGGTTAACCAATGCTCCAACCACATTTCAGTCTTGCATGAACCACATATTTCGTCGCCAGTTGAGGAATTTTTTGTGGGTATTCTTCGATGGTATCTTGATCTACAACCGGACTTGGGAGGAGCACTTACAACATGTGGAGGCAATGCTGCCTATCCTAGAGGAGTAGCAGTTTTACGCAAATCTGTCCAAGTGCGAGTTTGGGTTGACTGAGATGCTCTATTTGGGGCATATCATCGGTGTTGATGGAGTGAGGGTGCATGAAGAGAAGGTTAGGGCCATCCAGGATTGTCCAGAGCCCAAGAACGTGATAGAGCTCTGGTGGTCCGTGGGCATATGCACGTACTATCGGAAATTCGTGAAGGGCTTCTCACAGTTAGCAGTGCCCCTCATGGATTTGACCAAGAAGGGAGCTTTTCTCTGGACCACAACAACGCAGGAGGCTTTTGAGCGACTGAAACAGGTGATGAGCAGTTGTCCGGTGCTCGCTCTTCCTGACTTCACGCGGCCTTTTGTGCTGGGGTGCGATGCATCTGGGGAAGGAGTGGGGGCAATTTTGATGTAGGGAGGACACCTAATTGCTTTCGAGAGTCGGAAGCTATTGCCTCATGAGAGGCTGTACCCCATCTACGACAAGGAGATGATAGCCATCATGCATGCGCTAGCCAAGTTCATGCAGTACCTAGTGGGGAACAGGTTCAAGGTGAGGACAGACCACAACAACGTCAGATTCTTCTTGGAGCAGAAGCAGCTGCAGGAGAGGCAATAAAAGTGGGTTAGTAAGCTCCAGGCTTACGATTTTGACATTGAGTATGTTAAGGGGAAACACAACGTGGTGGCTGATGCATTGTCTAGGAGGCCGACTTCTCTTTTTTTGATGTGCATTGAGCCGGATTGGAAGGATCACTTGTTGGTGGAGTACTCGAAGGATCGATTTGCATGCGAGGTCTTGGAGGGGCAAGTGACTGATGATCACTACCGGGTGATGGATGGAGTGATATACTACAGATACTGGATCTATTTGGTGGCCAAATCCCAGTTACAGGAGAAGATTCTACAAGCAGCCCATGACTCACCATTGGCAAGGCATCATGGGTTCAACAAAATGTACAGGACCATCAGGGAGAGGTTTTCATGGAAGGGCCTCAAGGATGATGTTCTACAGCACATTCGGGAGTGTGAGGTGTGCCGCCAGAACAAGGGGGAGTTATCACATCCAGCGGGGTTGTTGCAACCTCTTCCCATTCCTGAGGGGAAATGGGAAAGCTTCTTGATGGATTTCATCACTAGGTTGCCTATTGTGCAAGGCAAAGACTGTATTTACGTGGTTGTTGATTCTTGACGAAGTATGCTCACTTCTTCGCGATCTCAGCCAAGTACACGACCTCACAGGTGGCCAAGCTGTTCTTCAGAGAGATATTCCGGTTGGATGGTCTTCCCAAGACCATTGTCAGTGACCGGGACAACCGTTTCATGGGTAGTTTTTGGTAGGATCTATTCCGGTTGGTGGGTACGGAGCTCACTCCTAGTATGAGCTACCATTCCCAAACGGATGGCCAGACAAAGATAGTTAACAAGTGGTTGGAGGGCTACTTACGTAACTATGTTACGAGGCAGCAGAGAGCATGGTTGCGGTGGCTACACATGGGGGAGTATTGCTACGGTACCACCTTCCACATGTCGATAGCTATGTCTCCATTTTGTGCTTTGTATAGTTATGATGCTCTGACATTTGTTGATGTCATGTTTGGAGATAGTAAGGCCCCATGGGCCAAGGATTGGATCCAAGATAGCCAAGACATATTGAGGGCTCTAAAGGACAATTTGAGGACAACGTAGAACCAACAGAAGATCTATGCCGACCGGAGCCATGCGGAGAGACAATTTGAGGTCAGGGACTTAGTGTACCTTCG
Organism: Pinus albicaulis; assembly: GCA_034641835.2. Lineage (NCBI taxonomy): Eukaryota > Viridiplantae > Streptophyta > Pinopsida > Pinales > Pinaceae > Pinus > Pinus albicaulis. The sequence continues at coordinate 760,767,134 of CM076570.1, read as the reverse complement.
CCTCCAGCCATACATACAGTCCACGTTGAAGCGGAAGGGGCCGAGAGGCTTAAGCCTCGCTTCTATGGGCCATATAAAGTCACTCGGAGAGTGGAGGAGGTAGCATACGAGCTGGATAATATTTTTCATGTATCATGCCTAAAGAAGGCCTTCGGACAACAAGTAACAACAACTACTGAGTTACCCCTGATGGATGATGAGGGGCACTTGGTGCTACAGCCAGAGGCCATTTTGGACACTAGGGAAAGGCAGCTGAGGAACTGGGTGGTCAAAGAATTTTTGATTCGATGGAGGAACTTACTAGATGAGGATGCCACTTGGGAAGGGGAGAAGATCCTCCAACACCCATCATTGTAGTTGCTTGAGGACAAGCAACATCTTGGTGGGGAGGATTGTAATTTTCCTAATTAGCTAACTGCTAATTAGAATATTAAATTTTGCTTAACTTATATTTTGCTAAAGTTTTGGCTGAAATAATGTGGGCTTGGGGACCCACAAATATGACATTAGAAACTATAGGCAGATTAACACTAGCCTTTAGAAAAATTGCGGCCTTAGTGGGAGCGTGGGTACAATGAGAGAGGACTGCATAGCCCACGTGCGACAATGCAGCCATTGGCTCAAGAGGAGGCAACAGAGCTCATGGTGGGGCCCAAGGGAACGTTGGGTTGCCTTGGACAAAAAGGAATGGAGCAGCGTCATTTTGTCATTCATGTATCATCTTCTGAATTTGTTTTTAACATAGCATGCTTGAGCAAGTGCCAAGTCTGCCATTGTTGTTTAGCAACTGAGTCTTTCCGAGCGGGAATCTCAACCTCTGTTTCGGGGGACTTCAAGTGCCTGCCCAAGGGAGGAGATTTTACTTGTCCGATCCAGTGGGGAGCTGTGAGATTCACCCACAGCGTAATCATCTTCAGAGACAATGCAGAGCAACCCCAACAGCGTAGTGACTGCACAGTATTGAGAGGAATATCATCCGGGTGCTGAGGAGTGCAGGGAATTTTGAGTTGGGAATTGGTGGGGAGGCTGAGAGCTTCCTAACAGGGATATTGCACACATTTTGGGAGCAGTCTGCAGTAGAATTTCTAGGTGCACAGATTTATCGAGCAACAAATAGAGAAAAGCCCAAGAGGGCCAATTTCTGGGGTCAGCCATTCCACAAATCATTCTCGGGTTATTGTGGGTTTCATGAGTAAAGACTGGGGTTAGAAGCCTGAAATTTTCTGAGTAGTGTAGCAAGCCCTAGTAACATTTCTTCGGGAGCAACAACATCATTCTGGCCAAGGACTGTGCAAAGCTACAACTACGCAGTGTAGATTTCTGGGGGAGATTTCAGGCTTGTTCTGAGGCAATCTTCAGCTTGCCTTGAGCAAGCCCAGCAGCCTTCATTCCAACACCTTTATTGTACACAATTACCGATATTAATAAAATGGCTCAGTAATATTTTATGGCTCTAATGGTGTATTGATTCCAATTTTTGTTTTGTTGTTTGCTTAATGTCTTTTTAGCCTGTTATTACTGTAATTTACCAATTAGGCATATTACAACGAGACCACGCAACCAAAATCGGTATTTCCCATGTAATGCAAACCCTGAAGCTAGTGGCCAGTAAAAGAGATCCCACGGGACTAGGATACAACGCTAACTACCAAATTAGGCAGAGGAGACAAGAGTATAGACCTAGCCCACTCTTTTCGCCAAATCCTCCCACCAATCCATGCCTAAACGTGTCCATGATAAGTAAGAAAAATCACTCAACCACACCAATGAAAAGCCATACCTTCGGGGTTGGGAGGCCCACCTTCAAACATACAATCATAAGAGATGGGTGAGGGACCACATGAATGGCATAGGTGGCAGAGATAATGGCAGATCGAGCTATATGGTGGCTGCAGGGGGCTGCTGGCTACTGGCTGAGGACCATCGTAGGAGAAAATTTTCTCCTATGCATACTACTGATAGGTATCAGGTAACATGCCCATAAAGACCATAACGAGTAAGATGAAGGATCTCCTTAGATCTGCTGTTGCTGGAAGGGAATGGTGTTGAGAAATCAATGTGCTAGAGATTAGGGTTGATTCCTCTTACTTGATAATTACTTGTGAATGTTTGTTGGATTTTATTTCTTTTATCATGGCTTTTAGAATCATTTTTACAATAAACCTGCAGAATTTGGGATTACAATGGTGATATTGACGTAATTTTTTTTTGTTCCACTACTGTATACTCTGCTTGTTGGACTGTTGACATGTACATGGTCAACATGATTTATTGGCACTTAAAGCACACATTGCGCCATCAATTTATGCTTGCAGATTTCATTCCTAACTTCTCTAAAGTAGCTTAAAGTGGTTTATGTTAATGTAGCCTCTATTAAGTTTCATTTTTTGGAGTGATAATCATATAAATGCAAATCCAAAGTTTTCTTTATTGTTCTTTTTTACATCAGATTTTGCATACATATCCACTCATTGTTTGTGAAAATTCCAAGATTGGAATCCCTACTGCAGCAATCTGATGTTATTTCTTCTACTTGTTAATTCTGAATCAAGTTGTTTACGGTGTTACACAATAAACATTGAAATACATACTACTACAACCTTCACAACATAAAAAATACTGTGGAAACAAGTACTGAGCAAGAAAGAAATAAACACACACATATACACTATTGTTTTTGGACAGTGTCCCCGGAAAAACCCATTGTGGGAAAACCGATGCAAAACTGAGGGTTTTAATTATTATGTAGTAGTTTCTGAATACAAGTCTTTGGATGCCTAAACTGGCAATCCAATACAAAGATAAAACTAGACAAAAAGATAGTGAGAAGATCTCACACCGTCACCTGAAAATCTGACACTGATTTGATTGGAGATGAGCTCCATGCATTGTCTCTACACAGTCTCTACGTCTGCCCATGCAGTCACTCAGTCGCTGCTATTGGGACTGTGCTGCACCTCCTCCTGATCTCCCGCTTGTTGGAAAGTTCGACCCTCTGGCCTCCTAGTCTCACATGCCGGCTCCTGGCACTAGATCTCGACTGTTCCCCAACAGAATTGTGGACTGGCTCTGAAGCTATGCGTTGCCTCTGCCTGGCACTGCGCTGCCTCTCTAGACTTCTCTGCCTTACACTCTTTGGATTAGGAAAAACTTCCTCTGACAAACTATCCCTGCCCCTCACTGCAAGAAATCACTTTGATCTTCCTCCGACAACTTATGTGTTGCTCTCTTGAGAAATCAATCTCTTGATCTCTCACTCGACGTGTTTTCCAAATGCCCATCAAGCTCTTTCTTATAATCTCTCGTTGACATATTAACGACCAAGATTAAAACATAATCAAAGGCTAATATTAACTAGGAGTTGATCTGTGTCTTTATCTAGAAGATTCACACCCGATCTAATTAATACACTTTAATTAATCACATTTCCTAAGTTTAGACTTAGGAATACATTAAAAATGATTAATTATTTTAATCAAATCCTCTCTGGGTGGAATTTCCCAAAACACTTCCTAGGTATTGTGGAATGCATGTGTCTTTGCCTCTCTGCAAAATCTTGAGGCTACAACACATCCGATGCTACAAAAATCAACACTCCCTCTTAGCGAGCAATGTGCTCAAGTGCTGCAACCTCCTGAAGCAACACTCTAACTTCTGCACCATCTCAGTTGCGCTGTTGATGTCTGACTGCTGCTGCCGACCAACTAATGCACAACTCTCTGTGTGCTGCTGCTGACTCTGCATGTTGCTGTCAACTACTGCATCTGCACTGCAACTCTGTTGCTATTGCCACTTCAACATCCGCAACTCCCTCTCATCTGCTGCTGCTGCAACTAAGAGATGTCCATCAACTGAACTAACTGTGTTAAGAGTGATACATCTGTCCACCGGGTTATGACTGCTGCTAGCCTTTGCGCTGTCACTGAAGCCTCTACGTTGCTGCTGACTCTATACTGCTGTCAACTCTGCTCTGCATTGCTTTGTTCCTAACGCTGCTAACCACTTGATATGTCACTTTGGCACTTGACTCCACCATCTGTCACTGGTCCATCCTGCTACTGCGGCTATGGGTTACCGTAGAAAGGTGATGATCCAAGAGGTGGACTCCTCAAGGATCCTGCCCATCCTGTGGTTCTCTGAGGCTACAAAACCATATCACCCCACCTCTCCCCTGGAGGTATATGGGCAATCATGGCAAACTCCTCCTCCAATATGGAGGACAACCTATCGATCTCTGTGGTAGCAACTTGCTGATCTTGTTCCCCCTTGTCCTTCTTTCGATGAGGACACTGAGAACTGAAGTGGCCCATCTCACCACATTAGAAACACTTGATCTTCGAAATGTCCTTTCGCTTACGCTGCTCCTGCTGTCTCACTGATGCGAGGGTTGCATTTTCCTCTTCCTTCTCGATCTTCACCCCACTGCGGTTGCTGCCACTTATTGTGCTCTTCAGCAAATCACGCCTCATCACCTCTTGTTTTATATTAGCCCAAATTCTCTCCCAATTAGGCAACTTCTCTCTCCCCAGGATACTCTTGACAAAGACTTGCCACTCCTCAGAAACACTGTTAAGGGCCCGCTGTACAAACTTAGTACCTTGAGGCACTGCTCCCACAACAATCAGCTGATCTCGAGTATCCGAAAGTTTCACTGGGAAGGGGCCTATGTGCTCCCCCTTCTGCATCCTAGTGCATCTCATCTTCTCCTCCAAGTACATCTTCCATTGCTCGGAAGACCCCTGATATAACATGGCCAATGCATCCCACATCTCTTTGGCTGTGTCTTTGCCTGTTATATGAGATACAATGTGATCTCTCACTCCGTCGAGGATCAGCCTCTTGGCCTTCGCCATCTCCTTCTTGTAGGCCTAAAGTTGATCTGCATTTGTGGGCTCAACTACCACATTAGTGATATAAGTTTTGAGATCATGCTCGTCTAGAAGGAAGGAAGCTCTTGCCTTCCAGATAACATAGTTGGAGGCACCCTCCAACCGATCTTGATCTCACAACCTAGCGGATGCCATCTCACCAATCAAATGTTGAACTGCCTCCTCTCTGCTCTGCGCAACTATTGACTGGCTCTACTCACTCCCTGCTGGAGTAAGTAGATCTGCTCCCGGCTACTGCTGCTCTGTAGGGCTTGGAATTCTTTGAGGAAGAAATTCCCTCTATATGTGCCCTTCTTTCCTCTTCTGACACTTTTCTGTCCCAACAAATTGCTGCAGAAAACTGTGTCCCAGTTGAAGATCTGCTCAACGCTGAATCTTCTGTGCTGCTCCCTCTGCCTCTGACAAGATCTCGATCTAGAAAATTTACTCTATGTCGACTCACTCAGAGAAGTAATTTTCCACGAAAATTAGCCTTCTCGACCAATGGACTGCGTAGCCCCTCTGGGGTTCGATCTACTCCTTACGCAGTCCTTCGAACTCATCCTATTGCTCAGTGCTGGGCTCTCCCTGCTCTGCTGTCCTGCTTCACTTGTGCTCTGAAACCATGTTAAAATTCCAAGATTAGAATCCCTACTGCAACAATCTGATGTTATTTCTTCTACTTGTTAATTCTGAATCAAGTTATTTACGGCGTTACACAGTAAACATCGAAATACATACTATTGCAGCCTTCACAACATAAAAAATACTGTGGAAACAAGTACTGAGCAGGAAAGAAATAAACACATACATATACACTGTTGTTTTTGGACAATGTCCCCGGAAAAACCCAATGTGGGAAAACCTGTGCAACAACTGAGGGTTTTAATTATTATGTAGTAGTTTCTGAATACAAGTCTTTGTATTCCCAAACTGGTAATCCGATACAGAGATAAAATTGGACAAAAAGATAGTGAGAAGATCTCACACTGTCACTGGAAATTCTGGCACTGATCTGATTGGAGATGAGCTCCCTGCGCTGTCTTTACGCAGTCTTTGCGTCTGCCCACGAAGTCACTCCGTCACTGTTGCTGGGACTGCGCTACACCTCCTCCTGATCTCCTGCTCGCTAGAAACCTCGACCCTCTGGCTGTTGAGATTTTGTGTATTTGGGGTAGCATTAGTTGTGCTCTAGCTCCCAAATTTTGTGGAGGGACTAGAGTACACTTGATCTACAAGACCTAGAAAGGGATTTGGGAAATTTCATCTAGTTTGGGAGATATTTAATTAATTAATTATTTTAATGTATTTTCTAAGTCTAAACTTAGGAAAATGAAATAATTAAAGTTAATTAAATTAAACATGTGATGAAATTGTCTTAAGTGACATGGATTAAGCTTTCTTTTAATCTTAGCCATTGATTCAAGATCTGATCATGGCTGTTGGTTTCCCAACGAGAAAAGTATAAAGGAAAGGCTTGGGGTCATTTTTGAAGATATACAGAAGCAAAACATTGAAGCTAAGATGAGATTCTAGAGCATGTTTGCTAAGAATTCTCAGAAGGGTTTCGGCTGCAGAGAGGAGAATTTAGGCCAAGGGGATGATCTGATCCCAGGGTCTAGAATCAGCAAGAGGCAGAGATCAGCTCAGAAAGGCAGCGCAGAGAAGCAGGAGAGCAGCAGCAGAGAGGGCAGCAACTGTGCTACGCAGGTGCTGCATAGTCCCTCCCAGGATGGTGTGATTCAGCTAGAAGCCTTCAAGGGTTACGCAGAGACCCTAAGGGGCAGCGTTGTTATCGCTTGACGCCTACACCTACCTATAAGTTAGTGAGAAAATCCTTTAACCCCGCAAGGTGTGGTTGGTGGCAAGGAACTCAGAGAAGGGCCTGTCACACTAATCCCGACTCTCTCCATTTAAGCTATCTCCTAGGTTAGCTATGGGGGGTGGTCCCTAAAGGCAAACTAAGTCAAAGATGTGAGGTTTCTAGGAGAATTGATTAGAAGGAATTACTTATCAAAGATGACTCAATTCCCAGATGTAAACAAGCATATAAGTATATGAACAATATTCAATGATGTGTTCAAAATATAGACCAATGCTTTAAAGTAAATGACAAGTGCTTGCTCAAAAATGAAATTCAAGATACAATGACAATAATCCTGCAAAGGAAATGTTCGACCAAGATAAACATATAAGCATCACTTGCAATAAATGAAAAAGTACTTGTAAGAGAGTGCTCAAGTAACAAAAGATAATGACATTAAATATTCATGAGCTAAATAACCGCCAAAGTAACAAGTACATGAGATAGAAAAATTGCGAGTAAAGTTGTGATGTGAAGGTGCTCTTGGTTTATTTTATTAATAGAATTTTAAAACAATTTTCAATGTAACTCCTGTCCCCAAACCTCACCCTCGCCCGAAATCCGGATTTCATAGTGAGGAGTCAATAGGGGTGGAGGGTCCCTAATGTCTATACAACCAACTTAAGTTGGAGGTTAATTTTTAGAGATGCAAGTCTAATTTAGTATGCAAAGTGAAATGCCTAAATGTGGGTGAAATGCTTCCAATGAGATATGTGAATGACAATGTGCTTCCAATAGAGATATAACAATGATATTTGCGATCAAGATTTGTGCTTAGCCCAATATGACATAAACTAGCAATGAAGCTCCATAAAACATGTATCAACAATTCAAATGGAAATACTAAAATGGAAACTAGACAAAAGGAAGTTAACCATTCAAGAAGATTTCCTCCCTCTGAATGAGGAGGTGGGATACCATGGGAAATTCCCAAGTTCCCTCAAGAAATCAGATTTTTATTATTGAAAGTGAGCCCCTCTTATAGAAATGAGGGGCTTGGGAAGAGCTTACAATATGCACTTTAAACTTACTCTTTCCCAAAGTTACAAGTGTAAGATTTTAAATATTTACTTATGAGATGTTACAAAGTAAAGGCCTAAAGCCTTGAGGTGAATGGTGGTTACAATTCCTCAAAAGAATGAGGCTTTAGAAGAAGAGGTGAAGTGATAAGGAGCAACTCAGACTCGAGGTTCCAAATGGAAAAGTGTTCCTTAGTTTATGCTTTAGCTCCCTTTCTTCAAACTTGGATTGCCTCCAAGAACACTTATAGGCAAGCAAGCAAAATAGTTAGCATGCAAAAGAAATAGTGCTGAAATATGTGAGAGGAAATCACATGCATGAGATGGAAAAAGTTAGAAACTCAATGCAAGTATAAAATAAACTTCATATTACAAATTCCCTCACTAAGATCACCTTGAAAGAGTTGATTTAGTGAGTGAGAGTTAGGATTTAAATCCAACGACTTAACCTCAAATGTTAGATAAAATCAATATGTGCACAAATGAGAAGAAAATATATGATTTTTTTAGAGATGGAAAAGAAGCAAGGGGCTCATGAAACCCCCTTTTAAATAAATCTCTTGATGTCTTATGGGATTGTTGGCTTGAACAACTTGTGGGATCTTTGATATCCTTGGAGGCGACTTATTTCAACCGAAGAAGTCTTTACACTCCAATAGACTTGGCAACCTGTTCTTTCAACACACAAATCTCTACAAACCAATTGTTAGTGCAAAAGAAACTTGGCATATAGAGGCCACGTTGAGCATGTCATTCAACTGAAAATAACAAGCTACAACAAGAGCACAAAATATACCAAGTCCAAAGGAGATTTGAGATAGCTACAAATCTCCCCTCCCTAGACAATAGTGCCCTCAAGCAAATGCACAAAAATAACCAACTAGATTGCAATCTAAAATCAAATGAATAACAACATCAAATGAAACAAGTATACCTCATCAACCAAAGAATGCACCACAAGAGAAGCTAGTAACCCCAAAGACTTTCCTTTATTTAGCTCAATAACTATTTCGGCATAGTAACAATAAGCACAAACTTCAAAACCATCATTACAATGAGAGATCAAGGCTCAATTTATACAAAAACTGGAGAATATCTCAATGAGGAACCTCATGACAAGTGGAGAGGTGAAGATAATCCCAATGCAAAAACGAATTTTCAAGTGGCTGTAAGAACTCTTATATGTGGCATGAATTGCTGATAGGTGTCTTCAATTAACTCTACATTCTTCCTTGTTTTGGACAGCTTATAAGCTTCTCTGGCTAAGCATAGATCCATTTCCCATGTGCACATTTTGTTGGCTGCCATGTGTAAAATTTGTGGAGTTGAGTGGGAGAAATATCTTGCAAAAATCTATTGTTAACTCCTCATATTACCACTCAAATTTGTTCTGCGTGAGTGGTGGCAGCATGTAGCTGTTATGGACTTGGTAGCATGCAGAAAAGTGGAGACATGTTGAAATAAAGGTGGAGATACATTCCACAATTAACTTAATTTACCAACAATTAAATCCTCAATTAAATCTGTCATAGATATTTACACCATACGCTGATTTCCTTTGCTGTAGTGTTGAGTTTTGACTGTTCAATGGGTAATTTGGGCATGTGCGTATGGCTGAGGTGGGCAGCTGTGCGTATATTTGAAATCAAGGGATGCGTTCAAGTGTATGGTGGAATACTCCACAAATATCTCAACTAGATTCCAAACTCAATCTTCACACCCACGTTGATTTCCTTGTTGGCAGCGTAACATGTGAAACTTTAATAAAAAAACTTTGATTTATGGCATGTGCATATTCCTTAAGATTTGATCATACGTAGAGTAGGAGGGTGAGGTGGGTTCCATTCCCCACTCACTAACTTTTCCTTATATTTAATTCTATTCACATTTGAATTAAATCTAGCTTGAATTTTTCCCATATGTAACACTTCAACTTTGCCTTTCTAACTCAACGTGGAACCTTTTGACTCCTTTTGACTCCTTTTGGAACTTTGACTTGGGATTTCCTCCATGTGGTGGGCCCCACAGCCTGCCACATCACTTTTGAAATTCTCTTATATTTCCATGTCAAAATTTGACTTATTTTGACTATGGAAAAATTTCTAAAATTTTCCAATTATTGAATTTTTTTGAATTTTTTCCTCATTTTTGCCACTGACCTTAGAAAAATTGGATTTTGAAGGAGTATAAGTCATTTTTTGACTCCCAAAGTGGGTCCTAAGATAATGTTGGGTCTTTGAGGATGAATTTCGAGTAGTCACACGCCCTAGACATTTCCGAAGGCCCACTTATTTACATCATTACATAGAAATTAATTAAAAAATTCCGTTTTGAGGGAAATATTTAATTATTAAAAAATCCTACTTAGACCTAGTCAAATTCCGCAAAATTTCAGAGATGACCTAGCATGGTAATATACATTGACTCTAGACAGTAAGATGCGTTAGGGGCTCAACCTTCAAGCTGTCACCACGACTTTTGGGTAATGCAGGAAAATTATTCGCCGCTAAAAAGTAGGAATAATTAACCAAGTAAAAAAACACTCCAAGGTGTACTCTTTTGCTGATCGAGTCCCAACACCCTAGGCCTGTTACATGTCTTTATTCAACATGCTAGTGACATTTATACAATATCCCCGTAGGGCTGCGAAATTTGAGGACTGAAGAAGTAAAATGATAAGAAGAAGAAGTAGAGTTAAAAAACTCTGTTGAACTGATGATATTTGATGGTACAAGTGTCTTCTGGTTCATCCTTGGGCATGGAGTCTTCACGTTATCATCAGGTGCCACTCCAGTGGTCAACAAGCGTAAGGACTGCGTCACCCAGTCTAGGGTAATGTAGCCCTTTCCAAGCCACTGCTGAGGGACCAGGGGCTTCAGAGGTTGATGTAGAGGCTTCAGGGGCAGCACTGGGGTTTCTAGGGCCTGATTTTGGCTGAGTTCTATAAATCCCGTTTGAGGGTGTGGATCAGTCATTATTTTGGCTTCAGAATAGCCAGTGAGGTGTAGATCTATTATTTCTCTGTTGGGTTTTCCAGATCTGGAACCCAGATTTGCTGTATTTAGAAAATTCTTAATAATAAAACCCTCCAGCAGCGAGCAGACCAGTTCGGGTTTTTCCGGGGACTATTTGTCTAGAAAATCACTATGTCACTTTGTCTATGTGTGCATGTACTTTTTCTAGATCTGAATTGGTGAAAGTCTGTTATGTGTTTTGCTTCGATATTAATCCGAATTTATTCAATTAATAACTTAACTAAGTGGGAGGAGCATAACCTGATTTACAAGTAAGATTTCTGCATAAGTATAAGATTCAGAAATTTTCACGTGGTATTAGAGCAATTGCAGATCTAGGAGGGTCACCAACAAGAGACTGAAGGTTCTAGTTGCAGAATGCAGCAGAAGGGAAAATCTAAAGGGACAACACAGTTTTCAGAGGCAAGATCACACAGAGGGCATGGTGACGCAGTCTCCTAGCAAGCCCACGCATTTACTGCACAGAGGTAGCTTAGAAACAACTCTGGATTGGTCTAAAGGCAGCTAGTGTGACACAAATCTAAATCTGTCAGATCCAGAAAACACTGAAGCTTAGTTGCAGAAATTCAAAAGGTGCTGGTGGGGTTAAATTTCTGAAGTTTTCAGATTTTTAGCCTAAGCACAAGTGACGAAGAGCGGGAGGAGATCAACTTCCCAGAGAGTTTCTGGCCAAAGAAACTTGCAGATTGATCAGAGGATCAAAGAGAGCTGAATCATTGTTGATTTGGCAGATTTCCAAGGAAGAAAATTAGTTGTCAAAGGGAGCAGAAGGTGCCTGTTTTGCCAAGGGCCTTAGATCCAGTTCTCTAGCAAAGAGAAAGGGGAGTTCCGACACATTTTTGAGTAGATGGCTCCTCATGGACTGTGTGATCAGGACAGATTGGATGGGCTATCCAACTTCTCAGTTTGGAAGGCTAGGATCCTGATAGTCCTTGAGGCATATAATCTAAGCGACCATGCAGAGCAAATTCTGGCCACATCGACCGATGTAGATCTCCTACAAAAGCATAAGGAAGCTGCTGGGCATGCCAAGTGACTGATCATGGACAGAATTAAGGACCATATTGTACCACACATAGCTGAGAAGAAGACAACTAATGAGATGTGGAAGGCCTTAACTTCCCTATATGAGGGAAAATCTGTCCAAAGGAAGATGCTGTTGGAGACTCAGATGAGGTCATTCATGATGACCAAGGGAGAAGACATGGAGCATTTCCTCTTTAGATTGCAGTCGATCAAAGATCAGTTGACTGCAATAGGTGCTAAGGTGGAAGACGATGTGATGGTCAGGACTGCTCTCAATGTAGTCACAGATGTGTGGGAAACTTTTGTCCAAAGTATCTTGGGCAGAGTGGACCTCCCAGATTGGGACAACTTGTGGGAAATTCCGCGTCAAGAAGAACTCCGCAGATTCACCAAGAAGCAGTACATCACGAGATCGAGCAAAGTGAAGAAGGAAGATGAAGAAGATGCAACCTTGGCATCAAAGAGGTAGCAGGGAAAGAAGAAGAAGGATTTGTCTAAGATCAAGTGCTTCCAGTGTGGTGAAATGGGACATTTTGCTAGCAATTGTCCTGAGAAGAAAAGGGACAAGGAAGCTTCTTCTTCCAAGGTTGCTGTGGCGGATGATGGGTCAGAATATGATGCAGCCATGAGCGCTCATGAACCATGAAAGTGGGGCGACATGGATCTGTAGAGGAGCTACAGAATAGTAGGTAGGATCCTTGAGCAACTCATCTCTTGGATCACATGCAAGCTACGACATCCTTAAAACAGTAGCAGGACAAGTGGAGCAGTGGGTGGATAGATCACGAATGGAGCAGAGGCAGATCTGTAGGCTGGAAGGAGTAGCGCAGTGCAGATGCAGCAGCAGCGTAGAGGTAGTAGCAACGCAGGGGCTGATGTGATTTCAGCAGCGCAGAGTAGAGCTGCTTACGCAGAGCAGAGTTGCAGTAGTGTGGAGGCTTCAGGAGGACAGCGCAGCACAACAATAACATGAGGGATTTCAGCACAAGTGGCTGATGTGACTTTAGCAGTGCAGAGGGAGTCTGCTTACACAGTGCAAAGTTGTTGCTATGCATCATCCTTCAGATGCCAGCACAGATCAGCAGCCTATGGAGCTTCAGTGATGAGGATGCAGCCCATCTGACTTGTCTGTCAAAGATTGGGCAGGAGATTCGGTTGTTTCTCTCAACAACTGAAGTTGCAGTGCAACAGATCAACAGTGGCAGCGCTGTGAGCAGCACCAATGCAACAAATTGAGAGGGAGCTGTAGTACAGATGTTGCAGTGGCAGTGGCAGAGTCATGGGCAGTAGTATAGAATGGTAGTAGCAGTGCAGAGTTGAATGGCAGCAGACCAAGCATCAACAGCACAGAACCGATACCCAAAATATTGTAATGCATAGTGTGATGTATTGCTAGAGCACACTCTTGATGCTAAGAGGGAGTGTTGAGATTTTGTGTATTTGGGGTAGCATCAATCGTGCTCTAGCTCCCAAATTTTGTGGAGGGACTAGAGTACACTTGATCTACAAGACCCAGAAAGGGATTTGGGAAATTTCATCTGGTTTGGGAGATATTTAATTAATTAATTATTTTAATGTATTTCCCAAGTCTAAACTTAGGAAAATGAAATAATTATAGTTTTTTAAATTTAACATGTGATGAAGTTGTCTTAAGTCACACCGATCAAGCTTTCTTTTAATCTTAGCCATTGATTCAAGATCTGATCATGGTCGTTGGTTTCCCAACGAGAAAAGTATAAAGGAAAGGCTTGGGGTCATTTGTAAAGACACATAGAGGCAGAGCACTGAAGCTAAGCTAAGATTCTAGGGCGGGTTTGCTAAGAATTCTCAGAAGGGTTTCAGTTGCAGAGAGGGGAATTTAGGCCAAGGGGACAATCTGATCCTAGGGTCTAGAATCAGCAAGAGGTAGAGATCAACTCAGAGAGGTAGTGCAGAAAAGCAGGGGAGCAGCAACAGAGAGGGCAGCAACTGTGCTGCGCAGGTGCTGCGTAGTCCCTCCTAGGACAACGTGATTCAGCTGGAAGCCCTCAGGGGTTACGCAGAGACCCTAAGGGGCAGCGTAAGGACTGCGTCACCCAGTCTGGGGTAACACAACCCTTTCCAAGCCATTGCTGAGGGACGCAGGGGCTTTAGAGGGTGACGCAAAGGCTTTAGGGGTAGCGCTGGGGTTTCTACGGCCTGATTTTGTCTGAGTTCTGTAAATCTCGTTTGAGGGCGTGGATCAGTCATTATTTTGGCTTTAGAACAACCAGTGAGCTGTAGATCTATTATTTCTTTGTCGAGTTTTCCAGATATGGAACCCAGATTTGCTATATTCAGAAAAGTCTTAATAATAAAATCCAATGTTGCGAAAATCGTCATCGGGATAAAATCGGCAAGGGTCTGGAAAACCAAAAAATTGTAAAAATGGGGAAAATATCGGTAAACAATCGGAAAACATCGGCAAAATTAAGATACCATAAAAATATCTTTAAAAATCAGCAAACATCGGCTAGGCCAAAAAATCGTGATTTCGAGATAAAATCGGGATGTTATTGAGATGTTCGCAACACTGATAAAACCCTCCAGCAGCCAGCAGACTATTTTTCCCGCATTGGGTTTTTTCGAGGACTATTTGTCTAGAAAATCACTGTGTGACTTTGCCTATGGGTGCATGTACTTTTTGTAGATCTAGATTGGTGAAAGTCTGTTATGTGTTTTGCTTCGATATTAATCTGAATTTATTCAGTTAATAACTTAACTAAGTAGGAGGAGCATAACTTGATTTAATAGTAAGATTTCTGCATAAGTATAAGATTCAGAAATTTTCAAACTGGCCTCCCGGTCTCACACCCCGACTCTTGGCACTAGATCTCGACTGTTCCCCAACAAAATTGCGGATTCATTATGAAGCTCTGCGCTGCCACAACGTAGCTCTGCGCTTCGTCTGCGTGGCACTGCGCTGCCTCTCTGGACTTCTCTCCGCCTTCTCTGCTTTGCACTCTCCGGATCAAGAAATACTTTCTCTGACAAACTATCCTTGCTCCTCATTGCAAGAAATGACTCTGATCTTCCTCCGGCAATTGCTATGCTGCTCTCTTGATAAATCGACTCTTGATCTCTTACTCGATGCGCTTTCCAAATGCCCATCAAGCTCCTTCTTATAATCTCTCGTTGACATATCAACGACCAAGATTAAAACATAATCAAAGGCCAAGATTAACTGGGAGTTGATCCGTGACTTTATGTAGAAGATTCACATCCGATCTAATTAATACACTTTAATTAATCACATTTCCTAAGTTAAGACTTAGGAATAGATTAAAAATGATTAATTATTTTAATTAAATCCTCTCCGGGTGGAATTTCCCAAAATGCTTTCTGGGTAGGTGTAATGCATGTGTCTTAGCCTCTCTGCAAAATCTTGAGGCTAGAGCACATCTGATGCTACAAAAATCAACACTGTTATCCCTCTCCCTTAAGTAGATATTTTGTGGTTTATGCTAAGGCATTTAAATGACTACTTGGAGTCCTTGTACTTCACATTGTTATCATATTGTGAATTCGTTGAAGTAAATCAGAAGCCTGCATCACGTTATTTCACATAAAGAGATTTATCTAATCATCTACCATTGGTAGATATGGATACCCTCCTTGGCCATTGGAGTTGAATTAAAGGTAAGGGGATACTGTACTGAGGTGATAGTGGTACAATTCCCATCTTGTTGCCCCAAGGTAGCACTTGTGGTTAGACTTTCCACTGGGGTGCTAGTTTAGGCAGTGAAAAATCTATTGAAGAGAAGCTCGAGTGTGGAATTTGATAATGTTCCAAATTACATGAGTTGTCGCCACACAGTTCTACACAGAAGATTGAATTAGGGTGGTCAAACTCTTTCACATTTTGACCTCTGCTCAATGATTATGTCCTCAACCATGACCAATTAACCATTATTACTAGTCAGTGCTATAAATTTTAAACATACTCGCACATGGCATTGTATCATCAATCTATGTCTCATTCATTATTAAATATATTTATTACTTATCCTGTATGGATTTCAACCTACTGTACTTTTGTGTAAAGAATTCTTAATCTTATTTTTTGATGGGAAAACAATGGAAACACTACTCCCATTAACACTAAGAAGTATGTTATTGAACTCAGAGGACCTTTCTACTTAACCATCACGTGCTTCTATTGTCGATAGTACTTGAACCTGGCCTCATTTGCTTGCCCTGCATTTTCACGAGCCTATATTAATAGTAACTTAGTAAGGATCATGCTCAATGATGTTTGAACCTGGACCATCATCGTGGTAAGCACTTTGCCTTATTGTTGTACCATGGCCCATTGGACAAAATTGTTGAAAATTGGCAACTGGGAGAGCAATTTCCCCATTTAGAATGCCCAGCAAACCCTAAGGAGACCCCACTTTGCATTGGAAAAATTAAATTTACACATGGGAAAATATTATTTTTAATGCTGGTCCATTTTACCTCAAAAAGTACAAATCGGGCTAAAGGAGATATTCATCCACATAGACCACATATAAGTACACCTCACTTGGCATCACTTGGAGGCATAACATCACACATTCATCCTTCTTCATTTGGTTCGATCCAGTCTGAAATTGCAGGGTCCAAGTTCACACGTGCGAGAGGAGAGAGAAATCTGTTGACTGAGTTTGACTTATGTTTTGGCATCTTTGACCAGCATTGACTTTGGGAATTTTTGTCTTGGTTTGACTTGGTTTTGGATCTGATCTGGAAGGCTGAATTTAGGGAGAAGAAGACCGGACTTTTCTGGGCATTTTGACCAGCATTGACCACAGATCTGAAGCTAGGGTTTCTGCAGGGTTGACTTTGATTTTAACTGATTTTTGAGGCAGATTTGTGGACTGTTTTGACTGGGTTTGACTAGGCAAGGAAGGATGAATTCTTTGCTTTTTTGTCCAAACTGTGTGGAGCTGATTTGACCATTGACTTTGGACTGGTTAGGGCTGCGTTGACTTCTGTTGGCTTTGCATTTGAACAGGGCCGAAAATTGCAGACTGGTGCTTTGACCAGATTTGACTTTCTCTCTCATATTTGATTAGATATTGGATTGGTTGACTTGAAAGTCAAGGCTTTGACCTTTGACTAGTTGTTGGATGTACTTGGACTATCTATCTCTGCTGAACATTTGATGAACATCTAATAGAAGAAGAATTTGGTTGGGTTTTCCCCCTTGTGGTGTTTTTCCCTGGTCTTTGACCTAAATCTCTGTCTTGGTTTGACTTGGTTTTGGATCTGATCTGGAAGGCTGAATTTAGGGAGAAGAAGACCGGACTTTTCTGGGCATTTTGACCAGCATTGACCACAGATCTGAAGCTAGGGTTTCTGCAGGGTTGACTTTGATTTTAACTGATTTTTGAGGCAGATTTGTGGACTGTTTTGACTGGGTTTGACTAGGCAAGGAAGGATGAATTCTTTGCTTTTTTGTCCAAACTGTGTGGAGCTGATTTGACCATTGACTTTGGACTGGTTAGGGCTGCGTTGACTTCTGTTGGCTTTGCATTTGAACAGGGCCGAAAATTGCAGACTGGTGCTTTGACCAGATTTGACTTTCTCTCTCATATTTGATTAGATATTGGATTGGTTGACTTGAAAGTCAAGGCTTTGACCTTTGACTAGTTGTTGGATGTACTTGGACTATCTATCTCTGCTGAACATTTGATGAACATCTAATAGAAGAAGAATTTGGTTGGGTTTTCCCCCTTGTGGTATTTTTCCCTGGTCTTTGACCTAAATCTCTGTCTCATTTGATCTTGGCTGTCTTCCATTGTGCATATTGTTTACTGTTTTATCTACAATTGCTTACTGTTATTGATTGAAATAAATTGGTAAAAGTGGTTGCTACTGAAATAAGAATTTGTAAAGTGATTGTTTCAGCATAGAACATTGAAAAATGAACAAAAATGAGCTTTTAATCTTAGCACAAAAGTATGCGCACCATTTAAAAAGTTAAAACTCATTCTTGAAATGGTCCGGGGGCATAATGCACTACTAATCTAGCCAAATCATAGGTTCTTTCTCTAGCTACTAAACTAGTTGAAAGCAACTTAGCTAAATCTCTTAGTTCTTTGGTTTTTAAATCATTTGCAGTTTCTTTCTATATCATACTTGATAAAGGCATATTTGGTTGTGTATTTGATGGAATTATTTATTTTTATTGCTTTGATTCTAATAAATAACGACAAATTCTTATTGTACAATGATTCACAGGTATTGTAAATCTGTGATGAATCAATGAAAGATCATGTCCTTATCTATAATCATTAAAATGCTACGATATTTTTATGTTTTATGTTTTTAACTCTACAGATACATATATATTATACTGCTGTCATTTGCTTGTTTCTTAAAATTTCGTTAAGTGGCATTTTTGAAACTTGCACTCCTTTAGAAACTATTCTAGTTTCCTCATCTCCTAGAAGTTAGGCTGAAACCACTGAGCTAGAGGAATTTGTGTTCGAGAGGTGAATTTGTATGATCTTCTAAAGACATGCATTGACTATAAGTCCTTGAGGGCATTTGAGTTTTCCTTAAATGTAAATGGGTAATTCGAATAACATCAAGAATGTTTGGCATTGACTATAAGTCCTTGAGGGCATTTGAGTTTTCCTTATATGTAAATGGGTAATTCGAATAACATCAAGAACGTTTGGTGTTACACCTCCTACAATATGCACTACCTTACCCTACACCACCAGTTTTTCCCATAGACTTATGCATGAATCTATCTCTATGATTCATTTAAGCTAATGACCTAATAGATGTGCTTATTGATTGGTGGATTCTATAGGTAGAAAATTGTGACTTCATGTGGAGGGATGGCACTAAGAGATAATGTGAAAGGCAGCGTGATATAATCATGCAATTAGCTATGCAACCATAAATTATCCCATAGGAGATGTTATATTGTGTTTTTTATTTAGGTGCATAAACTTGGGTTATTCCTTAGGAGATGGTAATCATTAAATTTTCTTTGGGTGTTTCTGTACACATGGGAGATTGGTAGACATTGGATATTTGATTTTAGTTTCATTGCAATTACGAAATTTGCATGCCACTTTTTGTTAAATTACGATATAGGCACAAGACATTAGTGCCTCAGTCATTGCCCCCATGTACTAATTAGACATGTTGAACATTTTTTGTCACCTTGGACATTATTCTTTTTTCTATGTTTTAAACATTATTCTCATTTTGGATTTGGCTATCAGGTAATCATGAGGCACCAAGGGAAACTGGATTTGTTTGTATATAAAAAAATTTAATTCTATTTTCCCACTTACATTTGTGGTTACAAGTTCTTGCCTCTTTTGTTTTGTAGGCTGACGAATATGATGAATGCTTTTTAGGAATTTCTCCATCGTTTGCAATAATCACTAATATTGAATGGGAACATGTAGACATTTTTCAAGATGAGGTGAGGTGTTATAATTTATTATCACATTGCTTATATATCTTCAAGGATATACTTTATTTTTTAATTTCTTTTTTTTATTAAAATTATTTTTGGTTTTGAAACAGGCTTCAGTACAAGAGGCTTTTAGGAGGTTTGTGATGCAAATCAAGCCTGGCGGGGTATTGATTGCTTGTGGTGATAGGTAAATGACATGGGCATATGTGTATTTAATAGTGTCCTATTTATATCCTTGGGAAATTTCTATATCAAATCCCCAACATTCTAAATCTCCTTATTTGGAAAGATGCAGTTCAGAAAAATGTATGTCAGATTTTTTTATAGGAAAATTTTAAAGGTTAAATGAAGCTGTCAT
This sequence comes from Pinus albicaulis, assembly GCA_034641835.2. Lineage (NCBI taxonomy): Eukaryota > Viridiplantae > Streptophyta > Pinopsida > Pinales > Pinaceae > Pinus > Pinus albicaulis. The sequence continues at coordinate 760,747,520 of CM076570.1, read as the reverse complement.
TCGTTTTGTTGTGCTTATCTGAAAAGTATCGTTCAAACTTAAAATTAAGCTTTTATACAATTCCATTGAAAATAGATGATTGATAGAAGGCTAAATTCAATTTATATGCATACACATAAGAATAACTCTGCTTGCCAGTTTGTACCTTTTTGTGTGGTGCAAACTAGTTATTAGTGACAACAACCCCTGGTAGGGACAATGCAATTTTTCTTGCACTGGAATTTTCACATCTTCATTTCTAAACTCAATGTGAATTCCATATTTATGTTTTTCTTGTTTCCTTGCTTTAGATCCAATTAAACAAGATACATTGCAAGATTCCCTTTTGCTTTTCATGTACAACATATTGATGGATCATGGGTCGTTGATAACATTATGAGGCAATCCTTTGGATGCACACTGTTTGCCACATTTTGACTTGGGATTTTTTTTCTGTCACTGCAATCATGTCAACATTTTTAACCTTCACTAACAATATTAGGAAAATTTGTATCAGATGATAAGCAAGTCTGCACAAATCACACACTTTCAACCTTGATATGGTGAAAGGAAAGTGGTTAGCAACTTACCTTTATCAGATTGACATCCACATTAAAAACATTGTAGTGGAGATCTGATATTCGCTGGCCAATTTGGTTGAGGCTTATTCTGCACGTGTTGTCAGAGTAGTGTAAACATTTGATGCAATACTGGCATCATGCGGCTTCTTTGGATTTTTCGGATTTCATAGTTCCAATTGTGGCTCCACTCTTATTGAAGGAAACGTAATCTCACATTTTTTTTAATTTCTTTTGACTTGCTTGCGTGGAGCTATCATTTCCTTCCAATATCCAAATGACATTTGTTGTTTTTTGTATCGTGTATAGTATATTTTGTTTCCTTTTTTTATTATTATACTTATATTATACTAAATATTTATAGATAAGATAAGATAAGATAGATAAGATAACTTTATTAATGTCCATCGAATGACCACAAAAAGGTCAATGGGACTGCTGGTTACAATGATTACAGCGCACTAGCTGGTGGAACAAACGGTCCCCTTTCTTCATAAAAGCGGGAAATACAAAGCTATAAGGAATGTAAAAGTAAAGTCTGGATAATTGAATGATTGATACATTATGGCAATGAGCTGTGATGAGGAAGTCTTGGAGGAGAAGGATGAGCCTCCTGAATGGAGAGAGACTCCTCCTAACACTCGAGGCCGATAGAAGAGGACTGAAGGAAACTTGTCAATGTCTGCTGCCTTGAAGAGGAACTGGATCTGGATTGTAGCCTCTGTCGCCTGGAAGATTTGGGGCACCCCCTGGGTGGGGGGGCTGCCTGGTTCTGGAACGCTGATGGGGTTTAGTGGGACAAGATTCCTGGAGCCGCACTGATATGGAGTCATGGTGTATGGATTGATCGGAGGTTCTGTTGGTGCCCTGTGGTGCTGAGAGTAATCTGAAGAAGTCTGTGATCCTCTGTGTGGTGGTCAAAGTAGATGGAGGCTGGAGTAGAGTCGAACAGTATCTGAAAGTCTCCTGGAGGTAGAGAGCCAGGCATCGCTGGTCAGGGTATCTAAGGAAGCTGGCCAGGCTCTGGGGGCCTCTGAATAAGCAATAAAAGCGCCTGTGGATCTCATAGTAGACCGGGCATCTGAAGATGAAGTGTGACTCGGTTTCCACCTCTTGCAAGTGGCAAAGTTGACAAATCCTCTCCATCCTGTCAATATGGTGGTCTGTTTCCACCCAAACCCTGTGCGACCCAACTCTGAGCTGCCCTCGGGGGATCCTAGTGGTATGCATCCAATGCTGGAGGGTATAAGGGGGTCGAGTGATGAGTCCATCTCTGATCTCCAGAAAGTGTTCAGCGTAAAAGGCCATCTTTGGGCGCAGACCACCCGGAGGATTGACCCATGTGGTTTGAATGTATTGCCTGTAGATGTCCTCCCTGATTATTTTGTTAAGTTCCTGCTGGTTTGGAAGAAGGTGCCCCGGGGCGTTCAGTGAATAATGGAACGGGGGGAGATGATCTGTCTGGATACCGATAAGACCAAGGAGTTATGTCATCCCGGTGAACCAGTTTTTGGTGCGGCCAGTCTGCGTATGAGCAATATTCTCTGAGGAGCAATAGGCCAGGTAAGGGTACTTGTCCCTCCCCTCTCTCGTTTCTGCCAAGCCACGGATCCGATGAAGGTAGGAGACTATCCTGAAAATTGCCTCTAGACGGAAGGGTTTAGCTCCGAACTTTGCTAAGATGATGCGTTGCGGAACTGTCTGCTTGCACCGGATGAAGCAGTGCAAGAGAAGAATCTGGACTCGCTCAGCCGATGCCCAATCTAACTCCAATAGTGAGGGGCCCCAGACCTCCGATCCACAGAGCACGGTGGGGCGGATCAAGGTATCCACGATGTTCATCTTGGATGGTATATCCTGAAAGTGGTGTCGGAAGCACTGTCTCTTGAGAAGGGCCAGAGAGCCGTATCCTTTGTTTATCCTGGGCTGGAGGGCCGGCTGAAGGCTGAAGCGAGGACCTGAGAACTGCACTCCCAAGTAGGTGTAACTGCTGACGACTTCGATTTCTTCTCCCTTGAATATAAAGTGTAAACTCAAGGATTTCTTCACTTCATTGAAGATTATAACTTTGGTTTTGCTCAGGTTCACTGTCAAGTGTCGAAGGTCATAAAAAGCTGCAAGAGCGTCTAGTTGTCTTTGTAGCCCTTTCGGGGAGGAGGCTAGGAGAACAATATCATCTGCAAAGAGTAGGATGGAGATTAGGACCTGGTGGAGGAGGCACCCATCGGACTCTTGGATATGCTCTCGGAGAAAAGATTCCAGCTCATCAATGTAGATCCCGAAAAGAGTGGGGGAAAGCGGGTACCCCTGCTTGACTCCAATAGTGCTTCAGATGAACTCTGACATCCATCCAACTGTGCGGAGACGGCCAAGTATGGACTCGTAGAGATGCATAATAGCAGTCAAAAGAGTCGAAGAGATGCCAATCTCTCTCAGCCTCTGGAAGAGGTCCTCCCTCGGGACCGAATCGAAGGCCTTCCTGAAGTCCACAAAGCAGCAGTACACTTTGGAGGATCTATGTCGGGCCTTCTCGATTGTTGCTTGAAGAGTGAAGATATGGTCGGTGGTCTGGTGATCCGGTCTGAAGCCAGCTTGGCCCCTGGCCCTGAGATGTTTATGTTCTAGGACGCTGGAGAGCCCCCTGTGGAGGGCCGTGGCATACAACTTGGAGAATGTGTGTCCAACCATGATCGTTCTGTAATTGTTCGGGTTAGAAGTGGACCCTGCTTTGTGGATAGGGTAGATAATATGGTGGGACCATTCCTCGGGGAAGCCATCACGAATGACATGGTTGAAAAGATCTGCTAGATAACCAATAAGAGGACGAAGCCGGAATTTGAGGAATTATGCCTAGAAGCCTTCTTTGTCTGCGACTTTGTTGCTGTTTAAAGCCTAGATTGCCTCTCTGATATCTTTGTCGGAGAAGAAGTGGCAAGTGGCTGGGGGGGAAACAACCTGAGTGGAGGGTTGCCCAGGAATATCATACAACTTAGAGGTGTGGGAGAACATGGAGGTGGGGTCGAGGTCGGTCGGGGTGGGAGATTGCCTCGATAGGACAGTGCTCCAGAACTCCTTAGGAGAGTGGAGAAGAAGATGAGAAAGAATCTGTCTCTAGTGGGAGATAAAATGACACTTTTTGCGGCGAAGGAGGCTGCGGTAGGCCGAGCGGATGGTGGGGTATGACGGTAGGGAGTGTCTGAAAGCGTGTCGGGGATCCTGGTGCAGAGATTTACGCTCGAGGTCATACCATTTATTCATAGGACATCCTCCTAGTCTAAAGGGTGCGGAGGTGGAGCGGGTGGAGGAAGGGAAGGAATGGAGAGCGGCCTCCCAGATTGCAGATGAGAGGCAGTGGTATTTAACGGTGGTGGAATCAAGGGAGGTGAACTGGGCTACAGGAGGAAGTGTGTGCTTGAGGGTAGAGGAGAAGACGGATTGCCTTCCTCGAACTTGAAGAGGGTACAGGGTGGGCCGTGCTGGGTGAGGGGGGGCTTGTGCGGGATGCCAAGCTGAAAAGAGAGTGAGAGAAGCGCATGATCAACTAGGGGGATAGGAATGATAGAAAAGTTTCAGATGCGCGGAAGGAGATCAGGGCTGGTAAGGGCATAGTCGACCACACTTGCACTCCCCTCGTGGGGATGGCAAGTAAAGAAGTGGGAGGAGGGAAAGCAAGGGAGGCCGTTCAGGATGATCAACTCGTGAGACTCCCCCATCTGTAGAAGGTGCTTCTCGTAGGCTGTCGTTGAGCCCAAGCTATCCTCTGAAGTGCGGTGCATGTTCACCGAGGTTGGGTCTATCCCCCGAGTGCAGAATACATCCACTGTATGATCATGAATGGGTATCTGGAGGTCTCTAGTTCAGGCATTAAATTCCCCCATGATAATGATGTCACCCACTGCTAAGTATTTGGTAATGTCGGAGTACAGGTCCGTGAAGGGGTCTCCGTGACTGTTATGGATGGCAAAGGGGGGGCGCTGGCCCTGACCTGGATCCACATAAATCTGGCATGATCATCAGTCGCTACAACAGATATTCTGTCTCTGAGATCATCTCTGGCGAGGCACGCTACTCCTCCAAAACCTCTGACTCCTACTGAACTCCGTGTCTCTTGTCTGCAAGCTGAGGTCCACTGGTATCTTATGATATCCGGGAGAGGGCGGACAGGGCTTGCGTGTGTTTCGGTAACAAGCAGGATGTCTGATGAGGCAAGGGCATCATAAAGTAGGCTAGGTGATGACCAAAAAGAGCCATTTCCATTCCAGCAGTGTACCGAAATACTCGTGCCCCGTCTCCTCTCCGCTCGGGTCCGTCATTTAGAACTACCGGTTCGAGGGACCCACCCCTGGGGGAAGGAGTCTCAAATAACCGCTCGAAGATTTCTGATGACTGCCCACTTTCCTGCCTGTCTTGCTGCCGCGACCTGTTCTCTGGCCTGTTTAAGTTCAACTATCGGTGTTCGTGTGAGGTCCTCGTCCAGGAATACTTTGTCAGGGAGGGAGAATAATTTCCACTTTGCCCGAAGCGCTCGAAGTCTATCCGTGGAGTTGCGGAATCAAAGAAAGAGAGTGGAGTCATGTCCCAACCATGTCCTATCGAGTGTTATATCAGGTATGTCCAGTGTGTCACGAAGAAGTCTGTGGCCTAGCTCTAGTATGTCCGATGAGCAGGTGGGGGGAGGAAGTCCCCTTACTTTGAGGTTTAGTTCTCTTGCTCGCCTGGTCCTTTCCTCCACAAGTTTGGCCTGTACCACCGCTTCCACCGCTGTGAGGGGTGGGGCCTTCTCTTTCCCTCTGACCACTTGTGCCCATGAGCTGATATGTGATTCTGTTTCCTGCTTGAAGGATACTTGCTCTGATCTGATTTTCTCTTGTTTATCCTTAAGAGCCTAAATTTCCGCCTGTAAGGCCTCATCCGGCGAGCGTTCTGCGAGAAGTTCCCTGCACTCCTGCAATTGATTCTTCAAGGATGAGTTGTCTTCCTCGGCCGTCCTGACCCTGTTGGACAAGGTGCCAAACTCGGAGCGCAGCCTGAAGTTTTCCGCTTCAAGGAGTTCTGTTTTCCTCAACAATTGCTTGATTTGGGAAGTCTAGAAGACGAAGTCGGTTTCTAGCGCGATGTCGGTGGGGCTGTACACCGTTCCAGGCTCGTTGTGGCACTGCTTAAGGTACCTGAGAGGCTCCTTGTCATTGAAATTCAGAGAATTAGAAAATTCGGGCCCCCCCCTGGGGTCCTTGTTTTCCTTCCTCTCTGTCATGCCCGTCAATGGCTGTTGTGGGGGAAGTCAGTGCTAGTCTGCGGGGAGGGGCTGTAGGGGAGGCCGGGGTCGGGAGCAGTGGGCTGGAAGGAGAGAAAACGACAGCTGCGGGTGTAGGGACAGTAACAGGCGACAGATGTGGGTGCAGGGATGGGGGGCTGCGGGAGAGAAGACGACGACTATGGGGGAGAGCAGACGACAGGGACCAGCGGGGGCAGGGACGGGGGGCTGCGGGAGAGCGGACGGCGGCTGCGGGGGGGAGCCGAGGCGGGGGGCTGCAAGGAGAGCCGACGCAGGGAGCAACAACGACTGCGGTGGCAGAGACGGGAGGCTGTGGGAGAGCGAGAGCAGACGGCGGCTGCGGGGGAGCGGGAAAACAGACGGCGACTGCGGGGGGGGGGGGAGTCGAGGTGGTTTGCTGCGGGTAGTAGCGGGGAGCAGCAGACGCGGGGAGCTGCTGGGAGGGCAGACGTCGGGAGCAGATGGCGGGAGCAGACAACGGGAGCAGCGGACGCAGGGAGCCGACGCGGGGAGTTGTGGGGAGGGCAGACAGCGGGGAGCCGACGCAGGGAGTTGCGGGGAGGGCAGACGCGGGAGTTTATAATCTTCATGTCCTAGAGAGCAGGATCATGAAGATTATAAACAATGAGTGGACACATAACTAACCTTATTGGTAAAAAGACACTTACACATTAGTTCCCAGATGGAGAACAAAGTAGTTATTCAGAGGCATTTCCACAATCCCATATATGTTGAAATGATTAGCTATTTAGAGTCACCCAGCACGAAATCCCTCTAGTGGATAATACCCCGAAGAAGAAAAGAAACCTGCATCTATAGCTGTTGCCAGCAACCTTTGGCAATCCAACATTCCCACAAAATGTGCTTCAAAGACTTAGTTTTACTACAAACTGGGCATTGGGCATTCGTGAAGCACATTTTTCCAAACATGACAACACATGAGACTTTAGTGGCAACACCTAATAGATGAGAAATGAAGCAAACAACTGTAGTTTGTAGGAAACATGGAAACACCACAAATTATGTCTTCTATGTAACCACCTAGACTTCGTTAAACTGAATTGTGGAGAATATATGAAGAGACAAAAGAAATGAACATGAGATATTCTATTATATTATTGTTCTTAGAAATGGCATACAAGGGTGTTTTAACTTTTATATATACCAAGAAAATTCAGTTCTTCTTGTTAGAGTTGATCAACTAATCTCTTTAATATAACATTGACATAATTGTCATATCTCATTATTATTTATGGCTTGTTTCTCATTCTATTACATCATATTATTCATCACATCTATTATTATCTCTAGATAGAAATAAACATTACTGTTGCGAAATCTTGGGGAAGCTAGATTAGGTGATTTCCTTTACTTTGATAACTGCTTGTGATGTATATTATTTAACTTGATTAACTTCTTTCATTTGATTATATTTAGTGTTCTTATCATCAAACAACTACCAAAACAATAAAGAACAATGAGACAAAAGGACACAAGATATAGGCGATCAGCTAGGGTCAAAACCTCTCCTGTTGAGAGGAAAACCCACAGGAACTATTCTCTTCTTATAGAACTTCAATTGACGAATTCCAAAAGCTATGACCCTTGGCCAAGACCCCTCCAAGACCAGGTCAAACTTTCTCCTTGAAGCTCTTTCTCAACCCAAGCCAAATTTGCCTTCCAGCAGCTTCCATTTCACCTTTGACCAAGATTTCAGACCTGCAACTTTGACTGCAATTTCGACCTGCAATTTTCGGCCCCTGCTGCAGAAACCCTAGGTGGCATGTGTTAGAGAATTATGGTGATTTTGTTCTCTTCTCTCCTTCGCTTGGACAACCTTCTCTTCCTTGATTATTCGGCTAGCAAAATTGACTTCTTGTCATTGAAATTAGGCTTCTTTTGCAACTCGGATTTATTGCAACAAAGTGATGCCCCAGATCTCACACGTGTGAGGAGATGAGGCCCAAAACAGATCAGAATTTTCAACTTTCTTGTGCTCAACTCTCCTCCCTTTTCTCACTCTTCTTTAGGCCTCCTTGCCTTGATCGAACTTCTTTGTTGCTGGATCGATGCTTCCTTGAATGAGGTCGAGTGCTCCTATATATAGGCTTCCTTGAGTCCCCTAATAGGTTGACTTGGCCCTCTAGATAGGCTGCTTGCTCCTTATGAAGGCTGACTTGTTTGTAGCACTATGACAAGGTCTTGGAGGGTCTTTGATGTGAACATTTGTGAATCTAACAAACAAAAATCCTACTGCAGTTAACTGATTTGCATTTTCTACTTGTATTCTTTGATTAACAAGTTATTTACAGAATTCTTCAGTAAACATTAATGCAAATACACTGCAGCCTACACCAATATACAAATCAAGTACTGAAAATTAAGATGAGACAAACACACAAAGGACACGCATATTTTTGGACTAAACGTCCCCGGAAAAACCGAATGTGGGAAAACCAGTGCAACAGGTCTAAGGGTTTTTATTATTAGGAAACAGTTTTTTGAGTACAATCTCTGGATGCCTTGCTAGCTATCCAGTACAGAGAATTCACGACAGACAAAAATAGTGAGTTTTACCTCACCCTGCAAGTCTCGGCTGATCCAGATTTGAACTAGCGAAATCGCAGCTCCCTTTGCGCAGTAGATGCGTAGGCCTGCATGGGGATGGCTGAGGACTGCGTCACCTCCTCTCTGAATCGATCTGCCTCTCGTGAAATCAACTTGCAACCCTCCAGGCTCAGAAACCCCGATCTCTAGCAGAACTCAGACTGTCTCTTAGAAACATTGCACAGTTCCTGTGTGAGCCCTATGTGGGCCTGCGTAACCTCTCTTGGTGGCTGCACTGCTTCCTCTGCTGTCTCTACTGCCTCTCTGCTATGTACTCTTGGTCCCGGAGAAGATCCTTCGACCAATAGCTGCTTCTGCCCCTCACTGCACTGAATCACTTAGATCTTAACTTCGTCTAAGCACTGCTCCATCAGAAGAATTCGATCTCGAGATTCACTCTGTGTGTCTGTTCTCCAACTGACCTTCAAGCCTTCCTTTATACTTTTCTTGTTGAGGAATCAACAACCGTGATCAAATCTTTAATCAACGGCCAAGATTAAAACATACTTGATCCTCGTCACTTAGAAGCTTCTTACCCACATTTACATTAATTCACTTTAATTATTTTAATTTCCTAATTTTTAACTTAGGCTCCATTAAAACTAATTAATTATTTGAATAACATGCACTCCGGGCGGAATTTCTCCAAACGATTTTTGGGTGCTCCTCCACAAAATTTTAGAGCTAGAGCACATCCGATGCTACCCAAAAATCAACACTCCCTCTTAGCGAGGAATGTGCTCTAGCAACACTTCTCACAAGAAGCATCACCCTGATCCACGACATCGGTCCTCTGCGCTGCTGATGCTCGAATTGTTGGCCTTCATCTACAACGCTGTTGCAATCTGTACTGCTGCCCATGACTCTGCCACTGTCACTGCTACGTTTGTAATGCAACTCCCTTTCAAAATGCTGCATCATGCTTCCCATAACACTGCCACTGCTAACTGCTTCACTGCAACTCAGTTGCTGAGAGTTAAGCAACTGAAAGACATCCCAAATCCCGACAGACTAGTCAGTCTCGATGCACCTCGATGTTGAAGCTTCTGACTGCTGATCTGCGCTTACCCTCTGATGCTACTGCTCTGTGCTTCCCGCACTGCTGCAACACTCCACTACACTGCTTCAGACTTTGGCGCTCTAGCTCTGCCACTGTCGTTCCACCATCCCTCGCACCAACTCACTCTCGTCATTCTACTACTGTCATTAAGGGCTCCCGTAGCCATATGTGATCCAAGAGTTTTGGGTACCTCAAGGATCCTGCCCCCTTTTCGTCCTTTCTGTAGCTCCAACTACAACTCCATATCACCCCACCTCTTCTCTAGAGGTGCATGAGAACTCATGACGCATCCATCGTCATCCTCCTCCTCAGCCTGAGCTGGAGCAACCTTCGAGTCAAACTTCTCTTCTTTGCCCTTCTTCTTTAGAGGGCATTGCGTGGTGAAATGTCCCATTTCTCCGCATCTGAAGCATCTGACTTTCGAGAGGTCCTTTTTCTTCTGTCTCTGCTGCCCTTGCTGTCCCTTTGATGCGAGAGCCGCATCCTCCTCTTCCTCCTTCTTGACTTTGATCCCCTTGCTGCTCCTTCCCGCCTTGGTCCACCGTCTGATCTCTTCCTATCGAAGAGCTGCCCACATCTCCTCCCAGCTAGGAAGAGAAGCCCTACCCAAAATGCTTTGGACAAAAGTTTCCCAGTCTTCAGTGACTGCATTCAGGGCAGTCCTGACCATAAATGCAACATCTGGTGTAGCCCCTACAGAAGCTAGCTGATCTCCGATCCCTTGCAGTATGATAAGGAAGGGATCGATTTCTTCTCCCTTCTGCATCTGAAACAATCTCAGTTGATTCTCAAGCAACATCTTACGCTGGATAGAAGATCCCTCACACAATGTGGTCAGCCACCCACATTTCCCTTGTTGTGTTCTTCTCAGCAATATGTGGGATCACATGATCCTTGACTCCGTCCATGATCATGCGCTTTGATTTTGCTTGAGCCTCCTCGTACTTCTTGAGAGGATCAACATCAACCGGAACAACAGTCGTGTTCAAGGCATGATCCTTGATGCGATGTTCATCCGAAACTGCCAGGATCCTGGCCTTTCAGATGACAAAGTTGGATGCTCCATCCAACCTGTCCTGATCCTTCAATCCACTTGCGGCTATCTCTACTCAACTAAATGTCGAATAAGTTCCTTTCTCCCTCTTTCGATGTTGCCCCAACAAAACTCGGATCTGGATTTCTTTGGTGCTAGAAATCCTCTAAGGAACAAGCTCCCTCTGAATCTAGATTTCCTTCATGGAAATCCTTCTGCCAACAAATGTCGAACCACTCCTCTCTGATCTCTCTTTGCTGTTGCTCAGCACTGGATCTAGACTTCCTGGTAAGAAATATTCTAAGGAACTGATTCCTTCTACTTTGCTTCTGCTCTACTAGACATTGTTCTGCACCAACAGAATCAACGCCCCACCAACAACTTTAGATAAAAATATGCACTGCACCTCTAGCCACGACAACTGGAAAAATGAGACTCAATAGCCTCTGCGCTTGCCCAACAACCACTGCGGTGCCTTCTACAGCTACATTGTCACCCTAACAGGTTGACGCAGGCTCTGCGTGAGCCTTCCTTGGTGACTGCGTTACCTTTCCTCTGCCTTTCTGGTTCAGAACTGCGCGATCTCTCAGGACAACTGCGTTCCTGCAACAAATTTTCCTCTGTCCTTTTGTCGATGACTTCAGTCCTCCTTGATCTACAATTGCTCTAATACCATGTGAAAATTTCTGAATCTAACAAATAGAAATCCTATTGCAGTTCACTGATTTTCATTTTCTACTTGTATTCTTTAATTAACAAGTTATTTACAGAATTCTTCAGTAAACATTAATGCCAATACACTGCAGCCTTCACCAATATATAGATCAAGTACTGAAAAATAAGATGAGACAAACACACAAATGACACTTATTTTTGGACTAAATGTCCCCGGAAAAACCCAATGTGGGAAAACCAAACAGATCTGAGACACACAGTAACAGTTGAGGCAATTTTCTGAGCACCAGTTGTTCTGTGCAAAGAATTCACGACAGACAAAAATAGTGAGTTTTAACTTTTACCTCACCCTGCAAGTCCCCGCTGATCTGATCTGAACTGGAAAAACCCCAACTCCCTTTGCACTGCCTCTGCGAAGTAGATGCGTAGGCCTGCATGGGGATGGCTGAGGACTATGTCACCTCCTCTCTGAATCGATCTGCCTCTCGTGAAATCAAGTTTCAGCCCTCCAAGTTCAGAAGCCCTGATTTCCAGCAAAACTCAGACCGTCTCTTGGAAACACTCCGTGGTCCTTGCATGGGCCTCCGTCACTCCTTCTGGGCACTACGCCACCTCTCTTGGTGCCTGCGCTGCTTCCTTTGCTGTCTCTACTTCCTCTCTGCTATGTACCCTTGGTCTCGGAGAAGATCCTCCAATCAATAATTGCTTCTGCCCCTCACTGCACTGAATCAATTAGATCTTATCTTCGTCTGAGCACTGCTCTGTCAGAAGAATTCGATCTCAAGGTTCACTGTGTGTGTCTGTTCTCCAACTGACCCTCAAGCCTTCCTTTATACTTTTCCTGTTGAGGAATCAACGACTGTGATCAAATCTTTAATCAATGGCTAAGATTAAAACAGTCTTGATCCTCGTCACTTAGAAGCTTCTCACCCATATCTACATTAATTCACTTTAATTATTTTAATTTCCTAAGTTTTAACTTAGGCTCCATTAAAAATAATTAACTATTTGAATAACATGCACTTTGGGCGGAATTTCTCCAAACAATCTCTGGGTCTTGGAAATCTCATGTGTTCTAGCCCCTCCACAAAGGTTCGGAGCTAGAGCACATCTGATGCTACCCAAAAATCAACATTTGACTCTATTTTGACTCAAATAAAATTTTCCTTAAAATATGTAACATGCCCAAATGGGTCTTCCATACATGACAATGACTCAATTGACTTGTAGACTCAATGACAAGCCGTAGAAGACTCAATGGGTGCTTGACCTAAAAATAAATCATCCTTGAGCATGAAACCCATGCCTCAAGATTAACAATAATAATTTTTATTTTTCTCTTTACATCAAAATTCAAATACATAAAATCATGATTACATATGTCATTATGAAGACTGAAACTATTTACATATTTCAACACTCCCTCTTAACTAGGGAGGTATTCATAATCCATAGAAGGTACTTAGACATTCTCAAACTGAAGAATTCTCATAAGAAGAGTCGGATTGGTAAGCCATCTCATAAGCTACTTCCTTAGCTTATGCTAGAGCATCTCATTGTACCAACCAACATTGTCACATAGCAAGGCCTTGACTAACAACTCTTTCTCTCCACAAGATCAAAGCACAATGCTAGCGAGACCAATGACTCATAGACTGTGAAAATTCCGAAACCCAAAATCCTACCGGAGCAACTGATAATGTTTCTTCTATTTGTTAAATAGCTTGAACAAATTATTTGTAGTTTCCTACAACAAAATAACGAAACATATACACTGCAGCGTTCACAGAACAAATACTGCGGAATAAAAATGACGCTGGAAGAATAGATGCACACACAAATAAACAATTATTTTTGGACTAGGTCCCCAGAAAAACCTAACTTGGGAAAACTGGTGCAGCAGTTGAGGGTTTTAATATTTAGTAGTAGTAAATCTGTGTACAAAACTATGGATGCTTAAATCTAGCAATTCACACAGAGAAATAACTGACAGTAAATCTAGTGAGAAAATTCTCACTCCCACAGGCGATCTGACACTAAACTTAGCTCAATTTGAGCTGCTCTTCGCTGCCTTTGCGTAGTCACTGCGTCAACCTACGCAGTATTGCATCCCACAATTTAGAACTCCTTCTCCTCTCACTATCTAATCAATTGTTTTCAGCGAAATGGATCCTCCTGGCCTCTAGACTCTCTCTCCGACTTCTGGCACTGAATCAACTATTCTCCCTAGCAAAATACATAATCTCCTCTGAAGCACAGCGCTGCCTTTGCGTGGCTCTGTGCTGCCTCTCTGTGGCACTTATTGCCTCTCTGCAATGCACTCACCGGAACTGGAAAATCTTCCTCTAGGCTTACTATCCTTGCCCCTCTCTCACTGATTCGAGCTCACTAGCTCTCTCTCCGACAACTCAACATTGCTACTTTGGAAATCGATTTGCCAGTAAAATCGAACTCTGCAAATGTGTGTTCTCTAAGCCCCATTGAGTTTCTTGAATCTTCTTATAATCTCTTGTTGAGACATGACCACGATTAAAACTTAATCGATGGCGAAGATTAACTAAAACTTGATCCAAGTATTTTTCTAGAAGATTCTCACCATGACTTAATTAATACCTTTTAGTTAATCATATTTCCTATGTTTAGACTTAGGAAATATTAAACATTAACTAATTAATTTTAATTAAGTCGTCTCTAGGTGGAATTTCCAGAAACGATTTCTGGGTATTGGAGAATGCATGTATTCTAACCTCTCTGCCAAATCTCGAGGCTAGAACACATTCGATGGTACAAAAACTAACACTTCCTCTTAGTGAGGAAAGTGTTCTAGTATTGCAACTGCAACTGCAACTGCTGCTGCAATACACTGCCTCTGCACCATCTCCTGTCACGCTGCTGATGTTTGGCTGCTATGCCTACCAACTATTGTGCAACTCTGATATGCGCCGCATCTATGTTGCTGCTGACCCTGTTGAACTGCTGCCAATTCATGAGGTGGACCTCCTCAAGAATCCTGCCCATCATGTAGCTCTCTAGGGCTACAAAACCAAGTCACCCCACCTCACTCTTGGAGGGATGTCTGCTATCATGGAAAAATATTCCTCCAACCTGGAGGACATCCTATCAATCTCTGCGGATGCAGCCTGCTGGTCCTGCTTCTCCTCTTTGTCCTTCTTTCTGAGAGGACATTGAGTGCTGTAGTGGCCTAGCTCGCCACACCCGAAGCACTTGACCTTGGAAAGGTCCTTCTTCCTCCTGTGTTGCTCCTGCTGCACCTTTGATGTGAGGGCCACATTCTCCTCTTGGTTCACTTGCTTCGTTCCGCTGCCGCTGCTGTTGCCATTGATGGTGCTCTTCACCAAATCTCGCCTCAGTTCCTGCTGCTGCCAGTCAACCCACATTCTGTCCCACTTTGGCAACTTGTCTCTGCCCAAGATACTGTTGTAAAATGTAACTAGGTCGGTCTTCATGGTGACTATGTAATTATGAAAAGAAGGAGACAAAGATAATAAAATGTATTTTGTTGTACTTGCTTCATGGGTTTCATGAGCAAGATTTTATTATGTAGATAGACTTCTTCTTGATGTCTATTAGGTTCTTGTCTTCTAGGTACAAATAGGATTAAGTGTCAAAATCATGAAGGATCCAGTTCAGATGGATCTGCTCCAAGACCATGTAAAGAAGCTCTCAACAACCCCCCAGAAGTGTTGGAAGACAAACACCAAATATAGCGGAAATAACCTACAACAATATTGGAATATATGTGAAGTAATACCTGATATAATGCTGGAGAAAATAAGCTACAAGTCGGCCTAAATTTCAAGCTACATAGTTGGCCAAAATATCAACTGAATGGTCGGCCTAATAGCTGATCAGTCATCTATATATATGACTGTCTTGTGGCTCATTTGGAGGACAAGTAATGCGGATTAATCTGAGATAAAAGGGACAGGAAGAGTACAGATTGCGGAAGGTACAGGAGGGAGTAGATTACGGAAAGTAAATCGAAAAACTGTAGGTGCTGAAGGTAAACTGAAATACTGAAGGTGCTGAAGGTAAATCGAAATACTGAAGGTACTGAAGGAGAGTACAACTTGCAGAAGGTACAAGAAAGTACAGTTTGCGGATAGGTACAGCGAGGTACAAGATTGCAGTGTGGTGCAGCAAGAAATGCGGATAGGTGCAGGAAGGGTACAGTGTTGACATCTCTGAGTTTGAAGTATCTAAGGAAAGAATTTGCCAAAGTCAAAGACAGTGACCATAAGAAGAAACACTGATCTAAAGGTAGGAGAAAGTAAGGAAGGTAAATCAGGGATTTACCTTCCTAACTACATTTCAAGAAATTCAGTTACAAGTGAAAATAATTCTGTCTCTACATTTGACTGAGTACTTTGATAATTGACTTGATGAAAGATCAATTAAGTTAAAGAAGAGAATACATAAGTAAGCTCACAAGTAATTATCAAAAGGAGGATTTTTGTATTAATCTCAAGCCCTACAAATTCTCAACATGGTATCGGAGCTAAGGTAACAGTTAAGGAAGGGCATCTAAGAGACACTTACAGATCAAATTTCAGGAGTATTTTTGACAAACTCAGTTCAATAGTCTAACTACCATACTTCTCGACATACCTGGTGCAATTTAGAGTGATACTTCAGGTTTGGTATTATCTACATTAACATAATCACCCACTTTGATACTATATGCTGGTACATGATTCAGTGTTGCTACAGTTAAGTTGATTCTTGTGCAAACACCGCAATCCTTGAGAACTCACAGTGCAATCACAATAATATAGTGCTATCTTAAAAGAACGATTTCAGTATCAAAATGAGACCTCAGTTTCATGACAAAAATAGCACAAGACATAGACAACCAAAAGAAGGGTTTATCATCATTACAACAAGGACCTAATCCTTACCCTTGAAGAAGATCATCCAAAGAGAAAGCACTAACACATCTTTTCTCAACAACCATTGAAGAAGTCAAGTTGAAGACTTTATCTTCACTTGTCAAGTAAGTATCTCTCATTCTATAATCATATTAGGTTAAATGACTTTGTTTTTGCACGGAGATCTATAAGCTGGTTAGATTACCAAGAATCCTTGCATGAGGAGGAAAGTCACAGTCCTCGAAGAAAGCAAAGTCAAGAAAAGTCCATGAAGAATTGGAGACATCAAGAGAATATATGATAAGCTGAAAGAACTATTCTATGCAATAAATAAGGTTATGTCACTTAGACCCGATTTACACAAATTTGAGGTATCAAAGAATGAAGGGATATCTTCATAAGATCTCAACTGTGAGATCTGGAAAAGACGATAAGATGGACAACGTAACAAATAGACAAGAAAATTACCTCATTCAACTTGTGGTCTCTATACTAGATAGAAAAAGACAAATCAAGGGCAAAAAATGTTGAAGGATAAAAGACTCAAACATTTGCAGAAGAAAAAGGGAAGTTGAGGAAATGTGGAAGACTTATGGACATTACAAGAAAGATTGTCCTAAAGGGACAATCTCAATAGGAAAAATAAAAGAAGATTCAAGGAAAAATCACACAAACTTATGAATAAGGAATTGATTTCTGTTGGTTATATGATAGGAAGCAATGTAGCATCCTGATCTAAGCATGGCAGGAGCTCTTGGTGAATTAGCTCCAGGAAAACCTCTTTGACACACTTTAAGAAAGTAGTCATCAAGATCAAGGGTTATCATGGAGACAAAATTTTGGGATGTGATGACATATTGTTGAAGTAGGTCAAAGGGAATGGAGCTCTTCATTCTTGATAAATTGCTACAGGATGACTCAAGGTATGAGTATGTATATATTTATATGCTGACATTGGATGCTGTGAAGTGATGTCATATGGTTGCAGGTAATGGACTTCTATATTTAGAAGTATGATCTATGAAGGAGTATCTCTCTATGTATGGACAGATGAAATCAACATAATATGTCCCCATGAAATATGAGGTGGCTGTATATGAATGAGGAACTGGAAAATGTGTAAGTTCCTGGGAATGGAGAATGTGCAGAGAGGAAGAGATCATGAAATGAAACCATGACAAGAGGTAGTTATCATCCGGAGGCCAAGAAGATGTGACTAGAATATCTCCTGGAAAGATATGTAGAATCTGACTGAACTCTGGTAAAGAAGAAGACCCTTGGAAAAACATATCATTAGGAGATGTGTCAATATGTATGAAGGATGCCGATGCGTACAGAAAGATGTCATGGTGAAAGATGATCTCTAAGGTAACTTTTGTTTTAAAAGGTTCATATGTAAATATTTATTTGGATGAATTTGTGCAGGGCTTCTAATCATGAGAAAGGATGTATGATCCCTGGAAATGATTCAAAGGAAAGCAGTATGGCATAACAATGGACCAGATAAAGGAAGTCTGATGAATCACTCTCTAATAGTCTGACATGACTCAGGATGATCTGTGCCCTATGAAGCTAAAAGTTGGAGATTCCTCAATATCGAAATCCATGACATCGAGGACAGGAATTCTTCATGAACAGCTGGGTGTCTCACCATTGCTGCTAGATGTCCTTGGTCAAGAGGGAGCCTGATGGTAAGTTTCTTACTTGGAAGAAACTTGGTAATTCCTAAGGATGAGCTTAGGTACATTCTTTGTATAAGAATAAGTACATTCCCTTGTGGAATAAGGTCCTCCCTGGTTGAGAGGGAGAGATGGACACATCATTCTAGTCTTGGGAAGACAGAATGGAGGATTGGGTAATCATCTGGCATTCGATACTCTTTGAGAATGTGATAGGGCATTCAAGATAAGAGTAGTCGGGGACCGATATTCTTTGAGGGCTAGCTACCCAAGAGAAGAATAGTCCAAGAAGGCCATACTTTGGGAACACTCAGGTGGCGTATGTACCTTGGAGAGACAATGACGAAGGTGTTTATAAGTCATGTGTCTCGCCAGCATTGAAGCCCATTGTCTCGTTGAAGAGATGGGGCTGTTAGTCAAGGCCTTGCACTAGGACAATGCTGGTTGATATGATGCTATACAGATGCGATTACCAATCCTATTTTTCTTAGGAAATTATTTAGTTTGAAAATGATCATGTAACTATATGAATACCTCCCTAGTTGGTGAGGGAGTGCGTGCTAGAAATGTAACTAGGTCGGTCTTCATGGTGATCTTTTATGTGTAATTAAGAAAGAAGGAGCAAAGATAATAAAATGTATGCTCTGTTGTACTTGGTTTCACGGTTTCAATGAGCAAGATTTTATGTAGATAGATCCTTCTTGATGTCTATTATGGGTTCTTTTCAGTGTTAAATAGATTATGCCTCAAAACTGTTTGTTGACCAGTTTAGATAATCAGTTCCTAAGACTTTGTAAAGAGCTTCCACAAGTCCTCCAGAGTACAGAAGCTGAGCACCAACAGAAAAGAAATAACCTGCCAAAGAAGACACTGAACACAGGAATTAATACCAGAACGAAGTAATGCTGGAGAAAATAAGCTACAAGTCGGCCTAAATTTCAAGCTACATAGTCGGCCTAAATATTAATTGCATGGTTGGCCTAATAGCTGATCAATCATCTATATATATGACTGTCCTGCAGCTCATTTGGAGGACAAGTGATGCAGATTAATCTGAGATAAAAGGGACAGGAAGAGTACATATTGCGGAAGGTACAGGAGGGAGCAGATTGCGGAAAGTAAATCGAAATAGTATAGGTGCTGAAGGTAAATCGAAATATTGAAGGTGCTGAATGTAAATCGAAATACTGAAGGTGCTGAAGGAGAGTACAGTTTGTGGAAGGTACACGAAAGTACAATTTGCGGATAGGTACAACAAGGTACAGGATTGCGGTGTGGTGCAGCAAGAAATGCGGATAGGTGCAGGAAGGGTACAGTGTTGACATCTCTGAGTTTGAAGTATTTAAGGAAAGAATTTGCCAAAGTCAAAGACAGTGACCATAAGAAGAAACGCTCATCTGAAGGTAGGAGAAAGTAAGGAAGGTAAATCAGAGATTTACCTTCCTAACTACATTTCAAGAAATTCAGTTACAAGTGAAAATAATTCTCTCTCTACATTTGGCTGAGTACTTTGATAATTGACTTGATGAAAGATCAACTAAGTTAAAGAAGAGAATACATAAGTAAGCTCACAAGTAATTATCAAAAGGAGAATTTTTGTATTAATCTCAAGCCCTACAAATTCTCAATAGATACTTTGGACAAAGACCTGCCAGTGTTCTGAAACACTGTTGAGAGCTGACCGCACCAGTTATGTGTGAAAATATCTGAATCTAAGTTACAAAAGTCCTACTGCAGAAATCTGATTTACATTACCTACTTGTTTTTATTAATTAAAAAAATTATTTTCTGAATACATCAAGAAAATTTTAATGTAAATACACTGCAGCCTACACAACTCTACAGATCAAGTACTGAAAAATAAATGAGGCATTCAAACAAAGGACACACTTATTTTCGAACAAATGTCCTCGGAAAAACCCAATGCAGGAAAACTGATGCAACAATTATGAGGGTTTATATTATTATGCAGATTTCTGAATACAATCTAGGGTGCCAAATCTGGGTCACCCAACAGAGAAAATCCTCGGCAGAAGTTCAAGCTGTACTCCGGCTTTGGGGTAAAATTGGAGGAAAAATTTCAATTAATTATAAAGTCCTAGTGGGGAGATGATAATTAACCAAGTGAAAAAAAACCTCCGAGAGTAATACTCACTTGTTGGCAAACTCCCAAGCTACCTAGGAATGTTACAGACTCAATACTGACTCAAAACTCATCATTACTAGCATCACTTATTACAATTCCCCGTAGGGTGTGGAATCTGGGTGCAAGAGAAAGATGGTGAGAAGTAGAAGTAGAGTTTAAAAACTCTGTTGAACTGATGATATCTGATGGTACCAGTGTCCTCTGGTTCATTCTCGGGCATGGAGTCTTCACATAATCACCAGGTGCGACTCTAGTGGTTAACATTTGGCTCCATATGGGGATGCATGATAGATATGAAGTGATAGTGTGAAAGAACTTGAAATCTGCATCCACCAACCAAAGATATATGTTAGCAGTATCCATTCAAAATATCATCGAATAAAATCAAGTAAAAAATGGAAATTTTATTCTAAGAGCATAAATAACGATTTATTCATGAAAGAAATCTATTTAAACAATATTGACAAGGGATAAAGTTAGAAATATGATACAAAAAGATGCCCCATGGCATCAAATGTTTTCTTTGTAGAACAACTTGAGTAGTTGGCCATTCACAGGTAACTCTAGTGATTCTTCGTCCAAGGTGCTCAAATGGTAGGAATTCTGTCCTGCTACTTCTCTGATGATATAAGGTCCAAGCCATAAATTGTTAAACTTACCATGATCACCTGGCTTCACATTCCTGCGATCCCAAAGTAAAACCATATCATTGTTAAAAAAACCTCTATTCCTAGATGATTTGTCAAAATTTCTTTTTACCTTAGATTGATTTTTAAAACAGTTTTCAAAGGCTCTTCTCCTAGTTTCATCCAATTTTACAATTTGATCAATCCTATGTTGCACAACATTTTTATAGCACAACTTCTTTATCAGATGTAAAACTCTGTAGCAATTGGTAAGCTAGTAGCCTCAAATGCACGGGAGGGGTAATGTCCAAGCCATAAACTAGTTTAAAGGGACTCTTTCCAGTAGAACTCTTCTTTGTAATGCTATCATCCCACAAAGCATATTTAGTTATGCTATCCCATGCCCTCTAGTTTTCCCCTACTATCTTCTTGATTATGGTTATAAAGTTTTTATTGCTAGACTCAATTAGGCCATTACCCTGTGGATAGTACTTTGATGAATGGGATAAGACAATTCCATACTTAAAGCAGAATGATGAGAATTCAACAGAGCTAAAAGACTTGCGGTTATCAGTTGTAATTTTAGTAGGGACACCAAAACAATAATAACCCAGAAATTGCCCAACTGATGCTCTGCACTGTACCAATAGTTCTGCACTAGTTGATGCAAAGAAATGGCTGAAAACCCCACCTCTGTTACTCAGAAAATTTTGCAAAATTTCTCCTAGGCTCCTCAAGCCAGCTCGACCAAAACCCAGAATTGGTTTGGCCAAATCTTGGCCCTCCAAAATCGACACCCAAGGGCCCTACGCTCTCCAATGACCGCTGAAGCATGAAATCTACCCAAACACCAACAAAAATACTCCACAACACTCCTAAAATGCAACAAACAACCCCACTAACACTTCCTTATTTCTCCCAGCAAGCAACAACCCAAATGGCTGAGACACTATCTCCCACGCGTGCCCAACTTCTCTCCTCTGCGCTGGTCCCAATGACTTCAAAATAGCTCCTGAATGTAGTTGCCACTTCCAGCCTTCAAACTTACCCAATAACCTACAAATCTACTGAGCCTCCTTCTCCAAAATTCTCTCGGCAATAAACCTCTGGAATAATGTTGCAATGGCCACATAAGAACCACTACTGCTTCCTCCAGAAATACGCACTGCTGGGGAAAACTGAATGCAAATGCTGGAAATTTCTCTATGAAACTCCCTCGGATGACAATGGATGAACCTCACTAGAGTGGCACACGAAGTCCCCCGAAGAAAGGGTGAGTTCTCTGTTGATTTTTGTAGCATCAAATGTACTCCAACCTCGAGATTTTGCAGAGAGGCTAGGACACATGCATTCTACAATACCTATAAATTGTTTTGGGAAATTCCACCTGAAAAAGATTTAATTAAAATAATTAATAATTTTTAATGGATTCCTAAGTCTAAACTTAGGAAAAAGAAATAATTAAAAGGTATTAATTAGATCGAGTGTGAATCTTCTAGATGAAGACGAGGATCGACTCCCTGTTAATCTTAGCCTTTGATTATGTTTTAATCTTGGCTGTTGATATGTCAACGAGAGATTATAAGGAGCTCGATGGGCATTTGGAAAATACATCAGATGAGAGATCAAGAGATTGAATTCTCAAGAGAGCAGTGCAGCGGTTGCCAAAGAGAGATTGAGGAGATTTCTTGTGGTGAGGGGCAGGGATAGCTTGTCAGAGAAATTTTTCCTAATCTGATGAATACATTGCATAGGAGGCATCGAGAGGTTCAGGGAGGCTACGTAGTGCCACCATGCTGGGCAACACAGCGCTATGTTGAGGCAGCGCAAAGCCTCTGAGGAGATTCACAGTTTTGCTGAGGAGCAGTCCAGATCTAGTGCCGGGAGCTGGGGTGTGAGACAGGAGGGCAGAGATCTGAGTTTCCAGTTGGCAGATCTATCAGCTAGAGGGATGACACAGTCTTTAGAGGCTGTGACACAGAGCTAACACAGTGACTGTGCAGAGGCAACGTGGGGTTATCCATTCAGACGCTGGATCAGTGCCGAGTCGCTAGTGACAGTGAGATAATTTCTCACTAACTCTTTGCCATTTTATTCTTTGTATTGGATTCTAGTTTGGGCATCCAAAGATTTGTATTCAGAAATTAATGCATAATAATTAAAAGTTAAAACCCTCAGTTGCTGCACTAGTTTTCCCACATTGAGTTTTTTTGGGGACATTGTCCAAAAACAAGGATGTTCATTGTGTGTGTTTATTTCTTTCCTGCTCAGTATTTTGTTTTCCGCAGTAATTTTTATGTTGTGAAGGCTGTAGTAGAATTTATTTCGATGTTTACTGTGTAACAACGTAAATAACTTGATTCAAAATTAACAAGTAGAAGAAATAACGTCAGATTGCTACAATAGGGATTCCGATTGAGGAATTTTCACATGGTATCAGAGCGCATGTGAAGCAAGAAAAGCGAAGCAGGAAGAGCCCAGCGTAGAGTAGAAGAGGGATTTCGAAAAGATTGTGTAGGTAGTAGATCAAAACCTTAGAGGGGCTGCGCAGTCTATTGCTAGGAGGGCAAAATTTCGTGGAAAATTCCTTCTCTGAGTGAGTAGACAGAGAAGAAGATTTTCCGGATCGAGATTTGCTAGAGGTAGAGGGAGCAGTGCAACAACTTCAGCGTAGAGTAGATCTTTAGCTAGGATGTAGTTTTCGACAACATTTTGCGGGGAAAAAAAGCGTCAGAAGAGGAAAGAAGAGCACATACCGAGGAAATTTTCTTCCTCAGAGAATTCCTAGCCAAGGAATTCGACTTCTCACTGTAGATAAGCAGTAGCCGGGAGTAGATCTACTTCCTCCGATAGGGAGTGCGCAGAGCCATTCAGCAATGGCACAAAGGAGAGAGGAGGTCGACATTTGTTTGGCGTGATGGCATCAGCTAGGTTGAGGGATCAATATTGGTTGGATCGTGCATCCAACTACGTGATCTGGAAGGCTAGGGTCACCTGCCTTCTAGACGAGTATGATCTCAAGATGTATGTCAGTTCAGTGGTAGTTGTATCCACAGACGCGGATCAACTCAAGTCCTACAAGAAGGAAATGGAAAAGGCCAAGAGAGTGATCCTCAATGGAGTAAGGGATCATATAGTTTCTCACATTGCGGGTAAGGACACAACCAAAGAAATGTGGGATGCATTAGCCACGCTATATGTAGGATCTTCCGAGCAACGAAAGATGTACTTGAAAGAGAAGCTGAGGATGACCAGGATGCAGAAGGGGGAGCGTATAATTCCCTTCCTTACAGGACTTCAGGATACTCGAGGTCAACTGACTGCTGTGGGAACAGCACCTGAAGCTACTGAGTTTGTACGGCTAGCCCTTAACAGTGTTTTTGAGGAGTGGCAAGTCTTTGTCCAGAGTATCCTGGGCAGAGAGAAGTTGCTTGATTGGGAGAGAGTTTGGGCTGATCTACAACAAGAGGAGATGAGGCGTGATTTGGTGTAGAGCACCATCAGTGGAAACAACAGAGTGGGGTGAAGATCGAGAAGGAAGAGGAGAATGCAACCCTCGCATCAGCGGGGCAACAGGAGCAATGTAGGCGAAAGAAGGATATTTCAAAGATCAAGTGTTTCTGATTTTGTGAGATGGGTCACTTCAATTCTCAGTGTCCTCTTCGGAAGAAGGACAAGGAGAACGAGCAGGATCAGAAAGTTGCTACCGCAGAGATTGACAGGATGTCCTCTAGATTGGAGGAGGATTTTTCCATGATCTCCCATATATCTCCAGGGCAGAGGTAGGGTGATATGGTTTCGTAGCCTCAAAGAGCTACAGGATGGGCAGGATCCTTGAGGAGTCCACCTCTTGGATCAATTCCTTTCTACGGGAGCCCATAACAGCAGTAGCAAGATGGACCAGTGACAGATGGTGCAGTCAGGTGCCAAAGTGACAGATGTAGTGGTTAGCCGCGTTAGGAACTGAGCAGAGTTGGAAGCAGTGCATTTGGCACCGTGCAAAGTCAGCAACAGTGCAAAGGCTTCAGTGACAGTGCAGAGGCTAGCAACGGTCAAAACTCCATTGACAGATGCATCAATCTGAACACAATTGATTCAGTTGATGGACATCTCTCAGTTGTAGCAACAACAGATGAGAGACAGTTGCAGATGTTGCAGTGGCAACAACAGAGTTACAGTGCAGATGCAGTAGTTGACAACAGTATGCAGGGTCGGCAACAACATGGATGCAACATAGAGAAAGAAGCGCAATAGTTGGTGGGCAACGACATCCAGACATCAACATCGCAGCTGGGATGGTGCAGAAGTCAGAGTGATGCTTCAAGAGGTTGCAACACGAGTACATTCCTCGCTAAGAGGGAGTGTTGATTTTTGTAGCATAGGATGTGTTCTAGCCTCGAGATTTTGCAGAGAGGCTAGGACACATGCATTCTACAATACCCATAAATCGTTTTGGGAAATTCCACCCAGAAAAGATTTAATTAAAATAATTAATTATTTTTAATGGATTCCTAAGTCTAAACTTAGGAAAAGGAAATAATTAAAAGGTATTAATTAGATCGGGTATGAATCTTCTAGATGAAGATGAGGATCGACTCCCAGTTAATCTTAGCCTTTGATTATGTTTTAATCTTGGTCGTTGATATGTCAATGAGAGATTATAAGGAGGAGCTCGATTGGCATTTGGAAAATACATCAGATGAGAGATCAAGAGATCGAATTCTCAAGAGAGTAGCGCAGTGGTTGCCGGAGAGAGATCGAAGAGATTTCTTGCAGTGAGGGGCAGGGACAGTTTTCCGGAGGAAGTTTTTCTAATCCAGTGATTACATTGTAGAGGAGGCATCGAGAGGTTCAGGGGGGCTGCACAGTGCCACGTTGGGCAGCGTAGAGCTGAGGTAGCGTAGGTCTACGTTGAGGCAGCATGGAGCCTCTGAGGAGATTCGCAGTTTTGCTGAGGAGCAGTCCATATCTAGTGTCGGGAGCCGGGGTGTGAGACTGGAGGGCCAAAGATCTGAGTTTCCAGTTTCAAAGTTAAGGAGCTCGAATAGCTAAAGGGTGACGTGTACCCTAGAGGCTGTGACACAGAGTGAAACGCAGCGGGATCACAAAGACATCGTGGGACAGTCATTCGCAGGTCGGACTGCCGTCGGGTCACTAGTGACAGCAGTGAGACAATTTTCTCACTAACCTTTGCCGTTATTCTTCCCCAGACGGAGCCGCTGGGCATCCAAAGATTTGTATTCAGAAACTACTACATAATAATTAAAACCCTCAGCTGATGCACCTATTTTCCCACATTGGGTTTTTCTGGGGACATTGTCCAAAAACAACGATGTTCATTGTGCGTGTTTATTTCTTTCTTGCTCAGTATTTTGTTTCCGCAATAATTTTATGTTGTGAAGGCTGTAGTAGAATTTATTTCAATGTTTACTGTGTAACACCGTAAATAACTTGACTCAGAATTAACAAGTAGAAGAAATAACATCATATTGCTGCAGTAGAGATTCCGATTGAGGATTTTTCACATTTTCTGCTTGGAAAACTCGTGCTAAACAAGAAGTGACCCGGCTAAACAGCTCGATTAACAGAGACAAAATCGATAAGCCAAGAATGCCAAATGAAGTGAGCTTCCTTCCCTTTATAACTTTCGTGGAGCCTTTCTTCCTGCCTTTTCTTCCTTCGTGGGTCCCTCACCAAGCCAACGCTTTCCCACTCGTGCTTTTCGAACTGGATACTTAGGGAGTGCATATTTCATTTGTGGGTGGTCCCCACATGTCACTAACAAAACAACATAAAGTAAAATTAACTTGCTTCTAACTCCTAAATCTTCTAATAAAAATCAAATGGGCCCCGACTTCACCAAAATGGGCCCCCCAAAATGTAGAAATAAAACCTGTTCTAAATTGATTTAGGAAGGGACATTACAAAGTACTAGCTAGATCACCATCCAAAGGACTTATGTACTGCCACATGGTCCATTTGAATCATTAACACAATTAGTTTTTCATAGATAAGTGAATATGAGTTTCTGTTTTGTACACCTGAAGTTGAAAAGTATTCTAATGTCATTCTTATCAGTTTAATTAATACATATCTAAATGTTCCTAATTCCTAATTAGCAACGTGTCAAGTTCCCAACAACTGTGATCTTTCTGTGTATCTGTGTTTAACAAATGTAATATTTCTATCTATACCATGATATTTATGTCGTCTCCAAAGTGCCAGTTGTGCAAAAATTGAATTGATTAGCTGAGTGATAATTGCTTTGTCAAAATTGTTTCATATTTTACCTCTTATTCTTGCATGTATTCCTACTTTTGTCTGTTCATTTTCTTATTGTTTTGAATATGAAGTTTCAAAGTTACAATTAAATAAAATGATCGTAGATGAGTTCAGGCATATATTGTGGTATCTATCATAAATTTTTTGATTCTGCAGTCCAGGGTCACGTACTTTGTTAGGAGCATTGCAGCAGGACAAGCCAGCAACATATGACTTTTCAAATGAGGGTTCTAGACAATGTGTTTATTTCAACTCTGGTTGCCGCATAATAACTTATGGACTTGGAAACAACAATGACTGGCGTGCTGTTTCACTTATGCCGAATACAAAAGGTGGCACTGATTATGTACTGGTAGGTTTCTCTGTCATTGTTATTATTCATTTTACATATATTATATTACATGCTTTTAATTTTGAAGTATTTCAATAGTTTTTCCCATGAAGTGTTTTCCTTTGATAAAATCTGTCATTTATAGACAGAAAGAAACATAATCCCAACCTGCTTCTAATAATGGAGGTAAGAACTAAAAGGTGATCATTACAAGATTTTGGGTAGGGCTGAACATGCTGGAGGGGTGCCATCTAAGGGCAGTGATCAATCTGTAGAGTGAATGCATGATTGTTGAATGACCGAGACTGGTAACAGCATGTGAGAACATGTTTTGAGTGATTTGTTTAGTGAAGTGCACTGTTGGTGTGTTCCACAAACAACAAGGTGCATGTAGGGTCTCAAGTAGCATGAAGAGGAGAGTCTAGTGGATATGCACCTTGGCTTCACCTTTAATGATGTGTTTTTTCCTTAGGTTAATTTGTTAAACACCGGCCTTGTCTCTCAGCAGGAGTTGGCATCAGATCTGGCTTGAGAAGAGGGATCTCTATTGCATTCATAGTGGATGAGGCCTCAAAAGTCCAGATGATCAAGCTTCACTCATCCAAATATGAGATATGGTGGAATGCTGGGTAAAGAAAGCTTTGCTCTGCAGGTTTAATGGGCTATGGCCCTCAATCAATGCGCACATGGACTGGACTAATGATCGCTGGGGTTGTGACCTGGAAGTTTGTTTTTTGAAAGAGGATTTTTCTTATCCCAATTATCAGGTGAAGAGGAAAAGCAGAGAGTGCTAAAAGAAGGGCCTTGGTTTTGGGGGAGATCAGGCCTTTTCTGTTCCTCTTGGACGTTGACTTAATCCAAGGGTGACTTCAATATCTTGCAACTAGGTCTAGGTAAGACTTCCAAACTTCCTCATGCACTAATGGGAGAATGCGGCCTGTTACCCACTTACATCTAGGAATATTAGAGGAGTTTTTTTCTTCTATGATTGTCATGACAGGCAACAGTTCCATAGATGGCATCCATGGTTCTTCATAGACAGTCAATGATGCTTTCCACATTTTGCTCAGCTCCCTCACATTTGATGATTATGATGCCTTGACCTACATTAAGTACATTTGTTCATTGTTTCATATTAAGTGTTAATGCTTATGTATTAGACATGAAATCAGTGACCATTGGTTGAGTCAAATAATGGATCATGATGCTCTAAATTTGTCCCTTTTTCCTTGTTTCACGTTGGCAGTCATCATCATCTTCTAGATAAGTGTTGTCACTCTTGGGTTGAGTTGTACTACTGGGGGAACTTTCAAAGGTGTAGTGTATCTGTATCCCAATCCATGTTTAACATTCTCCATCTCTCCTAATTTCCATGGTCTTGGTCATGATTGTTTGCCATATGCCACAAACAGATTCAAGCTTCATAGTCCCATAAGAAGAAGGAGCTATAAGCTCGAGGTTGTTGCAGCTAAATATTGAAAAAAAGAGGAGGAAAGAGCAAGATATAAGGGTCAAAATGCAAAGAAAATTAAAAAATGAAGGGATAAAAATGAAAAGTCAAAAGCCAAAGCAAAGCTTGAGCAATACCCACTCACTATGAGGCCATTACGCTAAGTTTTATGCAATGAAACACATACCTAAAATGACTAAATGAAATTATCCTATGCCCCATGCAATAAACTACATTTAAAAGGAGGGGACTTATTGTAATGAAACAATAGAGGGGATTAAAGAAAAACAAAAAAAGGGAAGGCAAAGGGGTAGTAAGACACAATGCCTAGGAAATGGTAACTCAATGTGTAAGTGCTCCCTCAACAAAGGTGCTCATGTGGAGAAATATCTTAAACAATCCAACATGACTATGCAAGAGGATTCATAGAGTTATTTCCCCAAACCATACCATCTATCACTACACCTACTCCTTGATGGGCTTTCTTGGGAACTACTTCTCTTCGCAGGTACTGGCACACGTAATAGGGGATAATAATGACTCTCCCACACCTAAACTTGCCAAAGTTGTATGGATTTTATGAGTTAATGGTGAGGTTTGAATATGATGCTTAATGTGATCTACCTAATGGCATTTACATTTTACACGTCTCAATTTTTATGTTGCATTGGACTTATGTACATGCTTCCAGACGAATGAGTACATTGGGTCACTTGAGCCTTTCTTTAGATGATATACTTTTCATGGATATGACTTGGACCATGGCTTGGTCCTCTAGAGGGCATTGAAGAGTCCACTTGCACAATTGATGGAGGCTGTCCAACTTCTTATTGAGGCCTTCCCAATTTGTTTGGAAGACATTGGGCTTCTTGGAGACATTGCACCCTTGTAGAGATGACTTAGTCGCTTTTGGAGATGATGTGGCACCTTTTTTAAGGGGATGTTGAACCTTTTGGAGATCATTTGGCAACTTTTGGATGAAACATTGCACCTTTGGGAGGAAATATTTCAATTTAGAGCCCCTATACATGACTCTTGACATTATTTAAGTGAGTTGTCCTCTCCTGGGAGACCACACGTGCCGCTTTGCACATACATTCATGGAGAATTTATTAGCATTTGAGGACTTCTATTTCATTTTGGGAGCATTGCTGGGGGTATTTGGACTCATAAAGAGAGAACATAACTTTTATATTTTCTTAGGGATTTCTTCTATGAAAATATTGTTATTTTTATGAGATGGGTAGATCTCTCATATACATAAGAGCACTTTCATTTAGATTCATTGCTAGAGCTTGTGGAGAACAACTACTTGTCTTGGGGTAATAGCTTTTGGATTCACTGTGTTTGAGTTATTTGTGTCAATCTTTTGGACCTGTGATACATAATCTATCTTTAGGACGAGAGAAAGAGAAAGTGATAGATGTATTAAGTCAATAGATACAATGATATTTTCTAGGAAAGGTCACCAAATTAGAAAACAAATATGTCAAGGAAATGTAATGTCCCCTATCTCTTAAGCTGGAGTCATGGTTTCCGCTTGCCTAATTGTGTCCTTTAGGCTAGGGAGAAGGAAAAATTTATCTCCGAGACCCATGAATTTACCCAATTTTTTATAATATTAAATAAAGGGGTAAATTACAAATAATAAAAAGGGGCAAAAAGTCTCATAAGAGGAAAAAATGACTTCTTCAATAAAATAATAATTAAAAGAAGATGTAGAAGCTTGGAGAAGACTCAATGAAAAATTATAAAAGGAGGGTGGAGCACATTTGCTAATCTTCTACCTCATCATCTCTCATTGCCATTGAAGAGAAACTCAAGCGAGTTTTAGTCTTGAGGGTTTCAAGTGAAATCCTCACACAAGTTTCAGCGGATATCTTGCCACCCTAGCTAGTATCTCTCCTTCTTCGGTGGACATTATTGCCACCCTAGTTGGATTATTTTCAGTGTTTATTTCTGAAGATCTAACTGGGTTTATTTGCAGAGAACTATAGTATTGTGGAGCAAATTGTCATTGCAGGAGGGTGATTTCTCATTGCCACAAGAGATCGAATTCTTCCAGGGCCACATTTTTCTTCAAGGGGTTGTTTTTAATCTTCTCCAAGAGGCCAAAACTCCAACTACCAGGAGGGCGGAATCTTGAATTTGTAATATTCCTAATTAGCAGTTCTGCTAATTAGAATATTAATTTTTGTCAATTTTGTATTTTGCCAAAGTTTTGGCCAAAAGAATGTGGGCTTGGGGACCCACAAATAAGACTTAAGAAACTATAGGCACTTGACATTAGACTAAAGAAAAAATTGTGGCTTTAGTGGAGAGCATAGGCCCAATGAGGAGGGACTGCGCATCACATGGGGACAACGTAGTGATAGGCTCGAATAGAGGCAGTGCGGGCATGAGGTGGGGCCCAAGGGAACATTGGGCAACCTTGGAAAAAAGGAAGCAAGGAGCTCATTTTTGATCATTCATTCATCTTATTCGAAATTGTCATTGACAAGAGCACGCTTGAGTAGTGAGCCAAGTCTTCAAGTGTTGTTTAGCACACGAGTGTTTCTGAGAGGAAATATCAACCTTTGCTTTGGTGGACTTCGAGTGCCAGCCCAAGGAAGGAGTTTTACCATCATCCGATTCAGTCCAGCAGTTGTGATCTTCATCCATAGCACAGTACCTTCAGGAGCAGCGCAGTAGCATCACCAACAACGCAATGACTGTGCAGTCTTGTGAGGAGGACACTTCGGGAATTGAGGAGTGAGGGGAGTTTTGGCAGGAGATTTGGTGGGGAGGATGAGAGCTTCCTAACAGGGATTTTCCAGGAATTTTGGTAGCCTCCAGCAGCAGAATTTCCAGGAGGATCAAATTGCCCAGCAGTTTAGTGAGCCAAGCCCAAGAGGGCCAATTTCTGGGGTCAAGCATTTGGCAAACCCTTCGAGGGTTATTATGGGTTTCTTTATTAGAGTCTGTGGTTAAAATCCCAAAATTTTTTGAGCAATATAGCAGCCTGCCAGCCCAAATAGCCAATCAACCGGAGTAACAACAATATTTCTGGCCAGGGACAATGCAAAGCTATAACCACGCAGTGTAATTTCAGAGGGTGATTCAGCATTGTTTCAGAGGCTATCTTCAGCTTGCCTTGAGCAAGCCCAGGTGCCTTCATTCCAACACCTCCATTGTACACAATTTCCTCAGATTAATAAAATGGCTCAGCTCAGTTTTATGGCTCAATTTGCATTATGATGGTGTGATTTTTATTTGCTGTTGTTTAATGTCTTTTGATTCCTGTTATTACTGTAATTAACTGTTAGGAATATTACAGTGGTATCAGAGCTCATAGACTTGGCTCAGCTTGTGGAGAGCAGCGCAGTCTATGACACTGGATGACAAGCAGAATGTTACATACCAGAGACAGAGGTACAGGAGCGGAGAAAGGGAACTTGAAATCACTCCAGACCCTGTGAATAGTGAACCAGAGGCTGAAGAGAGAAGCATGGGGGACATAGAAGAGAAGAGGAGCAAGGAGGAGGAATTTGCTCACCTCTTGCTGAAAGCAGTGCAGGATCTCTCGAAGAACATTGAGGAGATGGGACACCAGAGCAATAATGGTAGCAATGGGAAGGCCGTCCAAGCAAAATTCCAGGTCGGAGAAGGATCCGACACACAACACCAAGCATCACTGAACCCAAATATGCCTATAGTACCTTATACACCCCCACGATCTACCATTCCTACGTTCCTAGCCTCAGGAGCAGGAGGACCTCAGGAATAGGAGGCTCACTATGGGGAATACTTCTTAGAGTACCAGTCCTATGGCTCGGAGTTCGGGAGGGCCATTACCTTTAAAGACTTCTGCCAACTGAAAGGCAATAATAAAACCAGAGGACAAAGTGGAGGAGGCTACATGCAGGGGAGTGACTTGCAGCAAACCATGGGGAGGTTGTTCCTCCCAACTTTTGATGGCTCCTCTAAGAGCTCAACCAAAGCATGGGTTGAGAAGCTGGATGTTTACTTCCAGCTAAACCAGATGACTAAAGGAGAGGCAATCAAGATTTCCACGCTGCACTTGGATGGAGAGGCTCATGACTGGTGGTTCCATGTGCTGACCACACTAGGTCACGCAAGGGTCACAACGTATGATGAGTTCACTAGGAGGGTGCTAGAGAGGTTCAAGAGGAAGGACCCAAAGGAGTATTTTGGGGAGTTGACCAAGCTCAAACAGATCGAGAATGCAGAGGTGTACATTTCGTAGTTCTTGAGGCTGTCAGTGATGATCCCAGACCTGTCTGAGTCCAGGAGGATCTATATGCTCATAGAGGGACTGACAAAACCATTACGGGGCTTAGTGAGGTCCAACATACCCACTACACTGCAAGACGCAGTGGGGAGAGCTAGAGACCTGCAGGATGCCCTAAGACAGTCAAGGAGGATCTATATGTTCATAGAGGGATTGGTTTGAACCGTTACGAGGCTTTGTGAGGTCCAACAGACCCACTACACTATAGGACACAGTTGGGAGAGATAGAGACCTGCAGGATTGCCTACCCAGGGCTAGAGCAACACTGCCAAATAAACTAGGTTTCCAGCAGAGAGGAAGAGACATGAGAGCTCCGCCCTCGAGAGGCAACTGGGGACGGGGGAAACTAGATGATGAGACCAGGAGAGACCTTCGGAGGAAAAAAAATTGCTTTACTTGCCAGAAGCCATGGGCACCAGGCCATAGGTGTGCAACAGGGAAGGCCAACTACATAGGTCTTCTCAGACAGTGATGGAGATGAAGAGACGTACTTTGAGATTGGAGGAGACGACAACGCAACACCCCAGGAGGGAGGGCCTCCACCATCACCCCCACCAACAGTAGGAGGAGCTGCATTTGCACCTTCAGGAGGGGTCCTCGCATCACTGCGTGGGTACCCAAGTTTTTGACTATGAGGATCAGAGGGACAGTGCAGGGCAGTGTGTCTTGGTGTTAATGGACAGTGGAGCCACTCACAACTATATTGATGCCCAGATGGTGCAGAAGAGAGGCATTACTATAGAGGGGTTTAAGGGATTC
The DNA here is from genome assembly GCA_034641835.2 of Pinus albicaulis. Lineage (NCBI taxonomy): Eukaryota > Viridiplantae > Streptophyta > Pinopsida > Pinales > Pinaceae > Pinus > Pinus albicaulis. The sequence goes on along the minus strand of CM076570.1, from coordinate 760,713,860 downwards.
TCAGTACTGATGCTAGGTGACAGGACCATGCAATGCACAAGCTATGTCCCAACTTTGACTGTGACCATGGGGAAGTACTCCATGACAGACTACTTCTTTGTGGTTGACATCCCAGACACCAACGTAGTGTTGGGGGTCCAGTGGTTCTACGCACTTGGCAGAGTCACCACTGATTAGAGGAAGTTGGATATGGAGTTCTTGCATACGGATGGCAAAACAGTGTTGCTGAGGGGCATGCACTCCTATCCACCATAGACAGTCTTGGCTCATAGGATGGAGGCTGACTTGAGGCATGGAGATATCGAGTGGGCTGTGGAGTTGAGGATTTCTGAGGTTGGGGGTGTGATCCAACCACCACATTTGGAGATTCAGGCCATCCTTGATAGGTACCTAGTAATATTTGGAGACATACCACTCGGCCAACCACCTAACTGATGATTTGAGCACACCATTGAGCTAGAGCCGAGGATACAAGCAGTGATCACTACTCCTTATAGGTATCTTAAAGCCTACATGGATGAGATAGAGAGGGCTATCCATGAGCTTTTTGCATTGGGGCATATCAGGCCCAGTTCTAACCTTTCACTTCATTAGTTGTTTTGGTGAAGAAGAAGGATGGATCTTTGCAAATGTGCATTGGTTACAGGGCCCTGAACAAGAAGACCATGAAGAACCGCTACCCCATTCCACAGATTGACGAGTTGATGGATGAGTTGAGGGGAGCCAAGTTCTTGTTGAAGATTGATCTGCGGTTCGGGTACCACCAGAGCCATGTGAGGGACAAGGATGTCCCTAAGACAATGTTTAGGTGCCATTATGGGCACTTTGAGTTTTTGGTGATGCCCTTTGGGCTAACCAATGCTCCGACCACTTTCAGTTCTGCATGAACCACATGTTCCATGGCCAGTTGAGGAAGTTTGTGCTGGTGTTCTTTGACGACATATTGATCTACAACCGAATTTGGGAGGAGCGCTTGTAGCATGTGGAGGTAGTGCTGTGTATTCTAGAGGAGCAACAGTTCTACACAAAATTGTCGAAGTGCGAGTTTGGGTTGACCGAGATGCTTTATCTGGGGCATATCATCGATGTTGATGGAGTGAGGGTGCATGAAGAGAAAATTAGGGCCATCCGGGATTGGCCAGAGCCCAAAAATGTGACGGAGCTTTGGGGTTTTGTGGGCATCTGTACTTATTACCAGAAGTTTGTGAAAGGCTTCTCATAGTTAGCAACACCCCTTACGGATTCAACCAAGAAGGGGGTATTTACTTGGACCACCACAGCGCAGGAGGCTTTTGAGCGCCTCAAATAGGTGATGAGCAATTGTCCGATACTTGCACTCCCTGATTTCACTCAACCTTTTGTCTTGGAGTGCAATGCATTAGGAGAAGGAGTGGGGCCGTTTTGATGCAGGGAGGGCACCCCATAGCTTTTGAGAGTCGAAAGCTACTTCCACATGAGAGACTGTACTCCATCTACGACAAGGAGATGCTAGCCATCATGCATGCGCTAGCTAGGTTCCAACAGTACTTGGTGTGGAACAGATTCAGAGTGAGAACCGACCACAACAGCCTCAGGTTTTTTTGGAGTAGAAACAACTATAGGAGAGGCAGCAGAAGTGGGTGAGCAAGTTCCAGGCTTATTATTTTCACATCGAATATGTCAAGGGGAAGCACAATGTAGTGGCTGATGCGTTGTCTAGGAGACCGACTTCCCTTTCTTTGATTAGCGTTGCTCCAGATTGGAAGGCCCATATGTTGGTGGAGTATTCCAAGGACCGGTTTGCATGCGAGGTCCTGGAGGGGCAGGTGACTGATGAACCAGGTGATGGATGAGGTGATATATTACAGGGATCAGATCTATTTGGTGGGCAACTCCCAGCTGCAGGAGAAGATTCTACAAGCTTCCCATGATTCACCTTTGGCAGGGCATCATGGGTTTAACAAAACCTACAGGGCCATTCGGGGGAGGTTCGCTTGGAAGGGCCTCAAGGACGATGTTCTTGTGAAAATTTCAATCCCAAAAATACTTCTGCAGTGATAGATTTATTTCTCCTACTTATTATTTCCAATAAGTTATTTACAAAATTCTTCTAGTAAATTTCGAAATAAATACTACTGCAACATTCACTCAAGTATATGCAGAGAATAAAACAATAAGAAATACAAGCATAAGAAGCAATCACATATACACACTTATTTTTGGACAATTGTCCCCAGAAAAACCCAATGCAGGAAAACTGGTGCAATAGATGAGGGTTTATATATTATTCTTCAGCAATGAAATTCTTTACAAGGAAAAGAATGGCAGACTTCTTTAGAAAACACCTGAGATAAATTCTCACGAACCCTTCGGAGAATTTCTGACACTCGGAAGACTCACAATTTGCTGAAGATTAAAAATTTGGATTTTGGAAGAGTAGGAATAATTGGTCTTTTTTTTTAATCTGTCCGATCATGGATCATCAATTCTATCTTTAACTATTGATTAGGCCATGTAGATACTTCATCCGATCTACCACATAAATATTTCTTATAAAATGTGTCTCTGTCCCAATTTCCTTATCAGAAATAGGTACGTTTGATGTCTACTTTAGGAAGTCCTTATTCTGTGAGTTTTATGTTCGCTTTCTGGTCTGCTTTCTGCTTGCTGTCCGCATAATGTCCGTATTCTCTGAGCTTAATAAAACCCTCATCTGCTGCACCAGTTTTCCTGCATTGGGTTTTTCCGGGGACATTTGTCCAAAAATAACTGTGTACATGTGATTGGTTCTTATGCTTATGTTCTTTACTGTTTACTTCTCTGCATATATAATTGTAAATGTTGCAGTAGTATTTATTGCGAAGTTTACTGATAGATTTATGTAAATAACTTATTGGAGTAATAAGTAGGAGAAATAAATCTATCACTGCAACTTTAGATTTTCAAATTAAAAATTTCACAGGCACTTGTCTAAATAATTCATGCTGTATCGTTGTGTCACATTTCCATTTTGAGTATATTAAAACATTGTGTATTGGGCAAGTTATCTTTCAAAGCAACCATTTACTTTCATCTCAAGAAAATTATCTTTCATTTTCTCAAGCTAAAGTTTCTTTTGCAAAGCTATTGTGAGTATCAATTTTATTTCAATTCACTTTCAAGCATTGCAATCTACTTTGGGAAATTTTACATGCATCTTATTTAGGCCCATTTTCAAACATCACTAAAATTAACCTCCAACTCAAGTTGGTTGTATAGACTTTAGGGACCCTTCACCTCTATTGACTCCTCACTGTGAGATCCGAATTTTCGGGTGAGGGTGAGCTCTGAGGATTGGAGTTCAATTGAGATTTTTTTTTAGGATGCAATTAATAAAATAAACCAAAAACACATCTACATCACATCTTTACTTTACTTGCAAATACAATTTTCTTATTTATGCTATCTTGGATTTACTTGAGTCTTGTTTATATCACCTTATTTCAAGAGGCATTTATTATGCAAGTGTTGTGAATCTTTTACTTTTGCAACATTTAGCTTTCTCATACTTGGAAAATTTTTCATTGCTGCAACTCTATTTCAAAGTTATTTCATATATTTGTTGCTTTGATGATCATTTAAGCTCATGAGTAATTGATGTCATTATCTTGTCATTTGGGCATTTACTTCCAAGTACTTTTTCTTTTATAGTTGCAATTGATGTTTATATGCTCATCTTGGTCTAATATTTGATTTTGCAGGATTGTCTATCATTGTATCTTGATTTCATTTTTAAGCAAGCTATTGTTATTTACTTGAAGGCACTTGGTCTATACTTCGAATATGTCATTGAAATTGACTCATTTATTCATATGCTTGCTTAATTCATGGAAACAAGTTATGTTTTTACAAGTAATCCAAATTAACCTTTCTCCTAGAGACGCATATCATATAACTTTTCATTAGGGACCACCCCCCTTAGCTACCTAGGAGATAGCTTAAACTGAGAGAGTTGGGAATAGGTGATAACCCCATCTCTTAGTTCTTGCCACCAACCACACCTTGTTGGGTTAAGGACTTTTATCACTAATTGTTAGGTGTGCGTGACAGTTGACAAGTGTTAACAGTACCCATACCTGTTTCACCGTATCGTGCAACTTAGTATTTCTTCTTCTCTTGGAGCTGTTTAGCTCAAGGGCTAGAGTGTTGTTTAGCACCAGGAATTCCAAGCAAAACTCCACCCTTATTTCGGAGAACTTTTAGTGTCTCCCTAGTGAGGAAATTTGGAGAGCTCAATTTAGACCTTCCATTGGAAATCATTGTAGGAGTTTATCCAGTAGTGTGTTTTTCTTGGGCGCAGAGATATTTTGTGGAGCACATTGTGGGAGAAAGCGTGGGTTAGAGGCTCCGAGATTTTATAGGGAATTTTCTTATTGCTAGACCGGAGTTTGGACAACAATTTGTCGAGCGTGGATTGGAGGCTATTACCTGGGTCAATTTTTCTATCTTTTGGAAAGGGCGCAAAAGCTATTGACCAAGTGCTGCACAAGGGTTTAGAGAAGTGGAGTCAGGAGAGATAAGGGTTGGAGATAGGAGGTATTTCTCAGTGGAGAATTTCGCCGGAGCTAGGAGAAATTTCCCGTGGTAGATTTGGGCATAATTTAGTAGTATCAAAACTGTGGGGAGTTTTTTGCCCAGATTGGGCAATTCACACTTGTTGGAGGTCACTGGGGGTCGTTGGATTCAGGCCAAACCCTTTCTGGGTTTTTGTAGGTTTATTGAGAGGAGTCTCCAGCTAATTTTACAAAATTTTCTGGGAGATATTCAGGCCTGAAATCCTCATTCTTATAGTAGGGTGTACTGCCGTTTAGCTGGTAAATTTGCATCACTTTGAGGGTTCAGTTTTGGCTTGGAGTTGGGCCAAACCCTTTCTGGGTATTTTTGGGTATGAGGAGTGGAGCCCTTGGCTGCAATTTCAGGGTGATCCAAGCATTCTTCAGAGCAAAATATTTAGTCCCATACAACACTAAAAATAATATCCTAGGTAGTGCGCAGTAGCATTTTCTCTAGATCAAAGTTGTCTCACCTGGGTTTTGCATGCTTGGGGTAGCAAGCCCAGTTTCCATTTTCCTTACTCATTGTACTCATCATTCTTAAGATTAATAAAATGGCTCAGATGTTCTGCTTTATTTCTCTGGTGTTTTGATATGCATGTGCGGTATCTGTTTATGGTTGTTGTTCCATGTACACGTTTATGTTATTTGCTGTAAATTTTGAATTTGGAATATTACGGAGGAACTAGTAAGAACAAAGGGACTTTGATAATGGAAAAAATACTAATTTACCTAGAAAATCAAGCCCAAAATAAGCATGTATTGTTTTTGTCTTGTTGCGTGGAACTTTTGTAACAATCGACTTGACATCCTATTGTGAAAATGAAATTCTCTTGGGAATCCACAAAGCTTTGAACGAATCCCCAACTCTTTGGAGTTGGCAGTCAAAGTGGATTTTAGAAGCTTGATTGAAGATTCATCCAATTTCCTTTGTACTTTTCTGAATGTGTAAAACTGTGACTTTTTGACTAAATACAAATGAATTATTTCGATTAAAAACATAAAAGAACTAAATATAAAATTATTAATATCATTTCCATGGTGATCATATTTATTACACATTGCAAGAGGGAAAACTTCTAAGGCAACATTCTATGCAAATAGTTCACATTTAACAAATATTTCAAGCCTAGAAGTGAGAAGCATAACCATGATACATAACTTATCAAGGAAAAATATATAGCTCACTATTCAATAATGTAAATCTTCACAAACCTAGTAATATCAATATTGTATTTACTATTATGTAAGAAAGTAGTTAATCATGTGAAAATTCCAGATCTAACTCTGATCTAGACTTACTGCAATTATTTGGTAATCATCCAATCTATCTTTTATTAAAGATTATTTGTCTTAGCAAAAATATTTATTGCAAATATTGAATAAAAACACTACTGCAATATTCACCATTTAAAAATTCATAGGAACTGAGAAAACCACACACATAAAAAATGGACACCGATGTTTTTGGACAAATGTCCTTGGAAAAACGCCAATGTGGTGTGTTGACCACTCTGTGTCAACGACCCCATAGCAATACACCCCATTTTTCGCAAAAGGGATCCATCATGTTTGAGTGTCCATGCCATTCAGATTTCATCATTAGTCGATCGTTTGTAAATGATGTAAACTCATTCTGCATGTTTATAATGTAAATGATCTTAGTAAGATCATCATGCATGTAACAACCTAGGTAAGCCTAGTATTTTGGTGAAGATTTCTATCCTAGGAGGTTTTTCGTCTCACTGATTCATTTGTGTCTTTATACGCAAATGATCGGCGAAGTTTTTCCCTCAAGCCTCATCCAAAAGCTAGGTTGGATTTTGTCGTCATGATATTAAATGAGTCCTAGTGTTTTTTATCGAGTCTTTGTAAAAGTAATTTGGGAATGATCTTAGCTAATTGGCTAGATTATTTTATTACAAATTACTTGGTCTACTAGATCATATTTTGAGTCACAATATTGGATAGATTATAGAGGGTATATCACAAGTGGGTGTTCCTCCTCATGGGTTTAATGTATTAATCTTATGTAAAGAGGGTTGGAAAAATAATTAATCCTCTCATAAGTCAATTAATTAAATTTTCTGGCCAAATTAAATTAAATATCCTAAGTTAGAAATTTAATTAATTTTAAGTCCTAAGTAAATTTAAATTCTTCAAAGGCAAAATTTGTGGGTCTCCAAAAAATAAAATTTTAAAGGTCTGGAGCCAAGGGAATATTGAAAATTTTAAGAAATCTTGGACCCTTGGACTTTGGTGGTTAAGTCAAAGTCAATTTTTTGAGGTAATTAACTCAAAATTATTATTTTTGAGTTAATTAAAAATGAATTAAATGAAAAATTCGAAATTCCTCAAAAAATAAATAATTTCGACGGGCGAGATTAAAAGATAATCAATTTTTTTTCAACAGTCGAGATTACTTTGACGAGGATCAAGCAAACTGGCCGTTAGAGAATTTATCTATAAATTAGAGGTCGATGTTAGTCTTTTTTTCATCCGATCCATTGATCATGTACTAAGCTGTCAAGTTCTTTTGTATATTTTATGGAATAAATGCAAAATCTTTGGGGTTTCAACTTGCAGTGGTGTTCCTCTTCATGAATGTATGGTAACATTGTTTTAATTTCTGCATATATTATTTGAAAATTGCAAATCAATAGCTCTCCTAGAATAATCTAAATACATGTATCTTATTCAGTTTGTTGGATCTAGGGTAACATTTTTAATTTTGCTTGAAGGAGCAAGTATCTCTATTTCTTCAAAATTTCATTGTTATTCTATTTCTCTACTTGGTTTGACGGTTGATCTAGTGTTTGCAGAAGATCTCTAAGGTTTCATTGAGCATTTGGGCATAGTCCTCGGTTGGACCAACCAACTCTCAACGTATATTTTCTGAAGAGCCTACTTCATAATAACTCCAAGATTTATCTAAAGGTTAATAATTTTATGCAGGAAGTTTTGAGCTAGTACCTCTCTAGAAACTAAATTTTTTTAGATATTTTGTGGAAAATTGACAGATCTGGCTAATAAGAGCCTTAGATCTTCAGATCTGGGAGCAGAGTTGGACTCATACCTCCAGATATGACAAATCCGCAACCCTTGTGAATCGATTTGTATATATACTGTATAAATCTGTAATTTTAATTGTGTAAATATTTAGAATTTTTAGATTTAGATTTTCTAACTCGGGATCAGGGGTTTCATTTTCAGATTTTTGTATATGTATTGGGTTTCTGGGTTTTTTGTTTTTGGTTTGTGCAGGTGAAGTATTTGAGGGTTTTCACAGGAAATTTCAAAATTCGAGCAAAATCTAGGCCCTAGAGGGTAAGATTTTGTCTCGTAATACAAATTTGTTGCAGGAGCGTTAAATTAATTTTTTGATCTGAGTTTTATTGGGTAAAATTATTTTTGGGATTTGTTAAAATGAAATTTCTAGGCAAAAGAAATTTTCGATTTTTTTTTTGTGCACCAGACTGCCTGCGTTTTTCTTCATCTTTTTTGTTGCGTGTTGCCTGCCTGCCTCTTCGTTTTCTTCTTCTCCAGGTTTGCATTTCCCTAGCCCCTGTCCTTCATATCTTCCCTTCGACTTCGCTGCCCTCCTCCTCGAGCTCCATTTCCTTGTAGTTCCTCCCTTACCTGCGACATCTTCTCTGACCTCAATTTTGTTGAGATTTTGGGGTAGCATCAGATGTGCTCTAGCTCCCAAATTTTGTGGAGGAGCTGGAGTACATAAGATCTCCAAGAACCAGAAAGCGTTTAGAAGAATTCCATCTGGTTTAACAGATATTTAATTAATTAATCTTTTTAATTAAGGACCCTAAGTCTAGCTTAGGAAAATTAAAAGATTAAAGTGAATTAAATTAAACATGTGATGAGAATGACTTAAGTGACACGGATCAAGCAACTTCTAATATTAGCCGTCGATATTTAATTAATTAATCTTTTTAATTAAGGACCCTAAGTCTAACTTAGGAAAATTAAAAGATTAAAGTGAATTAAATTAAACATGTGATGAGAATGACTTAAGTGACACAGATCAAGCAACTTCTAATATTACCCGTCGATTAGAGATTCGATCACAGCTGTTGATGTTTCAACGAGAAAAGTATAAGAGAAGGGCTTGGGGTCAGTTGGAGAACATACACATTGGCAGAGCATTGAAGCTAAGCTGAAATTCTAGGGAGTGGTTTGCTAATAATTTTAGAAGCAGTTTTCAGTGCGGCGAGGGGTAGTATTGGCAAGGGGATGGTTTGATCCCAAGCTAAGAGTACAACATCGCTAGAGAGGCAGCATACCAGAGTAGCACAGAGGTAGCCAGGTGCTACACAGTCCAGCAAAGGCCACGCAGAGGCAGCGCAGAGGCAATAGGGGCCACGCAGGACTGACGCAGGCCCAATTAGGGCATTGCAGGGGCAGCGTAAGCCCTTCAGGGGTGATGCAGGCTAGTCAGGCTGATGCAGAGGGCTTCAGAGCAATGCTGGGGTTTCCAGTGGGCCAGAAAGGGCTTGAGTTCTGTAAATCCCGTTTCAGGGTGTGAATTAGCCATATTTTCTGTCGCCGATGATAAGAGGTATTGTTGCCATATTATTTCTCTTTAGGGTGAACTAGTTTGGTGCCTAGAAATTGTTGTACTTAGAATCTGCTTAATAATAAAACCCTCCAGAGCTAGCTGCATCGGTTTTCCCGCATTGGGTTTTTTCGAGGACATTGGTCTGAAAAATCTGTGTCACTTTGTCATATGAGGTGCTATTCAGTAATTGATCTGTATGTGTAGGCTGTTATTTGTATTTACTTCACTGTTAATTCGGAATATTCGGATTAATAACTTGTTTATGTGATCAAGTAGGAGAAGTAAATCGATAATTAACAGTAGGATTTCTTAGATTAAGAAATTTTCACATGGTATCAGAGCGATTGCAGATCAAGCTAGATCTCCAGCAAATCTACTGAAGAAATTTGTGCTGCAGAGAGCAGCTAAAGTGACAGAAAATCTGGAGAGGGTAGCGTAGCACCAGAAGGACGCAGAGGCAGCAAGAGCCACGCAGGGGCTGACGCAGAGACAACGCAGTGCCTTCTAGAGGGACGCAGGAGCAGCCTGTGCTGCACTGAGCTAGTCTGCTCACGCACAGGCCAGCTAGGGTGACGCAATCCAGTTTCGAGTGCTGTGCAGATTTTTCGTGGACCGGAAGCAGAGCTTTAGATCTTCAGTAGTTGCTGGTGGGGTGGAGATTCTGCCAGTGCAGAATCGTGCCTAAGCTAAGTTGACAAAGAGTGGCAGGAGAAAAACTTCTCAGTAGATTTCATTGCCAAAAGAAATATGAGGATTGATCGTAGGGTGATCGAAGGGAGCTGATTCGTTGTGTTTGGCAGATTTCCGAGGGAGGAAATTAGTTATCAGAGGGAGCAGAGGGTGCCTTTTTCGCCAAGGACCCTAGATCCAAGTTTCTGTTGAGAGTGACAACATAAGAGGGGAGAGGAAGATCTATTCCGACAGAGTATTTATGAGCAGATGACGCCACACGGACTGCGTGATCAGGATAGGTTGGACGACCTGTCCAACTTTGCTATCTAGAAGGCTAGAATCCTGGTAGTCTTGGAGGCATACGGCTTGCAGGAGCATGTAGAGAGTGTCTTGGCTACACCAACTGATGCTATTCTTCTGGCGAAGCATAATGAAGCAGTGGCACATGCCAAGCGCTTTATCATGGACGAGGTTAAGGATCATGTGGTACCACACATAGCCGAGAAGAAGACGACTAATGAGATGTGGAAAGCTTTAACCACACTATATCAAGGGAAATTTGTCCAGGGGAAGATGCTTTTGGAGAACCAAGTGAGGCTATTTATGATGACCAAGGGAGAGGAAATCGATCCTTTCCTCTTCAGGTTGCAGTCGATTCGGGATCAGCTGACTGCCATGGGGGTCAAGGTGGAGGATGATGTCATGGTGAGGACTACTCTAAATGCAATCACAAAGGACTAGGAAACATTTGTCCAAAGCATCAAGGGCAGAGTGGACCTTCCAAACTAGGACAATATGTGGGCTATCCTCCGACAAGAGGAGATCCGCTGAATGACCAAGAGGCAAGCCAACACCGGATTGAGCAAAGTGAAGGAGGAAGAGGAAGATGTAGCCCTAGAATCTAAGAAGCAGCAAGGGAAAAAGAAGCGTGATCTTTCTAAGATCAAATGTTTCCAATGTGGTGAACTTGGACACTTCGCCAACAATTGTCCTCAAAGGAAGAAGGACAGGGAAGCTTCTAGTTCCAAGGTTGCAGTAACAGACGATGGCTCTGACGATGACGTAGCCATGAGCGCTCATGAAGCACTGAAGTGGGGCGATATTGATTTGTAGAGTAGCTACAGAGTGGTGGTGGGATCCTTGAGTAGCCCAACCCTTGGATCACATCCGTGCTACGGGAGCCTTAAGAAAGTAGCGGGAATGACTGGAGCAGTGGGTGCAAAGATCACAGATGAAGCAGAGGCAAAGGCTCGGACGCTGTAGAGGGAGCAATGCAGAGCAGAGGGGCAGATGCGTCTTCAACAGCGTAGAGGAGGCATGCTTACGCAGTGCAGAGCTGCAACACTGCAGTGGCTTCAAGAGGACAACACAAAGCATCAGTCTATGGACCTTCAATGATGAGATGCAACTTGATTGACTTGTCTATCATTGGGCAGGTGTCCTTCAGTTGCTTACTCTCAGCAACTGAGTTGCAATGCAAGAATTGGCAGCACGATGCAGCAATTTAAGAGGGAGTTGCAGTATAGATGTAGTAGTGACGGTGGCAGAGTCATGAGCAGTAGTACAGAGAGCAGCAACAGCGCAGTGATGAAGGGCAGCAGACCAAGCATCAGCGCAAAGACCGATGCCAGAGATCAGAGCAGTACTTTGGGGTTAAGTGTATTGCTAGAGCACATTCCTCGCTAAGAGGCCGTGTTGAGATTTTGGGGTAGCTTCGAATGTGCACTATCTCCCAAATTTTGTGGAGGAGCTGGACTACATGAGATCTCCAAGACTCAGAAAGCGTTTAGAAGAATTCCATCAGGTTTAAGAGATATTTAATTAATTAATATTTTTAATTAAGGACCCTAAGTCTAACTTATGAAAATTAAAAGATTAAAGTGAATTAAATTAAACATGTGATGAGAATGACTTAAGTGATGCTGATTACGCAGCTTCTAATCTTAGCCGTCGATTAGAGATTAGATCACGATCGTTGATGTTTCAACGAGAAAAGTATAAGAGAAGGGCTTGGGGTTAGTTGGAGAACACACACATTGGCAAAGTACTGAAGCTAAGCTGAAATTCTAGGGCGTGGTTTGCTGAGAATTTCAGAAGCAGTTTGCAGTGCGGCAAGGGGCAGTATTGGCAAGGAGATGGTTTGATCCCATGCCCAAAGTACAACAATGACAGAGGCAACATACTAGAGCAATGCAAAGGCAGCCAAGTGCTACGCAGTCCTACAGAGGCCACGCAGAGGCAACAGGGGCCATGCAGGGCTGACACAGGCCCAGTAAGGGCAGCGCAGGGGCAACGTAAGCCCTCAGGGGTGACGCAGGCCCTTCCAAAGCAGCGCAGAGGTTGGCACAATCCAGTGAGGCTGATGCAGAGGGCTTCAAAGCAGCGCTGTGGTTTCCGGTGGGCCAGAAAGGGCTCGAGTTATGTAAATCTCGTTTGAGGGTGTGAATCAGCCATATTTTCTGTCCTCGAGGATAGAGGTATTGTTGCTGTATTATTTCTCTCTAGGGTAAACCAGTTTGGTGCCCAGAAACTGTTGTACTTAGAATCTGCTTCAGGGTTAATAATAAAAACCCTCTAGAGCTAACTGCACTGGTTTTCCCGCATTGTGTTTTTCCGGGGACATTAGTCTGAAAAATCTATCACTTTGTCATATGAGCGTGCTATTCAGTAATTGATCTATATGTGTAGGCTGTTATTTGTATTTACTTCCCAGTTAATTCTGAATATTCAGATTAATAACTTGTTTATGTAATTAAATTGAGAATTAACAGTAGGGTTTCTTGGATTAAGAAATTTTCACACATTTATCTCCCTTCCCCACGCTACTCTCTACGTCCATTGTTGCCTGCGTGAGCTCCTAGCCTCATTCCCGAGCTTTTCCCTTGCTTTCCTTTCACGCTACTTGAAGCAGCGTTTCCTCCCTCCCTCCCTCCCTCTTTGCTGCTCTTCCATCACTCCTTCCTTCTGCGCATTTTTCTCTATTGCTCTTGCTACCTTGTTGCTTCCGCGCTACCTTGCCACTGCATATCCTCATGCGTGCTTCCATTCTTCTCCCTCGATGTGCTCGCTCCCTGCCATCTCCGCTGGCTTCCTTGCTTCTTGCAGGCGACTTCTTCCTCCCGCTCGTTCTCCGCTTTCCCTAACCTAACATCAAACAATAAAAACATAACATTTCATTTTTTTAAATTTTATAAAGTTTAGATTTTGAGTTTTGTTAGGCTTTTCAATAATTGTGAAAAACATTAACATTTCATTTTAATTTTTTAATAGTTTTGATTTTTTTTGCACTGTTTTGTTTAACCTTTGGCCCAGTTTAAAAATTTTAAAAAATCGTATTAACTTATAAAAGGATTTAAAATAAAAAAGGTAATGGGTTTTTTGGAGGCCATTATTAAGCTGTTAAGGTCCTAAGCGTCAAAGGAAATTTTTAATTAAGGGAGAAGCCTAAATTTTTCTATAGTCAAAGGCAAAATTAAAATTTTAATACATCATTAAAGTTTGACTATAGGGAAAACTTAAATTTTCTGGAAAATCATTTAAATTTGCAATTGCTTAGCATTTAAATTTCATTGTTCTTCCATGGTAATATTTTTCGAAATTTAAAGTGCTTAAGTTTCGCAGGGGGTTTTGAATATTTTTGAGCTTGACATATGTTGAGGTTTCTCGTCGTTTAATTGACTCTAACCATGGTTTAAATTACTTGAATTAATATTTATTGCATGATAAACTTTGAGAAATTTTCAAGTGATTGTGGTAAATTGCATATCTTTCATTTTTTAGATTGAGTATCTTTAATGCATTATCTTGAAGGTGATATTGAAGAATTGTGGAGAAATTTTTATTCTCTTTGAGCTATAATTGCATTGGAATGATAAGATTATGATTTAATTGGGCATTATATTGTCATATTTTAAGCATTTTGTTGTGAAGTTTATCTTTCAGTTCAGTTATGTGAATACGTGTTTGAGTGATTAAAGACCTTGGCATACATCTCATAAATAATCGTCGCATAAGCGCTCTCAATCTTTGAAACTTGCTAAAAGACTCTCTAATTCTCCTTGCATTTCCGCATTTTAAGATTAGTCTTGCATAATTAAAATTTATTTCCAAGAATAAGCTTGGTCGATAGAAAGATAGGTACCCATCCTTCTACTCTTGAGAAGCCTGGTTTTAGTAGTACTTAAAATGTTGACCTTGCAATCGTTAGAGCCACAACTCTCTGCAGCACCGGAGGCACCGAGTACGTTACATTTTCAGGAGAGGTATCGTTAATCACACCTTAGTGTGCTTCACCTTAACTTCTCTCTGCCATTTACTACAAAATGATGCTCAATATAGAAGGAATTGAAGGGTTTGAACTTAGATAGGCATTTAACTAAAATTAACCAAGATTCTTTGCATCCGATATTAGTTTTAGGATCTGCATTTCAGATACGATAGTTATTCATCAAAGCAACAATTGTTCATTAATTACTTGGTCCTAAATTCCATAGCAAGATAGTTGACTCCATAAGGCACTGATATCAATCTTCTAAATCTAATTGAATCCTTTAATCTTGCTAGATCTAATACAAGTATTTGGTTGCTTAACTGTCTCTCGAATTGGTTGGTTCCCAACTAGTTTTCCTTCATTCCATTTCCATAGGGTCTACCCCCCTTAGTCTGGTATAGGGAGACAACTTAAATGGAGAGATTGGGGATCAGGGTCACAACCCCCGATCTTAGCCATTGTCGTGATGCATGTGCGACAACATGGTGAAAACTAGTTCTGCAGATGAGGGTTTTATTATTTCTTCAGCAAATCTGTAATTGATATATATTACAACTACTTGTCGTAGATATCAATAATTTTATATTTAGTTCTTTTATTTTTTTAATTGATAAGGCCCATGCAAGTCTAAGAGTTTGATTTTTAGCTAATTTCAATGTTTGTTCTTCTTTCCATTTTCTAAATGTTGTTCCTCTGCCCAAGCATGATCTCTATATATCTTCATATCAATCAACATATTAACTATTGAATTTAATAAAATATAATATGTGTGATTACAAGTTTTTATTTAAATTGTAATCAAAATATGCTTTTCCTCATAAATCACAATTCTTCATTAATGTTTTGATTTTTATTTGGAACCTTGCATAGAATTCCATATTATTTATAATTAATTCTAGTTGCTTGTAGTTGCATGCAGGAATTCCCATGGCCAAAGTAAGCTTGCATTTATCAGGAGCTCATAATGTTCTAAATTCTTTAGCGGTATGTTACAATCTTTGTTACTTTTAAGATTCTGATTTGGCTGAAGGATGCATCTTTTTGAACTAAGTACTTTTGTTCTAATATCAAATACTAGGTAATCCTCACATGTCTATGATCTTTTAATTTAGAACGTTGTTGTTATGAGTAATTTTTCTAAGTAGCTTAGAGTCTTATTTTTGCCTATTTTTTTATTATGGTTTAGAATTGATTTTCCTTACACAACTTATTTTTTCCCTATTTTACAAAGCTGGAACTAGCTGGGATACTTGAAAAATAACACAATACGATATTATTTTAATCCTTGAAATTTGGTGCTTCAAATGCCATATCTAGGATTCATAATTGTATTGTAGAGATTGGAAGGGGAGTAATGGGAATTCCTCCAAATTTGACGCCAAAAACTTTGTACTAGATTGAGACTTGATATCTCTATTACTTTGTACCTGAATAGGAATTGGGGAACCAATGACTTTGAGAGGAGGGGTAAAGTTATGCCAAACTCTTGCAAAAGTACACAAATCATTTAAAAAGAATTTTTTGCGTTGGTTGGTTCTCCATGAAGGATTGTTAGTTAAATAAATACTCAATAAATCTAACATCTTTGATCTATATTGTGTTTAATGCTAAAAGAAGGAAATATAAGGCACATCTTATCATGATATCTAGTCACTAGGACCTTTTGCACATTCAAGCATAATAGAATTGCGTGTTCATATCTTTATAGCTTGGTGAGGGCCCCTCCTAGGTGGCACATGGATAATTTGGGATTGCTGCAAAGAGTTATGACATATGATACAATTATCTGTGATTTCTTTTCTTTGGAAAAGCCATTGGAAATAGATGTTTAAGGAAACAATTCCCACCAATAGTTGCGAGGATTAATAACATTCGACATTCTATATGTGTGTGTGTGTGTGTGTATTTGCATTGCTGGAAAATCAAGAGACTTATGTATTATAGATGATTTTCCTTAACTTGATAATTACTTGTGATGTGTGTTGGCCTTTTATTACTTTATTAGATCTTGTTCATCAAGCAATTACCAAAACAATGAAGATCACAACAAGACATAGTACACAAGAAATAGGCTCCAAGCTAAGGCAAAGCCCCTCCAAGGGGAAAACCCAGAAAAATGCTTCTCTTCTTATATAGAATTCGCTGTACTAAGAGACTTCCAAGACCCAAAGACCAAAGCCAACAACCATACCAAGCACCAAGTCAACCCCTAGTAAGATCTCCTCTAAGGTAGCTTCCAATCTTCGACCTAGTGCAACTTCGTCCTAGAATTTTGGCCTTGCAACTGCTCCTCAGAATTTCGGCACTGCAATTTCGGCCTCTTGCAACTACAACTGCACAAAAACCCTAGCTTCACACATGTGAATAGAGAGAGAAAGATTTAGCCCAAGAAACTTCGCTTTTTCCTTCCTTTCCTCGCCCTTCTAACTCTTCTTCTCCTTCGCTATTGTAGATCGAACTTGTCTTGGATGTTTGTCTCAAATGAGGTTGAGCTCCTTCTATTTATAGCCTTATTGAGGGGTCTAATAGCCCTCCTGTAGGCTGGCTTGTTCTGCTCTTGGGCCGACTTGGTCTTGGGATACAAAATGGATTTTTCTTGATAAAACAAATATCTTTCTTTATTACAATGAGTCCAAATTGGACTAGGACACATGACCAATATTATACTTTATCCTAGAAAGACCTAGAAAACCTAAAAGCACGAAGAACATGATTTTGACTCAAACTTGAGTATGAAACCCATAATCCAAATTAAAAAATATAATTTCTTTTTCTTTCTTTATAAAGAATATACAATGACATGATTACAATTAGGTAATTTTGAAGACCGAACCTAGTTACTATTTTCAACACTTCTTCTTAAGTAGGGAGGTATTCATAATCCCATTACATGGTACAAGGAATCTTAATCTTGAAGCATTCACATGACAGTTAGATTGATAAGCCATCTTTGTCAAGCATCTTTATCATAACAAACACTGTCCTTGAAGGCCTTAACTAGACAAGCTCATCCTTATTCAAGAGCATTATGTTGGGAGGATTTATGTGAGCTGCCACACTACCTCTAAGGCACATACCCCATCCGGATGTTCACCGGGTATGTCCTTTTAGGATTATTCTTATCTTGGATTTCCAATCCTGAATCCTTAAAGAGTATCGGTCCTCTTCGACTACTTTTATCTTGGATGCCCTACCTCATCCTCAAAGAGTATCGATCAACAACTTCCTTTTCTTGGATTCTCTAATCCATAAGAAGTTCCAATCTTTAGATGCTTATCCAATCCTCTGGACTCCATTCTTTCTTTATGGCCTTTACTAAGACTTATGGTTGTTAGTCCTCGTCTAGCGCTTGACCCATAAAGAGAAGAAGTATCCTATATCACTCCCTCTCAATTAGGGAAGAGATATCCACCAGTGACCAAACCAAGCTTAGCTCTCAGGTACTGAAGCTTCTTGTTTGGTAATGCTTTAGTCTAAATATTTGCTATTCATCTGTAAGTAGATAGTGCAATTCCACAACCCGATCTCGTACCAAGCTTTTGACATAGTGGTACTTGTTGTTTATATGCTTCGTCCTAGCATGAAACACTAGGTCTTTTGTCAATCTTACACAATTTCATTGTCACAGTGTATATGTGTAGGGATAATCGATCCTTCAAAAAAATCTGATAATAATTTCTTCAGCCAAACAACTTCTCGACAGACTTCACTTGCAACAACATACTTTGCTTTAGCACTACTCAAAGCAACTATATCTTGCTTTTTGCTTATCCAGAGACCATGGAAGTGTGAAAATTTTGAAAACTAGAATCATATTGCAGCAACTGGAAATTATTCTCCTAATTGTTAATTTTATTTAACAATTTATTTTTAGTTTCCTATGGAAAATACTGAATAAATCATACTGCAACCTTCACAAATAAAACTACGGAAAAATAAGCGCTGGAAGAAATGCTAGCATACACACATAAAATTTACACAATTATTTTTGGACGAAAGTCCTCGGAAAAACCCAACACAAGAAAACCGGTGCAACATTTGAGGGTTTTATTATTATGCAGCAGCGAGAAAATTTGAGTTCAATTGGATGCCGAAATACTGGCAATCCTACAAAGAAAAATAATGGTAGAAATATGGAGAGGAATTTTCCTCACCCCACAGGCAATCTCCCAACACGACTTTCCTTAAGAAACACGGCCCTCTGATTCTTTGCGTCAGCCTCTGCGCTGCTATGCGTAGCTGGCTGGACGTCTAGCCTCCGACTGAACACTGATGAAGTCGTTCTGCCTTTTGGTGACTGGAAAGATGCTTCGTTGGCACTCTGGGACTCTTTCCTGGCCTCTGGAAATAAAAATGTCTCTCCTCCACAACAAATCGATTTGCCTCTAGAGACCACTGCGCTGCTCCATGTTGAAGAATGTAACTAGGTTTGGTCTTCATAAATTGTACTTGAGTCAATACTTATTGTACTTGTCAAAAGAATAAAGAATTTTTTTTTTATATTATTATTAAATGAATTATTAAAGCATGGGTTTCGTGCTTGGGTCTTATTTATTTTAGGTCAAAGTCCCTATTGTGGACTTCTAGGTTTTATTCTGAGTCTATAGGATTATTGCAGATTTAAATTGATCCATATTGGGCTTTTGAATCATGCAATTAGGTCAAGTATTGAGTAAAATATGATTTATGAAGCCTCCACACCAAGTCGACCTTAAGGTGATTAGGTCGGCCTCAAATCCAGTAATTCGAACCCATCAGAAGGCTATATATACAGGCATATCGAATTCACTTGGAGACATCTCACTGCAACATAGAAATTCGATTTTGTAGCTGCAACAAGGAGAATTGCGAAATTAAGGAGAATGACTTACAGAGTTGAAGAAAATCAAAATTTTGGCACCACTCTCTCTGCATTTGGAGCTATAGTTTGGGAGATCGAAGTTCTCAAAGTTTTGCTGCAACAGTTGCTGCCAAGATGCTGCTACCAAGAAAGGAGGAAGTCGAAGTTTGTTTTGCTGAATGTTGCTGCTTGGAGAAGTTGTATTAGGCCTAAATCGAAGTCTTTGAAGCTATATCGAAGTCTCTACCTCAAGATCGAAGTCTCAAGAAGCAAGGTCGAAGTTCCAGGTTATCATAGTGCTGCTACTGCTGCTGTTGTTGGTTCCCCATTTCCTTGATAACAACATCCCCCAAACATCAGGGATATCTCTGACCACAACATCCATAAGCAGTGATATATCGGGGTTCATAGCTGAAGAGACCTTAAGATCCTTTATGAGTCCTTCTACTTCCACAGGTTTGGACTTGAAGCCACACACACTTTTATACCTTCGAGTGATGTTAAGACCCAATTGTTCCATGATGTTAAGACCCATTTGTTCCTCCCGCCTCACTGTCCCCGCCCCTCATTGACTCTGCTTCCTCACTGAAGCACAAACTCTCCGACAACTGACTATTGCTACTCTGGAAAATCGAAATCTCCAAGTTTCTTTGGTGTATTCTCCAAGTGCCCATCGACTTCTTCTTATAATCCTCTGTTGGAGCACCAACGACCAAGATTAAAAGTTAATGAAGGGCTAGGATCATCTCTGAGTCGATCTGAGTGAGTTTCTAGAGAATTCTCACCTTGACTTAATTAATTATGAATAATTAACCAAGTTCCCTAAGTTTAGACTTAAGAAATATTTAAAAATCAGCTAGTAATCTAATTAAGCCATCTCTAGGTGGAATTTCCAGAAACAATTTCTAGGTTTTGGAGATCTCATGTATTCTTGCCTCTCCACCAAGTTTTGTGGCTAGAACACATCCGATGCTACAAAAAACTAACACTCCCTCTTAGCGAAGATTGTGTTCTAGTGTTGCACACCCTGCTACAACACTCTGTCTCTGTATCATCCCTTTGTCACACTGTTGATGTTTGGCTACTGTGACTGCCTGCCACTGCCCACCAACCACTGTGCAAATTTGATGTTGCAACCATGCTATTGTTGACACTGCTATATTGTTGCCAACTTTGCATCTGCAATACAACTCCCTCTCATTTGTTGCTGCTGCAATTACAACATTTGCAACTTAGAAACATCCGAAATACTAAATCAACTGTGTTCAGTATGATGCATTTGTCTTCTGAGTTTTTATTGCTACTAGCCTCCGCACTGTCACTGAAGAATCTGTGCTACTGATGACTTTGCACTATGCCACTCACACTATTGCCAACTCTGCACTACGCTCCCTAGCACCTGACTGCTACTAGTCTGCAATTGTCACATTGGTACTGACTGCATCAACTACCATTGATCCATCCTGCTACTAAATACTGTGGGCCCTTGTAGTTAGGTAATGATCCATGAGGTGGACTCCTCAAGGACCCTACCCAACTCTGTAGCTTTTTGGGGCTACAACACCAAATCACGCAACCTCACACTTGGAGGTATATTTGCGAACATAGCAAAATCTTCCTCTAGCCTAGAGGAAAGCTTGTCTATTTCCGCGAACGCTTCCTGCTGATCCTGCTTCTCTTGCTTGTCCTTCTTCTTGAGAGGACACTTGGTACTGTAGTGGCCAAACTCGCCACACTTGAAGCATTGACCTTTGGCAGGTCCTTCTTCTTCTTCTTCTGCTCCCCCTACCCCTCACTGGGAACCTTAGATGCTAGGGCCACATTCTCCTCCTTCTTCACACCCTTCGATCCGCTACTACTGATGCCACTGATGGAGCTCTTAAGCAAAGCTCGCCTCAATTCCTCCTGCTGCAAATTGGCCCACAACCTATCCCATCTTGGTAGCATGTCTCTGCCCAATTTACCTTGGATGAAGACTTGCCAACCCTTCGAGACACTATTTAGTGCTAATCGTACTAGCTCTGATGGTTGAGGTGTTTCCCCAACAACTGCAAGTTGATCTCGGACTTCTTGAATCCTGGTGAGGAAGGGATCTATGCCTTCTCCCTTTTCCATCTTGATGCATCTCAACTTTTCTTCTAGGAACATCTTTTGCTGCTCGGAAGTACCCTGATATAGCGTGGAGAGAGCATCCCACATCTCTTTGGTCGTTCCCTTGGCCGCTATATGTGAGACTATATGATCTCGGACTCCATCTAAGATCAACCACTTTTCCCTTGCCATCTCCTTCCTGTATTCTTTGAGCTGATTTGCTTCTTGGGGAACTGCCACAACATTATCTATGTAGGCTTTCAGGACATATTCATCTAGAAGGAAGGACATCCTAACCTTCCAGATGACATAGTTGGAAGCTCCATCTAATGTATCCTGATCTCTAAGCCCTGTTGTGGCCATATCTGATCTGATCTGGAAACTCCCTCTTCCTCTTCTCCGCTGTTGCTCCGTTACTCGCACTCCCTCCTAGAATGCGCAGTTCTGCTAGCTCCTACTACCAATCTGCAACTGGGAAAATCATATTTCTTTGCTAGAAGCCCTCTGAGAGAAATCTCCCTTTGTGTGTGCAATTCCTCTTCCACCCGACGTTGATTTTGTTGCTGCAAAACCCTATGTGTCCAACCAGAAATTTGCTCAGCGAAAATATGAGCTGCTGCTCCCTCTAACTGCTGGAATAACAATCTCAGGAAACTCAACTTTTCTGCCAACTTGCAACTGAAAATCGAACCCTTACCCCAGTAATTCGGCCTGCTTGTCTGGGTACTACGCAGCCTCTGAAAATTTCGGCCTACTGCACCCTCTGAATAGTGAAATTCTCACTTTCGCGTCTGAGCTTCCTGGCTAATCACTTATGCTTTGATACCATGTGAAAATTTTAATCTATCACATCAATTGGAAATTATTCTCCTAATTGTTAATTATTTAACAATTTATTTGCAGTTTGCTAGGACAAATACCAAATAATTCACACTGATTTTCACAAATAAATTTTGCGGAAGAAAAATAGCACTGGAAATTGATAAAATCTAGCACACACATAAATTAACATTGTTATTTTTGGACAAATTTCCCTTGGAAAACCCAACTTGGGAAAACTGGTGCAGCAGCTGAGGGTTTTATTATTATGCAGCAGTGAGAAATTTCGATTACAATAATCTGGATGCTGAAATCTGGCTATCCTGCAAAGAAAATACTGGAAAAAATATCTAGAGGTAAATTACCCACTCTAGGAAATTCCGGCACTGGACTGCCTCTAAAATGCAAGTCTTCCAACTGGGCCTGCGCAGGCTCTGCGTCAACTTGATGCTTCTTGAACTGACTGCTAGTCTAGCCGTCCTCCTTGTTGCTGACTAGGAAAATGTCTCTTCGGCACTCTGGAATCTTTGCCCGACCTCTGGAACTGAAAATGTCTTCCTTCCCAGCAAATTGAATTGCCTTCTTGAGGCTCTGCGCTGCCTCTGCGCAGCCTCTTGGAGAAATCTCGGCCTCTCTGAAATTGCACTCGCTTTATCTGGAAAACTTCCTCTAGCCCCACCGTCCCTGCCCCTCAGTGACTCTTCTTCCTCACTGAAGCTCGAACTCTCTGGCAATTGACCACTGCTACTCTGGAAAATCGAATTCTCCAAATGTCTCTGGTGTATTTTTCAAGTGCCCATCGACTTCTTCTTATATTCCTCCGTTGGAGCACCAACGACCAAGATTAAAACTTAATCAAGGGCTAGGATCTTCTTTGAGTCGATCCAAGTGAGTTTCTAGAGAATTCTCACCTTGACTTAATTAATTAATTAACCATATTCCCTAAGTTTAGACTTAGGAAATATTTAAAAATCAGCTAATAATCTAATTAAGCCATCTCTAAGTGGAATTTCCAGAAACGATTTCTGGTTTTGGAGATCTCATGTATTGTAATCTTTCCACCAAGTTTCGTGGCTAGAACACATCCGATGCTACAAAAAACTAATATGCATTGGAATTCAACAATGACATTATTTGAGCTATCTGCATAGCCTCATGGAGGTGACATTGCTTGCAACTGTTAGTAGCATTATCACAAAATCTCATCCGTGTCATTGAAAATAGGTCTATTAGATATGCATGACACCAAGAAATAAGAAAATGCCATCACATCTGGCATGTGATGACTGTAGCACCACTTGCTATAAATAACACTACCATAATTTACTTGCATATCACATGCAAGTTGATAGGAATCTCTCATTGTACCTCCAAGTCTCACTGCCACTTTTGTGGGAACCTCAAATGATGAGTGAAGTACCAAATCTTGCATAGAAAGATACATGTGTCATTCCAAAAATGGAAAAATTGAATCAAGTGACATGCATGTAACCAAACTGGAATTTCAACTGAAGCTGATGGACTGATGAATGTCGTCCTTGGAAATACGTGTCTAACTGATATGCCATGAAAATCAAAGTGATCCTTACTGCTACCAACTGATGGATGCAAGTGTTGATGTCAAAATTGGCATCGAAATTCCAAAGGGTGCGATCTTGATGCTAATGTGCCCAAAGAAAGGTTGTTGGATTCCTGATATTTTTAACACATTTTTCATACATAAACTTGGAAATGTTTTCCTAGTGTTCGTATTTATTTTAACTTAAATTAGAATACCTTTAAAGCATTCAAAGCCCCCTAACTATAGTAATTTACAGCGATGAAATGTTTGTAAGCTTTTAATTTCCTATGTATTGATAATGAATCTATTGTTTCTTGTAATTGAAATGCAAATGCAGCAGTGGAGAAATTCCCTATTTATGTTCTGAATAGGAATGTATATACTTGGAAAGAAAAGCTTTGGAGATTTTGATTTCTACATGGACATAAAAATTTATTATAGTATATTTGAATTTATATTGCACAGGTTATTGCTTTAGTTGCAGCACTCGGTGCAGGACAAACTAATGGTTATGATGTCAGATATCAGCTGAGAACAACACAAGAAGTTGTCAAGGCTACATGCAAATATTTAGAAAAATTTACTGGCATTTGTAGGCGCTTTGAATTTATTGGTAAGACTGAAAATTGTGATGTATATGATGACTATGCTCATCATCCAACTGAAGTCCAGGCAGTTCTCCAGGCAGCTCGTCAGAGATTTGTTCATCGAGCTCTCTGGGTTGTGTTTCAACCCCATACTTACAGGTTTAACGACCAGTATAAAACTTACTTTTAGTTGAGAAAACACTGAGATATGTCGATTGACACTTCTACAATCAATTTGAAAATGCACTTTTAACATATTTTTCTTCACTTTTGATTGCAACTTTGGACTTGGATTGTGTACTGCAGCCGTCTTGCAGGACTATTGCAAGAGTTTGCACTAGCATTCAAGGATGCAGACCGTGTAATTATAACAAAGGTTCCATATCGTCCATCATTTTGTTTGTAGTTTAAACTTTAAAAATATTTGTCCAAATAGAAGCATACAAGTTTGGAGTCTTATGTGACTGATAGATCTTGATCCTTAATGATCTATGGCAGGTTTATGCTGCCCGGGAACAAAATATCTTTAACATCAGTGGGAAAGATCTTGCCTCTTCTATCATTGGCCCATCTGCTGACTATATCGCTGAGCTGGTACATGAATCTCTAAATTTTTCTTTTTAATACTATATTTTGTTAGAAAACAGAATAGGAGTAATGTTTTATAGGAAGAGATTTTGGAGTAATTGTAAATTCAAATATCATGATACTTGCCAGGTGAGCAGTCGAAGAGTGTGCAGGCATAGGTATACATAACAAATTGCAATGCACTCTGGCTTGCATCAGAGTGAATCATTACAAGATTGATACTAAATTGGTATTCTTTAGGTCAGTGAAACAGTCCGAGATTAAAGCATTCACATTTCAATTAAGACAGCAAAGGTACCGTTGTAAGTTACTATAGCAGTATTCACTCTCCTCCCCCTTCCCCAACCCTGAAAAGAAAAGAAGATTGTCTCACCAAAGTCATTTACTTATTCTGGTCCAATTACATATATGAGATGCTTGATAGATCAAATCAACAAGGACACTTTCATGGATTTGCATTCTTTAAATAGATGCTGTAAAGCTTTCAATGTGTCCTCTAAAAGGGAAATTGAAACTAAGAGTCATAATTCCTTCCTTGGGAAGTTGAGATGGTTTGTATTTAATGATGATAAATGTGAGCATGAAGTTTTGAGATGAGCTCAGTTGATGCGATTTCAGCAAGCCGTATGATAAAGTTTATTTCTGCCACAACTATGGAAGCAAATAATGTGACAGGGTGCTGCAAATTCTAGCGATTTAAGGTTTCAACCTACAAGTCAGCATATGTGGCCTTCAGGAGAGTTGCATTATGGCCTTGTCAAGGTCCTTACAAGAATCTAAGATGGCACACATAGGACAAATTTCCAATGTCATCTTGGCACGAGCTTCCACTCTTCAAGTCCAACTCCTACTAAATGTCTATTGGAGGATTCCTTATACACAAGGTACTTTTCCCAAGGATTAGTAGACTAATTCCTAAAACAAAGTCTAGGGTGAAGATGGGAGTTAAATGTTCCTTACTGTGCTAATTTGGAGATGATATTAATGCAGAAATTAATGTAGATGAGCAACTAAATTTACTCTCAATTTAAAATATTAAACTTGTAAAAATCCCAAAAGAGTAAACAAATAATGTTTTTACCAAATATCGAAGCTATTTTTAAAATGTATTGTTGGCACCCAAACTAGCAGACTTTGCCAAGGTCCTTGCAACCTACCAAAATGGCACATAGGACAAATGCCCATTGTCAACTTGCTATGAGTTCTTGTTACCCACCAAAATGGGTGACCCCACAAGAGAAAAATTTTCTCTTGCATTTGACAACCAACCAACCATCCGACAACCGTTACCAATCACCAGTCACTGATGATATGCCATGTGCCTCTACCACTTGTGTCAACCATGTGTTTCTGTTAATTTTGGGCAACTAGGTCCAAACTCCATGTTGCACTGCTCATATGCTGATGACTATATTTTTGTTGGATTCCTCTTTTGGAGAGGTGCAAGATTGATCTAAAGATCATCTTGTTTGGATGAGCAGAACTTATATTTAGATTTTATTTTCCACACATGTGCAATTTGTCAAGGTCGGCCTGAATTGCAATGTAGGCTCACAAGCCCAATAGATGTATCACACACCCTCATTGATGGATATAAATTGGAGAGACTTGATGCTCATTTGCTCATCATCTCTTCACACACATTCCTCATGATCTGATTGGTTTGAACAACCTAGAAGAGGCTTCTCTCTCTCCCACGTGTGAATCTGGATGCCGGAAATATGGATGATGCCAGAAATGGATGCCGGAAATATGGATATTGGAAATCTGGATGTCGGAAATATGGATGATGCCAGAAATGGATGCCAAAAATCTGGATGCTGGAAATGGATGTCAGAAATATGGATGCCGGAAATCTGGATGAGGGATCCTTTTGTTGACTTGCGTTGACTGTTTTGGGAGATGTTTCATGAGGTGTGTGTGACACTGAAGGAAGGCTGATCTTGTATGTGTTTGACTGAACCTCTGGGAAGTTGGAAGCGCTGTTTTGACCTGCCAAAGTCTTTGCTGGCTAGGGCATCTTGTTGACTGTTGTAACAAACATTTCTCTCTATCTTTGCTAGACAAGAAGAATTCTAAATTCTGATTTATTATATTGGTTTGTCTTATGTCGATTTATTATTATGTTCTATCAGCATTTACATTCAATGATTATGTGATTGTTAATTTGAATTGGGCCTATAAGAAAGATTGAAGTAAACTTCTTTAAGCATAGAACATACCATGGTTATCTAAATTTAACATGGTATCAGAGCTAAGGTGAAGACAAAGCCCAAACTAGTGTGAAAAGCAATCACCGAAGAAGTTGTCTTATCAAGGACAAATGGCCTCCTCAACATACAAGGGTTTCAAGATTGATAATAAGTTGAATGATGAGTTTGATTATCATGCCTGGAAGACGTCTTTGGATTTGGTATTGGAAGGTCAAGAAGTCATGGACTATGTGTAGGGGAAGATAAATGAGCCTTCACGGAGTCCATCAAATGCACCGGCTGCCACAAAGATGAAGTATAGAAAAGAGAAAGTCGAGGCGAAGATGATCATCAAGGATTTTTTTCATAAGCACTTGGTTGCTTATATCTCCGAGCTAGGTGCATCTAAAGAGATGCACGATAAGTTGGTTAGCATGTTCAGGGCTAGCAATGATAATCAAGTTCTTTTCTTCAAGAACAAGTTGAAGAATATCAAGAAAGGAAAAGAAGAATCCATTCAATCTTATTTATGAGGCTCACATAAATTAGGAATGATCTCTTAGCTATTGGAGAAGAAGTAGCTGATCCAGAGCTCGTTCTCATTGCTCTTGGAGGACTCCCCCGAGATTGGTATGTATTCAATGCTGCTTTTCTTAATAATAATGTTACACCTGATTTTGATGAATTGTTGACGAGATGCACTCAAGAGGAGACAAGAATGATGGAGAGAGACCATCCCTCAAATGGGAATGGAGGTGAACCCACTGCCTTTACCGCTCATGCAAAGTGGAAATGGTCAACCTTTCAAGAGGTCAAGGAATTCTAGGTATGATGAATCCAATGTTGTTGATAATAAGAAAAATGAAAATATTCTTATATCTGCCCTCTCTGCTGCATCTCCTCTTGACACCCTGGATGTTTGGTTGATTGATAGTGGTGCTTCAAGGTACCTCACTGGATATAAAGAAGCCCTTTCTGATTTGATTGAGAAGGATACTAATGTGTAGATTATCCTTGGAGACAATGCCACCTATCCTGTGAAAGGGACAGGGACTGTGACCCTTCCTCTAAATCAAGGTCAAGTCCTCTGCTTGCAAGATGTGTTGTACGTACGTGACTTGAAGAATAATCTGTCTATCTCGGCAAAGGAAGACAAAGGATTCAAGCTGACATTCATCGATGGAAAGGTACGCATTTGGAAGAGGAACTTCAAAGAAGCATTCACTCTTGGTTTTAGAGTTGAAAGAAGCATTCACTCTTGGTTTTAGAGTTGATACACTCTATCAGGTTGGAGAAAGTCCGCTGGGCCCCATGACATGTGACACAACCCTTCAATCTGAGCTATGGGACTAGAGGTTTGCACATCTTCATTTCAAAGCCCTTCCCGAAGCAAGGAAGGTGTTAACAGGGATGCTCGAATTCAAAGATGTTCATGAAGGTGTATGTCAAGGTTGTGTCGAAGGGAAGCATACAAGACATCTGATATTTTGCAATTGATTCATTCTGATCTATCTGTTTTGCTGCCCGTAACATCCTTGGGAGGATGCTTATATTATATCACTTTTATAGATTACTTCTCTCGCAAGACTTGGATATATTTCTTGAAAAAGAAGGATGAAGCATTCAAGTGGTTCCGTACCTTCAAGGCCTTGGTTGAAAATCAAACAGGGAAGAAGATCAAAATTTTGAGGACCGATAATGGAACCAAGTACGAGTCAAATGAATTCAATGACTATTGCAGGGAAGCTGGCATTAAGAGGGAGACCACCACTGTGTATACTCTTGAACAAAATGGTATTGCTGAAAGGAAGAATAGAACCATTGTGGAAGTTGCCTGTGCCATGCTTTATGACCAAGGTCTTCCAAAGTTTCTATGGGGAGAAGCTGGCAACACTGCTGTGTACGTTCAAAATAGATGCCCACATTCTGCATTGGACTCCAAAACTCCCTAAGAAGTCTTCTCTGGTAAGAAACCTGATGTTTCTCACTTCAGAGTTTTTGGAAGTCCCGTTTATTTTCATGTGCCGAAAGAAAAGAGAAGCAAGTTGGATGCTTCTGGGAAGAAGGGAATGTTTGTGGGCTATAGTGAAACCTCGAAGGCATATAGAATCTATGTGCCTGGTCAAAGAGAAGTGGATATATGCCACGAAGTCACCTTCGATGAAGATGCTGCCCTCAAGAAAGTTAGGAATCTTCCTAGTTTAAAGGAAGACAAAGAAGAGAAAGAAGAAGAAGAAGAAGAAGCAAGGAAGCAGGAAGAGCCGAAGGGTGAACCAATGCCCGATGGATCCTATTGATCCACCTCCCTCAAATAAAAAGAGACCCTTATGGCTTAGGGACACTCTCCAAGATGTCGAGACACACATTGCTCCGAGAGGAACATTCCGTGAAAGCAAGAAGCCGAATAGGTACCAAGGATACCTAGCAGCCATGAGCATTATTGTACAATCTAAGCCTGGACCATTTGAAGAAGCCGTAAAGCATCAAATTTAGAAGGATGCTATGCACGAGGAATATGAATCTATCATGAAGAATGATACTTGGGATGTGATCCAGAGACCGAAGGACAAATCTGTTGTCACCTCGAAATGGCTCTACAAGATCAAGCATGGAGCAGATGGAAGTGATGAAAAGTACAAGGCAAGATTTGTTGCCCATGGCTTCTCTCAAAAGGAAGGCATAGATTATGATGATATATTTGCACCTGTTACATCAGCATTCGATTGATTATTTCCCTTGCTGCAACACAATGACGGAGTCTCCATTAGAAGGATGTGAAGACTGGTTTCTTACATGGTTCAATCAAGGAAGAGTTTTATGTGGAGCAATCTCTGGGGTTTGAAGTCCAAGATAGAGACACACATGTATGCAGGTTTAAGAAAGCCCTCTATGGGTTAAAGCAAGCCCCCAGGGCTTGGTATGAGAGGATTGATAGCTACTTGATGAAGCTGGGCTTCACTCAAAGTGTTGCTGATCCAAACCTTTATTTTAAGGTTGATAAAAAAAGGCCTCTCATTCTGTTTCTATATGTGGATGATCTCTTCCTGACAGGTGCTGACCCTCTCATTCATCAATGTAAGAGGGAGCTAGCTTTTGAGTTCGAGATGAAAGACCTAGGATTGACGCACTATTTCCTAGGCTTGGAGGTCTGGAAAAGGCCAAGCGAGATTTTCCTTTCTCAAGGAAAATATGTCGTGAAGCTGTTGGAGAGATTTGGGATGGTGGATTGCAAGTCCGTGACTACTCCGATGGAACTCAAATTTAAGAAGTTGTGTGGAAGTGTTGCTGGGCCCGAGTTGGGAAATCCCACCGAGTATCGTCAACTCGTGGGGGCCTTGATGTTCTTAGTGAACAAACGTTCGAACGTATGTTTTGCAGTGAACACTTTGAGTCTACATATGGTTGAGCCTCATCACATTCACTGGATTGGTGCCAAGAATCTATTGAGATATCTTTGGGGCACAATCAACCATGGGCTGAGATACACAGCCGAGAGTATGAGGCTCCTTGGATATACTGTTGCCGATTGGGCAGGTAGTGTGGTGGATCGTATGAGCACATATGGATGTTGCTTCACCCTGGGTTCTGCTTCGATCTCTTGGATGAGCAGGAAGCATAAATCGATTGCTTCGAGCATCGCTAAGGCTGAATACATTGCAGCGAGTATGGTCTGTTGTGAAACTGTTTGGTTGAGAAGGCCCTTCACGTGAGATGTTTGGGCATGTGCTAGAAACCACCGTTATCCTTTGTGATAACTAGAGTGGGATTCGTCTTTCTGAGAATCCCATGTTCCATGACTGATCCAATCATATTGATATTAGGCAATGTTGCAAACATCGTGATCGAGATTAAATCAATGAGGGGAAAAAATCGGGAAAAATCGTAAAAATTGGTAAAAATCGGGAAAAAATCGGCATATACAAAATTATTCATTTTTTTTTCAATTTTTTTAATATCTAAAGCATCCACAACATAAAATAAATGCATTGACACACATGTGAAAAAAAAACTAACATATAAGATGTGTAATATCATGTCTAGTGCTACATCACACATAAAACTGAATCATGTCCTGAATACTAAGTCCTGAGTCTCAACTCAGCCTCAAAATATCAACAAAAAATATAATAATGTATCTCATATCATGAGTCATAATGTCATATACAAAGGAATGTGCCATATAAGCTATACTATTGATTTCCTCTGCCCCTCTTGAGAGAAAATGTAACAACTTTCCCTCTAGATGAAGAAGCTGGCGGGGCTGGCAATGGACTCTCTTGTGCTGTAGAACTTGAAGCAGCAGAACTTGAAGCACCAGGAGCTAAAGGAGGCATACCACGTCCTCCACCGGTAGCAGGGGTATGTGGTGTCACTTCCTGCTGCTGCTGCTGCTGCTCCTCCTCCTCCTCCTCGTCCCCCTCCCCCTCCACTACCTCCTGCTCTATCCAATCAGGGGTTGACTCCATGATAGGTCTCTCAACCTCAACTCTCCATGCAGCAGTGGTGTCAATCGCATCTAAAGAGATGGCCTCCATATCAGGTGTCCTCTCAAGTTGTCTCACCCACAATTTAAGATTGTAGTAGATGTAAACCATGTCATTGAGGCGCTGGGAGTCTAACCTGTACAAGGGTCATAAATTAATAAATTAAAAATATATATTATAAATAATAAAATAATAAGTATAAAAAAAATTATTTAATGAATTCAAAAAATCAGTTAGAATATTTTAAGTTTTTAACCTTTTGCGCTTTTTGGTGTGTATTTTTTCAAATATACTCTAGTTGCACTCGCATCCTGAAGAGCTACATGTTTGGCTGAGTATTCTAATGGCAAGATTTTGGAGTTTTGGTAACCTGCCACCGTAGCTCCTTCACCATGCATCTACAAGTTATAAGTTACAACAAATAAGATAAACTTATAAAGTTACAAACATAAGAAAAATTTTAAAATAATGAAAATTCGAAAATTGAAAGTTGAAGCAAAGTATGGAGTTATGATTCATGAACTTGAGGAGACAATGAATTTTGAAACAAACAAAATCTTACCTGGCATTTTAGTAGTCATATCCTGGACAACCATGTCAACGCTCAATGTGCCACCTGCCATTCTGTATACCTCCATTTCTTTGGATATCTCTGCACGTTTTGATGGAGATAGCACCATCTTCTGAACACAAGTGAAAAAGCCATCCATGACATCGACATCAAATAAGAAACTACATGAGTAAGCAAATTTGGGGTTCAGGAAGATCCCTGTAGCATGAATAGGACGATGGAGTGTTTTGTTTCATCGCTCATCAATCACTTCCCATACAAGAAGTTGTTTCTGAAACCCCTCATCACGCTTATCGTCATAGTAGCTGCGAATGGCTTCTTTGGCCCTAGCCATGGCCTCATACAAGTAGGCCATTGCGGGCTTCTCTCCATCAACCAACCTAAGAACCTTTACCAAAAGTTCAGTAATGCTGCACACCTCTTGCACTCCTGCCCAGAAACTTTCCTGATATGAAACCAACCTGCAGATGGCCTCTCCCTCTGGTTTGCGGCTGTATGTCAAAGCACGCCACTCCTCTGAAAGAAACATTCTCTTCAAATCCCACATAGAATTCAAGAGGGATTGAAGAGATATGAAACTAGTGGCAAACTGTGTAATAGCAGGGCGCATCAACTACTTCTTGTTGGTGAATGTTCTCATCAAATGAAGCACAAATGCATGATTATATATAAATTTTGTAACGCTCTTTGATGATTCAACAATATCTTTGACAAAATGAATCTTTCCTATGTCCTCCAACATCAAATCAATGCAATGTGCAGCACAAGGTGTCCAAAATATGCTCGGATGCCTCTCCATAAGCATCTTGCCAGCAACAACATAATTTGCAGCGTTGTCCGTTATGATTTGGACAACATTTTGTGGACCCACCTCCAGAATGAACACATCCAATAAATCACATAATAATCGTGCATCTTTGACATGTGCAGATGCATCAACAGATTTCATAAACATTGTCCCCTTGGGACAACTAACCAAGAAGCTAATAAGGGTCCTACCCTTTTGATCAGTCCAACCATCTGACATCACAGTGCAACCTGTGACTTCCCATGATGCTCTTAACTCCAATTTCTTGGTGCAATCAACTTTTTCATTTTGAAGAATGCGCCCTCTAAAGTCATCATATGAAGGGGCTTTGTAACCTGGGCCAACAATAGTGATAGCATCAATCGCAGCCTGATAAAATGGATTGTTCTTGGCAACACTGAAAGGAGTATCACTCCAAAGAAACAATTTTCCCAACAACTTGTCAACTTCTTCCTTTTCCTTTTTTTGAATAAGTGAGGAGATAGATGGCTGTGCACCGGGAGTGGTTCTAGGAATAAAATATGAGGAGGTAGCTATGGGGTTGGGTGTAGAAGATGTTGATGTTGAAGAACCACTACCACTCTCATGGTCACCTCTAAACTCTGATATTTGACTCCTCAGAGCTGCCTCGCTGAGTTTAGTTGTTTCTATTTCTTCCAATGATTTGAGGGCTCTTCAGATTATTTTTGGATTGGTATTTGTACAAGGCCCTACTTCATGTCCAGGAACTTGTGCAAGGTGGTATTTCAATCTGTATACCCCCCTGTCATGTGTTGACCACATAACTTGCAACTCAAGTTTTATTGGTCAAACCCCTGATCAGGTTCACCAAATTCCCACAAAGGATCCAATTTTCTTGGCATGTTTGTAAATTTGTTGAACTCTTGAGTTTTACTGTGAGATGAACTTTGAACTTTGAAATTTGAACCTAGGGCACAAGAAAAATTGCAAGTTAAAAAATAAAATAAAAAAATTACAATTTTACATACAACATTTTGATTTTTTCACAAAAAAAACCGCTCAACTCAATGCAAAAATAATGGGAAAAAATACATATTGAAACCCAAGCAAAAATAATGGAAAGAAACTAGGAGTACAAGAAGAAATATAAAAAATAAATTTAACAACCAATATTTTGCATTTTTGACCAGCATAAAGTTTAAACGCTCTCCACTCAATAAAACAAAAAAAAACAAAAAACACAACCAAATGCAATAAAAAATGATGAAAAATACATGGGTGATAGAAACCCATGGAAGAACAAGAAAAAAACAAAAAAAAGGATCAAATTTGATGCCCATACCTGGAAAAAACATTTTGCTGAAGAAACTTGGTCCAAATTTGAATTTTGTTGGCTTGGGTTGCTAAATTCCTTCACTTTTGTCCTCTCTTGCCCTTGTAGATCACTTATCCTCCTCCTTAGCTCTCCTTAGCTCTATTTCCTATCCTCTGTCTGCAAAAATGAGGAAAAAAAAATCAAAATTGCATGTTAAATGTCGCTATTTTTTGGGCCGACGATTTTTTCATATCGGATCGCGATTTTTTGGCGATTTTTTCAAAATAAAAAAATCACCGAAAAAATCAGCTCAGCGAAAAAATCACGATTTAATCGGGATGTTCGCTTCACTGATATTAGGTACCACTTTGTCTGGGACATGGTACAACGTGGCGCCGTAAGGCTCGATCACGTTGGGACTGATGAATAGGTCACAGATAATATCATGAAGCTTCTAGGGAAGGTCAAATTATTAACCTTCCGTGAGAAGCTTGGAATCGTGGACAAACCCTATTGTGAGGGTCCCACTTGAGTTGGACTATGAGCTCTGGGAGCTCTAGGGAGCTTGGGGATAGCTTCTTGGAGCTATAAGCAACCACAGGGCTAGGTTCGCTGAACCTTGTTGGTGTGCTACTTCCCCACCGTTATGATATTGTGCTGGTTCACCCTCTCTTTTATCTACGCCCCGCATGCATCCTACCCGTGGAGTTTCAGACTCATGGGAAATACCTCTCATTTGGCCAATGAGGTGGGAAATGTGGATAGAGACCAATAGCATGACCGATGGACGCATCGAGGATTGTCGTACTCTCTATGTCTAGGATGGTATGTGTCCAACCACTTGAGCTGGGATCAAGTCTGGATGAGGTTCTTACCTCTAAACTGACTTCGGGGTAGTATGTGAGTCTCTTGAGTCCCATTGAGGTTTTAACCTCTAAGATGACTTCGGGTCAGTAGAGTGTTATTTCTTTGTGACTCACTCTCGTTGTGCGAAGAAGAGCTAGCAAAGCATGTCACAGTAGGATGATGATGATGATAGTACATGATGGTAATGATGACAAGATGGCACAGGTGGACAAATGGAGTTCTCCCTAGTTGAGAGGGAGTGTTAATTTTGGGCAACTAGGTCAAAACTCCATGTTGCACTACTCATATGATGATGATTATATTTTGTTGGATTCCTCTTTCAGAGAGGTGCAAGATTGATCTAAAGATCATCTTGTTTGGATGAGAAAAACTTATATTTTGATTTTATTTTCCAGACATGTGCAATTTGTCAAGGTCGGTCTGAATTGCAATCTAGGCTCACAAGCCCAACATATGTGTCACACACCTTCATTGATGGGTATAAATTGAAGAGACTTGATGCTCATTTGCTCATCATCTCATCACACACATTCCTTGTGATCTGATTGGTTCGTACAACCTAGAAGAGGCTTCTCTCTCTCCCACGTGTGAAATCTGGATGCTGGAAATGGATGCCAAAAATATGAATGATGCCGGAAATGGATGCTGGAAATATGGATGATGCCGAAAATTTGGATGTCGGAAATATGGATGATGTCTGAAATGGATGCTAGAAATTTGGATGCCAGAAATAGATGTCGGAAATCTGGATGCCAGAAATCTGGATGAGGGATCCTTTTGTTGACTTGTGTTGACTGTTTTGAGAGCCAAGAGCTAGCAAGAGGCAGAGAAGCAACAACCAAGAGCAGTGCAGAGGAAGCAGAGACTACGTAGCGCAGAGGGTTTCAACCGCTACGCAGGTCTAGAAAGGGCAGCGCTGAGGCAACATGGGGCCATCAGGGTTACGCAGAGGCCATCCAGGGCAGTGTAAGGATTGCGTCACCCAGTCTAGGGTTACGCAGCCCTCTCCTGAGCAGCGCAGGGGCACGCAGAGGCTAGCAAGGTTAACGCAGGCAACTTTAGAGCAGAGCTGTAAATCCCGTAAAGGGGCTGTGTTCTGTAAATCCCGTTTGAGGGTGTGAATCAGTCCATTTTTCAGTCTCCAGAACAACAGGTATTGCTGCTAATCTTATTTTCTTTGTCAGGTTAACCAGTAAGGTGCCCAGATTTGATGTATTCAGAATCTACTTAATAATATAAACCCTCCAGTAGCTAAAAGACCGATTTTCCCGCTTTGGGTTTTTCCGAGGAAAGTTGTCCAAAAAATCTTGTGTGTCACTTCTTCTGTGTGCATGTATTTTTGTTTAGATCTGAATCGGTGAAGAACTGTTGTGTTTATTTTGATGTTAATCTGAATTTTCAGCATTAATAACTTGATTAAGTAGGAGAAGTATAACCATAATTAATAGTAGGGTTTCTGCATAAGTAATATTCAGAAATTTTCACAATTTTTGCGTGTAGTAGTTGTTGCTTTCAAAGATTATATCCATAAGTTTTTAAAAGTATATTTTGACGATTGGACTGTCATTGGATTATTGAAGAAACATATCTCTAGCCTGCACTTAATGCTAGATACTTGTCGGAAGTATCAAATTTCTCTTAACTTCAAGAAATGCATATTCAACGTCCCTTTTGGTATCTTGTTGGGACATATTGTCTATAAACAGGGACTGATGATCGATCCAGCCAAAATTGCTGTCATTATTAATCTGGATCCTCTGAAGAGTGCGAAGTAGCTGTGCTCGATATTGGGACATACAGGATATTATCAAAAGTTTATTCAAGCTTATGCACAAATCACTGCGCCGATGGAGAAGCCGTTGAAGAAGGACAACACTTTCTATTGGGATGAGGGCTGTTAGAAGAGTCTGGACATACTTAAGGAAAGGATGGTAACTATGAAAATTGTACTGCAGTATCATGCTTTATTTCTCCTACTTGATTTGAATTATTACAAGTTATTTCCAGAAATTAGATTCAGAAAATACTGAAATAAACACAACTACAGTCTACACATGCAGATCATTTATTGAATAATACACTTGTCCAACAAAGTGAGACATGTATATTTGGATATAAGTCCTCAGAAAAACCCAAAGCGGGAAAACTGGTGCAGTAGATATGAGGGTTTATTTTATTAAGTAGATTTTGAGTACAGTAAATACAGGTTCCAGATCTGGAAAACCTGACAGAGAATAAAAGAAATCAAATCTGCTAACCTGTTGTTCTAGAACCAAATATTTGAATGATCCACACCCTCAAACGAGATTTACAAGACTCAGCTCGGATTTGGCCCTAGAAACCCCAGCGCTGCCCCTGAAGCCTCAGCGTCAGCCCTGCTAGCATTAGAGTGCCACTGCGCTGCCCAGAGAGGGACTGTGTAACCCCTAAGAGGGTGACGCACCCCTTACGCTGGCCCTGGAGACCCTTTGCGTAATTTTTGAAGCCCTTTGGAGCCTTTGCGCTGTCCTGTATAGCGACTGCGCAACAGCTACATAGCTGTTGTTGCTGTCCTCTGCTTCTCTGCGCTGTCCTTATTTGCTACTCCTCTGCCTCTTACTGAGTCTTGGCTCCGGGATCAGATCATCTCCTCAGCCAATACTACCCCTCGTTGCAGAAAA
This sequence comes from Pinus albicaulis, assembly GCA_034641835.2. Lineage (NCBI taxonomy): Eukaryota > Viridiplantae > Streptophyta > Pinopsida > Pinales > Pinaceae > Pinus > Pinus albicaulis. The sequence continues at coordinate 760,676,430 of CM076570.1, read as the reverse complement.
TTCCTCCGGAACTTCTTAGCAAACCCTGCCCGAGAATTCCAGATTTATTTCTCAGCTCTGCTACTGTGTGTGTCACCAACTGACCCTCAAGCCTTTCTCTTATACTTTTTCGTTGAACCCTTCAATGGCCGAGATTAAATCATTCATCAACGGCTGAGATTAAAAGACTGCTTGATCCGTGTCTTTCAGAACATTTTCAGCACATGTGTTAATTAATTCACTTTAATTATTTAATTTTCCTAAGTTTAGACTTAGGAAATCCATTAAAATAATTAACTATCTAAATAACTTGAACACCAACTGAAATTTCTCAAAAAACCTTCTAGGTTTTGGAGTTCAAGTGTGTCCTAGCCCCTCCACAAAATTTCAGGGCTAGAGCACACCTGATGCTATACCAACTATACAAAATCTCAACACTCCCTCTTAGCACAGAGTGTGCTCTAACAATGCATTCACATCATGCACTACAAGATCTTGAAGTTGGATTCTGTGCTGCTGATGCTTGGCCTGCTGCCCTCCATTCACTGCACTGCTGCTTCCTGTACTGCTGCCCATGCCACTGCCACTAACACTGGCACATCTGTACTGCAACTCCCTCTCAACTTGCTGCATAATGCTGCCCATAGCACTGTCACTGCTAACTGCTGCACTGCAACTCAGTTGCTGAGAAGTAAGCAACTGAAATACTTTTGCCGAACTGTTTGACAGATAGGTCAGGTTGCCTTCCATCACTGAAGCTCCCAGGATGCTAATTTATGTTGTCTTCCGAGAGGCACTGTTATGCTGCAATACTGCACTGCGTGAGCACAAACTCTCTGCGCTGCTGAAGTCCCATCAGCCCCTCTGCGCTGCTGCTGCCTCTGCATTACGCTGCTCCCTCTTTAGCTCCTCAGCTCCCTCTTCCGCTGCAATGTGACCTTTTGCAACCATCTCCTGACTCATCCCGCTACTGTCTTAAGGCTGCCGTAGCTCGTATGTGATCCAAGAGTAGCACTGACTCAAGGATCCCGCCACTGTCTGTAGATGCTTTACAGATCCATGTCACCCCACCTCTTCTCTTGAGGTGCATGAGCACTCATAGCTGCATCATCATCAGAGCCATCATCCTTTGCTGCCGCAGCCTTGGAATCAGAAGATCCTTTGTCCGTCTTCTTAGGAAAAGTGCTGGCAAAGTGTCTAAAGTCGCCACAGTTAAAGCACCGAACCTTGGAAAGGTCCTTCTTCTTCTTCCCTTGCTGCTTCTTTTCGTTTGATGCAAGGGCTTCATCATCCTCCTCCTCTTTTACTCTGGCTTTTACGCTTCCACCACTAGTATTATGCTTGTTGGTGATCCTCCTGATCTCCTCTTGGCGAAGAATAGCCCACATGTCTGCCCAGTAAGTTAACGTTGCTTTGCCCAGTATACTCTAGACATATGTTTCCCATTCCTCGGAGACTGCATTCAGGGCAGTCCTCACTAAGAGCCCCTTATCTGGAGTAGCACCTATGCCAACCAGCTGATCTCGGATAGCTTGAAGCCTGAAGAGGATTGGATCTATCTCTTCTCCCTTCATCATTTGGAACAACTACATTTGGTTCTCCAGAAGCATCCTTTGTTGGACAGAGCCTCCTTGGTACATCGTGTCCAAGGCTACCCACATGTCATTTGCTGTAGTCTTTCCAGCAATATGAGGTATAACGTGGTCCTTGACTCCATCTATGATCAAACGCTTAGTGCTCATTTGATTTTCTTCATACTTCTTCAGAGGATCTGCATCGGTTGGTACATCAAGAACCTTCTTTGCATGATCTTTAAGACCATACTCATCTAGAACTGATAGGATTCTGGCCCTCCAGATAACATAGTTGGACATACCGTCCAACCTATCTTGATCTCTTAGTCCATGTCGGGCCATCTTGCTCAGATCTGACAGAAACAATACTTCTTCTCCCTTTTTCTGTGGCTACAAAAATTCTGGATCTGGGTTTCTTGGTTTTTACAAACCCTCTAGTAACTGCTTCTGCTGAAGGCTGATTTCCCTCTTGAAATCTTTCACCCAAACACAGTTGAACAACACTCTCCGATCCTCCTGATCGAATCTCATATCTGTTTGGCTTAGATTTGCTGAGTAATTGTCTTCCTCCCGCCTTTGTTGACTTAGCTAGGTACAATTCCGCACCTGCAGAATCTCCACCTCACCAGCACTGTTGAAGATCTGAAGCACTACTTTCGGATCTTGGAAAAACGTTTCTGCAGCTGAAGAAATGACTGGACTGCGTCTCACTGACTGGCCCAACGAAGCCTCAGCGCTGATCAGAAGTGGACTGCGTAACCCCTGACTGGGTGACGCAGTCCTTATGCTCGCCTGGGAAGGCTCTGCGTAAGCCTGATGGCCTTCTATAGCTACAACGTTGTGCTTTCCTAGATTTGTGTTTTCTGCTGTCAAGTTGCCCTTTCTGGATCTGCTGCTACCCTGCAGACAAAATTTTCTTTAGCTAATTGTTGGAGATTCAGCTTGATCTGCTATCGCTCTGACACCATGTGAAAATTCTACTGCAGTATCATGGTTTATTTCTCCTACTTGATTTAAATTATTACAAGTTATTTTGAGAAATTAGATTCATAACATACCGAAATAAACACAACTACAGTCTACACATGCAGATCATTTACTGAATAATAAACTCATCCAACAAAGTGACACATGGATTTTTGGACATAAGTCCCCGGAAAAACCCAAAGGGGGAAAACCGGTGCAACATATATGAGGGTTTATTTTATTAAGTAGATTCTGAGTACGGTAAATCTCGGTTCCAGATCTGGAAAACCCGACAGAGAATAAAAGAGATCAAATCTGCAGCTAAGTTGTTGTTCTAGAACCAAATATCTGACTGATCCACACCCTTAAACGAGATTTACAAGGCTTAGCTCGGATCTAGCCCTAGAAACACCAACGCTGCCTCTGAAGCCCCGGCATCAGCCCTGCTAGCATTAGAGTACCACTGTGCTGCCCAAAGAGGGACTGCGTAACCCCTAAGAGGGTGACGCAGGCCTTACGCTGGCCCTGGAGACCCTCTACGTAATTTCTGAAGCCCTCTGGAGCCTCTGCACTGTTCTGTGTAGCACCTACGTAGCAGCTACGCAACAGCTGCGTAGCTGCTGTTGTTGCCCTCTGCTTCTCTGCGCTGTCCTTGTTTGCTGCTCCTCTGCCTCTTACTGACTGTTGGCTCCGGGATCAGATCATCCCCTCAGCCAATACTACCCCTCGCTGCAGAAAATTCCTCTGGAAATTCTTAGCAAACCCTGTCCTAGAATTCCAAATTTATTTCTCAGCTCTGCAACTGTGTGTGTGTCGCCAACTGACCCTCAAGCCTTTCTCTTATACTTTTTCGTTGAACCCTTCAACGACAGAGAATAAATCATTCATCAATGACTGAGATTTAAAGATTGCTTGATCCGTGACTTTTAGAACATTTCAACACATGTGTTAATTAATTCACTTTAATTATTTAATTTTCCTAAGTTTAGACTTAGGAAATCCATAAAAATAATATAATATTTGAATAACTTGAACACCAACTGAAATTTCTCAAAACACTTTCTGGGTTTTGGAGTTCAAGTGTGTCCTAGCCCCTCCACAAAATTTCAGGGCTAGAGCACACCCGATGATACACCAACTTTACAAAATCTCAACAGTAACTACGCCCATCTTGGTATTCCCAGATTGGTCGAAGGAATTCCATGTACATGTTGATGCTTCATGTATCGCGCTACGAGCTGTATTAGCACAGTTAGGTATTGGAGATATTGATCATCCGATTGCATTTGCAAGTTGAAAGCTATCAAATGCTGAGCGCAATTATTCAACCACGGAAAGAGAAGGGCTAACCATGGTGTATGCATTGCAAAAATTCCGTCATTATCTGCTTGGCAGTCATTTCAAGATGTTCACAGATAATTCTGCTTTGAAATACTTGGTGAACATGCCTGTGTTGGAGAGGAAGATCTGTTGGTGGCTCCTTTTGTTCCAGGAATATGATTTCGAGGTGATTGTGAAGCCCTGAAGGTTGAACGCGGGACCATACCACTTATCGTGCATTGAGAATGGTGAAGAACCAACTAATTTGGATGATGGGTTACCAGATGCACAGTTGGTCGCTATCAAGGTAGCTAATGATCATTTTGCCGATATAATCCATTTTCTAACCACTGGGAGTACGTCTACGAAATATACGACCAAGTAGAAGAAAGAATTGGTAATGCGTGCAATGGATTTCACTTTGATCGCAGGTCAATTATACAAGATGGGAGCTGATGAAGTTTTGAGGCAATATATTCCCGAGTTCGAGAGACCTAGCATATTGGCAGAAGCACATGGAGGCGTTGTAGATGGCCATTACGCTGGTAAACCAACCACAGACAAGATCTTAAGGGTCAGGTTATGGTGGCCTACAGTGCACATTGTTTCTAAGGAATACTGTTGCGCTTGTGATGTATGTCAGAGGACTGGAAGACCCTCACGTAGAGACGAGATGCCACTACAACCGCAGGTCACTTTGCAGGCCTTTGACCAGTGGGCAATTGATTTTGTAGGGCTGATTAACCCCCCAAAGAAGAAAAATGGAGTGCGATACATCATCATTGCCACAGATTACTTGAATAGATGGGCGGAGGCTCAACCTGTGAAAGACTACAGCGCAGAGACGACTGCGCACTTTATCTTTGAGAATATTTTGACGAGATTTGGGTGCCCCAAAATTTTGATGAGTGACCAGGGTACGCATTTCCTAAATAAGATCATTCAGGCACTGACAGAAGAATTCAGGATACATCATCATAAGAGTAAGCCCTATCATCCCCAAGTGAATGGAACCATAGAAGCCTTCAACAAGATTTTGGAGAATGAGCTCATGAAGATATGCAACGCCATTCGGAATGACTGGGATGTCGCATACCTGCTGTTCTATGGGCATACAAGGCAGCGTGCAAGAAGCTGACGGGACAAACACCTTTCAGGATGGTCTACGGATAGGAGACCATTATGCCTATGGAATACATTGTCCCTAGTCTGCGTATCGCAACCATAACCAACATGGCTGACCAGGAAATTATGGAGGAGTGTCTGTCGTAGCTTGTTGCGTTGGAGGAAGAGAGATTTATTGCTATTTTCCACCAACAGGTGCATAAGGCGCATGAAAAGGATTGGCATGACCGACATATCAAACAAAAGACTTTCCAAAATGACGGTTTGGTGTTGCATTATGAGTCATGACATTAGTTTTGCGCGCTTTCCAGGGAAGTTCATGATGCACTGGCTCGAGCCCTATATTATCAAAGAAATTACAAAAGGAGGTATAGTGCGATTAGCTAAGTTGTGTGGTGAATAACTTCCCGAATATGTTAATGGTAATCCCCTAAAAACTTACAGGGATGACCCCATCCCTGCGTGCGCTAAATGACTATATGGCCGAAAGAATGTCCTAGTGCCTCGAACAATTGTGAAAGGGTGCAGGACTTTAAAGAAGTCTGTCAGTTGTTCTAAAAGTTCTTGCCAACCGTTTGTACGATGAAGTTTGAGAGGGCGCAGGTATCTGCGAAGCCAACGCAGAGGCCACCCCAGGAGGTTGTTGTAGTTGCAGACAGGCCAGAAACATGCCGTTGGAACAGAAACTCTGGAATTTATAGCTTTGTTACTGTTTAGAGGAGCGGGTAACTTGCATTTAAGGATGAGATTACGCTATATTTGGAGCCTTTTTAGCATTTATGGAGCTACACCAATGGACATAAGGTCGTTTAAGCCGCAACATCGCTATAAATATGGCATGGAAGTCTACACAAGTTCCCTTTTCTTGCTGAGAAATTCAATCGAGTTGTTCCCTCTGCTCTTGTTCCCTTTGCCATCTCCTATGTCTGCATCATGGGAACCACTTGAAGAAACGTTGCGCCAACAGGGTTTAGTTCACTTAATCCCAGAGACTATGATAGCGACTCAACCCACCCCTGCTGTGCCGCAGAAACAAAAGAAGGGATAGATGTCAGGTACCCGAAAGTCCCCGCACAAGAAGACCCCGAAGCAAAAGCCGACTTCCCACGCAGAAAGGTAGAAGCAACCAATGGAAGAAAAACCTGGGGTATCTGCACTAGAGGAAGGGTTTGTTGAGGAAGTCGATCCCTTATCGCAGTTGCCTCGGTATATGTCTCCGCGGAAGCCGTCAGTAGACGTGTCCAGGGACCTTGATAAGATCAAGGTAGTAATCCATACACCCCTGCTGCCTAAGGACGTTCTTGTCGAAGGTGACTTGTTAGGGCGGGTCCCCTCTCTGAAATTGAAGGATTGGGATTTGGTGGACCAAGCAAAGTTACCTGAGCTCGTGCCATCGCAATATTTGCAGAAAGTCTCGTATGAAGAATCCGACGTAATCAAGGTGGAGCCTATGCAATGGGCTATGGGCCTGTACAATTCCAGGATACTTAACCTTTTGAACATCCCCCACTTTGGTCGCAGCGACATCAATGATACATGTCTGTGCTAGTTGCTGGCTTTGGTGCACGACGACAGCCTATAGCTGGGAACACGAATCCCCATTAATGAGATGCTCATCCACCGCATCACGGGCTTACCGTACCAAGGAGAAAACCCCGCAGAAGCCTTCAGAGGGAAGGGCTAGGAGAAGAAAATCACAAACGATATGAAGGAGACATATGGAGTGGTCAGAAAGACACGGGGGTTTGCTGTCAATGGCATCACCAACCCTGCTGTCAGATTTGCTACGCAGGTCTTGGCTTGTAAAATGATGGGGAAGTGTTGAGCTAAGGAAGTTCCAACAGCAGTCATTGCATTAGCTGCGCAATGTACCAAGGGTGTTTAGTACAATTGGGCGAAATATTTGTGCCAATAATTTTTGGAGAATGTTCGGGAGGTGCAGGAAGAGGGGAAATTATTCTACTATGCGTGGCTTTTGTTGCTTGTCGCGCTTGTTGGATGGCAGCCACCGTCGCAATCACAATTCCCTATGATTGGCCCTGAGCTGTGCAAAGCTGCACATTATGCATCGCTGTGGGTGACAAAGGATCCGGCACGGGTCACAAAAAGCAAGATTTTTTCGGTTCTATTTCAGATGGAGCTTCACCAGGTTGTGCCGCTGAAGCCATGCCTCTCGCCATCCTTATATGACCAATACAAGCGCATAGCCGACTTCAAAGCCTCCTTCCATAATGTGTACATTCGCGCAAAGAAAGATATGGTCGAGATATGGTATGACCTACCTTACCTCGTCACAGAAGATGACCTTGTCACCATAACCGCCAACTGGCATCCTTCCTGGTTGGATTGAGCAGCAGATACCAGTGCCACTTCAGCTGCCCAACCCAAGCCATCGTGGTTAAGTCGCGCACCAAGAAAGACACTGAGAAGCCTGCGATGACGATAGAGACGGAAGAACAACCGAAGGACACTGTAGACATTCACAGTGACGAGGAGCTAGAGGACATCAATGATAGTAATATAGACGTCCCTTCGACGCAGCCAGACACTCGTCGGGGTACCAAGAGAGGGTCCTAGCCCCTAGAAGGTCAGCACAAGAAGCGGAAAGCATCAAAGAAGGCAGGGATGGAGCCCCTTGTGTTGACAGAGGGTGATTATGATGAAATTGGAAACGCTATCAAGACAGTCACCGGAGAAGCATGGAGCAATATTGAGCACCAATACATGGCTGTCCTCGACAAAGTTTAGCAATGTATCTGGCAGCTACGGGTTCAAGCGAGTGTGGTTTAGGTGAGCGCTTTTCCAGTCAATACCCCGGCCGCAGAATCCACTACTGAAAGCAGGTTGATACAGATACCTGGCGGAGTTCTTCATTCATCTTATCTCGTGTAGTGCACAACTGTAAGATCCTGGTCAGAAATTGGAGTCAACTTGGCCACACTGCCCAGTGCCCAGTGCCCACTTGCACCAGATTCATTACACAATCACAGATGAGTTGCAGTATCGGGAGTACCGTGCTTTGCGCGCCAGATCGGAAGAAAAAACACGAGTCACGCAGTTATATCAGGAGCAGCAGCGGGCCGAGCAAGCACGACAAGCCGCAGAAAGTCATCGAGAGTAGCTCGAATCACTTATCACTCGGCTCTGCGTCGATATTCCAGGATTGCCGGTGCCATCCGACGCTGCACCTACTACAAAGATTGAAACCCTCGTAGCCGCACTAAAGGCTTCCAAGACAGAAATTGAGACAGTGCGCGCTGACTTGGAAAAGGGAAAAAAATAATAATCGAGAGACCAAAAAAATAAAACTAAGGCATATCATAAACAGACCAAGCTACTACCAGAAACACTGCAGAGGTTCGTGAACAACGAGCTATCGTTGTTCAAAAGGCAATGTCCAACATTACTGCCATTGTGGATGAGTGCAACACTTTGTTTGAAGACACCATAGAGATATGGACCTCCATCCAGGAGAATCCATTAGTTCAACAATTGCAGACAAACATGCGGGATAAGCAGCAAAGGTTTGATGAAATTTGGGTCGGTGCGCAGACCCTGTTTCCTGTACAACGATTGGTCTGATTGCAAGAAGGTTGAAGCATTCAGGGCGAGACTGATGAGTTGCGCCACAAGGAGCAGCTCCTGGTAGCAAGGACCCAACCTTGGGCCGATGAAGCACTTCGACTATCACAGGCCCTTGAGGGTGTGCTCAAGGGACTTCGCCAAAATCAACGCAGCATTAGCTTGGCAACGAAGGGGCCTACCATAGAGAATTTAGTTGGAGAAGTGCAGAACGTTGCAACATAGAGTGTCGAGGCCATCCAGCCTCTGCACGGAGCTATCCAGGCGCTAAAGGCCAAAATGCAGGAATCTAGTGTAGAGTGACGCGAGGACGAGTCACGGTTTTGTGTTGGGGGTTTGTTGGGCTAGGGTCCCCTAGGTCGAATCTTAGTACTTTTTGTTAACTTTGATAAAAAGGCATAGCGTGCAGAAGGTCAAGGGGCTTTGGGGCGGGTCAAAGCTCCTTCATTTTGTAATGGGTAAAAGGGTAAAACATGGGGCTCAAACCATGGTTTGGGACCATGGTTTTTGTGCGTCTAAGTCTTATAAGTAGGCATGTATGAGTCAAGTCAAAAGATATCATATCATATCTATTTGATGATTATGCACTGTAATGTGATTTTGGGCAAGTAAGTCGTGATTAGTTTGAGTAAGAAACAGGCTCCTGCAGTTGTGTGCACGGGGACCAAAGTCCTGGGCTGTGTGTGAGGACTTTGCAATTGTGTGCGCAAGAGAAAGAAGTTGTATTCATTGAAGATTTGACTAATAAAGAGAAGTTTTGACAAAGTCTCTGGTTTACTTGCATGATTTCTATTCTTATGTGCTAATGCGTTATGGGATAATGATTTGCTTATAGATCTGTTGTGTAATTGCTGTTATTTGATGCATATTTGTTTGGGTTAATCGTATAATAGTAGATCTCTGTGTTTGCGCAATAACTATATCAGTGATAATGGTTTCTGTTAAGTTTAAATCTGAATCGGGTTAAAGAGCAATAGCGTAGCACAATAGTAATTGGATCAGATCAAATCAGACCAACAAGGGTTAGATCCACATCATAATTCCCCTCTGGGTGCGGAAACCTGGTTCCAACACCCCCCATGCTACTTCGGGTGAGACTTTGATCTGCTCAAGTTGATCACTGCTAAAAGGGCCAGTAGTTGGAAGGTTTTGTTGGTTGCGCAAGTACACTCTGAACCTGGGTCTGGACACCCTTGAACCAACATGCCTACGCAGCTCTTCGATTTCCCTCTTCTGCTCAGCGCTGGGCTCTCTCGACTCTGCTCTCTTGTTTCACCTGTGCTCTGAAACCATGTGAAAATTTGAAGATCCAAATCCCTACTGCAACAATCTGATGTTATTTCTCCTATATGTTAATTCTAATACAAGTTATTTACTGTGTTACACTTTAAACATCGAACTAAATACAACTACAACCTTCACAACATAAATAATTATGCGGAAACAAGTACTGAGCAAGAAAGAAAATAACACAGACACAATTAGCACCGTTGTTTTGGACAATGTCCCTGGAAAAAACCAATGTGGGAAAGTCGGTGCAGTAACTAAGGGTTTGTATATTATGCATTAGTTTTTGAATACAATCTTCGGATGCCTTATTGACTATCTTATACAGAGAATCTGATTGGTAGAAAAATAGTGAGAAATACATCACACTTATCACTGGTGATCCGACATTGATCCAGCCTCTGAATGGTTAGCCCCAAGTTGCCTCTACGCAGTCTCTGCGCAATCACTGCGCTACTCTGCATCACAACTGATAGGGACTGCATCACTCCCTTTGGTTGATCGATCTGCTAGCTAGATGCTCGATCCTCTGGCCCTCCGATCTCATGCCTCGGCTCCTGGCACTGGATTTGATCTGCTCCTCAACAAATTTGCGGATCTCCTCAAAGGCTCTGCGGTACCTCAGTGTGGCTCTGCGCTGCCTAGCATTGCTCTACGCTGCCTCTCTGGATCTCACTTTGCCTTCTCTGCAATGTATTTCCAGATCAGGAAACCTCCAACCGAAAAACTATCCGTGCCCCTCACTGCAAAAAATCTCGTCAATGACTTCTCCGGCAACAGCTGCGCTGCTTTCTTGAGAAATTGATTGCTTGATGTCCACTTGATGTGTTTTCCAAGTGCCCATTGAAGTCCTTATAATCTTCTCGTTGATCAATTAACGACCCAGATTAGATTCTAATCAATGGCTCATATCATCTTGACTCGATCTCTGTCTTTTTCTAGAAGATTCACACCCAATTTTATTAATAGCCTTTAATTATTTTAATTTCCTAAGTTTAGACTTTTAGGCATCCAGTAAAAATAATTAATTATTTTAATAAAACTGTCTCCTGGTGGAATTTCCCAAAACGATTTCTGGGTCTTGGAGGATGCATGTGTGCTAGCCTCCCTACAAATTTTGAGGCTTAGAGCACATCTGATGCTACCAAAAATCAACAATATAGGCGAGACAACTAGCTGACGGAGAGATATTTCCATTGGTCGAGCCACCCAATGGTGTATAGTTGTGGGTGTGGTGTTGTCGGCAAGGCCATCCGCTTAACGACCTCTGTTGATATGAGGTTCTTTTGATTCCCGCTATCGACAATGAACTGTAGTTGACCACCCTTCACCCACAACTGTGAGTGGAAGAGCTGCGCACCCTCCTTTGAATCTTCGGGCTCACTTTTCTTGACCTTGGTGGTGGCAACAATGGCACTGGGTTCTGCATTAATGATCTGTTTCTCCTTGTTGGTTGATGGCTCGAAGTTGGAAGATGCATCTGAATTTGAAGCTTTTAGCTCGACCACCAGTGACTGCTTTGCGCGACATTCATTTGTGTTGTGAGTGGGGCTCTTGTGGAACTCACACAACTCTCCTATGTCTTTCTTCGTCTTCCCATTGCTATTATTTTCTTGCGGCTTCGATAGGTTGTCCTAGGTCATTCCACCTTGGCTCTGCCCTTTGTTCTGCGGTTTAGAGATGCCTTTGCCCTGCTTTGAATTCGCAGATCCAAAGTCTTGCTTCTTCTATTTAAATTTCTGCTCGATCTTGATTCTTGACAACATATAGGTATGTTGCACCAAGCAAGGAGATGTCTAGGAACTCCATTTATGCCTGGATGTATTTGTGCATACAACCACAGTACTTGAGCACCAGATGTTGCTTAGAGTCCTTGGTACCTAGCTTCGTGCATAGGGTATGAAATATATCTGTGAACTTCAACACGGTTCATTTCCTGTCGTAGGGTGGTCCATTTTATGTACTTGTCTTCATAGCTCCCAATAGGGTAATATTGTTCCTTGACAACATCTTGGAAAGAGTCCCAAGAGGGTGCGACTGAAAATAGTGAGGATTCCTCCTCGCCCCTTTGCTCACAGTAGTTCTTGACATGGAGGGTGGTCTTAAGGAGTGCAAAAGTAATCTTTTCTCTATCAGAAAAATTATGGATCGAAAAATATCCTTCTAGCACATTTAACCATTTATCTAAGGCATCTGCATCTATTTGGCCTTCAAATATAGAAATATCAAAGTTAACTTGTACCTTAAAGGGGGCGATGCCTCCAAAGTGACTGCTGGGTGAAGATGTGTCGCCCATTGGTAACCGTCGAAAGATCTGGGAAAAGTTATACATCATTTCGTTTCTTTGTCGCTCGAGGGCTTCTTCGAGCAACAATTTGATAGGATCTCCTACTCCCTTGTCTTTCTTCTGTTTTTCCATGGGAGGGCATTGGGATTGGCGAAGATGGTCTTGCAAGGCTTCAACCAGTTCGAGTCCACACTCCTTATATCTCGACTTCATTGGGGACATGCAAAGAAAAACAAAGAAAGAGCAGACCACTCTGATCCCAATGATACAGATTTAAGAAGGAACATAATGAAATACAAATTTAAACAAAAACACGGAGATACATCAAAACAAAACTTCAATTAATAAATAGCAAATGCTAAAAACTATTTACATGCAAAATGAAAACAAGCTAGCTTGGGCGGTAGTAGTTTATCTCTGAGATGAGATGTGATGACTACATGCCTTCTTAACTGTGTTGCAATGAGGCTCTGAGGCCTTTTTATCACAAAGAAACAATGCGAAACCATAAACATCCAAAAACCTAATTGTAGGAGATGAAGCACCAAAAGCTTATGGGCCCTGATGGGGTTAGTTGGAACGTCAACTTCCCTAGGTCGTAACTTTGGCATACGATCTATGTTTGGTACGCACAATATCCTGTTATAAAGGTCTATCTGAGGACACCAACTTTCGACTACAAACGTGAGTCTTTGACTCGCGTTTGCTCGTTTCCCCAAAAAACATCGTTTAGGGCCTCAAAACGGCTCTGGAATTTCATGACCCGAAAAACGCTAAAAATAGAAGACTGTCGAAATAGGAAACTATATTGAGAAATAGAAAACTGATAGGGAACAGTACTGGGGGTCCAAGTGGAATGAGCGGGTGACCACCAATATCCACCTGGATCAATAAAACAACCTCAAGGTTCTGAGGTACATGAGAGGGAGACTCTTGTTTGTAGACTGAAGAAAGCTTTGTACAGACTCAGGCAGGCACCTCAAGCTTGGTATTCTCAGATTAATGGATACTTGATGAGTCTTGGCTTTACGAAGAATGATCTTTATCCAAATATTTACTTCAAAGTTGTTGGAGGTGAGCCTATGATTTTGTTACTATATGTTGATGATTTATTTATGATAGGAGCAGATAATCTCATTATTCAGTGTAAGAGGGTGTTGACCTCTAAGTTCAAGATGAAGGATTTAGGCCCGATGCACTACTTCTTGGGATTAGAAGTTTTACAGAAGTTGGGTGAGATCTTCCTTCGTCAAGGGAAGTATGTTATTACGATCCTTCAAAGATTTGGGATGATGGACTGCAAGTCCATGGCCACTCCCATGGTTATGAAATTGAAGAAGCTGAGAGACTCTGAGTCATATTTGGTGGATCCCTTTATGTATCGAAGATTGATTGGATCCTTGATGTATCTTGTTAATACCAAGACATATATTTGCTTTGTTGTAAACACCCCGAGTCAGTTCCGGGTGGAACTGAGGCATGGATTGCAACAAAGCATATATTGAGATATCTATGTGGTACAGTGAGTTATGGATTGAAATGTGTCTCAAATGGTGAAGTTCAACTGCATGGATTCACAGATTCCGATTGGGCGGGAAGTGCTGATGGCAGGAAATGCACATCGAGATGTTGTTTTAGTTTGGGTTCTGCTATGATCTCTTGGATGAGCTGAGAGCAGACATATGTTGCACTTAGCACTGTTGAAGCTAAGTATATTGTAGCTAGCTTGCTGCTTGGCGAGTTGTGAAGAAGTGTGGCTTCAGAAGCTACTCACAATATTGTTTGATTAGGTGCTGGAACTGACCGTGATATATTGTGACAATCAAAGCTATGTGAAGCTCTCAGAAAATCTTGTTTTTCATGACAAGTTGAAGCACATTGAGATCAAGTACCACTACATCCATGACATGGTTCAAAAGGGAGTAGTGAGGCTCCAATATGTTTCTATAGACGAGCAAGTTGTTGACACTCTCACAAAGCCTTTTCCCAGGGCGAAGTTTGTATACTTCAAGGATAGGCTTGGAGTGGTTGAGAATGCCTCCCTCAGTAATAGGGAGTGTTGATGTTGTAGCATCAAGGGGCGGAGATTCTCACTAGGCCAAGATATTGACAGGTCATGGGTAATGACCTGGGGCCATGTAATGTGGCTAGGGTGATTGGCCCAGTGAGCATCAAGGCACGAAGTGCTCCTTCGGTTAAGGGTTTCCTAACCATATTGCTAAGGGTTACTTGGCTAGTAGGTTGAGTGAGTTCCTCATAGCATCAGACAAGTATTTTTACCATTAAATAGCATGTGACGACATGTGGAAATGGTAAATGGGCCCAGGGTTTCACCATTTGTCAGGGGATACCTTACATGGTTCCAAGTGACAACTTGGTGGGTTGATGAAACAAGGACTAGTCTTGTGTTAGGGGGTACCTGACCAACCAATGGGTAATTGGCTTGTGGGTGACTAGATTCCTTTGCATGATGCTAATGCGGGTTTCTTTCCACGTGTACTGGATAGTGTGAAACTTTACAAACAGTTGCAGTGATAGATTTATTCCTCCCACTTATTATTTCAATAAGTTATTATTCAGAAATCTTCCGGCAAATATCGAAATAAATACTACTGCAACATTCACAATTATATATGTAGAGAAATAAACACTAGAGAACATAAGCACAAGAATCAATCGCATGTACATAGTTATTTTTGGACAATTGTCCCTGGAAAAACCCAATGTGGGAAAACTGGTGCAGCAAATGAGGGTTTTATTAATTCTTCAACAAATGATATCTTTACAGGGAAAATATACGACAGATAAATTCTGAACCACTTGAGACTGAATTTCTGGCTTACTCGGAGAATTCTCTGACACCCAAACCAACCCTTGCATGTGCCTGCGTCACTCTGCATGATTCTCTGCGCAGTCCCAGCGCTGGACTGCGTGAGTCTGCGTGGAGACTGCATGGGGTCTCTGCGTTGAGGCTGCCTCCAATGACCCACTGCTGCCCTCTGACCTTGATCTTGATCAACCCTGACCTCCTCCTTCTGCTTCTGCAACTTTTCGCCCTGTAACTCTCCCACTGAGATCGAATTCTACATCAGAATGGATCTCCTTCGGGTACTGAGTGTATGCCCGATTTGTTTTCCAAGTGACCCTCAAGCCTTCTTTTATAATCTTCCTGTTGGAGAACCAACGACCTAGATTAAAAGATTAATCAATGGCTAAGATTAAAACTTGACTTGATCCATGTTTTCTAGAAGATTCAAACTTATTAATACCCTTTAATTATTTCATTTCCCTAAGTTTAGACTTAGGGTCTTCATTAAAATAATTAATTATTTTAATAAGTCTTGAACCGAGTGGAATTTCCACAAACTGTTTCTGGGTTCTTTGGAATGTTGCTGTCCAAGCCTCCCTGCAAAGTTTGAGACTTGGAACACTTCCGGATGCTACAAAAATCAACAGATAGATACATCAACATAGCTAGCTCTTTCAATCTTTTCTTGGGAAGGAGAAATTGTTTCAACAAAATGTACATCTGAGTAAGTCAAGATGAATAACTCCCTAGCTAAGAGGGAGTGTTGAATTTTTGTAGCTACGGTTGGTATTCGAATCAAGTCAAAGGAAATTAAAATAATATTTTTGAATTTCAGGTCGACCCTAGACAGTTAGGTCAGTCCCACCATATGAATGGGTTTGACCCTTGGTCAAAACCCTCCTTATTTAACCTCTATATATTGACCAATCAACCTCCTCCATTTGGCATCAATTCGGATCATCTACTCATCTGTTTTGCTGTCCACACATGTGAAGGAGAAAGAGGATAAGTTTGACTTACTTTGACCAATGTTGATTGTGGATTTTCTGGGTTGTTTGACTTGCATTGTCTAAATATTCTATTTCTCTATTTGACCGCAGTTTTGCTGAGGCTGTTGATTGAAATTCTAGGACAATTCACTGAAATTCTTGAGGCAATTACAGGGGCCGAAATTCAGCCTAATGACCAAATTTGACTAGTTATTGCAAAAGACATATTCTCTCTTTTGACCAAGTTTGACTTGGATGATTTGATTGGTCAGTTTGACCAAGTTTGACTAGGATATTCAAATTGTACATTTTTGTTGAATTGGGCAATTTCTCCTCATAAAATATTGTTGGGTTTTTCTTGAGGTTGGGTTTTCCTAGGTTAAAATTTTTGTATCTCTTGTGCATGCTTATTTTACTATGATCTCTACTGTCTTATTGCATTTATGGTTGAAATTTTTTGAAGTATAATTGCTTAATGATCTGAAGTAAAAATAATATCATTGGAAGTAATTATCTGTAGCAAAAAATTGTGCTTCTTTTTATTGCACTTGTAAAATCAACAAGAAACACATAGAATTGCAGTTAAGATAAACTATGTTACAATTAATAACCTCTGCATGCTAATTATATCAATCTCAAAAAATAGAAAGTGGGTGCCTAAGAGGGAGAGTAGGCTTTTAGGCTTTAGAATAGCAGTGAATGTTGAATTTCCACGACCTTGGATCTAGGTCAGAGTCTTAAAATCAGTGACGCTACCAAACCAAGAATCTCAACCATGAACTATTTTGTACAGCGAAAATATAAATCAGTAAATCACACATGCACAAATATACACAATTTTTAACAAATTGTACAATAATGTACAACCCCAATCTTCGCTATATTAAACCAAAATCTGAATAATACGACAGTCTATGGTATACAAGATACAATGACAAACTCGATGTCGTATCTTGTCCTGCCGGTTCTTTGCTTCCGTACTGCTCACTAGTCGCCCCTTAGTCCTTCAAAGGACAACACTTCGAGACTCTAGGAGGGCTGCAACCTAACATTGCTGCAAGTCACTTTTGTAGAGTGTACACGGGGTGATTCAATCTGCGCTCTGGGTAGGCCTAATTCCTGAGCTCCAAACTGCTAGGCTAGCAACCACGTTTGTCCATCAAGGTGCTGCACTTCGGCACCAAACTTCGCCCAACCTTCAGCTTATCTTTGTCACATCAAGATAACTCGTCCAGGTCTACTTAGGGTAGCCAACACACTGTCTTCCACCAGATCCAAGGTTACTTGGGAGCGGGAGCGCCATTTTCAAATGCTTCCGGTCTGGGAGCGTTTTTTTAATAATATATATATATATTTTATATTTTTTTATATTTTGATGCATATATGTCAACAAAAGCATATAGAATGATGAATTTGACATTAAAAGCATAAAAACATAGATTAAACCATATAACATCAATCATCTAGAAGTTATAATCTTCATCAACCACGTCCACAAGTTAGAAACATACAACATATTGACTCTCGAGTCTCATGATTCATCAATCTTAAAGTTTCAAGCTTTCAAAGTTCAATATATAACATTTATCATCATTGATTCATTGATCACCATAGTTGTACTTGTAAGCTAAGTGTAAACCATTACAACAAAGAATATTTAACATGAAATGAAATGAAACAACTTTCAACTTTCATGAAGCATCATATTCATAATTCATAATGACTTATAAACTTATAACTACCAACTTCAAAGTTTCAAACTTCAAACTGAAATTGTCATATATTGTTTACAAAAAATATCATAATAAATATGAAAGAGTCAAGTTTCAATAGTTATAAAAAGTTAAAAACTACTAGAAAATAGAAAAGACTAGTAAATTGTAAATCTACTTTATCTATTGCTTGGCCTCTTGCCACGAGAAGTGTCTAACTTTTGAGCAGCTCGTGGTAATGGTGGTCTTCCAGCAGTCTCCTCCCGCATAGTACCACGACCATAACTAGAAGGCACATGCCCTCCACGTGAGGATGTAGGTGGAGGCTGCGTCAGCAAAGGAACAATAGTTGGAACTCGAACATTAGCACTGACACTACTACTGGATGGCGGCTGTGGCGATGGCATTGCTGCTGTTGCTTCATCCTCATCTCTCAAAATTTATGCTTCCAATTCTTCTAGATGTATAGTGCCATCCTCCAAATTATCGTCCTCTGGGTTGTTGTCCCAAACTTTATATGATAGATCCTCATAAGCCCGATCAGAATAATGACTCAACAACCTCAAGTTGTAGTGCACATAAACCAAGCTTTCTACATTGTTTTCATTAAGTCTGTTTCTTCTCACATTATGGATGAAGCTATGGGTGCTCCAACACCTCTCTGCAGAAGAAGTATTTACAACATGTCAGAGAACTTTTTTTGCCAATTTTGGCAAAAGTCCCATGCTGCCATATGCTTTCCACCATGTGAGAGCATCAAATCTGTCTTCCATTGCATGCAAAGAACCAAACAAACCAGTGCAACTGAAGTATCTGCCTAATTCAAGGCGCAGATTAGCACACTCCTTCTTGCCAGGGACCAACTTGTCTAATGCTTTCATATATCCCTCATGTACCTTTGGATTTGTATGAGGTTTGATCCTAACACCACCCCAAGGTGCAGGTTGGCCAAACCAAGATGGAGAGTAGTATTTTGGCATAAGGATATACGCCAAAGCATGTAGTGGAACATTAAGTTTATTCCACCGTGCACACATACAGTTGTGAATCATTGAATACAAGTTGGGATCATCTTCCTTAACAACATCTTTTATTTGCCTCAACATGCTATCCATCTTCTCATACACCTCCCCAATCACTGGTTTATCTGTATCTGCAAAGCGAATCATGCTATAGATGGGCTTGGTGAAATTCAAGATTTCCCTCACACGTGCCCAAAACAAAGGATCAAGAGTGGTCTCCTCCACTTGTTCAAAACCTTGCTTGTCAACTGATGTTGTTGCCCTGTCCTTTAACACCTGCCAGTGTGGACTTGATACCATGGCTGCCAATGACTCTCTTACCTTCAAAAGGTGCATGAAGGTGAGGTAATAGCTAGCAAATCTAGTCTTTGCAATCTTGAACAACTCCAATCTTGAGTGATTGCAGAAAAGCTCATGGGTATTGCTGTGATTTGTAATAAATCTTATCATTTTTTTGCCTCCCTTGTACAAATCACCAAGCCATCTGTATTGAGTTTGTTTGTTTTTAATCATATCATGCATCAAAAGGTTCATTGTGTGAACCAAACACCCAGACCAAAATATGTTGGGGTATTTATCCTCAATAATTGCTCCCGCTACCTTACAATTAGCAACATTATCAGTGATGACTTGGACGAAATTGTATGGCCCAATACATTCAATTGTGTCAAGTAATTATTCTACAATGTTAATGTTGATGCTGGTCTTGAACTTATCTGAATAATCATATGATGAAAGGAATATTGCACCATTAACAGGCACAACAAGAACACTTATCAATGGCTTGCCTTTTACATTTGTCCATCCATCAGATACAATGGACACCCCATGCTCATTCCAAGAACTTGTCATTATACTCAAAGAATGAGTTATTTTTGCTTTTTCATGATCAAGTCCCACGGTTCTAGCCTTGTCATACCCAGGGCTCTTGTATCCTTTGGGGGCATCATTAATGGAAAATACCATTTCATGCCAATAAGGTGACCGAAGAACATAGAATGGTACCCCACATGCATAGAGAAACTGGAAATTTTTTGTATCCACATCACTCCTAGACCCTTCGTCAAGGAAATCTGATATGGTTCTACGCCTTAAAGAGATGTTTGGTCCTATGCCAGGTGTGCCTCCATATCCACTGCCATGGGTGGAAGTTGATGGAATTCTTTGTGCATGATGTGATGGTGCATAAGATTCAATGAAACCCTTAGATCTTTTAAATTTGTATTGGGCTTCCTCCTCTTCCCTTATGTATTTTGCTGTATTTGTTGCTGACACACTTACACAAGTTTTGATTCCTATATATTTATCTCCATCCCATGGCCTTTTCCCACAAAGGTGCCTTTTGGCACGAGTGTATGAACCTGTGTATTGTGTATTGCAATGGGGGCATAAAAGTTTAGTGGTTCCACCCCCTTTCCCTGCTTCAGGCCTAGTAACATATTTCCACAATGGTGTTTGGTCAATTTTAGTTGGTGTCACTGTGGTCTCATTATCTCCACTCTCTCCTTCCTTCTCACCATGATACTCCTCTTCAGGATTTTCATCAAATCCACTATAACCCACTTCTTCATCCTCCTCTTCTGGAATATGCCTCTTTCTTCTACTCTCCAACACCATAATAACAAAATGAAACTGACAGGAAGAAAATGCCAAGCCATATAACCGTGATGTTTTAAACTTTCAAGTTTTTAACTCGAAAAAACATGGAGGAATGCCAAATGGGAATAGGAAAAAATGCGACATAGAAAAAAAAATTCAATTTTTCATTTTTCAACAAATTAAAATGGAACATAGAATTTTTTTTTTTCTTTTTTTCATTTTTCAACAAATTAAAATGCAACATAGAAAAAAAAATCATTTTTTCAATTTTCAACAAATTAAATTGCAACATAGAAAAAAAAATCAACTTTTCATGTTTGAACAAATTAAAAATGCACATCGAAAAAAAAATCTAGATTAGAATCTCCTACCTCTTTTTCCTTTGATCCCAAGCTCTAATATCCTCTCCAACCTCCAAGCTCCTCGTTCTCCAAACTCTCCTTTCCCTTGCTCTCTCTTGCTCTCTCCTCTCCTCTCTTGCTCTTTCTCCTCTCCTCTCGTGCTCACTCTTGCTCTCTTGCTCTCTCTTGAAATGAGAATGAAAATAATGGGGAGAGGGAGGGTTTTTTATTTCCAACCTCCCCTTCCCCCCCTCTTTCCCTAAAAAAATCCTGCCCTCCTTCTCCTTCTCCGCGCGTGGCTGATCGTCGGCAGAAAATGCCGAACGGGAGCGCTTTTTTGGTTGAGCGGAGCGAACGCTACCCAAGCGCTCCCTCCTTAAAATATTCGCTCCCAGAGCGTTTTTTATAAGGAGGGAGCGCTTGGGGAGCGTTCGCTCCTGAGCGCTCCTTAAAACGCTCTCAAAAATACAAGGAGTGTTTTTACTATTTAGGGAGTGCGCTCCTGATGTGCTCCCAAAACGCTCTCGCTCGGAGTGCGAATTGGTAGTGGGTTCGAGAGGGGGGGGGGCAGTGCTCCCCTGCAACCCTGACCAGATCAATGGCACCCAATACTACATTGTCGATTCTGTTCCTAGGACGGACTCTTCGCCACCACGGAAGGTCCTCCACACGGCACCAACAGGCAGCAACAACAACTGATCCAAACTGGTCAATTTATTTGACCCAACACACATCAACCCTGGCTCCAAGTTTGCTATCCCATGCTGCCCTTGACCGTCCCTGGTTAGGGCATCTTTTTTCAGGCTGCAACAACCCTTAACCAACCCCTGAACAACCCTTAACAACCTCCAAAAGCTTGCAGCATACCCTTAGGAGATCCCTCCTCTACCACGCTGCTGTCATAGGCATACACCAACCCCTTAAACCTCCCTTCGCACACCTTGTTGTGGTGCTATGGCCTGTGGCCTAGCACACAACAATCCTGTAGCAAACGACCAACATCTTTGGTGGCTTTTGTCCCTGAACGGTGCCCCAAAACTAACTTGCCTTTCTCTTTACATAACTCGGCCTCCATGCAAGTGTGAATAGACTTCACAATAGTCACCAAAAAGGCTCCTGCGCTGCCTCTTTTCCAAGCTGTCTTGTCTTCTAATTGCGGCCCAATCAAGGTAAGAAATCCGAGTTCTCTTCCTCCTCTAACGAGTTTGTCTTCAAATGTGTGTTGCAAAATAGATGAGATAATGACTTGTACTCACCTTGTATTTATATCCAATACAAGGGCTCCACGAATTATGAAGAGACATATCTTTTGGACAAAATTACTTCAAGCCTACATGACTGGAATACCAAATAAATATCTGTCAACTTCTAAAATTCATTTCTCCACTTCTACAACTTGGAATTCGATGATTCTCAAAGCGTTGGATTCTCCTTTCTGCCCTCTATCATCTCATGCCATCACATGTAGAAATGTGCTCCCGGAAATGCCCCAAACACGATTGGGTGCAAAACCCCATACTCGGGTTTCAAGCTCACACGTGACCCTTGTGGTGCGTTGCCCTCCAAACCCTGAACCCAGGGGCTTGGAGTACCTTCGAAGTGTGCAAATTTATGAGCACAGAAATCCTACCGCTAAATATTGATTTAGTTCTCCTACTTGTTTTATTATGCACAAGTTATTTAAATGAAAATATTCAGAAAAACTCCGAAGTAAACACAATTAGCAGCGTACACAAATACAGATCACTTACTGAACATCACACACATATGAAAAAGGACATAGATTTTTCGGACAAATGTCCCTGGAAAAACCCAATGCGGGAAAACCGATGCAACAGATATGAGGGTTTATTATTATTAAGCAGCAGTTTTCTGAGTACATCTAGGATGCCATAAACCGGCTCACCTAACAGAGAAAACCTCGACTACAGAGAAAATGTGAATTTTACCTCACTCCTGCAAGTCCGACTGATTCGGATGAGCCACTGGTGAAACCCCAACTAGCTCTGCACAGTCTCTAGGCTGCGTGGCCCTGGTTGAGGGACTGCGTCACCCTAGCTTTGCGCTGATCAACTTCTCCCGGATTTGGTTTCAACCTCGCCGGCTTAGAAACCCCAGCTTCGAGTGAATTTCAGACTTTTCCTTGGAAGCTCTGCGTTGCCCCTGCGTGAGCCTGCGTCACCCTCTCTAGGGACTGTGTCACACCCTCTGATGGCTGCGCTCTCTCCACTGTGTCTCTGCTGCCCTTGCTATGCATTGTACTCTTGGCCCTCCTGACCAATCACTGCATCTGCCCCTTACTGCTTCTCTGAATCACTCAGATTTGATCTTCGTCCGAGTGCTGCTCCGTCAAAAGAATTCGATCTCTTAGATTCACTGTGTATTCTCCAACTGACCGCAAGCCCTTCCTTTATACTTTTCTTGTTCACAAATCAATGACCGTGATCTAATCACTAATCAATAGCTAAGATTAAAATAAGCTTGATCCACGTCACTTAGAATGTTCTCATCACGTGTAAATTAATTCGCTTTAATTTTATAATTTCCTTAAGTTAGACTTAGGGTACTTATTAAAAAATTTAATTATTTGAATAACTTTTACACCAGATGGAATTTCTCCAAACGCTTTCTGGGTCTTGGAGATCTCATGTGTTCCAACCCCTCCACAAAGTTTCAGAGCTAGAGCACATTCGATGCTACCCCAAAATCTCAACACTTCCTCTTAGTGAGGAGCGTGCTCTAGCAATACTTCCACACTGAAGCGTTGTCCTGATCTCTGACATCGGTCTCTGCACTGATGTTTGGCCTGTTGCCCTTCATCCACTGCACTGCTGCTCTCTGTACTACTGCCCATGTCATTGTCACTAACACTGCCACATCTGTACTGCATCTCCCTCTCAAATTGCCACATCATGCTGCCAACTGCTGCACTGCAACTCAGTTGCTGATAAGTAAGCAACTGAAGGACCTCCACCCAATCACTGACAAACAAGTCAATCAGGCTGCATCTCATCACTGAAGCACCCTCTGCTGATGTGCTGCGCTGTCTCTCTAGAGCCTCTACGCTGCTGCTGCTCTGCACTACGTAAGCATTGCCCCTTGGTGCTACTGAAATCCCATCAGCCTCTGCGCTGCTACTACCACTGCACTACGCTGCTCTACTCTCCAACGTCCCAACATTGCCTCTGCTTCATCATGATCTTCTGCACCCATTGCTCTAGTCATCGTGCTACTGTCTTAAGGCTCCCGTATCTTGTATGTGGTCCAAGAGTTTGGGCACCTCAAGGATCATGCCTCACCATCTGTAGCTGCTATACAGATCAATATCGCCCCACCTCTTCTCTCGAGGCACATGAGTGTGAAAATTTCTGAATTTACTTAAATAAAAACCCTACTGTTAAATTCTTGATTTACTTCCCCTACTTACATAAGTTATTAATTTGAAATCTTCAACATTAACATCGAAGTAAATACATTAACAACCTACACATGCATATCTAAACTGAATAGCATTCTCAATGACAAAGTGGCATAGAAGGACTTTCTGGACAATTGTCCCCAGAAAACCCAATGCGGGAAAACCAGTGCTACTAGTTTTTGGAGGGTTTTTATTACTAAGCAGATTCTAAGTACAACAGATCTGGGCACCAAACTAGTTAACCCGATAGAGAAATAAATTTGCAGCAATACCTTTATTTCAAAGACAAAAAAACTGACTGATTCACATCCTCAAACGGGATTTACAGAACTCAGCCTTTTTCGGCCTCTAGAAACCCCAGCGCTGCTCTGAAGCCCTTTGCGTCAGCCCTGCTGGCCTGCGTCAACCTCTGCACTGCTCAGGAAGGGCCTGTGTCACCCTAGACTGGGTTATGCTGCCCTTGTGCTGCCCTGGCTGGGCTTGCGTCAGCCCTCTTGGCCTCCTACTGCCTTTGCTTTGCCCCTGCTGGGTTTTCGGTTGCTCTGTGTAGCTGCTGCTTCCTCTCCATTGTTCTGGTCTGCTGCTTCTCTGCCCTCGTTGTACTCTTGGCCTGGGACTAGACCATCCCCCTTGCCAACACTGCCCCTCGCTGCAGCTGAAACACTTCTGAAATTCTTAGCAAACCACGCCCTAGAATTCCAGCTTAACTTCGATGCTCTACTAGTGTGTGTGTTCTCCAACTGACCCTAAGCCCTCTTCTTATACTTTTCTCGTTGAAACATCAACGACCGTGATCTAATCTTGAATCAACGACTAAGATTAGAAGATGCTTGATTTGCGTCACTTAAGTCATTCTCATCACATGTTTAATTTAGTTACCTTTAATCTTTTAATTTTCCTAAGTTAGACTTAGGGTCCTTAATTAAAAAGATTAATTAATTAAATATCTCTTAAACCAGATGGAATTTCCTAAAACACTTTCTGGGTCTTGGAGTTCTTATGTACTCTAGTCCCTCCACAAAGTTTGGGAGTTAGAGCACATCCGATGCTACCCCAACACCCCAAAATATCAACACTCCCTCTTAGTAAGGAATGTGCTCTAGCAAAACACTTCACCCTGAAGTTCTGCACTGATCTCTGGTCTGGGTCTCTGCCTTGATGCTTGGCTTGCTGCGCTTCATCACTTGCGCTGCTGCTGCTCTTCTGTACTGCTGCCTATGACACTGCCACCACCACTGCTACATTCATATTGCAACTCCTTCTCAAATTGCTGCATCGTGCTGATCATAGCATTGCCATTGCTAACTGCTGCACTGCAACTCAGTTGCTGAGAGTGGACAGCTGAAGGACTCCTGCCCAATCTGTGACAGACAAGTCAATTGGGCTGCATGTCATCATCGAAGCTCCATACGCTGTTGCTCTATGCTGTCCTCCGGAGGCTACTACGTTGCTAGAACCCTGAACTGCGTAAGCAGACCTGCTCTGCGCTACCTCTGCGTTGCTGTCCTCTACGCTGCTGCTCCATTGCACTGTCCTCCTGAAGCCTCTGTGCTGCGACAACACTGTACTACGTACTCTACGCTGCTACTGTATGTGCACTGCGCTGCTCCCTCTCAGTGTGTTAGCCTCTGCCTCTGCTTCATCTGTGATCTTCTGCACCCATTGCTCCACTTGTCCCGCTACCGTCTTAAGGCTCCCATAGCTCGTATGTGATCCAAGAGTTGCGCTGCTCAAGGATCCTGCCACCACTCTGTAGCTACTCTACAGATCAAGATCGCCCCACCTTCGTGGTTCATGAGCGGTCATGGCTATGTCATCGTCGGAGTCATCGTCTGCTACAACAACCTTGGAACTAGAAGCTTCCTTGTCCTTCTTCTTCTGAGGACAATATCTGGCGAAATGTCCAAGTTCACTACACTAGAAACATTTGATCTTTGACAGATCACACTTCTTTTTCCCTTGCTCCCTCTTTGATGCCAAGGTTGCATCTTCCTCTTTCTCTTTCTTTATCTTGCTCGAACCGATGCTGTACTGCCTCTTGGTCATTCAGAGGATTTCCTCTTGTCGAAGAATAGCCCACATATTGTCCCAGTTGGGAAGGTCCGCTCTGCCCAGGAGACTTTGGACAAAAGTTTCCCAGTCCTCTATGACAACATTGAGAGCGGTCCTCACCATGACATCATCATCCACCTTCACCCCCATTCCAGTCAGCTGATCTTGGATCGACTGCAGTCTGGATAGGAAAGGATCGATTTCCTCTGCCTTGGACATCATGAATAACCTCAGTTGGTTCTCCAAAAGCATCTTTCTTTGGACGAACCTCCCTTGATATAATGTGGGTAGGGCTTCCTACATCTCATGAGTCGTCGCCTTCTCGCTATGTGTGGTACCACATGATCTTTGATCCCGTCCATAATGAAGCACTTGGCATGTGTCGCTGCTTCATTGTGCTTCTCCAGGAGTTTCACATCGGTTGGTGTAGCCAAGACTTTCTCTGCACACTCCCGTTTATCGTAGGTCTCTAGGAATACCAGGATTCTGGCCTTCCAGATAGCAAAGTTGGACAGGCCGTCCAACCTATCCTGAGTGGCGCCACTTGTTTAGAAATGTGTCGGAACAAATCCTTGTCTCTATGCTAGAGACTTAGATTTAGGGCCCTTGGCGAGAAAGGCACCCTCTTCTCCCTCTGACAACTGACTCCCTCCCTTGGAAGTCTGCCAAACACAACGAATTAGCTCTCTTCGATCCTATGATCGATCTTCAGATTTCTTTGGCAGGAAATCTACTGAGACGCTGTTCTCCTCCTGCTCTTTGTCAACTTAGCTTAGGCTAAATTCTACATCGACATAATCTTCACCCCACCAGCAACTGCTAAAGGTTTGCAGCTCAGCTTCCGGTTCACGACACTCTTCACAACAATCAAATTTTGCGTTGTGTCACCCTGGCTGATGTTTGCGTGAGCAGACTGGCTCAACGCAGCCTTTGCGTGAGCAGACTGGCTCATCGCAGCCTTTACGCAGCGATTGCGCAGTGCAGGCTCCCTCTGGAAGACTCCTCAGGGTTGTCTATGCGTCACCATGTTAAGATTGCATCAGTCCTTGCGTGGCTCTACTGCCTCTACGTCCTTCTGTTGCTGCGTTGCCCTCTCCGGTTTATCTGTTGCTGCTGCTGCTTTCTGCAAAACAGATTCTTCAGCTTTCTTGCTGGAGATTCAGCTAGATTTGCAATCGCTTTGATACCATGTGAAGATTTCTGAATTTACTTAAACAAAAACCCTACTATTAAATTCTTGATTTACTTCTCCTACTTGCATAAGTTATTAATCTGAAATCTTCAGCATTAACATCGAAGTAAATACATTAACAACCTACACATGCAGATCTAAACTGAATAACATGCTCAATGACAAAGTGACACACAAGGATTTTGTGGATAACTGTCCTTGGAAAAACCCAATGCGGGAAAACCGGTGTTGCTAGGTTCTGGAGGGTTTTTATTATTAGACAGATTCTAAGTACAACAAATTTGGGCACCAAACTGGTTAACCCGACAAAGAAATAAATTTGCAGCAATACCTCTGTTCTAGAGACAGAAAATTTGACTGATTCACACCCTCAAATGAGATTTACTGAACTTAGCCTTTTCCAGCCTCTAGAAACCCCAGCGCTGCTCTGAAGTCCTCTACGTCAGCCCTGTTGGGCTGCATCAGCATCTGCGCTGCTCAGGAAGGGCCTGCGTCACCCTAGACTAGGTTACGCTGCCCCTGCGCTGCCCTGGCTAGGCTTGCGTCAGCCCTCCTGGCCTCCTACTACCTCTGCGTTTCCCTTGCTGGGCTTTCGGCTGCTCTGCGTAGCTGCTGCTTCCTCTGCGCTGTTTTGGCCTGCTACTTCTCTGCCCTCGTTGTACTCTTGGCCTGGGACTAGACCATCCTCCTTGCCAATACTGCCCCTCGCTGCAGCTGAAACACTCATGAAATTCTTAGTAAACCACGCCCTAGAATTCTAGCTTAGCTTCAGTACTTTGCTAGTGTGTGTGTTCTCCAACTGACCCCAAGCCCTCCTCTTATACTTTTCTCGTTGAAACTTCAACGACCGTGATCTATCTTGAATCCACGACTAAGATTAGAAGATGCTTGATCCGTGTCACTTAAGTCATTCTCATCACATGTTTAATTTAATTACCTTTAATATTTTACTTTTCCTAAGTTAGACTTAGGGTCCTTAATTAAAAAGATTAATTAATTAAATATCTCTTAAACCGGATTGAATTTCCCAAAACGCTTTTTGAGTCTTGGAGATGTTATGTACTCTAGTCCCTCCACAAAGTTTGGGAGCTAGACCACATCCGATGCTACCCCAACACCCCAAAATCTCAACAATGAGCACTCATGGCCACATCATTCTCACTACCACTGTCCCCTCTAGCTGCTGCTGCCTTGGAATTTGAAGATTCCTTGTCCTTGCTCTTAGGACAAGTGCTGGCGAAGTGTCTAAGTTCGCCACATCTGAAGCATCGGACCTTGGATAGGTACTTCTTCTTCCCTTGCTGCTGCTGTCCCTTTGATGCTAGGGCCGCATCCTCCTTCTCCTCCGTCTTCACCTTGACACCTTTGCTGCTGAATTCCTCTTGGTCACCCTTCGGATCTCCTCCTGTTGAAGGATAGCCCACATATCACCCCAATTTTGGAGTTGTGCTCTGCCCAAGATGCTTTAGACAAAGGTCTCCCACTCATCGGTGATTGCATTCAAGGCAGTCCTCCCCAAGAGCCCTTCATCCAGAGTTGACCCCATGGCAATTAGCTGATCTCGGATCATCTGCAATCTGGAGAGGAAGGGATCAATCTCCTCTCCCTTGTGCATATGGAACATTCGCATATGGTTATCTAGAAGCATCTTTCGTTGGACAAATCTGCCTTGATACAGCGTGGTCAAAGCTGCCCACATCTCATGTGCCGTCCTCTTCTCGGTAATGTGTGGGACCACATGATCCTTCATCCCATCCATGATCAAGCGCTTTCCCAACTCCTGATTTTCGTTGAACTTCTTCAGAGCATCTGCATCGGTCGGCACAGCTAGGACATTTTCCACGTCGTCTCTGATAGCATACTCCAGGAATGTCAGGATTCTGGCCTTTCAGATTGCAAAGTTGGACACACCTTCCAACCTATCCTAATCTCTCAGTCCGTATGGGGCCAACTCTGCTAAAAAACTGTTGAAACGGGTACTCTTCTCCCTTCTACTGCTGCAGCACTCAACAAAAGATCGGATTTGGGTTTCTTGGCGATAGAAACCCTCTAGAGATATTTCTCCCTTGGACAACTGATTTCCCTCCCGGAAATCCTCTGCCAATTCTATTGAATTAGCTGTCTACGATCACCCTCCTGATCGAATCTCAGACTTCTTGGTGAATGTCTGCTGAGGGACTGTTTTTCCTCACTTTGTCACCTTTGGTGGGCACTGTTTTGCTGCGACAGAACCGATGCCTCACCAAAATTTTTTGAAGATCAGAAGCTGCACTTCCAGCCCCAACAAATTGCACAGCGTCCCTCCCTCTTGGACCATGTCACCCTCCTAGTGCTGTGTCAGCCTCTGCGTGAGCAGACCGACTCAACGTCCCTCTCTTGGTGCTGTGTCAACCTTTGCGTGAGCAGACTGGCTCTACGCCACCTTTTTGGAGCTGCATCAGCCTCTGCGTGATCAGAATGACTCTATGTTACCCTTGCAGGGTCTATGTTGTCCCTCTAGTGCTGCGCTGCCTTCTTCTGGATCTATGTTGCTTCAGCTACCCTTCCTGTAGCAAATATCTTCAGCCTCGTTGCTGAGGTTCAGCTTGATCTACAATGCTCTGATACCATGTGAAAATTTATGAGCACAGAAATCCTACTGTTAAATATTGATTTACTTCTTCTACTTGTTTTATTATGCACAAGTTATTTAATTGAAAATATTGAGAAAAACTCCGAAGTAAACACAACTTGCAGCGTACACAAATACAGATCATTTACTGAACATCACACACATTCGACAAAGGACACAGATTTTTCGGACAAATGTCCTTGGAAAAACCCAATGCAGGAAAACTGGTGCAGCAGATATGAGGTTTTGTTATTATTAAGCAACAATATTCTGAGAAAATGTGAGTTTTACCTCACTCTTGTAAGTCCCGGCTAATTCAGATGAGCCACTGGTGAAACCCCAGTTAGCTTTGCACAGTCTTTACACTGCCACTGCGTAAGGCTGCGTGGCCCTGGTTGAGGGATTGTGTCACCCTAGCTTTGCGCTGATCAACTTCTCTCGGATCTGGTTTCAGCCTTGTCGGCTTAGAAACTGCAACTTCCAGTGAATTTCAGACTTTTCCTTGGAGGCACTGCGCTGCCCCTGCGTGGGCCCACGTCACCCTCTCTATGGATTGCATCACACCCTCTGATGGTTGCGCTGCCTCCACCGTGTCTCTATTGCCCTTGCTCTGCGTTGTACTCCTGGCCCTCCTGACCAATCACTGCTTCTCTGAATCACTCATATCTGATCTTCGTCCGAGCACTAATCCGTCAAAAGAATTCGATCTCTTAGATTCACTGTGTGTATTCTCCAACTGACCCCAAGCCCTTCCTTTATACTTTTCTCGTTGACAAATCAATGATCGTGATCTAGTCACTAATCAACAGCTAAGATTAAAAGAAGCTTGATCCACGTCACTTAGAATGTTCTCATCACATGTGTAAATTAATTCACTTTAATTTTTTAATTTCCCTAAGTTAGACTTAGGGTTCTTTTTAAAAAGGTTAATTATTTGAATAACTTTTAACCAGATGGAATTTCTCCAAACGCTTTCTAGGTCTTGGAGATCTCATGTGTTCTAGCCCCGCCACAAAGTTTCAGAGCTAGAACACATCCGATGCTACGCCAAAATCTCAACACGAAGCTATACAAAAATCAATAGTGAACAAGGCTCAAAGAGGATGCAATGAAGCTTATCAATGAGGGCATACCATCTAAGGTGATGTGAGAATATTTTGAGGTTTATAACGTCCCAAATTAGCACATAAACTCAATGTGGACCCACCATGTTCTCTCTTAATCAAGCCAAAACATAATTGGTCCATGAAATTTCAAAGTGCTTAGAATGGCTTGAATTGAGACAATAATGTTGTAACTTGTATTCGATAGTGGGTATCTATAGGTCTAGACATCTTGCTAAAAACAAAATTAGTAAATATAAAAATTTCTTAGATTTGCCTCAGATTCAAAAATCCATGCACATCTCCCCAAAGAGTATCTGAATATATGATCAAATCTTGGAAAACATAAGTCTACCAAAAAAACATGAACATACCCTTTGGGTGTCTTCAACCTCCCATACTTTCTTTGAATATTACATCGAACTTGGAAGTATGGAGCATCTTTTCCACTAAAACTATGTCCATCAGATGTACCCTTAAATACGTATGACTTTCTCAAGAACCCGTCCCATCGGAAACCCCTAGATAATATAACATGTGACCATGTGTGAAGTCTGAAATGGCATTCATGAACCATTGATGCTACATTGATGGATCAACCAACCAGTCCATCTTGTAGTGTACCCACAAACAAATGAAGATAGGCTCTCAAGTTGGATTTTGAAGTTACCAAATTTTGGTGCTAGCACCTTGCATCCTTAACAATATGAGCCATGTAAAACAACTTATTTTTCAATTTAGGAACACGAATCATATTTTAAAAAGAATCGTTTCTGATCAATAGGGGCATAACTCCCAATAAACACATTATCATTTTTCTTCTTATCATGAGAACCAAAATCATTTTCATCATATGTCAAGTCTTGGGATTCACCACAATCAATCATTAATCTATCTATAGAAGCATCATTATAAGTACTCTTAGACAATGTTGCACGAAGTGGGGCCGAAGTGGGGACGTATTTTGGAAGCGGATATGCGGAAGCGTCATTTCCCAAAAATCTAGGAAGCGAAGCGTCTCGGAACCGTCTATATATATATATATATATATTTATATTCTTTTGCATTTATATTAAAAAAAACATCCAAAATACCAAACTAGTTGTAGAAGATATGAAAACATGCGTATTTGTATACAAATAAAGATAGATATCGCGTCCATTGTACATCAATAGTTAATTATTCGAGCATCAACCATCTAGAATCTCGATTCTTCTCCTCTTGTTTTGCCTTTGTCTCTACCTCGATTATCTAGGGATATTAGTCAACATTTCTCAATTTTAATCAAACTACCTAATCCAAGCCTTAAAATATGGTGGAAAAAGCTTAACATGCTTGATCAATGATTTTGACTTGATTGAAAGATAAATTTTTTGCTAAGGCCATGACAAAGGAGTTCAACAATTAACACCACCAACACTAGGGTACATGAGCACATAGAGGGTTTGGTGCTCTTGATTAAATGCCAATCACATACCCTCATACATGATATAATCTAATGAAAAGACACAATTTCATTGATCCTGAATTCCTTAAAACTGTGAAGTCTGTTGAATTCTGAATAGGATATGAAATTCTATTTTCTCCATATGAAGCCCGATGGGGCTGGAACCACTCTCAAACATCCTGAGTCATTTCATGGTAATGTTAAAAATTTAAGTAAAAGGATGAAAATGAATGATAAAGGAGAATGTCTTTTTTACTTTATAAATATAACATTACCATGATGGGGCATCTAGGAAGCGTCTAAGGAGCATCAAGGGAGCACCTTGGGAGTGTCTGGAAAGCCCCAACCCAACTTAAGTCAAAGAATTTTAAAAAAAAAAATTTAGAACCCCGCGGAACCGCCCATCTCCCTCTGGGTCCACTGGCGATCGGCGCGGATCCATGCCCAAACCTCCATGGATCCCCAACGGATCCTTTTCTGGATTCGCGGATCGGGAATCCGGAACCGCAGATCGGCCTTGTGTAGTTCCAGATTTCCAAGAATCACCTCAAAACGGCAGAACTGCGAATCTGATTTTCGGATCTGCGGTTCCGTCGGAGGATCGCCCAAGGATCGGTACAGGACGTGGTTCTGACCTTGGATCCTTGGGGGGGGGGGTGTCTGGGGAGGGATCGTGCAACACTGCTCTTAGAAGTTCTGGAAAGAGCAATACCTCCAGAACCTTTTTTATTACGAGAATTTTGTTTCCCAATATCTTTCTTTTGGTTCTCTTTTTGGTTAAAATCAACCTTCTTGTGTAAAAGTTAAAAGGTCTCAAGTAAAATTTCTCAAGCGTTCATGTGTGTCACAAAATCTGAAATAACTTTAACTTGGGACCCTTACCTTTTCCATGATTTTGTTTTCATTTCCTTGTCCATTTTGCATTTAGTTATCTTGGGGCCTTACATTTCTCTTACTAATACTTGAGCTCCTGTTTTGAAGACCATGGAGAGTGCAGTTATTTCTTATTTTGTACGTTCCATTGGAATTTTGAAATTGATTATTTATATATACACTTCAGGAAGACGTCCTGGATAAACTAGTTCGTGAGATACCTTCTTATCAAGGAGAGATCATTATCCTCACTTTAGGAGCAGGTATGGATAATTTGTTAATTTGTTCATTAATCTTTAGTTCCATTATAACGAATAACTATGGCTGAAGTAATGACTTTATGTTAGATACGACTTATTTTTTAACTGAAATAAACAGCTAATTTGATCAGTGCTCTATATATATATATTCTTATTGAAAGATACTTCTTAGATTCACAGAAACTATTTACCTCAGCAACAGAAGAAAAAAAAATAAAAAAATGGAAGGGTATATACAGTGAAAATTATATCCTCTTCCTGAAGGAAACTAGAACAATGATGAAGTCAGAATAGATGCCAATCTAACAGTTAGGCATCCTTAATCAACAAAAACCCCTTTGGCAGCAGCTGCATCTGTACATCCTCTCTCCATAGCTGACAAAAAGTAACCAAAGAAGTGACCTCATTCTCAAACACAAGTTTTTGAGTTTTCAAAGAGAAAAAAAGGCTGAAATTCTCAAACAATGCTAGATGCCAGCTAGTGGATTCCAAATCACAGATCTGGAATACCCCAGCAACAGTGCCCTCCAATGAAGATCTCCCTGTAGAATACTTCCCTGTTTTAGCTGAACATGCTGCCAACAAGTCTTGACAAAAGTGCACTCCCATAAAAGATGTTTCACTCTTCTATCCTTAAGGAAAGAGGGGTAAAGTCCATTAGAGAGGCCACTCCTGGCCAACTGAACCTTGGTGGGGATGCCTGATAAATCACTGACCAAGCAAACACTCAGAGCTTATAGCAAACCTGCACTGACCATACACTATGCAATATTTGAATCCAATGGTTTTCAATTTTGGATGAAGCTCACAGTGCATTCAAAACTGGACCTAGCTCATGCCTCTAATGCAAAATGGAGTGCAGTCTATGTGAATCATACTGAGTCAAAAGACGTCCAAAACTCCACTCACAATCATGCAGAAGGGCCCTAGCATATCAATGTATTAGGTTAAGGGACTAGAATTATTTCTAATTTGAGTAGATGACACCTAAATTTAAATACAAGGATTCATTTAGTGAATCAACTACCAAGTAGATGCAAGACTTGATTAATAATAATGATGACGATGATAACAATAATCTATTTTTAAGGTCATAGCCTAGATATGTTGGAAAATGTAACTAGTTTCAGTCTTCGTAATTGTCATTGTACTCATGTCAATATGTATATCTTATGTTACAAGAAAACGAAGAAAGAAAAAATATTTTTAAGCATGGGTTTCACGCTTCTTTTGATGGGTCATCTAGGTAAAGCATGTTCTTCATGCATCTAGGATTTGTCATGTCATAAGATTTATTGTCATGAGTCAAGAGGGTCAATATCATTTGTACAAGACCCTATTGGGCAAGATGTAACTTGTAAAAGAATTCATTTCGAGTCTAGAAAGTCCTTTTGAACCTCCAAGCACAAGTCGGCCTTGGTAGTGACAAGTCAACCTAGTGAGGGGTATTTAACCTCTCATGGAAAGGCTATATATACAAGCAACTTCGACCTCCTTCATCACCAATTCGATGTTCACAAGAATCAAGTTCGATCTGAAGCAAGGAACAAGAAGAAAGGAAAAGAAAATCTCTAGGAAGCAAGGAGACATCAAGTAGAAGAAGAAAAGTTTGTTTTGGGCCTTATTCTCTCACATGTGTGAGGTATTAGGGTTTCTGCTATGGCCAAGATTTCAGATCTAGTTGTGAGTCTGAAAGCTTGTGCACATTAGGGGAATTTTGAGGTCTAAAATGGGCCTCCTAAGGAAATTATAAAATAATAGTGGAAAAAATCAAATAAGATTTGATGACATCATCAAATTTTAGAGGGAAAAATGGAAAAACTACTTTTTTAACTCATATTTTCAACTTATCTCCCAACGTTTTTACTCAGATTTCGAGCGAGAGTACTCCTTGGATGTAAATTTAATTCCTCATCCAAGGAGTACCCATGTTGCATACTTTTGATGGACCCTGCTACACGAAAAAATAGAAATACATGAAAAAACATGATTGCAATCATGTTTTTCATGTATTTCTCATTTTTCGTATAGGAGGGTCCATCAAAAGTATGAAACATGGGTAATCCTTAGATGGGGAATTACATTTTGCATCCAACAAGTACTCCCACTCAAAATTTGAGTAAAAATTTTGGGAGATAAATTGAAAATACGAGTTGAAAAAGTAGTTTTATTATTTTATTATTTTTTAATATTTTTACCCTTTTATTTAAAAAATGGTAAATCATCCCCCATGGTTGACATCATCGTCTTGAATCCTATTGGTTGTTATAAAGTTTATTTTTGTTGTACATTTTTCTTAGGAGGCCCATTTTAGACCTCAAAATTCCCCTAATGAGAAGGTCAAGATTTTGAAGCCAAAGAAGACTAGAAGCAAAGGAAGAGATCCTAGCAAAAGAAAGAGATAAAACGTGAACTTTTCTGCTCACACGTACAAAGTGAACTAGGGTTTTTGTGTTGTTGCAGGGCTGAAGTATTGCAAATCGAGTTGCAGGGTCGAGAGATGGATTAGGACTGATTTGAAGGACATTGACTTTGGAAGACATTGATTTAATTGGAAGGGATTCTTGGAGGATTGACTTCGTGCTTGGAGGAGGACTTGGTCTAGGGTTTTGGGTCTTGGTTTTCTCATTTGAAGGAGATTCTATAAGAAGAGAAGAGATTCTTTCTGGGTTTTCCTCTTGGAGGGGTTTTGCCCTGGCTTGGAGCCTAATACTGGGGTCCATTATCTTTACTATTTTTGTTCTTGATAATTGTTTTATGAGAAGATCTAATAAAGAAACATAAGAAGATAAATAAAGTTCACAAGAAATTATTAAGGTTAAGGAGAAATTGAATTAATAGTTTCCCTAGTGCATTCTCCAACATGTTATCAGAGCTAAGGTGAACAAAGAGAAGGAAGTTGGAAGATCATCTTGTTGACATAAGAAGGGATTGCTTGTCAGAGGGAATCATTTGCAAAAGGACACAAGGAAAGAAGAAGAAGACTTATTGATCTAGAAGGAAGATCAGTGTATCAAGCTATTATTGAAGATATCATCATCTCAAGAAGAATCAAGCTCTTATTGAAGAAAGGAAGGATAAGATTTTGTTGAAGATTCTCTAGTGCATCATCTTGAAGAAAAGGAAGCATTAAGGAATCTGGGGATCATCATCCACTCTTTGAAGCTATTCAAAAACACCATTGTTGAAGGCATCCTAGAAGTCATCATTCTAGGGCACCTTTGAAGTCTCCTTAAAGGTCTTGAAAACATCAAGATAGTTGGAGACATCAGCAAGAAGGAAGACTCTTAGTTGAAAAGTAAGTATTGTCTTCTGTCTCAATCCACAAACCATATGACTACATTTTGCAAGGAAAGCAACAAGCTGGTTGGATCAACAAGCTTCCTTGCATGGAAACAGATGATTGACTTGACACTCACAAAAAATGAAGTCATGGAATATTTCCTTCGTGAAGTAGTTATACCAGACAAAAAAAAGATTCAAGAGCTAGCAAAATACAAGAAGTGAGAAGTAAGAGCACAAAGGATCACTGTTGAATCCATTAAAGATCACCTTCTTCCCTTCGTTGTTGATTTAAAGACATCCAAGGATATATATGATAAGCTGGTAAAGTTGTACTCTATAAGTACATCAGGTCAAAATATTTCCTTGAGGAATCAATTATATAGAATAAGAAATTTAAAGGATGAAAACATGTCAACTTATCTCATGAAGATCTCACAAATAAAAGACTAGTTGCAAAGGCTTGGGGAAACTGCTTCAGACTCTTAAGTGACTTATTGTGTATTAAATGCTTTTCCACTTGATTGGAGTATTTTTGCAACTAGTATCTACTCTAAGAAGGATACTACACCTTTTTATGAGTTATCGACACAATATATCTTGGAAGAATCAAGGATCAAGGAAAAAGATGACATCGAATCAAAGGAAAGGTGTCGAGATTTTATTGCAAGATCCAAGAAGTTGAAGAAAGCAAAGTTTGGAAAGTCCAAGAAGAAAACAAATATGTCCAATATTCAATGCTTTGGATGCAATGAGTATGGACAGTTTAAGAGGGGTTGTCCAAACAAGCAGAATAACAAAAGAAAGGAAATAAGTGAAGCTCACATAGCTGAAGAAAAGGGAGAACCTGAGAAGAAGTTGAAAGGAGAAGATCCCAAGGATATTTACTATTGAAGGAAGCTCCATCTCTGTCTGGTTCTTTATGAAATTTGTCTTTTTTCATTAAATAGAAAGTAGAGTAGCATGCATTATTGTATACTCTAGAAAAGTCTTGTTTATTTGTAAAAGCATGGCATCATAGAAAGAAGCATATGATAGTAGAGGAATTAGAATCTACATGATCAAGTTACTTGGTAGGAATCATCTAACTTTCAAGAATGAGAAGATTGGACCATATTGCATATTAGAGTTCATTCAAGTATTCTCTAACATATTGTTAGAGGTAATCATTTTGCAAAGAAGGATCATAAAGATCCTATAAGAACTATCATTTAATAAGGTTCTTGGAAAGAACATTATGACTAGTGCATATTCCATCTAGTAGGGAAACAATACTGTTGAAAAAAAAAGGAATGCAAATCATCAAGCTACAAGTATGAAAAGCATAATGAA
Organism: Pinus albicaulis; assembly: GCA_034641835.2. Classification (NCBI taxonomy): domain Eukaryota; kingdom Viridiplantae; phylum Streptophyta; class Pinopsida; order Pinales; family Pinaceae; genus Pinus; species Pinus albicaulis. Next base: position 760,638,268 of record CM076570.1, on the reverse strand, counting down.
AGTATTTTTTCTCTTGGGAAAAGAAACCTATCTTTGACAAGTATAAAAAGCAAGTTCGTTAGAGAAAGGATGGCTAGATGATTGTATGGAAGCAAACGTATGCATAATTTGGCCACTCTTAATAGGAAATGTACCACAAAATGCAAAAGATGGCCGGGACATACAAATTTAGCATGTGGGCAAAATCCAAACATGAGCTCTACCCCTTATCCATGGCCATCACCTTGGTTCCTATGGGCCCCAGATGAGCCCCCTCCATTAGTAAGGAACCCATGATTGTCCCAACCCCTAGTGGACGATGAACTGCCCCACCTTAATTTGTATCCCACGTGCTAAATTTGTATGTCCCGACCCCGAGCAATTATAAAGAAAAATCAATCAAAGACAAAAGGCATATGAACAAGGGTGGAAAAACAAAGGTCGGGGTAACTCATGTACCACAATTTTCTCCCTCCTACACTCATATACCCAGGTGTGGGCTTTCCTTATTATAGCTACCCTTGTACCATGACTTGTGGTCTGGATGATTCCCTTTATCCCCACTCTGTTCCACTACTATATATTTTTCCACCTTCCATTTGAAGGATGTACCATGGACATGTCACCCCCTTTAAAGGTTGAGACCACCTAATAGGGTCCTTGATTAACCCCCTTGTTGAACTTGGAGACATTTGTACATGCCAAAGCCCACTATGGAAGGGCATGCCACCATGAAATGCCCTATTGATTCCATGACTTGTAATCTCTTTTACTTGATTATTCTAAAGATTTGTTGTATTGGAGGAAAAGGGTACACACCAAACCTTATGTAGGATTGTAGGTGGGTCTTTATTTAGGGCTTGGTCTCCCTATATGAGGTCCTATCCCTTTAGAGTGCCACATTAGCACTTGTGGGGTGAGCGTTGAGAGCCATGGGCCTCCACCATAGCAAAGAGTACTTCATGGATCCCCAACACCACTCATTGATTGCTCGTGTTCCACCTTTTGGATGAGGATGATGCACCTGGTTCACCATGCCTAGCCTACTCAACACTTGCACCATACACTTGGAAGATGTTCCAGGGTCCAAAGGATGTCTCCCGCTGCAGAGGGAGGGCTTATGTCATCATCGTATCCCTTACAGATGGTCTATAGGCATTTTCAATCCACTTGGAGACCCATGAGGATGTCCTTGTGCCTCCACACCCACTTGGGAGCAACACAAGTTCTTGCTTGGAAAAAAAAGGGCCAAACCCTTCTCCACTATGTTTGAGGTTCATTCCCTCATCATGGCACACTCAGGACTTCATGAGGCCTCCTCAAAGGCCCAACGACTCACTCTATTGATCATTCGGCCCTCTTGAGAGGGCTTCTTTTTATGTTATTGAGCTACTTGGTGGGCTTGTCACCAAAAGCATTGTCATTATGAACATTATTTATTTTAGGGGTATTATTAGTCCAAATTAGGAAATTTGAATCCCTAAATGATTGTATAAATAGAAGTGAGGTGATTCATTTTGATCATCATCACTTGGATTCGATCAATATCTCTTATGAGATTTTCGCACTTTTTATTGGGATGATTTTTTGGAGCTTTTCTTAATGCCCTATGATGTTTGGATTTCATTATTGTCTTTGGAGCTTCTCTAATGCGAAGTTGATAAATGGATATACTCTCTCTCTCATGTAAGTCGAAATTTTGATGCTATTCTTGTTATCTTATCAGTTAACTGCATGTATGTTGTTATCTTTATTCTTGTATGGGTTAAATGTAATGCGAAATTCTTCTGGGACCTTGAATTAGTGATTAAATGCATGCATTGACCTTTGAGGGATTGGGCGAATGTTCCTAGAGGAACCTCTTAGGTTAAAGACCTAAAATATTTATCTCCTTCGCAAATTTGAAGTATAAATCTTTATTGATCTAGTTGTTTCCCTTGGAGAGGCTAGCAAAAATCAAATAGGGCTCCTTAGCTCATGAAATTTCATGATCCATGAGTATCTTGACTCCGTTAAGCTCAAGCAATAAGGCACTGATCCTCGTATCCTTTTTGTGGTCAAAATAACATTTGTTTTCTTCATTTCTTCCAATTCTAGGCTTATCCCCAAAAGGTCTCCTACACATCACACAAAATCATTTGTAGCCATCCAAAACCCATGAAAATTGGACCACTACTGTGTCATAGTTTGCTCAATAGGTCCTAATTTCAATCAATTCTGACGGTGGAATCCCGAGATATAGCAAGCCCTAGCCACAAGACCATTTCTTGCCTTAAGTTGATTTTGGGCTAGTGACACCATTAAGATCATTCCATCCAAATATCAAAATAATATTTGTCCTTTGATCCTCTTCTCTTCGCTAATTAGGTCAAGCCCCTCGGTTGATAAACTCCATAGCCTTGACCTAATTTTGGGTGTTGTCATTGCTCAAATTTTACAGGTACCGCAACAACCACTTAGGGCAGGGGCTGTCACTCTGATCCCCGCCCACTCCATACTAGTTGTCTCCCAACAACAGGCTAGTGGGGGTAGTCCCTATGGAATGAGGTGAAGGAAAAAAACTTGGGAACCAACTTGTTCGGGAGACACATATGAGTGGCCTAACTACTTGGTTAATTTTAGCAAGATTTATGATTAGTTTAGATTTTACGTATGAGACCAGTGCCTTATGAAGTCACAATTCTTGGTTAATGTAAATCAATGCCAAGTAACCGGATGGACACCCACTGCTTAAATGATTGACTAACTTATATGATGTGCAAATCCTAGGATCTATGTGTGATGCAATGATCTTGGTTATCTTTAATTATATTCCTAGTCTAAGTAAAACCTCTCCCTTAACCGTTTTGAGAATCAATCTTCAGAGTAGGTTGTGGGATGGAAGCCAACAAGAAGCAGGCAAGGGCTTGATTAATGATACCTCCCCATGTGTTCCAACCACCCAGTGCCTTCGGTGCTACAAAGGCTGTGGCTCTGACGACTGCAAGGTTGCTGTGTTAACCACTATGATGGGCTGAATCCCTCAATCTAATCAGAAAAGGGTTTCCCTAGGAGTCTATCAACCTAGCTTATGCTAGGAGGTAAGTTTTTAATGTAGGCTAGATCCTAGAATGCTTATGCAAGATGGATTGAGTGAAGTCTTCTTGAGTTAAGATTGTTTATGTTATTTAAGTACTTAGTGTGAATTATCTTATAGCAAGAGTACTTAACAATGATTAGATAACAATCTTCAGACAAGATAGGTGCTTAAAGATACAAGTACCAATATTCAATAATATTCCACAAAGTGTATAAAATAGATATCTAATTCAACAAAGATTACTTGAGACTACTTAAGATATGTGAAAATTCCTACACTGGAATCCTATTGCAGCAACTGGTATTATTTCTCCTAATTTTTAATTAATTTGACAATTTATTTGCTATGACAAATATCGAAATAAGCACATTGCAACATTCACAAATAAAATTCTGTGGAAAAATAAAATGTTGGAAGCTGAGAAATGCTAGCACACAAACATAAAATATAACAAAATTATTTTTGGACAAAAGTCCCCGGGAAAACCCAATGCGGGAAAACTGTTGCAGCAGTGAGGGTTTTTATTATTATGCAACAGTGAAAATCTGAGTACAATCTGGATTCCTGAAACTAGCAATCCACAACAAGAAAAATTTGGGCAAATTTATTGAAGGGAATTTACCCTTCCTCCACAAGCAATCCCGACACAACTTGCCTACAAAAAACTCAGCCTCCTTAAGCGTCTGCGTCACCCTCTGCGCTGCACTGCACAACCACTATGACGTCAAGTCTCTGACTAGTCTCTGATGAAGTTGTTTTGCCTTCTGCTGCTGAGAAATTCGTCTCTCTGACCCTCTGGAACTCTTCCCGACCTATGGATCTGAGAATGACTTTCTCTCCAGCAAATCGAACTTCCCTCTCTAAAGCTACCGCGCAGAGCTCTGCGTTGCCTCACTGGGATAACTTGGCCCTCTTGTTGTTACCTCCTCGGATTTGGAAAAATTCCTCTGGATCATTGTCCCTGCCCCTCAATCACTGCTTCGATCTCTGGCTCTCTCCGACAACTGACTGCTACTACTCAGGAAATCGATCTGCCAAGAAATCGAACTGCTCTAGTGTATTCTCCATCACCACATTAACTCCCTCTTATAATCCACTTTTGGAGCACCAACAACCAAGATTAAAACATAATCGATGGCTAGGATCATCTCTGGATTGATCCGTGTGAGTTTCTATATTATTCTCGCCTTATTTCAATTAATACTACTTAATTAACCATATATCCTAAGTTTAGACTTGGGAAATTGTAATATCCCGAAAGGGATATTTTTACTAAAAATGCAGAAAAATACTGAATGTCACAATTTGCCGTAAAATAAACATTTACTCAATAGAAGATTGCCATGTAAAATAAACACATAAGCACTGAAATCTATCAACACATCAAATAGGAAGAATATCAACATTTTATTATAGATAATAACTGGGGTTACAAATACATCTGACCCAAAGAAAGAGCTGAGACGAAGAACTGGCCACCAAGATGAGCTGCTGCACTGCGCTGGCCTCAAAACTGAACTGCTGCACTCTCCCTCTGGCAACAGCTGTCACTGAACCCACTGAAGATGATGAAGCACAAGTTGAAGATCTGAATGATCCTCACACCAATCCCTGAAGCTCTGTGAAACTTCTGAGTGAAGTCTCCTCAAGAGAGTTGGGTTTTCGTTCAACACTCACAAATCAGCCAAGGGTTTCCATCCTGGGGCTACGGCTGAAGTAGACAAACACATCTCACACCTCTCATATATAAAATGAAATGATCCAAAGATATCCCTCAATGGCCTCCTCCCTTTCTTTAATAGATCTCTTGGAGCCTTCTAGAGCATTATTTTATTATTATTTTATTCATGGAGCACTTTTTCCTCTCATTAAAATATTCCTTTTTAATGTAGAAAAGAGTAAATCAGCTACCACGTCTCCTCCGGTCACTAAAACTCATGTCCAATTCTCCCATTATGGAGGTATCCTCGTTCCGGTTCCAATGAGCTATTACACTAAGGTGTTCTGTCATGTACTCCTCTCGGAATGCCACTGTGAGCGTAATTAGCTGAGTTAAGCCCATAAATAACTCAAATTTCCGAAAGTTGTCAGAATGCACTAGAACAAAAGCCAAACTGCTCGAATGATGGAATATATCAAGCGAATGCCACCTGACCACATATAAACTCCTCAAAACTCCTCCAAAAAGTCCCTGGGCCCACTGATGACACCAACCTGTGCCTGTGACTGGTTTGCTTCTAACTCTAGAAGTCCATCCTAGCCCTGTCATAGGTGACACCAAAAAAAGGAATATTACAGAAATATTTAAAAATTGGTTAATAATCTATTTGAGACACTTCTAGGCGGAATTTCCGGAAACGATTTCTGGGTTCTGGATATCTTATGTATTCTAGTCACTCGACCAAGTTTCATGGCTAGAACACATCCGATGCTACAAAAACTAATACTCCCTCTTAGCGAGGAATGTGTTCTAGTGCTGCACATCCTGCCACAACACCCTGTATCTGCATCATCTCCTATCATGCTGCTGATGTCTAGCTACTACTGCCCACCAACCACTGCACAACTCTGATATTTGTTGCATCTATGTTGTTGTTGACCCTGTTGTACTACTGCCAATACTGCATCTGCGTTGCAACTCTGTTGCTGCTGCTACTGCAACACCTGCAATTGAAAAACATCCAAAATTTTGAACCAACTGTGCTCAGTATGATGCATTTGTCACCCGAGTCTCTGTCTACTACTAACTATTGCACTATCACTGAAGACTCTGCGTTGCTACTGACTATGCACTATGCCAACTGCACTGCTACCAACTCTGCACTGCGCTCCCCAACGTCTCACTGCTACTAGTCGCTGCAACTGTCACTCTGGTATCTGACTGCATCTACTACCACTGATCCATCGTGCCACTGAAAACTGTGGGCCCAAGTAGCAAGGTATTGATCCATGAGGTGGACTCCTCAAGGATCCTGCCCATTTGTAGCTCTCTGGGGCTACAACTCCAAATCACCCTGTTAGTGTTAGTATTTGCATTCTGCCATCAGTGATCAAAATCCTCTTTTCATATCATTTTAGGAGTCCCACTTAGAAATCTTTATTCATTCCACTAGGTCATGCAAAAAATTAGTCACTGATGGTAGTCCTAGTCCAAAAACATCACTCTTCCTGAAATTTGATTACTTGCTGGCATAGTTTCATACTTCGTTGACTGTACACCATCCATAAAGTAATATCAATCATGTCATCCTGAAATTAAATTCTTCAAGGTCTCATTAGGTCTTTTAGGGTTTTCAAGGTTCAATAAAACTTCATCTCCACTGCATAAGACCAGCAAGTAAAGAGTGATCCAATAAAATTTTGAAGAAAATTCTTGTTTCAACATGTAATTTTGAGTTCAAATGTAATTTTTATATTTTCATTATGTAATTTTATGTCTTTCAAATGTAATAATTTCACCATCCCAAGCTGCCAACTCAGAGTTCCACATGCCAACAAAGCAAATATCAAAGTGCTAAGAGTTCCTAGTCCATCAAAATGATCAATTGTCAAAGGAAAGAAATCAATGTGAAAGGGTTTAATTGTGAAGTTTAAAGGTGAATTTGAACATAGCAAAGTGGGTTCCAAAAGCATAGAAATCACAATTCACCAAGTATAAAAGCCCTCAAGACATCAAATCCATCCTCCCCTACAACATTGAGCAACCATCTCCACAGCACGATTTTCAAGTCTAGAGAGCGAAATTGGGAGAAAAGTGGCAGCGCCGCGCTCCTAGATTAGCTGCGTTGCGCTCCTAGCAGAGGAGGCACTGCGCTCCTCCCACAGGCGCTGCGCACCTTCCCGACTTGCTCAATGAGCTCCAAAACAAAGTCCCATCGCTCAAAACCTTCAACATTGGTTGCCTTCGTCCTCCAACAAGTAACACCTAATTGCTATTTCCTAGCATTCCTCAAGTGAAATTTTCATGGTGTTTGAATGTTCTATACAAATTTGGTGTCTTCTTTGTTATAAACCCTAGTTCCATTCCTAATTTTCAGTTACACTTCCTAAGACTCTCAGTACCCTTCCCACATTACAATTAACCTTTCCCAACCCCTATTTCACCACATCCCTTTCCCCAAAGCCCTTTATTCCCTAAACCCTAAGACCTAGGTATGTCAATTTCCTAGGCTCCCAAATCCCCATACTTTTAATAAAATTCCTATTCCCAAATCCCACAACATTTCTACTCCCTGTCACCTCCCTCAATTCAATAATCCCTTCCCCCATCTCCCTAAGTTTTTCCATCCCATTCCCTACTCCCTAAACCTCCATTTCACTCCCAATTCATCTCCCTAGGGTTTCTAGCCAAGACACTATGGAAGAAGAAAACAAAGAATTCAGAGAGGAAGAAGAAAGGGAAGAGAGGAGGCCACACAAAGGAGGGATGTTAAATTCTGAAGATGTTCTATGCTTAGATGCAAATATACTTTAACCTTCTAGGGCACAATGAAGGTAAGATGCAGATAGAACATACCAATAGATCGATGGAAGACAAGCCACAAACAGAGATAAAGAATGGTGGCGTTACGACGATCAACATGATGCTTCAACCAACAAAGTCTTCATAAGGTCAGCCACCCACATATGTCACACAACCCCAAGACGTTTCATCAAGAATACTCCATCAAGACACAACACCAATAAGCCCTAAACGCAGAACCAAGAACGCTGCTCCATCACCATCCAAGAGAGAAGAAAATGCCTCGACAAAAATGTGTGTCAAATGAACTCCAAGTCTCTCCAATATATAGGTGTCTGTGGGGGTGTGTGACACATCTTTTATGCATGTGGGATAAAACAAGCCGACCTTGCACATGTGGAATAAATTCAAAATACATGTTCTTCTCATTCGATCAAGATGATCTTTAGATCGATCTTGCACATCTCAGAAAAGGAATCCAATAAAAATATTGGCATCGTCATCTGAGCATCACAACATAGATTTTGGACCTAGTTGCCCAAAATTAACACTCCCTCTCAACTAGGGAGAACTCCATCCACCAGTGCCATCCAAACATCGTGCGTCATCTCGCTGTAACTTGCTTTGCTGACTTCTTTATTTCAAAACAAACGTTGAGTCACAAAGACATCACTCACGGCTAACCCGAAGTTAGCTTAGAGGTCTTAATCCTCTATAGGATTCAAAGGAGTCACACACCAACATGAAGTTGGTTTAAATGACCCAAAGTCAGTTGGAGGTCTGAAACCTCTCTTGGACTCGAGAGGGTCATATACTAACCCAAAGTTAGTTTCACTGACCAAAGTCAGTTGGAGGTCTGAAACCTCTCTTAGACTCAAGAGAGTCATATACTAACCCGAAGTCAGTTGGATGTCCGAAACCTCTCTTGGCTTGATCCCAGATCAAGTGGTTGGACACATGGCATCCTAGACATAGAGAGTACGACAATCTCCGATGCGTCCATCGGTCTTGCTATGGTCTCTATTGACATTTCCCACCTCATTGGCCAAATGAGAGGTACTTTCCATGAGTTCGAAACTCCATGGGTAGGATGCATACGGGGCACAGATCAAAGAGAGGTAAACCAACTCAATATCATCACGGTGGGGCAGAAGCACACCAATAAGGTTTGGAAAGCCTAGCCCTGTGGTTGCTCATAGCTCCAAGAAGCTATCCCCAAAGCCCCCCTAGAGCTCCCAAATCTCATCGTCCAACAAGACCCTCCAAATAGGGTCGTCCCACGATTCCAAGATTCTCACGGAAGGTTTAGGAACATGACCTTCCCCAAGGGCTCTATGAGAATATCCGCGACCTGTTCATCACTTCCTATATGATCGAGCCTTACGGTGCCTCGCTGTACCATATCCCAGATAAGTGGTACTAGACATTAACTTGCTTGGATCGATCATGGAACACAAGATTCTCTGACAAATGAATATCCCTCTGGTTATCACAAAGGATAACGGTGGCATCTAGCACATGCTCGAACAACTCACTGAAGAGCTTTCACAACGAAGTGTCTTCACAACAGGCCATACATGCTATAATGTATTTAGCCTCAGCGATGCTCAAAGCTACCGACTTTTGCTTCCTGCTCGAAGCAAACCCAAGTGTGAAGCAACATTCAGATGTGCTCTTGTGATCCACCACACTGCCAACCCAATCGACATCGGTATATCCACGGAGTCTCAAACTCCTGGCAGTGTATCTCAGCCCATGGTCTATCGTGACCCAAAGATATCTCTAGAGTTTCTTCGCACCAACCTAGTGAATGTTATGATGATCAACCATGTGTTGACTCAAAGTGTTCACTGCACAATATATGTCCGGACGGATGTTCCCTAAGAACATCAAGGCCCCTATGAGTTGACGATACTCAGTAGGATTTGCTAGCATAGGCCCAACAACGCTTTCACTCAACTTCTTAAAGTTGAGCTCCATCGGTGTCGACACGGACTTACAGTCCATCATTCCAAATCTTTCCAGCAGCTTCGCAATACATTTTCCTTGAGAGAGGAAAATCTCGCCAGGTCTCTGCCAGACCTTCAGGCCTAGGAAGTAATGTATTAGTCCTAGGTCCTTCATCTCGAACTCGGAAGTGAGCTCCCTCTTCCACTGATGGATGAGAGGGTCAACACCTGTTAGGAAGAGATCGTCCACATAGAGAACCAGAATGAGAGGCTTTTCTCTATCAACCTTGAAGTAAAGGTTTGGATTAGCATTACTAGGAGTGAAGCCCAACTTCATCAAGTAGCTATCTATCCTCTTGTACCAAGCCCTGGGGGCTAGCTTCAACCCATAGAGGGATTTCTTCAACCTGCAAACATGGGTGTCTCGATCCTGGACTTCGAACCCCAGAGGTTGCTCTACATACACCTATTCCTTTATCGCACCATGCAGAAAGGCGGTCTTCACATCCATCTGATGAAGATTCCATCCTTGCATAGCAGCAAGGGTAATAATAGGTCACAGGTGCAATCATAATCAATGCCTTCCTAGAGAGAAGTCTCAGGCAACACATCTTTCCTTGTATTTTTCAGCACTCCGATCAGATCCATGCTTGATCTTATAGAGCTATATCGAGGTGACAACAACTTTGTCTTCCGGTCTCGAGACCATATCCCAGACATTATACTTCATAATAGACTCGTACTCTTTGAGTATAACATCCTTCCGGACTCTATGCTTAACGGTTTCTTCAAATGATCCAGGCTCATATTGTACTCATGGCAGCTAGATACCCTTGGTATTTATATGGCTTCTTGCTTTTCTAGAATGTCCCCCTTTGGAGCCATATGTCTCTGAGCCATGAGGGTCTTCTCTTCTTTCTTCCAGCAATGATATTAGCTCAGGAGCATATACGGTTGTAGTCTCCCTTTTAATGCCAACCCCTCTTGTGAGGGAAGACATCTATAAGAACATCCTCTCAAGGATTTCACAAGTAGTATATCAGATAAGTCAGAGTGTATCAGATGTCTTTGTGACACTTTAGGAATTAAGAAAAGTCCCCTAAGCTTTCCTTTGTTGCAACCTTGACAAATGATTATTTTGAATGCGGGCATCCCAGACACCAACTTGGAAGGGGCTTTGAAATCATGGGCCTGAATCTTATTCTCCCATTGTCAAGGCCATACAAGAATCATAGCCATATACTGCCATATATCTGTCATGCATCTTGACAGGTATCATATTTTGTTATTTTCATACATATCACTATCATATTCATCACTGCCTGACAGAACTGAAGATATCAAACTATATTATTTTTCATATGCCTCAAAGATATCACAGATCAAGATCATATATAAATTCTGCCATATGTCACTATCCATATCTTACTACACAACAAGAACAAATAAAGTGACTTACTTGCTGAAGATGCACTTCACTTACATCCCTTTGGACTCTTGTCCTTGATGTACTAGGCATGTCTTTTGCCTCCTCTACCTGCAGAGAGTGCTGTTGCTCCAATACCTCTACCTCAACTGCTCACAAGGTCCTCTGTTGCTTCAGATATACTTACACATATCAGCTGATCAATCTGCCTTCTATCAATGACAGTGCTCCTCCAATGTCATTGAACATAGGTCTATATCAGAGTGCCCTCTAACAGTGATTTTCCATATCATAAGCACTGTTCACAGGGTCTTCATATCTTTGCCTTCTAACAGTCTCCTTCTTGCTTTAAGATGAATAACTTGCTTACTAGACTTGCCAATACAAGGACATCTTCAGCATATGGTTTACAAGAATGCACTAACACTAGCATCTTCTACAACAAAACCATGCGTACTCTGTCTAACTTATTGCTCTGCTTGTTGCCAAGGCACTAACAACCACCATTGCTCCACATCGCATTGTAAAATACAACAAATCACACTCGAGCATGCAAATACATTCATCAATACCCAATCACACTCCTGTAAGTAGGTATATGACGAAATATTTTGATCGCAGAACACACGAACTGTGTAATTTACACGTTCATATTTTGCAGCAATTTAGATGCGCACTCATAGTCTATTTCGACAGTAGGTTCCAGTTGGTCAATATGTGTAGGGCCCAATAAAGTCTACATGTACTCATATCGATCCAACGTGTCACGTTTAATACAGGGAATTCGTAAATTTGTTCTTAATAGAACTAGGAACCTCTCACAAGTGAGGTGGCTGATCTCTATTGCTGGATTGTGGTAACGCGTCGAGTACACTGTACAACGTCCTCCACGCGAGCAACCTTGGTCTCTAAAAAATATCTGCTACAGGAATGGCGACTGTTACCAAGATTCCTTCGACCATACACAACTTGCGATTCGATCTTGGCACAGATGGCTTGGCTTGAAAAATAATTACTTGGTATGCTTTTGACAATCCCGATTTTCCTAAAAATAACCACTGGAATCACTAATCTCAAATTTGAAAAATGTGTATGCCTCCTTTCAGTCTCAAGGATCACTGATGCTCGTGGAAATTCAACTTCACAAACTCAGAAAATGGTAGGAAGGTCACAATTCAACCTTTAAATATCTCCCGGTGTAGTTCAACCTCTAGAGGAATCTCTAAATATTTCTCTACGCTACCATCTGAACTTGCTCCAATGGTTTGGCAAAGACACGTTGTCCTTGGTTCAAAGACACGCTATCCAAATTTGAGTTAATAGTTCAAGCTTCCAGCACAGCGTAATATTATGTTACTTAATATTTGTATAGAGACTAGAAATAACTTTTGTGCAAACAGTGACCTCTTCCTTCAAAAAAACAAATCGTGCCCAGCTTGGTTCACCTGGGATCACTGTGACATGGAAATAATTGTTTGGCACAAAAAACTCGTGCTCTGAACACAACCCACTTTAATTTCCAGAAATCATCATACTGAGGGTAGTGTTCATCCTTTTGGCTGCGGCTGGGCTTCTTCTAGCTGCGGCAATGCTTTTTTTTTCAGCTACAGCTAGGCTTTTCCACTTATAAACAACTGTTGTCTCTGACATCACTCGGCCTCCACTACAGGAATGCCCACACTATCCTTAGGCCTCCTTCACGCTGTCTTAAGTTTCTTCTTTCACGCTGACGGTTAGGGCACCAACCAGACCCAACAGACTTGAAGCTGAGGTCTCCTCACTCGGCCATCTTCCAGCAGCTTGGTCACTAGAAAACAATCCTTATCTTGCTGTCCTAGATTCTCAACTAGAATGGGCTTTGTCTTCTCCTAGCTCTAATACCATGTTAAATTTTGAAGATGTTCTAAGCTTAGATGAAAATATACTTTAACCTTCTAGGGCATAATGAAAGTAAGATGCAGATAGAACATACCAATAGATCGATGGAAGACAAGCCAAAACTAGAGATAAAAAATGGTGGCGTTACGGCGATCAGCAGGTTGCTTCAACCAGCAAAGTCTTCATAAGTTCAGCCACCCACATGTGTCACACAACCCCAAGACATTTCATCAAGAATACTCCATCAAGGGACAACAACAATAAGCCCTAAACACAGAACCAAGAATGCTGCTCCATCACCATCCAAGAGAGAAGAAAATGCCTCCACAAAAATGTGTGTCAAATGAACTCCAAGTCTCTCGAATATATAGGCATCTGTGGGGGTGTGTGACACATCTCTTATGCACGTGGGATAAAACAGACCAACCTTGCACATGTGGAATAAATTCAAAATACATGTTCTGCTCATCTGATCAAGATGATCTTTAGATCGATCTTTCACCTCTCCGAAAGAGGAATCCAATAAAAATATTGGCATCGTCATCTGAGCATCACAACATGGAGTTTGGACCTAGTTGCCCAAAATTAACAAGGGGGGAACCTCAGACTTGAACCTACAAACACCAAAGAACTCATGGCCTCTCCCATGACTGTGACATGTTTCAAGTATGTAGAATGCTTTGACTTTTGTGAAAGAATACAAGGGGTCCAACATCACCCTGTTTTGAGCAGGCTTTTCATCTCTAATCTTCATGACAACCAGGTAACCCTTGCTGGTGTCACTTTCAAAGTTTCCACAACCATCATAGCAGCTGCCGCTGGAATTCTAAATGTTGGTGAAAAGTGGTACAAGGCAAAAGACTTGGAGAATCATTACTATTAGCCATACATCAAGCCAAGGTACAAGAATGAAGGAAAAAGGGTCTTTCCTTTCTCTTACCTCCTGGATAGGTATGTCCCCATGATGAAAATCATCATGAAGTACTTTCTTGTGAAGGAAGGTTATCTAGACTCTATACCTACCATATCTGGTTATTAATGCACTTCACAAGGGTCAAAATGCACAACATACCTTATTATCTCTTCAGAAACATTGACAAAATAGCATAGATTATTCAAAAGAGAGATTATGACCACCAGATGAAAAGTCTTTTTCACCACTCTCATCAAGATCATTGTCCTACGTCACCTCGATCAATTGAACATCTCATGGGACACTTTCATAGCTAATGACATCTTTACTGCTCCACCAATTCAACATGCTCAAGCTGTTCCTCCACCATCTCATCCTTCCACATCCATTCCTCCATCTCAGCCCACAATACCTACTTCTACATCAGCTCAAACTACTTCACCCATTAAACCAACATCATCGCCGTTTCACACTCAGATTGGGTCATCTAGCAGAACTAAGATCAGCGAGCTTAAAAAGAACAAAGTGGCTTAGATAGAGACATTGGCAAAAACATATTAGAGAGGTCATAGGCAAGTGTTTGCTCCATAGATTGTGGAAGGGACCTTGCCTTCTTCATCGACACAACAGGTAGACAAAGGAAAGCAAAAGATGACAGAGGCAAATATTCAAGAAGAGATTAGGCATGAGGAGGGAAATCTTCATGAGACAGAAATGGAGTTTGACCTTGTTGACTTGAATCAACAAGATGATTCTGAGATCACTAGCATAGTCATCAAGGAAAAAAAGGCCAAGATTAGAGAGCTACAAACTAATCTTGATAGATCTAAATTTGTCATTACCTTTCTTGAGCAGGAGAACCAGCAGCTAAAGACCAAACACTTCATTGATGAAGTGAAATTCATCAAAGCTCAAAGAGAGGCAGAAAAAGCTAAAGTCTTGCTTGAAGAGACACTAGAAAAATATGGTGTGCTAAATGAACCAGAAGAACAAGTGCCAAGAACAAGGCCAAGGACTAGAGGTTTGAAAAGAGCCCTAGAACTAGAAAGGTAGAAAGAAAGAGAACTAGCAGAGGAGGTCACTCTTAATGAGCAATTTGCAGTTGTAATCAATGAGAATAAAGAAGGTTGGCTTCGGACAATAAATGATCACCTTGAGAAGCTGTTGAAAAGGGCCAAGAAAGACAATGATGTTCAGAGAAGGATGGCAAAGCACTATGCTAAGAGAAACAAAATTGCAAGGTCAAAACTTAAGAAAGCCAATGAAGAAATTGAAACCCTAACCATGTAAGAAGAGAAAAGAAGGCTTCATATCCTTGCTGAAGCCTCGCTCCATGCCTAACCCTCATCATTAGTCACCATTCAACAAATTTTGGCTAGTTTTGATACACTTTTGCAAATTTTTGAAGTTTTTGTGCATTCCTAGACAGTCATGTGACAATTGAACTGTCAGCGCTGCGCTTCTGTTTGAGGCATCTTTTGGTCAAAAGGAGACCACCATTGGGTTCAGAGAAGGGAAAACATGCAGGTCAACGACTTTGCTAGTCTTGTCAAACTAGCAGGTGAAAAAGTAAAAAAACACTCAGAAAACCACAGTTCCGCCTCCTTTTTCACCTTGGCACTATGCTCCTGAGCAGTCTTGGGAGAATCACTTTTTGGGAGGTCAAATCAAGTCATCTCTACAAACCAAGCACAGATTTGGAAAATAGACTGGATAAGGTTTCCAATGAGCTATCCTGGGCTCAGTTTGGACACCTGCAACCCATCCAAAATTCAGCTACAAGATGGAGGGCGCTCCTGACACTGTCACTGTGCACCTAACATTGTCGCTGCACACTTGACACTGGCGCTGCACTCCTGACCAATGTCTGATTTTTTTGAGCTTTCTCTGCAATTTTGATTTTCACCTTGAGAAATCATGTTTTTACTTATGTAATTAATGGAAGTAAATGTAATTATGGTGTTTTTACACTTACCTAGGGTAAATACATTAGGTGAAAAGTTTTGATGACATGTAATGAATCAGTTTGCAAAAAGTGGGGGATGAGCAGTTTGACCTCCCTACACTCTAGGTATTCAACTCAGTTTTTTGTGGAACTGCTCTTCCACTCATGGATTCGACCCCTGAGGATGGGAGGAGTTGTTTTGTGGTTTATATCATGTACTTTTTGACTCATTACACAGGTTGGATGTTGATGCATTGATCAAAGACTCTAGTGTTATCTATTTGGCAGGAAATTAATGAAAAGGTTGCAGCTATTTCTTTGGGATACCTGTGGTATGAGAATTTAGCATTATTCTTCTTATGTCTCATTATGTATGAATGCTTTGTTTCATGATCCATTTCAATTCTATGATATGCTGGTTTTTAAGTTGATAAACGAGATACATCTCTCATGCTCTGTTTTGGGAAAACCTTCATAGTTTGTCCATCTTCTTCAGTTTAGAAAGAATTCATGCTTAGCCTTGGTCTTTCTAGCTCCTCACCTATCTGATCCATCCCACTCAAGAAACCCTAAAGTGTTAGGTTTTCTACCTACCTTTCCCATTGAATCTCTCCAACCCTAATCCTATTTGCCTCGACCTAGCCTCTTTGACCTAATTCACCCATCCAGCAAACCAATCCAAGTCAAACCCTTGTATTTATACCTAGCCTAAAACCCTAATTCATGCAACCCTCTTGGCTGTGATTTGTGGAGAGAGCCCTCTCTGGCTTGGTAGGGCTAGCTACCAAGCTAAAAGATTGGTCTGTGGTTACCTCTGTTGGGATTTCTTCTTCAGCCTTTAGAGATCTGGCGGAGTGATAACATACTGGCACTGTTGCCAAGGAAGAAAAGATTTATTTTCCCTGGGTGTACGACGAGAAACATTGGAATTTGATCCTTTGGATGATAGGGTTAAGTTTCAGAAAGGCTGATTCGATAATTGCAGTGCCAGGATTGTAGAGCTGGCTTCGAGAAGATATACCAGAGCAAATCCCGATCCTGATCCAGTTGATCCAGTAGATGATCCATAGAAGATTTTCCGAAGGCATAGATATCAAACTACAAACATTCAGTCAAGACCAGTTCCATTGGTAAGATCTGCTTCTCTGTCTGCTGAACTACTTTTTCTTGAAGATATATCGTATGATTTGAAATTTGAATTGTCATTGTTTAAATCTAAGTCTGAAACCTCTTTATCTGACATAGTCTTCGATCCTTTAAGATTATCTGAGGTCAAGTCATTGTCTGAATTAGACCTTGGTGCTCTGAAAGATTGGTTCTTTGAAGAGATTAAACCCGAATCTGACCTTGACATCAAAGATTGGATCCAATTCTACCATCAAGTGAAAATTCCTGCCTCAACTCAACCTCAACCTCAACCTCAATTAATTGTAGTTTTTTCATCTGCACCTTCGACCTCATCATTTATACCTACTACTTCAGTACCTACAACTGCTATTCCACTACATATTCAACCAATCCCTCCTATTGTAAATCCAACACTTCACCCAGCAGGAATCATGGCAAGATTTTCCCCACTTATCTTACCTACCCAACTAAATGATTTACCTCAGGGTTATGGCCAAAGACTCCCCTTGTTTGATGAAAACTCTACCATATCTGCAAGACAACACATTGTTAAGGTCATTCAACATTGACTTCATAGACTTGGAGGAAGTTGATGCTGTCAATGCAGAAATGAGGATTATAGCCCAAAGCTTCTCTAGAGATGTCAAAATTTGGTTTAGGTCCTTGACTGCTAATTCCATTGCCACTCTAGACCAGCTCATTGATTTATTTATAGCCCGGTGGGAGGTAAAGAAAAATCATTTACAGTTGCTTGCTGAGTATGAGAACATTAAAAGAAATCTCAGTGAATCAATCCAAGATTTCAATACTCGTTTCAATAGAATTTATAATGCAATTCCTGTTGAGATCAAGCCTCCTCCAGGCTTAGCTCTCATACATTATCCAAATGCATTTGATCCTGACATGGCTTACCAACTAAGGGAAAGAATCTAGCTACACTGGAAGATATGCAAAAGAACGCGGTCAACGTTGAAGCAAATCTACTGATGAAGAGAGCTAGAGCTAGGAATGAGAGAAGAGTTACTATTAAAGATGAACCATCCACCTCATCTTCCGATGCTAAGATGGATACATTGATAAGAACTATTGAAAGGATGGTTGACAGGATGTCCATCACTGGGAGACAGTCTGAGGTCAGAAATCCTAACTACAGAAGCCAACAACAGGCTCAGTTAAGGATCAAGCGGAGAGAACAACGGGCTCCTGAGCAACCACCACAGCAACAGCAACAAATCAAGACACCCTTGCAGCAGAACTATGCTCAAGGAGAAGAAGAAGATGAAGACACAATTGTTGAGGAAAATCTCCTTTTCAAGGCTGATGATCTGCTTATGTTTTTGACCGAACATCAGGAGTATTTTGAAAAGAAGGATTAGCCTAAAGATGAAGATTTTATCCTTGTTGATGATCATGAATTGGAGATCGAATCAGATGATTATCAAGGGGGGTACTTGAATGCACTTAGTTCACAAAATAGGCAAATGTCATTGAGGAGCAGAGATGTCTTGGTTAATCCCATTAAAAAAAGAGCATCTCAGCAGAAAGATACTCAGACAAAGCAGCTTCTTCCGAGCAATCAAAGTAAGGGAAAAGACCCTGTAGTCACAAATCAGAACAAAGTAAAGCAACCATCCACAAGTTTAGCAAATAAGGAAAAGGACAGTCAAAAGAAAGAAGTTCCATCAAAGGACCATGCTGGACAACGAGACATCATCATTAAAGAGGTAGACAAAACCACTCTTTTTAGTCCAGAAACAAAAATTTCAAAGTTAAAAGTGTCCATTCCTTTAACCAAGCTTGTTAAGAATAACCAGTATAAGTCCCATGTTGCCAAGATGTTTAAAGTAGATCCTTTGTCCGACATGGTGAATGTCGAAGATGATCAGGCCAAACTCATTTTTGGTCCTACTATTGACGGTCAATTAGAAGATAGCGAGGTTCCTCCTTTTTACTTAAGTCTAAGAATCCACCAATGCATTTTACACAATTCCATGTTTGACTCTGGAGCCTCCCACAATATAATGCCAAAAGCCATTATGGAAAGGTTGGGCCTTGACATCACTCATCCCTAACATGACTTATACTCCTTCGATTCAGGTAGAGTCCATTGTATTGGCCTTATTAAAGATTTGGTAGTCTCCCTAGAGCAGATTTCGGCAAAGAATGTTCTAATGGATGTGGTGGTAGCTGACATACCGCCCTGGGGGGAAAAATTACGAGGCACATTGCAATTAGAATTTTCTTATGCAACTATCCCTGTTTTCGGGCAATTGAGAAAATTGTACCGTGAAACCAAGATGAAATATATGACCACAAGCAAAGAAAAGCCTAACAATCATCCGATAAATGTTGTACATACAGATTTAGAGTCATTCATTTTGTTTAATGATAGTGGCTTAAATTATGTAGATAGTCAACTAGTAGATGTAGAAGATGTTCCAGAGATTCATACTTGCATTAGAGAAGTTATAGCAAAGGAAAAAGAGAATCCGTCGAGCTCATCAGAACAACCATCAGATGAAGTAGTGAAAAATTCAGAGCAACCATTGGATAAAGTGGAAGAAAGTCCGGAAAAGCATGAAGAAACAATTCAGAAAATTGAGCCAAAACATAAATCAGAGTTTCAACACTTGGATGATGAAAATGGTCTATGGTCCATGGACTATGCTGGTGCCCTGGGGAAAGACGGGGCAGGCATTGGAATTTGGATCTGCAACCCTTTTCATTAGCAGAATAAGGTCCCTACAATGGTTAGATTGTGTTCTTACAAGTTAGCTTTTGATTGCACTAACAATGAAGCGGAGTATGAAGCACTAATTACTGGCCTAAAAATATTGAAGAAATTGGGAGCAAGAAGGATTGCTATATATGGTGATTCAAAACTTGTGATCAAGCAAGTTAAAGGTGAATATCAAGCTAACCATCCTCGAATGAGACAATGTAGAAATGTTGTACTAAATATTTTGAAAATGTTTCAGGAGTGTATACCTACAGTGGTGCCAAGGAATCAAAATTTCATGGAAGATTCATTGGCTAAAGCTGCAAGCAATTTTGAAATCCCCATCTTTTCAAATAGGAAGTTTGAGATTCATGTCAAACACCGGCCCACTGTTCCCGATAACTTGCGGTATTGGCAGGTTTTCTGGGATGATAAGCAGCTAAATAACTTTCTCCAAGGTGAAGAAGAATTTCAGAATTGTTCCATAGATCAAATTTGTGATAAAGATGACTAGAATATAGAAGCAACTCAGATGGATATACTACAGTTGAAAGACAACAATATTCCAAAAGGTCTCATACCTTTGGAAGAATTGTTCGACGAAGATGACATAGCAAGAAAGCCTACATTGGTGCCTATGGAAAAGGGTGTTGAAGATGTAAATATTGGGACAACAGACAAACCAAAGATGGTTAAACTATCCAAGTTCTTATCTCCTGAGGTAAAGGCTGAATGTGTTAAATTACTTTCTGAATTTTTTGATGTTTTCGCATGGGAATATGCAGATTTAAAGGTGTATGACGAGAACATCATTCAACACACTATTCCGATCAAGTCCGATCAAAAGCCCTTTCGACAAAAGTTGAGAAGGATAAATCCCAGATTGTTGCCATCAATTGAAAAAGAGGTAAATAGACTTTTCAAGTCTGGTATTATTGTCCCTATCAGATTCTCTGATCGGATTTCGAATTTGGTCCTAGTAAGAAAAAAGACTGGAGAAATCCGGCTCTGCATAGATTTCAGAAACTTGAACAAAGTGTCCCTTAAGGACAACTATCCACTTCCGAAGATGGACCATATACTTCAAAGAGTTGTCGGTTCTTCTCGGATGTCACTATTGGATGGTTATTCAGGATACAACCAAATTTTGGTCCACGAGGATGATCAGGACAAGAAAACATTTTCTAGACCTTGGGGTACATTCAAATATGCAAAAATGCCATTTGGTTTGAAAATTGCAGGGGCCACATTTCAGCGGGCCGCGGACATAGCATTCGCCAATGAAAAAGATGTTTTCTTGGTTGTTTATTTAGATGACTTGACAGTGTTTTCACATTCTGATGATGAACATTTGCACCATTTAAGAATTGTTTTCGAGAGATGTAGGATGTTCGTAATATCTCTCAACCCAAAGAAAAGCCTTTTTTCCATGGAGGAGGGAAAACTTCTCGGTCACATCATCTCCAAGGATGGGATCCAGATTGACCCTTCTCGTGTTCCAGCAATTCAACAGATCGATTTCCCTCGCAGCAAAAAGGAAATACAAGCATTCAATGTTTAGATGAATTTCTTAGGTAGATTCATTCCTAATTTGGCGGAGCATCTTAGAGAGTTGACAAATATGTTGAAGAAAAATAATGATGTGAAGTGGTCTGAAGATGCTCGGAAATCCTTCAACTCAGTAAAGTTTGCATTGACTATTGCCCCTGTTTTGATAAGTCCTGATTATACTGTTTATTCATAATATTCTCATTTTCTTCTGAGCACACTATGACAACAATCTTTATGCAGAAAAGGGATAAAACAGAGCTACCAATTTCAATTTTCAGCCGCAATATCAGAGATGCAGCCCTTCGCTACAACATCATAGAGAAACAGGCTCTGGCTTTGGCTAAAGCGCTGAAAGATTTCAAAGTTTACATATTACATTCACATATTCTTGCCTATGTGCGTAATGCAGCTGTAAAAGAAGTTTTCATGCAGATAGACCCAAAAGGTAGGAGAGGGAGATGGATAGAAACTTTACTAGAATATGACCTTGAGATCAAGCTCACCAAGCTGATCAAAGGTGAGGGCTTAGCCCAGCTAATTGCTGAGTCAAACCTTCATGCTCTAGACATCAACTTGATTTCATTCTTGTTCGAAAATGAAGAAGAAATGAATCTCATTTAGGTATCCGATATCTTTTTGTCATCTCCACGAAATTCTGATATTGTTTATGTTTTGCAACACCTAAACCCTTCTGTAGGCATGACTATAAGTCAAGGCAGATCTTTGAAACTCAAAGCTTCAAAGTATTGCATATTGGACAATGTACTTTACTGGAAGGATCCCGGAGGTGTGTTGCTGAACTGTTTGGTCGAAGAAGAATCTAAGGAAGTGATGAATGACTTCCACAAAGGAGATTGTGGGGGCCACCTATATTGGAAAACCACAACCAATAAAATATTGAGAGTGGGATATTATTGGCCGACACTTTTTGCAGATGTCTACAAAGCAGTAATGAGTTGCCACGAATGTCAAGTTTTTCAGGGTAAGAGAAAGCTTCTCCCATTACCTCTTCAACCTATTTCAATACATGCACCATTTCAGCAGTGGGGCCTAGATTTCATATGCGAGATTCACTCAACATCGTCCGCACAACGCAAGTGGATATTGACGGCCACATATTACTTTACAAAGTGGATCGAAGCGATCTCAACCAGGAAATCAACAAATTCTGTCATCATTTAGTTTTTAGAAACTAATATTTTGTCCCATTTTGGTTGTCCAACTAAGATTATCATAGATAATGCGACAAAATTCAAGTCTAAGAAGATAACTGAGTTTTGTGATAGATATAACATTAAGTTGGGACACTCTACAGCCTACTACCCGCAAGGTAATGGATTGGCGGAGTCCTCTAATAAATCCTTGATCAACTTCATTAAGAAAATGTTAGAGGCGAATAAAAAGAATTGGCATAAGAAGTTGATCAATGCATTGTGGGCAGACCGGGTGAGTAATAAGAATTCTATTGGCATGTCTCCTTTTCAAGTTGTGTATGGTGTTAATACTGTGTTTCCTTCATCATTAGCAGTCCTGATAATGCAATTGCTGCAAGAAGCATGGACTGAGGAAAATTACATACAACGCCTTATTAATCACATGATACACCTTCAGTAGATGAGAGATGAAGTATTTCAGAATACTTCAAAACTCCATGACAGGATAAAGAATATCTATGACCAGAAAACTAAGGAAGACAACTTCAAAGTTGGAGATGTAGTACTCCATTGGGATGCCAGAAATGAGGACAGGGGTAAGCATGAAAAATTTGAGAATTTATGGAAAGGGCCATATTAGATTTCTGCTTGTCGGGGACAAAATGCCTATTTGCTTGAAGAGATGAATGGACAAGAGTGTTTAGGAGGACCAGTCAATGGTAGGCTCCTTAAACACTATCTTTTCTGAAGTACATTTCTCGAGTAGTTTTCCATTTCATTGTAAATATCAGTGACATTTTTGCAAGTGTGAAGTAGAGGATCACTGGAGTTCAGAGCCCAAAGTGAAGGCCATGGAGCTTCATTGATTTTCTGCCATTTTCAAAAGTTCAGTTTTCAGTCAGGTAAGTCAGTATTGAGTAAATTTTCAGTCATTTGAGTTTGTTTTGAGTTAGTCTATTTCATCTGAGTTATCAGTTTTTAGTCATGTTATTAGTTTGAGTTTTGACCGTATTGGCCCTATGGATAAGGCATTGATCTGCACAATCTAGAGTTCTGTGGTTCTTGACACCTCTTTCAGAGCTATCATCCCCGATAAGGCCAATGTTAGCATCAATATTTGCATTCTGCCATCAGTGATCAAAATCCTCTTTTCATATCATTTTAGGAGTCCCACTCAGAAATTTTTATTCATTCCACTAGGCCATGCAAAAAATTAGTCACTGATGGCAGCCCTAGTCCAAAAACATCACTCTTCCTCATTTGATTACTTGCTGGCATAGTTTCATACCTTGCTAGCTGTACACCATCCATAAAGTAATATCAATCATGTCATCTTGAAATTCAATCCTTCAAGGTCTCATTAGGTCTTTTAGGATTTTCAAGGTTCAATAAAACTTCATCTCCATTGCATAAGACCAACAAGTAAAGAGTGATCCAATAAACATTTCTTCACGATGTGAAGATGATTTGTGAAGAAAATATCTTGTTTTAGCATGTAATTTTGAGTTCAAATGTAATTTTTATATTTTCATTATGTAATTTTATGTCTTTCAAATGTAATAATTTCACCATCCCAAGCTGCCAACTCAGAGTTCCACATGCCAACAAAGCCAATATCAAAGTTCTAAGAGTTCCTAGTCCATCAAAATGATCAATTGTCAAAGGAAATAAATCAATGTGAAAGGGTTTAATTGTGAAGTTTAAAGGTGAATTTGAACATAGCAATGTGGGTTCCAAAGGCATAGAAATCACAATTCACCAAGTATAAAAGCCCTCAAGACATCAAATCCATTCTCATTTGTCCCCTACAACATTGAGCAACCATCTCTACAGCACGATTTTCAAGTCTAGAGAGCGAAATTGGGAGAAAAGTGGTAGCACCGCGCTCTTGCACTGGCTTCGCTGCGCATAGCCTTCAAGCGCTGCGCTCCTGGCAGAGGAGGCACTGCGCTCCTCCCACAGGCACTGCGCACCTTCCCGACTTGCTCAATGAGCTCCAAAACAAAGTCCCATCACTCTAAACCTTCAAGATTGGTTGCCTTCGTCCTCCAGCAAGTAACACCTAATTGCTATCTCCTAGCTTTCCTCAGGTGAAATTTTCATGGTGTTTGAATGTTCTATACAAATTTGGTGTCTTCTTTGTTATAAACCCTAGTTCCATTCCTAATTTTCAATTACACTTCCTGAGACTTCCACTACCCTTCCCACATTACAATTAACCTTTCCCAACCCCTATTTCACTACATCCCTCTCCCCAAAGCCCTCTATCCCCTAAACCCTAAGACCTAGGTATGTCAATTTCCTAGGATCCCAAATCCCCATACCTGTAATAAAATTCCTATTCCCAAATCCCACAACATTTGTACTCCCTATCACCTCCCTCAATTCAATAATCCCTTCCCCCATCTCCCTAAATTTTTCCATCCCATTCCCCACTCCCTAAACCTACATTTCACTCCCAATTCATCTCCCTAGTGTTTCTACCCAAGACACTATGGAAGAAGAAAACAAAGAATTCAGTGAGGAAGAAGAAAGGGAAGAGAAGAGGCCCCACAAAGGAGGGAGGATCCTCAGACTTGAACCTACAAACACCAAAGAACTCATGGCCTCTCCCATCACTGTGACATGTTTCAAGTATGTAGGATGCTTTGAATTTTGTGAAAGAATACAAAGGGTCCAACATCACCTTGTTTTGAGCAGGCTTTTCATCTCTAATCTTCATGAAAACCAGGTAATCCTTGCTAGTGTCACTTTCACAGTATCCACAACCATCATAGCAGCTGCCACTGGAATTCTAAATGTTGGTGAAAAGTGGTACAAGGCAAAAGACTTGGAGAATCATTACTATGAGCCATACGTCAAGCCAAGGTACAAGAATGAAGGAAAAAGGGTCTTTCCTTTCTCTCACCTCCTAGATAGGTATGCCCCCATGATGAAAATCATCATGAAGTACTTGTCTTGTGAAGGAAGGTTCTCTAGACTCTACACCTACCATATCCGGTTATTAATGCACTTCACAAGGGTCAAAATGCTCAACATACCTTATTATCTCTTTAGGAACATTGACAAAATAGCATACATTATTCAAAAGAGAGATTATGACCACCAGATGAAAAGTCTTTTTCAACAAGATCATTGTCCTCCATCACCTCAATCAATCGAACATCTCATGGGACACTTTCATAGCTAATGACATATTTACTGCTCCACCAATTCAACATGCTCAAGCTGTGCCTCCACCATCTCATCCTTCCACATCCATTCCTCCATCTCAGCTCACAGTACCTAATTCTACATCACGTCAAACTACTTCACCCGTTTCACCACCATCATCACCATTTCACACTCAGATTGGGTCATGTAGTAGAACTAAGATCAGTGAGCTTAAAAAGACTGAAGTGGCCGAGATAGAGACATTGGCAAAAGCATATCAGAGAGGTCATAGGCAAGTGTTTGCTCCACAGATTGTGGAAGAGGCCTTGCCTTCTTCATCAGAAAAGCAGGTAGACAAAGGAAAGCAAAAGATGATAGAGGCAGGTATTCAGGAAGAGATTAGGCATGAGGAGGGAAATCTTTATGAGACAAAAATGGAGTTTGACCTTGTTGACTTGTATTAGCAAGATGATTTTGAGATCACTAGCACAGTCATCAAGGAAAAAAAACCCAAGATTAGAGAGCTACAAACTAATCTTGATAGATCTGAATTTGTCATTATCTTTCTTGAGCAGGAGAACCAGTAGCTAAAGACCAAACACTTCATTGATGAAGTGAAATTCATCAAAGTTCAAAGAGAGGCAGAAAAAGCTAAAGTCTTGCTTGAAGAGACGCTAGAAAAATATGGTGTGCTAAATGAACCAGAAGAACAAGTGCCAAGAAGAAGGCCAAGGACTAGAGGTTTGAAAAGAGCCCTAGAACTAGAAAGGAAAAAAGAAAGAGAACTAGCAGATGAGGTCACTCTTAATGAGCAATTTGCAGTTGTAATCAGTGAGAATAAAGAAGGTTGGCTTCAGACAATAAATGACCACCTTGAGAAGCTATTGAAAAGGGCCAAGAAAGACAATGATATTCAGAGAAGGATGGCAAAGCACTATGCCAAGAGAAACAAAATTGCAAGGTCAAAACTTAAGAAAGCCAACGCAAAAATTGAAACCCTAAACATGCAAGAAGAGAAAGAAGGCTTCATATCCTTGCTGAAGCCTCATTCCATGCCTAACTCTCATCATTATTCACCATTCAACAAATTTTGGCAAGTTTTGATACACTTTTGCAAATTTTTGAAGTTTTTGTGCATTCTTGAACAGTCATGTGACAATTGAACTGTCAGCGCTGCACTTCTGTTTGAGGCATATTTTGGTCAAAAGGAGACCACCATTGGATTCAGAGCAGGGAAAACATGCAGGTCAACCACTCTGCTAGTCTTGTTTGGTCAAACTGGCAGGTGAAAATAAAAAAACCATAGTTCTGCCTCCTTTTCCACCTTGGCGCTGCGCTCCTGAGCAGTCTTGGGAGAATCACTTTTTTGAAGGTCAAATCAAGTCATCTATGCAAACCAAGCACATATTTGGAAAGTAGACTGGATAAGCTTTCCAATGAGCTATCCTTAGCTCAGTTTGGACACTTGCAACCCATCCAAAACTCCGCTGCAAGATGGAGGGCGCTCCTGACACTGTCGCTGCGCACCTGACACTAGTGCTGCGCTCCTTACCAATGTCTGATTTTTCTGAGTTTTCTCTGCAATTTTGATTTTCACCTTCAGAAATCATGTTTTTACTTATGTAATTGATGGAAGTAAATGTAATTATGGTGTTTTTACACTTACCTAGGGTAAATACATTAGGTGAAAGTTTTGATGACATGTAATGAATCAGTTTGCAAAAAGTGGGGGATTTTTAGTTTGACCTCCCTACACTCTAGGTATTCAACTCAGTTTTTTATGGAATTGCTCCTCCACTCAGGGATTCGACCCCTGAGGATGGGAGGAGTTGTTTTGTGGTCTATATCATGTACTTTTTGACTCATTACACAGGTTGGATGTTGATGCATTGATCAAAGACTCTAGTGTAATCTATTTGGCAGGAAATTAATGAAAAGGTTGCAGCTATTCCTTTGGGATACCTGTGGTATGAGAATTTGGCATTATTCTTCTTATGTCTCATTATGTATAAATGCTTTGTTTCATGATCCATTTCATTTCTATGATATGCTAGTTTTTAAGTTGATAAACGTAATACATCTCTCATGGTTTGTTTTGGGAAAACCTTCATAGTTTGTCCGTCTTCTTTAGTTTAGAAATAATTCATGCTTAGCCTTGGTCTTTCTAGCTCCTCACCTATCTGATCCATCCCACTCAAGAAACCCTAAAGTGTTAGGATTTCTACCTACCTTGCCCCATTGAATCTCTCCAACTCTAATCCTATTTGCCCCGACCTAGCCTCTTTGACCTAATTCACCCATCTAGCAAAACAATCCAAATCAAACCCCTGTACTTATACATAGCCTAAAACTCTAATTCATGCAGCCCGCTTGGCTGTGATTTGTGGACAGAGCCCTCTTCGGCTTGGCAGGGCTAGCTACCAAGCTAAAAGATTGGTTTGTGGTTACCTCTGTTTGGATTTCTTCTTCAACCTTAGAGATATGGCGGAGTGATAACACACCCCACCTCACTCCTGGAGGTATATGGGTAATCATAATGAATCTTTCTACAACCTGGAGGATAGCCTGTCGATCTCGGCATGAGTTGTCGCCTGGTCCTACTTCTCCTCTTTGTCCTTCTTGCTGAGAGGACACTAGGTACTGTAGTGGCCAAATTCGCCACACCTGAATCACTTTATGTTTGATAGGTGCTTCTTCTTCTTCCTCTCCCCCTACCCCTGACTGGGACCTTAAGATGCGAGGGCCACATTCTCCTCCTCCTTTACCACCTTCGATCCGCTGTTGCTGCTGCCGCTAATGGAGCTCTTTAATAGAGCTTGACTCAATTCCTCCTGTTGCAAGTCGACCCACATCCTGACCCACTCTGGTCACTTGTCTCTGTCAAATATGCTTTGGACAAAGACTTTCCAGTCCTCTGAGACACTGTTGAATGCCAATCTCACAAGCTCCGTGGGTTGAGGCGCTGGTCCAACAATTGACAACTGATCTTGGACATCCTGAATCCTGGTAAGGTAGGGGTCTATGCGTTCCCCTTTCCGCATCCAGATGCATCTCAGATTCTCCTTTCTGTACATTTTTCGCTGCTCGGAAGTACCCTGGTATAACGTGGTGAGAGCATCCCACATCTGTTTGGCAGTGTATTTTCCAGCTATATGTGAGACTATATGATCCCGGACTCCATCCTGGATCAACCGCTTTGCTCATACCATCTCCTTCCTATATTCCTTTAGGTTATTTGCATCACGAGGAACTTCCATTACATCATCAGTGTAGTCTTTCAGGCCATATTCATGTTGAGATTTTTGGGTAGCATCGTGTGTGCTCTAGCTTCGAAACTTTGTGGAGGGGCTAAGACACACGAGGTCTCCAAGACCCAGAAAGCGTTTGGAGAAATTTCATCCTGTGCAATAGTTATTCAAATAATTAAATTTTGTAATAGGGAACCTAAGTCTAACTTAGGGAAATTAAAAAATTAAAATGAATTAAATTACACATGTGATGAAATGTTCTAAGTGATGTGGATCAAGCTTTCTTTTAATCTCAGTTGTTGATAAGAGATTAGATCATGACCATTGGTTTGCCAACAAGAAAAGTATAAGAGAAGGGCTTGGGGTCAGTTAGAGAACACACACACACGCACATTGCAGAACAGTAAAGCTAAGTTGAATTTCTAGGGCGGTGTTTGCTGAGGAATTCGAAGTGAGTTTGTAGTGCAGTGAGGGGCAGAGATCGGCAAGGGATGGTCTGATCCGAGGCCGAGAATACTGCAGAGAGAGGCAACATTGAACCAGGGCAGCACAGAGGCCAGTAAGAGGGACACAACCTAGGTAAGTTGACACAGAGGCCATGTAGAGAGCGCAGAGTTGTCTGGGTGACGTAGAGGCAACACATAGCCTTCCAGAGTGACGCAAGGGCCGCCTGCGTTGCACAAAGGCTGCGCTGGGCCAGAGGGCTGACGCAGAGGCTGGAGAAAACTGCGGTGAGGGTTTCCAATGGGCCAGAAAGGGCTCGAATTCGTAATTCCCCGCAGAGTGTTGGATTAGCCATATTTTCTCTCTCTGAGTGAAAGGTATAGCTGACGTGTGATTTCTCTGTAGGGAAAACCGTTTCTGGTGCCCAACTTGTTGTATTCAGATTCTGCATAATAATAAAACCCTCTAGAGCTACTGCACCGGTTTTCCTGCGTTGTGTTTTTCCGAGGACATTTGTTCGAAAAATCTGTGTGTAATTTTGTCACATGTGCGTTCTGTTCAGTAAATGATCTGTAAATGTGTAAACTGCAGTTTGTATTTTCTTTAACGTTTTTTCTGAATACTTCAGATTAATAACTTGTTAATTAATCAAACAAGTAGGCGAAGTAGATCAAGATACTGCAGTAGTGTTACTGTTTTGAAACTTTCACAATTCATCTAAAAGGAAGGACACCCTTGCCTTCCAGATGACATAGCTGGAGGCTCCATCCAACCTATCCTGATCACGAAGCCCTGCAGTGGCCATCTCAATGAACTGTCGAAAACTCCCTCTTTCCTTCTGCTTGGCTTTTGCTATGCTACTCACACTCCCTTCTGGAGTGAGAAGATCTACTCACAAGTATTGCCAATTTGCAAGGAAAAATCAAACTACTTGAGAGTAGAAGTTCCCTAAGGAAAAGTTTCCCTCAAATGTATGTGCTATTCTCCCTTAAGCCCCAACGCTAGTTTTGCACTAGCGAACTGCTGCAAAACCATCTACGTCTAGCCAGAAATCTACCCAATGAAATAACTGAGCTACTCCCTCTCCCTCTAGAATCACTCGATCTGAAAAGATCGAATTTTTCTGCCCCTTGGAAAAAATTGAACTTCCTCAAGCATTTCGGCCTCTTGGCAAAAGACTGCGCTACCCTTGGGAATTTCGACCTGTTGCTCTTATTGAATAACAAAATTCCTTCTTTCGCTTCTGAGCTCCCCAACTGGTGAATCAAGCTCTGATATCAAGTGAAAAATCTTACACTAGAATCCTATTGTAGCCGCTGGTATTATTTCTCCTCATTGTTAATTAGTTTGACAATTTATTTCTTCCAACAAATATCGAAAAAAAACACTACAACCTTCACAAATAAAATTATGCGGAAAAATAAAATGTTGGAAGCTGAGAAATGCTAGCACACATACATAAAATATAACACAATTATTTTTGGACAAAAGTCTCTGGAAAACCGGTGCAGTAGTGAGAGTTTTTATTATTATGCAACAGTGAAAATTTGAGTACAATCTGGATGCCCAAAACTCAAAATCGATAACAAGAAAAATCTGGGCAAAATTATTGAAGGGAATTTACCCTTCCTCCACAAACAATCTCGACACAACTTGCCTACAGAAAACTCGACCTCCTGAAGCCTGTGCATCACCCTCTGCGCTGCATTGCGCAACGACTAAGATGTCAAGCCTCTGACTTGTCTCTGATGAAGTCGTTCCGCCTTCTGCTACTGAGAAATTCGTCTCTCCGACCCTCTGGAACCTCTGCCCGGCCTCTGGATCTGAGAATGACTTTCTCTCCAGCATATCGAACTGCCCGCTCTAAAGCTACTACGTAGAGCTTTGCATTGCCTCACTGGGATAACTCGACCCTCTTGCTATTGCCTCTTCGGATCTGGAAAACTTCCTTTGGATCACTGTCCTTGCCCTCACTCACCTTCAATCTCTGGCTCTCTCTGACAACTAATTGCTGCTACTCAGGAAATCGATCTGCCAAAAAATTGAACCGCGCTAGTGTATTCTCTATTACCACATCAACCTCCTCTTATAATCTACTGTTGGGGCACCAACAACCAAGATTAAAAAAAATCGATGGCTAGGATCATCGCTGGATCGATCTGTGTGAGTTTCTAGACTATTCTCGCCTTATCTCAATTAACCATATTTCCTAAGTTTAGACTCAGGAAATATTTAGAAATCGGTTAATAATCTAATTGAGACACTTCTAGGTGGAATTTCCAGAAACGATTTCTGGGTTCTGGAGATCTCATATATTCTGGCTTCTCGACCAAGTTTTGTGGTTAGAACACATCCAACGCTACAAAAGCTAACAAGATATGCCTATGACCAATGTTAAGATGCTCAATGAAACTTAAGATGCCAAGTGCTTAAGATAAACAACCAAGATATCAAAGCCTCTTACAATTATGATCTTTAACTTAGAGCAATTATCCACTGATTTCTTAACACAATTAGATGTCAAACACAATGATGCCAATTAGATCTTAATGCTCAAATAACTTAGACCATCAATGAGATTAGAGGTTCAAGACTTAGAAGTTGAATGTGTTAGGTGCCAAGCTAACAAATTCTCAAGACAACCAGACGTTAGATTCCAAAATCGACAATAACACTTCAACACTTATTAGTTTCATGATAGTAGTAATGAAGTCACTTTAACATGAAAATTGCCAAACTTGTGAAGCAGAAAATTTCCCAATGTTTAGCCAATGTAAATTTATGATTTTCAGACCTCTGAAGATGTTATGTGTGACTGTTATGACAACAGTAAGAAAGTGATAACAGCAGTGAGGAAAACACCTTAGATCCAATAGATAACATGCCAATAGTGACTAGTAATGATCAGTGAAATGCCCAACAAATTGCTAACGTGAAATATGAGTTTTAAGCCACTTTAAGATGCAGTATTCAGTGCTAGATCAGCTCTGATATATCTTATAAAAACAGTAAACAAATCAATAGATCAACAAGCTAATGATGCTAAAACAAATGCCCAATATGCCAAAAAAATAGGAAAAATTTACCAAAACTGAAAAAATCAATTTTTTTAGCTCTCTTTAGGTGTGTGATTCAGAAATTGCAGATCTGATTCAGTGACTTATGCAGAAAATTCCAACAAATAAATATTTAGATCTAGGGTAGATCATAGATGCCCAAGTGGCCAAAATTTAGGAAAATTTTAATTTTGCAATTTTGAGCTATTTTGACAAATTTGCATGTGATTTTAGGGCTTAATTATCATTGTTATCACTGTTGAAATAAAACAGAGGCAAAATGAGGGTTTAAACTTTAAAGAGCAAACCATAGGCCCAAGCCTTTGTAGATGAATTTGCCCAAATTGTCAAAATTTTTTCCAATGTTCATGTACTTGAAAACACAATTTTTGAGCAACTTTCTCTTGCTAAACCACCAAGGAATCAGTCTTGAAAATTTAAGAGATGAAACTAGGGCAAACTAGGGCAAAATAGGCCAAGGAGGGCCAACGCTAGGCCTAAAAGGAGTAGTGTTGAGGGAAGAGGAAGGCAGATCAGGGGTAAATGAGGAGGGAGAAGGCCAAAAAGGGGCAACACTGGAGGGAGAAAGCCTCAAAATGCTGGACGCTGGGGTTTAGGATAGCTTAGGGCCTTAAGGGGCAGTCGTTTGGGGGAAAGAAAGGGGGCCGAGGCCTCCTAAACCCGTGGACAGCCCTAAAAAGGGCCTAAAACCCTGACGCAGGAGGGTTAAGGGTGGGCCAAGGCCCTTAAAGGCTACGACCTGCCTTCAAGAGGCCAAAAAAATTGACGGAAAGGGCCACTGGGCTAACACAGAGGCTGAGGAGGGGGATGCTGGACTTGAAGGGGCTAGCTCTAGGCCCGAGAGGCCTGAAAAATAAAACCCTTGCTTCAAAAATATATTTTCCTTCCAGATGTGAATTTAGCTGCAAATTCTCCAACAGTTAGCCTTGAAAAAAAATCTAGAGACTAGATCTTACCCTCAAGGGCCTAGATATAGCTCTACTTCAGCCTCTTCTTTTGATTTGACCTCCAAAAATGAAAATAAAATACCCAAACCCCAAATATATACAAAAAATATTAAAACCCCAAAACCCAAGTTAGCAAAATAATTTACAAATTATATTTACAAAATTATTTACAAAATCTACAAATCAGAAAATATTAAAACCCCAAAACCCAAGTTAGCAAAATAATTTACAAATTATATTTACAAAATTATTTACAAAATCTACAAATCAGAAAATATTAAAACCCCAAAACCCAAGTTAGCAAAATAATTTACAAATTATATTTAGAAAATTATTTACAAAATCTACAGATCAGAAAATATTAAAACCGCAAAACCCAAGTTAGAAAAATAATTTACAAATTATATTTAGAAAATT
The DNA here is from genome assembly GCA_034641835.2 of Pinus albicaulis. Classification (NCBI taxonomy): domain Eukaryota; kingdom Viridiplantae; phylum Streptophyta; class Pinopsida; order Pinales; family Pinaceae; genus Pinus; species Pinus albicaulis. The sequence goes on along the minus strand of CM076570.1, from coordinate 760,604,799 downwards.
ATTTACAAAATCTACAAATATACAAGGGTTTTTAAAATTAATTTTTTTTTGAGAAATAATTTTTTTATGGCAATTTTCTTTGATAAATGGCTAAAAACACTTTAGAAACACCATTGCACACTATAAACTTAGTGAAAATTCAATCCACCACACAAATATTTGGGATCTAATCAACAATTCTTCTTGCCCAAGTTGGTGAATTTGGAGACCAATGACTGAAGCACCTGGAAACACTATGTATTTGTCTCAAGACAATGTGTTAATCATATGGAGAATCAAATCACCTAAGATTAGCCCAAAACTATCAATAGCATGATTTTATCTCCATCTAATGAAAAACAAATCTTACCATTATTCAACATGTTGTCACCCAGATTGTACAGGCACCGTGACAACGCTTAGGACGGGGGTTGTCACTCTGATCTACGCCCACTTTATTGTAGTTGTCTCCCAACAACAGGGTATTGGGGGTAGTCCCCATGGAATGAGGTGAAGGAAAACATGTTGGGAACCAACTTTTTTGGGAGACACGGATGACTGGCCTTGCCAATTGGTTAAATTTGAGCAAGACTATTGATTAAGTTAGATTTTTTATTATGAGACCAGTGCCTTAATGGAGTCACAAATTCTTGCTTATAGTAAATTGAAACCAAATGACCGGATAGACACTCGCTGCTTGAAATGACTGATTAACTTATATGATATGCAAATCCTAAGACCTATGTGGGATGCAATGATCTTGGTAAAATTTAATTAGATCCCTAGTTTAAGTGTAACCTTTCCCCTAAATATTTTGAGAAACAATCCTCAAAGTAAGTTGTGAAATTGAAGCCAACGAGAAGTAGATAACGACTTGATTAACGATACCTTCCCCTGTATTCCACTCACCTAGTGCCTCCGGCGCTGCAGAGACTGTGGCTCTAACGACTGCAAGGTCACTTTATTAACTACTAGGAAGAGTTGAATCTCTCAAGTTAGTTTGAAAAGGGATGCCCTAAATCTCTATCAACCTAGCTGATGCTAGGAGGTAAATTTTAACGCAATCTAGAACTAGTATGCTTGTGCAAGAGATTATGGGTGAGATTATCTTGTGGTTAAGATTGTTTATGTCACTTAAGTACCTAATGTGAATTAGCTTATATCAAGAGTACTTAACAATATTGAGATACAGTCTTAAACAAGACAAGTGCAAAACCTCAAAAAATTCCCGCAAAATGTAAAATGCTAATTTTTCAACAATGTTCGATACCACTTAAGATAAATCATCACCACCCAAGATAGCCATTGAAAGACTTAGATGCCAAATGCCTTAAATGATTAGTTCAAATGTTAAAGACTTCAGTTATATACCAAATATACCAAATACAAAGATGTCAATTAAATTCAAAGTATTAGAACAGTTTATCACAAGATTAGATCTAGAGCTTGAATGTAGGAGTGGTTTAGGTGCCAAATCCTTAAAATTTTACAAACTTAGAGTAAGCCGCACAAATGTTAAATTTCAATAGTCAAATCAACAGAAGTACTTCAGAAAATTCAGTGCTTATTAGTGTTATGACAACAGTAGAAAAATCACTCATTTTCCCAAAACATGAATTACACAAATTTCCAATGATCAACAAAAGTAAATTTATGTGTCTAGCTTACGTTATGATGTTGTATTTAGTAATATTTCAGATCTGTTATAAGTTATTACAACAGTAAATTGACCCACAGATCAAACAGACTAGTAATGTCAGAACCAATACCCAATATACCCAAAAATAGTAAAATTTACCAAACTCGAAAAAAATCATTTTTTAGGGTTTTTAGAGGGCGTGATTCATAAAAATTCAGATATGGTACATTTACTGCAGCGGTAATTAATTGACAGATTAGCGAGCCAATGAAACCATAATCAGTGCCCAAATGTCCAAAAATAACAAAATTTCACTGAAACTGAATTTTTTAGTTTTTTGATCCAATTTAGGTGTATGCTTGAGAATTTTTCAGATCTGAATTTTTTTTCTATGCAGTAAATTCCAACAAGCTTAAAAGCTAGATCTAGGCTAGATCTAAAATGCCCAAGTGGCCAAAATTCATAAAAATGAAAATTTTGACCATGTAGTATGTGATTTTAGTGCTTGATCCTTACTAATTTAATTGATGTAATAAAACATAAATAAAACTAGGGTTTAGAGGTCAAACCCTACCCACAAGGCCTTGAATATCCCTTTGTCCAAATTTGTTGAAACTCTGGGATCAAGCTGCCACCTGAAAAATAGAATTTTTGAGCCTCAAACCCTGCAAAAACACGAAGTATTCAATCCCAAAACTTCAGATTAGGGTTTAGGGTAGATATTGGGTAGAAAATGGCAAAGAAAAGCCAACTCTAGGTTAAGGAGGGCTAGCGTTGGGGGAAAAAGGGCTTAGAAAGGAAGATCAGGGGTTGAGAAGGCAAGAGGATGCCCAAAAGGGCTAACACTGGGGCTCAAAGGTAGGATGCTGGAAGAGGAAGAGGTCAAAGGGCTAGACGACTATGGTTTAGGGTAGATCTAGGGCCTAAAAGGCCAAGGCTAGCCCAAGGGGCAACTGCTAAGGTCAAAGAAGGGGGCTGAGGCTCCCAAAGCCTACAACCAGGCCAAAAGAGGCCCTAAAATCCTAAAGCATAGGCTAGGAGAGGAGGTCGGGGCCTCTAGGCCTAACGACCAGCCTGAAAAGGCTGAAAAGGATGACGCAAGAGGGAGGAAGGCTGACGCAGGCCTTCGAGAGGCCGTATCCAGTCCCGTGGAGGCAAAAAACTAAAAACCCTTGTCTTAATTTTTTTTCCTTTTCGGATTTGGATTTTTTCATAAAATCTTTAGTGTATAGCCCTGCAAAATTTTCAAGTGGTTAGATCTTACCCTCAAGGGCCTAGATCTGGCTCTTCCGTCACTTGATCCCTTGATCCAACCTGCAAAAAATAAAATACAACACCCAAACCCCAAATATATACAAGAATAAATCTAAAAACCCCAACCCAAGTTGGAAAAATAATTTACAATTTAAATCACAAAATTATTTTACAAATTATACAGGGGTTTCAAATAGATTGTGAGAGATAAAAAAAATTATGATATTTTTTCCTTTGATGAATGACTAAAAAATGCTTTAGAAATTTTTACATTCACTATAGCCCTAGCGAAGATTTAATTCACCATATAAAAACTTAGGATCCAAGCAAAATGATCATTTCCCACAGTTTGTGAACTTGAAGACCAAGGACTGAAGTACCTGCAATCACTATGTATTATCTCAAGAAAATATAATCATATAAAACCAAACATAGGAAGCTCATAGTCAGTACACACCATAGATCAATGAACAAGAACACCTCGAGTTGCACCCGAAAGTATTTAATTATAGGAGAAAAAATACTTCCTAGCGGGACAATAGTTTACAAAAATGCTTCAGCAACAAATTCTAGCTAGAGATCAAGATGACTAGAGACTCAACTGACTCTCTAATTTATAGATAAACCGTCCCAGTGGAAAAATAATGATTAATTTTTTTTATCCTTGTCAAAATAATCTTGGTCGTTGATAAACACTTAAATATCTTTTAATCTTGGCCCTTGATTTTTTATTTCTGAAGAATTTTCCAATTTACAATTTAATTTCATTTTAATTAGCTCAAAATTAATGATTTTGAGCTAATTTACTCAAAAATTTGATTTTGACTTAACCACCAAGGTCAAAGGGTCCAATTTTTCTTGAAAAATACAATATTCCCTTGGTGGAGGACATTTAAAAAATGATTTCTTTAAGACCCATGATTTTTTCAACTTGGAGAATTAATTTTCCTAAGACAACTTAACTTGACTCTAATTAATTAATTTTATGGCTTAAGATTTAATTTAATTTTGCCAGAAAAATTAATTAATTTACACATGAGGGGATTTAATTATTTTTCCACCTTCTAATACATAAGATTTTACATTTTCAACCCTGAAAGGGGGAATACACATTTGGATAGACCCGCAATAAACATAACCCATCTGCGACACAATATGATCTTGTAGATCAAGTGATTTGTAATAAAATAGTTAAGCCAACTAGCTTAAATTATTCCCAAACCACCTTTACATCAGACTCGCTAAAAACACTAGGACTTACCTAAGACTTTGAAAATAAATTTCACCCTAGCTTTGGGGGTATAAGCTGGAGGGAAAAAAACTCTTCTAATTAGCCGTGTTTAGAAACACAGATAATCAGTGAGGTTAAAAAACCTCCTAGGATGAAATTCGTCGCCAAAATCATTGTGTTACCTTGGTTGTTACATATACTCAAGGTCTTACTAGGATTATTTACATCATATAACTTGCAGAATGGGGTGACCATGACACATGGACTGTTGATAAGTGATCCGATCCTGTTGAAAATTTTTGGTACTTTTACTTCCTTGGAACTTTGGCATTTTGAGTGCAACACAACACAACATAGGAAATCCCGTAGTCAATACATACCACAAATCAATGAACATCAAACACCTTGAATTGCACCCCACAATTTTTATTATGATAGAAAAAATAGTTCCCAGTGGGAGAATAATTTACATGAAAGCTTCAGAAGCAATTTTCTAACCAGAAATCAGATTGCTAGACTCAAATGACTCTAATTTATAGATAAATCCTCCAAGTGGACAAATAAATAGTTGTTTATTTGGTCTTTGTCAAAATAATCTCAGCGGTCGAAAAATACTTGATTATCTTTTAAGCTTAGTCGTTGAATTTTTTATTTTTAAGGAATTTTCGAATTTATCTTTTAATTCCATTTTTATTAGTTCAAAATTGATTATTTTGAGCTAATTTCCTCAAAATATTAACTTTGATTTGACCACCAGGTCCAAGGGTCCAAATTTTCTTGAAATATACAATATTTTCTTGATAGAAGGCCTTCAATTTTTTTTTTCTTTTAATACCCACGAATTTTTCCACTTGGAGAATTAATTTTCCTAAGATCATTTAATTTTACTCTAATTAATTAATTTATGGCTTAGGATTTAATTTTATTTTACCAGAAAAATTAATTAATTGACACATGCATGGATTTAATGATTTTTTCACCCTCTAATATTTTAACCATGGTGTCTAAGTATAGGGACCATGCATTAAAATATTTTTTACATAAGATCTACAATATCAACACTCAAAGGGGGGAATACTCATTCGACTTAGACCCTCAAAATACATACCGAATTTGCGACACAATATGATCTAGTAGACCAAGTGATTTGTAATAAAATAATTTAGTCAACTAGCTTAAATTATTCCCAACTCACTTTTACATAAGACTCGACTAGAACAGTAGGACTCACCTAAGACATTGCTGAAGAATTCCACCCTAGCTTTGGGGTGAGGTTGGAGGGACAAAATCTGCCGACCATCTGTGTTTAGAAACACAAATGAGTAAGTGAGACGAAAAATCTCCCAGGATGAAACTTTCCGCCAAAATAATAGGCTTACCTAGTTTGTTACATACATTTCAAGGTCTTACTAGCATCATTTACATTACATAACTTGCAGAATGGGTTTACAATGACACATAGATTGCTGATAGATGATTTGATATTGTTGAAAAAATTTGGCACTTCCGCTTCCTTGGAACTTTGACAAATACTGTGCAACATCTAGCTCCATATGGGGACACATTGGTTCCATGAAGTAACGTGAGAACCCCTTAATCTTGCATCCAAGAAAACATTAGTCCATCAAATAGATATCCATTCAAAATAAAAATCATCATGTATACATAGAAAATATTGTTGGAATAGAAAAATCTACTCTAATAAACTGAAATATAAAAGACATAACATAAATGCGAGAAGTAAAAATATCTAATGACATGAAATAAAAGGGAGTAGGGTTAGAGATACTATACAAAACGATGCCCTATTGCATTAAATATCATCGATGAGGCACAATCTCAGGCATCTGTCCGTTGACTAGTAGATCAATGAGTTGCTTTTCAAATGTCCCGTGTTGAAATTTGACCCTCTTAGGTTGGTGTGACTGCTCATCACTGTACTAAATATCTCTGTCAATCTGAAATCTTCTTTTTATGCTTGGCAGAGGGGTGGGTGGTGGAATGAATAATAGTGACATATTGGTTGAAGAAACTCTGATTCAAAATGAGAAGGATGCTCTTGTGGCACAACCTATTCACCATTTTCTAATCTCTTTGGGACTTCCACATGATATCTTCTGTCCACTTCTCTGTACAACCTGACCATGCCACCAACTGCTGCCGAGATAGTGGCGTAAGATAGAACCATTTGAATAGAACCACCCAAGTCGGCTGCAAAAGTTTTAGAAAGAAGCATTCCCCAGACATCTGGCTCATCAATCACTGCGATCTCCATGGTGATGATCCTATATGAGTAATCAGCTAAGGTGACCTGTAGATCTTTAATTACACCAAGGACTTCAACTTTTCTGGAATCCATCAAGCAAATGTTATGATAATGTAATATTCCTAATTTGCGACAGCAAATTGGAATATTCTATTTTGTTTATTTTGCCACCTATAGTTTGTAAGTAAATAAAAAGTGAGTAAAGAGGGTCTAAACTCACTTAAATAAAATAAGACATCCACCTAGTAGCACAACGTTGTGACTTAAGTGGGAGTCAAGGGGGGACCCAACACCACGTGGAGGAGGGGGCCTATGTACACTCTTGAAGTTTCTCCAAGCTTCTGTGGAGATAAGGATGAGGATGTGGAGGAGAGAGAGAGGCTACATTGGGTTTTGGAGGGAAACCAACACTATAAAAGATGAAGGAGCCTCTTCATTTCATTCATGCTTGGATTCTTGGATTATTGATTATTGAGTGAGACATCTGTCTTTCTTTGGCACGCTGGCTGTTTAGCCTGTCTGCAACACTGTTTAGTGCGATTGAGTGTTTCCAGTCGGAGATCTCGCCCTTAGCCCCGGGGGACTTCGAGTGCCTGCGCAGGCAAGGTCTTTTCTACAGTTTTCAGCGGAGGATTTGGTTGTTGATTTGCGGAGGAGCTGGGCTTCTTTTGGGTGACTGCGTAGTCCCTAGGAGAGAGGACGCAGTTCTTGGAGGAGGTATTCTATTGTGGGGTTTTTCCGTAGGAGATTCAATGAGATTCGGTGTGGAGGTTCAGTCTTCATCAGTGGGAGACTTTCCGGGGAGTTTGTGGCCCGATTTCAGCATATATCATTTGGCATCTGCGCTGGACCTGGAGGGACAACGTTTTTCTAGGAGGAGGGTTTCTGGGGTGATTTTCGGAGGTGGTCCAATTTGTATATGGTTTCTGGGTTTTGTCCAGGGTGGTGAGTTCAGGTGGTCTGCCGATTTTCAGCTCATTCCGGCAAGGATCACTTAGCTTGGGTCATTCCACAGCTGTTAGCCACGTGCTTTCTTCCACAATGATGCGTCAGAGGGCAAATTTACTTCGTTTTTCCGAGGTGGTTCTTCACTTGCTTTGAGCAAGGATAGGTGCATTTATTCCGATTATCCATTGTATCTCATTATATTCTCGCATTAATAAAATGGCTTAGCATTTTCCGTATTTTTATGTGTGTTTGTTTTATGTTCTATTTCCGCATTTTCTATATTGTCGTATGCTTGTATTGCTGTCTATTTTCCCTTTTGGGATATTACAGTGGTATCAGAGCATAGTTCTGGCTCAGCCTGTGGAGCTGGCTATCTATGGAAAATATGAGGATCACAATGCCTACATTCTTACCTGAAGTACCGAGGCAACATGGTTGTATAGCTCTTGAAGATTATTTCAGAGAATGGAAGTCCATGGGGGAAGACTTAAAAGCAATTTTGCCCTTCAAAGATTATTGTCAACTCAGAGAGGATGGAGTTTCTAGCATACAGAGTTCGGATTTGCAGCGTACTACTGGGAGATCACCTCTTCCCACGCATGAGGGATCCACTAGTCCCTATGAGTCTAAGCTCAAGAGGACCGGAACGGTGAAAAATGATAGTTATTTCTTTTTCAGATCCAAAAAAGATGCATCCACTGTTGAGGAGGTCAAGAAGAATGAAGAAAAAGAAGAGGAAGTACCATGCGCTTCCAATTCTAATCTAGAAGAAGAGATCACATCACCTCTTGAGGAGGCTTGTGGAAAAACTGTCACACTTGTGGAGGAGCAGCCACCTGCATCGACAGTTGGGGCAGCCAACACTTTTGAGGATGGGACTCTTGTAGATCAAGGGTCAAATCTCATTGCTACTATAGAGCAGCCTGGTTGCACTGCGCTGTGCAACATGGAAACACTCAAGGAGGAATCGAACCATCATTCTCATGAGCCATTGTTGGATTGTACATTACATTGGAGGTTGGGGTTTGAAGCCTTGAAGATGGATGGTAGACATCTTGGAGTAAGAAATCCTTTCTCCCTTCAAGATGACACTTTCTCAATAAGCTCCCCTCAACTCAAAGAGAAACTTCTACTTTCAGATCCAAGACCTCATTGGTTTTGGAAGACTATGGATGAGAGGGAGGTCTCAAGGAGAGATCTCATTGGATATGCACTTCACACCATGAAATGCAATGCTTTCATTCCCTTCTCACAAGAGCGGATAGAAGATGGAGGACATCTTAGGATGGATATCATCTCTCATGCTTGTGTTGGACATCCCTTGAGCCATACACATCACGATGGGAGGTTTTTTCCTACCACCTATTTGATTCTTGATAGGGTCTCATTGATCCTTGAGAAGTTTATATTTCAAGATCCCATGAAGTGCAAAATCAGCAATTTGATTTGGGAGGATGGTAGCCCTCATGGGAGGAGTACCAGGATGAGGAGAAGAAGGAGGCATCCACAAGTGATTGAGTGGATGGGGATGATAAGCAAGGAGCTAGGAGGCTACTTGCAGATCTGTGATACCAGGCAGCAGGAGGCTTGGCTGCGTTGGTTACTCTTGAGGGAGTTTGGCCATCACTTGTACTTGCAGATCTATGATACCGGGCAGCAGGAGGCTTGGCTGCGCTGGTTACTCTTGAAAGAGTTTGGCCACCACTTGGAAAACACTCTTCCTAAGAGTCGGAGGATGAAGGAAAGATGGCGGGATACTTGCATCATTGAGCAGCATAGAGTATGGATGCATGGTGTTGATATGATACTCATATCATTCATTGTGTCTTCATCACATGATTGGTATGATGGAAGTATGGGGAGGCAGCAAAATGTCTTGTTGCTTTGCTTGGGAGAGCAAGGGAAGATTTGCTCTCACACTTTGTATGATGTTGCAGGAGGAGGAGATGGCATTATCTCCTTGATCTTTGATGATGATTGGGAAGCACTTCCATCTTGGGGGGTATTCCATATTTGCTGCAGCATTATTAGAGGAGTCTTTGACAAGGAGCATGTCAAAGAACAGAGCTTTGTATTGACAGGAGCTTACTTGCATGAGCTCACAGCATTGTCACCTTGGAGCAGAGGTTTATGGATGAAGTGTGCCCAGTAGAGATATGGTGGATCTATAACCCATAGGTCCCAGGATCACTTCATATTTGTTGTACTTGATGAACAAAGAGGAGGTAATGATGATAGAGATATCTATGGCATGTTTTTCTTGACTTGGGGTTCCAAGCATCTTCTTGCAACAGATGGTTCAGTCTTTTTCATAGCATGCCAACACATTATGCAGAACTCATTCATGGATCCATGTACCATCTTACTTCCAGCATATGGTGAGGGATTTGTTTATACATTCATTGATTTGCACACTCTTGCCATTCCTATGCAGTGCATTGCTTCACAAGGGGGCAAGCTTGTCATATTGCTCCATGAGTTTTATTGGGCCAATCTACATGATGGAGGCAACCATCCCTTTTGTGGCTTTGGGAAAATGTTTTATCACCTCATGTATGTTCATTTGCAGCACTATATCATGTATTATATGAAGACATGCATGTTTAACATAAACATTTTGCCTTGTACTCTTATCAAGCAGCAACTTGTAAAACTGCGCTGTACTTGTTGGGGAAGCTGTTGGCACCTCTTTTCATCACATGTAACCTTCAGCATTTCCTTCATTTTGCTGCTGATCATGTCTCCATTTGTTGATATAGATCAGATTTGTATAGGAGGCTTGATTATGAGGGAGACACATGAGTTGGATGTGTCTTTGAGTGGGAAGAATTCTCACATTCTCTGCACTACATGTTCTAATGGGAGCATGGGAGGAGGCATGGCCACCACTACTACATATGTGTTCTCTTTTGAGGTGGGCCATGAGATTGATATTCATCCATTGTACGGCCATGGGCAAGTGTTTGGTCTTATGTTGTTGTCATATTCAGCCATTTACTATCCATTAGTAGATGTGATGAATCTTGTACATTGCTTGCCATGTAATTTTCTGAAGTTGCAGTGGATGAGACTACATTGTATCTTTGTGAGAGATTGTTTGCATTATGTATCCTCATGTAACACCTTCAACAAACATCTCATTAGGATGATCCATGATGCACATGTCCTATTCTTCATGGATGAATTGTTTTGGGCCAGCCTGTTCTTCATTGTTGGAGGAACCTTCTTTGGAGGATTTTTCTTCACTTTGCCATTGGAGGGCAATGATTTTGCAGCCCAAGATCAGCATACACTCTACACTTGTCATGAGTGGAGAGAAGGACAGCATGGGGTAAGCTATGATGCTTGCCAAGATCAGATTTTCAGCCCACCTTCATTACCGGAGCTTGAGGTGGAAGGAGATTTTCAGGAGTTATCTTGTCGAGAGGTGGCTCATTTTGTTTGGATGATTGCTTGGGGATGGAGGATCCACATGAGAGAGATGTTCCTCACTTCATGCCTTGAGTGGAGAGAGGTGATGAGCTGGTACACAGTCGATGGGACAGCTTACACCATGACAGATATAGCACAGCCGGAGACATGGTCTTCATCAATCATAGCTAGAGGCAGTGCACAGTCCGAGCCATGGGACTTGGGCTATTATTGGCCATGGTGGCAATGGGATCCGGGAGGATTGTTAGTTGGCTGGTACCATGAGAGATCAGTTTGGGATCCCGGCATTGAGAGATCCATTCATATCAGGATGATGCAGAGTACAGGGGAGATTCAGTGGCGCATCCGGGACCCAGGCATATTTTGCAGCATCGATGGAGAGCATCCGCTAGGAGGAGACTTGCTCAGGCAGTTGCTTGAGGGCAAGCAACATTTTGCCAGGGGGGATTGTAATATTCCTAATTTGCGACAGCAAATTGGAATATTCTATTTTATTTATTTTGCCACCTATAGTTTGTAAGTAAATAAAAAGTGAGTAAAGAGGGTTAAACTCACTTAAATGAAATAAGACATCCACCTAGTAGCACAACGTTGTGACTTAAGTGGGAGTCAAGGGGGAGTTTGTGTCCGATTTCAAAGATATATCATTTGGCATTTGCGCCGGACCCAATGGGACAACGTTTTCTCTAGGAGGAGGGTTTCGGGGATTTTCGGGAGGTGGTCCAATTTGTAGCAGCAAGAGCTTCAAGCCGGAGTCCGTGGTAAGGAGTCTGTATCCTGCCGATTTTCAGCCTGTCTCGCAGGATCACCCCCTAGCTTCGCTCATCTCGCATCAGCAGCTTACTAGCTTTCTTCCTGCCAGCTCGGGATGCTTTGTAGTGCCCATTTCCTGTTTTTCCGAGAGGGTTCTTCACTTGCCTTGAGCAAGGATAGGTGCATTTATTCTGATTATCCATTGTATCTCATTATATTCTCAGATTAATAAAATGGCTTAGCATTTCCGGCATTTTTATGTGTATTTGCTTTATGTTCTATTTCCGGCATTTTCTATATTGTCGTATGCTTGTATTGCTGTCTATTTTCCCTTTTGGGATATTATAGATAAGGTCTAGAAATTCTTAAGTTTAAATGTTCCATAAATTTCTTAGTCATAACATTCGTAGATGCACCAGAGTTAAGCATGCAATTATGAAGCAAACGATCATTTATATCCAATGTCAAGAATAGAGGCTGGTGGTCTTCATTAGTCATGTAGCAGTTTAAGTCCTTTAATACAATTTCCTCATCTCTAGGCCGAGTTTCAGATCTTTCTTATTGAACAATGCCTAAGGCTTTAAAGAATGAGGCCCTTTGTGACGGAATCTTTAGCAATTCTAAGACCGGAACTGACATATTGATTTTATTGATCCATGTTGCCCAATCTACCTTTAGTCCATACTTGTTTCAACAACAACCTATCTATTCTGACTTTGATCTTTACTTCTCCTCGTGTAACCTTTATTCTTTGCAAGCTCAAGAATCTTCTCTTGAGATGGCTTTTTACCATATGCTTGAGTAATGGGGTCCTTTCTTCATTGAAAGTGTTGATGGAAAAAGATGAAGATATCATATCGGCCCATCAACTTTCCTTGGTGTTATCCTAATTTGCGTTATGCTCTTGTTGGTTTCTACTTTCCTCCAAGATTCTTCTAGAGAAGGCACATGTACTTTCTTCGTGAAAACTCTCACAAGTTCTGTAAAAAGAAACATGCTCATCAATCATATTGGCAGACTCAAGTGGTGTAGGGGGCCTTTGATCACTCGGGGGATTCCTTCTTGGCCATGGATTGTTGTTGTTACACCTATTATTGTTGTTTCGAGGCGGTAAACTTTGCAATTGGAACCTTTCCATCCGTTTCAATTTGTTTTGCGTCTCGCTTATCTGTTTGGCATGTTCAACTTTCGTTTCTTTCATTAATCTGGTCAATTCTTTAACTATATCAAAATCTTCTTTCTTAACTTCCTTCCCCATAGATTTAACTTGGACTCTTTTAAAACTAGGGATTTCTGACTTCCTTGAGGTTTTTTTATCTTTTTCCAATTCCTCAGTCGTGCTTTGGGCAACAACTAGAGTATTGGGGTGAGCACGTATAATCTCATACTGAGTCTCTACCGGGTAAGCCTCAAGATATTGTTCTATAATTGTTTTGTCAGAAGGCTTGTAGTCTTGAGTCATATCTCTTAATAGTTTATTAAATCGATGGTTAAATTCTTCAATTGTTTCGTTTTCTCTTTTCTTGATAGTGTTAAGTTCTTTAACCAAATACTTTCCTTCTCTTTTATCTCCGTATTTATCTTTGAATGCATCAAGAAGGGTCTCAAAGAGTCAAAGGCATTGTCAACTTTGTCAAGAAACCAATCGAGAGCATCTTCTTCTAGAGAAAAAACAAATAATTTCATCCGAACATCCTCATGATTGTAAGCAGTAGCATGGGAAAATTTGTGGATGAAACTGTTGAATTTCTTTATATGTGCTTTGACATTTATAGCATCACTCCCTAGAAAAGCGGCAACTTGCTCATAGTGGATTCATATGGTAAATCATGTGGATACCCTTGAATGTTGGTGACGTTGCACATGTAGAAGTCACCCTGGTGTCTTGATTTGTAGGATGGTTGATGAAAAGCAAATGGAGATCAAGGAGAGCTTCCTGTCCGAGAAAATTTAAATGATCTCTAGAATGTAACTTGTTTAACCGGGCTCTTAGAATCTTCTCAAGATTAGGAGCGAGGTTATCCAGACTACCAAGATTCCTTCTAGAGTACGTTCTTGTGAATGGATGAATAAGTGGAGTGTTGAGAATTTAGAGGGCTGGTGATTAATTCAAATTTTCTTCTTGATAATTACTTGTAAGCTTGCTTGAGTTACTTATGTCTTCTCTTCTTTAGCTTATTTAGTCTTTCATCAAGTCAATTATCAAAATACACGAGACACAAAATTAGGCTCCTAGAGCCAGGGAAAACCCTCTCCCTCTTGGAGAGGAAAACCCGTGAGGAATTCTTCTTATGGATCGTCAAATGACAAGTAACATGACCAAGACTCTGACCCTTGACCTATGAATGCCTCCAAGGTCTTGTCACTGCTTCTTTGGTTACCTTTAATGCTGATCCTTCTTTTTTGCGCTAACTTGCACTGAGTTTATCTTCAAACACTTCTTCTCACTGATTCAGATATTAGATACTAGATCATTCGAGATCTTATTCTTCACTTGGTATATCCTTGAATCTTCTTTACTTGAGGAGTAGTACTTTCATTATAGGAAGGTAAATCACAGATTTACCTTCCTTAATTTGCAATTCAAAATTCATTATAACCCTTACGCATCTATCTTAGTCCTGTTGACTTCACATTATATCACATAATGTACTGCTTCTTTATACTAGTTACAGTTTGACTGCAATTTACCCAAACTTGACTGCAACTTTCTTCTTATCAATCCACATCCTTTTTCTGTTCTTGAGCCCACACCTGTATTCATATTTACTTTTGTATTATACCCGCAAAAGAAATCCGCATCTGTCACCGTAGCATGACCGCAATTCTTCCTAATCTCAAGTCCACTTACTAATGTTGTGATACATCAGAGAAATCCTCATTTTCTGTGTTAGAATGGTTCCCAAGACATGCTTGCATTTCTTCCCTTTAACTCGCATATATACAGACCTTTATTTATGTTATTGTTATCTCAGAACCATCCGCAACTTCTTCCTCCAAATGAGTCGCAACACATTGATATATATAATGCTCATGTCTTGTGTTTTAGGCCAACCTACCAACATGATTGGGGGTCAACTCCACTACTACATATAGGCCGACTAGGAGATCTCATTTTCCAGCGTTAATGAGGCTTATATAAGGGATATCTTTATGCATCATACAGGAGCCATTCTTCACGGTATCAAGACAAGATCTTGGAGCATATTTTGCTGACTCGACTCTTCATGTTTATGACTCTTAATTTAATTTATATCTAGAAGACAAATCCTAATAGACACCAAGGAGAAGTCTATTGACCTATAATAAAATCTTGCTCATGAAACCCATGAAGCAAGTACAAAAAAAATACATTTTATTGTCTTTGTCTTCTTCTTTACATAAATACATAATTACATAGTTAATATGAAGACCGATCCTAGTTACACTTTTCAACACTCCCTCTTAACTAGGGAGGTATTCATATAGGTACATGGTCACTTTCAAACTAAAGAATCTCATAAGAAGAATCGGATTGGTAATCACATCTGTATAGAATCATATCAACCAACATTGTCCTAGTGCAAGGCCTTGACTAACAACCCCATCTTTCAATGAGACAATGGGCTACAATGCTGATGAGACACATGACTTATAAACACCACAGTCATTGCCTCTCCAAGGTACATACTCCACCCAGGTGTTCCCAAAGTATGACCTTCTTGGACTATTCTTCTCTTGGGTAGCTAGCCCTCAACGAATATCGGTCCTCGACTACTCTTATCTTGAATGCCCTATCACATTCTCAAAGAGTATCGAATGCCAGATAATTATCCAATCCTCCATTCCGTCTTCCCAAGTGAAGACCAGAATGATGTGTCTATCTCTCCCTCTCAGCTAGGGAGGATCTATTCCACAAGGGAATGTACTCATTCCTGTATAAGGAATATACCTAAGCTCATTCTTATGAATTACCTAGTTTCTTCCAAGTAAGAAACTTATCACCAGGCTCCCTCTCAATCAGGGACTTGCAACAACAATGGTGAGACACCCAGCTGCTCATGAAGAATTCCTCCACTCGATGTCATGGATTTCGATATTGAGGAATCTTCAACTTTAGCTCCATAGGGCACAGATCATCCATCACTTTCATTCATGAGTCATGTCATCTACCAGTAAGTGATTCATCTATCTTTCCTTATCTGGTTCACCTTTTATGCCATGCTGCTTTCTTTCAAATCATCTCCAAGGATCTTACATCCTTTCACATGATTAACAGCTTTGTACAAATTCATCCATATATGTATGAACTTTTAAAAACAAAAGTTACCTCAGTGATGATCTTTCACCATGACATCTTCCTATAGGCATCGACATCCTTTATTCAGATTGACACATATCCTAATGATATGTTTTGTCAAGGGTCTTCTTCTTTACCAGACTTCTATCAGAGTCTACATATCCTCCCAGTAGATATTCTAGTCACATCTTCTTGGCTTTCAGATGATAACTGCCTCTTGACATGGTTGCACTTCATGATCTCTTCCTTTCTGCACATCTTCATTCCCAGGGACTTCCAATTTACAGTTTCTTGTTCATATACAACCACCTCATATTCCATATGAGGATATATATGTTGATTTCATCTGTCAATGCATCGAGAGAGATCCTCCTCCATAGATCATACTTCTAAATATAGAATTCCATTACCTGCAACCATATGACATGACTTCACAGCATCCAGTGTCGGCATATATATATATATATATATACCTCATACCTTTTTCCTTTGAGCCTTCTTGTAGCAGTTTCACTAGAATGAAGAGCTTCATTCCCTTGACCTGCTTGATCAATATGTCATCACATCCCAGAATTTTGTTGCATAGAATTCTTGATGAAACCATTCTGCTTTCTTTTTAATCAGTGTGTTCATAGAGAACTCCAT
Organism: Pinus albicaulis; assembly: GCA_034641835.2. Taxonomy (NCBI): domain Eukaryota; kingdom Viridiplantae; phylum Streptophyta; class Pinopsida; order Pinales; family Pinaceae; genus Pinus; species Pinus albicaulis. Next base: position 760,588,373 of record CM076570.1, on the reverse strand, counting down.
TAGAAAATGTCAGCTTCGGTTTCCATGATAACCCTTGATTTTGATAACCGCCTTTCATTAGAGTTGTTATCAGCGAGGTTTTCTAGGAGCTGTTTCACCAATAGCTCCTATCATGCTTCTATCATGATGCTACTAATATACATTGCTTCTCATCATACTAACCAACAGAAATCACTTAAATAAGAAGATGATCTTAATCATAATAGAGATCTTTCACTTCTTCTTTCTTAGATTTCTTAACATCAGGTTCTACCCTTTCATCTATGACACGTGCTTCTTCCTTTTTCCTCTTGTCCTTTCCAGATTTAGGACAATCTCTTTTATAATGCCCAATTTCATTACATCCAAAGCATCGCAGTTTGTCCATATTTCTTCTTTTATTCTGAGGACCTTATTTTCCGAATCTTCCTTTCCTCCTGGATATGGCTGCAAAGGTTTGATTCCCTTCACTTGATCCTGTATCAGCTTTGGCTATCAATCTTGTTTCCTCTATTTTACATAGAGACCATAAATCATGGAATGGTGTTGCTTCTTTCTTCCCGTATAAACTTGAAGTGAAGTTTCCCCATTCTTCCACTAGAGCATTCAGCACCATTATAGTCGTCTCACTATCAGACATTACTTCTCCTAGTACAGAGAATAGCTCCACCAGTTTCTCATATATGTCGTTAGCAAACCTTAGTTTTGATACATATGGAATGAGTGAGTCCTTAATGCATTCTATGAGAATCCTCTAGGCTCTGATTTCTCCCTTCGTGTACTTGGCATGAGCTGGAGCATCTTCTTTTGGTGGTTGAATTGTCGATCCTTCGATGTAGTCCATAACTTCGTCTTCAATTAAATTCAAAATTTTCCTCTTCTTCCATGCACTAAGGTTTGATGACCCAACCAGCTTGTTGCTCTCTTTACAATAAGTTATCTTGACAGATTTAAGTAAGGTCATAGATACTTACCTGAGTAGAGAGGCTTGCAGCTTCCTTGTGGTGAGAATTTGGAGGGCTAGAGATTATTACAAATTCTCTTCTTGATAATTACTTGTAAGCTTACTTATGTCTTCTCTTTGTTATCTTGTTTAGTCATTCATCAAGTCAATTATCAAAATACACATGACACAAACTTAGGTTCCTAGAGCCAGGGCAAAACCTCTCCCTCTTGGAGAGGAAAACCCGCAAAGAATTCTTCTTATAGATCTTCAAATGACAAGTACCATGACCCAGACTTAGACCCTTGACCTATGAATGCTTCCAAGACCTTGTTGCTTCTTCTTTGACTATCTTCCATACTGATCATTCTTTCTTGCACTAGTTTGTACTATCCTTTCTTTTATTAATTGTGAGAGGGAAGTTAAATCCTAGATTTACCTCCCTCTCTTTTCTTGTCCAGCAATAACCTTTAATTATCCACTTTAGATATTCACATTGCAAACCACTATTCCATCTCAGATAAAACCAACACTTATTGACTGCACTATTACACAGAGAAATTCACGCTTCAAATCCGCATTGAGTTCACAGGTAGGTACATGACAGTTTGAACTTCGTTGCACGTGTTAACATCTCAGATTATATTCGAACTGAAAACCCTGCAATTGAATTAAAAAAAAACTCTTCATTTCTTCATATGTATGCTTCACACTTCTTCACAGGTATACTCCGCACTCTGTCCTATGTATACTCCGCACTGTATGTCAGGTAATGTCTGCACTGTATATTACATTTTTGTCCGCACTGTATTTCGATTAATGTCTGCACTGTAAATTACATATTGTCCGCACTGTAATGTCTGCATTTCTTTATTTGAATAATCCGCACTGAATGACTTGTATTATCTGCACTTCATATTACAGAGATCATCGTTTTACGTACTTCATATCATGTTTTTATCCGCATTGTATTCATTGTATTATCCGCACTGTATGTTACGCACTTCATATCATGTTTTATCTGCGTTGTATATCATGTTTTATCCACACCTCTATATCATGTATTGATTGCACTATCTTACAGAAAAAGCCCGCAATTATTCATGTTGCCAAGACCACCGAAAATTGTTTCTCAAATGAACCGTAGTGGTGAGTATAAATGGTGCATGTGTCCAGTTTATTAGGCCGACCATACAGTCAGCTAGAAGGCTGACTTCTCACCTGATAATTAGGTTGACATGTAGCTGTATGTGGGTTGACTTTCATCATCTATTTCCAGCATTGAGTTAAGTCAAATTCAAGCCATCTTTCACAAGTTCTTTTGCAAGGTCTTGGAGCATCTCTTTTGACTAGGTCCTTCATATATAAATGACACTTAATTATATTTTTATCTAGAAGACAAAACCCTAGATATACATCAAGAAGAAGTCTATTTAACCTATAATAAAATCTTGCTCACGAAACTCATGAAGCAAGTACAAAATACATTTTATTATCTTTGTCTTCTTCATTACATAATTATATAGTCAATATGAAGATCAGCCTAGTTACACTTTTCAACACTCCCTCTTAACTAGGGAGGTATTCATATAGGTACATGGTCACTTTCAAACTGAAGAATCTCATAAGAATTGGATTGGTAATCGCATTTGTATAGCATCATATCAACCAATATTGTCCTAGTGCAAGGCCTTGACTAACAACCCCATCTCTCAACGAGACAATGGGCTACAATGCTAGCGAGACACTTGACTAATAGACACCATAGTCACTATCTCTCCAAGGTACATACCCCACCTAGGTGTTCATAGAGTATGACCTTCTTGGACTATTATTCTCTTGGGTAGCCAACCCTCAAAGAATATCGGTCCACGACTACTCTTATCCTGAATGCCTTATCTCATTCTCAAAGAGTATCGAATGCCAGATGATTACCCAATCCTCCATTCTATCTTCCAGGTGAAGACCAAAATGATGTGTCTATCCATTCTCTTTACATGGCCTTCACTAAGACTTATGACTGTTAGTCCTAGTCTAGGGCATGACACATGTAATAGAGAATCATATACGTCACTCCCTCTCAACACAGGAAGGACATACTTCAAGTTTCTTCCAAGCAAGAAACTTACCACCAAGCTCCCTCTCAACCAGGGTCCTATAGCAGCAATCCAGCTACTCATGAAGAATTCCTCCCCTCAATGTCATGGATTTCTATATTGAGGAATCTTCAACTTTTGGCTTCATAGGGCACAGATCATGCATCACTTTCATTCACGAGTCATGTCCACTATCCGAAAGTGATTCATCAGTGTTTCTCATCTGGTCCACTGTTATGCCATGCTGCTTTCCTTCAAATCATCTTCAAGGATCATAGATCCTTACTCATGATTAGCAACCCCGCACAAATTCATCCAGATAAACATATACATATGAACTTTTGAAACAAAAGTTACCTCAGTGATGATCTTTCACCATGACATCTTACTGTAGGCATCGACATCCTTTATTTAGATTGCCATATCTCCTAATGATATGTTTTGTCAAGGGTCTTTTTCTTTACCAGACTTCTGTCAAAGTCTACATATCCTCCCAGGAGATCTCCTAGTCACATCTTCTTGGTTTTTGGATGATAACTGCCTCTTGAAATGGTTGCATTTCATGATCTCTTATTTTCTGCACATTCTTCATTCCCAAGAACTTACACATTTTTCAGTTCATCGTTCATATACAGCCACCTCATATTTCATGAGGATATATATATATATATATAATGTTGATTTCATCTGTTAGTGCACCGAGAGATCCTTCTTCATAGACCATACTTCTAAATATAGAAGTCTATTACTTGCAACCATATGACATGACTTCTCAGCATCCAGTGTCAGCATATAAATATATACATACCTCATACCTTTTTCATTTAAGTCATCCTTGAGCAGTTTTACTAGAATGAGGAGCTTCAATTCCTTGGCTTGCTCCATCAATTTGTCATCACATCCTAGAATTCAGTTTTTCATATGACCCTTGATCTTGATGACTGCCTTCCATCAGTACAATTATCAGAGAGGTTTTCCAGGAGTTGTTTTACCAAGAACTCCTACCTTGCTTTGATCAGGATGCTACACCTCTTCCTATCATACAACCAACAGAAATCACTTAAAGGAGAAGACGATCTTAATCATAGTGGAGATCCCTCACTTCTTCTTTCTTAGATTTCTTTGCATCAGGTTCTTCTCTTATTTTTGAGACATGGGGTTCTTCCCTATTTCTCTTGTCCTTTTCAAATTTAGGACAATCTACTTTATAATGCCCAAGTTCATCACACCCAAAGCATCGTGCTTTGTCCATACTATTCTGAGGACCAAACGTACCGGATCTTCCTTTCTTCCTTGACGTGGCTGCAAAGGCTTGATTCCATTCACTTTATCCTGTAACGCCTTTGGCTTTCACTCTTATTTCCTCTATTTTACATAGAGACCCTAAATCGTGAAATGGTGTGGCTTCTTTCTTCCTGTATAAACCTGAAGTGAAATTTCCCCATTCATCTGGCAGAGCTTTCAAAACTACTTTAGTCGTCTAGCGTCAGACATTACTTCTCCCAGTTCCTGTAGATGATCTCAGAGATTGCTTCTCTTATGAAGATGGTTTTCTTCTTCTATCAGCTTCCTTGTTGAAGATGATGGCAGAAAACCCCTCTTAGATTGATTTCGATGTAGGTGATCTCGGATCCTTGATGATCAAGGATTTCTTCAGAATGAAGATATATTTAATAAATAATGTCCCCTTCTACCACTGTCTTGAATGAAAAACTTTCATGGCAAAGAATATTTTCTTGAAAAGATGTTCCTTTGAATGAGATGAAGATCTTGAGAGTCTTCCTTGCAAACTGATTTGAATCTTCACCTAAAATTTGATTTTTGCTTCCTCGAGTGTCTCTTTGTCAAGCAGCCCTTGAATTCATCACCTTAGCTCTGATACCATGTTGAGAATTCGTAGGGCTAGAGATTATTACAAATTGTCTTCTTGATAATTACTTGTGAGCTTACTTATGTCTTCTCTTTGTTATCTTGTTTAGTCTTTCATCAAGTCAATTATCAAAATACACATGACACAAACTTAGGCTCCTAGAGCCAAGGCAAAACCTCTCCCTCTTGGAGAGGAAAACCCGCAAAGAATTCTTCTTATAGATCTTCAAATGACAAGTACCATGACCCAGACTTAGACCCTTGACCTATGAATGCTTCCAAGACCTTGTTGCTTCTTCTTTGACTATCTTCCATACTGATCTTTCTTTCTTGCACCAGTTTGTACTGTCCTTTCTTTTATTAATTGTGACCTTCCTCTCTTTTCTTGTCCAGCAGTAACCTTTAATTATCCACTTTAGATATTCACATTGCAAACTACTGTTCCATCTCAGATAAAACCAACACTTATTGACTGCACTATTACACAGAGAAATTCACCCTTCAGATCCGCATTGAGTTCACAGGTAGGTACATGACAGTTTGAACTTCGTTGCACGTGTTAACATCTCAGATTATATTCGCACTGAAAACCCTGCAATTGACTTGAAAAAAAAACTGCGCATTTTTTCATATGTATGCTCTGCGCTTCTTCACAGGTATACTCCGCACTCTGTCCTATGTATACTCCCCACTATATGTCAGGTAATGTCTGCACTGTATATTACATTTTTGTCCGCACTGTATTTCAGTTAATGTCCGCACTGTATATTACATATTGTCCGCACTGTAATGTCCACATTTCTTTATTTGAATAATCCGCATTGAATGACTTGTATTATCCACACTTCATATTACGGAGATCATCGTTTTACGTACTTCATATCATGTTTTTATCTGCATTGTATTCATTTTATTATCCGCATTGTATGTTACGCACTTCTATCATGTTTTATCTGCACCTTTATATCATGTATTGATCGCACTATCTTACAGAAAAACCCTGCTTATTCATGTTGCCAAGACCACCGAAAACTGTTTATAAAATGAACCGTAGAGGTGAATGTAAATAGTGCATGTGTCCAGTTTATTAGGCTGACCATACAGTCAGCTAGAAGGCCGACTTCTCACCTGATAATTAGGCTGACGTGTAGCTACATGTGGGTTGACTTTCATCATCTATTTCCAGCATTGAGTTAAGTCAAATTCAAGCCATCTTTCACGAGTTCTTTTGCAAGGTCTTGGAGCATCTCTTTTGAGTAGGTCCTTCATATATAAATGACACTTAATTATATTTTTATCTTTTAAGAAGCTTTCCGGATTATCCACAGTATTGAGGAACTTCTTCTTGACACATGTTCCTCAATACTGTGGATAATCCGGAAAGCTTCTTAAAAAATGATCACCATAGGAGTTTAAAAACCAAAATATATTTTTATCTAGAAGACAAAACCCTAGATAGACATCAAGAAGAAGTCTATTTAACCTATAATAAAATCTTTCTCATGAAACCCATGAAGCAAATACAAAATACATTTTATTAATCTTTCTCATGAAACCCCTGAAGAAAATACAAAATACATTTTATTATCTGTCTTCTTCATTACATAATTATATAGTTAATATGAAGACCGACCTAGTTACACTTTTCAACACCTTGATGATGATGATGAAGTTAGGAGCTTCTTCTAAGATAGAAATCTTCAATATAGGTGTTCTTGGATCCTTGATGATAAAGGATATCTTCAAAAGATGATGTCCTCTTCTAGCAATGCCTTGAATGTAAATCTTTGATGGCAAAGATTATTTTCTTAAAAAGTTGATCCTTTGAATGAGATGAAGATCTTTCTCGAAAATAGCTTGATTTGACTTTTCACTCGAACTTTGATTTTTGCTTCCTGGAGTGTCTCTTTGTCAAGTAGCCCTTGAGTTCAACACCTTAGCTCTGATTCCATGTTGAGAATTTAGAGGGCTGGTGATTAATTCAAATTCTCTTCTTGATAATTACTTGTGAGCTTACTTGAGTTACTTGTGTCTTCTCTTCTTTAGCTTATTTAGTCTTTCATCAAGTCAATTATCAAAATACATGAGACACAAAATTAGGCTTCTAGAGCCAGGGCAAAGCCTCTCCCTCTTGGAGAGGAAAACCCGTGAGGAATTCTTCTTATGGATCTTCAAATTACAATTACCATGACCAAGACTCAGACCCTTGACCTATGAATGCCTCCAAGATCTTGTCACTGCTTCTTTGGCTGCCTTTAATGATGATCCTTCTTTTCTGCGCTAACTTGTATTGTGTTTATCTTCAAACACTTCTTCTCACTGTTTCATATATTAGATACTAGATCATTCAAGATCTTATTCTTCACTTGGTATATCCTTGAATCTTCTTTACTTGAGGAGTAGTACTTTCATTGTAGGAAGGTAAATCACAGATTTACCTTCCTTACTTTGCAATTCAAAATTCATTATAACCCTTACGCATCTATCTCAGTCCTGTTGACTTCACATTATATCACATAATGTATTGTTTCCATACTTTGGACTAGTTACAGTTTGACCACAATTTACCCAGACTTGACTACAGCTTTCTTCTTATCAATCCACATCCTTTTTTTGTTCTTGAGCCCACACTTGTATTCATATTTACTTCTGATTTATACCCGCACAAGAATCCACATGTGTCACTGTAGCATGACCACAATTCTTCCTGATCTCAAGTCCACTTACTAACGCTGTGATATATCAGAGAAATCCGCATTTTCTGTGTTAGAATGGTTCCCAAGACAGATCCACATTTCTTCCCTTTAACTCGCATATATACAAACCTTTATTTATGTTATTGTTATCTCAGAACCATCTGCAACTTCTTCCTCCAAATGAGCCGCAACACATTAACATATATAGTGCTCATGTCTTGTGTTTTAGGTCGACCTACCAACATAATTGGGGGCCGACTCCACTACTGCATATAGGCCGACTAGGAGAGCCCATTTTCCAGCGTTAATGAGGCTTATATAAGGGCTATCTTTATGCATCATATAGGAGCCATTCTTCACGGTATCATGACAAGATCTTGGAGCATATTTTGTTGACTCGACTCTTCATGTTTATGACTCTTAATTACATTTATATCTAGAAGACAAATCCTAATAGACATCAAGAAGAAGTCTATTGACCTATAATAAAATATTGCTCATGAAACCCATGAAGCAAGTACAAAAAAAATACATTTTATTATCTTTGTCTTCTTATTTACATAAATACATAATTACATAGTCAATATGAAGACCGAGCCTAGTTACACTTTTCAACATGGAGTTGCCACCCAAACAGGTAACCAACCTAAATGTCCAGGTGCTAATGGTGTGAATGATAAAGATGATAAGATCAGTGAGAGAACAAGGGATAAGGTGATAAGAAGATGAAGAATAATGCAAGAAGGGTGCCCAAAAATGTGGCGTTGACAGGATCAATGGAAATATGGAAGATGATTAGAATATTACGAGAAATTATTGTAAACCCCGACATCAAGAAACTTGTCCCCAGTAACAGTGCCAAAAAATGTTGTCATCCAGATTATACAGGCACCCTGACAATTGATCAGGGCGAGGGCTATGACTCTGATCCCCACCCACTCCATTCTAGCTGTCTCCCAACAATAGGCTATGGGAGGTAGTCCTATGGAATGAGGTGAAGGAAAACAAGTTGGGAACCAACTTGTTCGGGAGACACAGATGAGTGGCCTAGATACTTGGTTAATTTTAGCAAGATTTACAATTAGATTAGATTTTATGTATGAAACTAGTGCTTTATGGATTCACAATTCTTGCTTAATGTAAATCAATGCCAAGTAACCGGAGGGACACCCGCTGCTTAAATGATTGACTAACCTATATGATGTCTAAATCCTAGGATCTATGTGTGATGCAATGCTCTTGGTTATTTTTAATTTTATGCGTAGTTTAAGTAAAACCTCTCCCTTGACCATTTTGAGAATCAGTCTTCAGGGTAGGTTGTGGGATGAAAGTTAACAGGAGGCATGCAAAGGCCTGATTAACGATACCTCCCCCTATGTTCCAACCACCCAGTGCCTACGACGCTGCAGAGATTGTGGCTCTGACGGCTGCAAGGTCATTGTGTTAACCACTAAGAATGGATGAATCCCTCAAGCTAATCGGAAAAGGGTTGCCCTAGGAGTCTATCAACCTAACCTATCCTATGCTAAGAGGTAAGCTTTTAATGCAGACTAGATACTAGAATGCTTATGCAAGATGTATTGAGTGAAGTCTTCTTGAGCTAAGACTGTTTATGTTATTTAAGTATTTGGTGTGAATTATCTTATAGCAAGACTACTTAACAATGATAAGATAACAATCTTAAGACAAGATAGATGCTTAAAGATACAAGTACCAATATCCAACAATATTCCAGAAAGTGTTTAAAACATATATGTAATTCAACAAAGATTACTTGAGATTACTTAAGATATGCCTATGACCAATGTTAAGATGCTCAATGAAACTTAAGGTGCCAAGTGCTTAAGATAAACAAGAGTACTTAACAATGATTAGATAACAATCTTAAGACAAGATGGATGCTTAAAGATACAAGTACCAATATTCAACAATATTCCAGAAAGTGTTTAAAACATATATGTAATTCAACAAAGATTACTTGAGATTACTTAAGATATGCCTATGACCAATGTTAAGATGCTCAATGAAACTTAAGGTGCCAAGTGCTTAAGATAAACAACCAAGTTATCAAAGCCTCTTAAGATTATGATTTTTAGCCTAGAGCAATTATCCACTGATTTCTTAACAATGCCTCAATTAGATATCAAACACAATGATGCCAATTAGATCTTAATGCTCAAACAACTTAGATCATCAATGAGGTTAGAGCTTCAAGACTTAGAAGTTGAGTGTGTTAGGTGTCAAGCTATGTTGCCAGGAAACGTGGGTGCGGGTGCGAGTGCAGGGACGGGGATGGGGACGGGGACGACATTTTTTGAAACAGGGTGCGTGGGTTCGTCTGGGTATTTTTATATTAATATATATTATAAATTATAAATTATAATTTATATATCATATATAATACTATATTTTGGACCTAATTGCCCAAAATTAACACCTTTCCAGCTAGGCAGTTTGTCAAACATATCACATGTTCTTTGTTGTAGGTGAGTTCTCTTGTTTCAATTCAGATTGGCCTTTAAAATCAGTGGCATAAACTCATAGATATCCCACAACAGAGATGTATTCATGCATTAAACTCAGTAATACAAATATTATTCGAGTAACACCATGCCATAACAAAATCTGCCACTTTCCACTAACATTTTCAACTCAGAATTTTATAGTGAAATACTATTTATTGTGAGACTAAAACAGTGAGCTGATATAGTAGATAGGACGCATGGAACCTGGTTACTTTGGGTTGATATGATGACAACATCCTCTTCAGCACTTTATATCAGATTTCAACAACCCAGAATATGTGAAAGTTGTGGTCTTTCTGAGTAGTATATTTCTAAAGATGAAGACAAACAGCACTAATGGGTGTATATACAAAATATCAGCGCACTAGGACAGCCCTCCAGCTGTGGTCTGTGATATATGCTGCCCAGAAATGCATGTACAGGTTCACATTTGATATCAGCTCTTGTGGTTCCAAGAAGAACTGATCCTAGAGGTAGTACGTTGCCCAGAATGTGTTTCCAACAATGATGAGTGCACAAGAGTGGTTTATCAGATATCTCCTTCAATAAACTCTCCAGAACTCGTGGACAGCAGGAAATCAAAGGCTTAAGCTTAAGCTGTGCATTATACTCAAACTCACATCCCACCAGAGAATAAAATACCTTGACTGTAACTAATTTTGAACTCCCACAAAGCTACACACAACCCTGCCACTGATACGCAGCCCATTAATTAGGTACTCGATTTGGCTAGGGCATTGGATAGACCCCACGGTCCATATGTCCAGCGCTACCACCAATATGCAGTCCTAAACAACAAGGAAACTCGTCCAGCATTAAAATAAAGAGAGTATCTCTCACTGGTATTCGAGCTGCTCCACAAAAAGGGTGAATCGAACTACTGGGATCTTCAGACTACCACTATGATGAGAATAGCCACTCAAAACTACAAATTCAACCTCTGTTTAACGGTGGAATTCATCTTCACAGGCCCAGATTTGGATTTATGTGCTCAGACTATCATGAGATCTTTCAACCTGCTAAATGAAATAGAAAACACCAAATAAGCGTATAAAATCAACCAATAACACTGGAATACCTCAATATTTCTTGAAAATCTTGTTCTCCATTGAAGCTCCAAACTTTTTATAATTTATTTTATTAAATTATAATTTATTTTTAATATTTATTAAAATTTAATTAAATTTTTTAATTTTTAATCATTTAAAAAAATTTATATATTTGAAAAAATTGTTCATGAAGAACCCTGAAGAACTCGAAATTCGGGTTTTAAGTACCCAAACGATGGGTTCTTCATACCAAAAGAACCCAAGAACCCGAATTTTTTTTTTGAAGAACCCGGTTCTTTTGAGAAGAACCCGGTTCGTTTGGGTTCTTCTGAGAAGAACCCGTACCCGAATCCGGTACTTGGGTGCGGGAACCCGGTGCGGGTTCGGGAACCCCACCCCCGGGTGCGGGAACCCGTGCAACGTAGGTGTCAAGTTAACAAATTCTCAAGACAAGCAAACGTTAGATTCCAAAATCAATGATAACACCTCAACACTTATTAATTTTATGATAGCAGTAATGAAGTCACTTTAACATGAAAAATTCCAAACTTATGAAGCAGAAAATTTCCCAATTTTTAGCCAATGTAAATTTATGATTTTCAGACCTCTTAAGATGTTGTATGTGACTGTTATGACAACAGTAAGAAAGTGATAACAACAGTGAGGAAAACACCTTATATCCAATAGATAACAAGCCAATAATGACTAGTAATAATCAATGAAATTCCCAACAACTTGCCCAAGTGAAATATGAGTTTTAAGCCACTTTAAGATGCAGTATTTAATGCTAGATCAGATCTGATATATCTTATAACAACAGTAAATAAATCAATAGATCAACGATCTAATGATGCTAAAACAAATGCTCAATATGCCAAAAAATAGGAAAAAATTACTAAAACTGAAAAACTCAATTTTTTTTAGCCCTCTTTAGGTGTGATTCAGAAATTGCAGATCTGATTCAGTGACTTATGCAGAAAATTCCAGCAAGTAAATATTTAGATCTAGGCTAGATCCTAGATTCCTAAGTGGCCAAAGCTTAGGAAAATTTTAATTTTGCAATTTTGAGCTGTTTTGACCAATTTGTGTTTGATTTTAGGGCCTAATTATAACTGTTATGATTGCTGTAATAAAAGAAAGACAAAATGAGGGTTTAGAGAGCAAACCCTAGGCCCAAGGCCTTGTAGATGAACTTTCCCAAATTGTCAAATTTTTTTCCAATGATCATGTACTTGAAAACACAGTCTTTGAGCAGCTTTCCTCTGCAAAACCACCAAGGAATCAGTCTTGAAAATTTCAGAGATAGAACTAGGGAAAACTAGGGCAAAATATGCGAAGGAGGGCCAACACTAGGCCTAAAAGGACTAACGTTGAGGGAAGAGGAAGGCAGATCAGGGGTAAATGAGAAGGGAGAAGGCCAAAAATGGGCAACACTGGAGGGAGAAAGGCTCAAAATGCTGGACGTTGGGGTCTAGGGTAGCTTAGGGCCTTAAAGACCACGACGAGCCCAAGGGACAGCTGTTTGGGGGGAAGAAGGGTGGGCGAGGCTTGCTAGGCCCATGTCCAACCCTAAAAAGGGCCTAAAACCCAACACAGGAGGGTTAAGGGTGTGTCGAGGCCCTTAGAAGCTACAACCTACCTTCAAGAGGTAGAAAAAGATGGCGCAAAGGGTCACTGGGCTGACGCAGAGGCTGAAGAAGGGGATGTAGTCCCTAGTGTTGATCAATGGTTGTCATTAATGTCAACCCAAGCAGCACGAGGAGCTACCCCGATCTTGCATGGACATTTTGACTTGAAAAATTATTCTATTCTGAGTCAAGGATTGTTTGGATGGATTCTACTCGTTGAGATGTTTCAGTTGATATATGACACACCACATAATTCTTCACGGTTTGAGAGATATTCATGTTTGAAGTTAGTAACCCCAGTTAGTGGGCTAAAGCCCCATGGGGTTGTGGCATGGCACTCATCATTGGTTGTGATCATTGAATAGTCAATAATTAATAATTTTTTAAGCTCCTAAAAGCCCTCCAACGTTCACTTGTTGAAGACCCTCTCAACCTAAGCATTTCTATAAATTGTGACCCTCATATCCTCCTCATGCAAGGATTTTAATTTTTGCTGCTTCAAATAGGTCATTGTGGCATTTTCGCTATAACATTTTTGCTACGAAGCTTCAAAAGCTGAAATTAAAACCCATTTGAGCCGAAATCTTAATGAACCTCATAACAAAATTTCAGATCTTGGTTCGCTATATTTTTGGAGATATGATTTGAGACAGCTAGGTTAGTTGTAGGCTCCCGAATTCCATGTCAAACAGCTGAGCTTGGGAAAATCGTCATAAATTTCTCTCTAAGCATTGGATTCAAATTTCGTTAAAAGGGACAAAAAGAGGACGGACTGTAGTTTGTTGGGTATCGTTTTCAAGGTCGAAGGTCGAAACAGTGACACGTGGAAATTCGTACAAGTTCGCTCTACTGAACTAGTCTATAATCAGGTCATCGAGGCAGATTGGGCATAACTCTTTTTTGAAGAATCCAATATCGGTCAAACCTGTGGGGTTGGAAAGAGGACTCAAAGGGCTACCACAGGAAGAAATTTAAGACCTTTGAGATCTGAAATTACATAGATACAACAGATTCAATATCGAGCTTCTAGAAGGCAAGTTTAGGTATGCATTCAATGATCACTGCAGTAAGGACCACACATCAAAAGTCAAGGGTAATTTTGCTACAACAAGGTATGTATGATTAATGTTTGCATTTGAATTTGAATATCATCTCTAACATGTGCTTTTGCAGGAAAATGTAAGTATTTTGTATGTATGTTTGTTTGGGTTTTGTTCATAAATGTTGAATGTATTTACATTTGAAGTTTGAATATTTCTCTGACATATGTTTTTCAGGACAGTGTAAGTATTTTGTTTGTATATTGGGTTTGGGTCTTGTTCGCAGAAAGGAAGACACAATGCGATAACTCAAACACATAGTAGAAGGATGTGCAACGCCAAAGTGCCATTACTTGAATAGAAAGAGGACAGACTGTAGTTTGTTGGGTATCGTTTTCAAGGCCGAAGGTCGAAACAGTGACATGTGGCAATTCGTACAAGTTCACTCTACTGAACTAATCTATAATCAGGTCATCGAGGCAGATTGGGCATAACTCTTTTTTGAAGAATCCAATATCGGCCAGACCTATGGGGTTGGAAAGAGGACTCAGAGGGCTACCACAGGAAGAAATTTAAGACATTTGAGATCCGAAATTACATAGATACATCAGATTCAATATCAAGCTTCTAGAAGGGCATTCAAGGATCACTGCAGTAAGGACCACACATCAACAGTCAAGGGTAATTCTACTACAAAAAGGTATTTATGATTAATGTTTGCATTTGAATTTGAATATCATCTCTAACATGTGTTTTTGCAGGAAAATGTAAGTATTTTGTATGTATGTTTGTTTGGGTTTTGTTCATAAATGTTGAATGTATTTACATTTGAAGTTTGAATATTTCTTTGACATATGTTTTTCAGGACAGTGTAAGTTTTTTGTTTGTATATTGGTTTGGGTCTTGTTCGCAGGAAGGAGGACACAATGGGATAAACCAGACACATACTAGAAGGACGTGTAACGCCAAAGTGCCATTACTTGAAGCAAGCATGAGAGTACCTTAGCAGCTGCTAGTGATCCAAGAAGCAGTGTTGTTAAAATTGGACAACTAGGTCCAAACTTCATGTTGTGATGCTCAGATGAAGACACCAATATTTTTATTGGGTTCCTCTTTCGAAGAGGTGCAAGATCGATCTAAGGATCATCTTGATCCGATGAGCAGAACATTTATTTTGAATTTATTTTTAATACTTTCAAAATATGTGCAAGTCGGCCTTAAGGTTTTACACCCCCAGCAAATGTGTCACACACGCTCAGTGATTGATTTAAATAAAGTCAATGTTGGAGGACATTTCAATCATCTCATCACACACATCCTCATGATCTAAATCTGGATGCCGTAAATATGGATGATGCCGTAAATCTAGATGATGCCGGAAATTTTGATGTGGGATTCTTTTGTTAAATTATGTTGATTTTTGATGAGTTGTCTTTAAGGGTTGTGTTTGTGACACTTCTGGTTGGCTGACCGTGTTGAGACTTTGCTGGTTGAAGCATCCTGTTGACTGCCAATGCACCAACACACTTATATTTTTCTGGCTTGTCTTTTGTCGATCTACTGGTATGTTCTATCAGCACTTTACTTTCTTGTTTATGTGATTGCTGACTGGCATTGGGGATAAAAGTAAAGTTGCATCAAGCATAGAACATCTTCAAAAATTTACATGGAATTAGAGCTAAGGTGAAGACAAAGCCCTAGTTTGTAGCAATCACCGAAGAAGAGGATGGGTTCCTCAAACTACAATGACTTTAAGGCTGATGAAAAATCGACTGGGAGGGATGACTTCCATGCTTGGAAGATGACATTGGATCTTAATTTGGAAGACCAAGATGTCATGGACTATGTACTGGGTAAAATCCAAGAGCTTCCATCCACTGCAACTGCTGTTGCCAAATCAAAGTACAAGAAGGGGGAAATCAAAGCAAAGCTAATGACCAGGGACTCAATTCATAAGGGTCTGGTTGCCTACATCTCTAAGCTAGGTCACTATACTAGAGAATGCCTTTTCAAGAAGGTCAAGAAAAGGAAGGCTCCCTCCGGCAGAAATGGGCAACCCTTCAAAAGGTCAAGAAATTCCAGGTATGAGGAATCAAATGTTTTTAATGATAAAAGAAATGAATTCATTCTTGTATTTGCCCTCTCTGTTGCATCTCCACCCGACACTATGGATGTCTAGTTGATAGATAGTGGTGCCTCAAGGCACATCATTGGGTTCAAGGAAGCCCTTACTGATATGGTTGAGAAGGATACTAATCTACAAATTATCTTTGGAGATAATGCCACATATCCCGTGAAAGGGACAGGGACTGTGACCCTCCACTTGTCTCAAGGTCAAGTCCTCAGCCTGCAAGATCTACTATATGTACCTAATTTGAAGAAGAACCTTGTGTTTGTTTCGACCATGGAAGACAAAGGTTTCAATGTGGCATTCATTGATGGAAGGTGCACATGTGGAAGAAGAGTTTCAAGCAAGCTATCACGTTTGGGTCTAGAATTGATACACTCTACCAGGTTGGAGGAAGTCCACTGGGAGCGATGACATGTGATACTATCCGACAGACTGAACTATGGAACCGGAGGTTTGAACAACTTCACTACAAGGCCCTTCCCGAAGCAAGGAAGGTGGTGACGAGGATGCCTGAGTTCTCAAATAATCATGAAGGTGTATGTCAGGGTTGTGCGAAAGGAAAGAATACAAGGGGACCTTTTCCCTCAAGTGTCACAAAGACATATGATGTCTTGCAATTAGTACATTCTGATCTGTTTGGTATGCTGCCTGTGACATCCTTGGGAGGATGTTCTTATTATATGAGACGAACGAGTTCAAGAACTTTTGCGGAGGAGCTAGCATCAAGAGGGAGATCACAATGTCTGTGGGCTACAACGAAACTTCGAAGGCCTATAAAGTATATGTGCTTGGTCAAAGGGAAGTGGAGATATGCCACGATGTTACCTTTGACAAAGATGCTTCCCTGAGGAAAGTAGTCAATCTTCCGAGATCTGAGGAAGATCATGAAGCAAGGCCTGGAAATCAAGAAGAACCGAAGGATGAGACGATGCCCAATGCTGAAGGACCAATGGACCCAATTGATCCACCTCCTTCAATAGGGAAGAGACCATCATGGCTCAGGGACACTCTCGAGGATGCTGAGGGACATACGGCACCAAAGGGGGACATTCGTGAAAGCAAGAAGCTAAGTAGATACCAAGGGTATCTAGCAGCCATGAATACTATTGTACAATCTGAGCTTGGATCTTTTGAGCAAGCCGTAAAGCATCAACTCTGGAAGGATGTTATGCACGAAGAGTATGAGTCCATAATGAAGAATGATGTCTGGGATGTGGTTCCAAGACCGGAGGACAAAACAGTTATCACCTCGAAATGGCTCTACAAGATCAAGCATAGATCTGATGGAAGTGCTGAAAAGTTCAAGGCAAGATTCGTTGCCCGTGGCTTCTCTTAAAAGGAAGGCATAGACTATGATGATATATTTGCACCTATGGCCCAATATACCACCATCCAATCTATCATAGCCCTTACTGCTATGCAAGGATGGAGTCTTCATCAGATGGATGTGAAGACTGCATTTCTGCATGGTGCGATAAAGAAAGAGGTGTATGTGGAGCAACCTCTGGGGTTTGAAGTCCAGGATCGGGACACCCATGTTTGCAGGTTGAAGAAAGCCCTCTATGGGTTAAAGAAAGCACCCAGAGCTTGGTACGAGAGGATAGATAGCTACCTGATGAAGCCAGGCTTCACTCGTAGTAATGCTGATCCGAACCTTTACTTCAAGGTTGATAGAGAGAAGCCTCTCATTTTGGTGCTGTATGCGGACAAACTCTTCTTGACAGGTGCTGTCCCTCTCATTCATCAGTGCAAGAGGGAGCTTGTTGCTGTGTTCGAGATGAAGGACCTAGGACTGATGCACTACTTCCTAGGCCTGGAGGTCTGGCAGAGACCTGGCGAGATTTTCCTTTCTCAAGGAAAATACATTGTGAAGCTTCTGGGAAGATTTAGTATGATGGACTGTAAGTTCGTGTCGACACCAATGGAGCTCAACTTTAAGAAGTTGAGTGGCAGCGCTGCTGGGCTCGTGCTAGCAAATCCTACTGAGTATCTTCAACTCGTAGGGGCCCTGATGTTCTCAGTGAACACCCGTCTGGACGTATCTTGTGCATTGAACACTTTGAGTCAACACATGGTTGATCATAACATTCACTGGGTTGGTGCCAAGAAACTCTTGAGATATCTCTGAGGCATGATAGACCATGGGCTGAGATACACTGCCGGGAGTATGACACTCCATGGATATTCTGATGCCAATTGGGCTGGCAATGTGGTGGATCGCAAGAGCACATTTGGATGCTACTTCACACGTAGGTCTGCTTCGGGCAGGAAACTAAAGTTGGTAGCCTTGAGCACCGCTGAGGTCGAATACATTGTAACATGTATGGCCTGTTGTGAAGTCACTTGGTTGCAAAATCTCTTTAGTGAGCTGTTCGAGCATGTGCTAGATGCCACCATTATCCTTTGTGATAACTAGAGGGGGATTCGTTTGTCATAGAATCTCGCGTTCCACGAACGATCCAAGCATGTTGATGGCTGGTATTACTTTATCTGGGATATGGTACAGCGAGGCGCCATAAGGCTTGATCATATAGGAACTGATGAGCAGGTCGCGGATATTGTCACAATGCCCTTGGGGAAGGTCATGTTCCTAACCTTCCGTGAGAATCTTGGAATCGTGGAATGACCCTATTCTAAGGGTCCTGTTGGATGATGAGCTCTAGGAGCTCTAGGGGGCTTTGGGGATAGCTTCTCGGAGCTATAAGCAACCACAGGACTAGGCTTGCCGAACCTTTTTGGTGTGCTTGGGCCCGACCGTTATGATGATTGAGTTGGTTCGCCTCTCAAGATCTGTGTCTCGTATGTATCCTATCCATTTGAGTTCCAGACTCATGGGAAGTACCTCTCATTTGCCCAATGAGGTGGGAAAAGCTAGAGACTAGTAGCAAAGATTGATGGACGCATCAGAGATTGCCGTACTCTCTATCTAGGATGACATGTGTCCAACCACTTGATCTGGGATCAAGTCTAGTGAGGTTTCGGACCTCCTACTGAGTTCGGGTCAGATAAACCAACTTCGGGTTGGTATGTGACTCTTTGAGTCCATGTGAGGTTTCGGACCTCCAACTGACTTCCGGTCAGTGAGACTAACTTCGGGTTAGTATATATGACTCTCTTGAGTCCAAGTGAGGTTTCGAACCTCCTATTGACGTCGGGTCAGATAAATCGACTTCGGGTTGGTATGAGACTCTTTGTGAGTCCTATAGAGGTTTCGGACCTCTGGGTTGAATCTGTCAGCCAGGAATGATGTCTTTGTGACTGACCCACTTCTGTTCTGAAATAAAGAGGCCAGAAAAGCAAGTTACGGTGGGATGACGCACAATGTTTGATTGCATAGGTGGATGGAGTTCTCCCTAGTTGAGAGGGAGTGTTAAAATTGGACAACTAGGTCCAAACTCCATGTTGTGATGCTCAGATGAAGACACCAATATTTTTATTGAGTTCCTCTTTCGAAGAGGTGCAAGATCGATCTAAAGATCATCTTGATCCGATGAGCAAAATATTTATTTTGAATTTATTTTTAATACTTTCAAAATATGTGCAGGTCGGCCTTAAGGTTTTACACCCCCAACAAATGTGTCACACACCCTCAGTGATTGATATAAATAGAGTCAACTTTGGAGGACATTTCAATCATCTCATCACACACATCCTCATGATCTAAATCTGGATGCCGTAAATATGGATGATGCCGGAAATCTGGATGTGGGATTCTTTTGTTGAATTATGTTGATTTTCGATGAGCTGTCTTTAAGGGCTGTGTGTGTGACACTACTGGTTGGCTGACCGTATTGAGACTTTGCTGGTTGAAGCATCCTGTTGACCGCCGTAACGCACCAACACACTTATATTTTTCTGGCTTGTCTTTTGTCGATGTACTGGTATGTTCTATCAACACTTTACTTTCTTGTTTATGTGATTGTTGACTGACATTGGGGATAAAAGTAAAGTTGCATCAAGCATAGAACATCTTCAAAAGTTTACAAGTGTCAAGTCAAGTATCAAGTCGTGTCAAAAGTCAGTCGTCATTGTAAAATTGTAATAGAGTCATTATTGTAAAAGAGTCAATCTGCCTAGAGTTGAAGAGGCATTGTTGGGAGGTATAGGAGTCATTGTTGGATAATGTTATGGTTGGGTTGTAGGTCATAGTGTGATTGGATGATTGGTCTAGTTCAAGAAAATCATTGTGAATCATATTGTATCATGGATCAGTGTCCCTGGTACGGGAGTCCACACTCTTGTCTTATTTCTGATCATTATAAGGTGGCAGGGAGGTGAAGGTTGGTGCATGAAGTAACCTACAGGTTGGAGCCTGTGAACACTTCAGGGTGGTAGGTCGGTCTAGGATGTCAGGGCATCCATTCAGTTGACTACTGAAGAAACCATGGCGTTGGGGCATCCTTCTAGTGGGAGCTGGAGCAAAATGCTTTTCTAGAATTCTAGGAAGTTGTAACTTTCATTTCAGTTGGGGCTAAAGATTAAAAAATTTATTAGAAAAACGTTCGATAGTTTTTGACCCAGAGGGGGTTTTCCACCTAAAATTCGTGTTCCTATTGCGTTCTATTGTTTACTGTTGTTACAAGATAAACATTAAGAATAATTGAAGATTAACTAATGCTCCGAAAATATTTAAAAGTGTTAATTGCCAAGGAATACTGATTCACCCCTCCTCTCAATATTTCCAACAATTGGTATTAGAGCTTGTTTCCTTCAATTGCAGTCTAACAACTGGAAGGAGATCATGGAGTATACTAAGAATAGAGTTCCTCTGTTCAATGGAAATAGCTACGCACTTTGGAGTGGAAGAATGCAGGTTCATTTTCTGGTGCAAGGATACGAAGTATGGAAAATCATTGAAAAATGTTTTACAACGACCCAGGATGAACAAGGTAAGAAAAATATGGTATATCATGCAAAGGCTAAAGATCTCATTATCAGTGGGCTTATCGAATTTGTCTATCTTCAGTCACTGAGTTGCAAAACTGCTAAAGAAGTATGGGGCGAGCTTGAGAATATATATGCAAGTGACTCAAACGTGAAAGAAACAAAGCTTCAAAATGAAGGAAGATGAAAATATTGTTGCATACTTTCAGTGTGTTGATGAAACAACAAATGCATTGGAAGGTTTGGGAGAAGCTGTCGACATGAAAATTGTTGTCTGAAAGGTCCTGAGAACCGTCCCGACAAGATTCAACCCAAAGGTATCTGTCTTGGAATATAGTTCGAATCTAACCAATCTCATCAAAGATGAACTACATGGAGTTGTTACAGCATATGAAATGAGGATTGAAGAAGAGGACGACACATCTCACCTAGAAACAACATTCGCCGCATCCAAGACGATTGGTAAGGACAAGCATACTCTGAAAGCGAAAACTTGCAATTGTAAGGAAGAAGATGAAGAAGAATTTTCCTACTTTAGGCGTAAAGTGAGAACATGTATGGGGAAATTCAAAGGTAAACTTCCATTGATATGTTTTGATTGTGGTGAGGTTGGGCATTTTGTAGCTAAGTGGCCTCATAAAAATGAGGCTGTTATCAAAGGAAAGAAAGGTCCGAGGAAGTTTAATAAGCAAGGATAGAAGATATGGTTTAAGAAGATTTTCTTCTCCAAAGAAGATAGCTCCTCGTCTGGTGAAGACAATGATAATGAAGAAGAAATCAACATAAGAGTATTGTTTATGGCCAAGCACAATAAGCAAGAGGCATCTGACGAAGAAGAAGAGATGACTGAGGTTGAATTTAAAATGAAATAATCACGGTTATCAAAGAGCTCAAGGCCGAGAAGAAGCATGTCAACACTCTTGAAGACGAATTAAAGACAGAAAGGGAACAAGTCCTAAATCTTAAAATCAAGGTTCAAGAATACAAACAAGTTGAAGAATCGCTCAGGGAAGAATTAAAGGAAAGAAACAAGGAAAGAGAAGCATTGGAAGCTAAAATAGTTTCTCTACGAAAGACTCTTCAAAACTACGGCAACAACTCAAAGGCATTGGAAGAAATCATCAGCAATCAACGATCGAACAATGACAACACTGGTCTTGGTTACAAAGAAAAATCCGAAAAGGATCCAAATCCTTCTATGAAAAAAGAAGATGGATATGCAAAATCTAACAATTAGGTAGACCTCTTAGCCAACTCAAGAGATCAGAACTCGTAGGAAGAACCATGGAAGACAATTCCTCAAAGAATATTTACTCTCGGGTATCAACCTATCTTCTATGGTCATTGTTATTCATGTGGAAGGTTTGAACATAGAGCTATAGAATGTCGCACGTATCTTTGGAATAAATACAGTTTCGGGAGATCTTTCAGAAATGGATATTTCGGAACTCAGTAGAATATTAACAGATATGATCATTTAACAAATGTAACAATTTTGGACACTTGGCTAAAGATTGTAGACTTGGAAGTTCTTCAAAGGAACTCTCGCAAAATTAGAATGAACAAATATGGAAAAAGAAGACTAAAAAATGTGCTATCGCTCTCAAGACTCAAAGCAACAGAAACGTTTGGTATGTCGATAATGGTTGCTCAACTCATATGATTGGAGATAGGAATAAGTTCATATCCTTGAAGGAAAAGAAGGATGGAACAGTGTCTTTTGGAAATGACGGGTCTTCAAACGTCATAGGAGCAGGTACGGTCACACTTGGAAGCAAGAATGCATTAGCGGAGGAAGTGTTGTTGGTTGAAATTATGAATCACAATCTGCTCAGTGTTGGACAAATGTTCGATCAAGGACACACGATGCTATTTAACTTTAAGAAATGTGAAATCAGGAAAGGCAAGTTCAGTAAAATTGTGGCTAAAACAAGCAGAGCTCCAAATGACATATATTTTGGATGAGACACCTAAAGGGTGCTTTTTGGCGAAAGAAGACGAAAGTTGTTTATGGCACAAATGAATGGGACATATAAATTTCGACAATTTGGTTAGGATCAGCAAGAAGGAAGTAGTAAGAAATGCCTAAAATTTCAAAACCTACCAATACGATATGTGAATCTTGTCAGCACGACAAGCAGACAAATGTTGAGTTCAAGACAAAAGAACACTTTGCATCACGTCTATTGGAATTAGTACATACTCATCTATATGGTCCTATGAGAACAAAAGGTTTAGATGAAGAATTATATTTTATGCTAATGATAGATGATTACACCAGAATGACAGCCGTCAACATCTTAAAGAAAAAGACTGAGGCATTCAAGTGTTTTAGAATCTACAAGTAATTGGTCGAAAATGAAACTGATTTGAAGATCAAATGTCTGAGATTAGATAATGGCGGAAAATTCACTTACAAGGTATTTAAGCAATACTGTGACGAAAATGGAATTAAAAGGCAATTCTCAACAGTTAGTACACCATAGTAAAATGGAGTTGTTGAATGAAAAAAATAATCATATAGGAAATGGCCAGAACAATGTTAAATGACTCAAAATTAGATGATAAATTCTGGGTTCAAGCAATCGATACAACTGTATTCATTATAAACATAGGTCTGCTAAGGAACAATTGTAACATGACTCCATGCGAACTATGGAAAGGAAGACCGACTAACGTCAAATACTTCAAAATATTTGGAAGCAAATGCTACATCAAAAGAAAAGATAAAAAATTGGGCAAGGTTGATTCCCGTGTCGATGAAGGTATTTTCGTTGGTTATTCATGCAAAAGGCTTATAGATGCTACAATATGAGGCGAAAACAAATAGTGGAAAACATAAATGTTACTTTTGATGAAGATTGTGTTACAAAGGATGACGATGAGATTGTCCCTTCAAGCAAATCCAAGGGATCTGAGGGTGAATCTATGAAGGATGAAGAAGAAGCTCCAGAACAAGACCAATCAAATAAAGAAACAACAGTCAACCAAGAGGAAATAAGAAATGATCAACATGATGTACAAGAAAATTCCCCAAAAGCTTAAAAGGAATGGTGTCAAAAGAATCATCCGCCAAATCAAATCATCGATAACATAAATGAAGGAATTGGAATCATAAGAAGTCGACAACTTCGGTCATGACAACAAGGCCACTTTGCTTTTTTAGCAAATTTTAAGCCTAGCAATTTTGAGCAAGCTAGTCAAGATGAACACTGGGTAGCAACTATGAATGAAGAACTGGATCAAATTGAGAAGAACGACACTTGGGAATTGGTTCCATGACCAACGAATAAAAATGTTATTGGAGCTAAATGGGTCTTCAGAAACAAATAGAATGAAGATGGACAGGTTACCAGGAATAAGGCAAGATTAGTCTGCAAAGGATATGGACAATTTGAAGGAATTGATTTTGAAGAAACATTTTCTTCTGTTTCCAGAATGGAAGCTATCAGAATGTTTCTTGCTTATGCATGCTCAAGAAAAATCAAGGTCTACCAAATGGATGTTAAATCAACCTTTCTAGATGATAAATTGGAAGAAGAAGTTTACATTGAACAACTCAAAGGTTTTCTGCTCTCGGAAAAGGAAGACTATGTCTGCAGATTAAAGAAGGCACTATATGGTCTCAAGCAATCTCCTCGAGCTTGGTATGCGTGTCTTGATGGACATCTACATCGAGAAAGATTCAAGAAAGGAAGCTTCGACAAAATTTTTTATGTGAAAGTGGACCTAACAATTATTGAGGTATATGTGGATGATATAATCTTTGGAAGCAATGATGACAGATTAAGTAAAAATTTTGCCACAAAGATGCAAAGTGATTTTGAAATGTCTCTACTTGGAGAGCTGACATACTTTTTAGGGCTTCAGATATCTCAGCAGGATAAAGGAATATTTATATATCAAACCAAGTACATCAAGGAAAGGATCAAGAAATTCAAGATGAAAGATTGCAAGCCCGTCCTTACCCCAATGGTAACAGGTTGCAAATTAAGTCTAGAAGATTCGTCAATGGATGTGGACCAGAGGTTGTATAGATCTATGATTGGCAGTCTTGTATATGTGACGGCTTGTCGACCAAACATAATGTAGGCAATTGGACAAGTAGCAATATTCCAAGCAGCACCAAAAGAATCTCATATTATTGCTGTCAAAAGAATTCTCTGATATCTTAAGGACACAACAGAATATGGTTTATGGTATCCCAAAGGAAATGATCTAGTTATCCAAGCTTATACAAGATGTAGATTGGGCAGGAAGTGTTGATGATTGAAAGAGTACTAGTGGAGCAATATTCTATCTAGGTGTTTTCCTTGTTTCATAGTTAAGTAAAAAGCAGTCTTCAACCTCGTTATCCACAACAGAAACAAAATATATCGCGACAACTTGTTGTACTCAAGTTCTCTGGACGAAGCAAACTTGGCAAGATCTTCAAGTCAAGTTTGATTAGCCTATTCCCATCTTTTGCGATAACACCAGTGCCATCAGTATCCACAAGAATCTTGTGATGCATTCTAAAACAAAGCACGTTTGGATCAAATGTCATTTCGTTAGGGAACAGGTCGCAGAAAAGAATATCAAGCTTGAATCTGTTGGCAGAAAGGAACAAATTGCTGACATATTTACCTAACCATTACCTCATGAAGCATTTGAGTATCTTCGCCAAAAGCTTAGGATTCTCCCAAGTTCTCATTAGACTCTTTCTCTTATCTAAGTAAGTAGAAAAGGGGAGTGGATGTGTGTATAGGTATGTAGGCTGACATTTTGTCAGAGGGAGTTATCCTTTGCGGTTGATGACAAAGGGGGAGAGAATGCAGTAGGAGTAGGAAGAGGTGTCATGATTGCAGGGGGAGTACTTATGTTGCCATCAATGCCAAATGGGGAGATTGCTGATTAGTGGTTGTCATTGATGTCAACCCAAGCAGCACTAGGGGCTACCTCTATCTTGCATGGGCATTTTGACTTTACAACTTACTCTATTATGAGTCAAGGATCTTTTGGATGGATTCTGCTCGTCGAGATGTTTCCGTTGATATATGGCACACCATGCAATTCTTCACGGTTTGAGAGATATTCATGTTTGAAGTTAGTAACCCCAGTGAGTGGGCTAAAACCCCATGGGGTTGTGGCATGGAACTCATCATTGGTTGTGGTAATTGAATAGTCAATAATTAATAATGTTTTAAGCTCCTAAAAGCCCTCCAACGTTCACTTGTTGAAGACCCTCTCAACCTAAACATTTCTATAAATTGTGACCCTCATATCCTCCTCATGCAAGGATTTCGCTACTTCAAACAAGTCATCGTGGCATTTTCACTATAAATTTTTATTCTACGAAGCTTTAGAAGCTGAAATTAAAACCCCTTTGAGCCGAAATCTTGATGAACCTCGTGACAAAATTTCAGATCTTGGTTCGTTATATTTTTGGAGATATGATCTGAGGAAGTTAGGGTTTTTGCAGGTTGCCGAATTCCATGTCAAATAGGTGACCTTGGGAAAATCATCATAACTTTCTCTCTAAACGTTAGATTCAAATTTCATAAGAAGTGACAGAAATAGGATAGATTGTAGTTTGTTGGGTATTGTTTTCAGTATCAAAGGTTGAAATAGTGACATGTGGCACTTCATACAATCAAAGGTTGAAATAGTGACATGTGGCACTTCATACAAGTTTGCTCTACTGTACTAGTCTATAATCAGGTCATCGTAGGAGATTGGGCATAACTATTTCTTGAAGAATCCAATATCGATCAGACCTGTGGGGTTGGAAAGAGGACTCAGAGGGCTACCACCGGACGAAATTTCAGGCCTTGGAGATCTGAAATTACATAGATACAACAGATTCAATATCGAGCTTTTAGAAGACAAGAAAAAGTATGCATTCAAGGATCACTGCAGTAAGGACCATACATCAACAATCAAGGGTAAGTCTGCTACAACAAGATATGTATGATTAGTGTTTGCATTTGAATTTGAATATCATCTCTAACATGTGTTTTTGCAGGACAGTGTAAGTATTTTGTATGTATGTTTGTTTGGGTTTTGTTCATAAATGCTGAACGTTTTTACATTGGAAATTTGAATATTTATCTGACATATGTTTTGTAGGACAATGTAAGTAGTTTGTTTGTATATTGGTTTAGGTCTTGTACATAAATGCATGTGCAGGAAGGAGGACACAATAGGACAACTCAGACATATACTAGAAGGACATATAACACCAAAGTACCATTACTTGAAGCAAAGACAATTTTACCTCAACAACTGCTAGTGATCCAAGAAGTAGTGTTAAGTCAAGTATCAGGTCGTGTCAAAAGTTAGTCATCATTGTAAAATTGTAAAAGAGTCATTATTGTAAAAGAGTCAGTCTGCCTAGAGTTGAAGAGGCATTGTTGGGAGGTATAGGAGTCATTGTTGGATAATGTTATGGTTGGGTTGCAGGTCATAATGTAATTGGGTGATTGGTCTAGTTCAAGAAAATCATTGTGAATCATATTGTATCGTGGATCATTGTCCTTGGTACGAGAGTCCACACTCTTGTCTTATTTCTGATCATTATAGGGTGGTAGGGAGGTTCTAGGTTGGTGCATGAAGTCACCTACATGTTGGAGCCTGTGAACACTTCAGGGTGGTAGGTTAGTCTAGGATGTCGAGGCATCCATTCAGTTGACTACTGAAGAAACCAAGACGTTGAGGCGTCCTTCCAGTGGGCGCTGAAGAAGAATGCTTTTTTAGAATTCTAGTAAGTTGTAAATTTCATTTCAGTTGGCACTGAAGATTAAAGAATTTATTAGAAAAACGTTCGGTGGTTTTTGACCCGGAGGGAGTTTTCCACCTAAATTCATGTGCCTATTGTGTTCTATTGTTTACTGTTGTTACTGGATAAACATTAAGAATAATTGAAGATTAACTTATGCTTTGAAAAAATTTAGAAGTGTTAATTGCTACGGAATACTGATTCAGTATTTCCAACACCTGGAGGGGCTAGATCTAGGCCTGGGAGGCCTAAAAAATAAAACCCTTGCTTTAAAAAAATATTTTCCTCCCAGATCCTAATTGAGCTACAAATTCTTTGATGGTTGGCACTGCAAAAAAATCTAGAGACTATATCTTACCCTGAAGGGCCTAGATCTAGCTTTACTTCAGCCTCTTCTCTTGATTTGGCCCGCAAAAATGAAAATAAAACACCCAAAGCCCAATTATATACAAAAAATCCTAATACCCCAAAACCCAAATTAGCAAAATAATTTACAAATTTTATTTACAAAATTATTTACAAAATCTACAAATATACAAGGATTTTGAAAATCAATTTTTTTGAGAAATAAAAACTTTATGGCTATTTTCTTTAATAAATGGCTAAAAACATTTTAGAAACCCCAATGCACACTATATCCTAAGCGAATATTTAATCCACCACACAATTATTTGGGATGCAAGCAACAATGGTTCATGTCTAAGTTTGTGGACTTGGAGACTAAGGACTGAAGTGCCTGCAAACACTATAAATTTATTTCATGACAATTCGTTAATCATATGGCGAATCAAATCACCTAAGATTAGCCCAAAGCTATCAATAGCATGATTTTATCTCCATCTAATGAAAAACATATCTTACCATTATTCAACACAACATAGGAAAACCCATGGTCAGTACATACCACAAATTAATGAACATGAAACATTGTGAATTGCACCCCAAAGTCTTTATTATGATAGAAAAAATAGTTTCCATCGGGACAATACTTTACATGAAAATTTCAACACCAATTTTCTAGCCAGAAAGCAGATTTCTAGAGACTCAAATGACTCTCTAATTTATAGATAAATCCTCCAAATGGAAAAATAACAACTAGTTTCTTTGAGCCTTGCCAAAATAATCTTGGCCATCGAAAAATACTTGATTATCTTTTAATCTTATTCGTTGAATTTTTTTATTTTTGAGGAATTTTCGAATTTATCATTTAATTCCATTTTTATTACCTCAAAATTAATTATTTTGAGCTAATTTCCTAAAAAATTTGACTTTGACATAACCACCAAGGTCGAAGGGTCCAAAATTTCTTGAAAATACAATGTTCCCTTGGTGGAGGACCTTCAAAAATTAATTCTTTTAAGACCCACAAAATTTTCCACTTGGAGAATAAATTTTCCTAAAACAATTTAATTTGACTCTAATTAAATAATTTTCTTGCTTGTGATTTAATTTTATTTTGCCAGAAAAATTAATTAATTGACACATGAGGGGATCTAATGGTTTTTCCACTCTCTAATATTTTAACTTTGGTGTCTAAGTATGAGGGACCATGCATTAAAATATTTTTTACATAATATTTGCAATATCAACCCTTAAAGGGGGAATACCCATTCGACTTAGACCCTCAAAATACATACCCAATCTCTGACACTATGCTCTAGTAGACCAAGTGATTTGTAATAAAATAATTTAGCCAACTAGTTTAAATTATTCCCAAATTACTTTTACATAAGACTTGACTAGAACACTAGGACTCACCTAACACATTGACGAAGAATTCCACCCTAGCTTTGGGGTGAGGTTGGAGGGAAAAACTCTGCCAGCCATCCATGTTTAGAAACACAAATGAGTCATTTACATAACATAATTTGCAGAATGGGTTTACAATGACACATAGCGTGCTGACAGATGATCCAATATTGTTGAAAAATTTAGCACTTCTGCTTCCTTGGAACTTTGAAAAATATTGTGCAACAGTTCCACTTGGTCCTGTGTGGACCTTCAAAAGTTAATTCTTTTAAGACCCACAAATTTTTCCACTTGGAGAATTAATTTTCCTAAGGCAAATTAATTTGACTCTAATTAAATAATTTTCTAGCTTGTGATTTAATTTTATTTTTCCAGAAAAATTAATTAATTGACGCATGAGGGGATTTAATGATTTCTCCACCCTCTAATATTTTAACTATGGTGTCTAAGTATGAGGGGCCATGCATTGACATATTTTTTACATAAGATTTGTAATATCAACTCTCAAAGGGGGAATACCTATTTTACTTAGACCCTCAAAATACATACCCAATTTGCAACACTATGATCTAGTAGAGCAGGAGATTTGTAATAAAATAATTTAGCCAACTAGCTTAAATTATTCCCAAATTATTTTTACATAAGACTTGACTAGAACACTAGGACTCACCTAAGACATGGACGAAGAATTCCACCCTAGCTTTGGGGTGAGGTTGGAGGGAAAAACTCTGCCAACCATCCATGTTTAGAAACACAAATGAGTCATTTACATTACATAACTTGCAGAATGGGTTTACAATGACACATAGACTGCTGACAGATGATCCGATATTGTTGAAAAAATTTAGCACTTTCGCTTCCTTGGAACTTTGACAAATACTGTGCAACAGTTCCACTTGGTCCTGTGTGGTCTCGCAACTTTACAACACTAATTCCATGATGATCATGTAAGGACCAAATATCCATAAGGATTTCTAGGCCTAGGGATCATCTTTACAAGATACATTCCCAAACCCTAGGCTCGAGAATCCTCTTAGCCCTTCCTAGAGAGTCTATCGCCTTGCTTTCCAAGCAAGAAAGCCACACAATTGAGTCTCTCTTACGAATTGGCCTTGAGAATCACCCTTTATCCCTAAGTTGCACTAAAACGAATACGGGAACGGATACGTATATGGGGTTTGAAATGGATACGGAAAATTTTCAAAAAATCTGGATACGATACGGCAGGAAACAACACATCATATATATATATATATCAAATTTACATTGCCATTCATCTTTGAAGTTTGAGAATCTAGATTATATCTAAATAGTAAAAATGCATAATGATTAATCATCTATCATCAATGATCATCATGATATCATCTAGATTCTATCATCTATCATCTATTCATCAATTATCATATATGAATTATGATTTATCATCTATCATCATCATCAATTCAACATAAAGTTATTCATCTATCTATCATCATCAATTCAGGAATCAGCATAAAGTTATAATTTATAAATTGAAAATTCATAAATGATAATTCATGAATCATGATTCAAGTTCAACATATCATCAAGTTTTTGTTTCTAATTTCAATCATCAACATAAATATCATTTACATATCATCAAATATGTCTTCAACTTCCACATCATCTCCAGAAGTGGGAACATTGCTGCCATGTCCACTTGAAGATCCACCTATTGGTGACTCTGCATCAAACAAAGTCATATGAGACCTGGCATTCAATGTCATATCCAAGTCAGGCAATTCTGGTTCCACATCCCATAATTTGGCAGCCCCAAATTTGTATTCATCTCTCTTGTGTGACAGAAGACGAAGGTTTGAATGAACATACACTAGTTCCTCAGCCTTCTTTGAAGCCAATCTGTTTTGCTTCACTGAATGGATGAAGCCATATGTACTCCAGTTCCTTTCTGCTGAAGAGGAACTAGCAACCTGTGACAAGATCTTGATGGCCAAATTTTGTATATGTGGAAGTTCCCCACCATAGTAGTTCCACCAGTCAATTGGACTCATTTCCCTCTTGTCTCGCATATAATCAATATTAGAGACCCAACCCTCTGATCCCACGAAATGAGCAAACTTTGAACGAATCCGAAGCCCAATTTCAGGATCTGTAAAAAGTTTTCTAAAAGCCTTTTTAAATCCTTGTGAGACTTCTGGGTCTTTGCTTGGTGCAGTTCTTTCTGGATCACTTAGCAACTCTGCAGCATAATATTTTGGATTCACTGCATAGGCCAAAAGGTGCAATGGCGTGGTCATCTTGTTCCACCTTTTGGTCAATATATCTTTTACTTCTCTGTAAAAGAATTCATCTGGATCATTCTCCTTGACATTTATAACCATCCTTATCTTCTCTATCATGGAATCAATGCCTTCATACACTTCTCCCAAATTAGGCATATCTGTGTCAAACATACGAAGCAAATCCACTATTGGCTTAGTAAATGCCAAAAGGTACTCAACCTTATCCACCATTCATCATCAAAAACCAATTTTTTCACTGTTTGTGCTCTATCAGATTGGGATTGCCTCCATTGATTCCAAAGAGAACTGCATACCATTGATTGTAATGCATCTTTCACTTGCATAAGCCTTGTTAAGACTATGATGTGAGAGGCAAATCAAGTCTCGGCAACTTGCAAGTGCCAAATTTCCAATGTTTCAATAAATTAAAAAAATAAAAATCATCAAATTAATCTTGATTGAAAACTATTATTTGATTAATGTTTAGGTACCTTAAGGAGCTCCAACTTTGCAAATTCTCTGTAGATGCCTTGGGACATGTGGTGGTTTGTGATGAATGCTTGAATTTCTTTTGCCTCTTCAAAAATAACATGAATCCACTCGATTTGCTTCCCCATCTTGCTCAACATGAGGTTCAATGAATGTACAGCACAAGGGGTCCAAAAGATGTGCTGATATTTGCCTTCAATAATTAGGCTTGCTGCTCTACATACCGTTGCATTGTCAGTTATTACCTGGACAAAATTTTCTGGCCCCACCAATTCAATTGCTTCAATCAAGATGTCAGCAATGAATTAAGAATCTTTCATTTGCCCCTCACAATCCACTGCCTTCAAAAACATTGCCCCCTTTGGGCTCTGAGCAATCACATTGATCAAAGGCCTATTCCTTTGATCTTTCCATCTATCAGAAATGATGGACACCCCTAAAATGTGCCATGAATTACGAATGGGGCTTAATTTAGACTTCAAATCTAACTTTTCAGCACTCAACATTGTAGTGCGAACCTTCTCATATTTAGGGCTCTTGAACCCTTTTGGGGCTTCATTCACTGCTTTTAGCATCTTTTCCCAGTAAGGAGATCGCACAAGGTTAAAAGGAAGGCCATTTGCATAAATGCATTGACCAATTGCTGCATTTGCAATCTCTCGACTATCATTATTAAAATTCTTTTCAAGCGGTCCCAAATTAGACCGCTTGTTTGAACCAACAATTCCATGAGAATGAAGTGGAGGCCTTGATGAAGATGCTCCCAACCTTGTAGAAATTGCCTCATTTGATTTAGCATCTGCCTCGTCTTGTTCTTTTTGATATTTTGCAATTTTTGTTTTGCTTAAACCACTTCCATCTGTCCCATTCTCTTTAGGTGGGCCGCTGCATATTTGAACCCCATTGCCTTTTAACCCAAGTAAATGTGCTTTGACCCGTGTATATGATCCCTTAAAATCATTTTTACATTCACTGCAAACCCATGCCAATGAACCACCTCCTTGGATCTTCCCAACAATAGTTACATATTTCCAAAGTGGTGACTTTGGATCAACTTTAGAAGAAGATTCAATTTCATTCTCTAGTGTCTCTACCTAAGGTATAACTGAACTTGAAGATGCCATTAATGATGATATTAATCTGCAAAATAAAAATAAAAAACAATGGGTCACATTAACATACATGATGATGACGTATTTGACATATTTGAAAGTGAGATAATTATAGCTGGAAATTCACGAATTAAGAGTCAACGCTGTCCCTAATTTCCTTAACGCAGCCTTCTAAGTTCTCTCAAGCCTTCAGGCCATCATTTCCACTTCAATTTGGTCAAAAATTCAACTTCTAAGTTCGTGGTTATTATTTCAGTAATTCTAATTTCTTGCATAGTTTGTAGTGGTTGCAGGAGTGTTGAAGACTTGAAGTTTGAAGAAATTCATAGCCTGATTTGAAATTTTAAAGACATGGGCATTGGGCACTGTTTTTAAAATTTTGCTTCTTTTGTTTATCCTCCATTTAGTAGCACAAGTTACAACCATCTCCCTTTGAAATCCTTATATTTGTTTATTTAGGGAAAAATATTTATTAAGGATAAACTATTGATCCATGCTTACAACCTGCATTTCCACTCTTTCTAATCAATTCAATGATCACAGGAATCATCACATAATGATAAAACTCAACTATGTGTACTTTAGATAACAGTTTCTGAATTGATTATTGAATGTTACAATTACAAAGACTGTGTGAGGGCCGAGGCAGTAAGCCTTAAGGCAGTGAGTGTGGCATAATTTGCACCACATCCCATCGTTCCCATCTTAAAGAACTGAATGATCAATTGATTCTGGGTGCCACAACTAGTTTTAAGTTTTAACTTTTCATCAATATTAGGGTACTAAGTTTAAACTTTAAAGTTAAAAATGTGAACTGTATACCTGCCCTCAAAAATTAAAATCCTGTAGGCTGTTAATAGTTACTAAACTGAATATTTGGGCTGAAACACCAGTTTAACGGTGAACCCTGTAGCTGTTCTCAATTCTGTGCTGGAATGGATATAATTTTTGTCTAAAATATAAATACTAAATAGATTGCCAAATCAAAACTTACATGAACATCATTTGTTTGTTGCACATTGCCTGTTGCTGGAGATTAAGACCGATACAAGTTTTTGTGTTTCATTTTTATAAATTTATATTTGTTATATTTAAAATGGTCACCATTTATGATTTTATGCCATAAAGGCCAAGGGTTATGATAAGATGTAAATAAGATTAAACTGTAACGAGAGTTCAGAGTTGAGCAATGTGCTAGCTTCTTTAATTTTTTCAAAGTTTGTACACACATATATAGTATAGTATATACATTTCGTTTATGAAAGTTGAAACAAAAAACATCTAGACTGGGTTTCTCGTTTATGAAAAGAACATTGGCACTTGCGGCTACTCTTCCTCTTGGAGGCCGTGGCTGCTCTTCCCCTTGCGGCTGCTCTTGCAGTCAGTCAAACGCAAACGTTATGTCACTCAAACAGCAAACGTTATGTCACAATCTCTTACAGTCGGGCTCTGTCACGACTCACAATCTCTTACAGTCGGGTTGTTGCTCTTTGCGGCGGACGATAAAAAGTTAAAAACGAAAACAGTACCCTAACTTCACTTTCTAAATTCTAATCTTAGCTTAACGTTCCCGGCGGAAAAGATGAATAGGGTAAAAAACGTTTCAAAAAATCGGGATACGGATCATAAATGTCCAATACATTTCATATTTTTTAAGATACGTTTCATTTTTTCAAATACGTATCCGAATTTTTTACAAATACGTATCCGAATTTTAAAAACGGAGCAGAAACGGGAAATTTCAGAAAAAAAAACGTATCCTAAATTTCGGAAACGGGGCGGATACGGATCAACGCTGTTTCCGAGGAGTTTCGTACGGGGATCCGAGTTTCCGAGGGCTAGCCTTGGCGTTTCCGGCAACTTAGTTTTATCCTCTCATTGACACATCCATTATTGTGATTCCTCTTATACCAGGTCTCCTCCCATCGGTGAAAGTCCATAAAGAGCAGGGAGCCTTAGCTGAGTGACATTGGACTAGTAGCTGCCTTATAGGATCCCCTGCTAGTTTGAGTGCTAACATGACTAATAGTCGTACGTTTAAGTGAAGGCCATGAAGAGAGAATGGTGGATGGAGGATTGGATAAACATCTGTGATTTCCTTGAGCATATAAAATCCAAAATAGGAAGTGGATCGACACTCTTTGAGTATTGGATAGGTGTCCAAGACAAGAGTGGTCAATGAGGACCGATATTCTTTGATGATTGGGAATCCAAGATAAGAATATTCCTAAAAGGACATACCTTGTGAACATCCGGGCGAGGTATGTACCTTGTATAGGTAGTGTGGTATCTCACGTAAAGCCTCCCACCATTATGCTCTTGTATAAGAAAGAGTTTGTCAAGTTAAGGCCTTACTATGTTGACAATGTTGGTCATGAGGTTTGATGCTTAAAGATGGTTATCAACCCAACTTTTCTTATGAGAACTCTTTAGTTTGAGAATATCCTTGTACTAGTTGTACAATTATGAATACCTCCCTAGTTGAGAGGGAGTGCTGGAAAATGTAACTAGTTTTGGTCTTCATAATTGTCATTGTACTCATGTCAATTTTCAAAGAAAAAATATTTTCAAGCTTGGGTTTCATGCTTATTTTGATGGGTCATCTATGTAAAGCATGTTCTTCATGCTTCTAGGGTTTGTCATGTCATAAGATTAATTGTCATGAGTCAAGAGAGTCAATCCCATTCGTATAAGACCCTATTAGGAAAGATGTAACTTGTAAAAGAATTTATTTTGAGTCTAGAAAGTCCTTTTGAACCTCCAAGCACAAGTTGGCCCTAACAGTAACAAGTCGACCGAGTGAGGGGTATTCAACCTCATGGAAAGACTATATATACAAGCAACTTCAACCTCCTTCATCAAAAATTTGACCTTTATAAGAATCAAGTTCGATCTGAAGAAAGGAACAAGAAGAAAGGAAAATCAAAGGTCTAGCAAGCAAGGAGAAATCAAGAAGAAGAAGAAAAGTTTGTTTTGGGCCTTATTCTCTCACAAGTGCGAGGTTTTAGGGTTTTTGCTAAGGTCGAGATTTGAGATCTAGTTGCAAGTCTGAAAGTTTGTGCAAGAAGGTTAAGGTTTGAAGACAAAGAAGATTAGAAGCAAAGGAAGAGACCCTAGCGAAAGAAAGAGATAAAACTTGAACTTTATGCTCCCCCATGTGAAGTGAACTAGGGTTTCTGTTTTGCTGAAGGGCCAATGTATTGCGGATTGAGTTGTAGGGTCGAGAGCTAGATTAGGACTGATGTGAAGGATGTTTACTTTGGAAGACATTGACCTCATTGGGAAGGCTTCTTAGAGGACTAACTTGGTGCTGGAGGACTTGGTCTAGGGTTTTGGGTCTTGGTTTTCTCATATGAAGCAAATTCTATAAGAAGAGAAAATATTTTGTTTGGGTTTTCCCCTTGGAGGGGTTTTGCCCTGGCTTGGAGCCTAATACTTGTGTCCATTGTCTTTATTGTTTTTGTTCTTGATAATTGTTTGTTGAGAATATCTAATAAAGAAACCTAAGAAGATAAATAAATTTCACAAGCAATTATTAAGGTTAACGAGAAATTGAATTAATAGATGCCCTACTGCATTCTCCAACAAGATAAACACCAAATTGATGTCTATGACCTCTTGTTCGTGAGACAAGGGCCCCCCTCTATGGAAGGACTTGATTGTGTTCTTTAGAGAGGTGTACATAACCTACCTTCCTAAATAAAGGAAGTATTATACCCTATATAACATCATCATTGAATGAAAGCAATGTCCAAGTATATGCACTATGTCAACTATCTAACTACTATTTAACAATGGCTACTTGGGTAACATTAGACTTAGTCACAAGTAATAGTCAATCCATAAATAAATGTCACTATGCACATAAATACTTGCTTGTGAATCCATACCTCCATATAGAAAATACTTATACATTTTAGAAATATAATTTTTTTTCTCCACGTACTAAGTATGCCATTTAATCATAGTGTTATATCAATTTGGCCCATTTTTATGCTTAAGTAACACATAACTATTTACTATAAAGAGTTTATTAAGTTATAACATGATGGGATCGTATTCTTTGTTTTGTATAATTTCTCTGGAATAGAAAATTATTTAGGAAATAAAACGAAGCTTATTCATTTAGTATTAAGTTAGAAATATGATGTATACTTTATCTGAAACTTTTAGTCTATAGAAAGTTTGTTTTGTTTATCCCGAACATTTATTATTCATCTTGATTTCATACTTCAATATGATGCATAACTATAACCATTATGTCTTCATAATTGAAGACTTTCAAGTGGCTCTTCGTCCATGTCTTAAGATTATATTATCATGTTTATGTTGTTATAGGATATGTGACAACTTTAAGACCATGGAAACTTGATTCATTAAAAGTGGTATAACTTTTAACACTTCAAATCTTGTGAACAAAACTGTTAATATTCATTTTGATTTCACACCTCAATGTAAATTCCTCTTTTCGAGAGGACCAAATTGATATAAAGATCGTCCAATTTGGACAAGAAGAAGTGCATTTTTGAATTTATGCCCACACATGTACAAAATGTTCAGGTCGGCGACATCATCATGTAGGCTCATGCCCAATGGACGTGACTCATCACCCTCAATGAATTTTATAAATACAAGTGACCTCTCACCTCATTTTGCATCTTCATCACTCACACACTCTCTCTCCTTCCCTCATTGGTTCGTACAACTATTAGGCTTTTCTTTTCTCTCACACGTGTGGATCAAGAAGGAGTAATTTCATAAGCTAAATTATAGGGCCGAAATTACAAAGTTGACTGCAGTTTGACCTGCGTTGACTTTGACCTTCCAAGGAGATCTTGACTTCGATTTTTTTGGGAGATTATCTATTTGGGTAGGCCACATCTTTTGGCACAGAAACCAAGGTATTCTAAGCACTTTGACTCACTTTTTTAAAAACCGACCGAGCCAAAGGGATGGCCGGTCCGACTCGGCGGTTAAACTGGTCAGGCGGCCAGTTTGTGACTGAGTTGGCCGAGCCGTACATCGACTCGGCCGGCTTGGCAAGTCAGCTCCAGCTGGCCGCGGGCCCCAAAAAATCCCTAAAAACAGACTTTAAAAAAGATTTTTTTTCTGCTGTTAGGTTTTGTTTACCTTATCTAACCCCTCCCCATCCTATTTAACCTACCCAACCCCTCTCAATACCTCACATCTATCTCTTTGAATTTGCTTGAGCATTTGTGAGGATTTTGTGAAGAGTTGTGGAGTTGGTTTTGGAGTAGCTTTGAGGAGTCTTTTGGGCAAGCTTTGGAGCAGCAGTGAGGAGCTTACTGGGCAAGCTTTGGAGCAACATTGAGAAGTTGGTTTGTTAGAGCTGCATTGAGGAGGCTAGAGGCTAGAGGTATTTATTTTTTCTCTTCTAAAATCTGTCTTTGCTTGTTTTAGTTATTTTGCAAATCTGAAAATGGTAAACATAGTTTTTGGTGAAAGAAATGAACATAGAATGAATAGTTTTTTTTGTTTTCATTTTCAGATTTAAACATTTTCTTTCCAAGTCAAAAACTCAGTGCAAAATGGCCCCTAGAGCGAAAGATGCTGCTTGGGCATATGCTGAAATGGTTGATGATCAAATGTATTGCAAATTTTGTAAGAAAAAAATTAAGGGGGGTGGAGGTGGCATTCATAGACTGAAACTACATTTGGCTGGTCTTAGAGGCCAAATTACTCCATGTGAAGCACAAAACATTGGGGAAATTAGGAAGGAGTTGAAAGAACAATTTCAGAAGTTTGAGAAAGAAAAAATTAGGCAAAAAGAAATACAAGCTGAAATTGGGAGGAAGAGAAATCTACAACATATGATGGCTGCCAACCCAAGTTTTGATTACGAGGGTTCTTCATCTATCCCTTGCACTATTGCATCAAACCCCTTTCACTATGTTCCTCCCTCTATGGAGTCTATTTCTGAAAAGGGTAAGGGTGCAATGAGAAATAGGGGTACTATCAAAAGTTTTTTCGTGTCCTCTTCTCCCTCTGATAGTGCAACTGCACATGGTCCTAGTCCTCCAACTGTGCAGCCCACTTTAGATGCTCATTGGAGAAAAGAATTGAAAGATGTTGTTTGTGATTACATTGCTAGATGTTGGTATGATTCTGATATTCCCTTCAATGCTACTCGTTCACCATATTATGGACCTATTTTTGATGCCATATATGCTGTTGGAAAGGGCTTCAAAGGCCCTACTATGCATGAGTTAAGAGGATCTCTTTTGCAAAAAGAGATTATGAACATTGATGATTATTTGAAAGAGTTCAAAAACTCATGGGCACATACAGGATGTACCATCATGTCAGATGGGTGGACTGATCAGAGGAACCG
Organism: Pinus albicaulis; assembly: GCA_034641835.2. Classification (NCBI taxonomy): domain Eukaryota; kingdom Viridiplantae; phylum Streptophyta; class Pinopsida; order Pinales; family Pinaceae; genus Pinus; species Pinus albicaulis. Next base: position 760,548,813 of record CM076570.1, on the reverse strand, counting down.
TACCATCATAAACTTTCTTGTCTTTTGCCCACAGGGAACCATGTTTCTAAAATCAGTTGATGCATCTGATAGGGTGAAAGATGCACATTTGTTGTTTCATATTTTGGATGAGGTTGTTGAAGAGGTGGGGGTGGCAAATGTTGTTCAAATCATCATAGACAATGCATCTAACTATGTTCTTGCTGGTAAATTGTTAGAGGAAAAACACTGAACCGTCTTTTGGACCCCATGTACTACAAATTGCATAGACCTCATGCTTGAGGATATTGGCAAAATAGACTGGATCAAGAACACTATAGAGCATACCAAATGCATCACAAAATATATTTACAATCACTCATGGATTCTGAATCTGATGAGGAAAAACATAGGGGGCAAGGAAATTATTAGGCCTGCCATCACTAAATTTGCAACACATTTTTTGACATTGCAATCTATGCTTGCCCAACATAGAAACTTGCAAAAGTTGTTTTCTAGTGATGAATGGAATGAATGTCAGTGGGCTCGCAAACAGGATGGCAAAGATGTGAAAAGGAAAGTCAATGAAGAAATATTTTGGAAAAAGGCAGCAGAGATTGTGAAACTTGTTGAGCCACTGGTTAAGGTGTTGCGCTTGGTGGATGAGGAAGGATTGGCTATGAGTTTCATCTATGAGGCTATGGATCAAGCAAAGGAGCAAATAAGGGCAGCATACAAGGACAGAGTGGGTAAGTATGGGCCCATTTGGGCAATCATTGATCAGAGATGGAACAATCAACTCCATCGCCCTATACATGTAGCTGGGTATTTTCTGAACCCAAGGTATCATTATAAAGCTCAGGAAGCAAGAGCTTTGAATGGGGAGGTTAGAGATGGATTGATTGACTGCATTGATCGCATGATCCCCAGAGAGAGTGACCAGTTGAAGATACACAATCAGATCACTGTGTTCAGCCAAGCCACCGGTACCTTTAGCAAGAACCTTGCAAGGTTTGCAAGGGAATCATATGAGTCAGGTAAACAAAGAATTTCAATTTTCAAATTCATATTTTATTATTTTGTATAATTGTTTATAATTTCAATTTCAAATTTGGATATAAATTGTTGAGCTCACTGAAACTCATTTTTTGCAGCACAATGGTGGGAGGCATTTGGTAGCCATTGTCCTGAATTGCAAAGGTTTGCAATCCGCATTTTGAGTCAAACTTGCAGTGCTTCTTGGTGTGAGTGCAATTGGTCTGTCTTTGAGTGGATTCACACAAAGAAGAGAAACTGTTTGGAGCAAAAACGGTTAAATGATCTAGTGTATGTCCAGTACAACCTCCGACTAAGACGCAACCAATTGCTGAACAAAAGACCTGATTCAGATCCCATTGTGTTGGAGGATATTGATCCAACATCAGATTGGGTAGTGGAGACTTGTCCACCAGAGTTTGACTCTGATGAGGATATTGGTGTGGGGATTGACTTTGATACACAGGTAGAGGCTATGCTCAATGCAGATCCACTAGTAGCAGACCCAGTCGCAAGCCCTCCAGTTGTAGGCACAGGCACTTCCTCTAGTCAGCGACGACAGAGGCGCATAACTCATCTATCTCAGAGTGGTAAGGGCAAGAGTATAGTTCCAGTTGAGGATGTTGATTCAGAGGAGGAGTGAGCGGTTTCCCCCTCTGATTCAGATTCAGAGTTTGAGGAAGAGCCAGAGGACATTGGCTTGTCAGATGTCTAGCAGGCTGCAGTAGTGATTATTCATGTTTTGTTGTGGAGGCTATTTAGAACCTCCTTGTTTATGTTTTTTGTTTTGATCTCTATCTCATCATCATGTATTGGACAGTGCACTGGGTGCAATTTTGATATAATGGATATATTCATGAGCCTACTTTGATCATATGTTGTCTTTTGTCTATATTGTAATGCTTTGTGTTTGGAAACATGAATAAAAATCTTTAAAATTATGTTTTTTTACAAAAAAAAAAATATTTAATGTATTTTTTACAAAACCGAGTCATTGAAACCGAATCGGCCGAGTCGATACCGAGTCGGAGTCGGAATCGGAGCTGACCCTCGGCCGAATTAGAACCCGATTCCGATTTTTAAAACTATGCTTTGACTGCAGACCAAAATTGCAGGTTGACCACAGATTTCAGGACAACAATGTGACCAAGTTTGACTGTTGACGTTGTCACTATTTTGGGTTGACTTTAATCTCCTGATTAGGCTGAGTTTTACTAGGGAAGACCGAGCTGTTTTGAAGACATTCTATTGCTGCTTTGACCAACGTTGACTTTCTGGTTAGAGCTATTGACTGCTGCAGAAAATTGCAGAAATTGACAGGGTTGTTTTGAATTTGAATTCGGCAAGTCAATTTGACTTTTGTACTCTCTCTCTTTACTGAACATTTTGATATAATAATAAGAAAATTTGATCAAAGGGTTTTCCCCACATTGGGGTTTTTCCCTAGTATTCGCCAAATTTGGTGTCCTCTTGTCTTGGCTTGTCTTCTGCATTTTTGTTTCATGTTCTATCTACTTTTATTAGTTAATGTGATTGCTATTGGATTTCTAAGTTGAAAATTGTCATTGCGTTGCTGAAGGAACATTGAAGTAATTGTGTTAAGCATAGAACGTACCATTGTTAACTAAAATTAACATGGTATCAAAGCTTAGGTTAAGACAAAGCCCAAACAAGAGAGAGAAAAACAATCCCTAAGAAAGAGTTGTTGGACAAGAATATTGGTCTAGCTTCAATGGCGACTACATCATACTTCAAATCTGAGGATAGTCTCAAGGAAAAATCTGACTATCATGCATGGAAGATGACTTTGGACTTGACTTTGGAAGAGAATGATGCTATGGACTATGTGCAGGGAAAAGTGGTGGAGCCTCCTTCAAATGCACTTGCTGCTACAAAGACAAAGTACAAGAAAGGTGAGGTCAAAGCTAAAAGAATTATCATTGATTCCATTTCAAAAGCATTTGGTTGCCTATATTTCTGATTTGGAAATATCTAAGGAGATGTATGATAAGTTGATTGGGATGTTCAAAGTAAACAATGCAAATCAAATCCTCTTTCTCAAGAACAAGTTGAAGGACATCAAGATGGAGAAAGGGGAGTCTATCTAATCCTACTTCATGAGGATTACAGAAATCAAGAATGATCTTCTATCTATTGGAGAAGTTGTTGTTGATCAGGAGCTCACTCTCATCGCTCTTGGAGGTCTCACATGAGCATGGGATGTGTTTAACACCACCATTCTTAACAATGACAAGATTCCTAGTTTCAATGAATTATTGGCTAGATGCACTCAGGAAGAGACGTGGATGATGGAGAGAGACAAGCCTTCAAATGGAAATGAACCTACTGCTTTCCTCGCTCATGCAATGCGGAAGAACAATGTTGGTCCAAAGAGACAAGATCAAGGATTCAAGCCCGGATTCAAAGAAGGAAGAAAAGGAAGGTGCTACAATTGCAACATGTTTGGCCACTATGCTAGAGAGTGTCCTCACAAGAAAGATACACCACAGGATGACGACAACAACAACAACAATCACAACAATTTTAAAGCCAATGGAAATCAAAGGAACAACAGGTTCAACAATAAAGGAAAGAGGAATGCTCCCACTGCTCTATATGGTAATGGTTGACCTTCCAAAAGGACGAGAAACCCCAGATATGAGGAAACTAATGTTGTAGAAAAAAAAAAGAATTTTATCTTATTTCTGCCCTCACTACTGCCTCTCCTTCGGACACTTTGGATCATTGGTTGATTGATAGTGGTGCCTCAAGGAACTTCACTGCGTACAAGGGGGCCCTCCCAAATTTTATTGAAAAGAAGACTAATTTGGAGACAATCTCGCCTACCCCATGAAATGGATAGGGACTGTCTCTCGTCACTTAAATCAAGGTCAACCCCTTCATCTACAAGAAGTATTATATGTACCTGATTTAAAGAATAACCTGGTGTCTATTTTTGTGATGGAAGATAAAGGATTCAAGGTAGCATTCATTGATGGAAATATATGTATTTGGCAAAGAAACCCTAAAGATGCATTTACAATTGGATTTAGGGTTGAAGGTCTCTATCAAGTTGGAGGAAGTCCTTTAGGAGCCTTGACTTGCAATACTTCTCTTCAATATGAATTATGGCACCGAAGATTTTCGCACCTTCATTAGGAAGCCTTACCTGGGGTAAGGAAGATGGTCACAGGTATGCCCGAGTTCAACATAAATCATGAAGGTGTTTGTCAGGGTTGTGTAGTTGGAAAAATTACAAGGGGACCATTCCCTTCAAGTGAAAGTCAAACTACCGACATTCTTCAATTGGTCCATTTTGATCTATCTGGTATGTTGCCTGTAACATCATTAGGAGGATACTTATACTATGCAATTTTTGTGGATGACTTCTCTCGCAAAACATGGATCTATTTCTTGAAGAAGAAGGACAAAGTATTCAAATGGTTCCGTTCTTTCAAAGCCTTGGTTGAAAATCAAACAGGGAAGAAAATAAAAATATTGAGGATCGAGAATGGAACCGAATATGAATCAAATGAATTCAATGACTTTTGTAGAGAGGTTGGCATTAAGAGGGAGACCACCACTCCATATACTCCTGAACAAAATGGAGTTACTAAGAAGAATCGAACCATAATAGAACCCATCGGTGCCATGCTCCATGACCAAGGCCTACCAAAGTTCTTATGGGGAGAAGCTGCCAACATTGCCATATATGTTCAAAATAGAAGGCCACATCCAGCATTGAATTTCAAGACACCCGAAGAAGTTTTCACTGGTAAGAAACTTGATGTTTCTCATTTTAGAATATTTGGTTGTCCCATATATTTTCATGTGCCTAAAGAGAAAAGAAACAAGTTAGAAGCATCTGGGAAGAAAGGTACATTTGTGGGCGACAGTGAAAATTCAATGGCATATAGAATTTATGTGCTTGGTCAAAGAGAAATGGAAATAAGCCATGACGTCACCTTCGATGAAGATTCTGCCCTTGGGAAAGCCAAAGATCTCCCTATCCAAAGGAACGACAATGATGATGTTGCAGGAAAGCGGAATGAACCTCTGACAGATGAACCAATGCCCGATGTTGAAGTCCCAATGGATCCCATTGATCCACCTCCTTGTGATCCTTTTACCTAAAGAAAAAGACCTTTATGGCTTAAAGATACTCTTGAAGATGTTGAAAGACATATTGCTCTAAGAGGGACATTTTGTGAAACTAAGAAGCCGAACAAGTATCAAGGTACTTAGCTGCTATGAGTACTATTGTTCAATCTGAGCCATGTACGTTCGAAGAAGCCGTGAAACACCAAGTATGGAAGGATGCGCTGAATGAGGAGTACGAATCAACCATGGAGAATGGTGTCTAGGGTGTGGTAACTAGACCCAAGGACAAGTCTGTGGTCACTTCTAAATGGCTCTACAAAATCAAACATGGAGCTGATAGGAGTGTTGAAAAATAGAAGGCGAGGTTCGTTGCTTGAGGTTTCTCTCAAAAGGAAGGAGTTGACTATGATGATATATTTGCACCAGTTTCCCGATATACCACTATCTGATCTATTGTTTCTCTCTCTGCCTCTCAAGGATGGAGCCTACACAAAATGGACGTTAAGATTGTTTTCTTGCATGGGTCACTTAAGGAGGAAGTCTACGTAGAACAACCTTAGGGGTTCGAAGTACAATATCGAAGGACACATGTATGCAAGTTGAAGAAAGCCCTCTATGGGTTGAAACAAGCCCCTAGGGCTTGGTATGAGAGGATTGATAGCTATCTTATGAAGTCGTGATTTACAAGGAGCGAAGCTAATCCTAACCTATATTTCAAGGTTGAAAAGGACATGCCTCTCATTCTAGTGCTTTATGTAGACGATCTCTTTCTGACAGGTGCAAACCCTCTCATTTATCAATGCAAGAGGGAGTTTTATTTCGAATTCGAGATGAAAGACCTAGGTCTGGTGCATTACTTCCTAGGCCTGGAGGTCTGGCAAAAGTCATGTGAGATTTTTCTTTCTCAAGGAAAATACTTTGTGAGGATGCTCGAGAGATGTGAGATGGTGGATTGTAAGTCTGTGTCTACTCTGATGGAACTCAACTTCAAGAATATATATGGAAATGTTGGGCCCGCATTGGCAAATCCTTCTAAGTATCGACAACTTGTGGGGGCCCTGATGTTCTTGGTAAACTCTCGTCAAGACATATGATTTGATGTGAATACATTGAGTTAATTTATGGTCGAGCCTCATCACATACATTGGATTGCTGCTAAGAATCTCTTGAAATATCTTCGTGGCACAATCAATTATGGACTGAGATACACTGCTGGGAATTTGATGTCATTTTTTGTAGCATTGGATGTCCTCTAGCCTTGAAATTTGCTGGAGAGGCTAGAATACATGAGATCTCCAAAACCTAGAAATCATTTCTAGAAATTTTGCCTAGAAGTGTCTCAGTTAGATTATTAACCGATTTTTAAATATTTCCTAAGTCTAAACTTAGGAAATATGGTTAAGTAATTAGTATTAATTGAGATAATGTGAGAATAGTTTAGAAACTCACATGGATCGATCCAGAGATGATCCTAGCCATCAATTATGTTTTAATCTTGGTCGTTGGTGCTCCAACAGTGGATTATAAGAGGAGGTTGATGTGGTGATGGAGAATAAACTTCAGTAGTTCGATTTCCAGAGCAGCAACAGTCAGTTGTCAGAGAGAGCCAGAGATTGAAGCAGTGAGTGAGGGGTAGGGACAGTGAGGCTAGAGGAAGATTTCCAGATCCGACGGGTGCAGTTACAGAGAGGCAGAAGAGCCACAGTGAGGTTGACGCAGGGACTGTGCAGTAGCCTCTAGAGGCAATTCGATTCTGCTAGGGAAAAGCCAAGTTTCAGTGCCAGAAGCTGGACAGAGGTTTCAGAGGCCAAGAGAAACATTTTCTTAGAAAACAACATACTAGACGACTTGAGGAGAAGCTGATTCATGCTGAGTGCAGAAGGGACTACGCTAGGGTGACATAGGCCAGTGCAGAGGCAGTTTGGACTGCTCACTTGGAGTTGCAGTCAAAGCTCAGATTTTCTTGTGGGGTGAGGAAAATTCCTCACTAGATTTTTGCCAGTATTTTTCTTTGTAGGATTGCCAGATTTCAACATCTAGTTGTACCCAGAATTTCTCACTGCTGAATAATAATAAAAACCCTCAGCTATTGCACCGATTTTCCAAAGTTGGGTTTTTCCGGAGACTTTTGTCCAAAATTAATTATGTGAATTTTATGTGTGTGCTAGCATTTCTCAAGTTCCAGTATTTTATTTTTCCGCAAAATTTTATTTGTGAAGGTTGTAGTGTGTTTATTTCGATATTTTTCGTAGCAAAAAAATTATCGAATTAATTAACAATTAGGAGAAATAATACCAGTTGTTGCAATAGAATTCTAGTGTAGGAATTTTCACTTTTGAGACTACATGGATATACTGATATTGACTGGGCTGGAAGTCTAGAGCATCATGAAAGCACATCTAGATGTTGCTTCTCATTAGGGTGTGCTTCTATTTCTTGGATGAGCAGGAAGCAAAAATTGGTTGCTTTAAGCATCGCCGAGGCCGAATACATTGCTGCTAGTATGGCGTGTTGTGAAGCTGTTTGGTTGAGGAAACTCTTTAGTGAGCTATTGGAGCATTTACTGATACCACCGTGATCTACTACGACAACCAAAGTGGGATTCGCCTTTCAGAGAATCCTTTGGTCCACGACCACTCCAAGCACATTGATATCAGGTGCCACTTTATCCGAGATATGGTACAACGGAGAGCAATAAGGCTCCAACACATCAGGACTGATGAGGAGGTCACAAACATCCTCATGAAGCCCTTAGGGAAGGTCAAATTCTTAGCCTTCCGAGAGAGACTTGGAGTCGTGGAAAGACCCTCCTATGAGGGACCAAGGGTCCCTCTTGAGTTGGACACTGAGCTCTGGGAGCTCATAGGGGCTTGGGGTACTTCTTGGAGCTATGAGCGACAATAGGGTGAGTGGTTCACCTTCCCCTATTGGTGCGTCGTGTACAGGGTGAGTGGTTCACCTTCCTTTGTGATACCCCATGATGGTTGATTTGTGTGTCGGCTGAGTGATTCACCTTCCCCTACGATTGACATATGCATAGGATGAGTGGTTCACCTTCTCCTATGGCATATGAGCAGGATGAGTGGTTCACCTTCTCTTGCTGATGTCCCAGCATACATCCTACCCATGTAGTCCAGGACTCATGGGAAGTACCTCTCATATATTGATTTGTGGTAGCATCGGATATGCTATAAGTCTCAAATTTTGTGGAAAGGCTTAGACACATGTTTTCTAAATAACCCATAAATCGTTTTGGGAAATTCCACTAAGAGACAGTTTTATTTGATAAATTAATTATTTTTAATGTGACCCTAAGGCTAAATTTAGGAAATTAAAATAATTAATGGGCATTAATCTAAACTGTGGGTGTAAGTTCTAGAAGAAGATGAGGATCAAGTCAGAATGATCTCAACCATTGATTAGCTTCTAATCTGGGTCGTTGAATGTCAACGAGAAGATTATTTAAGACACATGTTTTCTAAATAACCCATAAATCGTTTTGGGAAATTCCACTAAGAGACAGTTTTATTTGATAAATTAATTATTTTTAATGTGACCCTAAGGCTAAATTTAGGAAATTAAAATAATTAATGGGCATTAATCTAAACTGTGGGTGTAAGTTCTAGAAGAAGATGAGGATCAAGTCAGAATGATCTCAACCATTGATTAGCTTCTAATCTGGGTCGTTGAATGTCAACGAGAAGATTATTTAAGAAATCTTGAGGGTCATTTGGAAAATACACCAGTGAAGATACTCAGTTGCGCAAGTAAATCGATTTTCTCAGTGGCTGAAGTTTAGCAAGAGAAAATCGATCCAGAGGGAGAGTTGTAGGTGGAGGAGAGACAGAGAGGGTTCAACATCAATCCGGGGTGCAGGAGCAGGTGACAGGAAGAGACAGCGGAGAGACGGGAAGGGCACAGCGCAGAGGGATGACGTAGTTCTGCGCAGTACCCACGCAAAGCCGATACAGTGGTGACGTAGGTGACCGAGGAGGGTCCTTCTGGGGTCATTTCTCATCTGGAAATTGTGTGAGAAATTTCTCTAGTGTTATCATAGAGAATTCTCTTTATTACTTATGATTGTAAATTTTACAAGAAGATTATTGCTGAGGAATAATAGAAACCCTCATCTGCTGCACCGGTTTTCCCATATTGGGTTTTTTCGGGGACAATTGTCCGAAAATCTGTGTCATTTTTGTGCTAGTATTTCCTTATTATTTTGCTCAGTAACTGTATGGTGAAGACTGTAACTAAATTTATTTCAATATCTACTGAAGATATTTCTGTAAATAACTTATTTATGAATAATAAGTAGGAGAAATAATATCAGATATTGCAATAGGATTTCAAGTGTGAAATTTTCACATGGTATCAGAGCAAGGTTGGACAAGAAAGCAGGAGGGTCTACGCTAAAGGGAACTTGTGGTGCTGCTCTAGCAGCAAATCGTACTCCTGAGGAATTACACATTCCTTCTACAGAATCTATTAGGAAAAGGAAAAGCATGAAGAAGATGGAAGATCACGTTATTTCAAAGTTGGCCTCAAGGCTGGAAAGGGAATGTGCGTGTTTATCTAGTTTTGCATCATCAGATGATTGGTATATTGATAGCAGGGCTTCAAACCATATGACTGGAGTAAGAGATCATTTCTCCAGTTATCAAGAGAAACAGATGGACTTCCAAATTACTATGGGAAACCAGACAAAGTGTACCCCTGTAGGAAAAGGGACCGTAGCATTTCAGACAGAAGCAGGAGACAGTCTCTGACCCACAAATGTGCTGCATGTGCCTCGAATGGGAATGAACTTACTTTCAGTGTCTTACTTGCAGGACAAGGGATATGATATATACTTCATTGGGCGGAACTTGTACGTCAAGCATCCAAGCTGGAAGAAGAAGGCTCAGATTGGATGTTGTGTAACCAGCTCCAAAAATAGAAGAAAAGAGATATCAATTCCTTAGAAATAAGCCACTTCGAGGGGGAAACCTCCAATACATTACATAAAATAACAATTCTTGGATGATACAATTTACAAAACCTCCTTTCTATATATATGGGTCCATGTGGCCATAATGTAATCCTAGTGGGCCACAATGTAATCCTAGCCAGCCTAACAATATTAATTTAAGGGCACAATAATAACAAAATGGGGGTTACAAGGGTACAATAATAACAATAAGGGGGTTACACTAATAACAATAAGGTACTATAGTAGTAATATAGGGACCTAACATGCCCCTCTCCTCCAAAAAAGTGTTGTCCTCAATGCTTGAGTAGCTCTGGGTGCTTTTGTATAAACTTCTCATCCTCCCATGTAGAATCTTCAGTGGGTAAGTTCTTCCACTTGATGAGATAATTAAATTCATCGATTTCAGAGTTGCCGATTTTTGTTTCCGTGATCATTTCAGCTCAAAGTTCCAATATGATTTTTCCTTCTCATCAAGTCTCCGCAATATTGTTTGAATTGGAAGATTTTCACCTATAACCTTCTTTAAGCATGAAACATGGAAAACTAGATGCACTTGCGAAGGAGCGGGAAGCTCCAATTTGTATGCCATAGTACCAATCTTTTGCAACACCTTGTAAGTGTTGAAAGTATAACTAGGTCGGTCTTCATGTTGACTATGTAATTATATTCTTATGTAAAGAAGAAGTAAAAAATAATAAGATGTATTTAAGATTCATGTTCATGAAGGATCTAGTCAACAATATACTCCAAGATCTTGGCAAAATACCATGAAGAGATGACTCCCAAAAGATGCACTAAGATAATCTTATACATGCTGAATTATCTATTCTTCATGTCGGCCTATAATTAACCATGAAAGTTGGCTCCCTATTATGCTGATTGGTCGGCCTAAAAGATAGTTAGACTATCTATATAAATAACCTCTCTGCGGCACATTTGAGGAGCAAGTTTTTCGATGATTCAATTGACTGTGTGCGGATTTGAGACAGGAAGAGTAGATTGGTTTAAGGAATTGCGGATGTCTCTGAGAACATTCCAGCGTTATGAAGTTTTGTATAAATACGAAGCAAAGCAACGTTAAAGTATGTTAAGTTGCAGATCTGTTTGGATAAGTGATTGTGGACTTGTCTGAAGTTGTACAACAGTTAAGAGGAATGCGAATTCACTTGGAACAGAAGCAACTGAAGGATATAAATTGCAAAAGGAATTGAAGGTATAGAAACATAAAGGTATAGGCTGCAGAAGTAATTGAAGTCTACAGATTACAGAATAAACATAAGAGTATAGACAGCGGGTTGATGAAGCCAGTTTGAGAAGAATACAATGCGGATACTTACAAAGGTTGCAGTGTAGATATCGCAAGGATTGTAATGAATTCTGAAGTGTAATGAAAGGAAGGTAAATCTGTGATTTACCTTCCTACAATAAAAGATTTACCTTCCTACAATAAAAGTATTACTTCTGCGTAAAAACACTTGTGTCATGTACATTTTGGTAATTGACTTGATGAAAGATTAACTAGGAAGAATACATAAGCAAATAAGCTCACAAGTAATTATCAAGAAGATAATTTATAACTAATTTATAACCCCTTCAAATTCTCAACATGGTATCGGAGCTAAGGTGACAGTTAAGGAAGGGCATCTAATTCTCTGATATTTCGGGAGGCAATTGTAGTCCGAATGTCACAGTTTACAATTCAGATCATCCTCAGAAAATCTCGGGCTAATTTCAGAAGTGTTTTCATATCGGTGGAATCACAGCAATGCTCTCGGCATACCTAGTGCAGATCATAGTGAAAATACTAAACAAGATTTCGGTGATATGTTACAGCTTGGTTCTATGCTACTTTAGGTCCAATCAATAGTGAAAGAATAACGATGCTACCTTAGTAACATTCCATAATAGTCACACATTTTGATGTTATAAGTTGGTGCTGTCACATATGGTATCGGTGCTATCTTAAAGGAAAGATTTCAGTGACATAATAATACCTTGGTATTATGACAAGAAGTAAAAAGTGATCTCAGTGCTCTCACTAAATAAGGTCTTGGAAACATAACTGCAAGGAGGCCTAACCACAAAGAAAATCTTGATACAATCTCAGTTATGTCATAAAGGAAGAAGGCTAGAAGACTAAAAGGAATTGCCATTAAGGCAAGATTACCTCTCATTAAAGCAAGGATCCTCCCCTTGTCCTCAAAGAAGATCATCAAAAGAGAAAGCACTAACACATCTCTTCTGCATCGCCATCGAAGAAATCAAGCTAAAGACTTTATCTTCACTTATCAAGTAAGTATTTTTCATTCTATAATCAAATTTGGTTAAATGACTTTGTTTTTGCAGAGAGATCTATGAGCTGGTTGGGCTACCAAGAATCCTTGCATAAGGAGGATAGTCACAGTCCTCGAAGAAAGTAAAGTCATGGAAAGTCTATAAAGGTCAAGATTTCTCTGAATACATGGAAAGTTTCTTACTTGGAAGAAACTTGGTAATTCCTAAGGATGAGCTTAGGTACATTCTTTGTATAAGAATGAGTACATTTCCTTGTGGAATAAGGTCCTCCCTGGGAGGGAGAGATAGACACATCATTCTGATCTTGGGAAGATAGAATGGAGGATTGGGTAATCATCTGGCATTCGATACTCTTTGAGAATGTGATAGTGCATTCAAGATAAGAGTAGTCGGGGACCGATATTCTTTGAGGGCTAGCTACCCAAGAGAAGAATAGTCCAGGAAGCTCATACTTTGGGAACACCCGAGTGGAGTATGTACCTTGGAGAGACAATGACGAAGGTGTCTATAAGTCATGTGTCTCGCCAGCATTGAAGCTCATTGTCTCGTTGAAGAGATGGGACTGTTAGTCAAGGCCGTGCACTAGTACAATGCTGGTTGAAATGATGCTATACAAATGCAATTACCAATCCGATTTTTCTTATGGGATTCTTCAGTTTAAAAGTAACCATGTACTTGTATGAATACCTCCCTAGTTAAGAGGGAGTGTTGAAAAGTATAACTAGGTCGGTCTTCATGTTGACTATGTAATTATATTCTTATGTAAAGAAGAAGTAAAAAATAATAAGATGTATTTAAGAGTCATGTTCATGAAGGATCTAGTCAACAATATACTCCAAGATCTTGGCAAAATACCGTGAAGAGATGACTCCCAAAAGATGCACTAAGATAATCTTATAAACGCTGAATTATCTATTCTTCATGTCGGCCTATAATTAACCATGAAAGTCGGCTCCCTATTATGCTGACTAGTCGGCCTAAAAGACAGTTAGACTGTCTATATAAATAACCTCTCTACGACACATTTGAGGAGCAAGTTTTTCGGTGATTCAATTGACTGTTTGCAGATTTGAGACAGGAAGAGCAAATTGGTTTAAGGAATTGCGGATGTCTCTGAGGACATTCCAGCGTAATGAAGTTTGGTATAAATACGAAGCAAAGCAGCGTTAAAGTATGTTAAATTGCAGATCTGTTTGGAGAAGTGATTGCGGACTTGTCTGAAGTTGTACAACGTTTAAGAGGAATGTGAATTCACTTGAAACAAAAGCAACTGAACGATATAAATTGCAGAAGGAATTGAAGGTATAGAAACATAAAGGTATAGGTTGCGGAAGTAATTGAAGTCTATAGATTATAGAAGAAACATAAGAGTATAGACTGCGGGTTGATGAAGCCAGTTTGAGAAGAATACAATGTGGATACTTACAAAGGTTGCAGTGCAGATATTGCAAGGATTATAATGAATTCTGAAGTGTAATGAAAGGAAGGTAAATCTGTGATTTACTTTCCTACAATAAAAGTATTACTTCTGCATAAAAACACTTGTGTCATGTACATTTTGGTAATTGGCTTGATGAAGGATTAACTAAGAAGAATACATAAGCAAATAAGCTCACAAGTAATTATCAAGAAGAGAATTTATAACCCCTTAAAATTCTCTACAGTAAGGACCATAGTACTTTGGCGATAATTTATTATCCTTCTTAGCTTGTTTGAGGGACATTTGTTTGTATGGTTGTAGTCGTAAAAATTCTCAATCTCCTACATCAAAACTTCTCTTACTGCGATGTTGATCTACCTGTTGTTTCATTCGATTTTGTGCCAAATTTAGGTTATCCTTTAAGAGTTGGAGAACTTCTTGTTGATGCTTGATGTGATCTTCCACTGCTTGAACCTTAGAATTTTCTCTTAAAGATGATGTGATAGGCAGTGGATGATATCCATAAAGTGCCATAAATGGGGTCATTTTTGCTGCAGTATGGAAGGAAGTGTTATACCACCATTCAGCGAGAGGTAAACACTTGACCCATTGCGTTTGTTTATCAGATACAAAACAGCGAAGATATCCTTCCAAACATTTATTCACTATCTCAGTTTGACCATCGGATTGAGGATGATAAGGTGAGCTATGAGCTAATTGAGTACCCAAACAAGAAAATAACTCCGTCCAAATATTTCCAGTACAAATGGGATCTCTGTCGCTCACAATAACCCTTGGGTTTCCATGTAGCTTTTGAATTGTGTCCATAAATGTAGTAGCAATTGTACTTGCTTTAAATGGATGAGATAATGCACAAAAGTGTGCATACTTGGTAAATCTATCAACTACCACCATGATGACACTCTTTCCTTCGGACTTAGGTAAACTTGTGATAAAATCCATTGAAATCTCCTCCCAACGTTGGCTTGGAATGGATAAAGGTTGTAGAAGACTTGGGGTCTTAATTGTATCAACTTTATTCTACTGGAAAACTAAACATTCTGCCATAAAATTTTGAATATCAGATTTAAGGCCATCCCAAAAAAATTCTTTCTTTGCCCTGTGGCAAGTTTTTAAAAATCCTGAGTGTCCTCCTAAAGGAGAGGTGTGCAATTCCAAAAGAATCTTTTGTTTTAGTTGGGAATTCTTACAAATATATAAGCAATCTTTGTACCATAAGCAATCATTTTTCCAACTAAATGTATCGGATGTACTAGGATCTTGCTGCAACTTTTGAATGAGAGTCCACACTTCTTCATCCTTCTTCCATTCATCCATTACTTTGGTTATCCAATCTAGTTGGATAATTGAAATGGCATAAAGAAATGCTTCCACCTCTTCATCCTTTCTTGAGAGTGCATATCCAACAACATTTAACTTCCCTTTTTTGTATATGATTTCAAAGTCATAATCCAACATTTTTGTGACCCATTTTTGTTGCTCTTCTGAAGATAGTCTTTGTTCCAAAAAATGTTTAAGACTATCATGATCAATTTTTACCTTGAAGTGTCTTCCCATTAGGTAAGGTCGCCATTTCTTTAGTGCATGTAGTATTGCTAACATTTCCTTCTCATAAATAGCTTTTTGTAAATACTTTCCTTTGATTGGACGACTTTCAAAAGCAATGGGTCTTCCTTCTTGCATTAAAACATCACGAGATTCCATTTCATGAGGCATCACATTCCTGATAAAGGTTTTTGTGAAGTACGGCGTAGCTAAGACCGGTGCTAGGCACATTGCCTCTTTAAGATGTTAAAAGGCCTTAGTTGCTTCGGGAGTCCATGAAAATGCATCTTTTCTTCTATAATGTTGTTAGATAAGTCTTTGCTATTCTACCATAATTCTTAACAAACTTTCGATAATACCTTGTTGACCAGAAATCCTGCATGGCTTGCTTTATGGTCGTCGGGACTTTCCATTCCTTAATGGCTTTAATTTTGTCAGGGTCTACCTTAACACCCTCGTGAGATACAATATGACCTAGATATTCCATCTCTTGTACTCCAAAGAAACATTTGGATGTTTTTGCATATAATTGTTTCTCTTGCAATATTTTGAGTACCCTGTCAACATGTTGAACATGATCCTTTCAAGACCTGTTGTAGATTAGTATATCATCAAAAAATACTAGCAAAAATTTTCTAAGGAAGGGTTTGAAAATGGAATTCATCAACCCTTGAAATGTAGAAGGTGCATTGGTAAGGCCAAAAGGCATGAATAAAAATTCATAATGACCCTCATGAGTTCGAAATTTTGTTTTCGGAATATCTTTATTCTTCATTCTAATTTGATGATATCTTGAATGAAGATCCAACTTGGTAAATTAAATTGCTCCATGTAATTCATCCAATAATACATCAATCACAGGAAGGGGAAATTTATCTTTAATAGTGAGCTTATTGATCTCCCTATAATCCGGATACATGCGCCATGATCCAACCTTCTTGTGCACCAATACTATTGGAGCAAAGAAAGAACTTTGACTAGGTTGAATTATACCAGCCTCTAGCATTTCTGCAATCACACGTTCAACTTCGCTCTTTTGGACTTAAGGATATCTGTAAGGCCTGATGTTTGGAGGAACACTTCATGGAATGAAATGAATAGCATGATCATGATCACGAATAAGTGGGAGTCCTTTGGGAGTTTCAAACACCTTGGAATGATTATCCCGAAGACTTTTGGAGATCTCGAGAAATATATGATTTTGATGTTGGAACTTCCAGTGAGCATAATTGTGCAATTACACCCCGTTGTTCTTTCTTCAGAAGCTTTGTCATGACATTAGAGCTTATTATCTTTCCTGGCTTCCCCGCGATACCCCGTAATTCGATTTCCTTTCCTTTCGAAAAAAATTCAAGAAAAGTTCTTGAAAATTAAAAGCTACCATCCCCAAAGATTGTAACCATTGTACTCCTAGTACAACATCGACACCTCCCATAGGAATGGAAAGCATTGGAATATTCAATACATATTCCCCCATGGTTAGCTTGATATTATGGCATTTTCTAGAGAAATTTATAGTTCCTCCATTTGCAACCATCACTTGACATTTTGGTGCTGGGTATAGGAAACAATTCAATTCCTTCGCTACGTTACAATGAATAAAATTATGGGTACTACCCGAATCAATCAACGCTATTACCTTTTTCTTTTTGATATGTCCTTCTATCTTGAGAGTTTGAGGAGTGGTAATTCCTACCAATGCATTACACGATATGGTTGGACTCATTTCTTCCTCTTCTAGGGTTGGTTCCTAGTGTATATCCTCCTCTTTTGAAGATTCTTGTTCATTTTCTTCTTCCTCTTCACAATCTATGTAAAATAATTTCTTCTTAGCACACTTATGACTTTTAATGTATTTGCTATCACAACTGTAGCAAAGCCCTTTTGCTCTTTTTTGTTCCAATTGTTGTGGTGTCAACCTCGTAGGTTGTGGAAGTCTAGGATTAGCAACACTTCCATCTTTATATATCTGAGTGGTAGGCTTCCTTGTCGCCATAATTTTACATTCAATTTTTCTTGCCAACCTGAATGCCTTTTCCAACAAAGCAGGTTCCCAGACGCGAACTTCATGTGGGATGTTCTCCTTTAAAGTCCCTATGAAGGCATCAATCCTGTGTTCCTCTGGAATATCAGTTACCTTTATATTCAATTTTTGGAAGTCCTCAATGTGCTCCACCACTGAACCCTTTTGTTTGAGATTTATCAATTGGCTAAAGAAGGTGTTGCTTTTTGTATCCTCATAATGTGCTATCATTTCCTCCGTAAAAATTAAGCAAGTGACAATTTTTTTACGGGAGCAAAGCCATCGATACCATACAAATGTATTTGTTCTAAATGTAAAGTTGCAATGCATACCTTTTGTGTGTTTGCACATTATTGAGATCAAAATATTGCTCCATCTGTAGTATCCATGTTACGCGATCCTTGTCATCAAACTTCCTCATATCCATCTTTAGAATATGGTGGTTCTTCCATCCAACATTAGAGTTTATGAAATCACGATTAACATTTATTTTGTTCTCATCTACTATCTTTTCGGCATTAGGAAACATTTCTTGTATCAACTTTGTCAAACCTTCCATGTGTGCATTTAGATCATTCTTCATATTTTCCATGTTGTCTTTCATGTCATCCATCTTAGCTTCCACGCCAGCTTCCATGCCATCCATCTTAGCTTCTACGCCTTTCTTCAAACCATCCATCTTAGCGTCCATGCCTTTCTTCAAAACTTCCATTCCATTTTTTGTTGCTCTTTGCGAGAGCGAAATTTGGTGCAGTTGCTTTTGTAATTTTGATATGTCATGTTGTAATTCTTCGTCTTCATGATTCATAGTAGAGCCTTCTAAAGGTTTAATGGGTGCTGAATTATTTTTAGGGGGCATTTTATAACCGAATGTTGATATCTATTCTACAATATGCCCTTGGAAGCAATTCAAACTGATTTTTCACACAAGACTTATGCAATTCGAAAAAAAATACACACCTTTTTATTGATTTTGAAGAGCTCGATATTGAAACTGAATTATCTTTGTTATTTCAGATCTTCAATATCTGAAATTTGGCCCTGTAGTAGCCCTCTGAAGCTTCTTTAAATTGCCACAGGTCTCACCTGATTTGGATTCTTCAAGACAAAGTTATGCTCAATCTCCCACACTGACCTAATTATGGAATGGTTCAGTAGAGCGACCTTGTACGTCTTGCCACATGTCACTGTTTCCTCCTTTGGCTTTGAAATTGATACAGAGGAAACTAGAGTCCATGTACTTGCGGCCACTATTTACAGAATTCCAATCCAATGCTCAGATAGAGAGTTATGATGATTTTCCCACGGTCACCTCTTTGAGATGAAATTCGGGAGCTTGAAAAATCCCTAACTTCCACAGACCCTATCTCCGAAAATATTGTGAATTAAGCTCTGAAATTTTTCCACGACGTTCCTCAGGATTTCGGCTTCGCTCTGTAAAAATTTCAGCTTCTGAACCCTTGTAGAAAAAAAGTTATAGAGAAAATTCCACGATGGCTTGTTTGGAGCAGTGAAACCCTAGAATCCAAAGCTCTGATACCAAATGTTATGAAACCAGCCCCAAAAATAGAAGAAGAGAGAGATCAACGCCTTAGAAATCAACCACTTCGAGGGGGAAACCTCCAATACATTACATAAATGAACAATTCTTGGGTGATACAAATGACCAAAACCTCCTTCTATATATAGGAATCCATGGGGCCACAATATAATCCTAGCCGACCTAACAATAATAATTTAAGGGCACAATAATAACAATATTGGGGTTACAGGGGTACAACAATAACAATAAGGGGGCTACACTAATAACAATAAGGGACTAAACTAGTAATATAGGGACCTAACATTGGAACTCGAAGCAACATACTATACAAGTTGCAGCTCAAGTGTCCAATGGCACTGGTAGGCAACAATCTAAGTGGCGAAACAGATCTAAATGAGCTATGGCACAGACAAATGGGACATCTACTTCATGGAGCTCTGAGAATGCTTAGAGAAACTATTACGAGAGTTTCAGTGCTAAGCTCCAATCATGATGTCGTGTGCAGAGGGTGCATATTAGGGAAGTACGTTAAAGCAACATATTCCAGAAACAACAAGAGGGCAAAGTGTGTATTGGGTCTAATACATTCAGACATTTGCTGACCAATGTCCACTAGAGCTCTTGGTGGTGGCAAATACTTTGTCACCTTGATTGATGACCATTCCAGGAAGACATGGATTTACTTCTTACATACCAAGGATGAGGTCTTTGATTGGTTCAGAGAATTTAAAGCTCTGGTGTGGAACCTGACTGGGAAGAAGATAAAATTATGTGCTCAGATAATGGTGGAGAG
Organism: Pinus albicaulis; assembly: GCA_034641835.2. Taxonomy (NCBI): domain Eukaryota; kingdom Viridiplantae; phylum Streptophyta; class Pinopsida; order Pinales; family Pinaceae; genus Pinus; species Pinus albicaulis. The sequence continues at coordinate 760,529,110 of CM076570.1, read as the reverse complement.
TACACAAACAAGGAATTCATAGATTTCTTCATTAGGGAAGGCATTAAGAGAGAGTAGACAACTCCGTATAATCCAGAGTAGAATGGGGTTGCAGAGTGAAATAACATGACCATTGTTGGTGCAGCAAAAGCCATGTTGTATGATCTGGATATGCCTAGATTCTTATGGGTTGAAGCATGCAACACAACTGTGTATATCCAAAACAAGACTATGCATAGGTCTTTGGGCAAGGCAACGCCAGAGAGTGTCTTCACTGGAAAGAAGCCAGAAGTGAGTCATTTCTAGATATTTGGAAGTGTGGCATACTGTCACATTCCAGAAGAAAAACAAAGAAAATTGGATCAGACTACAGAGAAGGGGTATCTTGTAGGGTACAACGAGACCTCGAAGGCATACAAGATCTACATTCCTGGGAGCAGGAAGATTGTAGTCAGAAGGGATAAAAGTTTATGGAAGATAAAGCTTTCAGGAAATCCCGAGAGATGCCTCTTGGAGAGAGATCAGAGGATGTTCCTCTTGTACAACAGCAACAAGGAGAAGATCCAACAGATGGACAACCATCAGGGTCAAGCACTGTGACCAATACCAACATTTCTTCAAGAGAAGAAAATCTAGGTAGCCCACAACAGGTGGGACAGCTGGAAGAAGAACTGATTGAGCCACCCACCACCAGTGGAAGAATTAACAGAGAAGTACAACATACGTTGACGGACGCAATGGAGTTTGTTAGGGCTCCTATAATTGGGAAAAGGCAACATAGACAACCTGATAGATTCCAAGCATTGGTTGCACAGGTTGAAGAACCCTCTAGCTTTCAGGAGGCCGAACAACATCAAGTTTGGGTGGATGCTATGGTAGAGGAGTACAACTCTATCATGACTAATGATGTATGGGAAGAATTTCCCAAACCATAGGACAGATCAATTGTAGGTTCTAGGTGGATCTACAAGATCAAATATGTTGCAAATGGTAGTGTACAGAATTACAAGGCCAGGTTTGTGGCTAAGGGATATGCTCAAAAGGAAGGGATAGAATAAAAATAAATCTTCACCCCTGTAGCCAGATATACCTCTATCAAATCCATTATTTCCCTTGCAGCGCAGATGGGATGGGAGATTCACTAGATGGACGTCAAGACTGCATTCTTGAACGAGGTGATAGCAGAATAGGTTTACATCGAACAACCAGAAGGCTTCGTAAGACATGAGAAAAAAACTCATGTATACGGGCTGAAGAAAGCCTTGTATGGGCTAAAACAGACACCTAGAGCATGATATGGTCGAATTGATGGTTACTTGCAGCAGATGGGATTTTTCAAGAGTGACGCTGATCCCAATCTCTACTATCTTACAGTAGAGAATGAGCCTATGATTTTTGTTTTGTATGTAGATGATTTGTTTTTGACAGGATCATCTAGGCCCATCAAGGACTCCAAGAAGAATCTGACAGAAGAATTTGACTTGAAGGATTTGGGGCCGATGCACTACTTTTTAGGATTGGAAGTTTGGCAGCATAAGGGAGAAATCTTCCTTGGGCAAGTGAGATATGCTACAAAAATTCTAAAGAGATTTAGAATGCATGACTGTAGGCTCACGGCTACTCTAATGATTACCAATTGGAAGAAAATTGATGAATCTGAAGATAAAGAAGTGGACCCCACCTTATATAGGTAGCTCATAGGATCTCTCATGTATTTGGTCAACACCATGCCAAACATTTGCTATGTTGTTAATTCCCTCAATGAGTTCATGGTAGAACCAAAGAGGGTGCACTGGGCAGCTGCTAAGCATGTTCTCCGATATGTGCAAGGAACAATCAATTATGGATTAAAGCACATCCAAGGCGATGATATCCGATTGAGTGGATTCACAGATGCAGATTGGGAAGGAAGTTCGGTAGATCGGAAAAGTACCTCAGGGTACTGTTTCAATATTGGATCAGGAATGACCTCCTGCTACAGTAGGAAGCAGAAGTCTGCAGCACTGAGCTCAACTGACGCTGAATATATGGTAGCTAGCATAGCTTCATGTGAGGACATATGGCTTAGGAAACTGCTAGTGAATTTATTCAAAAGGAAGATGGAGGCAACCAACATTCTTTGTGATAATCAAAGTTGCATTAAGCTCTCTGAGAACCCTGTTTTTCATGATCGATCGAAGCACATCGACATCAGGTGTCATTTTATCAGAGATTGTGTTCAGCAGGGGGCAGTACAGTTGCAGTACGTTCCCATAGGAGATCAGGTAGCAAAAATTCTCAGAAAGGCCCTAGGGAGAACAAAGTTTGTTCACTTTAGGGAAAAGATGGGGATGGTTGAAAATCCGTTTCAATAGCAGAAACAAATGATGCTACACTTGAGAGGGAGCTATAGTATGGATGCAGCAGTGGTAGTAGCAATGTCATGGGCATAAGTACAGTTGCAGCAGCAATGCAATGGTTGTTGGACAACTTGTTAGACATCAGCAGCGCAGAGGGAGATGCTTCAGAGTCAAAGCAGTATGTAGCAGGGGGTATTGCTAGAGCACATTCCTCGCTAAGAGGGAGTGTTGATTTGTGGTAGCATCGGATGTGCTCTAAGTCTCAAATTTTGTGGAGAGTCTTCTAGATAACCCAAAAATTGCTTTGGGAAATTCCACTCGGAGACAGTTTTATTTGATAAATTAATTATTTTTAATGTGACCCTAAGTCTAAACTTAGGAAATTAAAACAACTAATGGGTATTAATCTAAATTGTGGGTGTAACTTCTAGAAGAAGACGAGGATCAAGTCAGAATGATATCAGCCATTGATTAGCTTCTAATCTAGGCCGTTGAATGTCAACGAGAAGATTATTTAAGAAAGCTTGATGGTCATTTGGAAAATACACTGTGCAGATACTCAGTTGCCCAAATAAATCGATTTTCTCAGTGGATGAAGTTTGGCAAGAGAAAATCGATCTAGAGGGAGAGTTGCAGGTGGAGGAGAGACAGAGAGGGTTCATCATCAATACGGGGTGCAGGAGTAGGTGACACAGTGAGGAAGAGACAACATAGAGGCAGGAAGGGCACAATGCAGAGGTGTGATGCAGTTCTGTGCAGTACCCACGCAAAGGTAGCGCAGTGGTGACATAGGTGGCCCATGGGGTCCTTCTGGGGTCATTTCTCATATGGAAATTGTGCGAGAAATTTCTCCAGTGTTATCAAAGAGAATTCTCTTTATTTTCTGATTGTAAATTGTACAAGAAGATTATTGTTGAAGAATAATAGAAACCCTCATCTGCTGCACTGGTTTTCCCACATTGGGTTTTTCCGAGGAGAATTGTCCAAAAATCTGTCATTTTTGTGCTAGTATTTCCTTATTATTTTGCTTAGTACTTGTATGGTGAAGATTGCAATTGAATTTATTTCAATCTCTACTCAAGATATTTATGTAAATAACTTATTTTTGAATATTAAGTAGGAGAAATAATATCAGATATTGCAGTAGGATTTCAAGTATGAAATTTTTACATCAGCTAGCCAATGAGTTGGGAAAAGTGCATAGGGACCATAGCACTACCGATGGATGCATGATGTATCGCTGTACTCTCTATGTCTAGGATGCATGGTGTTCAACAACTTGATCTAGGATCAATTGAGGTTCTACCTATGGATTGACTTTTGTCAGTGGAGAGTGCTAAGGTCTTGTGACTCATTCTCGACCAATTCTTCTTCACTATTACATCACGGTTCAACATTGATGAGATGAGATACTGAGATGCTACATGACGAGAGGATGGCATGATGATCGATGATGGATGTATTGGTAGGTGGAATTATCTCTAGTTGAGAGCGAGTGTTAAAATTGGCAACTAGGGAAAATTCCACCTTGGGACAACTCATTTGATGGAGATGATGATTGCATTAAATTCCTCTTTTTGAGAGGACCAAAATTGATATAAAGATCATCCAATTTGGACAAGCAAAAGTGCATTTTTGAATTTATGCCCACAAATGTACAAATTGTTCAGGTCGACCACATCATCATGTAGGCTCATGAAGCCTAATGGACGTAACTCCTCACCCTCAACGAATTATATAAATTCAAGTGACCTCTCACCTCATTTGACATCTTCATCACTCACACATTCTCTCTCATTCCCTCATTTGTTCGTACAACTATTGGGCTCTTCTTTTCTCTCACATGTGTGGATCAAGAAGGACGAATTTCAGAAGCTAAATTATAGAGTTGACTGTAGTTTGACCAATGTTGACTTTGAACTTCCAAGGAGATTTTGACCTCGATTTTTTTTGGGAAATTATGTGTGGGAAGGCCACATCTTTTGGCACATAAACCGAGGTATTTTGAGCACTTTGACCGTAGACCAAAATTGCAGGTTGACCTTAGATTTCAGGACAATAATTTGACCAAGTTTCACTGTTGACTTTGTCACATTTTTGGGCTGATTTTGACCTCTTGATTAGGTCGAGTCTGACTGGGCAAGACCGAGCTATTTTGAGGACATTCTATTGCTTATTAGACCATTGTTGACTTTTTGGTTAGGGCTGTTGATTGCTGCAAAAAGTTGTAGAAATTGAAAGGGTTGTTTTGACCTTGAATTGGGAAAATCAATTTGATTTTGTACTCTCTCTCTCTCTCTCTCTGCTGAACATTTTGATATAATAATAAGAAGAATTGATCAAAGAGTTTTCCCCACATTCGGGTTTTTCCTTGAGATCCCCCAAATCTGGTGTCCTTTTGTCTTGGCTTGTCTTCTGCATTTTTGTTTTATGTTCTATCTATTTCACTGTCAATGTGATTTCTATTGGAAATTGTCATTGGGATGCTAAAGGAGCATTGAAGTAATTGTGCTAAGCATAGAACATACCATTGTTAACTAAAATTAACACTCTGGAATAGAAAAATATTTAGAAAATAGGACTAAGCTTATCATTTAGTATTAAGTTAGAAATATGATGTATACTTTATTTGAAACTTTTAGTTTATAGAAAGTTTTTTTTTGTTTGTTTATACATAACATTTATTATTCATCTTGATTTCATACTAGAATATGATGCAGAACTATAACCTTTATGTCTTCATAATTGAAGACTTTCAAGTGGCTCTTCGTCCATGTCTTAAGATTATATTATCATGTTTGTGTTATTATAGGAGATGTGACAACTTTAAGACCAAGGATATTTGATGCATTAAAGGTGGTATAACTTGGCTCTTCGTCCATGTCTTAAGATTATATTATCATGTTTGTGTTGTTATAGGAGGTGTGACAACTTTAAGACCAAGGATACTTGATTCATTAAAGGTGGTATAACTTTTAACGCTTCAAATCTTGTGAACAAAACTCTTATTATTCATTTTGATTTCACACCTCAATGTAACATCATCATTGAATGAAAGCAATGTCCAAGTATATGCACTATGTCAACTATCTCACTACTATTTAACAATGGCTACTTGGGTAACATTAGGCTTAATCACAATTAATAGGCAAGCCATAAATAAATGTTAAATGTCACTATGCACATAGATACTTGCTTATGAATCCATACCTCCATATAGAAAATACTTGTACATTTTAGAAATAGCATTTTTTTCTCCACGTTCTAAGCATGCCATTTAATGCGAGGGTTATATCAATTTGGTCCATTTTTATGCTTAAGTAACAACTATTTGCTATAAAGAGTTCATTATGTTATAAAATGATGGGAGCATGTTCTTTGTTTTGTATAATTTCTCAGGAATAGAAAATTATTTAGGCAATAGAACTAAGCTTATTCATTTAGTATTGAGTTAGAAATATGATGTATAATTTATCTGAAACTTTTAGTCTATAGAAAGTTTGTTTTGTTTATACAGAACATTTATTATTCATTTTGATTTCACACTTCAATATGATGCATAACTATAACAATCATGTCTTCATAATTGAAGATTTTCAAGTGGCTCTTCGTCCATCTCTTAAGATTTATATTATAATGTTTGTGTTGTTGTAGGAGATGTGACAACTTTAGGACCAAGGATACTTGATTCATTAAAGGTGGTATAACTTTAATGCTTCAAATCTTGTGAACAAAACTCGTATTATTCATCGAGTTCACACCTCAATGTAATGCAGAGCTATAGCCATTATATCTTCTTAATTCAATATTTTTTCAAGAGGCTCTTCTTCCATTTCTCGACACCAATTGTCATGTTTGTGTTGTAGGTGACATGAGAACTTTAGGACCTAGGATAATTCAATAAAGATTGCATAACTTCTTATTAAGAGGGATTACATTATCATGTTTGCTGTCTCGACACCAATTGTCATGTTTGTGTTGTAGGTGACATGACAACTTTAGGTAAATTGCGTAACTTCTTATTAAGAGGGATTATATTATCATGTTTGCGAGATTGCATAACTTCTTATTAAGAGGGATTATATTATCAGGTTTGCGTTGTTGTAGGAGATGTGACAACTTTTGTACCAAGGTTACTTGATTCATTAAAGGTGGTTTAACTTTTAACGCTTCAAATCTTGTGAACAAAACTCTTATTATTCGTTTTGATTTGACACCTCAATGTAATGCAGAAATATAGCAATTATATCTTTATAATTCAATATTTTTTTCAAGAGGCAATTCTTCCATGTCTCGACACCAATTGTCATGTTTGTGTTGTAGGTGACATGAAAACTTTAGAACCTAGGATAATTCAATAAAGATTGCATAACTTCTTTTTAAGAGGGGTTTATGTCCTTTTCTCTATGTCTAAATATAGGTTCTATCTAACTTGGAAAATTATATGATTTGGTTACTTATTCACCCTGTATAGCATGAACAACTTGATAGGAAGCATCAATATACCTTAGCTATGACCACCCCACTATATTTTTTTTTCTTTAATTTTAAATGTCATTGTCTAATTATATTTTGTTCATCAACTTTAAAATTACTAGATATGGTTTTTATGAAATCCCGATCAAATGTAGAAGATCGTAAACTATGGTAACGTAAAGTTGATTCCTACAACCATTACATTTTGTCCATCAACATTGAATTTACGAGATATGACTTTGGTGGAATCCTAATTTAATGTAGAACATTGCAACATAAAGGTGTGAATATAAATAACAGATATCAGATAAGCTTTGTAACAAACATAAAGTGAGGTAAAAGTTGATTTTTACCATGAGATTTTTAATGGAAAATGCTCCATTGGAATTTATTATATATAAAAATGCATTTATAAATGCAATTTAGTGTTTTTGATTACGACGTAATTTTATATATTCAATTTGATATTATAATAATAATAATAATCATTATTATTATTACTATTATTTAATTTTAAGGTCATTGCCACGCCAACTCCAAATTGGTGTATGAGACTCTTGTTTGTGACACATGGGACCTATCTCTATATAATGATTTGATTGCGAAAGTTGAGGTTTACATACTCTAGCTCATTTTGAATTTGAACTTGTTACCTCATAAAAGGAAACACATGTTCTTAACCATTAAGCTCACTCAAGCTAAAAAAATTCCTCTCAAGATATGTTGAAATTCAACAAATGTTTATTAAAAATATGGTTGTTGTAGTTTTGGTAAATTATCTCTCAGAAACACCCTGCATAAAAAAATATTCACTATCACACACTTGTTTAAAACATTAGTGATAATTGTACAAAATCTCCAAAATTACCCTCAACCATTTCAAATCTTTTGTTTCATAAAAAAAATAAGCATATAGTAATTATGCAAATCTCGCTCAACATACAATTAAGATATACATTATATTTGATGAAAACAATTGTGATTGAGTGCCATATGTGATTAACTTTTAAATAAGATTAACTTTGATTAACTTTGGTGAACATAAAAAATGCATATTTCAGTGTTATTTTAATAGTAAGATTATTTGTATTAGTTATTAAAATGTATTAAAAGTATAAGATGTTTTAGAAAGGTTTAGTTTAATTTTAATGTAAATTTGAAAATAAGGGTATGACTAATAATAAATAAATAGCCAATGGGGTTAGTTTAATTGATTTTTGTCAATGTTATTTTGCATTTTTCTAATTTCATATAGATAAATGTCCAATTTGAATGAGTTGCACTAGCTTATGTTAATGTGTTTTTTAGGGATGCTATCCTTTAAGTTTACTCATGAGATTTTCCTTGGAAAAAAGATGATATTAAGGAAAACAAATTTATATATTAAAATGAAAATATAAAATATCATTAATTTTGTTTTTTTATTCCTTGTTAAAATAGTAATGTCAATTCTGTTAGCCTATGGTTTTTGTGGCTTTGCTAAACCATTTTCATTGACATGTTGAAAAAAGTTGTCATTGATGTCAATACACTGATACATTATTGAAGACGACTAAATCCTAACCTTGTTGGGTAACGCTCTGCTTGTTAAGAACCCTATGGCAAAACCCAAACACTATAAAGAAACCCTAGTTGTGTTAAAGAAAAGGTGTGAAACCCTAGGTAAAAATCCTAAGGTGTGAAACCCTAATCATAAGTGCATACCCTAGATGCCTAATGTACATCATGAAGCCCTAACTAAACCCTAAGATGTGAAACCCTAATCCTTATGAATCCTTGTCCTAGCACTCATATTGAAGAAACCCTAGCTTGCCTTACTCAAACCTTTGTCCAAATGCTTGGCTAAAAGAAACCCTAGCATAGATTATTGAAACCCTAATTTTCTACCTAACCCTTGATTGTTGAAATCCTAATTGAAAAACCCTTCATGAAACCCTAACCCTAACCCTAAGTTTATGCTTATAAACTCTAATCCTACCTACAAACCCTAAACTTGTTTCTAAAATTTTCTAGAAACCCTAATCCAAGTTTATTCCCACAAATCTATTCCTTAAAATGTCCTATAAAACCCTAACCCTAGTTCAATCCTAAAACCCTAAAAGAATCCAAAAAAATCTCAAAACGCTTAAACTTTATCATAGTAAATTATTTAAACTTTATATTAAAGCAAACTAATTTAATTAAAGTCTTTAATATAAAGTTAAATTAAAGCAATTAATACAAGTTTTTAATTAAATAAATCATACCGTTACCTATCTACGCATTATAAAATTTCGAAGACATAAATTGTTAGATATGCCTTCCCGTCGGCTTCAGCTCCTTGACGACTACTCCATATCACAACCATAAAACTTATATATATGAGACTCGGGGTTTTGTATTTGGACATCGAAGACAGATAAAAAAGTAGTCGAAGATCCAGTTCACAAAAGCACAAGGATCAAATCATTCATTCTAAGTGACAATTCGAATTTTTTGGAGCAACATCATAATTTTTGGAGCAACGTTTTTTCTGGAAGATAGGCTTGGAGCCCTAGAGGTTGGAACCTCGTGAATTCCAAGTCGGTGATTGGAAAAATATAGGTTAGAGCCTGGTGGATTGGAGATTGGTGTCTTTATCTAGGGTTGGAGCCCTACACTATATTGTGCTTGATTTATTGTAAAGAAAAGGAATGAAGTCCTCGTTATTCCTGATTAATAAAAGTGTTTATTCTTATTGTTCATTTTGTGTTCTAATTTCAAGTGATCTAACTGGTAAAATTAATAATTGAAAAGAAAAACCGATTCCCCCCACCCCCCCATTTTGTGTTCTAATTTCAAGTGATCTAACTAGTAAAAATAATAATTGAAAAGAAACACCGATTCCCCCCCCCCCCCCCTCTTCCCGCTCATTATTTCCAACATGACACACTATCTAATCTATGGAATGTTTGTAAAGGCATTGTTGAGTTTGTGGATATGTCATGAATCCTTTCCATTATTGATATCTTATTGTTGTTCCTTGAAACAAATAAAGAACAACATCATTGTCTTTGACATGCTAACTAATTAGACTATGGCATGTTTGTGAAGGCATTTATTGATATGTTATTGTTTCTCCTTGAAAGATGTCTAAATAAAGAGAGATGCCATTACTTGTGAAACCTAGGTTTCTTGGGTTTTCTAAGAGGCATATATGGAAAAAAAATTGCAGTTTTCTATTCATTTAACTTTGTTATAGTGGAATTGGATTGGAAAAACAATTGCAATTTTCTATCCATTCAATGTTGTTATCACGGATTTGGATTCTCTCCATATAATTTTGATAGAGAAGGTTGTGTAATAGTTTGTAGAGAGTAGCAATATGGAATTGTAGTAGAGTGATTAGTGTTGTATAGGTTAGGATATATATTGCCTAATTTGAAAAAATATTAAATTGTACAATATGTATCCTAGCCTAGACAACATTAATTGTTATACTATGGGATGCATATATTGTTTAAATATTGTAGAGATCTATATTCACATATCTATGCATATAATATAATACATGATAATCATTTTGGTGTATAGCATGGTGTCTTGTTATCGTTAAGCTAATGGGCCAATTACAAGGGAGTGGTGCCCCCTACTATCAAAGTTGTTCATTAGTTGCAAGGTGAGTATGCCTAATCACTTGGCCTTCCTCGCCTCTTCTTTGGGATGTGTTATATTGATGCATTGTGCATACACCCATCATATGACATCTTGAAATAGCTTCTATGACTATAAAGCCTTCGTTGACTATAAATTAAACAAATATTTACTATTGTTGACCCCTTCCCAAATGCTTTTGTAGTTAATGTTGAAGATAATTGAAGAAATTGTTTCATGGATTCCTTAGCATATCGACAATTGTAGTATGATTATTTGTAGCCCAAGTTGCTATGTGAAATATATTTGTAAATTGTAAGCTTAATTCAATTTCTTAAAACACGACATCTTTTAATTCGAGTGTGCCTCCATGAGTTTTTCTATAAATCTGGTTTGCGAGATGAATCTAAATTAGAGCCATTGGATGGCTCTTATTTTCCCACCTACATGCAACTTTAGGTGGAATTTTTGTATTTTTAGGATGTGGGCTAAAAAATTCGACATATTTATATTTATGTCAACAATTTAGGGCCACCTTTAAGCAATAAAACAACTTTTACACATAAATCAACTCCTAAAACCTAGTGGTTGCCCTAGTCATCTAGGAGAGCATATTAGAAGGGATTTTATTTAGTTTTGGGGAGATCAACACACTCTTACCAATGCCTTATCTTACAAGGGCTAGTATAAACATAGTTACCGATCAAACAAGAACTATTACCTCAAAACGATAACTCTAGCCCAAAAAATCTCTAAAAACATGAAAAAACAACCTAAAAACGAAAAGTATGCCTTCCAGAATGCATTGTTTTTTTGTAGGGTCAAATTTCAACATTTTTTAAAATTATGCTAAAAACCAAATTTTTTCTTGAAAAAGGATTGAAAAAACACACTCGAAACAAAAGGTGTTGATGGTGGAATAATGTCGCCAAGTTTTTGTGCAAAAAACAACTTGAAAACAAAAAATGTTGATGCTGGAATAATGTCGCCAATTTTTTGTGTGCAAAAAGCAGCCTGAAAACGAAAAGTGTTGTTGTTGGAATAACGTCGTCAATTTTTTTTGTGCAAAAAACACCTTGAAAACAAAAAGTGTTAATGTTGGAATAACATCTTTTTTTTTCGAGGTAAATTGCCAACAATTTTTAATAATGACATTAAAGATAAAATATCATGACTCAGAAAAACATTAAAATTTCATCGATAAACATGACATTAAAGATAAAATATCAAATGTCTTAAAATTGCAACAATTTTTACGCATGGTATTAAAGGTAATTTATTATCGTGTCTCTGAAAAGTCTCGAAAATCCAATGAGGACATTTAAGATAAAATATCATCTTTATGAAAATAAAATTCCAACGATTTTCAGGCATGGTATTAAAGATAAATATCACTTGTAAAAAAAAACACACAAACTTTTAAAAGAAAATAAAAAAGGGAAACTTAAAAAAAAAAAAACAAAATTTAAAGAAAAAAATTAAAAATTAACCCAGAAAAAAACAAATAGTTATTTTTTTTAGTTATAAAAATAATAATAATAAAACATAATCCACATAATTAAAAATAATGATTAAAAAAAAATGAAAAAAAAAAATTAGTTAAAATTAAAAATAATAATAATAATAATAAATTAATTAAAATTTAAAAATTTAAATTAAAAAATAATAATAATAATAAAACTTTAAATTAAATAGAAAATTTAAATAATAATTTAAATTATGTTGAGAACTTCTGGAACACTGTGTATATTGTGCGTTGAGCCTAACGTTTCGAGTGAACACTTCACCCATCTTCAGGGGCATGAAGCCTTAGCATAAGATGAGAAGAGTGTTGAACTATGATTATATAGGGAACAAAAAATTAGCCGTTAGAATGAATGGGGCTAGTAGGGACAATGATTATTAATTGAGTCAAAGTAATGAAACCAATTGAGAAAAAAGAGAAGGAAAGCCCTAAACATTATCTCTAAGGTTGTGGATTCCGAAACCCTTCAACTTATTAACCTTTGTCTCTCCTCCACCTTTCCTCTTTTAATGGCATTTGTTACGAGCAAACTGAGGGCACAACCATGGGCTCCTCCCTCTCTCCTGTTGTAGCTAACATCTTTATGGAACACTTTGAATCCAAAGCCTTAGAAACCTTCCACCTAAACCTAAATTCTGGAAACATTTCGTGTACGACACCTTTGTTATTTGGTTCCATGGTATTCCTGCCCTTCGCAAATTTCTTGCTCATCTTAGTAGCATCTCCCCTCATATCCAGTTCACTATGGAATTGGAAGAAAACCATAACCTTCCCTTTGTTGATGTCCTCATCTCCTGCCTCCTTGATCTGTCCCTAACCCACCAAGTCTTTAGGAAGAAGACTCATACCGATAGATACCTTCAAGCCAATTCCCACCACCATCCAACTCAAAAATCTATCGTTCTCAAAACCCTTGTCTCCCGCGCTATCCAAATTTCCTTTGTCGAATCCTTCCCCCAATAAAAAGCTCATTTGTCAAAAGCCCTTAAAGCTAATGGTTACACTTCTTCTCAGATCAATAAGGCCTTTTGTTCTTGCCTCTAACCCCGCTCCCAAACCCATTCTTGTCCCCCTCCCTTAGCCAAGATAACCCTTCCTTATATTCAAGGTCTCACTTACCACCTCTCCAGAATACTCTCTAAAATGAACATCAAAACCTTCTTTAAACCCCATCGCACCCTCAACCAGCTCTTCAGATCTGCCAAATATAAAATTGACCCCTTATTAGGCCTCGATGTTTATGAGATCCCTTGCTCTTGCGGTAAGTCCTACATTGGACAAACTGGCAGACCCTTGAAAACCCAATTGAAAGAACACATGGTAGACACCTACCATAACCGTGTCACCAAATCGGCCATAGCTGAACATTCTCACTCCATTAGCCACCTTATGTGCTTCAATAAATCCAAAATCCTAGTTCCTGCCCCATTCCATTCCAGCCAGATCATCGGGGAAGCCTTTTAAATTGAGAAGCATCCCAATAACTTTAATCGGGATGGCGGGTATCATTTAAGCCATTCTTGGAAGCCCACCATCCATTTTCTGTCCTCTAAGCACTCTAAACATCATAACCTTTCCTAAAAGCCTTCCCTTAATTCCAATATTTTCCCCCTTTTTCGGCTCTCTTTATTTGATAATTAAACCTTAAACCCTCCCTTATTCATAATCCATTAATTTATGCCCCTAATCTCTTTTCTTTTTCTTCTATTTCTTGTTTCATATTATCTCAAATTATAAAATATTTTTCTAATTTTATTTTATTCCAATTCAATTTAATTTAATTTCAATCTCAATTTAAAATTCAATTACTGAGTTGAGTTTCGCTTGTATCTTGTCATTAGGTATCTCAAATCATATAACCAGTTTATTTATAATTAAATTTGATTTATAATTTAATTTCAATTGTAATTTTATCTTTAAATTAATTTTTAATTTTATCTATTTTAATTTAATCTATTTTAAAATATTTTCGATTTAAATTTAATTTTAACCTCATTTTAATTCCTAATCCAATTACTTTTCCATGGTATATATATCCAAATTTAGACTAATTCAAGTTAATTTTAATTTAATTTAATATAATTCAATTCAAAATATAATTTTAAATATAATTTAATCCCATATTACGATCAATTTTCCTAGATTAACTAAATTAATATCATTATCTAAATTTAATTGTTAGTCTTTCTCATTTTTTCTGAATTGGTTTCATTACTTTGACTCAATTAATGATCATACTAGCCCCATTCATTCTAACGACTAATTTTTCGTTCCTTATATAATCGTGGTTCAGCACTCTTCTCATCTTATGCATGCTAAGGCTTCCTGCCCGTAAAGATGGGTGAAGTATTCACTCGAAAAAGTTGGACTCAACGGGCAATATACACAATTTTCTAAAAGTTCTCAACATAATGTTTATGACTGCGGAAATATCCATTCTCTAATAATATAAATTAAAAACAATGCATATAAATCTATGAAAAATACATTTTTAAATTAAAAAAATTAGCAAAATTCTTTTTTTTTTTAAATAAAAAAAGAACAAAATAGAAAATACAAATTAAAAAAAAATAAAAATAAAAACTCAAAAAAAAAAAACATTTTTCAAATGAAAATTAATAAAAAAAAACTTAAAAAATATAAAATATATTAAAAAAATAAAATAAAAATTTAAAAAAAGTAAAATTGAATTAAAAATAAATAAATAAATTGCAATTAAAAAAAAATAAATTAAAAAAATAAATCAAAGAATAAATAAAAAAACAAATCAAAAGCTCTCCACTGCCCATCGGCCGAGTCTCGTGACCTCAGGGTGGCGGCAGTGATTCCTGGAATCGACCGAGGGCGGCGGCGATTTCCGGAATCGACCCAGGGCGACGGTAATTCCTGGAATCGACCTAGGGCGGCGGTGATTCCCGGAATCGCCCCAGGGAGGCAGTGATTCCTGGAATCGACTTAAGGTGACGGTGATTCCCGGAATCAACCCAGGGTGACAGTGATTCCATGAATCGACCAAAGGTGATGGTGATTCTCGGAATCGACCCAGGGCAGCGGTGATTACAAGAATTATTACTCGCCTTAGGGAGCCGCGAGAGACTCAGATGATAAACGGCGGAGAGTTGCCCGGCTCTTGGCCTTGTCAGCCAAGCCACGTGATATGGTGGGCGGCGTTGGTGATTTTTATTTATTTATTTATTTATTTATCAATTTTATTTTTAAATTTTGTTTTAAATTAAAATTTTGCTTTTTATTTATTTTTAAAAAAAATTATTAATTTTTTTAATTCATTTTATATATATATATATATATATATATATATATATATATATATATATATATATATATATTTTTAATTTTTTTTTTTAAATTTTGTTGACATTTTAATTTAAAAATTTCCTTCTTATTATTATTATTTTTATAATTTAAAATATATATATATATATATTGTGTGTTATTTTTTTAATTTAAATTTTTTATTTGAATGTTGGTTGTAAATTTAATTTAATTAATTATTTTTTTTTTTTTTAATTTCTGAATTTTAGTTATTTTTAATTTTAGTATTTTGATTATTTGATTTTTTTTTAAATTTTAATTTTAATTTTTTTTCATTTTCTTTAATTATGTTGGTTTTTTTTTAACTTAAAAAAAATGTTTTTTTTGTTAATTTCTTTTTTTGGTCTTTAAATTATGAGTTTTTTTTTTACTTTTTTTCTATTTATTTTTTGAATTTTTTTATTTATTTATTTTTAAGTTTTTATTTTTGTTTTTGTTTACACTTTTATTGGTTTTTTTTTTCATATTTTCTTTATATTTGAATTTTTTATTTGATTTTTATGTCTTATTACCAAGATGAAAATTACCACTCTAAACAAAAAGGATTGATGTTGCATCTACACTTTTCAAAATTAGCATGAAAATCATTAATATCTTAAAACAAATGTTCATACTTGATAAATAAAAAAATTTAAAGTGCTAAAAAACTGACCATTTTTCTAAATTGGCATGATATTTAAAAAAAACAAAAATCAAAGAAAATTTAAAGCTCCAAAAGTATGCTAAAAAAAAAACAGGTTATTCTACATCACCACTTTTCAAAATCGACATGAAAATCATGACATTTAAAAAATAAAGTTGTAAGAAAAGTTAAAGTGCCAAAACTATGCTAAAAAAAAAAGGGTGATTTTGCATCACCACTTTTCAAAATCGGGTGTTTTTTTTGCAACCTCAAAAAAATGGGTACTAGGTAATTTTCTCGTTTGATCGATAATTATGTTTTAATAGTCTTTAAGGCACAAAATACCAAAGGAAGGACAATGGAGAAAGGGAGGATGCTCTATGGCATCCACTTCAAAAACCCTAATTATTATTGTTATGAGGGGAGAAATTAATTATAAGGGATACAAAATATTTTCCTTATAGGCTTTGAAGAAGACCATTTTACATGCAATTATGAAGCAAAGTTTCAACAACGATAATCATTTAGTCATGGAACAAGAGAAACCATATTTTAAACATGAAAGCATGCAAAATATCAATGATAAACAATAAACCTACAAAAATATTCCAGAAGAGCACTTATTTCAATCCTAGAATAATGCCTCGAAGAAAAAATCTCTTCCAATAGCAAGTCGCAGCCAAAAAGATCACATTACGCCCAATGTAGAAAAAAGAGTTTGCACTATCTCTAGAAGAGGCTAAATTACATGTGTGTGATGAAGAATAGACAAATGAGAGGAGGGTTTATTTATACAAGCCTTCTCCCACTCATTTTCACAATAATTTAGTAAAAAATCCTATTGAGAGAAGTTTAATCTAAGTGTTCCACAAGAAAGAGGTTACAAACCAACCTCATTGCTAAAAAACATAACACAATTGCAATAAAATATTGTCACGTGTGGGAATAAATGCTCCAAAAGCATGATGTCACCCTCCAAATGAGCTCAATAAGCCATCCAAATATGAGATAAGGGTTAATGAGTGTTCCATTCTCCAAGATGCATCTCAAGGATCATGTGCAAGTCATCCAAAATCACTCCATGCTAACATGTCATGTCCATGGTACCCTCCATCACACTCAAAGAAGGAAGAGAGGTGACGTGGCACTCAATAACTCAGGTGTTGGGGATCCAAGGTGATGTAGAAGCCCTCCTTTCTCATCTCAAGAATGCCCATCAAACGGTGTCAAGGCCAATCTGGGACCATCCTGGGTCAACTAAGCACATGGTCAATATCTCCAACATCAAGCTTAATGGGCTCATCATTTTAGCATCTAGGATTCCCTCGAGGTGTCAATCATCACATGAAGTCATCAAATAGCCCAATGCTTTGCTCTATGTAAACAAATTGCATCATCAATGTCTCTCTCTCTTTGCATTAGATAGTATGGTCTCTATTGAGGAATTGGGGCAATCACTTCAAGAATCCAATGTTCTATGATGAGAACCACTTGGAAAAACCTCCTCAAGATCATGTGTAAATTCTTTATGATAATTATTTGATTTGGATGCATAGCTTAGGAGGCCAAGCTTACATTTGAGAGATTTAGCAGTTATTACCCTCTAATGATAAGGTAGTTTATTGCTCATCGGGGATGGTGTTAAATTTCCAAATACTAGCACAAATTTATTTTCTCATGGCAATTAATATTATTCCCAACCATTTATTTATTTAGCAAAAAATAAAATAAAATTACCGAAAAATTAAAATCACTGGTATTTTTAACATCTACAAATAGATATGCAGTGGAATTTAAATCAAAGAGATCAATCACACGTTGCAAAAATTCACCTACAACAATTCTCCATTATCTATTAAGCTGGAAAATCTAGGTTTTTGAACCATAAAGATACAAGGGAAAATAAAATAGGTGGAACATGTAACCCGACCCCCCATAGGATGAATTTGGCCCAAGGAATTCAGCCACCTAGAAATCAACCTATGAAGGAAAATGGTCTGGGGAAATTTGGCCAAATCAATTTGTTAGCAAATCGACCATGCACCTTAGCAAATCAACTACTCTAATAAAATTGACCTCCCTCTCTTCAGCAACCTAACCGTGTAATCTACACAACTTGACCTCATGGATTGATCCTCAAATTCTCTCATACTTCTCCTCCTCTTCACTTTAGTCTCTGAGCCACTCACACTAGAGAAAAACACTCCCTTGTTGTGATTTGCTCTCTTGAATTATTGTCAGAGAAAATTTTAGGGGCTAATACTCGTAGGTGGGCTAATTTTCCATGCTTTTTCCAAAAAAATGATTTGCTAATTTCCATTTTTTTCTAAAGATGATTCGCCCAAATTTTATAGTCTAAAATTATCTTACCTTAGAAATCACCAAAATTTTACATAGACAAATATGAAAGAATTATAAATATAATTTTTTTAATACAATTATCATCAAACATTTTACAATTCACATATTAAGGACTATCAAGATTCGTCAAAGTTTCTAAATAGTAAGATAAACTTCAATCCTTAAAATTTTCCTTGGTTATTGTATATCTTCATCTCTTCTCTAGGCTTCTTTTATAAACATTAAGCCAAAATCCCTAACCCTAATCTCCCTTCTAGAAGATCTTGGAGATCAGTGGTTGAGATTATTTCTAAGTCACTTATATAATTAAGTTATCTATCCTTACAAAATGACTTAATAGTCCACAATAATTAATTGATTTTAATTACTGTACTTTTCCTAAGTTAGACTTAGGAAAGAAGACATAAATCACTTCACCAAGTAGGCACCTAAAGAGGCAATAAGTCATCTTCTACATGCTAGGACACCAAGCCTATGCAAAACACCTTCTAAAGCTACCACAAGCTCCAACACTCCCTCCTAGGACGGAAAGGATTCTCCACGATCCCCAACTTATCTCATTACTTCATAAACTTCCCTTTCACTAAAGGCTTAGTGACAGTATTTTGCACCTGCTCCTTTGTAAAAATGTATTGTAGTCTCACAACACCTCTCTGAACCTTTTTTTTAATGAAGTGATGTCTAATATCGATGTGCTTGGATCAATCAGGGAACATGAGATCCTCTAAGAGTTGGATGCAACTCTTATTATCACAATGAATCATTGTTGGCCCCATCCTAAAATCGAATAGTCTTGAAAACATCTTACAAAGGCATATTTCCTTACATTTTCACCATACTTCTTGGCGTGTACTCTTCCTTCTGCTAAAATAAGTGCCACTGGTTGATGCTTCCTGTTGTACCATGAGATCATAGTTGAGATAAAGCTAAAGCAACATCCATGCATGGATTTTTTGTCCACAACACTCCCTGCCCAATCAAAATATGTGTACCCCTATAGCTCCATTCCTCCCACTGACATATCTCAGTCCAAAATTTATTGTAGCTCATAGGCACCTTAGCACATGCTTCGCTACCACCCAATGAACCTATCTCAACTCCACGATGCACTAGATGAGTGTGTTCATGAAAAAGAAAATATTTAGCCTAGTGTTGACTAGATACATCAAGGAACCTATCAGTTGCCTATATAGTGTGGGATCCACCAACTTTCCTTCATCACTTAGCTTATTCAAGTTAGTGATCATCAGTGTAGACATAGGCTTGCAATCCTCCATACTGAACCTCCTCAAGGTCTCTCTTGCATACTTTCCCTATCCAAGAAAAATATCTCCTAGCTTTTGTCGTACCTCCAATCCCATAAAGTAGTGCATGAAACTGATGTCCTTCATCTCGAATTCCGACACAAGATCCTCCTTGCACATCCCTATGAGCTTCTCTGATCCTACCAAGAAGATATAATCCACATAAAGTACCAATATGAGCAGCTCACCCTCAACAAGTACATAGTACAAGTTGGAGTTTGCCTCACTCTTGGTGAAGCCCAATCTAAGAAGATATCCATCGGTCCTGGTGTACCATTAGGGGAATTTTGAGGTCTAAAATGGGTCTCTTAAGAAAAATTTACAACCAAAATAAACTTCATAAGAACCAATATGATTCAAGATGATGATGTCAACCCTAGGGGATGATTCACCATTTTTGGAGTAAAAAAGTAAAAAGTTTAAAAATATTAAAATATTAAAACTATTTTTTTAACTCGTATTTCAACTTATCTCCCTAAGTTTTTACTCAAATTTCAAGTGGGAGTACTTATTGGATACAAAATTTAAATCATCATCCAAGGATTACCCATGTTGCACAATTTATATGGATCATTCTACACAAAAAATGGAAAATCCATGGAAAAACGTTATTGAAATCACATTTTTCATGTATTTCTCATTTTTCATGTAGAAGGGTCAATCAAAAGTATGTATTATGAAACCAACTCCCAAAATTGAAGAAAAGCGAGATCAACGCCTTAGAAATCAACCACTTCGAGGGGGCAACCTCATTTACATTACATAAATGAAAAATTATTGGATGATACAAATGACAAAACCTCCTTTCTATATATAGGAGTCCATGGCATCACAATATAATCCTAGCCAACGTAACAATAATAATGTAAGGGCACAACAATAACAATAGTGGGATTTTATGGGGCATAATAATAACAATATGGGGACTATAGGGGTACAACAATGACAATAAGGAGGCTACACTAACAACAATAAGGGACTACACTAGTAATATAGGGAGCTAACATGCCCCTCTCCTTCATAAAATGTTGTCCTCAATGCTTGAGTAGTTCTGGATGCTTTTGTATAAAATTCTCATCCTCCCATATGGAATCTTCTGTGGGTAAGTTCTTCCACATGAAGAGATTCTCTGAAACTGGTCGATTTCGTAGTTGTCGAGTTCTTGTTTCCGTGACTGCTTCAGGTTCCAATATGATTTTCCCTTCCTCAACAAGTTCTGGAAATATTGTTTGAACTAGAATTTTGTCACCTATAACCTTATTTAAGCATGAAACATGGAAAATTGGGTGCACTCGGGAAGAAGCAGGAAGCTCCAATTTGTATGCCATAGTACCAATCTTTTGCAACACCTTGTAAGGACCATATTACTTTGGCAATAATTTATTATCCTTCTTAGCTTGGTTGAGGGACATTTGTTTGTATGTTTGTAGCCGTAAAAATAACCAGTGTCCTACACCAAGAATTCTCTTGCTGTGATTTTGATTTTCTTGTTGTTTCATTCGATTTTATGCCAAATTTAGGTTATCCTTTAAGAGTTGGAGAACTTGTTGTTGATGCTCGATGTGCTCTTCCACTGTTTTAACCTTATAATTTTCTCTTAAATATGATGTGATGGACAGTGGATGATATCCATAAAGTGCCATAAATGGGATCATTTTTGCTGCAGTATGGAAAGAAGTGCTATACCACCATTCAGCCAGAGGTAACCACTTGACCCATTGTGTTTGTTTATCAGATACAAAACAACGAAGATATCCATCCAAACATTTGTTCACTATATCGGTTTTCCCATCAGATTGAGGATGATAAGGAGAACTATGAGCTAGTTGAGTATCCAAATAAGAAAAAAAAAATTCCAAACATTTCCAGTGAAAATGGGATCTATGTTTCTTACAATAATCTTTGGGTTTCCATGTAGCTTTTTAATTGTTTACATAAATGTAGTAGCAACTGTACTTGCTTTAAATGGATGAAATGTTGCACAAAAGTGTGCATACTTGGTAAGTCTATCAACTACCACCATGATGACACTCTTTCCTTTGGACTTAGGTAAACCTATCATAAAATCCATTGAAACCTCCTCCCAATGTTGACTTGGAATGGATAAAGGTTGTAGCACACCCGGGGTCTTAATTGTCTCAACTTTATTTGTTGGAAAACCAAATATTTTGCCACAAACTTTTGAATATCAGATTTGAGGCCATCCAAAAAAAATTCCTTCTTCGCCCTGTGGTAAGTTTTTAAAAATCTTGAGTGTCCTCCTAGGGGAGAGGTGTGTAATTCCAAATAAATTTTTTGTTTTAGTTGGGAATTATTACAAAGAAATAAGTGATATTTGTACCATAAGGAATAATTTTTCCAACTAAATGTATCAGATGTACTAGGATCTTGCTCCAACTTTTGAATGAGTGTCCACACTTCTTCGTCATTCTTCTATTCCTCCCTTGCTTCGTTTATCCAATCTGGTTGGATAATAGAAATGGCACAAAGTAATTCTTCTACCTCCTCATATTTTCTTGAGAGTGCATCTGCAATAACATTTAGCTTCCCTTTTTTGTAGATGATTTCAAAGTCATAACCCAATATCTTTGTGACCCATTTTTCTGCTCTTCTGAAGATAGTCTTTGCTCCAAAAATTATTTAAGACTACCATGATCAGTTTTTACCTTGAATTATCTTCCCATTAGGTAAGGTCGCCATTTCTTTAGTGCATGTAGTATTTCCAACATTTTCTTCTTATAAATAGCTTTATGTAAATAATTCCTTTTGATTGGATGGCTTTCAAAAGCAATGGGTCTTCCTTCTTGTATTAAAATAACACCAATTCCATTTCCTGAGGCATCACATTCCACAATAAAGGTTTTTGTGAAGTCTGACGTAGCTAAGACTAATGCTTAGCACATATTCTCTTGAAGATGTTCAAAGGCCTTAGTTGTTTCAGGAGTCCATGAAAATGCATATTTCTCCAATAATGTTGTTAGAGGTGTTGCTATTCTCCCATAATTGTTAACAAACTTGCGATAATACCTTGTTAACCTGAGAAATCCTCGCAACCGCTTTATGGTTGTGGGGAATTTCCATTCCTTAATGGCTTTAATTTTGTTAGGGTATACCTTAACACCCTCCTGAGATACAATATGACCGAGATATTCCACCTCTTGTACTCCAAAGAAATATTTGGAGGTTTTTGCATATAATTGTTTCTCCTCCAATAGTTTGAGCAGCCCGTCAACACATTGAACATGATCTTTCCAAGAATTGATGTAGATTAATATATCATCAAAAAATACTAACACACATTTTCTAAGGAAGGGTTTGAAAAATGAAATTCATCAACCCTTGAAATGTAGAAGGTGCATTGGTAAGGCCAAAAGGCATGCCCAAAAATTCATAATGACCCTCATGAGTTCAAAATGTTGTTTTCGAAATATATTCAGTCTTCATTCTAATTTGATGATATCGTGAACGGAGATCCGACTTGGTAAAATAAATTACTCCATGTAATTCATCCAATAATTCATCAATCACAGGAATGGGAAATTTATCTTTAATAGTGAGCTTATTGAGCTCCCTATAATTCAGACACATGCTATGATCCATCCTTCTTGTGTAGCAATACTACTGGAGCAGAGAAATAACTTTGACTAGGTTGAATTCTAACAACCTCTAACATTTTTGCAATCATACGTTCAATTTCGCTCTTTTGGACATAAGGATATCTGTAAGGCCTGATGTTTGGAGGAAAACTTCCTGGAATCAAATGAATAGCATCATCATGATCATGAATAGGTGGGAGTCCTTTGGGAGTTTCAAACACCTTGGAATGATTATCCAAGACTTTTTGGAGATATGGAGAAATAGATGATTTTGATGTTGGAACTTCTAGTGAGCATAATTGCACAATTACGCCTCATTGTTCTTTCTTCAGAAGATTTTTCATGACATTAGAGCTTATTATCTTTCCGGCTCCCCTGTGATACCACGTAATTCAACTTCCTCCCCTTTCGGAAAAAAAATCAATAAAAGTTCTTGAAAATTAAAAGCTATCGTCCCCAAAGATTGTAACCATTGTACTCCTAGTACAACATCATCAGCTCCCATTGGAATGGAAAGCATTGGACTATTCAATACATATTCCCCCATGGTTAGCTTAATATTATGGCACTTTCCAGAGCAATTTATGGTTCCTCCATTTACAACCATCACTTGACACTCTGGTGTTGGGTATAGGAAGCAATTCAATTCCTTGGTTACCTTACAATGAATAAAATTATGGGTACTACACAAATAAATCAAAACTATTATATTTTTCTTCTTGATATGTCCTTCTATCTTGAGAGTTTGATGAGTGGTAATTCCTGCCAATGCATTACAGGATATGAATGGACTCATTTATTCTTTCTCTAGGGTTGGTTCTCAGTGTATATCATCTTATTTTGAAGTTTATTTTTCATTTTCTTCCTCTTCACTATCTATGTAAAATAATTTCTTCTCAGCACACTTATGACCTTTAGTGTATTTTCTATCACAACTGTAGCAAAGCCCCTTTTCTATTTTTTCTTCCAACTGTTGTTGTAATATTCCAAAATTTTCCTACAATAAATTGGAATATTAATTTTTGTTGATTTCACCTAGGAGAATAAATGGGTAAGGAGGCCCATGCATACTGAAAATCTCAATAAAATCCCTCATAGCATGAAAGGGAGATCATCATTGGAGCTGGTTTTCACACCCTCATGTGTGAACAGGGTCATTTACAAGTAGACAAAGTCAAGTTTGACCAAGTCAACAACGTTGGGATAAGAGGTGGAGAACACTTAGAGAAACAACACAGTATGAATGGGAAGAGGGTTATTTGGTGGAGGAAACCCTAAAAGGAGTGGGACCCATGGAGAAGGGGCCTTCACTTGTTTAAAATGAGGGCAAGATAGCCATTGTTTCTCATGTTATGGATTATTGATTTTATGGTCTATTCAGACTTTCAGCAATCTCCAACTGTTTAGCTGAGTTGCAGTGCTGCTTATCACAAGGGATTCCTGTTTAGGATTTCCTCTCCTTCTTGAGAGGCCTCTTGAGGGATTGCATTGATTTTCCTCACATCTAGGCTTGAGGCCAAGCATCCTCCTCTAAGACAACGTTATTTCTGCAACAGAATAATGTTGTGTTGCAGGGTGTTGCAGTGAGGGTTCACTACACCACCTCCATCAGCTATTTTTCAGAGGAGGAGTCTCTCTTTCCTTTGAGAAATCAGTTTGGAGGCCCTTGGAGCTGATTGCAGATCTTGGCATTGGGCCAACCCATTCTCTTGCCCCTAAAATGTAGTTTCATCCAGTGACCGCATTATTTTTAGTGAAGCATTTACATTGGGGCTCTTGCAGATTGTTGGAGGGTGAGATCTTTGTTGAGGGGATCAACCTTTCACTTGAAAGATCCATTGGAGGAGGCATATTTAGTTTGGGCATCACCTACAGCCATCTCCACCCAGTTCTATTTCTGAGTTGCAGCTACTACCCAGCAACTCTGACATTTTGCAGATTTTGTATTTTATAGCCAATCCTTCCAGGATTGACATAAGGTAGCCTTTGGGAGCTGAGATCGTCACTCCTAATGTTGTATGGGCCATATATTTGTATATCCATGTATTTGACATATGTAGCATGCAATTTCTCTTATAAAACTGCATTGTCATAGCTTGGACACACATATGTAGCAGTGTTTTATCATGATTTATGTCCTTGTCTCTTGAGGCTGAGCATTTTCAACCTTGAGTAACCTTTTCCTCAAAATATTGTATTCATTTGTTGCTGCTATTATTTAATAAGATGGCTATGGGTTTCTCTCACATTTCTATGAGTTGAGTGTCACTGCTACTCCATTGTTGTGTTTTCATATTGCTGGATCTCCAACTTTTAGAATATCTTGAGATATTCTCATTGTTGTAGCATTTCCCTAATTTGGGATATTACAGTGGTATCAGAGCATAATCTTGGCTTAGCCTATGGATCTCAGCCATTATGCTATCAAGGAGAGAGAAGATGAAGACTCCATTATGTGGAGAGAAAAAGGAAGATAAGCTCACAAAGCTTCTTCCAAAATATATACAGAGCATTCATGAAGAATTTGAGAAGATAAGGAGGGAGATATGTACAAGATCTCCAAGAGGGTTTGAAACTGATTCAAACTCTAGATTTTCTTATAGAGAGTGTGAGCATGCAACCACACCCTATGAGGTACAGTGTAGTCACATGGTCAGTTTTTCCATAAGAGGAAAAGAAGAAGGAGGAGTGCCTGAGAGGGGAACTCTTAGTGGGTTCTTGCATGAGTACGAATCTCAAACTCAGAAGTTTAGAGCTCATGTCACTTTCCCAAAGTTTTGCAAGGTCAAGGTGAGGAGGGAAAAACATCATAATATGGATAGATTTCTTCTATCTATCTTTTATGGTTCCCCTACTTGTTCAGCCAGGGCTTGGGTGGAAGAGCTAGACACCTTTCTGCAGTACCATCAGATTCTCAAAGATGAAGCCATCAGAGTAGCAGCGCTACACTTTGGAAGTAAGGTCTATGCATGGTGGTTATTTGAGTCTTTTAATTTGAAGAATGCAAATACTTCTTCCTATGCAATGTTCATTAGAACCTTGATGGAAATATTTGGTAGGAGGAATTTTGAAACACATGTGGAGGAACCAAACACATCTAAACAAATGAAAATTTTCGTAGATTTCGTATGTGATGGAAGAAACCATAAACTCGTTAGCCTCTCATGAAATTTCGACAAGCAAGTCAAATAGATTGTTTTGAGCCTTCAAGGAATGCCTTTCCCCTGAAAACCCATCCTCCTTGAACTCTTTCAATTGCTGTGCCTAATACAAATCCTCTCTTCTAGTACATTGCTAAAAAAGGGGCCTATTATTCCCTCCTTTACCCCTGCGAAATACATCAATTCCCATCTTTTCCCTTTATCCAAATTCCCTTTCTTTCCCCCCCAAGATTCCCCCTCTCTATGCCTAAATCCCCCAAAATCCCCTTTAAATTTCCCCATCTCCCTTATTTCCCTAGTTTCCCCCTCCATCACCCCTACCGTTACCCTTTGATTGCCCCCAAAACGCATTAAAAATGAATTAAAATGATAAATTTTATGTTTTTGGGTCTTAACCCTTCTTGTGATAGCCCCGCGCCCTTTTCCTTCCATAGAACCCCACACCGTGACCTAGGCGTTTCCCCTACGGGGGGCTTTATTCTATCCGTATGGTAAGACCATGGTGGCCTCGTATTTGACTCCTCGGGATGTGTGATGATCTAATCTAACCGCTGTCATTCATTGCGGAGGGTCGCTCCAACAACCTCGTGTCCGTACACCTTGGCCCCCTGTAATTGATCTCCTCCGTCCATTCATTTGTCGATCCAACGGCGCGGAGCGCGCCCAAAATGGTGTTCCCCACACCTGCATACGTCATCCGCCCAGAACCCGCCAGTAAATTCCGCACCGCTCATCTGTGGACGACAGTTTTCCTCCATCACCCAGCGATTCCATACATTACTTGTCGCGTGTCCGAGTGTACTATTTCGAAAACTGCCCATTTCGCGCATTATCTCCCGGACGAAAGCCAGGCAGCGGAATAAATGACGGCCGTCAGATCTTGGAGCCCTCATCCAATGGCGCTCATTCATCGAACCTGCGCCCTGCTTAACGCCTGATCATCGTACCCGTTGGCCCACCGTCTTCCGTTCTCAATCGTCGATCTCCACCCCGATGGACGGCCCATGTTCGTTTGTCTTCCGTTGACCGTTCCTCATCACCCCACCTCGCCACATCACCTCCACGTGTCCTTGTCGTATGCCTGCATGTCTCACTGCATATATTTGTTTCCGAAGTCATTTTTACGTGGTTTTCCCATGCAAACTGTCTTCGCCACTCATCCGCCTCCCATATTTCATCGCTTCACTGTGTTTTTTAGCCATGTCCCCGCCTGCACGTCCGTTTCATCCATCCACATCTCCTGCCACCCTCGTCCATGGATTTCTTCACAGTTTTTGTGTTCTTGCAGGGTTTCCAAAAGTGAAAGAACGCCATGATTCTACATGGCAAAACTGTCCAGACAGTATTAAATCCAAGAGCTGGTACTACCACGAGAAAGTCAAAGACAACAGGCTGACAGGATTTGCTTTAAAGAACAGGATTCAAAGCTCTGTGGAAAACCTTTCAACACTATTAAAAGCCCGAGCTACCCTGTTAGAAGCAAAATGAAAATGGTAGAGTCATCCATCAGAGCAAAAGGGAGGTTAAGGAAAGCTAATGAAGATCTCGAGCCCTAAGTCAATTTTTTCAGAGACAAAGCAGCAGATTACAGACCCCGAGGAATCGTTCAAAGGATCCTGAGTGCGGGAAAAAGGTAATATCAGGGTTTTCGTCAGCAGAATGTTTTTCTTGATCAGGTACAGGGCACCCATACTGTCTTATTTACACACCTTGTCCCTGAAAATAATTCCACCAGACAACAGTTCAAAACCACCGTATCATTTATGTGACAGGCCTTTCAGTAGTTTATTTTGTTCAAGACACCAGGAGTACTTCAACCAAAAATGTCAAGATCAGATTTGGAGAAGATCATTCTTTCAGAAGGAAGGTGACAGAGATTAAATACACAGCATGTCAAGCAGAATGGGTTTCGGCCCTGCATTCATTGCTATGTTTAATGATACATTTAATTTTCACCCACTCCTTCAGTCGATCTTAGGTTCATCCTTTGCTATAAAGCACAGAAGGAAACTTTGTAAAGGGTTTTTGATGAGATATCAGAGAAAGGCAAGCATATTCCTCTTGAGATAAGTTCTCTGTGTATATTGTAAGATAGACTGAGACTAGATGTATTCAGACTGAATGTTCAAGCTATGGGCTATGATGTACCTGATTGGTGTTGTTTTTAATATGACAAGCATGTTTCTTTGGATCCTGATCTAAAGCAGCTGGTGATGTTTTCCTTTCTCTGTATTTGTGATTGACTTGCTTTGATTTCATCATATTCCTTCAGGCTCGCATCAGAAGTTTGGCATAAGATTTACCCTTGATAGGTACCTTATGCTGCTGCTCACCCAGCCCTTTATGTTTTCTGCTCATATGTGTATCTGAATACTGATTTCAATTGATTTAACCAGTGTAGTGGATGATATTTCCTGCTCTCTAATGTATGAATCGATGAGGTCCATGTTTAGATGTTCTTGGTAGGATTTAGCTGGAAGGTTTGGGAACACTGGGGATTAGTGTTAGCCCTGTCCACTAGGATCTTTGCACGACTAGCTAGCCTTTCTAAGATCCCTTGTAATTACCTCTAATTCTGTCCAAGCAGCCCTGGAGTTAAATGACCTCTGGTCTGATCTATAGACAAAGTTGGTTGGTTCTCCTCCTTTCATTTTCTGTCCTTAATGTCCCATCCCAAATATCTCCTTTAAGATCCAAATGCTCTAGATGACTAGCCTAACTGAAAGCTTGCACATTGAACACAAATAAATCCTTTCTTGACTCCATAGCCCAATGGCTTTGATGTGCTCTGAGTTATTTGTCTCTGCCTAAGCTTCCTCTTTGCTCATCCTTGTCTTATATTGGTCTTTCTTTTCTTGATTCCCTCCAACCAAGCACAAACAATCAAACCAACAACCCTGAGCCTACAACTAGCCTAAAATCATAACTTAGAGCTTCAAAGACATGTCCTTTGACTTGTATAGAGAGATCCCTCTCTGGACCTAGGAGGGCTAGATTTTAAGGTCCCAAAGCGGTTCTGATGTTGTCTCATCTTTTGGTCTTGCCAATTTGGCCAAAACATGGGAACCCCAACATAATGGCGACTCCGCTGGGGACCAGACCACTTTGCTTTAGATTGGCATAAAATTGCTAATGGTGGACAACAGCCTGCTCCAAACAGTCAAATTCATCCACCTGGCGACTCCACACTCCACACTCCACAATCCTCGAAGACTCCACTGGAGGAAGAACCCGAAAGATGGCCAGACCTCATAGAAGGGTAGAACATACTGGTTGGATTTGGTTCAAAGAGTTTATTGTTTTTGTCTATCACTATGTCCTGTCCTATTTTAGGCCAAATCGAGTGCACAAAGATGAGACCCATGATGAGTATGGGAAAGATATCAAGCCTTAGTCTTCGGACCGTGTGCAGACCTATACTCCTGTGAAAAACCTGGTGGAACAAGAAACTCATGTTGTACCTCCCACCCCTCAAGAAGCTTCAAGCTGCCATGAGTCCATTGTTACACCACCTACACCCACAAAGGTCATAGAAAGATATAAGCCTCTGGTCTTACCTCTTATCTTCCAACCCCTCCCCGCAGAACTTATTAACCAGCTACCTCATTTCGATAGAGAAAATAAAAGGGCCACTGCCGAGGAACATGTCCAAAACCTTGAGGATTTACTTGAGCTGTATGAAATAGAAGAAGATGATGTGTGCATTAGAATGTTTTCCTTTTCATTGCAAGGAAATGTTAAGAGTTGGCTCAAAGGCCTTCCAGTGGCAAGCATATTCAACTTTCATCAGTTTTCTCAAGTTTTCCTAGATAGGTGGGCAGTCCCAAAGAATGCTCTCCTCATCCTAAAAGAATATCAGAATTTGAGAAGGCAGCCAGCAGAGACAGTGCAGAATTTTTCAGCCAGGTTTAATAAGGTATATGATGCTATACCTTCTAATATAAAGCCACCTTTGGGATGGGCTCTGTTGCACTATCCAAGTTCTTTTGACCCAGAGGTGGAATTCCATATAAGGGAAAGAGAACCTTCGAGCCTGGAGGAAATGCAGGATATAGCAATCACTGTCGAATAAAACATACAGTGCAGGGAAGAAAGATTACAAGCAGCAAGGAAGGACCGAACAGAGCAAACAGCGCAAATCTCTTTAGAGGACAAGCTGGAAAGACTGATAGAGACTGCCAGTCCCTTGCTGAAAGCAAAAGAGCAAGAATATGAGGTTGAAACTAGAGAGGATGATTGGAAAAGACCTGCTCCTCGCCCTCAGAAAGGACATACCAGGTCACTGCAAGACGTAAGCGGCATGCCAAGCATGTATGATGAACAAGAGTTTGAATCAGAAAATAAACTTGCAGACTATTTTGAAGAAAAGCTTGCTGAAAGTCCCGAAGACTTGATGGGTGACTACGCTTATAATTATGATTTCACTGATGCCGACCTGTCTGATGATGATTTTTTCCAAAGGGAAACCGAATTTGCAGGCCTATCATCAGTAGGTTCATGGGAGGAAGATCACGACCATCAACTTAAAGAAGATGATGAGCCTATGCAGGCCATCTACGATACTGATGAAGAAAAAATAGGAAGCATGATAGCAGACGAGGATTCATTGAATCTTCTCTCTGTTTTATATTCGAACATCAGTTATACTTGCCAAGAGGATAGAAGCCAACAACTCTTCAGTGCAGAGGACGAGGAGGAAAGAGATGAGGAAAGTCCTGAGCGGAACGAATATCCAGAGCCTTCTCCCAAAGGGATGGAGGTAATCAAAGAAGCTCCTGCTCAATAATATGTTAATTTTTTCACAGAGTTATAGCAAAACCAGCCTGCGTTACTGAAGGATAGCGCTGTCGAAAATAATGAGCCCTCTAGCCCAGGCTGCAGTGAAGATGAGCGAGATCTTCTTTCCCACAGACATCTTTGTCTTGATCCAAAGGAAGAGGAGGTATTCCTGGTTGATGCCCATATGCCAAATAATCCCAATCAGGAAGAGGAGGAGTGTAATTACAAAGGCCTCACTACAGATGCAGTGATTGAAGTTGCCCGGGATGCAGACAGCCTATCAGTCATGGTAGGCTCTGAAGAAAGAAGTTTACATCATGATTTTCTTGATCCTGTGGCAGAATACATGGAGGCCGTCATTGGCTCAGTTCCTCAAGAATTGATCTTCTGCAAGAGCTAAACACAAAAAAATTGGTCACCACTGATGGTGACCTCAGTTTTGAAGAACCACATGCAGAGCACCCTGTGGTTATCTCTGACAGGCAGCCAGTGCTCATATCCTTTTTTGTTACTGCTTGACTGGCTGCATTGGCATTATTGTATCACCTAGAACATCAGAGATTCCCAGTTAGAGTAGGGTAGGTAGGAAAAGTTCAATAAAGCTCAGCCTATGAGCATGTAGTTAGTTGTTTTCTGTCTTAGAATGTAGAGAAGAAACCTGCTAGAAAGTCTAATCCTAACAGGTAGTAGTGTAGGTAGAGAAGCTTATGAGGCCAACAGCCTAATCTGGTCTCATGGAGTAATAAGGGTAGACTTAGAATAGGTTTATTTTCTGTTTATAAAATAAAATGATGTAAAGGGTCTGCAAGCCCAAATGCACCCAAAAGAAAAATGTTAGGACTATAGTGTGGGTAGGTAGTTGTTTGGGAGAATTTTACTGCTGATATATTGTCTTCATAGCTTGTGGCAGCTGATCAAAGAAAGAAATGGATGGTTCAAGCAGCAGGCATCTGGCCTACTCCAAAGATCATATCTGGTTTCTTGACTCCTCCAAGGAGAAGCCATCCCCATGTGGAGCCACTGTTAGGCCCCCTATGAAATTCTTGACAAGCAAGCTGGGGGCTAGATTGTTTTGAGCCTTCAAGGAATGCATTTCCCCTGAAAACCCATCCTCCTTGAAGTCTCTCAATTGCTGTGCCTAATACAAATCCTTTCTGCTAGTACATTGCTCAAAAAGGGCCTATTATTCCCTCCTTTACCCCTGCGAAATACATCAATTCCCCTTCTTTTCCCTTTATCCGAATTCCCTTTCTTCCCCCCCAAGATTCCCCCTCTCTATGCCTAAATCCCCCAAAATCCCCTTTAAATTTCCTCATATCCCTTATTTCCCTAGTTTCCCCCTCCATCACCCCTACCGTTACCCTTTGATTGCCCCCAAAATGCATTAAAAATGAATTAAAATGATAAATTTTATGTTTTTGGGTCTTAGCCCTTCTTCTGATAGCCCCGTGCCCTTTTCCTTCCATAGAACCCCGCGCCGTGACCTAGGTGTTTCCCCTACGGGGGGCTTTATTCTATCCGTATGGTCAGACCATGGTGGCCCCGTATTTGACTCCTCAGGATGTGTGATGATCTAATCTAACGGCTGTCATTCACTGCGGAGGGTCGCTCCAACAGCCTCGTGTCCGTACACCTTGGCCCCCCGTAGTTGATCTCCTCCGTCCATTCATTTTTCGATCCAACGGCGTGGAGCGCACCCGAAATGGTGTTCCCCACACCTGCATACGTCATCTGCCCAAAACCCGCCGGTAAATTCCGCACCGCTCATCTACGGACGACAGTTTTCCTCCATCACCCAGCGATTCCATACATTACCTGTTGTGTGTCCGAGTGTACTATTTTGAAAACCGCCCATTTCGTGCATTATCTCCCGGATGAAAGCCAGGCAGCAGAATAAATGACGGCCGTCAGATCTTGGAGCCCTCATCCAATGTCGCTCATTCATCGAACCTGCGCCCTGCTTAACGCCCGATCATCGTACCCGTTGGCCCACCGTCTGGCGTTCTCAACCGTCGATCTCCACCCGGATGGACGGCCCAGGTTCGTTTGTCTTCCGTTGACCGTTCCTCGTCACCCCGCCTCGCCACATCACCTCCACGTGTCCTTGTTGTACGCCCGCATGTCTCACTGCATATATTTGTTTCCGAAGTCATTTTTACGTGGTTTTCCCATGAAAACTGTCTTCGCCGCGCATCCGCTTCCCATATTTCATCGCTTCACTGCGTTTTTTAGCCATGTCCCCGCATGCACGTCCGTTTCATCCATCCACATCTCCTGCCACCCTCGTCCATGGATTTCTTCACAGTTTTTGTGTTGTTGCAGGGTTTCCAAAAGTGAAAGACCGCCATGATTCTACATGGCAAAGCTGTCCAGACAGTATTAAATCCAAGAGTTGGTACTGCCATGGGATAGTCAAAGAAAGTGGCTGACAGGATTTTCTTTAAAGAACAGGATCCAAAACTCTATGGAAAACCTTCCAGCGCTATTAAAAATCCAAGCTACCCTGTCAGAAGTGAAATGAAAAGGTAGAGTCATTCAGTACAAGCAGGAAGATTGAGGCAAGCTAATGAAGATCTCGAGCCCTAAGTCAATGTTTTCAGAGACAAAGCGGTGAATTCTGGACCCAGGAGATCGATACGAGGATCTGAGCGCGGAAAAAAAGGTAATATCGAAGTTTTGTTTGACGAATGTTTTTCTTGATGGGTACGGGGCACCCATGTTTGTCTTATTTACACACCTTGTCCACGAAAAGAATTCCACGGTTCTTGTTCAAAACCGTAGCATTTATGTGACGGACCTTTCAATAGTTTATTTTGTTGGGAGCACGGAAGTAATTCAACCAAAAATGTCGAGATCGGATGCGGAAGATATTTCTTTGGGAAAGGGAAGGTGACGGAGATTAAATACATAGCAGGTCAAGCAGAATGGGTTTCGGCCTGCATTCATTGTTATGTTTAATGATACATTTAATTTTCACCTACTCCTTCAGTCGATCTTAGGTTCATCCTTTGCTATAAAGCACAGAAGGAAACTTTGTAAGGGGTTGTTGATGAGATATCAGTGAAATGCAAGTATCTTCCTCTTGAGACAAGTTCTTTGTGTAATATTGTAAAGATAGACTGATATTTTATATATTCAGACTGAATGTTCAGGCTGTGGGAAATGATGTACCTGATTGGTGTTGTTTTTAATATGACAAGCATGTTTCTTTGGATCCTGATCTAAAGCAGCTGGTGATGTTTCCTCTTGCTCTGTATTTGTGATTCACTTGCTCTCATTGCATCATATTCCTTAGAATGACTCGCATCGAGAAGTTTGTCATATGTTTTACCCCTGATAGGTGCCCTGTATTTCCTGCTCTCCCTGCCTCAACGTTTTCTGCTTATATGTGTATCTGAATATTGATTTCGATTGATTTAACCAGTGTAGTGGATGTTATTGCCTACTCTCTGATGTATGAGTTGATGAAATCCGTGTTCACATGTTCTTGGTAGGATTTAGATAGAAGGTTTGGGAACACTAGGGATTAGTGTTAGCCCTGTCCACTAGGATCCTTGCGCGACCAATTAACCTTTCTAAGATCCCTTGTATTGTCTTCTGATTTTGTCCAAGCAGGTCTGGAGTTAAATGACCTCTGACCTGATCTATAGACAGAGTTTGTTGGTTCTCCTCCTTTCATTTTCTATCCTTAATGTCCCATTCCAAATATCTCCTTTAAGATCCAAATGCTCTAGATGACTAGCCCAACTAAAAGCTTTCACATTGAACACAAATAAATCCTTTCTTGACTCCATGGCCCAATGGCTTTGCTGTTCTCTGAGTTATCTGTCTCTTCCTAAGCTTCCTCTTCGCTCATCCTTGTCTTATATTGGTCCTTCTTTTCCTGATTCCCTCCAACCAAACACAAACAATCAAACCAACAACCCTGAGCCTACAACTAGCCTAAAATCATAACTTAGAGCTTCAAAGAGATATCCTTTGACTTGTATAGAGAGATCCCTCTCTGGACCTAGGAGGGCTAGATCCTAAGGTCCCAAAGTGGTTCTGATGTTGTCTCATCTTTTGGCCTTGCCAATCTGGACAAAACATGGGAACCCCAACAGACTCGGAATCACTTCATAGAACCATGAAGGAGGCTGATATCTTGCATGATACTTTATTGGAGGCAAGACCTTAATCTTTTATTTTGGCACAAGGAGACAGAGAGATACCTTTTCCAAAAGAGGATCCAATCATTGGAGGGTTGCCCACTCATGTTGAGGAGGCTAAGGGCAACAATGCTGTCATTTCTAGAGTTGATCTAGCACCTCATGCAAAGGAGGGAGGAGCTCTTGCTCCAACTAGAGGGGTTCTTGCATATTTGCAAGGAAATCCCCAAGATCTCATACATGGGGGTCCAAGCACAATCATTGAGCAACATGATTGTGCAACATTGCAGCCAGAAGGAGGAGGTAGGGAGAAAGAGTAGTATCATGTGATGAGAGGCACCCACCCTTCTCTATTCCAGAGAGCTAGTATAAAGAGGAGGCAGACTATATTGTGCTGTGAGAGCAAGGGAAAGGTTGCCCAACCTTATGTACAATCCACTCTTGACATTGATGTATCACTACATGGAGGCATTCCACCAGGGAGGCCACCAGATGAAAGACATCTTGTCTTTGGATTCACCGCTCTTGGATTTTGGAGAGGTGAAGAGTTTGGAGGAGAAATTTTTCATGGGGGATTTCAAAGTAGCAGACAACAGCAGGAGGAGAGCTTCACATGACAGATCACCAGCGTTGTCTCTGAGGAGGATTGATCCTTACTGGAGATCTCAGCTCTTGGTAGAGTACTCCAAGGATCTTGGTGCATGCATGATTCTCGATGACTCGGATGGAGATTATGAGTGTATGGTGGATGATATGGTCATCTATTCACATGTCAGAGTCTTCTTGACTAGAGATTCTAGTCTCAAGGAGAAGCTGCTGCATGCAGCACATGAGGAATTATTTTCCATGCATTTTGATACATGCCTTGCCTTGGCAGAGGAGTTCATTTGGTAGGGCATTCAACAAGATATATTTCAGCATATGGAGAGATGCATAGCCCGGATGATGATTTCACAACCACCTTCCTACTCATTGGGAGTAAGGGAGCATTTTCAATTGAGCCATTTTAGCTCAAGGTCTCAAGTACATGACGAAGGAGGTATCATTTCACATTATGTTTTGTACTTCTTTCCTTTATATGAGCAGCCTGTTGTACCAAGGAGGATCATCCCTTCTTGCATTTTGTACGATGTACTTGTAGCTACTTGTAGCATTGATTTTGGCTACATTAAAGGTGGATTGAGGGGGAGGCCACATGGTTTTTGGTGTGCACCTTTGACACCTCATTGTACCCTCATGTTTCTATCTTATGAAATGATTGTGGTAGAAAAAAAATGGCTGGGAGAGCACTTGTTATCATTCTTTTTGATGCAGGAAAAACATGCACTACGCTGGTTCCTTGTGTGGGACCTTGATCCACTTTCCGGTTGTCATGTGACAACTTGTTCCTATTGGTTTTTGCTTCCATGTTTTGCTGGTATCTCTATGTTCATGGGAATCTTTGTTTGGAGAGTGGGCTATAAGATGAAGATGCCAATTGGGAGTATGATTCTCCCTATTTTACATGTTGTATGTTTCAAAAGAAACAATGGGAAAACCATGATTGCCACATTACATTTCTTTTCTTCTTATGGGAAGAACCACTTGAAGAACTTGAGGAGGCACTCCATGGATCATGAAAAGATGGAGGAGTTAGCACAATAAAATCTTTTTCCTTTGAGGATGAGGGGAGACTCATCTATGAGCCACTCCATTTATATGGGAAAAACATATGGTAAGAGTATTGTTGACTTGCATAGTTATTTATCTATATATATATATATGCATCTCTTAACCATATATGTGCAGGGCTTTGCTCAAAGGAGGGATATTCTTCCTTCTAGATTTGGTGGTCTACATAAGGCCATTATGGATGATCACTCCCTAAGTGGATATGGGGAGGATATTTCTCATGGAGAACATACTCACATTGCACATGACATCATTCACTTTCTCTAGACTTGTGAAGAGATTGGGGCAGCAAGCAAATGGTGGGGAGGCCACCCATCATTTTATTTTCTATGGCAGTGGAGAGTCAAACTACGTTGGCTACATTTGAGGGACCATTGTCCTTCTCCTTTACCACACATGGTAGCCAGCATGATTCTCCTTATGGTTCCCTTGGTTGATATTGCTAAAGCTTTTCTTGGGAGCATGATTAGAGGAGAGACACATTGAGTGAATGTGTCCTTGGAGGGAGAGAACGCCCACACTCTTTGCACTACATGTTCTAGAGGGAGCATGGGAGATGGTATGGCCAGTACAGTAGCACATTTGTTTCCTTATGAAGTGAGCCATATGAGGAATGTGATGCCATATGATGATGACTTCCAACTCATCACATATGAGATGATTTGGGCCAACATGTTTCATAACATTGGAGGAGAGGTCCTTAGAGGTCTAATCTCCATATTGCCATTTGAGGGAAATATCATTGCAGCCCAGGATCAACATACACTCTACACTTGTCCTAAGTGGAGAGGGGGATAGCGTGGGGTAGGCTATTTTTTCTACCAAGATCAGATTTTCAGCCCACCTACATTGTCGGAGCCAGAGGTGGAAGATGACTTTCAGGAGTTGCCATGTTGGGAGGTAACTCATTTTGCATGGTTGATTGCTTGGGGGATGGAGGATCCACATGAGGAAGATATTTCTCAACACATCATAGACTCCATGCCTTGAGAGGAGGCTTTCTAGTTCTATCCTTGTAGTTGCTTGAGGACAAGCAACATTTGGGAGGGGAGGACTGTAATATTCCAAAATTTTCCTACAATAAATTGGAATATTAATTTTTGCTGATTTCACCTAGGAGGAGAATAAATGGGTAAGGAGGCCCATTCATAATGAAAATCTCAATAAAATCCCTCATAGAATGAAAGGGGGATCATCATTGGATCTGGTTTTCACACCCTCATGTGTGAACAGGGTCATTTGCAAGTAGACAAGGTCAAGTTTGACCAAGTCAACAACGCTGGGATAAGAGGTGGAGAACACTTAGAGAAACAATGCAGTATGAATGGGAAGAGCATTATTTGGTGGAGGAAACCATAAAAGGAGTGGGACCCATGGAGAAGGGGCCTTCACTTGTTTAAAAGGAGGGCAAGGCAGCCATTGTTTCTCATGTTAGATTATTGATTTTATGGTCTATTCAGACTTTCAACAATCTCCAAATGTTTAGCTGAGTTGCAGTGCTGCTTAGCACGAGGGATTCCTGTTTATGATTTCCTCTCCTTCTTGAGAGGCCTCTTGAGGGATTGCACTAATTTTACTCACATCCAAGCTTGAGGCCAAGCATCCTCCTCCAAGACAACGTTATTTTTGCAGTAGAATAATGTTGTGTTGCAGGGTGTTGCAGTGAGGGTTCACTACACCACATCCATCAGCTATTTTTCAGAGGAGGAGTCTCTCTTTCCTTTGAGAGATCAGTTTGGAGGCCTTCGGAGCTAATTGCAGATATTGGCATTGGGCCAACCCATTCTCTTGCCCCTACAGCACAGTTTCATCTAGTGACTGCGTTATTTTTAGTGAAGCATTTGCAGTGGGGATCTTGTAGATTGTTAGAGGGTGAGATATTTGGTGAGGGGATCAACCTTTCACTTGAAAGATCCATTGGAGGAAGCATATTCAGTTTGGGCATCACCTACAACCATCTCCACCCAGTTCTATTTCTGAGTTGTAGCTGCTACCCAAAAACTCCGACATTTTACAGATTTTGTATTTTATAGCCAATCCTTCCAGGATTGACATGAGGTAGCCTTTGGGAGCTGAGATCTTCACTCCCAATGTTGTATGGGCCATATATTTGTATATCCATGTATTTGACATATGTAGCATGCAGTTTCTCTTATAAAACTATGTTGTCATAGCTTGGACACACATATGTAATAGTGTTTTATCATGATGTATGTACTTGTGTCTTGAGGTTGAGCATTGTCTACCCTGAGTAACCTTTTCCTCAAGATCTTGTATTCATTTGTTGCTGCTATTATTTAATAAGATGGCTATGGATTTCTCTCACATTTCTATGAGTTGAGTGTCACTGCTACTCCATTATTTTGTTTTCATATTGCTGAATCTCCAACTTTTAGAATATCTTGAGATATTCTCATTGTTGTAGCATTTCCCTAATTTGGGATATTACAGTTGTGGTGTCAACCTTGTAGGTTGTGGAAGTCTAGGAGTAGAAACACTTCCATCTTTATAGATGTGAGTAGTAGGCTTCCTTGTCGCCATAATTTTACATTCAATTTTTCTTGCCAACCTAAATGCCTTATCCAATGAATTAGGTTCCAATACGTGAACTTCATGTTCGATGTTATCCTTTAAAGTACCTATGAAGAGATCAATCATGTGTTCCTATGGAATATCAGTTACCATTCTATTCAATTTTTGGAAGTCCTCAATGTGCTCCCCCATTAAACCCTTTTGTTTGAGATTTATCAATTGGCTAAAGAAGGTGTTGCTCTTTGTATCCTCATAATGTGCTATCATTTCCTCCGTAAAAATTGACCAAGTGACAATTTTTTTACGGGAGCAAAGCCATCGATACCATAAAAATATATTTTGTTCTAAATGTAAAGTTGCAATGCATACCTTTTGTGTGTTTTGCACGTTATGGATATCAAAATATTGCTCCATCTGTAGTATCCATGTTACAGGATCCTTTCCATCAAACTTCCTCATATCCATTTTTGGAATATGGTGGTTCTTCCCGCCAACATTAGAGTTTATGAAATCACGATTAACATTTATTTTTTCTCATCATGAGGTTCTTCTACTATCTTTCGTCTCGGGGAAAGATTTTCTTGTAGCAACTTTTCCAAACCTTCCTTCAAACCT
Organism: Pinus albicaulis; assembly: GCA_034641835.2. Taxonomy (NCBI): domain Eukaryota; kingdom Viridiplantae; phylum Streptophyta; class Pinopsida; order Pinales; family Pinaceae; genus Pinus; species Pinus albicaulis. The sequence continues at coordinate 760,489,057 of CM076570.1, read as the reverse complement.
TCCATGTATTTCTTCAAATCTTCCATGTTGCCTTCTATACCATTGATCTTAGCTTCTTGCCATCCATCTTAGCTTCCATGCCATTCTTCAAACCATCCATATTAGCTTCCACGTCTTTCTTCAAACCATCCATCTTAGCTTCCATGTCTTTCTTCAAACCATCCATTTCATTTTTTGTTACTCTTTCCGAGAGCGAAATTTGATGCACTTGGTCTTGTAATTTTGATATATCATGTTGCACTTCTTCCTCTTCATGAGTCATAGTAGAGCCTTTTAAGGATTTAATGGGTGTTGAATTTTTTTTAGGGGGAATTTTAGAACCCAATACTAATATCTATGATTCAATATGCCCTTGGAATCACTTCAAACTGATTTTTCAAACACGACTTATGTAATTTGTTTTTTGTAAATACACACTTTTTCCTTGATTTTAAGGAGCTCTATATTGAAACTGGTGTATCTATGTAATTTCGGATCCCCAATACTTGAGCATGAGTATTTTAGTATTCCTCTGAGTCTTCTTTCCAATTCACGAACACATTAACGATTTGGATTATTCAAGGAAAATTTATGTCCAATCTCCCAAAATGACCTAATTATGGACTAGTTCAGTAGAGAGAAATTGTACTACTTTCCATGTGTCACTGTTTTCTCCTTTGGCTCTGAAATTTATAGAAAAAAAAATATAGTCTGTGTACTTCTAGTCACTTTTTACAGACTTCCAATCCGATGCTCAGGGAGAGATTTATGAATATTGTTGCACTATTACCTCTTTGAGATGAAATTCGGGAGCTTTCAAAAACCCTAACTTCTAGAGATCCTATCTCTGAAAATATTACGAACCAAGATATGAAATTTTTACACAACGTTCCTTGGGATATATTCGCAAATGGGTTTTTTTTTGGCGTCTGAACCTTTGTAGAGACAAAGTTATATAAAAAATGTCATGATGACCTGTTTGAAGCAGTGAAACCCTAGAATCAAAGCTTTGATACCAAATGTTATGAAACTAGCTCCATGTTAGCTCAGGTATGTCAATGATAAAAAAAAACTCTTTCAGTTGTTTTTCATAAATTCATAGGTCAAAATATTTTACTTTTTCAAACAAGTTCTCAGAAAATAATGTTGGTCACTGAAGAGGTCTAGGTCAAGTATGCTGCTCCATTTCATTCATTGCCACCATCATAAAAAAGGTCATCTTCATCATAATTAGTTTCAAGGTCACCATATCCATCATCATCATTGTTTTAGAGGTCTAGGGTTATGTCACTCTACCTCATATAGGTCGCTGTTTAAGTTCATCTCTGCCTTTGAAAAATTTTCAAATTTTCACTCAAAATAAGGCAACAACCCTCCATTCCACTCATTAAACCCCAAGGAAGAAGCTAACATGCTTATGAAATGAAATAAATACCAATTATCTTGTTTCATATGGTTCAAGTTTAAAAGAAAAGTTCAAAGCAACTCCATTCTGTCTCACTATCCATGAAAAGAACAAATTTTGTCCTTCTATATCATTAAAGGACCAAAAAAGTCATTTTAACTATCAAAGATTCAAAGGAGGTCAATTCTGACCTACTATCCCAGTAAAAGACAAAAGGGTCATTTCCAGTTTTCAAAGACAACTTGTCTTTGTTTTGAAAAGGTCATATCCAAATGTGAAAGGTTCAAATTTTCAGAAAAGCAGTCTTACTGTCTCATAAAGGAAGGCAAATTGTGTCTTGATGTCTCATTTCAAATGTCAAAGGGTGAAAAGAGGTTCATTCTATCCTCTCATCTCACTTAAAGGAGCAAAAGTCATTTACAAGTGTAAAATTTCAAAAGTCATTTACAAGTGTCAAAAGGAAAAGGTGAAATATCATCTTCAATTTATAAAAGGGCAAAGGTAACTACATTTCACTCATTGTCACCCTTTTGATGAGTATAAGAGTAGCTCTCCACCTCACTTTCCCTCCATGGTTTCTATACAATTTCAAGGCTCAAATTCCATTAAAAATCCATTTTCCATCCTTTGAAACCATATTGTTGCGCTTTTGAACCCTTGTGTTACACTTTTGGACCGAAGTGTTACGTTTCTGGGCTGAAATGTTACGCTTTTGGAAGCGTTGCACAATAAGTGTTACACTTACGAGCACTTTTCAAGCGTTGCGCAACAGTGTTGTTATGCTTTTAAACCTCATTGTTACACTTTTGCTCCCACGTTGTTACGATACTATAGGTAGGTGTTATGCTTCTGGAAAAGAAGCAGTTTATGGTTTTTGGCTTGGGAAACCTCCAAATAACTCAAATCTCTCCTCCATTACTTTGTGCAGCCTCATACAAGGTAATTCTTCATTCCCATTGATATCTTTTGGTCGAATTTTGAAGGTTTGAAACATTTAATGCTCACTTATGTTTTCTCCATACTGCCACTATCCATACATATAAAGAATTCTTATTTTGACAAACCTTGACCTACTCACTGACATAAACCCTAACCTCATCATCTAAACCTAATTCATACATCCTATATGCACTATCCTCACACTCCTATCATCTACACCACTACCCCTAACATGTCAAATACAAAAAAACCCTAATTCTAGCTTTTCCACAGTGAAAACCTTGGGAATTTACTGTGTTTGCCAGACTTTGCTACCCTACACTCATCCATGTTCCCTCATTCCACTTTAAGTGTGGATATAAGATGCCATCCTCTTAACTAAATTTTTATTATAATTTTTTATTAGCTCCATAGCCCTTATTTCACCTTCTTAACTTAAAACACTTTTACGCTAGCTATTCTCACAGTCAAAATTGGGAATTTCCTGTGTTTTAAGCATTTTGACACCTTCCTCACACTCATTTTCCCTCATTCCACCTACAACTTGAAGCTAACACACAACATAACCTACTAAATGTTTTTTAGAAATTTTCTCATCATCAAGACCCCTCATTTCATCCACTAAACTCACACTTTCATACACTCTGTTTTTCCATATTTCCATTCATTCACTTAGTTCATTAACACCCTATGGTTTTCATCATTCCAATGACAAAAAAAATGGAAAGTGACAAGAAGAGCTTCAAGGGAGGGTGCTACCTCAGGCTATAACCCTTCACCATGCATGAAATTAATGCTTCGCCATTGGCCAGAAGGTGCTTTGAGAGAGCCCAATGTTTGATATTTTGTGAAAGGCTTATTGAATAGCGGTATCATCTTCAGTTGTCTAGCCTATTTGAAATAAGCTACATTATGGGAAAGGTCACTTTAAGTTATGGAGATAAGCTTATCATCTGACCTAATTTCTTATGCTACAGGTATCCCTTCTCATGGAGAGTAGTGGTTCAACAGCATGGAGTTAGACAATGAAAACTATGAGAAATTTCTCAAGCCTCATGCTAGAGAGGAGCCTAAATATTTTTTCCTTTCAGACACCTCAAAAACAAGTATGCTCCTTTGATGATGTTCATAATGAAGTACTTCCCTTGTGAATGAATATTCTCCAGGTTGTATAGATATCACTTTAGGCTTTTGATGCATTTTACCTCTGCCAAAGCACCATATTTGCCACACTATTTTTACAGAAGCTTGATTAAAATGACGGATAAGGTTCAGAGTAGAAGAGAATATCATCACACTAGTATTTTTCATAATGGCCTAATCAAGCTCATTGTGTTGCATCACTTTTCCTCCATAAACATGACTTGGGAAAACTTCTGGGAGAGATTGTCAGCAAAGTTTACCATCAACCTTTCTATCTTTCCATACATCATCAACACAACCAATGGAGGTTGGCTCTTCTAGCATGCCTACTCATCCTTCATATTCTCCTAAGGTTGTGGAATTTTATCAAACATATGAGAAGGGGAAGAGACAAGTATTTTCGCCTAAATCTGCCATGATTGTTCTTACATTGGACACCATTGTTGAATAATGTGAGATAGATGAGCAACCTCTTCCGCATCAACATAGTGAGTTAGTGCCAGTGGAGGTTGAGGTAGCACAACATGTGGAGGTCAGATCAACTGAAGAGATCATCAGGAAAAAAGATAAAGAAATATCAGAATTGAAAGAGGCCTTTTCCATTGCCAAATCTCAAATTACTTTCCTTCATCATGAAAATTTTCAATTGAAAGTGAATCAACTCCTACAAAGTAAGCCCAAGTCAGAAATGGAGGAAAACAGAGGTGAGGGCAAGAATATTATTGTTGTTGACCAAATGCAGGACATGGAGGCTGAAACAAAAACAAGAATACCAAGAAAAAGAGGCCTCAAAAGGGCGATGGAGCGAGAAAGACAGTCAACTCATGAATTTGAAGAGTTGACCTTTGATGAGCTTATTGCCATGGAGATCAATGAGGATAGAGAGCTTTGGTTGTAAAGAGTTAATGAGAATTTGTAGAAGCTTTTGAAAAAGGCTAAAAGAGAAAATAAGCTGCAAAGGCACATGACAAACCACTATCGTACCAGGAACACCATTTCTCAAATAAGGTTGAAACAAGTGAAGAAAAGGCTTACATAGGCACAAATGAAGCTCAAAGAAAAGGATAGCTTGGACTTATTGGATGGAACTTCTTTAGCTATGTAGCCCATCTCTCACAGGTTCTATACAACCAATTTTGAGAAGTTTTGATCATTTTGGTATTTTATATGATTTTTGCATAATTCTGGAAAATTTTCATTGCAGTAGGGTAACGAACTTTTGTTACTCTTATTTTGAGGGCATCCAAATGATGATTTATTTACATGGATGGATGTAGTTTGATGAGTAAATCACAGATCATGAACCCCCATGGCATGACAAGCTGTAATTTGGGAGAAAAAGCTCAAAAGCCACTAATTTTTCATGTTTCTGCCTCCTTTTCGGACCGTCTGATATGCTTTTGGAGTAACCTTGGGAGAATGGATTTTGGAAGGACTCCCCGTGGTCCATTTTGAAAAATTCAAGATATTATGGAAACTAGACACACAAGGCTAATTGATTGTTCTTTTAGAAGTGGATTTGGACTCGTAAAATTTCCTCATAAGTGCCTCTAAATTTATGTTACACTTCTGCAAATTTTGGTTACCCTCCTGTCAAGAATGTCACAAATCTGCATTGGATTCCTCAGGACACTTGTCAAGCTCAGAAATGGTCACAAATTCGAGGCAATGTTGTCCTATGAGTTTTCATTAGATTTATTGGGTTGGTTTTTTCCTCCTATCATGATGGAGTATGTAATTAATGTAAGGGACAAACACTTGTATTTTATAGCTAAAATTCAGGGAATGGTTTCTAACCTCCCTAGAAACTAGGAAATGACTCATATTTTGTATTTATGATCCATTATGGATGGTATTTCGACATGATGAGGTGTCATAGTCCATATTTTCTATAAGTAGACTCTCTTTAGTCTTTTGTGGGGTTGGATTGTCTCATATTGCAGTGGAGCTATTGTAATCAGTTATTTGGAATGAAATAAGAGATAGATTTGCAGGAATTGTGTTGAGATACATGTGGTATGCATTGGAGCATATGTTTTTGTTATGGATGCTTATAATTTCATGCTTAATAACATGTATTATTCTTCATATATGTTTATATTTTGAGTTTATGAGCATAACTCATTTTTATGCATGCTCTGTTTTAGACAAGATTTACAGTGCTATGTTTATTTTCTTCTAAGATGCATGAATTCACCTCAGTGTTGATTCAAACTCTCATCTAATTCATCCTATATGTTGGGTTGTTAAATTTTCATTCTTATTACCATTTCTTAACATATATTTCATCCATTCCCACCATTCTTTTATCATATTATTTATCATAGTTTATCATTTAATCCCATTTTATAATTATTTATGCTCTTATGGATAAGTAATATTTATTCTCCTTTAGTTTTAATAAATTGAATATTATTATGAATTATTTTGTAAATGATGGTTTATTTAATGAATTTGTTATAACTCACGATTTTAGCCTCCAATATCTTCTTCGGGATAAGTGTAAATCCGATCTTCTACCATAATTAAATATTCCAACTCAAAAATTCGCTGGAATAACAAGTGACAGTTTTACGTTGGACATTTTGGGCAAAAGAAGAAGAATATTGAAAATTCAAGACACAGGTTTTGTGCAGAATGGACCAAATTAGTTTATCTACTAGCAATTTTCAGTCTTTATTGGGAGAAACACAAGGTTCTTCGAATGACATATTCGCAAATTTTTTGTTGTGTCCGTTTTCCAAATTTCCCCAATTGTAATAATCAAATTCGATTTGTTATAGCTGAATCATGGTGGAAAGATCTCTTAGATTTTGTAATCAATTGGTTGGAAATTTCCCTTTTGTATCTTGTATATTTAAATGACACAAATAAGAGGAGAAGAGAGGATCATCTTGAATATGTAATTTTCAATCATCATAATACAAAAATATTGTGTTGCTATTACATGCATTTTCTAATTTAGTTTCCGTTAAGTTCTTTCTCTTCCCGCGCCCTGCTAGGGAGGAAGGGCCCTCCTCTTTAGCAGGTATTGTAGCGGTTAAGGTAGATGTGTATATATCTATTTCTTATTTTTCTTATGTTTCAGTAGAAGTGTTATTGCTACTGTTTCAGCTGTGAATATATCTGCTTCAATTTCAATATTTTGTATGCTGTTACACATATGAAATTAGAGACACCAGTTAGATAATTGTTGTGTGGTGCGCTAGAACATATTAATTTAAGTGTGATTACAGTCTTGTAGATCATTTTATTTCCGCATGAGTGATTTCCTTCCAACATTTACTTCAGCAACGATTTCTTTTCTTTGGAATTTCTTCTAGTTGGGTGTATCAACACAGACAATGCCGCTGTCATTGAAATAAAAGACATTCCTGGATTGATAATTTATGTGTATTGTTTTAGTCATTTAATAGTGATTAATACAACCCAACATTTTGGCACCTTTGCTGGGGATCGCAGTGACGATCCAATCAATTAGAGTTGTTTCTTAAAAGTGAAATTTCCGTGCGTTTTCATAGTGTCTCTAGTGACACAATTGTTGAGCAGTAAGATGAGAGGTAAGAATCTGTGCACCACTCTAACAAACTTGAGCGGGCTCACCAATGTCTTGCTGAGACACTTAGGAGAGTGAATTTCTAAATATTTTGTTTTTTTTCGTAGAGTGTCTCTAGTGACACAATTGACGGGCAGTAAGACGAGAGGTAAAAACCTACGCAACACTCTAACAAACTTGAACGGGCTCACCAATGTCTTGCTGGAACACTTAGGAGTTGAATTTTGGGTCTTTTGTTTTTTTTTTAGGGTGCCTTCAGCTATACAGTCGTTGGACAGTAAGACGAGAAGTCAGAACCTGTGCATCGCTCAAACAAACTTGGGTGGGCTCACTGCTGTAAAAACTGAAGCACTTGTAGGATGAATTGATACACATAGGGCCCATGTGTGTTGGTAGGATGATAGAACAATCCACAAACACTCCCCACTCTAAAAAGCCCCCAAAATTCATGGGATGAGGTCAAGGAACAAAACATCAACACAATGGAATCTAGTCAAAGAACTTCATAATATAACAACTATGGGAAATCAAGACTATATTGAAGATTGGTTTCACTGTGTTGTTTGCTCCTAACATCACTCCATACTTCAACAATTCTTGACATCGTCCTTAACATGGAAGTTGGTCTCTCATACCCTAGTACTTATTAGCATACATATTTCAATTATGGGTATGTGCATACTTGAAGCCCTATTTTGAAAATGGCTTCATTGAAGGTACTCCTACACATAAGTATATCTTATTTTTCAATGTAGAATAGTGTAGTGTAGAAAATAGAATAAATGAAGACATAAATAAATAAATTTCTTTATATCTAAAAATAGTTGTTTTTGTTGCAACATGTTGTGAAATTTGACATAAGTGATCAATATTCGAATTTATTTATGTATGTATATGTGCTATATTAGAAAATGAAATTTCTACAAACATTCATATTGATTTTGATCACCTTCTTGGAAAAATTCCTTGATTATCATATCTTATGGCTTGCGGGCTTGATGAAAATTGTGGAAAACGATCGGGACAGTCATGTTTTGAGGGACCAAATGGGCATGTTTTCAAGATGTTTCTATCCTACATAGTCCTTTATTTCTACTTTTTAATCCAATTTGAATAACTTGATTTGGATTTGAAACAAAAAATTTATGACCAAAACAATGACAGGATGTTTAGTAGGCAACTTAGGAACAGAGTTGGGACAGTCCATTTTTGGAGGCCTAAATGACTATATTTTGGAAACTTTTTTCTATGGGATATTCCCCTATGAATCTAGTTTACAAAGCAACTTGAATTACTTTATTTTGATATTTTATGAGGAAGTTATGACCAAAATACTAACTGTTTATTGTAAATCAACACTCTTGAAACTCTGTTTTCCCAGATGTTCACTAGCATATTGTACCCATAAATTATTATTTCACTAAAAACCTATTATTATTGGGGATATCTACATGAATATAATTAAATCTCCAATTTTAATCAGTTAAACCCGTCATCAAATGAAAAAGTTATGCTTAAAATATCAACTGGTGGTCTGAGCTAGAAAATCGAAAATGACTCGGTTATGCAGGTTGTTATAAGAAAATTTAACATACCATTATATGGAATTTTTAAAACCTGTTTCTATTAGAGACATATCGCTGAAATCACTTTCATTTGGCTTTGTAATCACTCAAATCAGACGAAAAACAAAGAAGTTATGATTGAACCACTATTGGTTAGTATGGTTGGCCACCACTCCCCTGCAAGTAATTAATTTTTCTTTGTTTATCTTTCTGTGGATTTGTTTTATAGAGTAACTACTTGTTTTTTTTTTTTGCATGTCTTGAATTGGGAGAGCCCGCGGATCTTTCTTCTTCCATGATTTTATGTTTTATTGCAGGTAGATGCTCATTTTTTGCAGGTCCCAGGAGAATAAATGAGGTTAATTTATGAACAAGTGATTTTTGAAGACAATGATAATGAAATTAGAACATTTTCAAAGACGTCTCCTCACACGGAGAAAACAACATGAATAATTTTGACCACTTAACGAATTTATAACATGAGAAATGAGGAATTGATTTCCATTTGAAGATCCAAGTCATTTCCAAAAAAAACATTTTTCCATTTATTCACTATTCACAAACAACATTGTTGCAACAAAAATCATAACCATTGTAACTTAAGTTATTTATTTATTTATTGGTTTTCAATAAAGAGTCGTTTATTTTCTGATTTATCTTATGTTTTTATGCTTCAGGTATTGTTCACTTCAAGGTCACATTTTTGTTTTGTTCTCAAAATAAAAGAAGCGAGTTCTTAAGTTTCATGATGCTGTTACTCTGGAATTTTTTTCTAAGTGTTGGATGTTGTTACACCGTCAATGCTGTTACTCCATTACTGCTGTGGACATTGTCGTTGTTGTTATCAAGTAGAATTTAAAATTGTCATCCTGACATTCTGCTATGTGTATGAGCCCATTATCACTCATACTTCCTCCTTTGCAAGTCTAACATATCAGTTCCTCATGTCAAGCCTTGAAAATAAGAGAAAAGTTCTTAAAAATCTCTTTGAATCTGGTATCACACTTTCTCTTTATCTTGCCTGTAGTCCCGCATCTAATGTTCATGAATCCTGCGTACCTGAACACACTTTCTCTATGTTATGGGTGCGGACCCCTGTAAAGATTAAAAGGGCGCAAGTAAAATCAAAAATCTCATTTTCAGTAAATTCTAGAAGCCTCTAGAAAGAATCTTGCGGTGGAAGAACCACTCTTTTGAGGTTCATGTATCCCTTACCTTATGGAGCTAACCCCTTGATGTGAGGAGCTTATCCCTTTAAAGGAGGATTCTATCCCTTCATAGTTGGAACTCGAAACTCCTCTTTGCACTATAAAAAGAGGCATTGCAGCCTCAAGGGAGTTGAAGCTTTAGAATTATTTGAGGTTAAGTGTTGTTGGGATTCGTACTCATTTAATCAGATTTTTGTGAGGAGAGATCACATACCTCTATCTATCTCGGTTGGAAGAGTGCAAGGCTTGTCAGAGTAGAGGAGATTCCTGCTTCGGACCTCGGGAAGGCCTGTTCAACATCAAGGCTAAGGTTGTAAGGTTTTCCTTCTTTCAAAGTTAATACAAATGAATTCATTTTTCTCAATACGTTGTTAATTAACTGTTTATTTCATGGATTCCTTGATCACCATGATAAGCATGATTTATGATTTTTACTATACAGGTGCTATTTAATGTTTTCTTGTTTGTGATTGCAGGTTTGTGAGGATAACTCCTTCAAGTGCACGAGGGACAACAACTTCGAACAAGCATTGGATCTACGGTAATTTCTTAACACCTTTATAGTATTCTTTTTTAAATCGCATATGTTTAGAGAAAGATAGGTTTATTTGGCTGTTTGTTGCTAGATTACCTTTTGGTACTAGGGAGATCGATCTTGTCCGCAAGATTGATTAATCCTCACAAAAAATTGGCGAATCCACTGGGGAAAGAACTTGTTGTTTTTGGTTCTCTTTTATTTTGATTTGAGGAAAAGTTTTTCCTGGTTTTTGATTGATGGATATCTGCCTGGGTAGCTTAGGTTTTCTCTGTTTTTGAAAATTTTGAAATCTTTTATGTTTTTCTTGAACTTTTCTGGGGACCACACTTTGTTCTTTTACACAATGCGAGCATTTTCACACTTTCCTTAAGTAACCAGTGCGGGACCGCACCTGTTACTTCTGGGAGCCTGTGGACCCTGTTAAAATTTTGGAAAACTCCATATTTCTTTTTCCAGTTTATATTTAATTTGATTTAGAGTTTTTAGTATCTGCCCAGATTTGTGTTCTTTCTGTCAAAAGTCTCTTGTGAGTGAGTTCCAACAGTATTTGTGTTTTTGATGATTTTCTAGAAGTTTTGCATTTAGGATTGATTTTCACTTGGTCTCTGTAGTGACTCAAAGCATTGGAAGTTTGAAATACCTGAGATTATATTGGTCTTTTTGTCTTCTTGATGAGTCTGACCTGTTTACGAAATCCATCATTTATTAAGAAATAGATCTATTTGTTTCTTTGCAAATCTTTGAAAAAACTTTGTTATAGGTTTTGAATTTCATTTTTATAAAAGAAAACATATCTGGATGTATTTTGATTTGTTTGTTATTCTGGAAAAATAAATCCTTAGTTTATTGAACAACTAAGTAAAACATTCTTCAAAAAAATATTAAAGCTTTTATTCAATTAGATTTTCAAAGTTTGTAGATCTCAAGATTAGTTTTTGTAGTTTTGAGTGCTTTTAAAATTTGTAAATTTCTTTTGAAGGAAAGTTTTTTTTGTAGTTTCAAGTCTTGAAAGTGAAAGGATTTTATTGCGAGCTTTGATAATTTGTCTCATTTTGAGTTATTGTTGAAAAGACAAAAATATTTTCTTCCAGTTATTCTTTATGTTTGAAGAAAGAATTGTCTCTTAAAAGAATTGCATTCTCGAACTCTTTCTTTAACTAGAACTTCATTGAAAGAAAATGAATTGATTATCATTTTTAGGTGCATTTTTAGTGTTTTTGGAAGTCGAGTCTTCACACCATCAAAGTTTCATTTCCATACCTATTGACTTTAAGAACAACCCATAAAAGTAATGCTTAATTAAAATTCATCTAGTAATCTTTTTATTTCTAGGGTTCTTACCACCAACATAGCTTAGGCTAGTATCTTGGAGTAGGGAGTAATTAACTCTCCAAGATAGTAAAAAAAAACAAGTAGATAAATCTTGTGGTAGGAAATAAATCCAATTGTAATTGGTACAATCTGGGAAGCTTCTCTTAAATAATTTAATCACGAGATCATGTCCGAACCTTTGAGACAATCAATTATGTTTCATTGGGAAAGATAAAAGATTCTGCATGCATTAAAAACGGTAAACCTGGGATTAACCATTGTCGAGGAGCCTGGGGTCACTTTTCGGTAAACCTCAGATTAACCATGTCGAGGAGCCTTCAAGGGGATTGAGCTTTCTTACTCTGCCCTTGCGCGTGGGATCAGATCGTAGACTGTTCCCCCAATTGTATTTGTTACTGTTGGTAACCTTAGTGTCCATAAGCTTAAGATTATTTCCTAAGGTGACGGTGAAGGAAAGATCTCATTGTACCTGGAGCAGATGTCGACTAGACTCACTTGGACTATCTGGGGGGTTCTCTTCACTCGAGATGGTTTTGTTAAGAAACTTGTGCCAGTCTGTTTCATTAAGCAGGTTGTCGGGGTAACTGTTCCAACCACCCTTTATGTATTAAATTTCTACTAAGTTGGATTTCATCACCAACTAGTCTTTTTAGTACGGGGAGTTACTGTTTGTGTGTGGTTTGAATTCTTAGATTTTTAGGCGTGTGATTCAGCTGTTTTTTTCTTTAGAGACTTTAGGTGTTTGTATTGAGATTTTCTTTGTTTGCGTGTGATTGGTTAATATTTAATTGTGGCAGAATTACCAAGACGATCCCGGAGACTTCAGGGGAAGCCCCCTGAATATACACCAAGTCAGCTTGAAGGGCTGTGTGCTCTAGTATCATCTAGTAGCGGTAGAATTAGATCAACAGAAATTGGAAGTTCATCTATAGTTTTTCATCCTGATCATCAAATACCCACAACAGAACACATTCAAGAACCGATTTCAGTTTCTAAAGTTATTGGTAGTATTTATCCTTCCAGTGAACTAGCTGACGAACCTAAAATTTCGAACCTGACACTAAACATTTTGTTTTGGAAACATCCTTAGGATTTATTACAGCAGCTTCTAGCGATCTTGGTTTACCTAGGGTAAGAAATATTGTTACTGAAGATCTTCCATCTGGCCTCATTTCTAATGAAGAGCTTACTAGTCCAGAAGAAGAATTATCTCTTCCCGAATCCCCTCAGTAATTAAATCTTGGGGAGCGTGAATCTATTTTCTACAGCCCTATTCAAACTGACGCTTGGTATCTATCTTTGAAAAACTTTTTAGAGAACACGGGTCTTTCTTTTTCTCCACCTCGAATTCCATTTCATCCTACGCCCAGAGGTTACTATCCTTCATCCATTATGGTAGGAGAGTCATCTATGTTTTCCCAGACACCAGAAAAATTTTACACGGTGGTCCTTCCGTTCCTTCGGGATATCAGGCTCTGTCTGGTACTTTCTCTGGAGCAGCTCCTCGACCGATTGAACAAGTATTATCATTTGGTCTTAATGGAATTAAAATTGAAACGTCGAATGCAGAGCACATATTTATGATGTCTGGTAATATTCCGAATCCTCAACCTCAAGGCAGTCAATTACCGCTTGGAGGACAATTTCAGGGAAGTCAGTTACCGCCTGGGGGGAAACCTCAACGTAGTCAATTACCACTTGGGGGACAACCTTCAGGCAGTTAGTTACTGCTTGGGGGGCAAACTCAAGGTAATTTTTTCCCAGGACAAACTGTGGCATCATATTATTTTGGAGAACAACCTCAAGCACAGTACATACCTCAAGGTTATCAACCTTCAGGACAATACATACCCCAAGGTCAACCCAAACTCAATATGCTCCTCAGGGTCCTTATCAACCCCAGCTTCAGTACGTGCCTCAAGTTTATCAACCTCAAAGTCAGTACCCAATTCAAGGTTTCCAACCGCCTTCTGGTCAATCATCTGTACAAGGAGCCGAAAATTTACCACTTACTTATCAAGCCTACGTTCAACCAGGCTATGGTCCTTACGTTCAACCTTCTACAGGAAAATACCCCGGAATGAACATGGTGTGGGATCTATCCCAATTTCAACAGCCTATGCAACCTAATGTGCAGTTGTCTTCTCAACCTGGACAACCTTTGGTTTCTGGTTCAACCCAACAACCTGTTCAGTCTACTATTCAAACCCCTGCACCTGGTTCTATTCAGCAGTCTGGGCCTAGTACACCTCAGACTCTGCCTCAAACTGCTGCAACTATTGCAACATCTGTTCAACCTATAACACCTGTTTCTGGAGTATCTGTAGCTCTGAGTTCTTCTATCCCTGCATCCGTGCAAATCCCTTAAGTCTCTGTACCCCAGTCAGGACCTTTAGTTCAGACTTCGGTCCAGATACCTGCGGGACAAGCTGGTACAAGTACAGTTGTCACAAGTCAACTGCAATTCACGTATCAACCGTACCAGGGATAGCCTCAATTCGGTCCCGTTTCACAAAATCCAGCTTATCAGTATCAACCGTACCCTGGCTATACTTATCAACAGCCTCAACAACCCCAGTTTGGTCCAGTTAATCCTGGTTACCTGAGAGGTTACACAATTCCTAATGCAAATCCGATTCCCAGTTATCTTGGGTATCCTCCTCCCGGAACTGCTTTGGCTACTCAAGGTTTTCGCGACCCTAACCGTCAGTTACCATTTATTGCAACTTTGGATTTACTTGATTTGACACGCCTTACGAATGATCAAATTTTCTATTATCCGTACTGGCCGCCAATGCCGCATAAGTTGCCCAGTGATATACCAAAATTCGAGGGTAAGTCAGGAGAGGATACATCAAATCACGTTATGAATTATCACCTCTGGTGTGCATCTAATTCAATAATTGATGATTCAATTTTCTTACGTCTTTTCCAAAGAACTCTTATTGGTCTTGCTGCCAAATGGTACATTGAGTTACCACGAGGCTCTTTTAATAATTTCAGTCAGTTAGCAACTTCCTTCTTGACTCATTTTCAGTTGCCTGTCAGATATGACAATGGCACAGAATTATTAACTTCACTAAAGCAATCCATGTCCACATATATTTTTGATCATATTCATGAATGGCGACGTAGAAGGCGTTTGGTGAAAGTTTACATTCCGGATCAAATTTTGGCAGAATGGTTTGTTAAATCATTGTTACCCAAAATCACTGAAGATGTAGCTAAGGCCGGAGTTGTTACTGAGGAGCAAGTCATTTCTCAAGCTTAGTGCCTTGACCTCGGCTATATGCAGTCAGGTACTTTACATGAAAAAATCCCTGATCTTCCAAAACAAGGTCAAATAAATGCAGCTCCTTCAGGGTCTCATGCCGCTTATGGTATGATTGGTACAGTCAATACTAAAAGCAAGAAGAAATATTCAAAGAATTCTTCTCCTATTATAACTTTACTTGATTCCCCAAAAGGAGAGTCTTCCCCCGAAATTTCTGCCGACATTCATGTCGTAGAGACATCTAAGTCCAAATCTAAATCTGGCGGTAAAAAGAAAGGGAAGAATAAAAAAAAAAAGAATTCAAAAGAGAAAATTGATAAAAATGAATCTAATGACGAAAAATGCAAACCTCGCTATCCTTGTTACATTTGTGACACGGATTATTTTACTAAAGAATTCCCACATCGAGCAGAGGTTTCAAAATTCATTAAAAGTTCACAACAATCCACTGTCTTGAAGGATCATTTTCCTACTCAAGATAGTAAGATGATTGGTTCTACCTCGAATGCCTCAGAAGAACCTATTCTGATGATGTCTCATGTCAGGATTGCGACGCAATTGCAAGATTATGGTACTAAGAATCCTGTTGATGGTAAAGAAGCATAATATTCTAGTGTAAACACATCAACTACACCTCCTATTGTTTCTGGTCCGCTACAGATCGAGAAACCCAATCCAGACTTAATAATCAAACCTCTTGCTAAAGGTATTCTTCGTAAATCAACTTTCAATCCACATGTGAGAGCTGCTCAGAATTACAACATTGTTGAGGACTTAGCTATTTCCCCTTTAGCAATGTCAGCTTTGGAAGTTCTGCAATCGTGCCCAACATAGCGTAAATTACTTTTGTCTGCCATAGGAGCTGTCGATATTCAGGACTCGAACCTAATAATCTTCGATTTAGAGAATAGTACACCTCGTCTACCTCACCAAATGGCTTTCCAAATTCTAGTATTAGTCAAAGACAGACCGATCTTTCGGAATGTGATTGATGAGGGAGCTTCAATGTGTATTATGTCGATCCAATGTTGGAAATCGCTTGGTTCTCCTAGACTTAATTAGTCTCCGACAATTCTAAAGGCTTTTGATGGCCGAGGTTTCCACCCTTTTGGTATTTTGTAGGATTTACCCATAGGGGTCGAAGGTAAAACCGTAAATCTAGATGTTGAAGTGGTTGATGCCCCTCTATATTAAAACCTTCTCCTGGGTCGTAGTTGGTCTTATGCTATGACTGCTATTGTTTCTTCAGTCTTTCGGCTTATAAAATTTCCACATCAAGGAAAGATCGTTACAATAGATCAGTTAACTTATTTTTCTTCCAATCCAGCCTCTATAGAAACAATCCAGCACGTCGGTAAAGCGGCTATCCCTTACAAGGATGTTTGTGTAGGTTTGATTAAAGATTTTGGTTTACTAGGAAATTTTTCCTTTCCTCCTCCTAACGTATCACCTTCTATTGCAACTATTCATATGATTTCATCAAATACTATTATGTTTGATGATCCTTGGATCGTACCTTCCGACTCCGAGTTAGATTCATTTGATGGCATGATGCATTTGAGTCCATTTGAAATTGCATATTAGGCTGTACAGTCACTTTCTGACCCTTCTTCAACCGAAACTGATCCAATGAATGGGATCTGTTGTACCTCAAGAAACAATTCCTTGCTCTGTAAAGAATTTGTGCTCAAGACATTATTAAATTATGTCACTAACAGATGTATAATTGTCTCTGTTTTATAAACCTTCAAACATTAATTATATAATCTTCAAATATCAAACCCATGGAATGTTCTACAATGCCATATTCTTCTTATGCTGAAGTGAATGAACGGAAGAAACAAGAAAGAAAAGGATTTCAATTTGATATGCTGTTTGAAACAGAATCTATCATAATAAAATCCTGAAGAAACAAGTAATGATAAAGTTAAAATAGAGGAGCGCCCATTAAGGTTTGTTTAACTCTTAAATACACATGTATAAAGAGACCTGGAGCTCAAATTACTCTATTTTATTCACAGAAATGAAAACATAATGAAAACTGGGAAACTATTAAGCATAGATAGAATGATAGAAACTTGCAAAACTCTTTCATTGATTCAGTATTATCCAGTACAAAATTTGGCTTCAAGTTTCAAAAACTCTGAACCTTCATCTTTCTTGAAATTGTCTTTAAATACAGTATCACAAGACAGTTTCCAGTAATGAAATTGATTCTAACTGCTCTAACTAACTCTAATTGCTTAAACTACTAACTGTTACGAAGGCACATGCCTCGAAAAAGTCCTATTACATTTACATAATTTTTAGGAATAACAAAATGAGAATTTGAAAAGTTCTAGTCTATGAGAACAGCTGCTCCTGAAGCGGTTGTTGAATCAACGGCTACTTTTGGTTGCTCTTTTGTTGATTCCACTGAAAATTTCTTGCACTTCTTCCATAGCTCATTTTGAGTTGTCGGGGAATTTTTAAAACTTTGATATTCTATCCTGAATGCCACAATTTGACTATGTGTAGGTTTTCCTGTAAAGAGAGTCTTCACCATCCATAGCAAATTGAAATGCCTATGCAAGAAGTTAAACACAATTTCTCCTTTTAAGATCTGTGTCTTCTCGTGCCTATTATCTGCCTTGCTTTTTGCTAATGTTAACTGATCTTCATAAAAATTCCATAACATGATATTTCCTTTCTCAGTCCAGCATGAGGGTAAACCTGTTCTAGTCAATTTTTCAAATGATATATCAAACTTCTTTACTGCTTCCTTGATTCCCAATAACCTTTTCTTTGCAACCTTCCGAAGCTCATTCTTAATTATCATCTTATTGACTTCTTCTGCATAAAAATATCTGTCCTATATTCCAATATCTTCCAATTCTTCGTCTGATTTGGAGTTGATAAAATTTATAAATTTCCTAGCCCAATTTGCTCTTTTAATGGCTGTCTGCTTTTCAGATAATATCTCCTCTTCATGTTCAGAGATGAGGCTTTTCTCTTTAGCAACTATATTCAGGGAATTCCAATTTGACTTCAACTCTGAAATAATCTCACCCCAAATGATGTCTTTAGCTTTTATAAGGGAAATATTACCTTTTAACTTCTCTTTAAGATCCTTAATCTCAACCTTAGCATTTTGGAATCTTTGCTTATTCTCCTTCACTTAATTTTCTAGTGTCTGTATGACCTTGGTGGTCGTTTCTAACTCTTATTGAGCTCACTTAAGATCTCCTTCTGCCATCTTTATCTCTGTGCTGAGCTGTGCAATCTGTGCTTGGGGATCAGAATCAGCACTACCTGCAGGAAAAACAAAAGTGCAAGTATGAATTTTAATATGGTTCTGTAATGAAATATTAGTCTGTTTTACTTTAGTCAATTCTTCATCTTTCTGCAACAATTTCTGACGCAACTCTTCTTTTTCTTTCTCTACCTCTGCTACTTCTGCAGCTATTGAATGCTCTGCAGCTGGTAGTTTTAAATTTTTTCTCAATGAGGATATCTCTATTTCTGAACTTTTCATGATCTTTTGAATCACAACTTTATCATTAGGATCTACACCGATTTTCATAATGATCTTCTTCAATTCTTCATTTTGAATTGACAAGGCCCTTGAATTAGCCTTCTCTATCTTGAACTGTTTAATAACTTTTGCAAGCATGTTCTCATCCTTAACTGTTGTGGCATTAGTCTTGGTTAAATCATTTACAATTAACTGCCCAGTCTGCATATGAAGATTCATTTTATCCCATAGTGGAATCTTTTTAACATCCATAGTTATGTTTAACTCACTAAAACTGCTCGAAGATCCAAGGAACATCCCAGTTGGATGTGTCAGAGCCATCCTAAATTGATCCTTTTCAAGGTCCATTACAGTCAACAATCTGGTCTGATCAGCAACTATGTGATGCTCTGCCTGAGCTTCTACATTAGCTTTTATCCTTTGATTTCTTTCTTCAATTTGTGTAAATATTTGCTTGATTGAAGATATCTTTTCTAAGTAAAGTTCATGTCCTCTAGGAGAAGAGGGGGCATTTTGTTCTTCATTGACATGAAAGGTAAAACCAGGCGAGTTGGAAGAATGATCTTCAACCAATTTGGTTCTCTTTTCTTCCCTGGGCTCTTCATCATCCACTTCAACAACATCTTCCCTACCTCTTTTGTTTTCCCTTTTAGTAATAACAGGTGTTTGAATGCTCGTTTTTGATGTATTTATTTCACCTGGGTTTGCCAGTTTCTCCTGATCAGGTTTGCTTACATGAGAAAACGCAAAATATCCATTCTGAATTCTTCTCTGGGAAATTACTCCATGTGGATCATAAGACCATTTTTCTCCTAGTAGCAAATGTGTCTCTTCTAACATTTTAGAAAATTCATCAAAAGCTTGCCTCATATTGACCACGAAAGGTCCCACACTCATAGGCAATTTAAACATAAAACCTTTCTTCATGGGAAGAAAGTGTACCTGATCCACATTAAGGCTCTGTCTTATGAATTCTAAGGCAAAAAGCCGCATGGGTACAAAATTTGGGAGCCTATAGGGCTCAATGCTAGCTGCATACAACCTTATTTCTGAATACTCTTCAAACACAAACCAATCTCCAAATTTGCAACTTGGTCCTAGCTGTAGGAACTCCCGGGATTTTGGTAAAAAACATGGAGGAGGAACTCCATTCAAAATTTTATAAGCAATAGACATATAATGACTAGCAAACTCAAATAGCCCTGCTTCATTTCCTTATTTTCTAGTCATATCAGTCCAAAATAACACAGATTTATTTTGCTTATTGACATCAACTATATTCAATCCCAGACTCATAAATTCATCGACATTCTGATATAAAAATAAATAGACAAGCAATGATGGAAATCTAAAGAAACCTGTAAGAGGAAAGGCCATCAACTGAGAATTTACAATCTCCTGCCAGAAAGATGGAATGTCGAGAACAACTCCTGGCTTCATCATGAGCGCGTACATTCCCAAGACTGATTTATCGACTTTCTGGTCATTGTCTTTACCCAAAATCTCTGCAATGCAACTTAGAATTGGTCTGTACTCAACATCGAATGCTTCCAAACTAAATTCTTCTCCTTCTAGCCAAACCTCTTCTGAATTTGATCTCAAGTATGACATACATAGACTAAATTCTTCATTTGAAAGGTCTTCAAAATAACGAGCCAATGAATCTTCAGAAAATTGCAGTGGTGACTCATTTTTAGGAAAGCACAATGCTTGTTGAATTAATTGTGTCGATACCTGCAGAACGTTTTCTCCCTGCGAGTTCATTATGAAACACTTACCAGGGTACATTGAAGAGACCAACCATGATATGAATTCGGGAAAAAAGTGGGCTTTTGGGATACAGGCGGACAAGACACCGGAATTATTCATGCAGGAAAACACTGGGGATTTTTTAGCGTATAGGGTCACTTGGTGACACAATAAGGGATGATTGATAGATGACATGGTATCCTGGACATCGTTTTCACTGTCCAGGAGGGAATTGAGGCTTGATGAACTAGCTTGAGAGACTCGTTTTTCCATGGCTGACAAAAAATGGAAACAATTCAGTGGGCAGTGAATCAATCGGAAAGGTGGCGAGAAGGAAAAAAAAAACAATCACAAATGACCGAGAATGAGACAAAAGAACCATTTAATAACTGAAAAACCCGTAATAAATGTTGAAACGACGTGTAAAAAGCCGTTGAAAGAGGATGACAATTGTTCTTCCAGCTCGTTTGATGATGTCACCGCGAGGGGTCTTGGAGTACGGCGGAGAACCTCGACCTATGCCCCCCGCAAAGAATCCAGGCCGTCGATCTTCATTTGCTTCACAATCAACAAGTCAACTGTGGGGGTGTCGGATTGAATAACGTGCGAGCTTTTTGTGCCCCCGTATTTACTCATCCGAAAACATTCTTCGACGATCACTACTTCCCCTCGAGAAGTTGCTCGAAACTTAAGCATGAAACCCAAAGGTACATTCAAATAAAGTTTAATGATAAACTCAATTTGCATTGAGGTTGTAAGGATATTTCTTTTTTTTTTAATAATACAGCATAAAAAATTATACTATATCATATGCATTTTTGGAATTTCAATTTTTATTTTTATTTTTCAATTTTTAAGACAAAATAGAAAAGGATATGCATATGATCCACAACATCTGGCTCCACCTGGGGATAGTGTTTTTACCATGAAACACTAAGAACCTGTAGATTAGTGCCTTCACTTCGGGCATTGAGTCAAAAATTGCTTAATGGAAAATGTACAGTGATCACATCGGATATATACAATGATGGTGAAACAGTCCCTTAGTGCCGGAAATAATGCTTTAGATATTGCCCATTCACAGGCATATCTAGTACTTCTCCTTCAATATTTTCCAGCATGAAAGTGTTATTCATCCTGTCTTCATTGATTTTGAATGGACCATACCACAAGGGATCAAATTTTCCATGTTTCCCTTTTTCCTCCCTTCGGGTATCCCATCTCAATACCAGGTCTCCCTTCTGAAACATAATCTCTTTTGCTTTCCTGTCAAATATTGTTTTTATTTTCTGCTGATAAGCAAGCAAATTCTCCCAAACTTTATCTATGTTTTCACTCAACTCCATTACATTATTCATTCTTTTGATCATGGCATTAGGTTCTTCTTGAGCATCTTGAAGGAAGGAAATCACAGGTTTCACCAACTGGGTGGGGAATAATGCCCGAGTCCCATATACTAGCTCGTAAGGTGACTTACCAGTGGATCTTCTAGTGGTCGTCCTTGTTGCCTATAGCGCAAACACTAGCTTGGAATCCCAGTTCTTTTGGTTTTCATTTATTGTCTTCTTCAGAATTCTTACCAATGTTTTGTTAGAAGATTCTGCCAATCCATTCCCCTGTGGATGATAAGCTGTAGAATGAGACAATATCACATTGTAAGTCTGACAGAAATTAATAAACCTGATTGAGTTGAAGACTTGTGCATTATCTGTCACAATCTTTACTGGACACCCAAATCTGCTAAAGATATTTTCTTCTAGAAACTTCATAACAACCAAATCATTTGCCTTCCTGGTGGGGATTTCCTCCACCCACTTTGTAAAATAATCTGTAGAAGTAAGGATCCACTTAAACTGCCCACTGGATGGTGGATTGATTTCTCCAATGAAATCCAATCCCCATTATCTGAAAGGTTCTTCGACAAAAACAGGGAGAAGGGGTAAAGGGGCTAACTTTTTATTTTCTGCAAACACCTGGCATTTTTGACAACTTCTGACTGCTTTGTAAACATCAGCAAACACAGATGGCCAATAGAAACTTGATTTAAAAACTTTATGAGCAATTACCTTTCAACTGTAGTGACCTCCGTACAAGCATTCATGATATTCTTTGATTACTTCTGGAACTTCCTCCTCTGTCAAACACAACAATAACACACCAGTAGGATCTTTCCAATATAGCTTTGCTTCAATTATGACATAAGGTTGAGCCTTAAGTTTCAAAGCTCTATATTTAGTTCTATCTATGGAAGGAGGACAAGAAAGAAAGCATAAATAATGAACAATGTCCTTGTACCAATCTGAGCATAGGAATTTATACTTAATTGCTGGCTTTGACTGAATATCACCTATTTCTCCATCAACCTCCTCTACAGGCGCTAATAAATTAATTCCCAATGCTTGGAAATTTGACTTTGTTAACAATTTGGCCAGTCCCAATCCTTTGATCAAATTTGTTGGTTTAATATCTAGGTCATATTCTTGGATTTTATCGATCCATTTTCCTCTTTTTCCTTCTACATCACTCTGTACTAAAAAATCTTTTACGACAGAATTTGGAACATATGCCAAGATTTGAGAATGTAGGATATAGGTCCTGAATGATTTTAATGCTTTCACCAGAGCATATACTTGTTTCTCCAATATATTGTATTTTAATTTTGCATCTCGGAGCACCTTACTAAAATATGCTACAGGCTATTCACACTTTTCTTCATTTCTCTGTAATAACACAACTGCAATTGTTGAGGGAGATGCAAATGAGAAAATTTGAAATGACTTCAAATAATCTGGACTGATTAAAACAGGTTCTTCCTTCAAATATTATTTAATTCTTTGGAATGATTCCCTTGCTTCTTTGTCCCACTTTACTTCAGCATCCTTTTTTAGCATGTCTGTTATCTTCTTGACGATTTCTGCGTAATTGGGAACAAACCTCCTTAGAAAATTTATTTTTCCAAGAAATCTCTGAATATCTTTCTTACTTCGGAGCAGAGGAATTGACTGTATTGCTTCGACCCTTGCTGGATCAATCTTCACGCCTTGTTTGGAAACAATATGACCCAACAGTTTACCCTGCTCTAGAGCAAACAAAGATTTTTTAGGATTCAGCGATAATCCATATTTTCTACACTTCAGGAAAGCTTTCTGTAAATGCTTTAGATGCTCCTCATCAGAATTTGAAAAAATTGTGACATCATCCAGATAAACAACCACAAACTCATCTCCCACAAATGCAATATTCATCGCTCTTTGGAATGTGGCCCCCACATTCATCAGGCCAAACAGCATCTTGGCATACATGAATGTTCCCCAGGGTATAGTGAAAGCAGTCTTCTTCTGATCTCCCTTCTCCACAGCAACCTGATTATACCCTGAAAAACCATCCACCATAGATAATCTGTAAGCTCCAGTCACCTTTTGTAAGACGAAATCCATCTTCGGCAAAGGATAATTATCTTTTAATGAAGCCCTGTTGAGGTTCCTGAAATCTACACACAGTCTTATCTCTCCATTTTTCTTTCGGACTAGTACAAGATTGGAAACCCAATCTGAATATCTGAGAGGAACAATTATTTTGGCCTGCAGCAATTTCTTTACCTCTTTTTCAATCGGAGCCAACAATAATGGATTGATTTGTCTGAGCTTCTGTCTATGTGGTTTGACTCCATCCTTCAATGGTATTTTATGCTGAATGATATTCTTATCATACGTCTTCAAATCATCATACGACCAAGCAAAAACATCCTCAAATTGTTTGAACAGATCTATGTACTTTTCTTTATAGTCCTTCGGAACACCTTTGAACAATTTGATCATTTTAGGCTCATATTGAGTTCCTAAATTGCAATCTTCCACATTCTCGTCTTGATGTGCTTCCTTTTGATTCACTGCTACATCATTTGCATCAAACAGACTTTCGAGAGGTACCAAACCTTTTGGTAAAATATTATCTTTCAACTGAATAATCTGCCGATCACCAATCTTCTCTTTCAAAGTGCTAGACATATCAGCCAAGTCATCTTCATCAGTTTCCAAATCAATCTGATGATCTTCAAAATCTTCAATCATCAACAAAAATTTCTTAATATGTTCATCATCCTCAAAAACCTGCCAGTGTTTGATATTGTCTGGAATCGAAGGTCTATGTCTCATTTCAATTTCATATCTTAGTCTTGGATTGATTGGAGGTTTGAATGTACTAGCTGCAACTACTAAAGAATCAGCCATTCTATTCTCTTCCCTTGGAAAAAACTGCAGGTTGAAAGCTTCAAAGTAATTTTCAATCAGATCCCAGACTTCATTCCGATATGCTCTTAACCTAGGATGTTTAGTTTGACACAAATTCTTAATCTATCTTATGATTAACTCAGAATCACCAAACACGGTCATAAATTTAATTCCCATTTGCTTAGCTGTCTACAGACTAATGATTAATGCCTCATATTCAGCTACATTATTGGTGGATTCAAACTCCAATTTAAAAGAGAAAGGTACAAGGTTACCTTCCAGAGATATAAAAATGAAGCCAGCTCTAGTGCCTTCTTTAGAATACACACCATCAAAGTAACACTTCCAGATTCTGTTCGAATGCAGCTCCTTATGTACAATATTTGAAGGGATCTGCCCTTGCATTTCTTCAGCAAATTCTGCATCTTCATGCAGCATGAAACAAGAGAGGTCATCCTTTTCCTGGCCATAAATAGGTGAATTACCTGCATCTTTCTTGGTGGCAGTTTTTTGAAACCTAGTCTCTCTATACAACCTCCTTTCTTCCCCATTAAAAACAAGAATGATAGCATATGTAAAATCTAGCTTCAAAACTCCTCCCAGCTTTTCCCCCCAAGATCTTGATAGTAACATACCAAATCTAGCTGGAATGTCTGCTACTACCACATCCATCATAATGCTCTTGGCTGGGATTTGAGCCAATGAAACAACCATATCCTTAATAAGACCCACACACTTCACCCTTTTGGAGTCAAAAGAATAAAGATCCCGGTATGGCTTAGTGATTTGCAAATTCAACTCTTTCACAACACACAATGGCATCAAATTGTGTGATGCGCCAGAATCTAGCATACAATTATGCAAAACAAAATCATGTAACAGAAGTGATATATAGAAAGGAGGGACAGATGAATCTACCTCTTCAACATGAGGCCCAAATGCAACCACTGGTTTTTCTTCTTGCAGATTAACTATATCACCCACTTCATCAGACTGAGATAGATTAATAAATTCAGAAATCTCCTTCTTATAACCAGGTGTTTTCATTAATTCAAGAAGAGGAACTTGAATTTTCACTTTTTCCAACTCTTTTTCCAAATTGAAAGTTTGATTTGGTTTTGTCAACTTTTCAGGTTCTTCTTGATCTTTCTTGGAACTTGGATTTTGATTAGAAACAGTAACCACTTTCTCCAAAATATTAGAATCTCTAACCTTTGTTTGAGAAGCTTCGGCTTGCTGCTTTTCCTTCTCTTTTTCTTCATTCATGGGCATTTTCCCCTTATCTAATTTCTTAGTCTGGTCTTTTTGTAATGGAGTCGCCATTGGAGCAGGCACTGATTCTGGTTCTTTTTATTCATTCTCTTGAGTTCTTAGCCTCTTCTTTGACCTCAAATCATACTTTTTATGTAACTCGGATTGCGTGAAGACTGTAAACTGTCTACAGTAATCATCCATCTCTTCTTGATCAAATGAAAGATCACTTTCTTCCACTCCTTCTTCCTCAACTTCTTCTTCTGTTTCATCATCTTCCATGTACACAGCAGAAATTCGAGCATCATCCTCTCTTTCATCATCATCATCTGCCGAACGGGATGGAGCTGCCTCAATATACAAAGGTGCTTGCACCTGATCTTGATCTTTCTTTTCTCTTTGTAGAATCTGCAGGGGCTGTTTTTTAAATTGGGGATTAAAAACCCCTCTATTCTGTCTTGCAGGCTTACTATCTATTTCCAACTTCACCAATTTATTAGACAGATTTCTTATGACCTTAGTCATATTGTCAATTCTTTGTTCTTGAGATGAGGCTTCTTCTTTAGCCTTTCCTTTATCTTGAACTTTACCAGCAGCAGACATATTAGCCTCAATCTCTAGAGCATCAGTTTGAATCTGCTCTAAAGTAGGTGACCTTCTTTCTCTCAAAGTAAAACTGAACTCTGGCTCAAATGCTTTAGCAAAAACTACCCTTGCTCCAATAGGAGGAGGCTTCATTTCCACGGGAAAACTATTATACAATTTGTTAAATATTTTCACAAAATCATTCATATTTTCATCAGGTTTCTTCTTTATTGCATTGAATTTGGTTAAAGAATAACCATGGTCCCTTTTTTCGCCCCATCTCTCGATGAAATGTCTTTCTAGTCCATCCCAATCATTTATGGAACCATTAGGCAATTATTTGAACCATTTCCTTGCCTCTCCACTTAGAGACTGACAAAAAGTCTCAATACAACGTCCAAATGTTCAACATTTAAATTCTCAGTGCAGAACAGGGGCAAGTGCTGTTCTGCAGTGATTTCATCTTCACCAGTAAATCTAGGGAGTAACTTGAGATACTCCTGAGGCATATCATGCAGTGGTTGGGGTAGATTTAATGGTGCATATCTATTCATCAAGAAAGCAGGGGCCGCCATGTTTATGCCCGGGTTAACTGCTCCTTGAGCGGGGGTAAAATGAGTACCAGTTGTAGGTGGGGATGAATGAGGTGTAAAAACTGATATAGGAGTTGGAGTATGAACGATTGCAGAAGAGCTGTCAACTATATGAGGCTGAGTTTCTGTAAAAGGAAAAGACACAAACTCCAAAGATTGCTTTTCTAGTGTAGGCTCTTGCAAAAGAATGGATGATGGTGAGGATTCTTTTTCCAAGAAAGTGAGTTTCCTGGAAATATTCTTGGATGAAGGAGTGCATGAACTACTGCCTGGTGCGAGCAGTGTAGTTTCTGGTGTATGAAATATTTTTGGTTTCTGGCTCTTCTTTGAAACAAGCTTCTCAAGATCAGACAAAATAGGAACTTTTTGCTGAGAGGTATCCGACCTCGTGTGAGGTTTCTTGGGAGCCAGAGTTATTTTCAAACAAACACTGCTTACTATTTCCTCCTGTCTGAACAACCAGAGGAAATGTAAAACAAAACCCAGGGAAAATCTTCAAATCTTCGTTCCCTGGCAACGACGCCAATTAATGTTGTACCTCAAGAAACAATTCCTTGCTGTGTAAAGAATTTGTGCTCAAGACATTATTAAATTATGTCACTAACAGATGTATAATTGTCTCTGTTTTATAAACCTTCAAACATTAATGATATAATCTTCAAATATCAAACCCATGGAATGTTCTACAATGCCATATTCTTCTTATGCTGAAGTGAATGAACGGAAGAAACAAGAAAGAAAAGGATTTCAATTTGATATGCTGTTTGAAACATAATCTATCATAATAAAATCCTGAAGAAACAAGTAATGATAAAGTTAAAATAGAGGAGCGCCCATTAAGGTTTTTTTAACTCTTAAATACACGTGTATAAAGAGACCTGCAGCTCAAATTACTCTATTTTATTCACAGACATGAAAACATAATGAAAATTGGGAAACTATTCAGTATAGATAGAATGATAGAAACTTGAAAAACTCTTTCATTGATTCAGTATTATCCAGTACAAAATTTGGCTTCAAGGTTCAAAAACTCCGAACCTTCATCTTTCTTGAAATTGTCTTTAAATACAGTATCACAAGATAGTTTCCAGTAATGAAACTGATTCTAACTGCTCTAACTAACTCTAACTGCTTAAACTACTAACTGTTACGGAGGCACATGCCTCGAAAAAGTCCTATTACATTTACATAATTTTGAGGAATAACAAAATGCGAATTTGAAAAGTTCTAGTCTATGAGAACAGCTGCTCCTGAAGCGGTTGTTGAATCAAAAGCTACTTTTGGTTTCTCTTTTGTTGATTCCACTGAAAATTTCTTGCACTTCTTCCATAGCTCATTTTGAGTTGTCGAGGAATTTTTAAAACTTTGATATTCTATCCTGAACGCCACAATTTGACTGTGTGTAGGTTTTCCTATAAAGAGAGTCTTCACCATCCATAGCAAATTGAAATGCCTATGCAAGAAGTTAAACACAATTTCTCCTTTTAAGATCTGTGTCTTCTCGTGCCTATTATCTGCCTTGCTTTTTGCTAATGTTAAATAATCTTAATAAAACTTCCATAACATGATATTTCCTTTCTCAGTCCAGCATGAGGGTAAACCTGTTCTAGTCAATTTGTCAAATGATATATCAAACTTCTTTACTGCTTCCTTGATTCCCAGTAACCTTTTCTTTGCAACCTTCCGAAGCTCATTCTTAATTATCATCTTATTGACTTCTTCTGCATAAAAATATCTGTCTTGTATTCCAATATCTTCCAATTCTTCATCTGATTTGGAGTTGATAAAATTTATAAATTTCCTAGCCCAATTTTCTCTTTTAATGGCTGTCTGCTTTTCAGATAATATTTCCTCTTCATGTTTAGAGATGAGGCTTTTCTCTTTAGCAACTATATTCAGGGAATTCCAATTTGAATTCATCTCTGAAATAATCTCACCCCAAATGATGTCTTTAGCTTTTATAAGGGAAATATTACCTTTTAATTTCTCTTTAAGATCCTTAATCTCAACCTCAGCATTTTGGAATCTTTGCTTATTCTCCTTCACTTCATTTTCTAGTGTCTATATGACCTTGGTGGCCGTTTCTAACTCTGATTGAGCTCGCTTAAGATCTCCTTCTGCCATCTTTATCTCTATGCTGAGCTGTGCAATCTGTGCTTGGGGATTAGAATTAGCATTACCTGCAGGAAAAAAAAAAGTGCAAGTATGACTTTTAATATGATTTTGTAATGAAATGGTAGTCTGTTTTACTTTAGTTAATTCTTCATCTTTCTGCAACAATTTCTGACGTAGCTCTTCTTTTTATTTCTCTACCTCTGCTACTTCTGCAGCCATTGAATGCTCTGCAGCTGGTAGTTTTAACTTTTTTCTCAATGAGGATATCTCTATTTCTGCACTTTTCATGAGCTTTTGAATCGCAGCTTTATCATTAGGATCTACACCAATTTTCATAATGATCTTCTTCAATTCTTCATTTTGATTTGACAAGGCCCTTGAATTAGCCTTCTCTATCTTGAACTGTTTAATAACTTTTGCAAGCATGTTCTCAACCTTAACTGCTATGGCATTAGTCTTGGTTAAATCATTTACAATTAACTGCCCAGTCTGCATATGAAGATTCATTTTATCCCATAGTGGGATATTTTTAACATCCATAGTTATGTTTACCTCACATAAACTGCTCGAAGATCCAAGGGACATCCCAGTTGGATGTGTTAGAGGCATCCTAAATTGATCCTTTTCAAGGTCCATTACAGTCAACAATCTGGTCTGATCAACAGCTACGTGATGCTCTGCCTGAGCTTCTACATTAGCTTTTATCCTCTAATTTCTTTATTCAATCTGTGTAAATATTTTCTTGATTGAAGGTATGTTTTCTGAGTAAAGTTCATGTCCTCTAGGAGAAGAGGGGGCATTTTGTTCTTCATTGACATGAAAGGTAAAACCAGGCAAGTTGGAAGAATGATCTTCAGCCAATTTGGTTCTCTTTTCTTCCTTGGGCTCTTCATCATCCACTTCAACAACATCTTCCCTACCTCTTTTGTTTTCCCTTTCAGTAATAACAGGTGTTTGAATGCTCGTTTTTGATGTATTTATTTCACCTGGGTTTTCCAGTTTCTCCTGATTAGGCCTGCTTACATGAGAAAACGCAGAATATCCATTCTGAATTCTTCTCTGGGAAATTACTCCATGTCGATCATAAGACCATTTTTCTCCTAGTAGCAAATGTGTCTCTTCCAACATTTTAGAAACTTCATCAAAAGCTTGCCTCATATTGACCACAAAAGGTCCCACACTCATAGTCAATTTAAACATAAAACCTTTCTTCATGGGAAGAAAGTGTACCTGATCCACATTAAGGCTCTGTCTTATGAATTCCAAGACGAAAAGCCGCATGGGTACAAAAGTTGGGAGCCTATAGGGCTCAATGCTAGCTCCATACAACCTTATTTCTGAATACTCTTCAAACACAAACCAATCTCCGAATTTGCAACATAGTCCTAGCTGTAGGAACTCCCAGGCTTTTGGTAAAAAACATGGAGGAGGAACTCCATTCAAAATTTTATAAGCAATAGACATATAATGACTAGCAAACTCAAATAGCCCTGCTTCATTTCCTTCTTTTCTAGTCATATCAGTCCAAAATAACACCGATTTCTTTTGCTTATTGACATCAACTATATTCAATCCCAGACTCATAAATTCATCCACATTCTGATATAAAAATAAATAGACAAGTAATGATGGAAATCTAAAGAAACTTGTAAGAGGAAAGGCCATCAACTGAGAATTTACAATCTCCTGCTAGAAAGATGGAATGTCGAGAACAACTCCTGGCTTCATCATGAGCGCGTACATTCCCAAGACTGATTTATCGACTGTCTGGTCATTGTCTTTACCCAAAATCTCCGCAATGCAACTTAGGATTGGTCTGTACTCGGCATCGAACGCTTCCAAACTAAATTCTTCTCCTTCTAGTCGAACCTCCTCTAAATTTGATCTCAAGTATGACACACACAGACTAAATTCTTCATTTGAAAGGTCTTCAAAATAACGAGCCAATGAATCTTCAAAAAATTGCAGTGGTGACTCATTTTCAAGAAAGCAAAATGCTTGTTGAATTAATTGCGTTGATACCTGCAGAACTTTTTCTCCCTGTGAGTTCATTATGAAACAGTTACCAAGGTACATTGAAGAGACCAGCCATGAGATGAACTCGAGAAAAAAGTGGGCTTTTGAGATACAGGTAGACAAGACACCAAAATTCTTCATGCAGGAAAACACTGGGGATTTTTCAGCGTTTAGGGTCACTTGGTGACACAATAAGGGATGATTGACAGATGACATGGTATCCTGGACATCTTTTTCACTGTCCAAGAGGGAATTGAGGCTTGATGAACCAGCTTGAGAGACTCGTTTTGCCATGGATGACAAACAATGGAAACAATTCGGGGGGCAATGAATCAATCGGAAAGGTGGCGAGAAGGGAAAAAAAACAATCACAAATGACCAAGAATGAGACAAAAGAACCATTTAACAGCTGCAAAACCCGTAATAAATGCTGAAACGACATGTAAAAAGCCGTTGAAAGAGGATGACAGCTGTTCTTCCAGCTCATTTGATGATGTCACCGCGGGGGGTCCTGGAGTACGGAGGAGAACCTCGACCTATGCCCCCCGCAAAGAATCCAGGTCGTCGATCTTCATTTGCTTCACAGTCAACAAGTCAACTGCGGGGGTACCAGATTGAATAACGTGCGAGCTTTTTGTGCCCCCGTATTTACTCATCCGAAAACATTCTTCGACGATCACTACTTCCACTCGGGAAGTTGCTCGAAACTTAAGCATGAAACCTAAAGGTACATTCAAATAAAGTTTAATGATAAAATCAATTTGCATTGAGGTTGTAAGGATACTTTTTTTTTTTTAATAATACAGCATAAAACATTATACTATATCATATGCCTTTTTGGAATTTCAAATATTTTTTTTTTTTCAATTTTTAAGACAAAATAGAAAAGGATATGCAGATGATCCACAACAGGATCCATGACGAATCACTTTCTATATCTAGTTCGGCCACAACGTCATTTCTCGATCTTTTTCATACTGATGAGAAAATTCGTGAACTTTTGTCTGTTGACTATTTACCATGGGAATATCTACATCACCGATCTTCGTTTTTACCTGAGATGGATCATTTTGAAGATGATTTTGCTTCTATTTTTACTGCTGAATATGTCAAAGTACAGCAAAATCCATTGCGAAATCCTGATTCTGAGTTAAATTTGGAAAATATCTCTCGAACGATTCCAATTGAAATTTCAATGAAGCCAGGAATAATTGAAAACATTCATATAGGTGCTTGTTGTACAGAAGATGAAATTCAAACTTATAAAGCCCTATTTCAAGAATTTCGTGACGTGTTTGCCTGGTCATATGAAGAAATGCTAGGATTCGATCCGTCAATTGCCGTACATGAAATCAAGACTTACCTGGATGCTAAACCTATCCGTCAACTTTTACGTCAAATACATCCAAGAAAAGCTACTGCTATCAAAGCCAAAGTTGAGAAATTACTTCGTGCAGGTTTCATTTATCCAATTCCTTTAACGGATTGGGTATCGAATATTGTTCCGATTAACAAAAAACAAGGAACGATAAGAGTATGTATCGATTATAGGGATATTAATCGAGCTTGTCCTAAAGATAATTATCCAACCCCCTATATCGATCAAATTATTGATGATTGTGCCGGTAGTGAAATTTTTTCCTTTATGGATGGTTTTTCTGGTTACAATCAAATAAACATACTCCCTGTTGATCTGCCAAAAACAACTTTCATTTGTCCATGGGGGACATTTTCTTATTGCAAACTACCTTTTGGATTAAAGAACGTTGGAGAAATTTTTCAAAGGGCTATGTCTTACGCATTTCATGACATTAAGCACATTGTGCAGCCTTATCTTGATGATTTACCTTCTCATTCATCACGTAGGGCCGACCATCTCACTCATTTACGAGCTATATTTATGAGATGTAGGCATTATCGAATTAGGATGAATGCACACAAATGTGTTTTCTGTGTAGAATCAGGTCGCTTACTGGGATTTATTGTTTCAAAAGAAGGAATTCGCTTTGATCCGTCGATGGTCGAAGCTATTGTTATTCTGCCTCCTCCTTCGACTCTGCGCCAACTCCAAAGTTTGCAGGGAAAGCAAACTTTTTACGTCGGTTCATTCCTAACTACGCCGAGCTAACAAAGGGTTTTACCAAGTTGTTAAAACAGAACGTTCCATTCTTTTGGGATGAGATCTCTAATCGATCTTTTGATGCACTCAAACACATGTTGACCCATGCACCGTTATTGCATCCTCCCAATTACAACCGGGACTACGTTTTGTACCTCGCCGCCTCTCATTCCACAATTGGGATGGTTTTAGTTCAGGAAGACGAATTCAACAATGAACATGTGATTTACTATCTTAGTCGAAATCTGCATCCGACTGAGATCAAATACACACATGTGGAGAAATTGGCCTTGGCAGCTGTTCAAGCTGTCCAAAGTGTTAGCCCCCCTATGAAATTCTTGACAAGTCAGCTGGGGGCTAGATTGTTTTGAGCCTTCAAGGAATTCCTTTCCCCTGAAAACCCATCCTCCTTGAAGTCTCTCAATTGTTGTGCCTAATACAAATCCCCCTCTGCTAGTAAATTGCTAAAAAGGGCCTATTATTCCCTCATTTACCCCTGCAACATACATCAATTCCCCTTCTTTCCCTTTGTCCGAATTCCCTTTCTTTTACCCTCATTTAGTCTCTTTTTATCCCCCCTTGTCTCCCCTTCTATTTCCCCGTT
Organism: Pinus albicaulis; assembly: GCA_034641835.2. NCBI lineage: Eukaryota > Viridiplantae > Streptophyta > Pinopsida > Pinales > Pinaceae > Pinus > Pinus albicaulis. Next base: position 760,455,343 of record CM076570.1, on the reverse strand, counting down.
TACCCCTCAAATCCCCCCAAAATTCCCTTAAGTCCTCCCCTTACTCTTTATTTCCCATTTTTACCCTTATCGTTTCCCTTTAAACCCCTTAAAATCCATTAAAATGGGCAAAAAACCCATCTTCTGACCTTATTAAAGGCCTAGCCCCTTTACCCCTAGCCCCTTTCAAACCACTTCCCCACATGGCCTGGTGCTGGGACCAAGCGCTTAAGTCCCAGGCGCTAATCGCAATCGGAGCGTCGGGCGGGTGCAATTCCCGTGCATCATTGAAAATCCCCGATGCGACTGTTTTATTAGTCAAGTCTCGTGATGTAATCAAAGCCATTGATCTACCCTGAAGATCCAACGGTGGGCCTCTAATCGCAGAGTCTCCAATCGCAATCGCAAAGTTCATGCGCGCCCCCCCCGATCGGCCCATCACAATCACTTGCGATGCGATTAATCGCAGGCCCTTTCCACCGTCCTCCGATTGAACATGAACCGTTGATCTGTCCCACCGATCCAACGGCCCTGCGCTAATCGCTCCATCGCAATCGCAAAACTCAATCGCATGCCTTCTTCTCCTATTCGAGCCACATCTCCCCGATTTAATCCTACGTCCATCTCCTCGGCGATTCGACTCGTCATCGGGCACCCGATCCCCCGATCGCACTGCCCCTCCGATTACATCTCGGCCGCGGATCTCAAGCCTTCGCATTCAATGGCCGTTGCTCTGTCCGGCAAGTTTTCTACTCCCGACTCCCGATCGCGTCGCAACTCTTCCCTTCGTCTTCCATTCATTCCTCGTCCATCATCTCGAACCCGCGATCCGACGGTCATCGCTCCTCCCGCCTAATCGCAATCGCATGTTTTATGTTGTGTCCCCCGATCAGTCCATCGCAAACGTTTGCGATGCGATTGATCGCTCTGCCCTTCCGATCATCGCAATCGCAACCCCTTCTTTCGATCCTCCGATTGCGATTAGTCCTATTGGGTCCCACCTCGTACGATCATTCCCGTCGATTTTTCATTGTTTTTCATCACATTTCTTTGTATTTCCCCCGTTAATCTAACCCTTTTATTTCACATTTGGATCACCCTCTACCATGACCGGGTCCCACTTCCATAGCTCCGCTTCATCGCATTCATGTATTTCCTTTGTATTCTCCCCCAATGTTTAATCTTTGGGTTTCTACACTTATAACCATTCTCTCTGCCTCTATTCATTATTTCCCCTGCTCTCGACTGCTCCACCGCCGTTCCTCCGCCTCCGTAGCATTGTTTCCACCACCGCCGCACTACCATTTCGTCCACCCTGCATCCATCGCTCCGTCCACCATTTTCTTCATAAGTTTTGCTGTGTTGTAGAGTTTCTAGAGGATGAGACCTGCCGCTGTTTGGTGTACTACCTCGATGGCGAGCGGCACAGTCAGGATCAAATCTAATGAGCCAGTACCATCAGGAGAGTCAAGGAATGGGGCCGTCAGGACTCACATTAATGGAGAGCAGAGTTCAAACGCCGAAAATCATGCCGGCGCCATTTAAAGCTCAAGCTAACTCAACAGAGGCAGTAATGAAGCAGAAAGGAGTTTCAGTACAGAACAGAGGGATTAGTGCACATCAACGAAGATCTTGAGCTCTGAACCAGGAGTTTAAAGAGGCAAAGCATCATTTTGAAGACCCCGAGGATCGATCTAAAGATCCTGAACATCAATAAGAGGTAATATCAAGGTTTTCTTATCAGCATAATGTTTTTCCATAAAGGAAAGGTCTCCCATACAGTCTTTATTATGCGCCGTGTCCCTGAAGGAGTTTTTCGTCCCAGCTATAGTTCAAAACAATCTAACATCTATGAGGCAGACCCCTCAGCAGTTTCTTTCATTTTGTTCAAATCACTTGGAGTACTGCAGCCAAAAGGTCAAATCATATCCGAAGCAAATCTCTATTGCACCGGGGAGATGACAAAGATTAAATATACAGCATATCAAGCGGAATGGGCCTCAGCCCTGCATTCATTGTTGTGTTTAAATGTAACATTTAAAATTCACCTACCTCCTCAGTCGGTCCTCTATGTCTCTTCTGCTATAAAGCACAGAAGGATATCATTGTAATGGTTGTTGATGCATTATCAGTGAATTGCAAGCATTTTTGTCTCGAGCCAAGTTCTCTGTGTAATGATTGTATGATAGGCTGAGAAATATGATGTATTCAGGATGAATGTAAAAGCTTTGGGCAGTGATGTACCTGATTGGTATTGTGTTTAACATGATAAGCAGTTTTCATTGGATCCTGATCTACAGCAGTTGGTGATGTTTTTCTCATCTCTGCGTTTATTTCCATTTCGTTTCATGTTCTTCTGACTGGCATCTGAACGCATGACATAAGATTTACCCTTGTTAGGTACCTTATGTCCCAGCTCTCTCAGTCTTTAATGTTTTCTGCTCATATGTGTATCTGAATATTGTTTTTAATTGACTAAACCAGTGTAGTGGATGATTATTTCCTGCTCTCTGATGTGCAAGTTAATAGAATCAATGTTCAGATGTTTTTGTTAAGATTTAATTGAAAGAGGTTAGGAACATTGGGAGGTTTAGAAGCCTGTCTCTGCCTCTTCATAACCTATCCCTTCCATATAAACCTTTTCAAGATCCCTTGTGTTGCCTATGGTTTTGTCCAAGCAGGCCTAGAGTTAAATGACCTCTGGCCTGATCTATAGACAAAATCAGATGGTTCTTCATCCTTCATTCTCATTCCTCAATGTTCCATCCTGCCAATTAGTCTTTGAGATCCAAATGCTCTAGATGACTAGCCCAACTGAAGCTTACACATTGAACATAAGTAAATCCTTTCTTGACTCCATTGCCCAATGGCCTTGATGTTCCCTGAGTTATCTATCCTTGCCTAGCTTCCTTCTTTACCCATCCTTGTCTTATGGTGAAACCTTCCTTCCTGATTCTCAACAACCAAACCCAAACAATCAAACAAACAACCTTGAGCCTATAACTAGCCTAAAATCACAATTGAGAACTTCAAAGACATATATCCTTTGATAATCATAGAGAGATCCCTCTCTGGACCTAGGAGGGCTAGATCCTAAGGTATGAAAGTGGTTCTATGTTGTCTCATCTTTTGGTATTGCCAACCTTGCCAAAACATGGGAACACCAGCATAATGGCGACTCCACTGGGGAATATCTGAGTACTTTCATCTTGTTGCATATCCAAGCCTCAGAAAACCTAGAACCTCTGTTTAGGCTGGCAGCAAAACACTTATCCTTCCTATTTCACTTACCTCTTGTGTGTTTTACCCCTTACTCTTAGACAGAGCCTGGTAAGGGCCAGGCAGCCTCCGGATCTCATCCTCTTTAGGAGGTGACACATCTGGTAAATGCCCTCCCAGTCCATCTCTGGTTAGAGTTTGCTGTGTTTTGTGGGATATTCCTGAAAGGGAATATTGCCTCATCACTGTGGTGGACAGTGTACCCCCTAGAAACATCCTAAACCTTCCACCTGGTGACTCCATTGTTTCCAAACAAAAAGACTCCACTGGTGATCAGTAGGCTTGCTGATTACCTTGGTTTCACATAAGACTCCACTGGGAGACCAGTTTCAAAGCACAATGAAGGATCCACTGGGAGATCAACCCTGAGACAACATCAACCACAACAGAAATAACAGGTAGGGTTAAGCTGCTTGGCTAAAAATAACACTCTGGCTCACAGAACCATTCATACAAGAGCTTTCCCTGATCCAAGCCCACTCGAAATAGTTAATAATCCTGAGAAAATCCTCAAGAGAACACCTATAAGTAGGAGATCAACTATTTCCAGCAACATTCATAGAGCCAATTCTGCACCAGAAGATCTTGCAGCTCTATTTGACCCTTTCTTCGACCTAGACCTTCAAAACAGATTACCTAGAACTAGGTCATTCAGTGTTTCAGACCAGCCGGACCCTAGGGACAGTGAAACCCCTCCTTCCACACCACCTGATCTCCACTTTCTCCAAAACTTGGGGCTTTCTCACCCGAGATCTGCTCAACAGACTTCTGCTGGTCCAAACATCCCTGTCATCCAAATACCAGCTGCTCAAGCCAACCCTATACCCCACCAGAACATCATCATGGCAGCCTGGTATGCACCTTTAGTCCTACCTCAGCCTCTACTGCCCTTACCAAATGATTATCAATCAAAGATCCCGCACTTCCCTGCTAAAGAGCCTACAACAGCACAACAACATGTAGATAAAATGGAGGACTCTTTTGACTATATGGAAATTGATGATGAAACAATCAAAATGAGAGTTTTTGCGCAAAGCTTGGGAGGTGAAGTAAAGAAATGGTTTAAAAACCTTCCTGCTGGTAGTATCAATGATCTCCCTGCTTTATACCAGACTTTCATTAACAAATGGGAAACTAGGGCAAACCCTCGCCAGCTCCTAGCAGAATACATGTCCCTTAAGAGGAACGCAGGAGAGAGTGTTCATGATTACACCACTAGGTTCAACACCATTTACAACGCTCTTCCCCCACAAATTAAACCTCCACAAGGTATGGCCTTAGCAAAATACCCTGATGGATTTGATGCTGACATGGCCTATGAGCTTAGAGATAAAGAGTACACCACTTTGGAAGACATGCAGAAAGGGGCAGTAAACATAGAGGCAAATTTGATCGAGAAAAGAGCAAAACTAAGATCTGAGAAGAGGGTAACATACAGGGATGACAATGTAGCCTCCACGTCTGACCCCAATAATGAACGCATGTGCAAGGACGTGGAAAAGATGAAACAAATGATGGAGAAAATGGCTGTCACGGTTAGTAACCTAAGAAAAAGTTAGAATCAGAGCCAAAACTTTAGAAGAAACAACAACACTCCCAACAGACAGAAAGAGGCAGATCAGCAAGTCATTCCCCCATTCCAAAAATTTCTTGATGAGGATGAGGGAATCGTAGAAGAGTTTGAAGGGAATACTATTAACATGTTGGAAACAGAGGACTCAATTCTGAACTGTGACTCAGAGGAAGATCAACCCTCATCTTCATATTGGGATGAGGAAAGATTAGAAACTGAAGAGTACAGACTTGGGTTCCAAAATGCCATGTTACAGGTCAGAGAACAATATGAGCTCAGGAGCAAAAAGAACCAAGACACTTCCAAACCCAAAACTCCCGAGGTTACCATCAAGAAAAGGCCTGAAAAATCTTCTAGAGTAACTGCTGTGAACAACAATTCAACAGCCAAGAGTTCTGAGACTAACAAAGAAAAGGACAACCAAAGCATGGAAAAACAGGGTCAACAAACCAGTAGCACTAGCACCTCAGTTAGTGCTCCTGATAAAACTGTTTCTACACATGTACATAATGAGAAAACACAAACTGATTCAGCCACTAAAACAGTGGCAAATAAAACAGAGTTGAACACTTCCAAGAGTCAATCCACTTTCAGTTTAGAAAGTGAGATTGAAAAAATCAAAATATCTGTACCATTATCTGAGTTGGCCACTCAGGATGCATATAAGGGCCAAATTTTGAAAGCATTGAATTTAGGGGAATACACTGATTCTGTAAACTTGAATGATGATCAGCCTGCCCTCTTGTTTGGTCCTAAGATTGAAGGAAAGTTTCAGGAAGGGGTAGTACCACCTTTCTATATTAGTCTCAACATTCATGATAAAATACTCCACAATGCAATGCATGATTCTGGAGCCTCACACAACCTGATGCCTAAGGTAGTTATGGAAAGGTTAGGCCTAGAAATCACCGACCCTATAAAGACTTGTATTCTTTTGACTCGAGTAGAGTAAAATGTCTTGGCCTGATCAAAGACTTGTGTGTGAGTTTGACTCAGATTCCTGCGAAATGTATGGTCATGGATGTAGTGGTGGCAGACGTGCCACCCAAGTATGGCATGTTATTATCTAGATCATGGGGAGCCAAGCTGCAAGGCACCATGCAGATGGATGGCTCATATGCCACTATCCCTATATTTGGCCAATTAAGAAGATTGTATAGAGAATCCCAAATGAAATTCCTAGTCAGTAGCCCTGAGAAACCTGAAAATTCACCATTATATTCTGTACATACCGACCTTGAATCCTTCATCTTTTGTAATGATGAATCCTTAGAAGAGCCAGAGTCCCAGAATAGGCATACAAATGAGAACACCGAGCCTACGGACCTCCACATAATGGCCACTCTGGAAGAATATGATCAGGAAGACCATGCTCAGCACACTGAAAATGAAGAGGAAATCAGCAATGAAGCCTGTAGGATCTGTGGTGGACCTCTCACTCCAAGTGAAACAGAAACAGAACAAGAACGGCAAGCTAACCACCCCCCTGACATCCATGGCCTCTATGAACAACAAGATAGTTTACAACCTAGTACAGACCTCCCAACTCAACCTAATGGCGAACCCAGCTGTAAGGGAGAAAGTGAAGTGGAAGTAAACAAAGAACCCCTGTGGGAAATGAACTTTGATGGGTCCTGTACTAGGCAAAGCGCTGGAGCAGGAGTGTGGCTGCGTAACACCGAAAATGACCACGCAGAGAGCCACACTATCAATCTGCATTTCAAATGCACGAATAACATTGCAGAATATGAGGCTCTAATCTTGGGCTTAAATCTGTTGAAAAAATTAGGAGCCCGTAGGATAGTCGTGAGAGGAGACTCTGAGTTAGTGATCAAACAGATGAATGGTGAGTATTCAGCAAAACACCCCAGGCTTAGGGCATATAGGAATGATACTCTAGATTTGCTGAAAACGTTTGTTGAATATGATTTAGTATCCATTCCTAGGGGTCAAAACACTATTGCAAATGGACTAGCCTGCCTAGCTAGCTCATATCCTAAGGCCCCAGTTGACCAACAAATCATCATTCAGACTAAATTCAGGCCTGCAGTGCCAGACAATGAAAAATACTGGCAGGTCTTTGAAGGAGACAAACAGATTGAAGATTTCCTGATGGGCAGAAATGAGTTTGAATTTTCTGATTCAGACTCGAAATCTGATGACAGCTGCCCAAGTGAGGATTCCCCAGATGAACTAGAAACACCTTGTAGTATAGAAATACTTTTTTTTTTCTGAAGAAACTGAAGATTCAGCCATAAAACGTGAAAACACAGATAGAGAAGAAATGGAGGTGTTGCAAGCCAAAGACAAGAACATACCAAGAGGCTTAGCACCCTTAGAGGACCTCTTTGATTTCGATGATGTTGCAAAGAAGCCCACAATAGAACATGCATAATCAGATGTAGAAGAATGCAACATAGGCACTGAAGACAAACCCAAAATGATAAAACTGGCTAAGTCTATACCTGCAGACATGAAGAAAAGATACATTGACTTGTTTAAGGAATTCATTGATGTGTTTGCATGGAGCTACGAAGAATTAAAGGCCTATGACACCAACATCATACAACACAAGATACCACTGAAGGAAAATCAGAAACCTTTCAGACAAAAACTCCGTAGGATTAATCAAAAACAATTGCCTGCAGTAGAGAAGGAAATTAAAAATATGTATGAGGCAGGCATAATTGTCCCTGTAAGGTTTTCTGATTGGGTTTCAAACCTAGTGGCTGTAAGGAAGAAGATAGGGGAGATCAAACTATGCATAGATTTCAGAAACCTGAATAGAGCCTCCCTGAAAGACAACTACCCCTTGCCTAGAATGGAACATATCTTATAGAAGGTAGTGGGCTCTAAAATAATCTCCCTGCTTGATGGTTTTTCAGGATACAACCAAGTTCTGGTACTCCCAGAAGATCAACTCAAAACAGCTTTCACCACTCCATGGGGCACCTTCATGTATGTGAAAATGCCTTTTGGATTGATGAATGCTGGAGCTACCTTCCAGAGAGCAATGGATATTGCTTTCTCAGATGAGATTGGACACTTTATAGTTATCTACTTGGATGACTTAACCGTCTTTTCTAAAACAGAAGAAGAACACTTAAAACATCTAAGGAAGGTTTTTGAAAAATGTAGAAGGTATGGTCTGTCCCTAAATCCTAAGAAGACTATTTTTGGGCTGCAAGAGGGTAAGCTTCTGGGCCACATTATATCTGAGAAAGGGATTAGGATAGACCCCCAGAGAGTTGAGGGAATACTTCAAATTACACATCCAAGAAACATCAAGGAGCTACAATCCTTCATTGGGAAGATCAATTTCCTTAGAAGATTTATCCCCAATCTTGCTGAGCATCTTAGGAAAATGACTGAAATGCTAAAGAAAGATGTAGGAATTAAGTGGACTGTTGAAGCCAAGAAATATTTTGAGTCGATAAAGCTTGCACTCACCCAGGCCCCTGTCCTTATCAGGCCTGACTTTTCAAAATATTTTCTGATCTTTTCATTTGCTTCCCCACACACAATAGCTGCAGTTTTGCTGCAGAAAAATTCAGAAGGTAATGAACAGCCTATAGCCTTCTTCAGTAAATCCTTAAGAGATGCACCCTTAAAGTACAACATCATGGAAAAGTAGGCCTACGCCCTGATTAAGGCCTTAAAAGACTTTAGGGTGTACATTCTGCACTCCCACACCATTGCCTATGTGCCAAATATAGTGGTCAAAGATATCCTATCCCAAGACCCAGATGGGAAAAGAAGCAAATGGATTGCTACAATTTTAGAATATGACATTGAAATCAAACCCACCAAGCTGATCAAAGGTCAAGGCCTGGCCCAATTGATGGCTGAATATAATCTACATGCCCTTGATATTAACATGATGAATGCCCTGGATGAGCAGGAAGGATTGCCCCATCCAACTGTTGAGGAACAGTTTCAGAACTCTCCTTGGTACACTGATATCCTTTATGTGCTCACACACCTCAATGCCCCTCCAGAACTGTCCAAAACAAAGGCCAGATTCATAAAACTCAAAGCTAGAAATTACTGCATTATGAATGAGAGTCTATATTGGAAAAATCCAAATGGTCTTTTGCTGAAATGTTTGCCTGAAACTGAAGCTGAAAGAATCAAACAAGAATTCCATGCTGGGGAGTGTGGAGGACATCTGAGTTGGAAGGCCACTGCAAATAAGATACTCAGGGCTAGGTACTATTGGCCTACACTCTTTAGTGATGTTCATAAAATGGTCCTTACCTGCCACAAATGCCAAATTTTCGAGGGAAAAAGAAAGCTCCTTCCCCTCCCTCTGCAACCTATCACCATAGAAGGTCCCTTCATGCAATGGGGCTTAGAATTCATTGGAGAAATCCACCCCTCTTCTTCTGGGCAACACAAATGGATCCTGACTACTATTGATTACTTCACTAAGTGGATTGAAGCCATACCCACTAGGAATGCCACTGATTCTGTCATCATTAGGTTCCTATAAGACTTTATCTTATCTCGGTTTGGCTGCCCAAAGAAATAATCACTGACAATGCTGCTGCTTTTGGATCCAAAAGAATGATTGATTTCTGTCACAGGTACGGAATTGCACTTGGACATTCAACTTCCTATTACCCCCAGGGTAATGGCCTAGCTGAATCATCAAATAAAAGCCTGGTTACAATCATTAAGAAGCTGTTGGAAGAGAACAAAAGGTCATGGCATAAAAATTTGATACAAGCCTTGTGGGCAGACAGGCTCACTACAAAGAAATCGATTGGCATGTCACCCTTCCAGCTGGTTTATGGGACAGAAGCAGTTTTTCCTACTAGCCTTGGGATACCAGTGGTAAAGCTTATCCAAGAAATCCAGTCAGAAGAGGACAGCATGATAAGGAGAATTAATGAAACAATCCATCTTCAGCAAACAAGGGAGCAGGTTTATAACAGAGCTGTCAAAGTGCAGGAAAACATGAAGAGACAGTTTGACAAAAGAACCAAAGCAGCAAATTTCAAAATTGGGGACAAGGTCCTGAAGTGGGATTCAAGAAGAGAGGATAAAGGCAAACATGGCAAATTCGACAGCTTGTGGCAAGGTCCCTTCATCATTCGAGCCACTGTGGGTCCTAATGCATTTTTCTTGCAAGAAATTGATGGTTCCGAGTTGTTTGGGGGTCCTGTCAATGGCAGGATGCTCAAACACTATTTCTGCTAATTCTCCATTTCTAGTTTCATTTCCATTGTATATACCGTTGCAAATTTTCATTTTCAGCAAAAAGAGAAGAAACTGTTCCAAAAAACAGAATGAAAAGAGAGGTTCAGACATGCTCAAAACATGAACCCCTGAGGCAAAAGAATTGGCTCTAATAAACTCAAAATCTGAGCCAAAAGGAAGCAGAATAGCTGATCCAAACAAGCTCAAAATCTGGATCAGCAGAGGAAAGAAAATAAGCTCTAACATGCCTAAAATCAGAGCTGAAACAAAGAAAGAAGGATATTTTCAAAACTGCAGATTTCATGCCTTCACAGTTTTGTTGCAGTTTGCTACAAAGTTTTCACTCCAGCAAGTCAGACAGTCTAATCCTGGCTTGGCTGTGTTTAAATTTCCTGTCTTAGAATGGAGGTGAAGAAACCTGTTGGACAGTTTAATCCCAACAGGTAGTAGTTTAGGTAGAGAATTGTATGAGGCCAACAGTCTAATCTGGCCTCATGGAGAAATAAGGGTAGAATTAGAATAGGTTTGTTTTTGTTTTGAAAAATAAAATGTAAAGTGTCTGCTAGTTCAAATGCACCCAAGGGAAAATTGTTAGAGCTCTAGTTTGGGTAGGTAGATTGGTTGGGAAAATGTTTCTGCTGATTTGTGTATCCAATATATTGTGGCAGCTAATCTAAAGAAAGAAGAAAGATGGCTTATAGCAGCTGGCATCTGGCCTACACCAAGAGATCATTTTCTGAATTCTTGACTCCTTCAAGAAGAAGCCATCCCCATGTGGAGCCACTGTTAGCCCCCCTATGAAATTCTTGACAAGTCAGCTGGGGGCCAGATTGTTTTGAGCCTTCAAGGAATGCCTTTCCCTTGAAAACCCATCCTCCTTGAAGTCTCTCAATTACTGTGCCTAATACAAATCCCCCTCTGCTAGTAAATTGCTAAAAAGGGGCCTATTATTCCCTCCTTTACCCCTGCAACATACATCAATTCCCCTTCTTTCCCTTTGTCCAAATTCCCTTTCTTTTACCCTCATTTACCCTCTTTTTATCCCCCCTTGTCTCCCCTTCTATTTCCCCATTTACCCCTCAAATCCCCCCAAAATCCCCTTAAGTCCTTCCCTTACTCTTTATTTCCCATTTTTCCCCTTATCGTTTCCCTTTAAACCCCTTAAAATCCATTAAAATGGGCAAAAAACCCATCTTCCGACCTTATTAAAGGCCTAGCCCCTTTACCCCTAGCCCCTTTCAAACCACTTCCCCACATGGCCTGGCGCTGGGACCAAGCACTTAAGTCCCAGGCGCTAATCGCAATCCGAGCGTCGGGCGGGTGCAATTCCCATGCATCATTGAAAATCCCCGATGCGACTGTTTTATTAATCAAGTCTCGCGATGTAATCAAAGCCGTTGATCTACCCTGAAGATCCAACGGCAGGCCTCTAATCACAGAGTCTCTAATCGCAATCGCAAAGTTCATGAGCGCCCCCCTGATCGGCCCATCGCAATCACTTGTGATGCGATTAATCGCAGGCCCTTTCCACCGTCCTCCGATTGAACGTGAACCGTTGATCTGTCCCACCGATCCAACGGCCCTGCGCTAATCGCTCCATCGCAATCGCAAAACTCAATCGCATGCCTTCTTCTCCGAGCTCCGATTGCGATCTCCCGATTTAATCCTAGCCGTCCATCCTCCCGCAGATCCGACGGTCATCGCAACTCCCGATCCCCCGATTGCACTGCCCCTCCGATTACATCTGAGCCGTTGATCTGGCCTTCAGATCTAATGGCCAGCACTCAATCGCAAGCCTTCTACCCCGACCCCCGATCGCAGTCGCAACTCCTTCCCTCTGTCTTCTGATTCAATCCCGTCCGTCCATTCAACCCGCGATCCGACGGTCATCGCTCCTCCCGCCTAATTGCAATTGCATGTTTTATGTTGTGTCCCCCGATCAGTCCATCGCAAACGTTTGCGATGCGATTGATCGCTCTGCCCTTCCGATCATCGCAATCGCAACCCCTTCTTCCGATCCTCCGATTGTGATTAGTCCTATTGGGTCCCACCTCGTACGATCAGTCCCGTCGGTTTTTCATTGTTTTTCATCACATTTCTTTGTATTTCTACCGCTAATCTAACCCTTTTATTTCACATTTGGATCACCCTCTACCATGACCGGGTCCCACTTCCATAGCTTCGCTTCATCGCATTCATGTATTTCCTTTGTATTCCCCCCCAATGTTTAATCTTTGGGTTTCTACGCTTATAACCATTCTCTCCGCCTCTATTCATTATTTCCCCTGCTCTCGACTGTTCCACCGCCGTTCCTCCGCCTCCGCAGCATTGTTTCCACCACCGCCGCACTACCATTTCGTCCACCCTGCATCCATCGCTCCATCCACCGTTTTCTTCATAAGTTTTGCTGTGTTGTAGAGTTTCTAGAGGATGAGACCTGCCGCTATTTGGTGTACTACCTCGATGGCGAGCGGCGCAGTCAGGATCAAATCTAATGAGCCAGTACCATCAGGAGAGTCAAGGAATGGGTCCGTCAGGACTCACATTAATGGAGAGCAGAGTTCAAACGTCGAAAGTCCTGTCGGCGCCATTTAAAGCTCGAGCTAACTCAACGGAGGCAGTAATGAAGCAGCAAGGGGTTTCAGTACAGAACAGAGGGATTAGTGCACATCAACGAAGATCTTGAGCTCTGAACCAGGGGTTTAAAGAGGCAAAGCATCATTTTGAAGACCTCGAGGATCGATCTGGAGATCCTGAACATCAATAAGAGGTAATATCAAGGTTTTCTTATCAGTAGAATGTTTTTCCATAAAGGACAGGTCTCCCATACAGTCTTTATTATGCGCCGTGTCCCTGAAGGAGTTTTTCGTCCCAGCTATAGTTCAAAACAATCTAACATCTATAAGGCGGACCTCTCAGCAGTTTCTTTCATTTTGTTCAAATCACCTGGAGTACTGCAGCCAAAAGGTCAAATCATATCCGGAGCAGATCTTTCTTTCACAAGGAAGGTGACAAAGAATAAATATACAACATATCAAGCGGAATGGGCCTCGGCCTTGCATTCATTGTTGTGTTTAAATGTAACATTTAAAATTCACCTACCTCCTCAGTTGGTCCTCTGTGTCTCTTCTGCTATAAAGCACAGAAGGATATCGTTGTAATGGTTGTTGATGCATTATCAGTGAATTGCAAGCATTTTTGTCCTGAGCCAAGTTCCCTGTCTAATGATTGTATGATAGGCTGAGAAATATGATGTATTCAGGCTGAATGTAAAAGCTTTGGGCAGTGATGTACCTGATTGGTATTGTGTTTAACATGATAAGCAGTTTTCATTGGATCCTGATCTACAGCAGTTGGTGATGTTTTCCTCATCTCTGCGTTTATTTCCATTTCATTTCATGTTCTTCTGACTGACATCTGAACGCATGACATAAGATTTACCCTTGTTAGGTACCTTATGTCCCAGCTCTCTCAGTCTTTAATGTTTTTTGCTCATATGTGTATCTGAATATTGTTTTTAATTGACTAAACCAGTGTAGTGGATGATTATTGCCTGCTCTCTGATGTGCAAGTTGATAGAATCAGTGTTCAGATGTCTTTGTTAAGATTTAATTGAAAGAGGTTAGGAACATTGGGAGGTTTAAAGCCTGTCGCTGCCTCTTCATAACCTGCCCTTCCAATACAAACCTTTTCAAGACCCCTTGTGTTGCCTATGGTTTTTTCCAAGCAGGCCTGGAGTTAAATGACCTCTGGCCTGATCTATAGACAGAATCAGATGGTTCTCCATCCTTCATTCTCATCCCTTAGTGTTCCATCCCACCAATCAGTCTTTGAGATCCAAATGCTCTAGATGACTAGCCCAATTGAAGCTTACACATTGAACATAAGTAAATCCTTTCTTGACTCCATTGCCCAATGGCCTTGATGTTCCCTGAGTTATCTATCCTTTCCTAGCTTCCTTCTTTACCTATCCTTGTCTTATGGTGAAACCTTCCTTCCTGATTCTCAACAACCAAACTCAAACAATCAAACAAACAACCTTGAGCCTATAACTAGCCTAAAATCACAATTGAGAACTTCAAAGACATATATCCTTTGATAATCATAGAGAGATCCCTCTCTGGACCTAGGAGGGCTAGATCCTAAGGTCTAAAAGTGGTTCTATGTTGTCTCATCTTTTGGTATTGCCAACCTTGCCAAAACATGGGAACACCAACACGAAGATTTTGACACTACATCTTATTACGCAAAACCATAGTAATTTATGACTGTAACCCTATGATGAAAATTTAACCCAAAAAATTGCTAGGGGGAAAGTATTCCAAATGGATAGTTATCCTGCAGGAATTTGACTTGGAATTTGAAAAATCCAAGGCCAAGAAATCTTTGGTTTTTGCCGAACTGATGTGTGATTTCCCATCTACTGATACTGAAACTGTGGCAGAGCAGCCCATTGCAGACGAATCCTTGTTTCTTATCAGTACTCTTGATCCTTGGTATGGAGATATTATTGTTTATCTCCAAACCCAATATTTTCGGCCTGAAATCTCACGGTCTCAGTGACGGAAAATACGTTTCCAATCCCAACAATACAATATTGTTGGTGATACACTCTATCGTCGTGGAGCGGATTCTGTTTTCCGATGCCATATTACTCATGAAGAAGCTGAGAAGGTTTTAAATGATTACCATTCTAGATCATGTGGCGGTCATATGTCTGGGTATGCCACAACCCAAAATATATTGCGCGCTGGTTATTTTTGGCCGTCGTTATTCAAAGATTGTATCTATGCAGTCCGGAAATTCCATAATTGTCAAGTCTTTGATCGTAAAATGTGTGCAACACCTGCTCCTCTTCACCCTATAATTGCTGTCAGTCCTTTCGCAAAGTGGGGTATCGACTTTATTACATGTAACCTTCACTCGGCCGGGGGGCATGCGTATATTATCTTAGCAGTAGATTATTTTACTAAGTGGGCCGAGGCGATGCCTACATTTTCGGCAGACGGAAAGACTGCTACAACTTTCGTATTCAATCATATAATTTCTAGATTCGGTGTTCCTCAAGCCATTATTACAGATCATGGAAGCCATTTTCAAAATATCATGATGACTGAACTAACAGATCAACTTGGCCTGCGCCACTATAGTTCTACTCCTTATTACCCGCAGGCTAATGGTCTGGTTGAAGCTATCAATAAATTTTTATTCACTATGATTAGACGAATTATTGGTATTCATAAGTCGAATTGGCATTCCATGCTATACTCAGCACTTTGGGCATATCAGACCTCAGTAAAAACATCAACAGGTTTCACTCCCTTTCAACTGGTTTACGGTTTGGAAGTTGTGTTGCCAATTGAATGCAAAATTTCGTCATTAAAATTAGCCATAGAATTACTCCCAGCCACGTCTGAAGAGGAGAAACGTTTTTTGTACTTGGCTCAGCTAGATGAGAATCAACAAAATGTTGCAATAGCAAACGAAGCTCATGTCAAACGAATAAAGGCTCAGTACGATAGAAGTGTTACCCCTCGTAATTTTTCAGAATGAGACCTAGTCTTAGTGTACGATTAAGCCAACGATAATCAAGGAGCTGGAAAATTTGTGCCTACGTGGCATGGTCCTTTCATTGTTAAGCGAAAGCTGGAAAAAGGGGCCTATGAGCTGATAGATTTCGACAGTGTCTCTTTAGATAAACCCAGAAATGGGCTTTATCTAAAGATATATTATGCTTAAATTTGGTGTGGAGATTTATTAGATTAGATTTCTTTACTACTGGTGTGTCTTAGATTAGAAAATCGTGCCTAGTTTAGAGTGTTTTTTTATCACTCTTCCTGCTTATCTGAGTTTTACTCTTGATATTGAAGATGTCGACGTCTCTTCAAACCTACATTGGTTTTGTTGATGGTGCTTGTCGTAGTACACAAAACATTTCTTCCGCAGCTTGGGTTATCTATTCACCCTCTGATGAGTTAGTATCCATGCATGGGGTAAGCCTCGATCAAACAAAAAATAACATTGCAGAGTATAGTGCAGTGATTGAGTTATTATCTGAATCCATATCGTTTGGAATTCGGAGTTTGATTGTTAGGTGGGATTCTGAACTTGTTGTATTATAGCTTAATAGGGTTTATGCCATTAGAAATCCAGTGTTATTATGGTTATTTTTAAGAGTTCGTCTCTTGGAACATGAATTTGATTACATTGAATATCAGCATATTCCAAGACATTTAAATACATTAGCAGTTGCAGTTGCTTCTAGTATGATAAATCGACATTTGCAATAATCAAAACAGTAAATTAAACAACATACGATAACATGTACACAAATAGCTGGTAATAGTGATATATCATAGTATAGGAGTGTTTCAAAAAATATACATTGTCTTCGATCATAGGTTGGAAACACCTTATGATCGGCAAAAATGATATACAAAAGATAAAAAATATGAGTCTATGATACGATCATCCTATCACTGATGATGATCATGATAAGAGACCACTACCCGGGCCACCCTACATAGGAACCTCTTAAAAGGTCCTGGGACACCAATCACATATCTCTGTAATCTGAGAGGAATATCATCTATGTCCATCTCTGGAATGTCCAGAGTTAGGCTCTCTAGGTGATGCTATAAATCAGACAGAATATCGATTGATTGGCCCTCTGGGGCTGGTGCTACGGTAGCTGGATGCCTCCTCTCATAAGGCTGGAGATGGGATGGTCGCCGTGGGCCCACTTCTGCATTTAATACTTTTGATTATTAGTTTTGAGACGATTAAAATAAAAAAAATTAGAACTTAGAAATTGATGAAAATGATTTTTACCTGATTCATCCCATTGTTCCCCTGCTGGGAGAGCCATCTCTCGGTCACCGCGGAAATCTATCCCAGCATATGGAAAGTCCTCTATAACAAAAAGTTGGCATTCTAGCCAGCAAAAATATGAAGGAGGAAATTGAACAATCTCGACGCCCTCAACAGCATGACAGGCCATCAATGCAACCCAACGAACCATCCTAGGTTCTCGAGGTCGACCAGCATCAACAGGAATGTTCTGCGGAGCTAACATGGGGATCCTCTCTAGAGCAAAGGTGACTATAATGGATCCATATCCAAAGTTATTTAGCTTTCATTTCTTTGCTCTAGTTAGTTGGCCTTTTACATTGGCCAACACAGCTTCGCACCAGTTGAAAATGATGCCTCGAAAATAGTTTATAGCAATGTGCATCTGGGAACCGGTAGCCACATGAAACGCTACAATCCCACACTGTCTGGTGATAGTAAATGCAATAAATTTAAGCTCGGGATGGATGATAGTTTTTATGTCAATCCGTTTGTCCCGGGGGTCTGCCTGATCATTACAGAACTCTAGTTGAAGACTAGTGACAGACTGGCCACCTGGCCTAGTCCCAAACAGAGAAATTTTTTTTCCCCTCTTGGACAAACTAGTCAAAAAATAGATATCCTCCAGCTCAATTTCAAGCTGGTGGCCGCCAATAATGAAACACTGGTCCTGTACATTCCATCTGTTCACCAGCCAAGTCAGGAGGTCTACCTGTGCCCTCATGCCCTGAATGGCCCAAAATTTATACAAACCTCATGCTCTTAATGCCTGCATTGTAGGAAAATGATTCATTGTGGAATCATCTACGTCTTCATGCTCACGTTCTCTCCAAATAAGCATCTTGTATGTCCTACAATTCATAAAAAGACATATTAGAACAAGATTTTTTGAAAAAATTTAGGCGGGAATTGAGAAAATTTAGTTTAAAATTTCATTGCGCGGAGTCCGCACCTGAAGTTCATACACAGTGCATAGATACGCATGGGCACTGTGGAATAGGTGTGGACCCAAGACTTTTTCCCATGTAGAAAAAGTCGAGGTCTTCAGGGCCCGCGTGTTGCACTTGCAGACCCCCACGGGCGATTTTTTCAACATATTTTTGCTTAAAAAATGAAATCTAAAGCCTAAAAATGAAATATAAACGAATGAAATGCAAGATAAGGAGGTCGTGGATTACCTGGAGTTGACGGTTCTCGATTTCGTCGAACGGATTTTCCAGAATCTTTGTAGGAATGTTTTTACCCAAAAGCTTTTACTTTTCACTCTGAACTCAAATGGTAAAAATGAGGTTAGAAAAGTCCTTTTTATAAGTTTTTTCGAATAAATGAATTTTTAATTTGTTTATTTTTCACTTTAAAAAGGTTATTTTTGAAATCATTTTTACTTATCTTAAACAGGTATGTGTAATGTTTCGAGTTTTTGTGCATAAATTGGATTTTTCAAGGAAATTGATCGTTTTCAACAAAGAGCATACTTTTATCACTTTTTCGGACTCTTTCAAAAAAATCACGAAAAAGCGAAAACTTGGAGTCCTCTTTTAAGCTCTTTTTAGACTCTCTAAAAATGAAAAGATTGCCGAGCATTTGGTTATTCGAACTCGTTAAAATAAATGAATGATCGTCCCTTCAGTATAAGTTTACCTCTTTTACAGACTGAAATGGACTATTTACGAAAAATGTATACGTTGACTAATTACGTTCAATAGAGTTCTCTCCCACATTATTTTATCCTTTTTCGGGCTCGAGAGACTAAATTTACGAAAAAGTACACCCATGGAGTCTTCTTAAGTTTTTTCTTCTGACTCCCTAAAATTGAAAAAACACCGAGTTTCTCCTATACTGCACTCATTAAAACTTAACAGTAAAGGCCTTGTTCAATTTTAAACAAGAACGAACCACTCCTTCTTAGGGTTCAAATCTTAAACTAAGTTGGACTCATCCAAAGGATGAGCTTATAAAAAAGAAAATGTTATCGTCCTCAAGCTTGTCAAAAAATAAAGAGGTACTTGCCAGAAATGGTGGGGGAAAAGAGAGAAAAATGGACTTGTTTGTTGTATTTTGATTTTTCGAAAAGCCAGTTGACCACTCTTGAACACAACAATTTTGTTCACCTAGGTTGGGAAAATCCTTCGCCTAACAGTTAATCAAACCATATTGAAAGTATTCAGCCAGTTTCTGGGTATTAGCTTTGGGTCAATTGTCACCAAGCCATCTGCAGTGTCGTTATGTGTTCAAGAGGAGAGTTAAAATAAACCATTCATCTGCAAAATATCTGTCATCCATTTTGACCATCCTTGAGTCAATCCTTGCCAATATATTTCTTCAAAACTTGATCTATGATTTCGTGTTGTGGGCTTGCCTACGACGAATGACTTTCTATCGACGATAGCTCATTATCTAGGAATTTGATCTAGAAATTATCAGTACCTTGAAATCTGCATGCCTCAATGGAAGTTTTCTCGCCTTCGACGACAGGTTGCATCATTGACCTTCGATCGAATGATTCCATGACATGTTCAACTTCAGCTCATTCATTCACATTTCATGGATTTTACTGAGTAATTTGAGAGCCATTGACATTACTGGTGGTTACTCTCACACTTGTTAACAGTTTACATCAATGACTGGTAATCAAGTGGTTTCTACCATGTTCGACTTCGACACATTAATTCACATGGATAGAATCATACTAGTTTAAGAAGCGGAAATCAAGACCCTGGATCTAGTTTCTACCATCCAGGCTACAAGGAATTTTGTTATTCATTCAAAAAGTGGACTATTCATAAACAGATGGCTGCGTCCATACTGTGTCTAAACATGTCTATACTGTTGGTGTATTCAAAATCATTCCTGTATCAGAACAGTTTGAATTAGTTTCTGGTTAGTATTGATCTGAGTATGGGAATGCCTACCTTAGCGATGATATGTACACATATATATTTTTCATTGAATGTTTTTACAGGTTCCGACTGGGGTGTCCACAGGATGATCCTTGAAATGATAAAGTACTTCACTCTTCATATATGACAGACTTCAGCTTCATCTATTCCAGAATTTGCACTTAAGGGGGTAATCTGTTGCACTGAAAAATGTCATCCTGACATTCTGCTATGTGTATGAGCCCATTATCACTCATACTTCCTCCTTTGCAAGTCTAACATATCAGTTTCTCATGTCAAGCCTTGAAAATAAGAGAAAATTTCTTAAAAATCTCCTTAACTCTGGTATCACACTTTCTCTTTATCTTGCCTACGGTCCCACATCTAATGTTCATGACTCCTGCGTACCTGAACGCACTTTCTCTGTGTTATGGGTGTGGACCCCTGTAAAGATTAAAACGGCACAAGTAAACTCAAAAAGCTCATTTTTCAGTAAATTCTAGAAGCCTCTAGAAATAATCTTGGAGTGGCAGAACCACTCTTTTGAGGTTCATGTATCCCTTACCTTATGGAGCTAACCCCTTGATGTGAGGAGCTTATCCCTTTGAAGGAGGATTCTATCCCTTCATATTTGGAACTTAAACCTCCTCTTTTGCACTATAAAAAGAGGCATTAGGTAGCCTCAAGGGGAGTTGAAGCTTTAGAATTATTTGAGGTTAAGTGTTGTTGGGATTCAAACTCATTTAACTGAGATTTTTGTGAGGAGAGATCACACACCTCTATCTGTCTCGATTGGAAGAGTGCAAGTGTTGTCAGAGTAGAGGAGATTCCTGCTTTGGACCCCAGGAAGGCCTGTTCAACATCAACGCTAAGGTTGTAAGGTTTTCCTTCTTTCAAAGTTAATACAAATGAATTTTTTTTTCTCAATAAGCTGTTAATTAACTGTTTATTTCATGGATTCCTTGATCACCATGATAAGAATGATTTATGATGTTTACTATACAGGTGCTATTTAATGTTTTCTTGTTTGTGACTGCAGGTTTGCAAAGATAACTCCTTCAAGTGCACAAGGGACAACAACTTCGAACAAGCATTGGATCTACGGTAAGTTCTTAACACCTTTATAGTATTATTTTGTAAATCGCATATGTTTAGAGAAAGATAGGTTTATTTGGTTATTTGTTGCTAGATTACCTTTTGGTACTAGGGAGATCGATCTTGTCCGCAAGATTGATTAATCCGCCCAACAATTACACTGTCAGTGTTATTACTCTGTCACTGCTGTTACACCGTCAATGTTGTTACTCCATTACTGATGTGACTCCGTCATTGTTGTTACACAGTCAGTGATGTTACTCCATTATTGCTGTGACTCCGTCACTGCTGTTACACCATCACTGTTGTTATACCATCAGTGTTATTACACTGTAAGTGTTGTTACACCGTCACTGCTGTTACACTGTCAGTGTTGTTACTCCGTCACTGTTGTTACTCCATCACTGTTGTTACTCCATCATTGCTGTTACTCCTCTGGTGTTGTTACTCTAAAAAATTTTCTATTATCTGGTGTTGTTACTCTAGAAAATTTTCTGAGTGTCTAATGTTGTTACTCCTCCAGTGATGTTACTCCATGGTGATATTTTATAAGTACTTGGTGCTGCTACTCCTTTAGTGTTTTTACTCTACCAAGGTAATTTTCCAGGTACGTCCTCGACTGACTCCGTCGATTTCATTGTTATTTTACTTACGACATGACCAACTATGACTGATGACAAACATACTTTAGTTTAGGAGAGGTCTTGTATTTAGTAATATGGATGATTATTATGGTATGTCTTGTCAGGAATGATTCACTCTTAATTCCTCATTATTTTGTAAAGTGACTAATCCTCCTCATGTCACCTTCCTAACATCATTTTTTTTTCTTTTCCCTTGTTATTACCTAAGTCATGGTTGTTGTTACCACCTCACAACTATTGTTGTTGACCGATTTTCACATTGAATTAAACATATGAAGGTCTTTCTGATTTGTTTTTCTCTTTGGTGAATGGGAAATACTTTTAATGGTCTAGGTTCTCTTTGACATAATGATTGGGTAGTCAATTTATCTTTGTTTATCTATTAACATGATCTTATTTCTAAGGAACAATTATACAGAGATGATTTCATCATGCCAGCTTTCAACTTTCCTAATGGGTCGAGTCCCCAATCTTGTAAAATTTATGATGATGACCACAAAATTGTATTTAAATCTTTCTGCCATTATCTAATGAAATGTTCTTCAACCCAAATCTCAGCAATGAAAAATATATTTATCAATATTCATTTGAAGGTTATTAGTTTTTAAGAAGCAAACCAATCAGAGTTGAAAATAGTTACTATACAACTTTTTACGCCATCCCTAGCTCTTAAGGAGCTGACCTGCCACCCCATCTATTAAGTAATATTTTATTGATTAACAATAACCATAGTTGAATTCTAAACATAAATAGTCAACTAGAGGATAGGAGGTCTCATCACGAGCCAACCTACCATGATCATAGGGCCTAATAAAGTGACATTGCCATTGTTGGTCACCAAGCCATGGTAATGGCCTTCGGTCATAAGACTGAAGGACAAGAGGTCTCATCACAAGCTTACTTTTTCACTTTTGTTAGCTCCCATGAATGACATTGTTATTAACTGGTTACCACGCCAGAACAATGATCTTCAGTTGAAATCTAGGTAAATTGAAAGGCTTTTTGTAACTATGTACTTATTTCTAATATATGGGACACTGGGATCTCAAATGGGTTAAAAGGCATCCCTATCGAGGCTATGGACACCTGCTGGAAGCAGTGGCTATGCCTATGGTATAGAAGTTAATTTAATACTATAATCTACTTAGTTACCTTGTTTTCTCAAAGCCAATTTCCGATAAAGCTGACTGTTGCATATACAAGGTTTTCCAGAACTCATGGTTCATGGGGTAATATTTAATTGGTTCTTAGATGATGGTGGTTGTGTTTTATATCTATTATTGAGTTATAAATATTTACTTTACATGTGAGGGATGAAACTTTATGATATTTGATAGTTTACATTTTGTATCATCTAATCCATCATTCTTTTATTCTATAAGTATCATATCTTTAACCAAAGATAGTTGCTTTGCCCAATTAGTCACCATTTATTCATAGCTTAACAACGCCACTACTTTTTTGATGTGGAATAAAGAGGCATAATTATAATTATGAATCCCAGGTAATTGGACAGACCTTGAGAAGCATAATTTCTGTGCTCATAACAACCAAAGCTTATGGGTATAGGGAATGCATCTTTTCCCTTCTTATACATTATTATCCCATGCCATTCACAATATGATTATGTCACTTTTATATGTAATGAGGTAATTGAGCTGATGAATTACTGATTAAGGATACTCATGAGATGTTGTATAGATGATGGGGAAACTAATCAGTTTGGTGGAAGGAAACACCACTACACTTTCTGATTACCTTTTTTCAGCTTGCATGGATTCCAACTTCCGCATCACTTTCAGCATCAACATAGCCTACATCAGCCTCAACAAATGTCAATCCATAAATGTCATTCCACATTTTTACAGAGGTAAAACTTGAGGTAAAACAACATAAGTTTTTTATTTATTAAAAGTTTAGGAGAATGTCATGAAAAACCATTGAGCATTATTCACCCATATTTTTGAACCATTATTTCCCCTTCTTTACCACTTCCCATTTTTTAGAAACAAAAAATATTTCAGTTTGGGGGAGTGTTACTTTCATTATCATGAACATGCCATTAGTATTATTTACCATCCATCAAACTCCTTATTCATTCTCAAAATATCCTTTATTCAATGTTGTTATATACCAAACAAAGGTTTTAGCCATGATTGTAACAACCACCTCAATTTGTTTTCTAGGGTTGGATGAGGACATGCAACATGTTCAGTTCGGGGGAGAGGAAGGGTTGATATGAATGATGAATGATTTCTCATTTCTTCCTCATTTAAGGTATAAAATCCCAAAATTGATTTGTGTATATTCTTAAAACTATCAATTGGATTCTTGTGATTTTTTTTGGACAACAAAGAGGTATCATTAGACCCTGAAATTATTTTAAACTAAACCAATTTGTAAATTCCAAAAAAATCATGCATTATTACCTACAAATTTTGCTGACATATTGAAATCCGTTCATTGCATTGATTTGATTTTTGGATTGGAGAAGCATTGATATAGTATAAATTTGTTTACAAAATTTCAGCAAAATCTGGTGTGTAATGAAGTTTGTTTTGACTTGTATCATACTTTCTTACAAATTCATATAAATATGGTTGAAAGTAAATATAAAAATTGTTTTAAGAAAGCATTTGGGGAAGAAGCCTTCTCTTCCATCAAGATCATATGTTGGGGTGACATTTTGATTATTGTACTACAACTTGGTTAATACACTGGCATTGAGTTGCATGAGGACATGCAACATGTTCAGTTTGGGGGAGGTGTTGGGCTACTAAATTTTCATTCTTATTACGATTTATTAACATATATCTCATCCATTCATACCATTCCTTTATCATATTATTTATCATAATTTATCATTTAATCCCATTTTATAATTATTTATGCTCTTATGGATAAGTAATATTTATTCTCCTTTATTTTTAATAAATTGGATATTATTATGAATTATTTTATAAATGATGGTTTATTTAATGAATTTGTTATAGCTCATGATTTTATCCTCCAAGATCTCTTTTATATTGAAAATCCGATCTTCAGTTCATATTTAAATATTCCAACTTAGCAATTCGCTGGAATAACAAGTGACAATTTTGTGTTGGACATTTCGGGCAAACGAAGAAGAATATTGAAAATTTGAGACATGGGTTTTATGTAGAACGAGCCAAATTAGTTAGTTAATGATAAATTTTCCAAAATTCAGTCTTCATTGGGAGAAACAAAAGGTTCTTCGAAGGACATATTCGCATATTTGCTGTTGTGGCCATTTTCCAAATTTCCTCAATTGTAATAATCAGATTCGATTTTTTATAACTGAATCACGGTGGAAAGATCTCTTAGATTTTGTAATCAATTGGTTGGAAATTTCCCTTTTGTATCTTGTATATTTAAAGGACACAAATCAAAGGAGAGGAGGGGATCATCTTGACTCTGTAACTTTCAATCATCATAATACAAAAATATTGTGTTGTTGTTACATGCGTTATCTGATTTAGTTTCCTTTAAGTTATTTCTCTTCCTACGCTCTGCTAGGGAGGAAGGGTCCTCCTGTTTAGCAGGGATTTCAGTAGTTAAGGTAGATGTGTATATATCTATTTCTTATTTTGTTTATGTTTTAGTAGAAGTGTTGTTGCTGCTGTTTCAGCTATGAATATATCCGCTTCAATTTCAATATTTTATATGTTGTTACACATATAAGATTAGAGACACTAGCTGGATAATTGTTGTGTGGCACACTAGAATATATTAATTGAAGTGTGATTACAGTCTTGTAGATCATTTTATTTCCGCATGAGTGATTTCCTTCCAGCATTTACTTCAGAAATGATTTCTTTTCTTTGGAATTGCTTCTGGTTGGGTGTATCAGCACAGACAGTGCAACTGTCATTGAAATAAAAGACGTCCCTGGATTGATAATTTATGTGTACTATTTTAGTCATTTAATAATGATTAATACAACCCAACACTATACTCAATGAATTATTAAAATTATTTCAAACTACCTATCTTGCATCATATATTCTTTGCAAATTCACCTTGGAGTTCAGACTTAAAAACCTTCTATATAGTCTACTCATTGAATTTTCTATCCAGCACTAAAAAATAAAACAAAACCTATTTACTCAGCTTATATAACTAGCATAAAATAATTAGATACTCAGTCATTCCTTTGATTGCAAAAGTGACAATGAGAGAGCCCTCTCTAGTCTTCGTAGGGCTAGATACTTGACCTAAATCCTGGTCTATGATTACCTTTCTCCAATCCTATTTTCAGCCTTGGGAAGTTGGGGAGAGTGATAACACTCCAAAAATAGAAGAAAAGACAGATCAACGCCTTAGAAATTAGCCACTTCGAGGGGGAAACCTCCTTTACATTACATAAATGAAAAATTCTTGGATGATACAAATGAAAAAACCTCCTTTCTATATATAGGAGTCCATGGGGTCACAATATAATCCTAGCCGACCTAAGAATAATAATGTAAGTTCACAACAATAACAATAGCGGGATTTTATGGGGCACAACAATAACAATATGGGGACTACAGTGGTACAACAATAACAATAAGGGGGCTACACTAACAACAATAAGGGACTACACTAGTAATATAAGGACCTAACAGTAAGCAACATGGGTAATCCTTGGATGATGAATCAAATTTTGCATCCAAAAAATGTTTCTGCTCGAAATTTAATTATACCTATAGGGAGATAAGTTGAAAAAATAGATTTTTATTTTTTTTCCTCTAAAATTTGATGATGTAATCTAATATTATTTTATCATTTCCACTATTATCTTATAATTTCCTTAGGAGACCCATTTTAGACCTCAAAATTCCCCTAATGCATGCACATGGATCCTACTTCAACCCATAAATGACCTTCATTAACTTGCATGCATGGGACTCTCTCCCATGAACCTCAAAGCGTAGAGGCTGCTCAATTTACATCTCCTCCTAAATCACCCCATTGAGGAAATAAATATTCACATCCATTTGATGTGTCCACCCCATCTCTAAAGTAATGGACATAATCGCTTTAATGGATGCATATCTGGTGACAGGTGTAAAGGTCTTCTTGTAATCCACTCCCTCATTCTAGGAGAACCCTCTCGCCATGAACCTCACCTTGTACTTCTTGACACTACCATTAGCTGCATGTTTTATCTTATAGATCCATTGAGAAGTGACCAGAGGCTTTCCCTCGGGTCTTGGAATTATGTCCCATACATCATTTCTCATGATGGAGCTATACTCCACCATGACATCACTCTAGA
Organism: Pinus albicaulis; assembly: GCA_034641835.2. Taxonomy (NCBI): domain Eukaryota; kingdom Viridiplantae; phylum Streptophyta; class Pinopsida; order Pinales; family Pinaceae; genus Pinus; species Pinus albicaulis. The sequence goes on along the minus strand of CM076570.1, from coordinate 760,428,562 downwards.
CCTTCTCATCTATAGCCTGCTCAAAAGTGGAAGGCTTAAACTCGTTGATGTTATTCAACAACATCAAATAACTCGAAAATATTTTCGGTGGTATTTTTTACCTGAAATTATTGCTAGGAGACTCCACATGCTCCTAATTCCCTACCACTATTATCTCTTTCTCATGAGATATAATAAGGGTCTTTCCCTCACAAAATATGACAACCGACTCAAGATCACTCTCCACTGTCATGGAATGTAGACTTAGTAGGCCTTTAAGACCTCACCGTAGCTCACAAATACACTCCTCTTTGGCAAGGGCTGCAACTTATTTCTCTTCTCCATGGGAGTATGAACATAAACTAGACTACCGAACATGCAAAATTGGCTCACATATGGTTTCACTCCTATAAACAACTCCTTAGGAGTCACATCCTCTAATATCCTGTGAGGACTTCTGTTATGCACATACATGGGTGTATTGCAAGTCTATGCCCACAAAAACATAGGTAATTTATAATCATAGATCATTGTCATCGTTGCCTCCATTATGGTCCTGTTCTTCCAGTAAACAACCCCATTCTTTTGAGGATTGTAAGGTACCCTAAGCTCCTTAATCCCTATTTCCCTGCAAAAATATTGGAACTCGTTGGAGGTATACTCATCCCCGTTATCTAATTTTAACACCTCAATCCTCTTCCCAATCCGGTTCTTCACAAGAGCTTTGAACTCCTTAAACCGATTAAAGACCTCATCCTTGTTCTTCAGGAAGTAGATCCGAGTTTTTTTTAGAAGAATCATCTATGAATGACACAAAGTATAAGGACCCTGTGATCAATGTCATAGACATATGATAGCAAATGTCTGAGTGCACCGAGTCCAACATTCCCTTAGACCTGGTTTCAATATGAGGATACACAACCTTGGCCTTCTTGCCAAGCACACATGCTTTAGACACTCTATCCCGCTCCACCTTGATTTCTGGAAAAATTGTAACCATTATTTGCAACAAAGGGAGATATTTTTAGTGTAGGTGTCCCATCATCCTATGCCATATCTAAATCTAGTTTTCACTCTCATATGAGAGCCTTCACTAGTTTTCCTCTCAAAAAATAGAGATTCCTCTCCCTTCTCCCAATTACACGCTTCTTGTTGGGATCAACCCCTTTTGGCCCAATAGCCACTTCACCTCTAGTAAAGTTGACTTCTAGTCCTCTGTTTTCTATGGTTGAAATTGAAAAGAGATTCTCCTCCAAACCCAACACATATGATACTTTTTTGACCTCCATGAAACCACCCGAGTCCATTTGAAACTCAATATTTACAGTGCCTTCTGCTGCGTACTTGGCCTTATCACCAAGCTCCACATGTACATCCCCAGACCCCCTAGTCATGTTGGTGAAAACATCTTGATATTCCATCATATGATGAGATGATCCATTGTCCACAAACGAGACACCTGTCGTGATGGTTCCAAAAAATAAAGAAACCAAGGAAAAAATTTTCTCAAACTTTTCATCCGTCTCTTCCATGTATGCAGTGGTTGTCGTGGCTACCTTTCCCTTTCCCTTCTTCTTGTTTGAACACTGTCTAGAAAAAATCCTGAACTTGTGACAAGAAAAACACTTGACGTTGTTCATGTCCTTTTCATTTTTATTTTGTGAAGGTCCTCTTCCACTTTAGTTCTACTTGGCCTTCCCTTTTCCCTTTTTCACTTGTGCAACAAGAACAAGATCAACTTGCTCCTCGATATCCTTTCATTGTCCTCTAGTTAATGAGTTCTCCCAAATCTCCTTTTGGATGAAGTCATCCCACAATCAGTTCCAATCAGGAAGTTATTTCCTAGCAAGGATCCCATCCACAAAGATGGTCCTATGCATAACATAACCCTTCAGAGAAATTTTCACCAACTCTGAATCAATCAAAATTTCCCTAATAGTTGCAAGCTCAACATGAGCTTGTTGTATCCTTGCGGGGTAAGATGTTATGGTCTCAAATTTGTTCATTCTGATTCTTTTAAATTTCTTTTGTAATTTCATCTTCATGTTTTCATTCATGCTATGATAAAGACTAGTTAGAGCTACCCACACCTGAAGTCTAGTGTCCTTTGTATGTGAGGAATTATGTGATCTCTCACACCATCCAAAATTATACACATTTCTTTCATATATTTAATATTATGCTATGTTGCAAGGTTTAGATCTGAAGGAACCTGAATGTTTGCGTTCACAAGATCCCACATACCATCAATCTTTAAAATCATGGTAATTCACTCCTTCCATGGAATGAAATTAGCGGCCCCATCTAACCTGTATTCATATTGCAAACTACTTAGTGATGTCATCTTCACAAATCAACCGCGACAAAAAATCCTAGTTGAAAAATTTTAAAATAATTTTGTTGTTGTAAAAGAAAAGCAACACACTACTGCAAACTCTCATGATCTCAGATCTTCGTCTCAAATTTATCTAGAAAGCTATGATACCATGTTAAATTTCCAAATACCAACTCAGATTTATTTTCTCAGAACAATTAATTTTATTCACAACAATTTATTTATTTAGAAAAATAAATTTTGAATTACCGAAAATAAATCATAGGCATTTTTAACATCTAAAAATAGATATGCACTGGAATTTAAACTAGAGAGATCAATCACACATTAAAAAAATAATTCACCCACAACAATTCTCCATCATCTATTAATATAGAAAATTTGGGTTTTCGACCCACAAAGATACAAGGAAAAATACAATAACTAGAACTTGTAACTCAACCCCCCACAGGATGAATTTGGACCAACGAATTCATCCACCTAGAAGTCAACCTTTGAAAGAAATAGGCCTGGCAAAATTCGGCCTAACAAATTTGATTGTAAATTGACCCTACGCCTTCCCACGAGGTGCTACTATGCCTTAGGAAACTTGTTCTCTAACAAATTGACTACTCCAATAAAATTGACATCCCTCTCTTCATCGACTCATCTTGGAAATATCCATAACTCGACCATCTTTATTTTCTCTCAAATTCTCCCATACTTATTCTCCTCTACATTTCAGTCTATTGAGCCACTCACACTAGAAAAACATACTCTCTTGTTGTGACTCCCTCTCTTGAGTTCTTTTATATCTTCACCTCTTCGCTAGGCTTCTTTTATAACCTTCATTAATCCCAAATCCATAACCCTAATCTCCCTTCTAGAAGATCTTGGAGATCAATGGTTGAGCTTATTTCTAAGTCACTTAAATAATTAAATTATTTATCCTTAGAAAATGACTTAATAGTCAACAATAATTAATTTACTTTAATTATATATTTTTCCTAAGTTAGACTTAGGAAAGAAGACATAAATCACTTACTCCACTAAGAAAGCACCTAAAGAAGCAATAAAACATCTTCCACGTGCTTAGACACCAATTCTATTAAGAATACCTTTTGAAGCTACCACAAGATTCAATAATTGGGACAATACAAGGGTTTTTTTTATGGATGAGAATCAATTGCTCCAGGAACTGGGTGATGGCTAACGAGTGGGGTAGAGCTCATGCTAGGATTTTACCCACACACTAATTTTTGTCCCAACCATCTTTTGCATTCTATCATTTTCTTTCATTGTATCTTTCTTTTAGTTGCACAAACCTCCAAGGCAAAGTTTTCCAACCTAGGCATGAGGAAGAGAAGGTGCCAATCCTCATGACCAATGACCACAAAACCAAAGACTGGTTATGGAGTAGAGGGAATGATGGAAAGTGGTATGGAATATCATGGGCATGTTACTTCAATCAGAACCTCGCAATTAGTGTCCTTATAACCTTAAGATCCCAGTATAGGTCTCATTGTACTAGATCCAAAGACTAACCTTCCAAGTGAAGTGAGGGAACAAGAATATAGTCAAGATTGGTTCATAATATAGATCACACCTTGATTCATATTAGTATGCCCCAAAACATGAAGTAAAAGAACATGATTAAAAAATAGTTAAAGTAATTGTCGATGGATAACCCATGTTCCTTCAAGAAGGAATGTTGAATGGGAGAAATAAATTTGACTAGAGTAATATATGGAGGATCCATGGCATCATTACATGTGTTGATCGATAGGGCTGCTAGCTAGCTAGCTATTGAAGGAGGAGAAAATTTCTCCTATGGGTTAGCCACTTTTTTGGTGGGTAACAATAAGAATTTTGATCTATTGGTGAAACCCCTAAGGTGGTTTTAGTGTCATCAATCCTTCCCTTAGACTAGTGATTAGATCTCTTTTACCCTCAAGTTTGGACATTTTGTTGTTGTTACATTAAGAAAGCATTACAAATATTATATTTTCTTTATATGTCAAATGTTGATTCTAGGATTTAGTGAAGTCAGTTTCTTTGTTGGAAGGAAACTAAAATTTGATCCCATCCTTTTCTCTTGTTGCCATAACATATGCTATATAGTTATGAAAATTTGGGAAAGTGAAATCCATAGTTATTGGTTAATATGTGTATAACCCATTTTGTGTGTATCTGTGTGTGAATGAAGGTACTCAATTACCCAAGATTTGGCTTCCCTATGTCATTAAAATGTTTAACACACATTTGAAAATTCTAATTAATTTAAGTGGACCTTAATGAGATAATTTTCCCATCTTTTGGATATGAAAATTTGGAAGATTCGATATTTATAAAAATCTAGGAAAAGTGATATTTCACAAATTTGGAGGGAACTTTTTTAAATGTAAGAACATCTCTATTTGGATGAAAAGCCAAATTTTTGTGCAATTTAAATATTTTCAAGAGATGTTTAGAGAATTTTTTTCCATAACTTAGGCATATGGGATTTTATTATGATTATGTATGTTATATGGTGGACCAAAACTTTCAAACCATGCTTATTTCACACTAGAAACTTCTACAACAAATAGATTAAGAGTATCAATGTGATACATAATGGTAATATACATTCTTATGAAAGATAATTAATGGATAAACATATAAATAAAGTTCAAAATATAAATAAAGTTAAGGGGAAATCTATTGGCAGTGGTATGTATTGTCTTTCAACATCAATCTTTTCAACTTTCAGCTTCCTCTTTGTTTTTCCTTTCCTTATCCTTAGTGATAACTTGTAAATTATTCAAGACCTCTTCATATGTTCATTTAATTTTGTGACTTCTCAACTTCAATTTCTTCGTGCTTATAAGAGTATGAAATATGAATGAAATATTTATCTCAATTCTATGGCTGGAAATAATCCTTAGGGGATCATACATCCAATTCTTTCACAAAATAAAATGATATTGTTTGATATTCTCTTATTTGATCCCAAACCAAGTAGAAATTTTTAGTGCACACATGCCTATACTATGAAAATTCCTAAAACTAGAATCATATTTCAGCAATTGGAAAATATTAACCTAATTGTTAATCTTTACATAACAATTTATTTGCAGTTTCTCCAAAACAAACACTGAATAAATCACGCTGCAACCTTCACTACATAAATAATATATGAAGAAAAAAGAACTGAGAAAGAAGAAAATAAACACACATATGACATAGTTGTTTTTGGAATAATGTCCCTCGAAAAACCCAATGTTGGAAAGGTGGTGCAACAACTAAGGTTTTGTATTATAAAGTAGTAAATTTTTAATACAATTTGGATGCCAAAATCTGGCTATCCAATAGAGAATCTAACAGGAAGAACATTAGTGAGGATTACCTCACACTAAGATTGGAGATCCGACACTGATCTAACCATGAACTGACAAGCCCCAAGTTTCCTTTGCGCTGCCTCTGTGCAATTCTGCGTCACAAATTATGGGGACTGCGTCACTCCCTTTGGATGGTATTTATGTTAGTTCGATGCTTGATCCTCTGGCCCTTCAGTCTCACAACCTGGCTCCTGGCACTGGATCTAATTTTACCCTCAGAAAAAAGAGTGGATCTCCTCAAAGGCACATATCTGCCTCTGCGTGGTTCTGCACTGCCCAATGTGGCCCTTACATTGCCTCTTCTGGTTCACTCTCTACCTTCTCTGTGATGTATTTCTGGCTCAGGAAAATATCTCCAACTGGAAACTATCTATGCCCATCACTACAAGAATCTCCTCGACTGATCTCTTTGACTGCTCTGTGTTGCTTTCTTGAGAAATCGATCTCTTGATCCTCAACCAATGTGATTTCCAAATGCCCATCGAAGTCCTTCTTATAATATTCTCGTTGACAAATCAATGACCCAAATTAGATTCTAATTAATGTCTTAGATCATATTGACTCAATCTCTATACTTTTCTAGAAGATTCACACCCAGATCTATAAATGCACTTTAATTATTTTAATTCCCTAAGTTTAGACTTAGGCATACACTAAAAATAATTACTTGAGTTAATAAAACATCCTCCAGGTGGAATTTCCGAAAATGATTCTGGGTATTCTGGAATACATGTGTCGAAGCCTCCCTACAAAATTTGAGACTTAGAGCACATTCGACGCTTCCAGAAATCAACACTCTCTCTTAGCGAGGAATGTGCTCTCGTAATGAAACTTGTTGAAGCATCACCCTGACTTCATAACATCTCCCTCTACGCTTCTGATGTATAAAATCACTACCCACCAATTACTGTGTTGCTGCATTTGTGTTGATGCTGACCCTGCATGTTTCTGGCAACTGCATCTGCACTACAAATTTGATGCTATTGTAGCAGAAAAACATCCAAAATATTGAACTAAGTGTTCATCATGATGCATTTGATACTAGAGATCTGACTGCTGCTAGTCTTTGCGATTACCCTCTGAAGCCTATGCACCGTTGTCGACTCTGCACTGTGCCAACTGCACTACTACCAACTATGCTCAGCACTGCTCAGTCTCAGGCGCTCTCTAGCCATTGCAATTGTCACTCCGACACTTCTATGCACCAACTGACACTGGTCCATCCTACTACTTCTGATATGGGCTCCCATAGCAAGGTATTGATCTAAGAGGTGGAATCTTCAAGGATCTTGCCCAATTGCAGCTTTTTCAAACTACAGTTCTACATCACCCCAATTCTCCCCTGGATATATGTGGGAAATCATGGCAAAATTCTCCTCCTCGATCCTCGTGGTTGTAGTATGTGGATCATATTTCTCATCCTTTTCATTCTTCTTGAGAGGAAACTGCGTAGCGTACTGACGAAAATCACCACACCGGAAATAATTGATATTTCATACATTCTTATTCCTCCTCCACTTCTCTTGCTACCCCTTTGATGCAAGGGTTTCATTCTCCCCCTCCTCCTTGGGATTTATTCCACTGTTATTGCTACCATCAAGCTTGCACTTGACTAAGTCTCTCCTCATATCTTACTCCTGAAGAGATGCCCACATCCTTTCCCAATCCGACAACTTATCTCTACCCAAGATACTCTGGACAAAGACTTTCCACTCTTTGGAAATGGAATTCAAGGCCAATATAACCATCTCCATGGCCTGAGGTGCTGAACCTACAACTTCCAGTTGATCTCGAACATCTTTAAGCTTTGATAGGAATAGATCTATGCGTTCTCCCTTTTTCATCCTCGTAGATCACATCTTCTCCTCCAAGAACATCTTCCACTACTCGGAAGACCCCTAGTATAGTAGAGGAAATGCATCCCATGTCTCCTTGGAAATCCCTTTGCTAGAAATATGTGAGACAATGTGATCCCTCACTTCGTCGAGGATCAAACTTTTAGCTTTAGCCATATCTTTTTTGTAGGCCTTCAATGGATCTGGAACTGCGAGGAAAACTACCACATTTTCAATGAAGGTCTTGAGATCATGCTCGTCTAGAAGGAAGGAGATCCTTGCCTTCCAGATTACATAGTTGGAGGCACCCTCCAACTGATCCTGCTCTCGCAACCCGGTTGCTGCCATTTCACTCAACCAAATTTTGAATTTTGCCTCTAATGCTCCGCACAACTAGCTCTATGCACTCTCTGCTGGAGTGAGCCAAATAAAACTCAGAAAACTTAATTTCTTGGGAAAGAAATTATCTGAGGTTAGAATTTGCTTAGTATACTTCTTCTTCCTTCTTCTGACGCTTTCTGCACCGACAACTATTGCAGCAAAATTTGCGTCCCACCTGAATACTGCTTTGCACTGCTCCCTATGTCACTTACAAATAACGAAATGGAAATATTACCTCTCTATCCACTCACTCAAAGAGATATTTTCCTTGAGAATCTTGCCCTCCTGGCCTGGACTGCACAATCCCTCTGGGGATTCGACCTACTACCTATGCAACTCTTCGATATCCCTCTTCTGCTCAGTGCTAGCTCTTTCGACTCTGCTCTCTTGCTTCACCTACACTCTGATACCATGTGAAAGTTCCTAAAATTGGAATCGTATTGCAACAACTGGAAAAATTTCACCTAATTTTTAGTCTTTACTTCACAATTTATTTGCAGTTTCTCCACAAAAAACACTGAATACATCATAATGAAACCTTCACTACATAAATAATATATGTAGAAATAAGAACCGAGCAAGAAGAAAACAAACACACATATCCGAATGCGGGAAAACCGGTGCAACAATTGAGGGTTTGTATTATTAAGCAGTAATTTCTGAATACAATCTGGATGCCCAAATTTGGCTATCCAAAATGTTGAGAAATTAGGGATTTTATTAAAAAATTCTCTTCTTGATAATTACTTGTGATTTTGTTATGCTTATTTCCATTAGATCTTATCTTCGTTAGATTATTATGTTCTTCATCAATTAAATTATCAAATGCACGAGAGACACAATGTTTAGGCTTTCAAGCCAGGGCCAAAACCTCTCCCTCTTGGAGAGGAAAACCCGATAGTAATTATTCTAATACATATTCAATTAACAAGTACCAAGACCATGAAAAATACCCTTCACACTAGTATTCCTCCAAGACTGTCACTTTCTCTTCTAGACTCCTTATATTGATCTTCCTTTTCTGCATTGCACTGCACCAACACCAGGAAAGCTCGGTTCCAAGCCCTAAATAGTGAGATCCTTTTTTTTCCCTTCCTTGAACTAGCCTTGACCTCCTACAGAATTCTCCTCAGCCTACCTTCCTGCACCCTTCATGACCTAGACCAAGATCTCTTTCCTTTTTGTGATGCCTTCTCCTTCATGCTCTGTATATCACTGAGCTTATGTGAGAGTGTGAGATCAATGAAAGACGCTAGCACTACCTCTCCTCTGCATTGATATTACTTGCATATTATAGTTGACTAGATATCCTTCTCGCGTCCCTTTTCATCATTTTCCTTCGTTGTATATCCTTCTCCTTACGCACTATAATCTCAGACTTGAATTGAAGACCTTGACTGAGAGGATTAGACCCAAGACAAGCCCTCACTTCCTTCACTGGATTGCCTCCCTTATCTTTTCTGAACAACCACCTTCTTCACACCAAACCGCAATCCTTAACTTGCACCTTTTATCTCAAAACTTCATTCAAATTTATTGTAAAAAATGAACCCGCAGTCCTTCTATATATAGGAACTATCTCCCATCTCTAGGCCGGCATGTCCATCTGTGTGTAGGACGACATCATCAAGGAGACTTATCATCATATTTTGAGCTGAAATGTGGAGCATAGTGACAAGGTGTTGGAGCATACATTTTTATTAACAATTTTTCCCTTTACAAGTGTAACATGACTTCATATACATGTCTCTTTAATTATATTTATGACAAGATGACAAATACCTAAAGACATCAAGAAGGATTATTTTACCTATAATAAAAAAACCTTGCTAATGAAGTCCATGAGGTAAGAATTAAAAAACATATTTATTATCTTTGTCTCTTCATTACATAAAATCTTAATTACAAGTAATTATGAAGACCGAACCTAGTTACACTTTTCAACACTCCCTCTTAACTAGGGAGGTATTCATAATGGTACATGGTCACTCTCAATCTGAAGAATCTCATAAGAAGGATTAGAATGGCAATCCCATCTATATAGAATCATATCAACCAACATTGTCATAGTGCAAGGCCTTGACTAACATCTCCATCACTCCACGAGATATTTGAGCTCCAATACTGGTGAGACAAATGATGAATAGACACCTTCATCATTATATCTCTTGGATCATACCCCACCCGGGTTCACTCAGGGTATGTCCAGGACTATTCTTATCTTGGATTCTCAGTCCTCAAATAACACCAGTCCTTCCACGACTACTTTTATTTTGGATTCCCTAATGCATCCTCAAAGAGTAGCGTATTCCAGATGATTAACCAATACTCCATTTTGTCTTCCCAGGTGAATATAATTAGAATGATGTGTCTATCCATTCTCTCCTCATGGCCTTCACTAAGACTTATGGTGGTTATTCCTGGTCTAGTGCATGACACATGAGTTAGAGAACCATATATGTAACTTCCTTTTAATTTAGGAAGGAAATATTCCAATGTACCATTCCTATACAAGGAATGTACCTAAGCTCCCCCTCAGCTTAGGAATTAACAAGTTTCTTCTAATTATGAAACTTATTACCAGTCTCCCTCTTAATCAGGGACCTGCAACAACAATGATGAAACACTCAACTGCTAATGAAGAACTCCTTTCTTTGATCTCATAAATTTATTTGTTTTTGAGGATTCTTCATCTTTAATATCTCTTCATAGGGGATCATCCATCACTTTCATCCACAAGTCATGTCTTCTATCAAAAAGAAATCCATCTGGTTTAGCTTCATGTCATGCTGCTTTTCATCGAACCATATTTCTTCGAAGGATATTTTATCATATCATATGGTTATCAACTTGTGGAAGACATGTACTTCCCTTTGGCAACCCTCATAAGCTCATCCATATATTATTCCATTGTAAATATGAACACTTAACTAAAAAAATTACCTTAGTGATGATATTTCATCATGACATATTTTTCTAGGCATAAAAATCCTTCATACAGATTGACACATCTCCTAAAGATATGTATTTTAAAGGGTCTTCATCTTTTCCAGACTTCTATCAGAGTCTACATATCTTCCCAGAATATTTCCTAGTAAAGTCTTATTGGTTTCCTTTTATGTTGACTGCCTCTTACCATGGTTGCATTTCTCATGATATCTTCCTTTCTTTATCCAAACAATTTTATTTCATCCCATAAGCTTCACTATGGAGTTCCTTCATTGTGTACAACCAACTCAATTCAATATGAGGACGTATTATGTTGATTTCATTTGGTGTGGATCATTCCTTTTGGAAATCTGTGCATGAGCGAAGATTCTATTTTCCTTTGATCATACTTATAAAGATAGAATTATATTGCATGCAACCATATGACATGACTTCATAGTATCCAGTGTAAGCATAAACATACATGTACCTCATTTATTTTCCTTTTGGGTCATCCTGCATTAGTTTTCCTTAGAATTAAGAGTTTCATTCCCTTGATCTACTTCATCAATATGTCATCATATCCTAATCCCATAATTATGCAAGTCAAAATTATCGATGAAACCTTTTGCTTTCTTTATAACTATTGAATCCAAGGGGGACTCCAATAGAAAATGTCAACACCTGTTTCCATGAATGATGAACCTTGATCTAGATGACCGCCTTCTATAAATTTTATTTTTAGTGAGGTTCCGAGGAGCCACTTATTTCATAGCATAGTTTCCACATAAATTTGTTTCAAACATTATCCTATGACGAGTGCTCATCCTTCAATGATTCCACCATGATTCCAATTCTAAAGTGATGCATCTACCTAATATACAATGCTTCCTAACATACTATTTTACAATCTACATATACCTCTTAAATAGGAAGATGCTATCAATCATAGTAGAGATATTTCACTTCTTTCTTAGGTTTCTTTGAATCCGATTCTTCCAATTCTTCGATGACATGGGCTTATTCCTTTTTCCTCTTGTCCTTTTTAGATTTGGGACAATCCCTTTTATAGTTCCCAATTTCATTACATCCATAACATCTTATTTTGTCCTTATTTCTCTTTCTATTCTGAGGACTAAATTTACCAATTCTTCCCTTCCTCCTTAACATGGTAGCATAGGCGCGATTTTCTTCATTCTACCCTATATCAACTTTAGCTTTTAATATTTCTATTATATTTTACATAGAGACCATATATCTTGGAAAGGTGCTGCTTCTTTCTTCCCATAGATGCTTGAAGTGATGTTTCCCCATCCCTCCTGTAGAGCATTCAATACCACTGCAGTCATTCCTCTATAAGGCATTACTTCTCCCAATTCCTGCAGTTGATCTCATATTTTAGAGATCTTCACAAAATATGAAGTTATTCCATCCTCTTTTGATAACTTCAGCTTGTATAGTTATTTTCTTAGAGATATTACTTCTCCTGTAGTGACTCACAGAGAACAACTCCACCAATTTGCCATATATTTCATTTGAAGTTTCTAATTTTCATACATACGGGATGAGGATTAGGGGAATTTTGAGGTATAAAATGGGATTTCTAAGGAAATTATAAAATAATAGTGGAAATAATAAATTCAGATTAAATTACATCATCAAATTTTAGAGGGAAAAAAGAAAAAACTATTTTTTGAACTTATATTTCAACTTATCTCCCTATGGGTTTAGTCAAATTTCGAGTGGAAACACTCATTGGATGAAAAATTGGATTCCTCATCCAAGGAGTACCCATGTTGCATAATTTTGATAGACCTTACTACACGAAAAATGAGAAATACATAAAAAACGTGATTGCAATCACGTTTCTTCATGTATTTCTCATTTTTCGTGTAGCAGGGTCCATCGAAAGTATGCAACATGTGTACTCCTTGGATGAAGAATTAAATTCTGCATCTAATGAGTGCTCCCACTCAAAATTTGAGTAAAACCTTAGGGATATAAGTTGAAAATACAAGTTGGAAAAGTAGTTTTATTACTTTTTAATATTTTTACTTTTTTAATCCAAAAATGGTGAATCATCCCCCATGGTTGACACCATCATCTTGAATATCATTGGTTCTTATAAATTTTATTTTGGTTGTAAATTTTTCTTAGGAGTCCCATTTTAGACCTCAAAATTCCCCTAATGTGAGTCCTTTATGGATTCTATAAGAATCCTTTGGGCTCTAATATCTCCCTTCATGTTCTTGGCATGTGCTTGAGTATCTTCTTTTAAAGACCGACTCGTAGATCCTCTGTTATTGTCCATGACTTCATTTTCAATAAGATTCAGATTTGTCCTTTTCTTCCATGCAAGAAAGTTCAAAGACCCAGACCATTTGTTGCTTTCCTTGAAAAACTCATTTTGACAGATTTAGATGAAGTCATAAAGATACTTACTTGGTGTATATGTTTTTCTTCCTTTACTAGATTCTTCCTTGTTGATGAAGTAGATAGTAGTAGAATCTCCCTCTTAGATTGACTTCCTCAAGAGTGATGTAAAGAGGTAGATCACCTTGGATCCTTGATGATGATGATGATCAGGGATGGCTTGATGATGACTCCAACAATGTTTACTTGGCTTCAATCATGAGATGTATTTAGATTATTTGAAGATAAAGATCACCTCCTTGATCTTTATTTTCCTCTTGAAAGGAACTTCGTGTATAAGTATTTTAAGTAAGGTCTTTGGTATTCTTGAGATGGCTTGAGGGTTTCACCAACTCCTTGCAAACTGCTCCTTGAATGAGGGTTTTCTTCCTTGGATGAATTTTCATTGTAGATCCCTTTTCTTAGTGATTTATTAAAATTGACCTTTGACCTTTCCGTAGCTTGATCCGTGTTTCTTCTTGTTGAACTACCCTTCCTTGTCTTCAGAACCTTAGCTCTAATACCATGTTGAGAAATTAGGTATTTTGTTAAAAAATTATCTTCTTGATATTACTTGTGATTTTGTTGTGATTATTTCACTTAGATATTATCTTCGTTAGATTATTATTTTCTTCATCAATTCAATTATCAAATGCACAAGAGACACAATGTTTATGCTTTCAAGCTAGGGACAAAACCTCTCCCTCTTGGAGAGGAAAACCCGATTGTAATTATTCTTATATATCTTCAATTGACGAGTACAAAGACCATGAAAAATACCGTTGGAACTAGTATGCCTCCAAAACCCTTGTCACTTGCTCTTATAGGCTTCTTATGTTGATCTTCCTTTTCTGCACTACATTGCACCAACACTAGGAAAGCTCAGTTCTTAGCCCTACACAGTGAGCTCCTTTTTTTTTCCCTTCCTTGAACTAGCCTCGACCTACCTTCTTTCACACTTGATGCCCTAGACCAAGATCTCTTTCCTTTCTATGATGCCTTCTCCTTGACACTGTGTATATCACTGAGCTTATGTGATAGTGTGAGATCAATGACAGAGGCTAGGACTGTCTCTCCTACGCATTTATATTCCTCATATATTATAGCTGACTAAATCTCCTTCTCGCATCCCTTTTCAGCCTTTTCCTTCATTGTATATCCTTCTCCTTATGCACTGCAGTCTCATACCTAAATTGCAGACCTTGACCGAGAGGATTAGACCCAAGAAAAAGTCTCACTTCCTTCATTGGATTGCCTCCCTTCTCTTCTCTGAACAACCTCCTTCCTCGCACCAAACAACAATCCTTAACTTGAACCTTTTATCTCAGAACTTGATCTGAATTTCTTGTCACAAATGAAGCCGCAGTCCTTATGACTGTCTCCCATATCTAGGCCGATATCATCAAGGAGAGTTGTCATCATATTTTGAGTTGAAATGTGGAGCATAGTGACAAGGTCTTGGAGCATACATTTTTATCAACAATTTGTCCCTTTACAAGTGTAACATGACTTCAATTACATGACTCTTTAATTATATTTATGACAAGATGACAAATCCCTAAAGATCTCAAGAAAAAAACTTTGAACTGTAATAAAAAATCCTTGCTCATGAAACCCATGAAGTAAGCATTACAACATTCATTTATTATCTTTGTCTCTTCATTACATAAAATCATAATTACAAGTCATTATGAAGAGAAAACCTAGTTACACTTTTCAACACAATAGAGAATCTGACTAGAAGAAAATTAGTGAGGATTACCTCACACTAACACTTGTGATCTGTCACTAATATGACCCTAAACTAACAAGCCCCAAGCTACCTCTGCACAGCTGTGCATCACAACTATTGGGAACTTCGTCACTCCCTCTGTCTAATATTTATGTTGGAATGATGCTCGATCCTTTGGCCCTCTCATCTCACACCCTGGTTCCTGGCATTGGATTTGATCTAACCCTCTGCAAAATAACGAATCTCGTTAGAGGAAAAACGCTGCCACTACGTGGCTCTGCACTGCCCAACATTCCCCTTATACTGCCTCTTCTGGTTCTCTCTCTTCCTTTTATGCGATGTATTCCCGACTCAGGAAAATCTCTCTAATCAGAAACTATCTTTGCCCCTCACTGCAAGAATATCCTCGGCTCGTCTCTTCGGCTGATTTTCGCTGCTTTCTTGAGAAATCAATCTCTTGATCCCCACCCGATGTGATTTCCAAATGCCCATCAAATTCATTCTTATAATATTCTCGTTCACAAATCAAAAACCCATATTAGATTCTAATCAATGGCTCATATCATATTGACTTGATCTCCATATTTTTCTATAAGATTCACACCCAGTTCTATTAATACACTTTAATTATTTTAATTCCCTAAGTTTAGACTTAGGCATCCACTAAAAATAACTAATCCTTTTAATAAAACATCCTCGGGTGGAATTTCCCAAAATGATTTCTGGGTATTTTGGAATACATGTGTCCAAGCCTCCCTGCAAAATTTGAGATTTAGAGCACATCCGGTGCTACTAGAAATCAACATATACATAATGAATAGGTTGGGAACAACTTTTTTCTATGCTTGATCAAGTAGGCATTAAAACCATGTGAAGGAGTTTGATATTCAATTTTTGGAATAAGTAATTTGTTTGGCACATATGTTGTAAGAGTATGAGGTGCATATGTAGTGCCATAGATTCTGATGTAACTAAAGTACTCATATAAATACCAATCTCAAATGTTGTTCAATACTTCTATAGCATGTGGAGGTATCTTTGGGCAAGATTTGCAAAAATGATCTCGTACAATGCTCTTGTGAAACCATTGTAGATAAGGACGAAAAATACTTATACTTGATCTTTCACAAATCCTTGAAATAAACATGAATAGGGGGATTCTTTGGAGACAAGAGCTCCCATAGTCTTGTGAATGCATTGGAGGCATAGAACACATATATTAGATAATAATACATATAAAACGATGTATAACCTATGAGTTCCTCCTTTTGAGCCTTTTATATATCCTCTAGTAATGTGTTAGACAAGATTGTTTCCTAGTAAAAAAATGTTAGCATTTTCTATTATTTTATGCATAATTGGGGCCCAAACTATCTTTACATGGGATGAATCCTTTTCACCATACATCCTACTTATTATATGGGAAACACATGTGTATCCTAACCTTAGGTGTAAGGCGGGGAAGAGATTATTACTCAGGGCCTTAAAGGTTATCTCATCTTCATTCCATTCAACAAGAATGCAATAATAATTATGGTCATGAGTGAAACTTCTCACCCACTCATTGGTAAAGTAAATTTCAAACTTGCATTTTCCTTGAACATTCAATATTTTTTGTTGCTAACATTTATGTGTTATTTTGTGTATAAAATCATTTTTGCACATGATTGCACTAGGGATTTAGCATCTACATTATGGACAAGGGACCTCCTAAAATTCTAGTTTGTCACAAACTCTTCTTCTTTTCTTTCATTTAAATCATCACCATCTCATTTCCCCTTCCCTTCTTTAACCAAAGGTAATTGTTCATTATTGGTGTAACGCCATCAATTTTAATAGTGTGAGCAATATTTTCGTAAATGAGGAATGCTATATCTTTAGAAGCTCCCACGAATGGTTTCTTTCATTATAATATTTTTTTCTCCTTATGATTTTGCTATTATGGTTGTCCACTTCACAATTTGAATGGTTTCTTCAGTATCTTTTATTATATAAGTTGAATCCTTTGGTTAGTTTACTATTGATTTCTCCTAAGTTCCTTTATTCCATTTTCCATGTGTTGGTGGCCATGTAAAATTTCCTACATTTTAGTGAAAAAAATTAGGGTGGATGTAGGATTAAATTCAAAAACAAATTAATTGAATTCAATTAAGAAATTGAGAGATAAAAATATTTTAATAATTAAAAAAAGATTCATAAAGATAAGGAACTTGGTGGAGTTTGAAAACCCTTGGATATCTGTAAACTTAAAGGATCGTGGCCTGATTTCAAACACAATTTTACATGAAGGCTTTCGAGGACTAGATAATATGAGAAACCACTCAAATGACAAAAGTGTTATAATAGGATATTTCTCATTCTCCTCATCATCGTCACTCTAATTACAAGTGTTATAAATGGCCAATGCACCTTCTCTTCCCCAAAATTACTAAACTATGAGAAAAATCTTGTGCTCCTTCTCTTCCTTCTAAATATTAACAAAGTTTGAGAAAGAGATAATACTCTTCGACCTCACTCAACTTACAAAAGTGTGAGAAAAGGCCCATGGTCCATATTTAAATTAAAACTAGTTGTTAAGGAATGAGAATATCAACCCTATATTAAAGTGCATCCAATCATAATGAATATAGAATTCAAATTTTGGAGTTCAAATTCATGGTTGAAACCTCGAGTCTCCTTATAGGACACAAAAATTTAAATTCAATATGAATCAGGGAAAAAAAATGGGATTTAGGACAGCTTTGGAATCAATTCACAAGGAAAGGGGAAGCAATTGGTAGCTACATGCATGCATCCTACATGGACACAAATATTTTTCTCTAGTTTGGAGGGAGGAGGGGGAGATGAGAAAATATATCAACGTGAATTCACCCACTCCCTAGATTCAAATGAGAAATTCTTGTATGTAGTATGAATGATATCTCAATCTAAAGGAAAAAGTGTAATTGCTTCATTTTAAAAGCATATCCCCTTAGGTAAATAGGATCATTTGAAATGAGTACTCGATTAAATGAGGTCGGATGGTAGGCTACTATATCTATGCTATAATTATTCTAAGTTCCTATGAAACTTTAGAAATTAAGATTGGAAGCAAATCATTTATTTTTCATGTTCGATATTCAAACTATGCATGACATACATTTGATATATAGGGTTATATTTCAAAAACCAAAGGGACATGTTGCATTTATTTTAAAGTTCGAAAAGGTGGTCATTCAAATTATGACACCATCAAGTTATGTAATTAAAATATGTGCTTTAAATACACATTAATACATAAGTGTTAACATGCCTTATGAATTCCAACGTGAACTTTAAAATTTTGTGCATGTGAAGAGTTTGAAAATAATTGCTCGATCCACGAATTGGGACCTGTTATTGACGAAAAATTGGGTAACCCATAAGAGAAATTTTTTCTCCTCCTTAGATCTCAAACCAACTATAAACCCTATTTGATTAAATTATAACATGATTCCATGATCCTCCACTTCTTTCTCTAGTCAAATTTCCCTCTACCATTTGGAATTCATTTTTTAAGGAAGATGAGTCATCCATCAACAGGGACATTGACATTTTTTTCAATTATGTGCTTTCACTTAATGTTATGGTAATACTAATGTGGATCAAGGGAAAAAGTGGATGATTGGTCAATATTTATTTTATTCTCGTTCATTCATTTCACATAGGATTTTAGTCTTTGACTTTATTCCAATGGCACCTCCTCTGAGGCCTTCAAGTTTTAGTAAGGGCAATACTGGGGAGGCTCTAATTGAAGTAGTGTGTCCAATGTATTCCATACTTACCACTTTCCATTTTTTTATCTATTCATATCAATTATTTGGGTTGGTGGTCATTATCCATTGGGATTGGTACCCTTCATCCTCATCCTTGACTTTGGGCCCAAAAAACTTAGCCGTGGAGGTTGATGTTGCTAAAATAAATATAAAAGCATAATAAAACCAAATTGAAATAATAAAAAAATAAAATGTAAAATATGGCTAGGAAATTTTTGTACCACATGGGAATATTCTTAGCATGATCTCTACCCCTCCCATTTTCCATCATCAAGTTCCTCAAGCATATGATGCTCCATCCATTAAAATAAACTCTTTTATTTTCCCAACCTTGATGAGTGATAAACTAGCTCATCTTAAAGCCTAGGTAATGGAAAATTTCAAAAGGAGGCTTGGGCTCCTGTGTCATGCACTCAAATAAATATAAATCATAAAAGATAAAAGGAATATCAGATGGATGGAAAAATAAGACAAAGGAAGGGGGTAACTAATGCCTCCATGATTTCTCGCTCCTTGATGTTAGACCTCCATTAGTTGGTCACATGGATATGGCACCAAGCCCTAAAATTATTTCTCACTCTACAACCACCATTCTCACACACAAATATTGATTGATGGGCTAACTTAGGGCATGGAAATTCCCATTGCAGGATGGAAACACCTAATAGGGAATTGGTTTAACCATTCGTGATATGAGGGAACTTGTTTACATGATTTGATCAAGTTAGACATTTGAAGGTGAGATTTGTTGAAGTATTATTGTGCCCCTAACATTAGGTATCGTACATTATGATTCATTTATGATTATGGTCCCTAATGATTAATTATTTCATTTGATTTTGAGTAAGGTTTTTTCAAGCGGTATTGTCACAATATCAAATAAATATTGAGAGATGATTATTATCCCTTTCAACAACATTATAGAGGTCATTCTACCCATTCTAGCGAGTAGATATGATCTTGTTGATGCAATGATTCCCACCTAGAATAGCACATTGGGATATAAGATGGTTCCACATGGTACTTGATTCCCTTAAGTACCTCCAAATGCTAAAATGTTGACCCACTATGGATTTTATTGGATTTATTGGTGATGTGCCTAGATAGACCCAAAATGCCCTTAAGGTGTCCTTAACACCATTTCATGGGTGTTGCTTCTTTTGGAGCCAAGATGATGTTTGTTATCCTAGATATCACATGGTAGGTCTTACACGTTACTGATGGACCCCAATTCTTGAGCACATTGGTGCCACATCACTTATTCTCCCTTATAAGGGTGACATAAGGCACTTTGGTGATGATATCATGGTTCTAGAAGAACTTTTGGAGGCATACCTATGGACTTTGAGCTATTTCTTGGAGTATGGAACACCCATGACCTATTTGTCACTTTCTTGTGGCATTTTGAGCTCGCTTGGAGGATGATGTCATAGCGGAGGAGGAATTTCTCCCACATGTATGGGTTATTTTTGCATTATCAGTTATGTTTTTGAGCTATTATGAGGTTGGCATGTAACATTTTACGTATTGAAAACTTGAGTGAACTTGAATTAGGGATTTTTACTTGTAAATTATTGAAAATAAGAGTTATTAAGCCTCATGTAAATAGAGGCTCCCCTTATCTCATTTTTATCATCACTCATTTTTCATTGTTCTCTTGTAAAGGAATGTGAAATAGTCATTTCTACTACTTGGGTCAAAATGTGAGTTTTCTATGGTGAAAATTCTCTTGGAGATGGAATTTTGTGTGGATTTGTCTTCCTAGAATTTAATCAAGTTTTTATTTAGAGAATTTTGTAAGTTTAATGCATTATCCTATATATTTTGAATATTGTATTTGTGTATTAGGGTTTCTATTTTATGCCATGATTAAACTATAAATATATGTCAAAATATTACACCATTATAGCATGCAAATTTTTTCTCTTAGAAACCTATAAGGAAACTTTGAATATGCATTCCTTATATTTAAATTCTCCCCTCACAGGAAAAATAGTTATGGTTTTAAAAGAATATTCCCTACTTATCCCTCTTACTAATATTGGTGTACAAGTGTGAATGAATATTCAAACCCTTTCCCATATTAATTATCAATCCGGGTGCGTTGGTTATTGCAAGGCTAACACACAATATGTGAAGATACAATAACACAATTTTGATATCAATCGTGGATTCGATAATTAAACAAAACAAAAATCACTGTAACAACAATAAAAGAATGGTAGCAATAAATTGTAAAGCTTGCAATGCATTCACAACAATAAAGATACTGGAAATTAGATCTACTATTATGGCAATTACGAAATATGCAAAATAGAAAACATAATTAACAATGTACAGAAAGAATGCATCACCTGATCAGGAGAGTGGGCCCAACTCTCTGATCAGGGCTGTGATGTACTCACAAAATTACAAGAGTAACACAAATAAAAGTTTCATTAAATCAATGAAATGTTCTATTATAGATCTCCATTCCTTTCATAACCAACCCTCTATGTGTTATCTCCTATGCATTCCATCCTATGCGTTCCATCCTCCCATTCTCTTTGCTTTGTGCCCTTTTAAATATACAAACAAAAAAGGGGAAATAAAATAATTACAAAATCTAAATATGAAAGATGAGATCTGAAAGACTTTTCATCATGATTCAGCTGGCACAAGTCGAATCTGTCAATTACAATTAGGGCAAATTTGGAAAACGACCACAACAGAAAATCTGCAAATCTATCCTTCGAAGAACCCTACGTTTCTCTCAACCAAGACCAAATTTTGGAAAACTGCTCATGTGAAAACTAATTTGTTCTGTTCTGCACAAAACCCATGTTTCATATTTTCAATATTCTTCTTCGTTTGCCCGAAACGTTCAACGCAAAACTATCTCTTGTTATTCCAGTGAATTTCTGAGTTGGAATATTTAATTATCAGTTGAAGATCAAATCTGAAATCTGTAAGAGACATTGGAGGCTAAAATAGTGAGTGATGTTATAACGAATTCATTAATAAACTATAATTGGAAAAAACATGCATAATAATCATTAATTTAAATAAAGGAGAACAAGTATTATTTGTCCAAAAGAGCATAAATAATTATGAAATGGAATTATATAATAAATTATGATAAATAATGTGATAAAAGAACATCAGAAATGGATGAAATGGATGTTAATAAGTGATAATAATAATACAAATTAGTGACCCAACATCTCCCCCAAACTTAACATGTTGCATGTCCTCATGCAACCCAATGCCTCAGTACTAACCAAGTTGTAATACAATAATCAAAATCCTCACCCTAGCGCATGATATTGATGGAAGAGAAGGCTTCTTCCTCAAATGCTTCCTTAAAATAATTTTCATGTATACTTTCAACTATATGTATATGAAGTTGCAACAAAGTATGATACAAGTAAATACAAACTTCATTACAAACCAGATTTTGCTGAAATTAATTTATATTATATTAATGCTTCTCCAATCCGAAAATCAAATCAATGCAATGAACGGATTTCAATATATCAACAAAATTGTTTTCGGTAATAATGCACGATTTTTTTTGGAATTAACAAATTGGTTCATCTTGAAATTTTTTGGGTTTAATGATACATCTTTGTTGTCCAAAAATCAGAAGAATCGAGTTGATAGTTTTAAGGATATACAAAAAAAATTTTAGGATTGTATACCTTAAATGAGGAAGAAATGAGAAATCATTCATCATGCATAGCAACCCTTCCCCCAAACTAGAGAATTAGCATGCCCTCATGCTACACTAGAAAACAAATTGGGGTGGTTTCTACAATCATGGCTGAAATCTTTGTTTGGTGTATAACAACATGGAATACGAGAGATTTTGAGAATGAATAATGAGATCGATGGATGATAAAGAATATTAATGGCATGCTCATGATAATGAAAGTAACACTCCCCCAAACTGAAATATTTTGTCTCTGAAAAATGGGAAGTGGTAAAGAAAGGGAAATAATGGTTGAAAAATATGAGTGAATAATGCTCTAATGGTTCTTCCTGACATTCTCCTAAAATTTTAATAAATCAAAACCTTATGCTATTTTACCTCAAGTTTTACCTCCATAAAAATGTGGAATGGCATGTATGGATTGAAATTTTATTGAAGCTGATGTAGGCTGAGCTGATGCTGAAAGTGATGTGGAAGGTGGAAGCCATGCACGCTGAAAAAAAGTAATCAGAAAGTGTAGCAGGTTTTCCTTCTACCAAACTGATTAGTTTCTGTCATCTATAAAATATCTCATGAGTATCCTTAATCAATAATTCATCACCTCAATTACCCCATTACATATAAGAGTGACATAAACATATTGTGAATGAAATGGGATAATAATGGATAAGAAGGGAAAAGATGCATTCCCTATACCCATAAGCTTTGGTTGTCACAAGCACAAAAATTATGAGAATTAGTTATCTCAGTCTTTGCTTCTCACGGTCTGTCCAACTACATGGGATTCAAAATCAGAATCAGGCCTCTCAGTGGTGTTGTTAAGATATGAATAAATGGTGATTGATTGGGAAAGAAATTATCTTTGGTTAAATGTATGATACTTATAGAATAAAGGAATTATAGATTAGATGATACAAAATGTCAAATATCAAATATCGTAAAAGTTTCATCCCTTGTTAGGTCCCTATATCACTAGTATAGTCCCTTATTATTGTTAGTGTAAACCCCTTATTGTTATTATTGTACCCTTGTAACCCCCATTTTGTTATTATTGTGCCCTTAAATTATTATTGTTAGGTCGGCTAGGATTACATTGTGGCCCACTAGGATTACATTATGGTCCCATGGACTCCTATATATAGAAAGGAGGTTTTGTAAATTGTATCATCGAAGAATTGTTCATTCATGTAATTTATTGGAGGTTTCCCCCTCGAAGTGGCTTATTTCTAAGGCGTTGATATCTATTTTCTTCTCTTTTTGGAGTTGGTTTCACAACATTTGGTATCAGAGCTTTGGATTCTAGGGTTTCGTTGCTCCAAACAGGTCATCGTGGAATTTTCTCTATAACTTTTTTTCTATGAAGTTTTAGAAGCTAAAATTTTTAGGGTGTGAAGTCGAAATCTTGAGGAATATTGTTTAAAAATTTCAGAGCTTGGTTTGCAACATTTTCGGAGATATGATCTGCGGAAGTTAGGTCTTTTTTTAGGCTCCTAAACAGGTCATCGTGGAATTTGCGCTATAACGTTTTTTCTGCTGAGGTTCAGAATCTGAAATTTTTATGGTACGAAGCTGAAATCCTAAGGAAACGTGCCAAAAAATTTCAGCTCTTGGTTCGCAATATTTTTGGAGATATGATCTGTGGAAGGTAGTGATTTGTCAAGCTCCCGAATTTCATCTCAAAGAGGTGATCGTGGGAAAATTTCAATAAATCTCTCTCTGAGCATCGGATTGGAGTGTCATAAAAAGTGGTCGCAAGCACACAGACTTTAGTTTTTTGGCTATCAATTTTAGAGGCGAAGGACAAAAAAGTGACAGGTGGCAAGCTGTACAAGTTTGATATACTGAACCAGTCCATAATTAGGTCATTGTGGGAGATTGGACATAAATTTGTCTTGGAGAATCCAAATCAAGTCAGAACTATGGCATTCAAAAGAGAATTTAGAGGGCGACTTCAGTGCTGAATTTCAGATATTGAAGAGCCGCAATCACAGAGATAATCCAATTTCAATATCAAGCTCCTCAAAAGAAAGTAAAAGGTATGTAATTTTTTTTCTAAATTGCATAAGTCTTGTTTGAAGAATCAAGTTGAATTGATTGCAAGGGAATATTGTAGAATAGATATCAGTATTGGATTATAAAATGGCCCCTAAAAAGAATTCAACACCCATTAAGCCTTTGGAAAGCTCTACTATGACTCATGAGGACGAAGAATGGCAACATGACATATCAAAATTACAAGAGCAAGTGCAACAAATTTCGCTCTCGCAAAGAGCAACAAAAAATGACATGGAAGTTTTGAAGAAAGGCGTGGAAACTAAGATGGATGGTTTGAAGAAAGGCGTGGAATCTAAGATAGATGGCATGGAGGCTGGCATGGAATCTAAGATGGATGACATGGAAGCTAAGATCAATGAGAAAATGGAAAACATGAAGAATGTTCTAAAAGCAGACATGGAAGGTTTGACAAAGTTGATACAAGAAACGTTTCCTAATGGTGAAAAGATAGTAGAAGAACCTCATGATGAGAAAAAAATAAATGTTAATCGCGATTTCATAAAATCTAATGTTGGTGGGAAGAACCACCATATTCCAAAGATGGATATGAGGAAGTTTGATGGAAAGGATCTTGTAACATGGATACTACAGATGGAGCAATATTTTGATCTCCATAACGTGCAAAACACACAAAAGGTACACATTGCAACTTTACATTTAGAAGAAAATACATTTGTATGGTATCGATGGCTTTGCTCCCGTAAAAAAATTGTCACTTGGTCAATTTTTACAGAGGAAATGATAGCACATTATGAGGATACGAAGAGCAACACCTTCTTTAGCCAATTGATAAATCTCAAACAAAAGGGTTTAGTGGGGCAGCACATTGAGGACTTCCAAAAATTGAATATAAGGGTAACTGATATTCGAGAGGAACACGGGATTGATCTCTTCATAGGCACTCTAAAGGATAACATCCAACATGAAGTTCGTGTTTTGGAACCTGATTCATTGGAGAAGGCATTCAGGTTGGCAAGAAAAGTTGAATGTAAAATTATGGCGACAAAGAAGCCTACCACTCAATTCTATAAAGAAGGAAGTGTTTCTACACCTAGATTTCCACAACCTACAAGGTTGACACCACAACAATTGGAAGAAAAAAGAGCAAAAGGGCTTTGCTACAGTTGTGATAGCAAATACACTAAAGGTCATAAGTGTGCTGAAAATAAATTATTTTACATAGATTGTGAAGAAGAAGAAGAAAATGAACAAGAAGAGGATATACACTAGGAACCGGCCCTAGAAGAGGAAGAAATGAATCCGACCATATCATGTAATGCACTGGCAGGAATTACCACTCCTCAAACTCTCAAGATAGCAGGACAGATCAAGAAGAAAAGGTAATAGTGTTGATTGATTCAGGTAGCACCCATAATTTTATTCATTGTAAGGTAGCCAAGGAATTAAATTGTTTCCTATACCCAGCACCAGAATGTCAAGTGATGGTTGCAAATGGAGGAACTATAAATTGCTCTGGAAATGCCATAATATCAAGCTAACCATGGGGGAATATGTATTGACTAGTCCAATGCTTTCCATTCCTATGGGAGGTGCTGATGTTGTACTAGGAGTACAATGTTTACAATCTTTGGGGACGGTAGCTTTTAATTTTCAAGAACTTTTCTTGAAATTTTTTTCAGAAGGAAAGGAAGTCGAATTACGGGGTATTGAAGGGAAGCCGGGAAGTATAATAAGCTCTAATGTCATGACAAAGCTTCTAAAGAAAGAACAACGAGGCGTAATTGCACAATTATGCTCACTAGAAGTTCCGACATCAAAATCATCTATTTCTGCAGATCTCCACCAAGTCTTGGACAATCATTCCAAGGTGTTTGAAACTCCCAAAGGACTCCCACCTATTCGTGATCATGATCATGCTATTCATTTGATTCCAGGAAGTGTTCCTCCAAACATCAGGCCTTATAGATATCCTTACTTCCAAAGAGCGAAATTGAACGTATGATTGCAGAAATGTTAGAGGCGGGTATAATTCAACCTAGTCAAAGTTCTTTCTCTGCTCCTGTAGTATTGGTACACAAGAAGGATGCATCATGGCGAATGTGTCCGGATTATAGGGAGCTCAATAAGCTCACCATTAAAGATAAATTTCCCATTCCTGTGATTGATGAATTATTGGATGAATTACATGGAGCAATTTATTTTACTAAGTTGGATCTTCGTTCAGGATATCATCAAATTAGAATGAAGACTGAAGATATTCCAAAAACAACATTTCGAACTCATGAGGGTCATTATGAATTTTTGGTCATGCCTTTTTGCCTTACCAATGCACCTTCTAAATTTCAAGGGTTGATGAATTCCATTTTCAAACCCTTCCTTAGAAAATTGTGCTAGTATTTTTTGATGATATACTAATCTATAGAAGGTCTTGGAAGGATCATGTTCAACATGTTGACAGGGTGCTCAAACTATTGCAGGAGAAACAATTATATGCAAAAACATCCAAATGTTTCTTTGGAGTACAAGAGGTGGAATATCAGGGTCATATTGTATCTCACGAGGGTGTTAAGGTAGACCCTAACAAAATTAAAGGCATTAAGGAATGGAAAGTCCCCACAACCATAAAGCAGTTGCGAGGATTTCTCGGGTTAACAGGGTATTATCGCAAGTTTGTTAAGAATTATGGGAGAATAGCGGCACCTCTAACAACATTATTGAAGAAAGATGCATTTTCATGGACTCCTGAAGCAACTAAGGCCTTTGAACGTCTTAAAGAGGCAATGTGCCTAGCACCGGTCTTAGCTACACCAGACTTCACAAAAACCTTTATTGTGGAATGTGATGCCTCAGGAAATGGAATTGGTGCAGTTTTAATGCGGGAAGGAAGACCCATTGCTTTTGAAAGTCGTCCAATCAAAGGAAAGTATTTACAGAAACCTATTTATGAGAAGGAAATGTTAGCAATACTGCATGCACTAAAGAAATGGAGAACTTACCTAATGGGAAAACACTTCAAGGTAAAAACTGATCATGATAGTCTGAAACACTTTTTGGAACAAAGACTATCTTCAGAAGAGCAGCAAAAATGGGTCACAAAGATGTTGGGTTATGACTTTGAAATAATCTACAAAAAAGGAAAGCTTAATGTTGTTGCAGATGCACTCTTAAGAAAGAATGAAGAATTGGAAGCATTGCTTTGTGCCATTTCTATTATCCAAACAAATTAGATAACCAAAGCAAGAGATGAATGGAAGAAGGAAAAAGATGTATGGACACTCATTCAAAAGTTGCAGAAAGATCCTAGTACATCTGATACATTTAGTTGGAAAAATAATTCCTTATGGTATAAAGATCGCTTATATCTTTGTAAGAATTCCCAACTAAAACAAAAGATTCTTCTGGAATTGCACACTTCTCCTTTAGGAGGACACTCAGGATTTTTAAAAACTTACCAAAGGGTGAATTTTTTTTTTTTTGGGATGGCCTTAAATCTGATATTCAAAAATTTGTGATGGAATGTTTGGTTTGCCAGCAGAATAAAGTTGAGACAATTAAGACCCCGAGACTTCTACAACCTTTATCCATTCCAAGTCAACGTTGGGAGGAGATTTCAATGGATTTTATCACAGGTTTACCTAAGTCAGAAGGAAAGAGTGTCATCATGGTGGTAGTTGATAGAATTACCAAGTATGCACACTTTTGTGCATTATCTCATCCATTTAAAGCAAGTACAGTTGCTACTACATTTATGAATAGAATTCAAAAGCTACATGGAAGCCCAAGGGTTATTGTGAGCGACAGAGATCCCATTTTTACTGGAAATTTTTGGACGGAGTTATTTTCTTGTTTGGGTACTCAGTTAGCTCATAGCTCATCTTATCATCCTCAATCTGATGGTCAAACTGAGATAGTAAATACATGTTTGGAAGGATATCTTCGTTGTTTTGTATCTGATAAACAAACACAATGGGTCAAGTGGTTACCTCTCGCTGAATGGTGGTATAACATTTCCTTCCATACTGCAGCAAAAATGACCCCATTTATGGCACTTTATGGATATCATCCACCATCGATCACATCATCTTTAAGGGAAAATTTGAAGGTTCAAGCAGTGGAAGATCACGTCGAGCATCAGCAAGAAGTTCTCCAACTCTTAAAGGATAACCTGAATTTGGCACAAAATCGAATGAAACAACAGGCAGATCAACATCGCAGCGAGAGAAGTTTTGATGGAGGAGATTGGGTATTTTTATGGCTACAACCATACAAACAAATGTCCCTCAAGCAAGCTAAGAAGGATAATAAATTATCACCAAAGTACTATGGTCCTTACAAGGTGTTGCAAAAGATTGGTTCTATGGCATACAAATTGGAGCTTCCTGCTTCTTCGCGAGTACATCAAGTTTTCCATGTTTCATGCTTAAAAAAGGTTATAGGTGAAAATCTTCCAGTTCAAACAATATTTCCAGAACTTGATGAGGAAGGAAAAATCATATTGGAACCTGAAGCGGTCATGGAAACAAGAACTCGACAGCTACGGAATCGATCAATTTCACAGTATCTCATCAAGTGGAAGAACTTACCCACTGAAGATTCTACATGGGAGGATGAGAATTTTATACAGAAGCACCCGGAGCTACTCAAGTGTTGAGGACAACACTTTTTTGAAGGAGAGGGGCATGTTAGGTCCCTATATCACTAGTATAGCTCCTTATTATTGTTAGTGTAAACCCCTTATTGTTATTATTGTACCCTTGTAACCCCCATTTTGTTATTATTGTGCCCTTAAATTATTATTGTTAGGTCGGCTAAGATTACATTGTGGCCCACTAGGATTACATTATGGTCCCATGGACTCCTATATATAGAAAGGAGGTTTGGTAAATTGTATCATCGAAGAATTGTTCATTCATGTAATGTATTGGAGGTTGCACCCTCGAAGTGGCTTATTTCTAAGGCGTTGATATCTCTTTTCTTCTCTTTTTGGAGCTGGTTTCACAACATCCCTGACATGTAAAGTAAATATTTATAACTCAATAATAGATATAAACCATAACCACCATCATCTAAGAATTGATTAAATATTACCCCATGAATCATGAGTTATGGAAAACCTTGTATATGAAACAGACAACTTTATCGGAAATTAGTTTTTAGAAAATAAGGTAACTAAGTAGATTATAGTATTAAATTAACTTCTATACCATAGGAATAGCCATTGTTTCCAGTAGGCGTCCATAGCCTCGATAGGGATGCCTTTTTAACCCATTGAGATGCCAGTGTCCCATCTATTAGAAATAAGTACATAGTTGCAAAAGCCTTTCAATTTATTTAGATGTCAACTAAAGATCATTGTTCTGGCATGGTAACTAGTTAATAACAATGCCATTCATGGGAGCTAATAAAAGTGAAAAAGTCGACTCGTGATGAGACCTCTTGTCCTTCAGTTTTATGACCGAAGGCCATTACCGTGGCTTGGTGACCAACAGTGGTAATGTCACTTTATTAGGACCTGTGATCATGGTAGGTCGGCTCGTGATGAGACTTCCTATCCTCTAGTTGACCATTTATGTTTAAAATTAAACTATAGTTTTTGTTAACCAATAACAGATTACTTAATAGATGGGGTGGAATATGAGCTCCTTAAGAGCTAGGGATGGCACAAAAAGTTGTGTAGTAACTATTTTCAACTTTGATATTTTTGCTTCTCAAAACCTAATAACCTTAAAATGACTGCTGATAAATATATTTTTCATTGTTGAGATTGGGGTTGAGGAATAGTTCATTAGATAATTGCGGAAATATTTAAATGCAATTTTGTGGTCATCATCATAAATTTTAGAAGATCAGGGACTTGACCAATTAGGAAAGTTGACAGCTGGTATGATGAAATCATCTTTGCATAATTATTCCTTAGAAATAAGATTATGTTTATAGATAAACAAAGATAAATTAACTACCCAATCATTATTTCAAAGAGGGCCTAGACCATTAAAAGTATTTCCCATTCACCGAAGAGAAAAACAAATCAGAAATACCTACATATGTTGAATTCAATGTGAAAACTGGCCAACAACAATAGTTATGACCGAGGTAACAACAACATGACTTAGGTAATAACAGGGAAAGGGAAAAAAGAACGATGTTAGGAAGGTGACATGAAGGAGGATTAGTCACTTTACAAAATAATGAGGAATTAAGAGTGAATCATTCCTGACAAGACTTATCATAATAATCATCATTTAAATATGAGACCTCCCCCCAAGTAAAGTATGTCTGCAATCAGTCATAGTTGATCATGTCATAAGTAAAATACTAAATAAATACAGGGAGTCAGTCGAGGACGTACCTGGCGACTTACCTTGGTAAAGTAAAAACACTGGAGGAGTAACAACACCAAGTACTTAGAAAAATATCACCATGGAGTAACATTTCCGGAGGAGTAATAGCATCAGAGGAGTGACAACACCGAACACTTAGAAATTTGAGGAGGAGTAACAACATCCAACACTTAGAAAATTTTTCCTGAGTAACAGTAGTGACGGATTCATAGCACCGACAGAGTAACAAAAATGACAGATTCACAACACTGGTGGAGTAACAGTAGTGACAGATTCACACCACCGACAGAGTAACGACATCCAGAGTAACAACAGTGCGAGTAACAACATCCGGAGTAACAGTAGTGCGAGTAACAACATTCAGAGTAACAACAGTGCGAATAACAACATCCAGAGTAACAATAGTGCAAGTAACAACATCTTGAGTAACAACAGTGCGAGTAACAACATCCAGAGTAATAGCAGTGAGAGTAACAACATCCGGAGTAACAATAGTGTGAGTAAAAGCATTTAGAGTAACATCAGTGCGAGTAACAACAATGCGAGTAACAACATCCAAAGTAACAACAATGCGAGTAACAACATCCAGAGTAATAGCAGTGAGAGTAACAACATCCAGAGTAACAACATCTGGAGTAACATAAGTGCGAGTAACAACATTCGGAGTAACAGCAGTGCGAGTAACAAAATCTGGAGTAACAACAGTGTGAGTAACAACAGTGCGAGTAACATCATCCGGAGTAACACGAGTAACAACAGTGCGAGTAACATCATCCGGAGTAACAACAGTGCGAGTAACAA
This sequence comes from Pinus albicaulis, assembly GCA_034641835.2. Taxonomy (NCBI): domain Eukaryota; kingdom Viridiplantae; phylum Streptophyta; class Pinopsida; order Pinales; family Pinaceae; genus Pinus; species Pinus albicaulis. Next base: position 760,396,961 of record CM076570.1, on the reverse strand, counting down.
CATCTGGAGTAACAACAGTGTGAGTAACAACATCTGGAGTAACATCAATGCGAGTAACAACATCCAGAGTAACAAAAGTGCAAGTAACAACATCCAGAGTAATAACAGTGCGAGTAACAACATCCAAAGTAACAGCAGTGCGAGTAACAACATCCGAAGTAACACCATCAAGGAGTAATAGCATCACGGAGTAACAACATCACAGAGTAGCAACATCCGAGGAGTAACAACATCCTGAGTAGCAGCATGCAGAGTAACAACAACCAAGAAGTAACAACATCAAGGAGTAACATCATCGTGGAGTAACAACATCACGGAGTAGCAGCATCCGAGGAGTAACAACATCCTGAGTAGCAGCATCCGGAGTAACAGCAACCAAGAAGTAGCAGCATCCGGAGTAACAATAACATGAAACTTAAGAACTTTCTCCTTTTATTTTTAGAACAAAGAAAATGTGACTTTGAAGTAAACAATACCTGAAGCATAAAAACATAAGAGAAATAAGAAAATAAGCGACTTTTTATTGAAAATTAATAAATAAATAAATAACTTAAGTTACTATGGTTATGATTTTTGTTGCAGCAATGTTGTTTGTGAATGGTGAATAAATGGAAAAATGTTTGTTTTTTTTTTTTTGGAAATGACTTGGATCTTCAAATAGAAATCAATTCTCCATTTTTCATGTTATAAATCCGTTAATTGATGAAAAATATCCATGTTTTTTTCTCTGTGTGAGGAAATTTCTTTGAAAATATTTCATTATCATTGTCTTCAAGAATCACTTGTTCATAAATTGACCTCATTTACTCTCCTAGGACCTGCAAAAAACGAGTGTCTACCTGCAATAAAACATTAAATCATGGAAGAAAAGAGGTGACCGGGCTCGCATAATCCAAGGAACATGCAAAAAAAATAACAAGTAGCTACTCTGCAAAACATATCCACAGAAAAATAAAACAAAATTTATTTGTCACTTGCGGCATAGCAGTGGTTGACCATACTAAACAACAGTGTTTCATTCATAACTTCTTTGTTTTTCGTTCGATTTGAGTAATTCCAAAGAAAAATAAAAGGTATTTCAAAGATATATCACCAATAGAAATAGGTTTTAAAAATTCCATGATATGATATGCCAAATTTACTTAGAACAACCTGTATAACAAAGTCATTTTCAATTTCCAAACTCAGACCAACAATTGATATTTTAAGCATAAAATTTTCATTTGATGACGGATTGAATTTATTCAAATTGGAAATTAAAGTATATTAATTTATATATCTCCAATAGAAATAGGGTTTTAAGGCATGAATAATTGATAAGTCAAATTCGCTAGTGAACAACCAGGAAAACAGAGTTTCAAGAGTGATGATTTACTATAAACAGTCATTATTTTGGTCATAACTTCCTCATATGATATCAAAATAAAGTGATTCAAATTGCGTTGTAAACTAGATTCATAGGGGAATATACCATAGAAATAGGTTTCCAAAATCTAGTCATTTAGGCTTCCAAAAACGGGTTGTCCCAACTCTGTTCCTGAGTCGCCTACTAGACATCCTGTCATTGATTGGTCATAAATTTTTCGTTTCAAATCCAAATCGAGTGATTAAAATTGGATTAGAAAGTAGACATAAATGGCTATGTAGGATAAAAAAAAGTTTTGAAAATATTCCCATTTGGTCACTCAAAACATGACTGTCCCGACTGTTTTTCCAGGGTTTTCGTCAAGCCTACAAGCCATAAGTTATGATAATCAAGGAATTTTTCCAAGAAGGTGATCAAAATGAATGTGAATTTTTGTAGAAATTTATTTTCAATATAATTTATCTACATACATAAATAAATTTGAATATTGATCACCGATGTTAATTTTCACAGCGTTGTGCAACAAAAACAACTATGTTTACATATAAAGAAATTTATTTATTTATCTCTTTATTCATTCCATATTCTACACTACACTACTCTACTTAGAAAAATAAAATATAGTTACATATAATAGTACTTCCAGTGAAGCTGTTTTCGAAATAAGGCCTCAAGTATGCACATTGAAAATCTTCCAGTTCAAACAATATTGCTCGAACTTGATGAGGAAGGAAAAATCATATTGGAACCTGAAGTAGTCACGGAAACAAGAACTCGACAGCTACGAAATCGATCAATTTCAGAATATCTCATCAAGTGGAAGAACTTACCCACTGAAGATTCTACATGGGAGGATGAGAATTTTATACAGAAGCATCCAGAGCTACTCAAGTGTTGAGGACAACACTTTTTTGAAGGAGAGGGGCATGTTAGGTCCCTATATTACAAGTATAGTCTTATTATTATTGATGCTTATTTTTATTATTGTACCCCTGTAACCCCCATATTGTTATTATTATGCCCTTAAATTATTGTTGTTAGGTAGGCTAGGATTACATTGTGGCCCACTAGGATTACATTGTGGCCCCATGGAATCCTATATATAGAAAGGAGGTTTTGTAATTTGAATCATCCAAGAATTGTTCATTAATGTAAGGCATTGATATCTCTTTTATTATATTTTTTGAGTTGGTTTCACAACATGTGGTGTATGAGGCACTGTAAACTATTGAACAATCCCATGATTTATGAAAAAATTCATGAACTCACCCAACCTATATTCTCCCCCTTGATCTGAGCAGAGAATTTTTATACATTTTCCTGTCTGTTTTTCTACCAAATCTTTAAATTCTTTAAAACATTGAAAGGTCTGAATATTTGTACTCAAAAAATGTATCCAAGAGAATCTAGTGCAATCATCAGTAAACAAAATAAAATAATATGCACCTCCTAGCGACCTAGTCTGCATAGGTCCGCATATGTCTGTATGCACCAGCTCTAGAATATCTCTTCTCTTTCTATCAATATGCAAAGGAAATTCCTCTCTATGCATTTTCCCTAATGCAAATCCATCACAATCCAACTGAACACTATGAAAAACAGGGAGTCCATCGACCATACCTTTTCTTTGAATTAACATGAGGTCTTGTAAATTAAGGTGACCGAATCTCTAGTGCCAGAGGTTTTTGGTTGTCAATCCTGTTGCGACCATGGCTTGTTGTGGTATGATTTTGACATTTAGTTTGTACAGGCTCCCCCCACACACACCTGATGCAAGTGTTTCCATCTTGCTATCCTTTATGACACAACGTGTCTTGAAGAATTCAACTAGCAGACCCTAATCTGTTATCATAGATACAGAGATCAATTTTTTCCTAATCCCGGGCACATACAATACATTATTAAGATTTCTAATGTCACCATTAGGAAATATTACTCGAATATCACCATACCCTTTTATCTCATATCCTCTATCATCTCCTAGAAAAATTTTAGATCCACATGAAGTTTCTTCAAGAAATTCAAACCATTCTTTCTTACCTATCATATGTGAGGATGCACCAGAATCAACATACCATATGTCATCCTCATCTTCTTTAGAAGCTTAAAGTGCACAATTAGCTACAAGTAGTCGAGTTTCATGACTATAATCTTCATCTTCATTAACCAAATATCCTTTGTGCCTACTCTGATTATTCCTTGCTTTGTTTGTCAGCCTCTTAAAACAATCCCTAATTTCATGGCCAACTTTCCCACAGTAAAAAAATTTCTTGTTTGAAATTTGTTTGCAGACATACCTCTAAATGGTCTCTTTTGAAACATGCTACCTCCTCTTTTTTGCTGCTACTGTGGCTGCTTCCCTTTAAACTATTGCCTCTTTGCCATCAGAGCAAGATCATCACTCTGCAGTCTTAAGTTTTGCCGACACTCTTCTTCTTGTAGCAAAATTCCTGTCAATTCTTCAAATGCAGGGGCTTTATCCCTTGTTGCCAATCCTATGATGAACATATGATATTCATCCTTCATTCCATTCAATGTAATTGTGACTAGATCGGAATCAGACACCTTTTCTCCGATGTCTCCCAATCTATCCTTCAGGTCTTTAACCCTTGCAATGAATCTAGCAACAGATTCATTTTCCTCCATCCTCATTGTAAACAACTTGCCTTTGAGTGACAAGATGCGATTTGTATTTTGTGTCTGGTATAAATTCTTGAGCGTCGTCCAGATCTCAGTAGACGATTTTCTATCTCTAATGTGTGGGATAATATTATCCTTGACAAACATCTTTAGTATGACTTTTGCTTTTTTCTCCCTTTTATCCCAGTCTTGTATAAGTGCGGTTGTTCCTGTTACAATATTTGGTTTTTTCTCCTCGCCTGTGAAAATCGACCACGCATTTTCTCCCTCAAGCAATGTTTGTAGCTTGAATTTCCAATTGGTGAAATTGGACCCATCGAGTTTGCTAGAATCGTTGAGATATGTTTCTATGGTATTATTCATAATGGACTGATCTGATTCCAGACCCTCCGATGATTCTAACCAGTTGAATAATTACAAGCTACACTAAAAAAAAATTCAATACATACCAGATCCTGATCACCGATCTGCCTCCAATCTGGCCCGATCTTGTGACTGTAACTTAGGTCCTCCACTGATCTGATGATTATTGTGTTTGTGACTTGAATTTACCACCAACAGGAAAATCCCCTTTGCAGAACCTCCAACCAATGTATCTGCGACTTAGATCTACCACCACCGGGCAAATCCCATGTGCAGAACCACCAAAAAACGTGTCTGCGACTCAGATCTACCACCACCAGGAAAATCCCATGTGCAGAACTGGAAATAACATATGCGACTCAGATCTACCACCACTAGGAAATTCCCATGTGCAGAACTTCCAAAGAGAGAGATTGGCACTTTTTTGAGGCAAATATATGCGCCAAATAAAAGATTATGTAAGTGCCCAAATTGGCGCAGGTATGGCCCTGACAGTCGCGCCAATTGCGCTTTTCGGCACGATTGTCAGCAGAAAAATCATGCCAACCCTCCTATGCTCAGAGATTCCAAAAAATCATCCGAGACCTATGAGTCAGGCGTTTGCTGCAGACCACCTGCTCCTGTGAGCACGAAGCTCCTGTGTGCACCGTAGCCACTAAGGCTCTCAAAACAAATCAGGCTCACCCGGTCTAAGCTCTGATACCAAGATAAAAACCAGATTGAACAGAAACTACAGCTCACACGTGAGTACTGCACCTAGAGACTGCACACAAATGGAGAGTAAACTCTACATTGATTAATCAAATGATACAACTATAAGTACATCACAAAGAAGTAGGAAGTTGTAAACAAACTCCTATATCCTAGGAACTAATCCTAACTTAAGGAGCTACGTTAAACAATGTAACCATTTCTCCATTAATATACAAATAATATTAATTATTTCCAACTGCTTTATAGTCTGGTCATGTTTTTATATTGGACAAGGATGATGAACTCATTTGGAAAGGGGCTAAGAGTGCATTATATTCCCAAAAAGATGGTTATACTTTTATTTCTCTTGAGCTTCATCGATTGTTTCTCAACGGTGGTGGAATATTGTTTGGAAATCCAAATGCCCTCCGAAGTCTAAGATTCTCATGTGATGTATTATGAAATCTAAGATTCTCATGTGGTGTATTACGAATGGAAGGGTCCCTACGTGGGATGTTCTCCAAATACGCTCCTCTATTGGTCCTGACTGGAGTGCTCTCTTTCAAGCAGATGAAGAAACTACTTCTCACCTATTTCTTAGTTACCCTTTCTGTCATCAAATTTGGGAACACTGCAAGTCTGTTGAAGCTCAAATTGGACCCTGGCATGGATATTCTATTGAATCTACTTGGCTACATTGTCTCTCTCGTCATCCCATACATTCAAATATCTTCCATTAATCACTTGTGGGGGGATTTGGAAAGCTCGTAATACTACTATTTTCTAGGACCATGTCTCTTCTCCAAAGATCATTTTTGTAAAAGAAATGGTGATCCTTAATCATTTTAATCATTTTCTTCAAAAGAAAGATGCCCACAAGGTGAGCGAAATTGTGGTTGAATAGCTTAACATGTCAAAACTGTGGGCATATTTTGATGGTGCTTCAGTCGAGTTATTATGTGGGTGGCTCGGTCCTCATATTTCAATGGTGCTTCAGTCGATCTGAGTGGTAATTATGTGGGTGGCTCGGTCCTTCATCTCTCTAATGACACTTGTTTTCATGTCTCCATTGGTTTGGGTGTTGGAACAAAAAATTATGCTTAACTACTGGCTTTTCAGAACCTTCTTGCATTTTTTCTAGAATATTGTACTTTTCATATATAAACTTATGGAGATTTCAAACTTGTGGTCAACTAGTTGAATGGAAATCAATCGTGCAAGAGTGTTATTTTGTCTAAGGTTAAAAATTATGTTATCATTCTTTTCTTGCCATCATATATACAAAGAACTCAATCAGAGTTCAAATAGCCTCTCCAAAGAGGCTCTAGACTTTGATCGGGACTCCTGGCAGATCACAAAGTTTCATGGTGGCACTGTATCTACATCTTCTTTCAGTCGGTACATAGATCCACTCCTCAAGTAGAATATCTTGAACAACTCACACAAATATTTCACGAACTTCTGTTGTTTTTGTTCATTTTGTTATTTTGATTATATACAGGACATTTTTAGTATGGGCTATATTCATGATCAATTTTTGTGATGAAAACATGTTATTATATGCACTCACATGTTGGTGAACTTCTCGTCCTTATGTATATTGGGAATATTTATTTATTATTGACCCATGATCAATTTTTGTAATGAAAACATGTTATTATATGCACTCATATGTTAGTTAGCTTCTAGTTGTTGTGTATATTGGGAATATCTATTTATTATTGACCCTTGACTGATATATTTTTGATTTATTGTGATTTGATGTTATTGATCAATTTATATATACATTTTAGTGTGTTTATAAAATGTAATTTTTATTAATATTAATAAAATTTATGATTTAAAATATATATATATATATATATATATATATATATATATATATATATATATATATATATATATATATATATGAGTAAATTTGTTTGTTTTTCCATATATATTTAACAATATTGGTATTTATAAATTCTATCTAAAATTCACACAACAAACACCCATATCAATAGGATGACAACAAATGATTTTGTAAATACAATACATAAATAAATATATAAATAACTAATAAACTATTGATATTCAAAATATTATAAGAATCCACATTTAAAATTCTTATATTACTAATTAAATGTTGTTTACTGTTCTCTTAAAATTATATGGTTATTTCAATGATTCAATATTATATGAAAAAAAGTGTACCGAGGATTTGCTATAATTTGCTCCTAAATACCATTAATTGAATACAATATCTTGTTTTATGAGAATTAAGATTTTATGAATCGGTGATATTCCAAGAATGGACTGTTTAATTAACAAATTGTTTATTTAGTGCCATTTTGAAGGGATGAAAGAGATATATCTATGTATACGTTTGCATTCATTGATAATTTTGTTCAATTTATAAATAAACTTCACTTGAACATCCATTAAATTTCGACTCAGTTAAAATTAATATACCTATTCTAATCGAACAATGATCCATAGTTTTTTTACATGAACTAAAACAATTGTGGGTTCAAAATAATACTCTTAAATTGAATCGGTGCAATGAATAAACAATCATGAAGGGTCAAGTATTCTACAGGTACACACTAGTGTACGATACATGTGTGTGGAAGAATAGATATGATTGGTTATTTGAATTATAAATGAGACCATTAACCCAAATGGGTATAAAAATTATCATTCCAAATAGACTTTTAGGAGTATAATTTAACTATGACATAAGTTTATTGTAATTGATAATACATTGAAATTTAAATAGATGTCACTCACCATGTTACAACGTGAGTTAATTGATAGAAGAAGAAATCAATAGTTAAATTTATCAATGCATAATCACCCGTTTCTTCTATTAGAATGAATATCTATTTCTATTAACATATTTAGATGTGGCTAAGAAAACCAACTTGTAATTTTGATTGGAATAAGAAAATGTTTGACCATTTTTTTTAACAATAAAGGATATCATATCATCTCAAAGTTATAATACATCTAATAAAATGTATTATTATTAAATTTTCACCAATTTGGTCAATTTATAAGTGAAAATATATGTATATATATTGTGTGCATCACACCATAAATACAGCAAAGAATGTGTTCATATTTTAATTTTATTTTAGATTAGGTATTTATATATTGCTACCAATTGGTTAATTATTGAATAAAGAATGTGAATTTAAGTTAAACTATAATTTACTCAACGCCTTCACATGCAAAACTTTACATTCTTAAAGTCTATAATTTCCATTTATCTATGGAATTTAATACTTATAAGGAAAGATTTCTATGAGGAATGCAATTAAACAAGTATAATACTGAACATTTATTTTATCAAATTTTGTACAAAACAAGTGTTCCAATCGGTGAAGTAATGCATTTTATTTCTGATACTCATATAATTTCAAGGAAACATTAATTAAATATACACCAATATACCTATATCATCCCTTTATATAATAAAAAATCTATCATTACATCATTCAATATATATACATCAAGATTTCAAAATTAGTTTCTTAATAAAAGTACAATATAGTTACCAATTCACTCTTGTATTAAGACCAATTGTGTGTTGAAAAAATGATTTTAAAAAATTCCTGTGTCAATGTTGTTGAATCCTTCACACTTTCCAAATACTCGTAGCTTGTTAGAACATTTCCAACTCATCATTGAACTATATTTCCTACTCCTTAGGTAGTATCCTTCCTCATAGATCCCTGAGCTACCATGGGGGTGCTATAAAAGGAAATGGATGATCTAGAAATTTAGATAAGAGCATAACCAAGATCAATAGGTTCCCACTCTAAACAATCTCCAATTTTCAACTCTTAACAATGCTGAAAATAACCACTCAATATAGCATTATAACAACCATCTAGAATTATGGTGATAAGATGTTTTTGTCATAGATTAGCCTACTTTTTATAAGATTTTTTTTCCTAAACTGAATTTTTTTTAAATTATAAATTCCTTATTATTCATCCTTACATGTGTCAAGTTTGTACACATGTACTCAATTAATTCACTATTCTTATTTTATTTAAAAATATTATTTTTCCTCAATCTTCATTCAAATGTCCCCTTACCTCTTTTTCTCTTCCTAAATTATTTTTTGTTAGTTTATTTAACTTTATTTAACTATATTTTTGCCATTCCATGTTCTAACTTCCTCTTATTTTTCTCTCAATTCAAATTTTAATTAATATTCATTTGCTATTTTTCCTCCATGTTAGAGAGTTCTCCTCAAATTAATATTTTAAATTAAATAATTAACTTATATTATTTTTGGGAAATTTTTATTTAATATGTCATCACTTTAATATATGTCTTTTGTTTCAAAAACAATATTTTTTTTAACCTTAAGATGATTTTTTTTAACAGTGGGAAACTTATCATAATTTAGTTGTCAAATCAACACTGGGGACAAGCATCACTGGCTGGTATCCACAAATGTAGGTTGGCTAATCATTGTTACTCAAGGAAAACTACGCCACCTAGAATTACCCGCTAATGGCTTGTAATAGATTGGGATTTCACTCTTGCCAGATGCCTTTGGGTCTTGGGTCGTTAACATGCTTCCTTGCGTCTCATGAAAATGAACTCTTAACCAAGTAAAAGTAGTTTTATGGCATACTCTAAGCACAACCTTAAGATGATATACACCTAAAATTTATTATATGCTTGCTAAAATATTAATATTATTCTAATACATTTATTTAAATTCTCTTAAGTTTACTTATTAAAATTTCTACTCTAGTTTCTTTTCCTAGTCTTTAACTAAAGTTTCATTAAAGCATTTATCTTGAAGTAAAGTTCACTTCTACCTATACACATGATTGTTTTATTTTTATTATTATTTTTAAATATGTGGTTTATAGATTGAAATTTAATTCATTTTATATTTTCATTTCATGATACCAAGGGTTCCAAAATGGTACATGTGATTAATTGAGGGGAATATTGGTGCAACAGTGGAGGAATGGATTAACTCTGTGGTTTCTCTTATTGAGATACTAATGGCTATAGATAATTAAGTGTCTACCTTAATTCATGCCCCTCAGTTGTACCTCATTAGTGACCAATAATATGGTCCAACCCTCACAACATAATGTAATTTCAAAGGAAAAGTGCCACACACTTTCTATCTTAAGCCAAGGTTGGAGTGCTAGTAGGTGGAATCAGGGACATTGTTTTATGCTTTCAAAACAATTTGAATTATTTTTTACAACCCCATTATCCATAAGTGATTCAGTTGGTAAGCATGAACCTTGTGCCTACATCCACTATTCAAGTCATCAATAATTTACAAAACATATTAATAAAATTTAAATTTAAAATAAATTTATTTATGATTCAAACTAAAATCCTATACTTAATCTCATGCTCATGCCCCAACAAATTTTCCTACCATACTCAAGAAGTTAGTAGCAATATTTGATCATAAATCATTAATCATCATAAAATTTTACATTGGACAAGTTATTATAATATCAATAAGTATCGTCATCTAATAACATACTCATTAAGTAAAATATGTCTTGATGATCAATAATATGCATTTCCAATGTCATCATGACATAGTGCAAATAACAAAATAATAAATATTTGATACCCTTAAAAAACCATACATCTATCAAAGAGTGTGTCACAAATAGTCAAAATAAAACAAGAAATTACACATTCAAATTTCATTCGTAAGTATGAAGGGTTATGAAAGATACACAGAGCCAAACCATTATTGATGATAGTTGATGAAACCAGCTAATCCATAAAACACTAAACAACAATAATAATTGCACGTTTTAGCTCATATAAGATGAATTTGGTAGAAAAAACTAAAAACTAAAATTTAAAATCAATTTTGATATTTTTCTTTGCTTCAATAGAAAACTCATCAAATTAAGAGATATATATCACTCTCGTGGGAAGCTTGTTGGCTACCCTGTTATCCTCCTGTATTCTACAGTATCACTAGATGACTATGGATTTTCTACCATCTGCTGAAAATAACATTCATTGACTATCATTTATTTTAAGAAATCTCACTACCTTCATTATCTTCATTTAACCTATGTTCACTATCTCCCACTTTACATATTCAAATCACTCTTTTACTCTGAAAACCCAAGTTTGACCGTGATCCCTCATTAATTACCCTTTTCACCTTCCTAAAACCACTTCCCGCACTAAAAACCCTCCCCCTTCACTCATTTCCCTCTATTCTATTCACAAACAATGTAAAAACCCTTTTTACATTGTTTTGGAACTAGTTTGTCTCGGGACCCACTCTTTTTAATTAAACCATGTTTTAATTAAAAAACCCAACCCAATTATATCAAACTACCTGACCCCTTATATGCTTTAATCCCCCGCATTCTAAACTTTGCCCCCGCTATCATATACACTTGTCCGCCACCACTATACATTAATCTCCCTCGCCTTAACCTTCCCCGGGCCCCACTGTCTAGACCTACCCATCGCTCCATCTAATCCCGACCACCGTCGGATCTCCACCCTCCAATCCGATGGCCCCAATCCTCTATCGCAAACCTAAAGGCCCGCTGTTTAAACAACCCTCAACCTTGCGAAATGGGCGGTATCACCATCTTTCCTCCCCTCCACATGTCATTACCTCCATATTATCGTATCCCTCTGCCAAATATCATTAACCACTCTAGCCCTATTGCGATAAACCACTTACTGCCTTCGCGCCATAACCCAAAACCACTGACCCATTTTGAAATTATTCGAACCCTGTATCATCGCAATAGCCTCCAAGTCACCATGAAACCTCTGTAAACACTCCCGAAAACCGAAAAAAGCCCCAAATAAGCGTAGAAATGAAAAATTGCTATTATCTGAACTATGTCCATAGCGCAGGCTTTATTAATAAATTGTTTTTAATTGTGCAGGTGATGTATGTGTTGGGAAATGCATAATTTGCATTTCCAATTCCAAAAATTTCTTAAACAAGCCTCTCTAAATGAAGATTTAGAAGTTTCTCTCATTAAGGGACCAGGAGCGCAAGATCAATCTGAATTATCAATGGATCATGACCATTGATGATCATTCAAACACTACAGGGGCAACAAGAGTTCTCCATAGCATAGAGTAAAGAAATAAGAGAATTATACAGTGGTTGCGCAGAGATAAAAAACAAATGAAAGACATAGTCAAGGGACAGTGAACGAATAAAACGATTAGAGATTAAATCAAAGGTTAAATGTAAAAACAGGATTAGAAGACAAATATTAAAGATAGAAGACAGATAAGAATGATTAAGGAGGATTTTACACTAACTCAAAACAGTCAAATAAAGATTAGAGATAGAAACAGAATCAAGGAAAATACAAATCCAAGTATGAAGATAAATCAGAGGATAAGAGACAAATCAAAAGCACATCAACAAAGGAAGACAGATCCGAATGACTAAGGCCAAGTCAGCCTTTACTTCTTCAAACCTCATTTTTCCACCTACATCCTAAATTTCCTAAAGGTGGCTACCATAGTTAATAAAGGAGTCAGAGATATTTTAAGTAGCTCAACAATTATTGTATGAAAATCCAAAAAGTCAAAAATATCCTAAAAGTTAGCTCAACAGTTAAGTTAAAAGTTATTATTACAGCAAGTTAGTTAGTGATATTTTGCCTTGGGTCTTGCATGGTCTCTAAGGTCAAGATTACATTTACTCTGTAATAACTATAGCCTGAAACCCTAGATTAGGATCACCTCCTCATCTGCAGATAAATACTGCATGTATTGTTCATTATTCATGTTGGTTGGTTGTTGGTTGCTGGGTTGATTGCTAGGCTAGATTTTGATTCGAATCTAAGTTGCAGAGATTATTGCACTTGAGTATTGTAACTGTTTTGGACATCAGTAATAAAATCACGTTCACAGGATTCTTAAGCTATGTTAATGGTGATGTTATCCTTCTTTGTCAATGTTTCTCTTCTGTTTTCCATATTGTCCATCATTTCTCTGATAAAAGAACATAAATTTTATATTAAGATATGCTATCTTGGCACCTTAATTCCTTCATCTTAATGTTTTCTTCTGCAAGGTCTGATTAAATAATTCAGGGGTGTCCTGATCTTTAGTTCCACCTAGCTTGTTGCTTTGAATTTTACTTAGTAGAGTTTAGCCAAAGGAATTTATGGTTTGCCCTCCTCTTTGGTTTTTCTTGAAATGTTATTTGAAAGGCCTTCTTTGAAGTTTGATTAAATAATTCAGGGGTGTCCTGCTCTTTAGTTTCACTGAACGTTATCTTGAATGTTTTCTTTATCTAAAAGTAGCAGCTAGAGAATTTAGGGGTGTCCTGCTCTCTAGGATTGCTGGATTGCTGTCTTAAGATTTACTTAGTAGAGTTTAGCTTTAAAGGAATTTATGGTTTGCCCTGATCTTTAGTTCATATTAAATAGTTATCTCAAAGGCTTTTCTTGATGAAGTATAGTTAAAGGATTCTTAATTTCCCTTTAGTTTTACTGATTTCACAACTTGCTGTCATTTCATATTTCATCTAATCTAAAAAGATCCACTAGATATAGTTATCCTACCCTACAAAAACCCTTGCAGAGTTGATGTACAATTAAATACTTTTATGACTCCATAGCCCAATGGATTAATGCTTCTCACAGTCTATCCATTCAACCAGCACAATCAATAAAACAAAACAAACAACCCCAGAACTTCCTAACTAGCCTAAAATCATAAACATAAGCATAAAGATAAATCATTTACAAACACAAACATAGAGAACCCTCTCTGAGTCTAGGAAGGTTAGGTCCTTGGACTCCAAAGCGGTCTGATGTGGTTCTGTGCAAGTTTGTTTTTGCCAGTCTGGCGACCATACTAGGGATCTATGAGTAATAAAACAAGTTACTATTCCCTCAAGGACTCAGAAACCCCATTCAAATTTAGATGACTCAAGCGTTAGCCAAGGCTGGTAGCTGTTTGCTGATGGTGGACAACGGCCAGCCTAAAGACAGTTAAAATTCATCCACCTGGTGACTCCACTGGTTTTCAGTAGGCCTGCTAACTCCATTGGTTCTCTACAGACTCCACTGGGAAAATTATTGAGAAAACCTAATATCATCAAACCTCAAATAGAACCTAGTCAAAATAATTTGTGAATAAATTATTTCTTTCACAGATTGGTTGGTTTTTCAAGACTATTACAATACCTTCAACCTCTTTGAACCTTCGGTCTAAGTTATGGCTTCTAGAATAATCTGTACCAGATCCCATCCTGACCCAAACCCTCCTGCAATAGTTGATAACCATGAGAGCATCCTAAGGAAATCTCCTAGTTCTAAAGGTTCAACTATTAGCAGACCTATTCACAAAGAAAGTTCCCTACCTGAAAACCTTAAAGACTTGCAAGGTATCCTATTTAGTTCACCCCTGGAACAAAGCTTGTCTAGGACTAGATCCCAGAGTTGGATAACCCAGATAATTTTGGACCCATCTACATTGCAACATAATCCTGTTGTACTAACCTTAACCCCCATTCAAACACCCATTGTTCACCTTCCTCCATTTAACCCTTTACCTCCTCTTGTAAACCCTCGACTTTCCAACCCTCCTTTGTTTCCCCAACTACCAGCCATTTCGACCTAGTATGCCCCATTAGTTCTACCATTGCCTTTATTTGTTCTAACAGGACTATCAGTCCAAGATTCCCTTATATCATGCAAGTAGTTCTACAACTACTCAACAACATGTGGATAGAATGAATGACTATTTTGACAGACAAGAAATAGATGATGAAACTGTTAAACTAAGAATGTTTTATCAAAGCTTAGGGGGAGAAGAAATAAAATGGTTTAAAGGCCTAAACCCTAATATTATACATGACCTCCCTACTTTTCATCAATTATTCTTAAATAAATGGGAAGTCAAGAAGAACCCTCTCCAAATCCTATCAGAGTATGAAAACATCAAGAGAAACGTAGGAGAGGGTGTCCAAGAATACTACACTGGGTTCAATAGTGTATATAATGTCCTCCCTACCCACATGAAACCTCCACAAGATCTATCTCTAATGAAATTTCTAGATGGCTTTGACCCATAAATGAATTACCAACTAAGAGAAAGAGACCCTCTTACATTAGAAGATATGCAGAGGGGTGCAGTAAGTGTGGAGGAAAATCTGATTGCCAAAAGAGCTAGGATGAAAAATGAAAAAAGAGTCACATATAGGGAAGAAAATACACCCTCATCATCTGATACTAAAATTGATAACTTAGTTAGAACCATGGAAAGGATGATGGAAAGAATAAACATGAATGAGAGAGCTTACCCCAGAGAAAACCAAGCAGCTCCTCAAAACAGAAATCAAAATCAGAACCAGAATCAAAACTTTAGGATAAATACCCCTAAAATAAGACAGAGAGGTCCTGACCAGAAAATCAGGCCTCCTTTCCAAGAAAACTATGCTGATGAGGATGAGGGGGTAATTGAAGAACCAGAGGAAAGTCATATCAATATAATGGGAGTTAATAATGAGGATATTGTTTTCCTCACTAAGAAATAACAAGGCATGTTTGCCCCAAATGAAGAAAAATGCCTAGAATATGAAGACTATAAACAAGGCTTCAAAAATTTCATAATGGAAGTACATAGAAAATATGACCTCAGAAGTAAGAAAACCCAAGACACTCCCAAGAGAAACAACCCAGAAATTTCTGCTAGGAAGACCCTTGAAAATGATCCTAAAAGACAAAATAAACTACAAACATATGGGTTAAAAGTTTTGATAAAAATAAAGGAAAAAAAAACCAACATAGTAGTGACCAAAGCATCACTATTAATCCAGCTAGTAGCCCTAATAAAACTATTTTAACTGAGACTCCAAATAAAAATCAACAAGCTGAAATTGCTGTAAAAGCAATGTCTGATAAAACTGATCTAAATCTTCCAAAAACATAGACACCTTTCAGTATTGAGAATGAAATTTCCAAGATAAAAATCTGCATACCTCTTACTGCATTAGTTGCCCAAGATGTATATAAATCCCAAGTTTTGAAAGATTTGAACATAGGATAAAATGTTGATTCTATAAACTTGAATGATGAAAAACCTGAGCTTTTGTTTGGACCAGAAGTAGAAGGTAAATTCCAAGAAGGAGGTTTTCCCCCATTTTCTGTTAGTTTGAACATTCATGATCAAATTCTTCAAAATGCCATGTTAGATTCAAGAGCTTCACATAACCTTATGCCAAAGGTAGTAATGGAAATACTAGGCCTTGAGATAACTAGACCATACAAATATTGATACTCTTTTGATTCCAGTAGAGTTAAATGTCTAGGCCTAATCAAATATATCTGTGTTAATTTATCACAAATACCAGCCAAAAGCCTAGTAATGGATATTGTATTGGCTGACATTCCCCCTAAATATGGCATGCTCTTATCACGCTCATGGGGAGCTAAACTTCAAGGCACCCTCCAAATGGACATGATCTATGCTACCATACCTGCCTTTAGTCAACCAAGAAGACTATATAGGGAAACCCATATGAAATACATGGTCAACAGTCAAGAAAAGCCAGATAACTCCCCTCTTTATTCTGTCCACACGGACCTTGATTCATTTATCCTTTACAATGATGAACACATTAATGGACAAGTAGCAGTAAATGAGAAAACAGCTAAAAAAGAAGTAGAGCAGTCAGAACAGTCAGACCAGGCACACCAAATAGAAAATGAACAACATAATAACCAACATGGTGGAAACCACAATGATCAACATAATGGTAAACTCGGAATTGAACCTCTTTCGAGCATGAAATTTGATGGTTCTTGTGGTAAAACTGGTTCAGGAGAAGGTGTTTGGGTTCACAACACTAAGAATAACCATGTAGAGGTCCACTCATATAAGCTGAACTTCCAATGTACAAATAACATAGAAAAATATGAGGCACTCGTCCTAGGGCTACAATTACTCAAGAAATTAGGAGCCAAAAGGATTTCTGTCCATGGGAATTCTGAGCTAGTCATTAGGCAAATTAAGGGAGAATATTCAGCTAAGAATCCTAGATTAAGAGCATATAGGAATGATGCCCTTGACCTCTTAAAAACATTCAAAGAATATGATCTTACCTTTTTCCCAAGAAATCAAAACATCCTTGCCAACGGTCTAGCCTTTTTAGCCAATACTTTTGAAAGACCTTATCATAACAAACAATACACAATATAAGTCAAATACAGACCAGTAGTCCCTGATAATATAAAATATTGGCAAGTTTTTGAAGGTGACAAACAAATTGAAGATTTCCTACAGTCTAGAAATGAGTTTGAAATGCCAAATTCAGACTCAGATCATTGGGAAGACTGCTTTGCTGAGGAACCAACATATAAAAAAGAGCCCCCTGATGATGTTGATATGAATCTGTTAGCAAAATATGACCCACATGAGACAGATATGTGTGAAGATCCAGAAAAAGAAGACTTTGAAGTGCTACAGTTCAGAGATAATACCTTGCCAAAAGGACTTGTCCCTCTTGAAGAACTTTTTGATTTCAATGATGTTGCTAAGAAGCCAAAGATGGAATCCACTGAAGCAAATGTAGAAGAATGCAATATAGGCAGTGAACAAGAGCCCAAAATGATAAAACTGTCAAAAACACTGCTATCACATGTAAAACAGAAATATATTGAGTTGTTCAAAGAATTCAGTGATGTTTTTACTTGGAGCTATGAATACTTGAAGTCATATGATACTGATATCATTCAGCACAAGATTCCTCTCAAAGAAAACCAAAAGCCCTTGAAACAGAAACTACGCAGAATAAACCCTGTCCAATTGCCACTGGTTGAGAAAGAAATAAAGAAAATGTATTATGCTGGAATAATATTCCCTCTTAGATACTCAGAATGGGTTTCAAATCTTGTATCTATGAGGAAGAAGACCAGAGAGATTAGGCTATGCATAGACTTCAGAAATTTAAACAAAGCATCCCTAAAAGACAACTACCCTTTACCAAAAATGGATCACATATTGCAAAGGGTAGTAGGCTCCAAAATAAAATCTCTGTTGGATGGCTTTTCAGGGTACAATTAGGTGCTGGTACATCCAGATGATCAACAGAAGACAACTTTCACCACACCTTGGGGCACCTTCATGTATGTTAAAATTCCCTTTGGGTTAATGGATGTTGGAGCTACTTTCCAAAGAGAAATGGATATTTCTTTCTCAGAAGAAATAGGTTACTTCATTGTGATATACCTTGATGACATCACTGTCTATTAAAAAACTGATGAAGAACACCTAGCTCATTTAAGAAAGGTCTTTGAAAAGTGCAAAAAGTGTGGCCTGTCTTTAAATCCCAAGAAAAATGTGTTTGGCCTTAAAGAAGGGAAGCTTTTAGGCCATATCATATCTGAAGAAGGGATCAAGATTGACCCAAAAAGGATTGAAGGAATATTGCAAATCAGTCATCCAAGGAACATCAAAGTGTAGAAATTTGCTGAATAATGATTAATTATTCACCGAGACTATCCTGATCACATACAATTCGAATTTATATGCAACACATAATCTCTTCCACTCAACCAACTCAGATCATCACACATGCGGAAATAAAATCAAGCGATAACACATCAAATCATCATACACATTAACACAGTATGTATGGGGAAATATTATAGCTGAAAACCCCGTAGCTATTGTGTATATTTTAATGGAGAAATCAAGTAACAAACTCAGTACAATACTCCTCACAAGTACTCAGTACTTTCTCATACAGTTACTCACAATCTAGCTTAGTTTTGAACAGGTTACTGGTTCAAAACTCACCGCCAATTGCCTTGCCTCTATTGCGTGTTTCAATGCTATGGGATGGCCTCTTTATATAGATAAACCACCAGCCTGAACTGCGCAATCCTCATGGGCTTACTCCACCTATCTGTGTGTTGCAAATAGCAACAGTATAGTCACAACTGATAGCTAACTCCACCCTTTCATCTACCTCTTTCACTGGTCTCCACTGAACTGATCATGCACTGTAGTGAACCGATGTGTTCTTGAGTTGAATAATGAGTTACTAATTAATGAATTAAATAATATTTAATTCACTCCACTCATAACTAATTGATTAGCTAGTTAAACTAATCTCAATCAGTTCAACTAAAATAAACAGAACACAACTCCACTATCTGTCTCATTAACTCCTCCAAACTTCTGCCACTGAAGTCCAACCGAAGTCAACCATGCATGATGCCATCAAACCCTTGGGAACCACGTGATTCCTCTGTCAGATGCATGAGCCACTTCTGTAGCTCGAACTGAAGTGCTCCAAGAGAGTAAACTGCTGTTTATAGTCTAAATATTATTAAGGGTAAATAATATTTGGCTTCCCTGTTTTAAGGAGAGGCAGTCTAAAAATAGACTTCGACCTCTTTGACCTCAAAAATAGAGTCTCATCTATTTTTACCAACATGACACATACTTCAAGAATCTCAAACCGGAATCCCCGAACCATGCTCCATATGTCTAAAAATAGACATAGTCTAAAAATAGATTTTGCGCCAGAATTTGCCTGCGGGCCCACTTAGTGAAGGTGACTTCATTTCACCAAGCTCCATCATCTTGCTGCATTTTCAACACTCCCTCTCAGCAAGATATGGATTATCTGCAACCCCTATCCTGCCTCTGTGGAATTCGAACTTGCTCCTGGTGAGCGCCTTCGTCAGGATGTCGGCATCCCGATCCTCCGTGGGAACATATGAAAGCATCATGATTCTCCGCTGAACACAATCTCTGATATGATGGTACCTGATGTCGATGTGTTTGGATATATCATGAAATACTGGATTAGCCGAGAGTTTAATGCAACTCTGGTTATCACAGTAAATCACCGTAGGCTCCAAATGCAACCCGAACAATCCAACGAGGATCTTCCTCATCCAAATAGCCTCGCATGCAGCCAAGCTAGCTGCCATGTACTCGGCCTCTGCTGAAATGAGTGCCACGGATCTCTGCTTCCTGCTGTACCAGGAAACTACTGTCGACCCAATGCTAAAAACTTCTCCAGATGTGCTCTTCCGGTCCGTTGGGCTCCCTGCCCAATCTGCATCAGTGAAGCCAGAAAGCTTCGCTCCATCCTCCTGTCTGTACCATAGACCATATCCCGATGTGCCTCTAATATAACGCAATACATGCTTGCCTGCCTTCCAAAAGAGCTTGGTAGGCTTAACCATAGCTTGCGAAAGCTGGTTAACTGCATAGCATATATCGGGTCGTGTATTGACCAGACACATAAGCGACCCCACCAACTGTCGATAGACAGTGGCATCCACTACCTCCGCTGAAGTAGCATCCTCCTTCCTCCAACCACCAGGAAGAGGAGTGTCAACAGGCTTGCAGCCTTGCATGTTGAACCTCTCCAGAATCTCCCGGGCATACTTGCCCCGAGAAACAAACAGTCCTCCACTGCGCTGCCAAATCTCCAATCCCAGGAAATAATGAAGGATGCCCAGGTCCTTCATCTCAAACTCTCGTGCAAGATCCTCCTTGCATGAAAGTATCAACTGCTCGTCGCCAGTCAAAATCAGATCATCTACATACCGTACGATGATCAACAGCTTCCCCTCCACCACAATCTGGTACAGGTTTGGATCCGCCTCACTCTTGGAGAATCCAAGCCCGGTGAAGTAGCTGTCTATCCGAGGGTACCAAGCACGAGGTGCTTGCTTCAGCCCATACAGTGCTCTCTTGAGTCGGCACACATGCGACTCACTGCTGAAGATCTCAAAACCTTCAGGCTGCTCTATGTACACCTCTTCCTCAATAACTCCATTGAGGAACGCAGTCTTCACATCCATCCGATGAATGTGCCACCCCATCTGCGCTGAGAGAGCAAGGATCGTCCGTATGGAAGAGTACCTTGCGACAGGTGCAAAAGTCTCCTCATAGTCAATCCCCTCGATCTGTGAAAAGCCACGAGCGACAAATCTCGCCTTGTACTTCTCCACACTCCCGTCAGCTGCCTGCTTCACCTTGTAGATCCATCGCGAACCCACCACTGATTTCCCAACCGGTCTTGGGACAATCTCCCATGCACTGTTCCTGACGATCGAATCATATTCTTCGATCATGGCATCAACCCATGCGGGTTCCTCCACTGCTTCCTCAAAAGAGGATGGCTCCGTCACAATACATTGACTCACAAGAGCCATGTATCCAGTGTACCGATCCAGTGACTTCCTCTATCTGCGCTGTGCTGTAGGTGGTCCTACAACCTTCTCTGCATCCCGAGCCAGTCGCTCAGCTTCTGTAGTGCGCATGCGCCCTCTGATGGTTGGCGCTGCATGGATGGTTTTTTCCACCTCCTGAACCTCCTCTTGTGGCTGATCCACATCTGGAAGCTCCTCCTTAGGAACTAACAGCTCCTCATCTGCATGCAAGTGTAGCTCCCTCTCAAGCGAACACTACATGGCTTTCTCCTCCTGAAATTTTATATCCCGTCGCACAACAGTCTTTCGACTGTCTGACAAATATACCCGGTAGTTGTGAGGTGTATCAGTGTACCCCACAAATATTCCAACCTCAGCAGTTGGATCCAGCTTCCTTCTCGCATCCTTCGTCACATGCATGTAGACAAAAGAACCAAAAATCCGCAAATGGGAAATATCAGGCCTCTTGCCAGAATAAGCCTCCTCCGGTGTACTCATGCCAAGAACCTTGTGAGGACAACGGTTCTGCACATACACTGCTGTATTGCATGCCTCAGCCCACAAGTGAAGGGGTAGGCCCTGATCATGCAACATCACCCATGCAGCACCCACGATCGTTCTGTTCTTCCGCTCAGCCACCCCGTTCTGCTGTGGGTTATGGGGTGCGATGAGCTCTCTCCGAATCCCTTCTGCGCTGCAGAACTCCTTGAATTCAGCCGAGGTGAATTCACCACCGTTATCACTCCTTAGAGCAATCACCTTCTTCCCCGACTCCTTCTCGACCAGTGCTTTAAACTCACAGAACTTCGCGAATGTATCGCTCTTCTTCTGCATGAAGAAGATCCAGCACTTTCGAGAGAAATCGTCAACAAAGATCACATAATACTTGTGCTTTGCTGTCGAAGCAACTGAGAAAGGACCACACACGTCTGTGTGAACTCTCTCAAGGATCGTCGTGGCGCGACTATCCTTCTCGTGGAAGGTGGCTTTCACATACTTCCCTAAAGTACACCCCTTGCACTGATCTGACTGCGCAAGAGTGCCCTTAGGAAGCCCAGTAGAAATCTGCTGCAGAATCTTCAAAGCTCCATGGTGAAGGTGGCCCAATCTCCTGTGCCACAGTTCACCCTCATCATCCTGGCTCACCACTTCTCCCGCCTTGCATGCCATAGCTGCGTAACCATCTACCTGCAACTGATAAAGGTTCTTGGTTCGAACCCCTATCTTTCGGGTTTCTCCAGTAGTCTTATTGCGCACGAATGCTTTTCCTTCGCTGAAGACCACATCATACCCCTTATCCTCCAACATCGCCACAGAAATCAGGTTCTTCTTCAATCCAGGTACATGCATGACATCCTTCAAGACAAAGGGTTTACCAGACTCCTTCTGAAAGGATATGGTACCGATATCAGTCTCACTGTATATACCATCATCGCCCATCTCGATGTGCACACCCAAATCTTTGTCCTCCAGATCTGAGAACAACTCCCGATCTCCCGTCATATGAAATGACGCACCGTTGTCCAAGAACCATACCGATCCCAACACACTTGAAACCAAGCATGCAATCAGTGAAAAGTCAAGCTCGAACTGTGAAGCCAAAGCTTCTCCATCTGCAGATCTTCCCGCTTGCTTGTTCTTCTTCTTTGGACAATTGGTAGCATAATGTCCGTGATCATGGCAGTGAAAACACTTCACTTTCGCCATATCCTGCTTCTTGCCCTTTGCACTAGAATGAGAGGTTTTCTTACCCTTCCCCTTATTTTCTTTGGCAACCAAAGCGCAGTTTTCTTCATCAGCTCCCTTTGATGAAGATCCATCTCGAGTAGTCCTCCTTATCTCCTCCTGCATGAGATCCACCCAAAGGCGCTCCCATCCCGGCAGCTTCTCCCGACCATTGACACTATCTTGATATGAGTGCCAAGCCTTCGGAAGACCAAGGAGAGCCAAGTCGACCATGTCCTCGTCTTCGACAGTCACCCCCACACTTCCCAGCTCATCTCTGCATTGAGTGAACTTCGTGAGGTATTTGGCGATACTGTCGCCCTTCTCCATCTTGATGTTCCCGAGCTTATCTTTGAGCGCCAGCTTCCTTTGGTCGCTCTTACTCTGGAATAGATCCGTCAAAGCTTTCCACATTAAATATGGAGAAGCCTTTCCATGCAGGCTGGATACAATGTGATCCTTGACGCCCTCCAACAGGATCCTTCGACATTTCGCCATCTTCTTTTGCCATGCTTCGACTTCAGCAGGATCAGTGGGCTTTTGGACATCCGTATCTACGAACTCCTTCAGACCATTATCTTCTAATACCGCCTCCATGCGATCCTTCCATGCAACATAATTCGAACTGCCTTCAAGAGCATATTCGAGTCGCAAACCGTTGAAAGACATTTTCAACACTGGCACCAAGAAAACAAAACTGCTGCAAAACTTCAAATTCCACCTCAAAGCTCAACCGCTCTAGATCGTGAGAAAAAATTATTTCTAGCACAGAGATCGACTGCAAGGGGCGTTTACCAGACCTTTCACTTTCCGAAGAAAGATGAATCCGGAGGCTACCTGGCCCGCATGCAGACTTTGTCTACCGAAATAAGTTTGTAATCACTGTGATGATCAATCTGAACTTCAATAGCTCCGATACCATGTAGAAATTTGCTGAATAATGATTAATTATCTACCGAGACTATCCTGATCACATACAATTCAAATTTATATGCAACACATAATCTCTTCCACTCAGATCAACTCAGATCATCACACATGCGGAAATAAAATCAAGCGATAACACATCAATTCATCATACACATTAACACAGTATGTATGGGGAAAGCTTATAGCTGAAAACCCCGCAGCTATTGTGTATATTATAATGGAGAAATAAAGTAACAAACTCAGTACAATACTCCTCACAAGTACTCAGTACTTTCTCATGAAGTTACTCATAATCTAGCTCAGTTTTGAACAGGTTACTGGTTCAAAACTCACCGCCAATTGCCTTGCCTCTATTGCGTGTTTCAATGCTATGGGATGGCCTCTTTATATAGATAAACCACCAGCTTGAACTGCGCAATCCTCATGGGCTTACTCCACCTATCTGTGTGTTGTAAATAGCAACAGTATAGTCACAACTGATAGCTAACTCCACCCTTTCATCTACCTCTTTCACTGGTCTCCACTGAACTGATCATACACTGTAGTGAACTGATGTGTTCTTGAGTTGAATAATGAGTTACTAATTAATGAGTTAAATAATATTTAATTCACTCCACTCATAACTAATTGATTAGCTAGTTAAACTAATCTCAACTAGTTCAACTAAAATAAACAGAACACAACTCCACTAGTTGTCTCATTAACTCCTCCAAACTTCTGCAACTGAAGTCCAACTGAAGTCAACCATGCATGATGCCATCAAACCCTTGGGAACCACGTGATTCCTCTGTCAGATGCATGAGCCACTTCTGTAGCTCGAACTGAAGTGCTCCAAGAGAGTAAACTGCTGCTTATAGTCTAAATATTATTAAGGGTAAATAATATTTGACTTCCCTGTTTTAAGGAGAGGCAGTCTAAAAATAGACTTCGACCTCTTTGACCTCAAAAATAGAGTCTCATTTATTTTTACCAACATGACACATACTTCAAGAATCTCAAACTAGAATCCCCGAACCATGATCCATATGTCTAAAAATAGACATAGTCTAAAAATAGATTTTGCGCCAGAATTTGCCTGCGGGCCCACTTAGTGAAGGCGACTTCATTTCACCAAGCTCCATCATCTTGCTGCATTTTCAACACAAAGAGTTGCAATCTTTCATTAGAAAGATAAATTTCTTAAGAAGGTTCATACCAAACCTTATAGAACTCCTACGAAACATCACTAAAATGCTGAAAAGAGAAATAAGAGTCAAGTGTACCATAGAGGCAAAGCAATCTTTTGACTTGGTGAAGCAATCCCTTACACAAACACCAGTTCTGATCAGCCCTGACTTCACCAAACATTTCTTCATTTTCTCCTTTGTATCAGAACACACATTTGTTGTTGTCTTATTACAGAAAAATATAAAAGGACAGGAGCAGCCCATAGCATTTTTCAGCAAGGCACTATGAGATGCACCTCTTAAATATAATATCATGGATAAATAGGCTTTTTCCTTGATCAAAGCACTAAAATATTTCATAGTCTACATTCTACACTCACACATCATTGCATTTGTACCTCACATAGTGGTTAAAGACATCTTGACACAAGATCCTAATGGCAAAAGAGGTAAGTGGATTGCTGTCATCTCATAATATGATTTGGAAATAAATCCCACCAAGATAATCAAGGGACAAGGACTAGCTAAAATCATGGCTGAAACAAATTTTCAACCATTGGACATCAATATAATTCACTCATTGGATGACGAAGAGGAGCTGATAACTCCACCAATTGAGGAAGCATTTATGAACTCACACTAGTATGCTGATATATTATATGTGCTTTTTAATCTGAATGTTCCTCTTGGTTTTCCAAAGCAAAGGCCAAATTCTTGAAACTAAAGGCTGTAAATTTCTGCATTTTAGAAAAAAATTTATATTGGAAAAATTCTCATGGTGTATTGCTTAAATGTTTGCCTGAAGAAAATGTCAATAGGATTATGTATGAGTTTCATGAAGGAGAATGTGGGGGCCACCTCTATTGGAAAACTACTGTAAATAAAATCCTTAGAGCTGGTTACTATTGGTCTACCCTCTTCCAAGACATCCACAAAATGGTAGTTGCCTGTCGTAAATGCCAAATATTTGAGGGAAAAGGAAATTGTTGCCTTTGCCATTACAGCCAATTTCTGTTGAAGCTCCTTTTCAACAATGGGGTCTTGAATTTATTGGAGAAATACACCCTTCCTCTTCTGCCTAGCACAAATGGATCCTTACTACAACTGATTATTTTGCAAAGTGGATAGAAGCCATTCCTTCCAGGATTTCCACAGACTCAATAATTATCAAATTTCTTGAAAATAACATCCTATATAGATTTAGTTGTCCTAGGAAAATCATCACTGATAATGCTGATGCCTTTATATCCAAGAAAATGGTGAATTTTTACCATAGATATTAGATTATTTTGGGATATTCTATAGCTTATTACCCTCAAGGTAATGGGTTGGTTGAATCCTCAAATAAAATTTTGGTGAACATCATTAAAAAGTTGTTGGAAGAAACAAGAAATCATGGAACAGCAAAATAGTTCATTCATTACAGGCAGACATTCTAACAAATAAGAAATCCATTGATATGTCTCCCTATCAGCTGGTCTATGGAATAGATGCAATATTCCCTACAACCTTGGGAGTGCCAGTAATGAAGCTCATTCAAGAGGTACAGTCTGAAGAAAATGACATACAAAGAAGAATAAACCAAATTGTTTAGCTGTAGCAAATCAGAGGAGGAGTATACAACAGAACACAGCTGGTGTAGGAAAACATCAAGAAGATCTTTGATAGAAGGATCAAGGTAAATGATTTCAGCATTGGAGACAAAGTGTTGAAGTGGGATTCAAGAAGAGAGGACAAAGGCAAGCATGGAAAATTTGACAACTTATGGAAAATTCCATACATCATCCATTCTGCAAGAGGTAACAATGCATTTTTCCTACAAGAATTGGATGGAACAGAGTTGTTTGGAGGTCTTTTGAATGGTAGGATGCTCAAGCATTATTTCAGTTGAGAATTTCCTCTGTTTTTAGTTTCTTCATTGTACATAAAATTGCTTAAACAAAAAACTGAGAAAAATTGATACAAAAAGAGAGAAAGAAAAAATAAAAGAGGGCAGATAAAAGAAAAAGGTAAGCCCCATACCAAAAAATAAGTATTTCTAGAAGTGTGCAAGTCAAAATTCCACTACTTTGAAAAGGAGGTCTTGTTCAATTATACAGCCTAATCATGATTAAAATTTTAAATTTTTGTTGATAAATTAGAAATTAATATTTGCCAAATTTTTTAAACTTGGCTTATCAGTAGATAGGTAGAAAAAGACACGGGTTCCAAAGCTTAAATCTGAACCAAAAAGAAAAGTAAGGGATGAATTATAAATGAAAGATTCAGAACAAAACCCTCGCTTTAGTTTACTTTTTGCAAAAATAATATTCTGTGCAACTTGTCCAAAATGCCACAAGATCAAACTGCTCAATCTTGATTCAGTCGTGCTTTAAATTTCATGTTGATAGTTGGTGAACAAAAAACTGTCAAACTGTTTAATCTTGACAGATAAGTAGTTTGGTAGAGAATAAAAGAGCTCATCAGTTTAATTTGAGCCTTTGGATGTTATAAGGTTAGATTTAGATAGTTTTATTTTCAGAAGAAATATGATGTCAATGTTTGAAAGTTTAAATGCACATCCAAAAATGAAGAAAAAAATGTTATATTAGGTGATGGGTAGGAAGAATTTATTTGTAGGAAGCATGATGTTTTAAATTCTAAAGATCATAGTTACAAAGAATTGCAGCAGATCAACAATTGCAGAATGAAAAATCAGCCAAGTGCAAACAAGGCACTAGTCTGCGAAGACCAGAGATCTGGGATATGAGTTTCTTGACACCTCCTAAAGGAGCTTCCCTCCTCAACTAGAGCCACTGTTATCCTCCTGTATTCTACAGTATCACTAGATGACTATGGATTTTTTACCATCTACTGAAAATAACATTCATTGACTATCATTTATTTTCATAAATCTCACTACCTCATTATTTTCATTTAACGTATTTTCACTATCTCTCACTTTACTTATTCAGATCACACTTTTACTCTGAAAACCCAAGTTTGACTGTGATCCCTCATTGATTACCCTTTTCACCTTCCTAAAACTACTTTCCCCCTCTAAAAACCCTCCCCCTTCTCTCATTTCCCTCTATTATATTCACAAACATTGTAAAAACCCTTTTTACATTGTTTTGGAATTAGTTTGTCTCGGGACCCACTCTTTTTAATTAACCCCTATTTTAATTAAAAAACCCAACCCCATTATATCAAACTACCCGACCCCTTATATGCTTTAAGCCCCCACATTCTAAACCTTACCCCCGCTATCATATTACCCTATCCCCCACCACTATACATTAAGCACCCCTGCCTTAACCTTCCCTGGGTCCCACTGTCTAGACCTACCCATCACTCCATCCAATCTCGACTGTTATCACCCAAAAATTTTCAAAATTTTACTTGAAATGTGTCAAGTTGGTCTTTAGGTTAGTTAAGTTGCACAACATCATGAAATGATAAGTTTTATGATTAATATAGGTTTTAAGGATTGTTTTAAGTTTTTAGGGATGATCTCAAGTCATATCAGAGGGACAAATCATGAATAGATACTTTGAATCAACCTAAAGTCTCAAATCTAGCCATCTGTCAGAAATCCTCTAAGTCCGTAGCGATTTTAGTGCAAAATTAACAGATTTTGCTGTGGAGACACCTAGTAATTTCGTAGCAAAACTGACACGACTTTCTGCATAATGATGCGTGGTTAAATTTTGAAGGTTTCTAGGTCATGTTGTCAGAGTAGAGTCATCATTTGAAAGTCACGCACGTTTTAGCATCAGCCACCATTTGAAATCCATCTCATTTTTCTTTTCAAAGACACCCTTCATTCCTCATACTTTGTTTCCCTCTTTTTAAATCTACTACCAAAGCACCTTGCTGTCATTTACATCTCCCATAGAAATCCATTTTCATGCCATCCTCCTATACCATAACAACTTGTTGTCCAAGTTGTTTTTTACAACTGTCACATTTTTAAGAGGACAGTTTAGGTTATAAAAGGAAATTTCCATGAAGAGGAAAGCATAAAAATGAGGCTATGTGTTTGGATAGGAGCTTATGGAGTTTTAACTGATAATGGATGACCTTAGCTTCACACAATCTTTCATCCAGACAAGTGACATGTTTTTCTACCAGGAGCTACAAAGGGATTTTTGTGTTTCTTGGATTGTTTGAGCTGTTGGTTTCAAGAGGAATTTTCAGGAAAATGAAGATGAGGTTCACAAATCTAAAGGAGGTTTTTTCTAAGAACATAACAAGGAATAAAAACCTCTTTCAATTTTCTCCCAGTTGTTGCCAATTTGGAGATTCAAAGTTTCCTTTGGAACCTATTTTCAGAATTCTGAAATTTTCCTATTTTATACATGATTTTATAATGCAGAATCCAAACAACTGAAACTGGTTTTCAAAACACCAAGAGAGGTTTTTCTTAAAAATTCTTACCTACAAAAACCTCCTCCATTTTGGTAACAACTATCAGGGATCAAGAGATAGGATCTCATGAGTGCAACCTTCTTTTTCAGGAAAAAGAGAGTCATTTTTATCGGTTGATGAAATGGTTGAAGGTGAAAAGTCTATTTCTTAAGGATGGTAAGAGGTATTTTTAACCAATTTTTCCTTATCAAGCTTCATACTATCATCTCACATAGAAATGGACCTTTTCTAGGTCAAAAATCTAGATTATGTGAAGTTTGTGGGAAATTAGGCAATTCCGCAGCGTGTGCCACGCTTGAAGCCTAGTTTTTGCTGTGGAATTTCTGAAGAATTCTTTTTGGTTTTAAGGTACCCAAAATGATAAGGAGGAAGAGTTTTGAAGGCTGTGTTTAATTTTTTTTGACTACTTAACATCCTCAAATGAATAAAAAAAAGTAGAAGAGTATCACATATCATCTTTTTGTTTGTGCTACTAAACTAGCTACAAAAGTAGCTCAAAACAGAGTTTTGATAGCAAGGTTAGTTTTGATGGTTAATTTTGGGAAGAAGGAGAAAGGTAATCAATACTTAAAGTCGTTCTCCATCAGAATGACAAACAATATCAGGGAATTGATAAAGAGTATCAGATCGGTGATTTTCCAAGTGAAGATATTTAGTTAAGGGTATAGTTTGAAGACACCAATCCACATGTGCCAGGTCACCAAACTGACATATCCTTAATAATAGGCAGAGTTACTTCACAAAGGCAGTCAAGATATTAATGTTTTGTTGATGGCTAGTATGGCTCAAAGAAATGATTCCTTTCGAGGAAGATTTACATCACTTTAGTTTAAATGTAATAATTAGTTTTTCGAGTCATAGTAGGACTCTAACTCCTGATTCAAAAAGGTGTCGGTCCTAGTTTTAAAGATCTATTTAGTGGTTAGATTTGTTGTCAGTAATAAAGTTTAAATGGTCTAGCCACTTGGCAGGCTTGATGTAAAGGCAAGATGCCTATAAGTAGTAAAGACTTAGATGTATTCAGGGTTGGAAAATGTGATATGAAAGGACTACTTTTGTAAATGCTTTGAAGGGAATGATATATACAGAAGCAATTGAACTTTCCTATACCTGAGATTCTTAGTAGACTTCAATGAGTTTTATCTCTGATCTTTAATATGTTTTACTTCCATAGTCTTAATGCTTATTACTCAGAATTCATGGAGGAACATGCTCTGACTTCCTTTAAGTATTGAACTATGGTGAATTGAGTTTTTGAGTCCTATCTTTGAAAGGTTTTCTTCGATGTTTAAATGATTATTACTCAAAATTCATGGTTATTCATGCTCTGGCTTCCTTTAAGTTTTGAACTTTGATGAATATTTTTAAATAATTTCCTTTCAATACCTTGATGTATCATTACTCAAAATTCATGTATCACATGCTCTGACTTCTTTTGAACCTCAAGTTATTGAGATTTTCCTGAATGTGTCACCCTTTCATTGAATTATATACAACCCTCAGTTTGATAAGAAGAGCTATTTGTTATCTTTATCTCTGTCACTGACTCCATTGCCCAATGGTAGCAAGCCTCCATCTTTTCAACCTGTAAACATACAAAAACAAGACACATAGAGTTAGCCATCTATCTATATCATTATTCCATATCATTAACCCTTGAGAGAGCCCTCTTAGGCTGAGGAGGCTAAGCCTCAGTCACAATATTGGTTTGAAATAGTTACATTGAAGTTGTCTAATCAACATCCAATCAGGTATGATTTTGGTGATAAGATTTTGGTGTGTCTGCCGAGAGTCTAAAGATATACATCTCCCAAAAATTATGAAGCTGAACTCTTGAAGGTAGCAGGAGCTCAGAATATGTTCGAGGCTGCAACTACCTTGGAGACTCCATTGTTGAAAAATTCAAAACTCATAGATTCATGGTGATTCCACTGGACATATGAAGAACTTAGATGCTTCCATTCTTGTTTCAAGGTATGCATGTATAAATTTTTCAGGAATTCATGGTTTCCCAAATGATTTTCCCAAGGATACATATTTTTTCAAGAATAGTCCAAAATTCAATGGAGAAGATTTGAGTTTGACTTTGAAGCATATATCAGATTTATGTGATTTTACTAAGCTTATTAGAGTCAAACATGAAGATGTTTGCATTATGTTGTTCTATGATTCATTTCAAGGCAAATGTAAACAGTGGATTGAAAGTTTTCCTATCAGATCTATTAAGTCATTTGTAGACTTTTAGCTTATGTTTTTGGAGGAATGGATAGACAGAGCAGAGTTGGTGGAAAACTCTCCTTCAATTCAAGGTTTCAAACAATGGAATGATGACCATATTAATGAAGAAATAGAGGAAAATTTTTCTTTGTCCTTGTCTTCTTATCTAAAATCATTTGAGTGCAAGATAGAAGATAAGATTAAATTTTTGGATGAAGTTGCTGCGAACATTGAGAAAGACATCGAAGGTTTACAAGGTCAAATTCAATCATATAGTCGTCATGATCATGATCATTCTTTTCAAAAGCTTTCTATGGAAAAACACAAAGAGAAGGTGTTGCTTCCTATCTCTTTTGAGTTTGAGGAAGAATACACTGTTTTTGAAAATAATTTTGAGCAGTAGTTTGACAGTACACAACTGAAGTCTTATGTGGTTGATCAAAACATGGATGAATTGTCCAAAGCTACAGAATGTTATGAGA
Source organism: Pinus albicaulis (assembly GCA_034641835.2). Taxonomy (NCBI): domain Eukaryota; kingdom Viridiplantae; phylum Streptophyta; class Pinopsida; order Pinales; family Pinaceae; genus Pinus; species Pinus albicaulis. The sequence continues at coordinate 760,364,791 of CM076570.1, read as the reverse complement.
ATTATCAAACTAATCATGTCTTATTTGACCCTATAGCTGAATATATGGAAAATATTTAATGTTCATATTTTTAGTTATATTTTCATCTTGAAGATCAGTTACATCTCATGTTACCTTGGTCATCACAGTATCATGTCTACTTTGGGTTCAAATGCAGTCAAGATGCCAAAATGTCAGATAAGATAAATTATTGGCTTCATTGGAAGTTTCATGTTGATTGAGTTAAAGTGGAGAGTTGCAGCTAATAGGGTAGGTAGGAGTGTGTGAATAATCTCAAAGGTGAATGGGCATCTTTTCAGTCAGTACGAAATTGGTTCTTCTGTAGTGACCATCAAGCTTGAGCTCGAGGTGAAGGCCATTAGAGCTCGAGAAGAGGTTGGAAAAATTTTATAGTTTTATTCTAAAGGATGGATAGAAGCACTGGAGCTACTGGTTCTTAGTGTACCATAGGGGCACACTATCCCAAGTGGAGCCACTGTTATCACCCAAAAATTTTCAAAATTTTACTTGAAATGTGCCAAGTTGGTCTTTAGGTTAGTTAAGTTGCACAACATCATGAAATGATAAGTTTTATGATTAATATAGGTTTCAAGGATTGTTTTAAGTTGTTAGGGATGATCTCAAGTCATATGAGAGGGAAAAATCATGAATCTATACTTTGAATCAACCTATAGTCTCAAATCTGGCCATCTGTCAGAAATCCTCTGAGTCTGCAGCGATTTTAGTGCAAAATTAACAGATTTTGCTGCGGAAACACCTAGTAATTCCGTAGAAAAACTGACACGGTTTTCTGAATAATGATGAGTGGTTAACCTTTGAATTTTTCGAGGTCATGCTGTCAGAGTAGAGTCATCATTTGAAAGCTATGCACGTTTTAGCATCAGCCACCATTTGAAATCCATCTCATTTTTCTTTTCAAAGACACCCCTCATTCCTCATACTTTGTTTCCCACTTTTTCAATCTACTACCAAATCACCTTGCTGTCATTTACATCTCCCATAGAAATTCTTTTTCATGCTAGCCTCCTCTACCATAACAGCTTGCTGTCCAAGTTGTTTTTTTACAGCTGTCACATTTTTAAGAGGGTAGTTTAGGTTATAAAAGGAAATTGCCATGAAGAGGAAAGCACAAAAATGAGGCTATATGTTTGGATAGGAGCCTATGTAGTTTTAACTTGTCATGGAAAAAATTAGCTTCACACAAGCTTTCATCCAGACAGGTTACATGTTTTTCTACTAGGAGCTACAAAGGGATTTTTGTGTTTCTTGGACTGTTTGAGCTGTTGGTTTCAAGAGGAATTTTCAGGAAAATGAAGATGAGGTTCACAAATATGAAGGAGGTTTTTTTAAGAACATAACAAGGAACAAAAAATTCTTTCAATTTTCTCCCAGGTGCTACCAATTTGGATATTCGAAGTTTCCTTTGGAACCTATTTTCAAAATTATGAATTTTTCCTGTTTTATACATGATTTTATAATGCAGATTTCGAACAATTGAAGCTGGTTTTCAAAAAACAAAGAGAGGTTTTTCTAAAAAAAAATCTTATATACAAAAACCTCATATATTTTTGTAGCAGATATTAGGGATCGAGAGATAGGAGCTCAAGAGTGCAGCCTTCGTTTTCAGGAAAAACATAGTCATTTTTATTGGTTGATGAAATGGCTGAAGGTGAAAAGTTTGTTTCTTGAGGAGGGTAAGAGGTATTTTTAATCAAAGTTTCCTTATCAAGCTTCATACTATCATCTCACACAGCAATGGACCTTTTATAGGTCGAAAATCCAAATTATGTGAAGTTTGTGGGCAATTAGGCAATTCCGCAGCGTGTGCCAGGCTTGAATCCCAATTTTTGCTGCGGAATTTCTGAAGAATTATTTTTGGTTTTAGGGTACCAAAAATGATAAGGAGGAAGAGTTTTGAAGGTTGTGTTTAATTTTTTTTTTACAGCTTAACATCCTCAAATGAATAAAACAAAGCAGAAGAGTATCACATATCATCTTTTTGTTTGTGCTACTAAACTAGCTCAAAACAGAGTTTTGACAGCAAGGTTAGTTTTGATGGTTAATTTTAGGAAGAAGGAGAAAGGTAATAAATAATTAAAGCTGTTCTCCATCAGAATGAAAAAGAGCATCAGGGAATTGACAAAGAGTATCATATCAGTGATTTTCCAAGTGAAGATATTCAGTTAAGGGTATAGTTTGAGGACACCAATCCACATGTGCCAGGTCATCAAACTAACATCTCCTTAAGAATAGGCAGAGTTACTTCACGAGGGTAGTCAGGATATTAATGTTTTTTTGATGTCCAGTATTTCTCAAAGAAATGATTCCTTTCGAGGAAGATTTACATCACTTCAGTTTAAATGTAATAATTAGGTTTTTGAGTCATAGTAGGACTCTAAATCCTTATTCAAAAAGGTGTCAGTCCTAGTTTTAAAGATCTATTTAGTGGTTAGATTTGATATCAATAATAAATTTTAAATGGTCTATCCACTTGGAAGACTTGATGTAAAGGCAAGATGCCTATAAGTAGTAAAGACTTCGATGTATTCAGGGTTGGAAAATGTGATATGAAAGGACTACTTTTGTAAATGCTTTGAAGGGACTGATATATACATAAGCAATTGAACTTTTTTGGACTTGAGATTCTTATTAGAATTCAATGAGTTTTATCTCTGATCTTTAATATGTTTTACTTCCATATTCTTAATGCTTATTACTCAGAATTCATGGAGGAATATGCTCTGACTTCCTTTAAGTATTGAACTATGGTGAATTGAGTTTTTGAGTACTATATTTGAAAGGTTTCCTTCAATGTTTAAATTCTTATTGCTCAGAATTCATGGTTATTAATGCTCTGACTTCCTTTAAGTGTTGAACTTTGATGAATCTTTTTAAATAATTTCCTTTCAATAACTTGATGTATCATTACTCAGAATTCATGTATCACATGCTCTGAATTCCTTTGAACCTCAATTTATTGAGATTTTCCTAAATGTGTCACTCTTTCATTGAAGTATATACAAGCCTCAGTTTTATAAGAAGAGATATTTTTTATCTTTATCTCTGTCACTGACTCCATAGCCCAATGGTAGCAAGCCTCCATCTTTTCAACCTGTAAACATACAAAAACAAGACACATAGAGTTAGCCATCTACCTATATCATTATTCCATATCATTAACCCTTGAGAGAGCCCTCTTAGGCTAAGGAGGCTAAGCTTCAGTCACAAGATTGGTTTGAAATAGTTACATTGAAGTTGTCTGATCAACAGCCAATCAGGTATGATTTTGGCAATAACACTGACCACCGTTGGATCTCCACCCTCTGATCCGACAACCCCAATCCTCTACCGCAAACCTAAAGGCCCATTGTTTAAAAAAACCTCGACCTTGCGAAATGGGAAGTATCATTGCCTGTCCTCCCCTCCACATGTCATTCCCTCTGTATTATCGCATCCATCCGCCAAATGATATTAACCACTTTGGCCCTATTGCGATAAATCGTTTACCATCTTTGCGTCATAACCCAAAACTGATGGCCCATTTGAAAATTATTCAAACCTTGTATCATCGCGATAGCCTCCGAGCCACCTTGAAACCTCTGCAAACACTCTCAAAAACCTGAAAAAAGCCCCAAATAAGCGCAGAAATGAAAAATTTCCATTATCCAGACTCTTTCCACAGCGCGGGCTTTATTAATGAATTATTTTCAATTGTGCAGGTGATGTATGTGTCGAGAAATTCATAATTTTCATTTCCAATTCCAAAAATTTCTTAAACAAGACTCTCTGAATGACAATTTAGAAGTTTTTCTCATTAAGGGACCAGGAGCGTAAGACCAATCTGAATCGTCAATGGATCATGACCATTGATGGTCATTCGAACATTATAGGGGTAGCAAGAGTTCTCCATAGAACAGAGTAAAGAAATAAGAGAATTATACAGTGGCGGCGTAGAGATAAAAAACAAATGAAAGACACGGTCAAGGGACAGTGAAAGAATAAAAGGATTAGAGATTAAATCAAAGGTTAAAGGTAAAAATAGGGTTAGAAGATAAATATTAAAGACAAAAGACAGATAAGAATGATTAAGGAAGAGTTTACACTGTTAGGTCCTCGTAATTTGTTAGATTGGTGAGAACAGATAAAAATGGGTAACAACAGACCAGTCTTTGGAGTCCTAGGACCTAACCTTCCTGGACTCAGAGAGGGATTTCTCTATTTTGTGCAAAGGATGTGAACTTGTTTGCTTTTAGGGTTTGATTTTAGGCTAGTTGTTAAGTTTAGGGTTTGTTTGTTTGTTTTGGTTGGGTAGATGATCAAGTAGAATAGATGGAGTGAGAAAATATTCAAGTCACTGGGCTATGGAGTCTATAAAAAGTCATGGAAATTTCAACAATGAATCAGGGTGCATCACAGGGAAAATCTAACATGGTCAAATGGATTTTCAAGGTTTGTGTGAGATGAAATGAACATCATCAAGTTTGTGAACAAAGTAGGGCAAAGTGCAGTTAAGAATCCTTTTTCAAATACTTTAACAAGAAGGGCCTTCAACACTATTTAATATAAAGAAGTAATCATAAGACAGGGTGCACCAATAACTCTTTGATTAAACTCAAGCAAATAAGCATTTAAGACAAAAAATACAGTGAAATATAGAAGCGTAATATTCCTACTTAGCCCAAGCTAAAAGGAATATTCAATTATGTTTCATTTTCTATTGATTGAATAAATGAACCAAGGAGGACATGTAAAACTCCTGAAAACAATGAATAAATCCATGCCTATGTGAATAGAGACAAATCTGGGCCATTTAAAATAAACACTTGTAGGTGTGAATGAGTTTGAACTATGAGATTGGGTCAACCTTGACCAAATCTACAGTGTAGTCTAGATACAATGTACCTCATGGAGGGACATTGCAGTTCTATAAGGAGGTCCCTCATGTGAAAGGAACTAATTCATCAAGGTGGTTTAGGGTTGCCAAGGCTTTCATCTTATAAAAGGAATCAGGAGGCAGCAAGAGAGGGTTGTTCATGATATTTTATTTTGAGGTCTGTTTAGACAATTCGAGTTCTCTTGGCTGTTTAGCAAAGACTTGTGAGGATTTCCTGTTTGGGGATTCTCTCTCCTTCCATTGAGTAGCTCTTGGAGGGCATTGTAATTATCTTCCACTATCAGGCATATGGCCAAGATCCATCTCCCTTAGACAGCATAAATCCTATTGGGGTTTACTTGTTTCAGTGAGCTGCAACAAGTGGAGACTAGATCTATTCAGATCTAGACTATACTAGTGCCTCTTCTCAGTGAGTGAGTCTTTTATCCTCCTGGAAGAGTGTATTAGCACTTTGGGCTGATATTCACATCTTGGCATGTGGCCAATCTATTCTCCATCTATTCCAGTGTATTTATTTGCAGGAACTGCATTATTTTATTCAGTGTTGCAGTAGAAGGGCTTATACCCTTGCTTTTTGAGCTTATTCCTTGGAGGAAGGGCCAACCCTTCTCCCGGAAGTTATTGTACTTCATTGTTCTTCTCTCTCATGTATTATTCAGCTATTTTCTTATAAATCTACAATGTACTGCATTTTCTAGATCCATATTTTGTAGATATGTCATTCTCACACTTGTACTTTCATGAAACCCTTGTCGAGTCACTTATAAAATGTGTAAAAGAGAGTGATACTCTATTTTCTTCATGATCTGATATAATACACTCCATATTGAATGTTTCCATAAAATTTAATCATAAAAACTTTGAAAAATACGTTTTGAAGGCTTTATCAAATTCTGCATTAGCTAAGTCATGGGGTTTGGGCCTTTTTGAACCATACAAGGATGGGGAGATCTGTTTAACATAGCTAGAGTGCTTTTTTTTTATGAAATTTGATATGTGAGTCCCCTATAACATATTATAAGGGATCCAACCATAATTTTCCTCTTTTTTTACACAGATCCCTGAAATTAACCTTTTTAGGGCTTAAATTGCTGTTTTTCCCCACTTTTTGGGTCCTAAAATGAAGAAGAAGTTGCTGATATAACATCAAGTGATGATAATGTGTTTCTAGACACATTACGTGGATGAATATCTTGCTACAGCTCCATAATTGTGTTTACATATTGCTGCAGTCCCATTATTGGGCATTTTCTGACCATTCTAGGTGTGAGAGGCTTGTTTATCTCACCTAGTTTGCTTGGTTTCTGATTTCCTCTTGGATTTGGATCTTAGATTATTAGATCTAAGAGATACAAGGGATAATCTTTTTTTCTGTAGTATACATTACTGAAAAATGCATTTTTCAGGCATGCCTTGCTAGCAATCCCAATTTGGGGATATTACAGTCAAAGGCCCAACCACTACACCAAAAGCCCAGACTGTTAGTGAGGGCGGCATCCTAGGGTGGTAAGGGTGGGCATAACCCCACTAGAGCATCTGATGGTGGGGACCCTTGCTCGGTACCCCTCATTACGCAGACCCCGGACATGTGGCTGCGGGCCCTACCCGCACACGGGACATTACAGCCCACCATGCTCTGCAAGTCTCAACCTTGAGACCTCGACTCTGATACCACAAAGGCCCAACCACTACACCAAAAGCCTGGACTGTTAGTGAGGGTGGAATCCCAGGGTGTCAAGGGTGGGCCTAACCCCACCAGAGCATCTAAGGGCGGGGACCCTTGTCCAGTACCCCTCATTACGCAGACCCCAGACACGTGGCTGTGGGCCCTACCCACACACGGGACATTAAAAGAAGGCAAGAAACTTATTTAACTTCTAGTTATTTCACCTTCAAGGTTAGAAAAAATTTAATATATACATATAACATAGATCAAAGAAGATGGAACTCCTAAACATCATTGATCATAGCCATAAAGACCTCCAAAGAAACCTTTCAAGAATGGACAAAGGGTATGATCGAAACATAGCCTCTTTGGCAAAGTCTAATTAGTGATACTCCAAAGAAAGATCTTAAGAACAATGTTTTAGTGAAATCAAACAAGTAGGGCTAACCATAAAACATATTTCATATCTACTGTATTGAATCATTCATAAGATAAACAAGCTTGGGTGGGTCTAGAGAGCAACTAAGAATTCTCTAAACTAACCTAGTAGAGGAAAACATAGAGGCAGTGAAGAACAAACGGAGATAAGGTGCCTTTGAAAAAAAATTCTTAGTCTAAAACCTTTGTCCTACTGCAATATAGAAGGATGTAACACAATGATACATAAGAAAACAAGAACTGAATAGAAGCACATCACCATTAGCCATGCTCAGGGATCCTGCAAGCAAGCCTTCTCCATCATCAATCAAAACAAGCCATCCATAAATTCCACAACACTAATTTCTCTTCAATCTCCAAAAAACTATGTATTGCTCCCAAGAGTCATCAAATGCCAAGCTTTTACAATAAGGCCCTCATTCTCTATTTATCTAGAAAAGGAGGGTAAAAACCATAACTAGGGTTTGAAAATGTCAAAAACACCCATAAATGTCATTTATGTCTAAGAGACCATGCAAGGTCCAAGACAAAAAATATCTCATGAAATAAATGCAAAAATAACTCTTAGCACCTAAATTTGTAGTGATTTTCCCCAAAAAACACTAAAATATCATTTTTCCATAAATAAGTTTCTTTTGTTGACTTTTTCACATTAAAGGCGCAACAGTGAGGTCTGAAGGCGTAGCGCATGCATAGGAAAAATGGGTCCACTTGTAGCCAAGTTTTGATGACCTTCCCGATGTCGGAATTTGCTTCATGATGGCTTGTTGGAAAGCCTGGTGAGTCTAATTTCCAAAAAATCCATTTTTTATGATTGGGATCCATTAACCTATCAAAAAAGTGAAACTAACAAGGCTTCTCAAGGCGCAGCGCCAGTCCTGAAAACTAGGTAGAAAGGTGAAAAATGACATGTGTTTGGGCCTTTTGAGGGACCAAACATGCTCCAAATGCTCTGAAATTTGGTGAGCATGTTGTAATTGAGCTGAGGATTCCAAAAATATAAATTTTTCCACCTAAGGATACTTGAGGTGAAAGCATAGCGCCAGGGGTGTTGTGTCTTCAGGCCTTAAAATTAGCAAAAAACTAAAAATTCTCAAAAAGTTCCCAAAATTGGTAGATATCTTCCTTATGGGGTTTGAGAGGCCTGTAGAGAAGCTTCAACCAAGATTCTAAGGTTTTCTTGGTATTTTTCCTCTTTGAGTGATTTTATTTCGGCAAGGGCTCCTTTGAGCTTGGCCCTTGCAATTTGATTTTGTAATGCATAGTTCTTGGTCATCTTCTTTTGTAGGCCAAGGTCCCTTTTTGTCTTCTTCAATTGCTTGTTTTCATTCTTATAATACTCAATGTTATACATTTCCATGCCAAGGCATCTTTCTAGATCCCTTATTTATGCATCTTTGCTTTGGAGTAGTATGCTAGTGGCCCTCTCCTTATCTACATGTTCACTGTCAAGGTCAATGATGTCAAATTCTTGTTCAAGCTCATGCTTACCTTTCTTACCTTTATTCACCTTTTGTTTGCCTTTATCTAGCTGCTTAGTAGAAGTGGAAGGCATGGCCCCTTGCCTTTTAGAGGCAACAAACACATGCCTTTCTCCTCTTTGATATGTCAATGGAAGAGGTTTGATTGTGATCATTTTGGTGTCTTCATCATGGTTGACATCATTTGTCTCCATGTCTTCCTCTTCATTACCTTGACTACTGCTTACCCCATTACCTTCAACATCAACCTCACTGTTTGCCTCTTCACTAATTTCTGCACTATCCTTTGTACTACCTTCACCTTTTTCATCATTACTGCTAGGAGTCTCATGGCTGTGATCTTTATTGCTCTCATCAAATTCTTCATTTTCTTCACTTTTTTGATCTCCCTCTGTCTCCATGTTTTCTGCCTCATTGCTAACCTCTATGTTTCCAACATTAGCACTGCCTTTATCACTACTAGGAACCTCACTATTTTTACTGTCATTGTGGCTTTGAGTTTTACCGTTGTCCCTAGCATCATCATCATCATCACTACGAAGCTCACTGTTTTCACTGTTTTCATGACTGTTATGACTGTTGTCATGAATATCATGATTGTCTCCTTCCTTACTGATGCTTGCTTTATCAATGTCCAAATTATCTTCTGCTTCATCATCTTCAACATCATCGTTTCCCTTATCATCATTTATTTCTTCCATGCTAACATCACTGCCCCCTACTGTTGAGCCCCAAAGATGTCCTTTTCTTTCACCAAATTTCACTTCATTTCGTTTGTCCTTTATCAGTTATAAGCTTAAAAGATCAATAGGATTGATTAAAGTTACTTTAAGAATGCATACAAAGACTGAATTGCTATACTTTTATGGTTATGTTGTTGTAGTAACTTTTGACTAGACTCAGCTACAGAATGCAGCCATTCTGTAGCTAGTCGCCTATTCCGTAGCTATCTTCATGTTCACACAGGTTACAGGTGTCACTTAAAGGAAAAACACATATGGTTGAATTCCACAACACTCCTACATAATTTCTTACCCTCTACGAAGTCTGAGCAAAAATCTACAGGTGGTTATGCATGTGGAGGAAACCAAAACTAAGAAGTGGATTCCTACCAGGACAAGGACTCTATAGATTTCTTCAACAAAGTATGAGGCCTCCACAAGAGTTCTAATTTGATTTTAATTGAAAAATACACTTATCCCTACTTCTTCTCCAAGACAGTTATGAATTTCTCTTATAAGAATAACTCGGGAGACCGAGAGACAGTTAGCTAGATTGATGTTTTATTGTTAAAGATTGTCCAAGACCATAATACTTTGTTTTTGAAGCATTTTCCTTTAATGAAAGAAGAGGAACTTTAATACATGATCTAAGGAAATATTGAGGAGATTTGTGTGCTAATCTGGTGGTAGAGGGCCCCTACTGCCCGAGAGGCTATATGCATATTGTTTAGATAAGTAACTGTAGCTCTATTTTGTTCCTAATTTAGGTAGTTTTCTGAACTTTATGTTTTATGCTCACTTACCTCAAATTGTACAACTAGTCTTGTTCTTATGAATTGTTCCAAAAAATCACTAACACTGGATGAGATAAAGTTGTAGTATTTCAGAGATTAATTTCATTTTAATTTAGTTGTAGTATTTCGGAGGTTAATTGCACTCTAGTTCAGTTCTGTTCACTTTATTTCAAGTTTGATTGATTGCATTCTAGTTCAGTTCTATTCATTGTATTCCAGGTTTTATTAGCTAGTTGTACTCTAGTTCTGTTAAATTAGACTTAAAGGCCTTCATTATTTACAAACTGCTCTTGTTCTTAATCTCTACTAATACATCATTAACATAGGAACAAAAATTGGTAATTTCATTTTGAAGTCTTGACTGTTCTGCAATTTCTCATAATTTTACAAACTTGCCTCTTTCCAAAACTATTCCAAAATATTTCTAACCCTTGAATGAGGCTTAATAAGTCACATTCTGAGTTGCATAATAGATCAATTTTAGTGTCATAAGTTAATTTAGAGTAGGGTTCCTTACTATGTTACAGATAATCTTTTCCAAATGTGTTCCAACAAATTTCTAACCATGGATGAGATTTTCTCTGTGATAATTGTAAGTTGTTGTTTACTTAGAAGAACCTCATTGCATTAAACTTATCCTTTTCTCAAGTTGTTCCAACATACTTCTAGTGAAATGAATTGGACTGAGTTCATGTTATGAGTTATTTTTCTTGTCAAGTTTTGAAATCTGTGAATTAGAATTTTCTATTCTTAGGTGCCTTACATAGTTTAGAATAGCTTTTGCTCTGTTTTAGTGTGACCAATAACTTCTCTTTGTCAAACACTTAGTTCTTTTCCTCTTAGCATAAAAACACAAAACCAAAAACAGTAGAAAAACACTAAACACAACGAAGTAGGAAGTAGATACCTAGGCACATATAGTGCACTTTACTTCAACAGTTTACTAGCCATGGTTGACAATTTATGACATCAATTTAGGAACACTAAGTTGAGCAGACATTTTTGGCGCCATTTTCGGGGAGGTGTAACTAGGTAGCCTTGTTTCTTACCTCCCAAAAACAATGATATGCGTAGAGAAAGAGACTCAAGGGGTAGATTCATAAGAAGAAGAAGCTTGATTCCTAGAACACCACTTGTTCCACCAAGACCAAGAGGCAGCACACCTCCAACTCAAACCCACATCCCATACTCCACTGATCATAGACTTCCAGAGGACTTAAGATCAAACATTCCATCAGAAGAACCTTCCACCACATCCACTGAACCTATCTTAGAAGAATATTCAAGGACCCCTGCTAGAGACCTAAAATTTTCCACTTCCACAGGAGAATCAACCATGGCAGAAGAAGGGGGAGGAGGAGTCTTTAATGGAGAACATACACTATTTGGAGGGGGTAGAGGTAGAGGTAGAGGAGAAGGAGGTAGAGGTGCAGAAGGATAAGGAGGCAGAGAAAGAGGTAGAAGGGAAATGGGAAGCTCTTTTGGGTTTCCTATAGTAGATGAAGAAACCAATGCAGCTATGAAAAACATTTCACCCTCTATCCTTCCAAACTTTTATGGACTCAAAACTGAAGATCCTGAAACCTTTCTATTTGAATTTGAAGTCCTATGTATAACCTATGACTACTTACAGGATGCTCAAAAACTTAAACTATTCCCTTCAACATTGAAAGGAGCAGCATTAAAATGGTTTATGAGTTTGATCAACAGTTCTATTAGGACATGGGAAGACATGAAACAGGCATTTTTAGAGAGGCATTTGGATTACTGTATGCCAGTCAACCATAAGGAGGAAGTGTTTAAAATTCTACAAAAAGAGGATGAAAACTTATAAGATTTGTTGGAGAGGTTTAACTACAATATCAAAAGAGAAAAAATGGAAAACTTAGACCAAGATACTTTGAAAGCTCTCTTATTGAAGACAATCAAGGATGAATGGTTAGATATCCTCAACATGATGGGAAAAGGGGATATATCTCAGCTCACATTACCTGAAATAGCTGAATTGTGTATCAACCTTTCAAGAGGGAAATCTAAAACTGTAAAAGGACCAAGAGACCCTGCTCTTGCAAGGGCAAGTAAGTTTGCTTCTGGGACAGTAAGTAGGGCAGAAATAGGACATATGCTTGATGAATTCAAATATGATATTTTAGGGAGTCTTAGTGAACAAATCGACACCCTTAAATTACAAAACAAGCAAAAAGCTGAATCTGATGCCTTAGCAATCTTTTGTCCCAAATGTAGAAAGAAGCATGCCTTGAGAGAGTGCCCTTTGGATGCAAAATTATTAGAGACTTGTGTAATTTGTTCTGAAAAACATGAGACCAAGATTTTTCCTTCACTTCTTGGTCTTAAGCTGTCTTTCAAGAAGAAACCCCTACAAATTCCACAGAATCTCTCAATTTTGTCTCTAGGAGGCCTTGGCCAGGACCTCAAACACAAGGATTCCATGATCATCTCTATAATCAACCCCCACCAAATTGGAATTCTTGGAAACAACCTTGGCCCCAATTCCAATATCAATCTCAAACTTGGGCACAAGGAGCACAAAATCTCTATGGAAGATACTCTCAGTACTATCAATATCCACCATCCTATCCACCATATCCACATTTCCCTCTGCAACAAAATCTTCAACAAAACCCTCAACAGAATCGTCAAAATCCACAACATCAAAATTCACCACTTCCATTACCATTTCCTCAGAAAAAAAATCAGTTGCCTGCCCAACCCATACCAAACCCCAAAAATAAAAATCCTCAGAACACATACATGATAGAAGGCCAACAGTTTCCAACCTATTTGATCACTCCCTTAGACCTTAATGATGTTCAAATTAGGTCTTGAAGAATACTTGAAAAGAAGAAACCTTCTGTAATCATACAAGAACAAAACAACTTTGAGGAAGATTCTCTACGGGTAAATAAAAGTCTTGAAGAAGACACATCTTTTCAAGACCCAAACATTGAAAAAAAAAAAGAACCAATAATTTCAACTTCTATATTAGAGCAGCCATCAACATCCACCTCTACACCTCCCTTTCCAGAAGGATTACAAATTGATAGGGGTGTATAAAAACAAATTATGGTGCCTAATTATGATTTCCTTGATGAGCTGAGAAATGTTTGTATTAAGATCCCATTATTACAAGCTATCAAGGAAATTCCAATTTTAGAAAAAACAATAAAGGAGTTGAGCATGAAAAAAATACGAAAAAGAATCAAAGAGACAAATAAAATTCAACTGGCAGGAAAAATAGCAGATATCATGATGGGTAAGATTTCCATTCCAAAGTATCTAGACCCAGGAAATCCAGTTGTTAGAATACACATCAATGGAATTGAGATCCAAAACACACTTATTGATTTAGGAGCAGCAATCAATATCATGAGTAGACAAATCATGGATAAACTGAAACTTCCTAATCTTCTTTTTACACCCACATTATTACAATTAGCAGACAGATCTGTGATCAAACCTGATGGGGTAATAGAATACATTCCAGTGTCCCTAGATTCTTGGGAGTATCCTATGGATTTTATGATCCTAACTCCTAAGAATAATCTAGGAGGGCATCCTATTATATTAGGAAGACCTTGGTTAGCTACAACTGATGCTTTTATTAGTTGTAGATCCGGTGATATGTACATCTATGATGGTAGTTCAACCAAGAAATTTACCTTGTATCCTCCAACAAAGACAATTACAGAATTAGATGATACTCAATGGATTGAGGATGAAGAAGACATACAGCCTCTCTTCACAATTTCAGAAATTAGTGAAGACAGCCAAATCCTGAATGCCTTAGAAAATTTTGAATCCTCTTTGGAATACAAACATCAACAATTTCAAGAAGAATCCAACATTGAGTTTTTATCATCAAGACAGATGTCTATTTACTCCATGGATAAATTTGGCATCTCTACAATTGAGATATTTCCAGGCAAAAATTTAAACATAAACAAGAACCTAGATAAATCTCAACAAGAAAAGCTAGTCAAGATATTACAGAGACATTCTTCTGCATATGCATGGGAGTACACTGATATGAAAGGGATAAGCCCTAAGACTTGCACTCATCACATCTACATAGAGGAAAATTGTAAACGAATCAGACAACCTCAGAGACGGATGAATCCAAATCTTAGGGAGATTGTCAAAGAAGAATTGCAGAAATTGTTAAATGTCAACTTTATCTATCCCATTTCAGATAGTCAGTGGGTTTCTCCTTTGGTAATTGTGCCAAAGAAAAATGGTAAATGGAGGGTATGTATTGACTACCGGGAATTAAACAAAGATACTCTTAAAGATCATTTTCCCCTACCTTTCATAGATCAGGTGTTAGATACATTAGCTGGCAAAAAGTACTTCTCATTTTTAGATGGGTTTAGTGGTTATAATCAAATTCAAGTAGCACTTGAAGATCAAGACAAAACCACATTTACCTGTCCTTGGGGTACCTATGCTTATCGAGTATTTCCATTTGGACTATGCAATGCACTTGCAACATTTCAAAGGGCAGTACTAGGAATCTTTTCAGATCTAATACATGATTGTGTAGAGGTATATATGGATGATTTCACAGTCTATGGAAACACATTTGAAGAAGCCTTAGAAAACTTGGAAAAAGTTTTAAAGAGATGTAAAGAAGCAAATCTTTCATTGAGTCATGAGAAGTGTTTTATGATGTTTATTGAAGGAATTGTTTTGGGGCATCACATTTCAGGGGATGGGATTAGAGTTGATGAGTCAAAATTTGAAGTCATCTCTAACTTATCTATTCCAAGTTGTCAAAAATATGTTAGGATTTTTCTAGGATTTACAGGATATTATTGAAGGTTTATATAAAACTTCACCAAGATAGCATCTCCTCTTTTCAAATTACTTACCAAGGACTGTGAATTCAAGTGGAATCCTGATTACCACTTAGCCTTTGAGACCCTGAAAACAAAAATCTCTAAAGCACCTATTTTAAGGGGACCTAACTGGAAGTTACCTTTTCATATTTCAACAGATGCCTCAAATACAGCTTTAGGAGCAGTATTGGGACAAAAAGACCCGATTCCTTATGCCATCTACTATACCAGTAAAAATTTGACTCCTTCAGAGTTAAACTATACTGTAACTGAAAAAGAGTTCTTAGCTGTTGTTCATGCCATAAATAAATTCAGACACTATATAACAAGCTATGAAACTTTTGTTCACACAGATCACTCTGCAATTAAATATCTAATGAACAAATCAATTACTAATGGCAGAGTCATAAGATGGTTATTGCTTTTATAGGAATTCAACATTACCATTGTAGATAGGCCTGGGAAACAAAATACAGTAGTTGATTTCCTATCTAGACTCCAAAACATCAAATACAATACTCCAGTTGAAGATCAATTTCCTGATGAATATCTTTTTGCAATTTCTACTCAAAATCCTTGGTTTGCTGACATTGCTAATTATTTAGTTTCAGGGAAATTTCTTTCAATAATGAATGCAAGAGACAAAATAAAGATCATTTATGACAGTGAAAAATATTCATGGGTTGCTAATGAGTTATACAAAACAGGTCTAGATTTTATCATTAGGAGACGTGTTCGAGAAGATGAGATGCCTGAGATTCTCAAGGCATGTCATGATGAACCTTGTGGTGAAAACTTTGCTAATAAAAGGACAGCTTAAAAGGTCCTTCATTTGGGATACTATTGGCCATCCCTTTTTAAAGATGCTAAAGAGTATGTCAAAAGGTGTGACAGTTGCCAAAGGGTAGGGAAACCTTCTCCTTCAGGTGAGATGCCATTACAGCATTAGGTACATATTGAACCTTTTGATAAGTGGGCTTTATATTTTGTAGGGCCTATTAGTCCTCCATCAAGAAAAAAGAAATATATATTAGTTTGCACTGATTATGTTACCAAATGGGTAGAAGCCAAGCCATTACTTTATGCTACTAAAGCATCTGTAGTTAATTTTCTTTTTGAGGATATTTTTACTTGTTTTGGTGTCCCAAGAGAAATTGTTACAGATCAAGGAGCTCAATTAACATCAATGATAGTGGAACAGATTGATGGAGAGGTACAAAATCAGACACGTAAAAAATCTACTCCCTATCATCCACAAGCAAATGGTCAAGTGGAATCTACTATCAAGGTCATTGAAGGGATCCTGACAAAGACTGCTCATTCACATAGAAGATATTGGGCAGACAAGCTTCTGAAGCCTTGTGGGCCTATGTAACTACATGGAGAAGCACAACAGGCTCAGCTCCTTATGAACTTGTTTATGGAAAACAAGTCTTGCTTCCCATAGAGTTTCGCATTCAAACTTTTAAAATGGCAAGCTCTCTGGGGCCTAGGACTTGATCTAAGAGATGTACAAAAGCACGATTGGAGAAGATTAATGAATTGGATGAGATCGTACAAGATGCTAGAAAAGTAAAGATGCGCCTAGAAAAAATATAGTCCAGCAGCAAAGGACTAGATGGCATGATAAGTACATCAAGGAAAAGAAATTCAAAGAAGGTGACTGGGCCCTCTTGTTTGACTCAAAGTTCAAGGATTTTCAAGGTAAATTCCAAACACATTGGCCTGGGCCATATGAAATTATGAAATTTTTTGACAATGGAGCAATAAAAATCAGGACAATAGATGAAGAAAATGTCACTTTTCTTGTAAATGGTCATAGATTGAAGTTGTATCATAAGCCACTTTCAAGAGAAGAATTTGTCAAGAGATTTCAGGAAAACAGTGATGTGAAGTTAATGAAAGAATTCTTCTTCTTCATCAACTTAATTGAATTTTCTTAATTCAAAAGCATGAAAATATATATATATATATATATATATATATATATAAACATGAAAACTAATCACTGATTAGCATGTTTATACAGAAAAGATAAAGTGAAAATCGGAATCCTTCTGACACTTTAGCTTTTCAAATTTGTTTTTTCTGCAAGAAACTATCACAAAATCACAAGTGTAGAACCATGTTATATATCATATTCCACTTATGATCCATTTCACTCCATCATGTCTCACTTCATTCATATTTCATTCACTCCATTCATCCATACTTCATTCACTCCACTCCATGGTCCACCTTATTTTCATTTTAATTTTTAAATTTGATCTCTTCCTACACCGAGTATTACAAATCATGTTGTGCCACTTTTTCATATTTATTCCATTCCACTTTACACCTATGATCCATTTCATTCCATTTTAATTCACTCATGCTCCATTCCACCATATTTCATGATCCAACATTTCATTTCATACTACACTCCATCCATGTTTCAAATCATTTCATTTCATGTTTCAAAGCTCCTACGTGTGCATATTTTATAAATGTGACATTCCGCAATGTGACATTCCGTAGCCAAACTGCATATCTCTATAGCCCAGCCGTACATTCTCGTAGGCAGATACTCAAGGTGCCCACCAACCATTTGTTCAACAGCAAATTGACCCTGCACACCTATGTCAATAAGAAAAATCAGAGGGATTATGAAAACTGAAGGTTCAATGATTTTCAAAGGAAGATAAAGCATATTAAAACCATAAAAATCAAAGGAAGGGCTAAGGTAAATTTGTGAAATTATTATGATAACAGATTATGGAATTTATAGTATGGTTAAGTTATATGTGTGTTTCATAAAGTCATTTTAATTATTCATATTGATCGAGCTTATCATAAAAAACCTTGGACAAAATCCCTTCCATTCCGCCATACCAAACCATCATTTATTAAAAATTAACGGTTAGTACTGAAGTGACCTATTAGGTCACATCACTAATCCGAAGTATTCAGTGATGATTTTGAAATTCACACGAAATTTTTCCACGGTATTTTCCTCCATGACAGCTTTCAAACTCATTAATTCATGTGAATCACTCTCACCGTATTTCACTCATCCCATAACCACTTCATGTCATCTTTCCGTAGCTAATTCTTGCTGCATAAACAGAAAAGTCATCTTTGGGGTGAAAACAACTCTCTGCAGCCATTTTTACCGTGAATAGAAGAGTAGTAACGGAACAATAAATTGAAGGTTCAGAAAAGAAGCCATGGGTCTCATTGTAAGGTCCGAACCAGTCGGAACCAAATACTTAGAGGGTTACCCACAAATTAGAGAGATGCTACAGCAGGTTGGGTGGTTACAGTTTTTGGAAAAGTTCAATGGTTTTCATAAGGAGGTAACTAAGACATTTGCACGGTCCTTCAATGGATCAGAAGTTGAAATAGGAGATGTCAAGTTCACTATTATAGAATCCTTCATTGCAGAAGCAGCAAAATTACCGAGGCAAGGTGAACGATGGTTCAAAAACAAGGAATTTCACAATGAGGCATGGAGGCAGATGCTCAAAACACCGGGTATGGATATTTCAGTTTTCAAGAAGGGCATTCCTAGCTCAGCACTGAAGAATAAATGGTGAAATATGTTGCTCATTTTGCAAAAAATTATAACTTATGAGGGAAGGTTTGGTACCCTATATGTTTATCACATTCGGCTTATGATGCATTTCCTAGATGAAGAAATCAATTTACCCTTTTTCTTACTTCATAGCCTGAAGAGAATGGCTTCTAATGTCCAAAAGAGGGTTCAATTCTTGGAAACCACCTTGTATCACCATGGCCTAGTTAAAATCCTAATTGAACATCATTTGAGAAAGATGGGAGACAATTGGGATGAGTTCCTAGTGAGGAATCACTTTGAAGAACCCAAGGAATCTCCATCTGAAGGCAAACTTGCAAGAAGAAGCAGGAGAGGGAAAATTTCCAAATCTATTGAACTTAAAACTGGTAAGTCCATACAAGAGGACAGTGAGGAGATTATCTCTGAGAAATTGTCTGAAATCAAGAAACATCTTAAAAAGGAGAAGATAATAAGAAAGTATGCTAAGGAGAGAGGTGAGGGACCATCTAAACTAAGATGAAGCCATAGGCTTAGAGTCATATTGAATAAGACAATAGTTAAGCAAACAGGCATCATAGACATTGAAGATGAAGAGACACCAACTGATAGATCTCCTGAATATCAGTATGAAGAGGATTTTGATGAAGGAGCTCCGGAGATAGACCCACCACAACAACAAATCTATAATTATGTTGAGTCATTAGAAAAGAGAGCCTCGGAAAGCAGAGGAAGAACTCCTAGTCCACCAGGATCTGCAATTGAAGTACTAAGAAGAGACAAATATGAATTAGAAGTACTCAATAGGAATATAAAGAATGAAAATGAAATTTTAAAGGAACAAGTTAAACTAAAGAATAACATGAACACAACTCTCTCTCTGCAAATGGAAAAATTGTACAAGGCTAGTGAAAAGCTGAAGAAGAAAAACAAAAAAGTTGAGCAGGGCACTTATAAATTTGAGATTCAAGTTGGTCATAAGGAAACCTAGGATGCCATTGAACACCAAGAAAAGCAGAAAAAAGAGGCTGGATGTCCTAGCAGAAGTTTCAGAATACATGGATCGATTGCATGAGGACATGCAAAAGTTTTGCAGTGGGGGTATGTTGAGCCCCAAAGATGTCCTTTTCTTTCACCAAATTTCACTTCATTTCCTTTGTCCTTTATCAGTTATAAGCTTAAAATATCAATAGGATTGATTAAATTTACTTTAAGAACGCATACAAAGATTGACTTTCTATACTTTTATGGTTATGTTGTTGTAGTAACTTTTGACTAGACTCAGCTACAAAATGCAGCCATTCTGTAGCTAGTCGCCTATTTCGCAGCTATCTTCATGTTCACACAGGTTACAGGTGTCACTTAAAGGAAAAACACATATGGTTGAATTCCAAAACACTCCTACATAATTTCTTGCCCTCTACGAAGTCTGAGCAAAAATCTACAGGTGGTTATGCACGTGGAGGAAACCAAAACTTAGAAGTGGATTCCTACTAGGACAAGGACTCTACAAATGTATTCAGCAAAGTATGAGGTCTCCACAAGAGTTCTAATTTGATTTTGATTGAAAAAGACACTTATCCCTACTTCTTCTCCAGGACAGTTATGAATTTCTCTTATAAGAATAACTCGGGAGACCGAGAGATAGTTAGCTAGATTGATGTTTTATTGTTAAAGATTGTCCAAGACCGTAATACTCTGTTTTTGAAGAATTTTCCTTTAATGAAAGAAGAGAAACTTTAATACATGATTTGAGGAAATATTGAGGAGATTTGTGTGCTAATCTGGTGGTAGAGGGCCCCTACTACCCGAGAGGCTCTATGCATATTGTTTAGATAAGTAACTGTAGCTCTGTTTCGTTCCTAATTTAGGCAGTTTTCTGAACTTTATGTTTTATGCTCACTTACCTCGCATTTTACATCTAGTCTTGTTCTTATGAATTGTTCCAAAACATCACTAACACTGGATGATATAAAGCTGTAGTATTTCAGAGATTAATTACATTTTAATTCAGTTGTAGTATTTCAAAGGTTAATTGCACTCTATTTCAGTTTTGTTTACTGTATTTCAAGTTTGATTGATTGCATTTTAGTTCAGATCTATTCATTGTATTCCAGGTTTTAATAGCTAGTTGTACTCTAGTTATGTTAAATTAGACTTAAAGGCCTTCATTATTTACAAAATTCTCTTGTTCTTAATCTCTACTAATACATCATTAACATAGGAACAAGAATTGGTAATTTCATTTTGAGTCTTGACTGTTCCGCAATTTCTCATAATTTTACAAACTTGCCTCTTTCCAAAACTATTCCAAAATATTTCTAACCTTTGAATGAGGTTTAATAAGTGACATTCTGAGTTGCAGAATAGATCAATTTTAGTGTCATAAGTTAATTTAGATTAGGGTTCCTTACTATGTTACAGATAATCTTTTCCAAATGTGTTCCAACAAATTTCTAACCATGGATGAGATTTTCTCTGTGATAATTGTAAGTTGTTGTTAACTTAGAAGAACCTCATTGCATTAAACTTATCCTTTTCTCAAGTTGTTCCAACATACTTCCAGTGAAATGAATTGGACTGAGTTCATGTTATGAGTTATTTTTCTTGTTAAGTTTTGAAATCTATGAATTAGCATTTTCTTTTCTTAGGTGCCTTACATAGTTTAGAATAGATTTTGCTCTGTTTTAGTGTGACCAATAACTTCTCTTTGTCAAACACTTAATTCTTTTCTTCTTAGCATAAAAACACAAAACCAAAAATAGTAGAAAAACACTGAACATAATGAAGTAGGAAGCAGATACCTAGGCACATATAGTGCACTTCACTTCAACAGTTTACTAGCCCTGGTTGACAATTTATGACATCAATTTAGGAACACTAAGTTGAGCAGACACCTACTTCTTCATTTTCTTCCTCTTTACTGTCCTCTTCTTCATCATTCCTTAATTCATCTTTGCTCTCTCCTTCACTAGTATTTGATTGCTCATCATGGTCACTTTCTTCTTTGGCTGATGCATTAGGAGAGGGTGAGGAAGGAGGATGGGATGATGAAGGAAAATTTTGATGATGATGGGGCTATGGGTTTGTGAAGACCTCATGAGTAATGAACACCTCCCATGGTATGCCCTTTTGCTCCAACTGATGTAGCACAACCCTCTTGATCAAGGAGTGATGGAATAGACTTTGCATTTGTTGGGAGTAGTTCCTCTTTTTTACAACAAAGGAAATATTATGAACACTCCTATATATGTAGTAGGGTAAATGAAGCATTTTAACCATAGTAAAGTGCATGAGTAATCTGATATGATAGTAGTAGAGTCTAGAGTACCTTCCCTCACAGGTAAAATATTTCATGATGACCCTCATCAAAGGTGCATACCTCTTGTTAGGTCCCTATATTACTAGTATAGTCCCTTATTGTTGTTAGTGTAACCCCCTTATTATTATTATTTTACCCCTGTAACCCCCATATTGTTATTATTGTGCCCTTAAATTATTATTGTTAGGTCGACTAGGATTACATTGTGGCCCCATGGACTTGTATATATAGAAGGGAGGTTTTGTGTTAGGTCCCTATATCACTAGTATAGTCCCTTATTATTGTTAGTGTAACCCCCATTTTGTTATTATTGTGCCCTTAAATTATTATTGTTAGGTCGACTAGGATTACATTGTGGCCCACTAGGATTACATTATAGCCACATGGACTCCTCTATATAAAAAGGAGGTTTTGTAAATTGTATCATCCAAGAATTGTTCATTTATGTAATGTATTGGAGGTTGCCCCCTCGAAGTGCTTATTTCTAAGGCGTTGATATCTCTTTTCTTCTATTTTTGAAGCTGGTTACACAACATTTGGTATCAGAGCTTTGGATTCTAGGGTTTCGCTTCTCCAAATAGGTCATCGTGGAATTTTCGCTATAACTTTTTGTCTACGAAGTTTCAGAAGCTGAAATGTTTAGGGTGCAAAGCTGAAATCCTGAGGAAGATTTTCTAAAAATTTCAGAGCTTGGTTCGCAATATTTTCGGAGATATGATCTGTGGAAGTTAGGTCTTTTTTCAGGCTCCTAAACAGGTCATCGTGGAATTTGTGCTATAACATTTTTTCTACGAAGGTTTAGAATCTGAAATTTTTATGGTGCGAAGCTGAAATCCTGAGGAAATTTTTAAAAAATTTCAGATCTTGGTTCGCAATATTTTTTGAGATATGATCTGTGGAAGGTAGTGCTTTTTCAGGCTCCTGAATTTCATCGCAAAGAGGTGATCGTGGAAAAAGTTCAATAACTCTCTCTCTGGGCATCGGATTGGAGTGCCATAAAAAGTGGTCACAATTACACAGACTTTAGTTTCTTGGCTATCAATTTCAGAGGCAAAGGACAAAAAAGTGACACGTGGAAAGTCGTACAAGTTCGCTCTACTGAACCAGTCCATAATTAGGTCATTATGGGAGATTGGACACAACTTTGTCTTGGAAAATCCAAATCATGTCAGACCTGTGGCATTCAAAAGATAATTCAGAGGGCTACTTCAGTGCTAAATTTTAGATATATAAGAGCCCAAATCATAGAGATAATACAATTTCAATATCGAGCTCCTCAAAAGAAAGTAAAAGGTGTGTATTTTTTTTCCGAATTGCATAAGTCTTGTTTGAAGAATCAAGTTGAATTGATTGCAAGGGCATATTGTAGAATAGATATCAGTATTGGATTATAAAATGGCCCCAAAAAAGAATTCAACACCCATTAATCCTTTGGAAAGCTCTACCATGACTCATGAAGATGAAGAATTGCAACATGATCTATCAAAATTACAAGAGCAAGTGCAACAAATTTCACTCTCGCAAAGAGCAACAAAAAATGAAATGGAAGTTTTGAAGAAAGTCATGGAAGCTAAGATGGATGGCGTGCAAGCTAAGATGGATGGCATGGAAGCTAAGATGGATGGCATGGAGGCTGGCATGGAATCTAAGATGGATGACATGGAAGCTAAGATTGATGAGAAAATGGAAAACATGAAGAATTTTCTAAAAGTAGACATGGAAGGTTTGACAAAGTTGATACAAGAAAGGTTTCCCAATGGTGAAAAGATAGTAGAAGAACCTCATGATGAGAACAAAATAAATGTTAATTGTGATTTCATAAACTCTAATGTTGGCGGGAAGAACCACCATATTCCAAAGATGGATATGAGGAAGTTTGATGGAAAGGATCCTGTAACATGGATACTACAGATGGATCAATATTTTGATCTCCATAACGTGCAAAACACACAAAAGGTACGCATTGCAACTTTACATTTAGAACAAAATACATTTGTATGGTATCAATGGCTTTTCTTCCGTAAAAAAATTGTCACTTGGTCAATTTTTACGGAGGAAATGATAGCACATTATGAGGATACAAAGAGCAACACCTTCTTTAGCCAATTGATAAATCTCAAATAAAAGGGTTTAGTGGGGCAGCACATTGAGGACTTACAAAAATTGAATATAAGGGTAACTGATATTCCAGAGGAACACAGGATTGATCTCTTCATAGGTACTCTACAGGATAACATCCAACATGAAGTTCGTGTGTTGGAACTTGATTCAGTAGAGAAGGCATTCAGGTTGGCCAGAAAAGTTGAATGTAAAATTATGGCGACAAGGAAGCCTACCACTCAATTCTATAAAGAAGGAAGTGTTGCTACGCCTAGATTTCCACAACCTACAAGGTTGACACCACAGCAACTAGAAGAAAAAAGAGCAAAAGGGCTTTGCTATAGTTGTGATAGCAAATACACCAAAGGTCATAAGTGTGTTGAAAAGAAATTATTTTACATAGATTGTGAAGAAGAAGAAGAAAATGAACAAGAAGAGGATACACACCAGGAACCAGCCATAGAAGAGGAAGAAATGAATCCAACCATATCATGTAATGCACTGGCAGGAATTACCACTCCTCAAACTCTCAAGATAGCAGGACAAATCAAGAAGAAAAAGGTAATAGTGTTGATTGATTCAGGTAGCACCCATAATTTTATTCATTGTAAGGTAGCCAAGGAATTAAATTTTTTCCTATACCAAGCACCAGAATGTCAAGTGATGGTTGCAAATGGAGGAACTATAAATTGCTCTGGAAAATGCCATAATATCAAGCTAACCATGGGGGAATATGTATTGACTAGTCCAATGCTTTCCATTCCTATGGGAGGTGCAGATGTTGTACTAGGAGTACAATGGTTACAATCTTTGGGGACGGTAGCTTTTAATTTTCAAGAACTTTTCTTGAAATTTTTTTCAGAAGGAAAGGAAGTCGAATTACGGGGTATTAAAGGGAAGCCAGGAAGGATAATAAGCTCTAATTTCATGACAAAGCTTCTAAAGAATGAACAACGAGGCGTAATTGCACAATTATGCTCTCTAGAAGTTCCGACATCAAAATCATCTATTTCTGCAGATCTCCAACAAGTCTTGTACAAGCATTCCAAGGTGTTTGAAACTCCCAAAGGACCCCCACCTATTCGTGATCATGATCATGCTATTCATTTGATTCCAGGAAGTGTTCCTCCAAACATCAGGCCTTATAGATATCCTTACTTCCAAAAGAGCGAAATTGAACGTATGATTGCAGAAATGTTAGAGGCGGGTATAATTCAACCTAGTCAAAGTTCTTTCTATGCTCCCGTAGTATTGGTACACAAGAAGAATGGATCATGGCGAATGTGTCCGGATTATAGGGAGCTCAATAAGCTCACCATTAAAGATAAATTTCCCATTCCTGTGATTGATGAATTATTGGATGAATTACATGGAGCAATTTATTTTACCAAGTTGGCTCTTCATTCAGGATATCATCAAATTAGAATGAAGACTAAAGATATTCCAAAAACAAAATTTCGAACTCATGAGGGTCATTATGAATTTTTGGTCATGCCTTTTGGCCTTACCAATGCACCTTCTACATTTCAAGGGTTGATGAATTCCATTTTCAAACCCTTCCTTAGAAAAATTGTGCTAGTATTTTTTGATGATATACTAATCTACAGCAGGTCTTGGAAGGATCATGTTCAACATGTTGACAGGGTGCTCAAACTATTATAGGAGAAACAATTATATGCAAAAACATCCAAATGTTTCTTTGGAGTACAAGAGGTGGAATATCTGGGTCATATTGTATCTCACGAGGGTGTTAAGGTAGACCCTAACAAAATTAAAGCCATTAAGGAATGGAAAGTCCCCACAACCATAACACAATTGCGAGGATTTCTCAAGTTAACAAGGTATTATCGAAAGTTTGTTAAGAATTATGGGAGAATAGCAGCACCTCTAACAACATTATTGAAGAAAGATGCATTTTCATGGACTCCTGAAGCAACTAAGGCCTTTGAACATCTTAAAGAGGCAATGTTCCTAGCACCGATCTTAGCTACGCCAGACTTCACAAAAACCTTTATTGTGGAATGTGATGCCTCAGGAAATGGAATTGGTGCAGTTTTAATGCAGGAAGGAAGACCCATTGCTTTTGAAAGTCGTCCAATCAAAGGAAAGTATTTACAGAAACCTATTTATGAGAAGGAAATGTTAGCAATACCGCATGCACTAAAGAAATGGCGAACTTACCTAATGGGAAGACACTTCAAGGTAAAAAATGATCATGATAGTCTTAAACACTTTTTGGAACAAAGACTATCGTCAGAAGAACAGAAAAAATGGGTCACAAAGATGTTGGGTTATGACTTTGAAATAATCTACAAAAAAGGAAAGCTGAATGTTGTTGCAGATGCACTCTCAAGAAAGAATGAAGAGGTGGAAGCATTGCTTTGTGCCATTTCTATTATCCAACCAGATTGGATAACTGAAGTAAGAGATGAATGGAAGAACGAAAAAGATGTATGGACACTCATCCAAAAGTTGCAGCAAGATCCTAGTACATATGATACATTTAGTTGTAAAAATGATTCCTT
This sequence comes from Pinus albicaulis, assembly GCA_034641835.2. Lineage (NCBI taxonomy): Eukaryota > Viridiplantae > Streptophyta > Pinopsida > Pinales > Pinaceae > Pinus > Pinus albicaulis. The sequence continues at coordinate 760,338,440 of CM076570.1, read as the reverse complement.
ATGGTACAAAGATCACTTATATCTTTGTAAGAATTCCCATCTAAAACAAAAGATTCTTCTGGAATTTCACACTTCTCCTTTAGGAGGACACTTGGGATTTTTAAAAACTTACCACAGGGTGCAGAAAGAATTTTTTTGGGATGGCCTTAAATCTGATATTCAAAAGTTTGTGGCGGAATTTTTGGTTTTCCAGCAGAATAAAGTGGAAACAATTAAGACCCCGGGACTTCTACAATCTTTATCCATTCCAAGTCAATGTTGGGAGGAGATTTCAATGGATTTTATCACAGGTTTACCTAAGTCCGAAGGAAAGAGTGTCATTATGGTGGTAGTTGATAGACTTACCAAGTATGCAAACTTTTGTGCATTATCTCATCCATTTAAAGCAAGTACAGTTGCTACTACATTTATGGATAGAATTCAAAAGCTACATGGAATCCCAAGGGTTATTGTGAGCGACAGAGATCCCATTTTTACCGGAAATTTTTGGACGGAGTTATTTTCTTGTTTGGGTACTCAATTAGCTCATAGCTCATCTTATCATCCTCAATCTGATGGTCAAACTGAGATAGTAAATAAATGTTTGGAAGGATATCTTCGTTGTTTTGTATCTGATAAACAAACACAATGGGTCAAGTGGTTACCTCTTGCCGAATGGTGGTATAACACTTCCTTCCATACTGCAGCAAAAATGAGCCCATTTATGGCACTTTATGGATATCATCCACCATCCATCACATCATCTTTAAGGGAAAATTCGAAGGTTCAAGCAGTGGAAGATCACATCAAGCATCAACAAGAAGTTTTCCAACTCTTAAAGGATAACCTAAATTTGGCACAAAATCGAATGAAACAACAGGTTGATCAATATCGCAGCCAGAGAAGTTTTGATGTATGATACTGGGTATTTTTATGGCTACAACCATTCAAACAAATGTCCCTCAAGCAAGCTAAGAAGGATAATAAATTATCACCAAAGTACCATGGTCCTTACAAGGTGTTGCAAAATATTGGTACTATGGCATACAAATTGGAGCTTCCTGCTTCTTCACGAGTGCATCCAATTTTCCATGTTTCATGCTTAAAGAAGGTTATAGGTGAAAATCTTCCAGTTCAAACAATATTGCCAGAACTTGATGAGGAAGGAAAATCATATTGGAACCTGAAGCGGTCATGGAAACAAGAACTCGACAGCTACGGAATTGATCAATTTCAGAGTATCTCATCAAGTGGAAGAACTTACCCACCGAAGATTCTACATGGGAGGATGAGAATTTTATACAGAAGCACCCGGAGCTACTCAAGCGTTGAGGACAACACTTTTTTGAAGGAGAGGGCCATGTTAGGTCCCTATATCACTAGTATAGTCCCTTATTATTGTTAGTGTAACCCCCTTATTGTTATTATTGTACCCTTGTAACCCCCATTTTGTTATTATTGTGCCCTTAAATTATTATTGTTAGGTCGACTAGGATTACATTGTGGCCCACTAGTATTACATTATGGCCCCATGGACTCCTATATATAGAAAGGAGGTTTTGTAAATTGTATCATCCAAGAATTGTGCATTTATGTAATGTATTGGAGGTTGCCCCCTCGAAGTGGCTTATTTCTAAGGCGTTGATATCTCTTTTCTTCTATTTTTGAAGCTGGTTACACAACATTTTGTAATTTGTATCATCCAAGAATCATTCATTCATGTAATGTATTGGAGGTTTCCCCCTCGAAGTGGCTTATTTATAAGGCGTTGATATCTCTTTTCTTCTATTTTTGGAGCTGGTTTCACAACACCTCTCCAGTAAGTGTGAAAAATGGAAAACAATTTTGCAGCCTTCTTTGTACCTAGGTTTGAGAAATGGCTCATAGCAAATTATGTATAACTTTTCTATTTTGAACCACTTTTCACCAACATTGGGTGTGCCTGTAGCATGGGAAATGGCATCTGATGATAGCTCAAATTCTAACCATGCAAGATTTACTTGTTTATTGTGTAGGTTGAGGATAAACAACCTAGTGAGATCGGGGTGACTTTGCACCTGTTGGAATTTTTCACAAAACTAAAAGCACCCTACATTTTGGAAACAAGTGATAATAATAGGAGAGGCATTAAGCTCCACAGTGTCTTGGGGTTCAAATGTATTGACCTTCCCACCTCTGTGTTTCTGCCTCCTAGGCACTTGGCCTTCTTCACTACTCACATTTCCTCCTTCTCCTAACATTCTAATTTCTGATGCCTTTAAAAAAATCCTAGCTCTGTTTGTGAAACTTGATATGAGGATTGATTTGCAAGGAGGGTGAAAGGCTTCTTCTGCAAGTGAGTGAGAGGAAGGTGTAGGTGTATGATTGAGCCCTTTAAGCTTTGATGAATGGTTAACTTAAATTCACTATAATTACCCTAATTCACACCTTTCTTGAATTATAAATATTTCTTGGAGGTTTAAATAGGGCTTAGCATGAATATGTAGGGTTTCTAATCCTTAGGGTTTGGTCAATTTCCTTTAATCATAAAATCATCAAATTCACTGGAGAATAAGGAAAAACATCCACCTACCAAATTTCAATGCCTTTGAGAGTCCTTTCATGTATCTTGGAGGAGTCTTCTTGTTGTTTTTTAGCATTTGAAGGTGGAGGAGGAGTTCCAGGTGAAGACACAGTGCCTACACGCACAGTCGGGTCTGCTCTGCCCAACGCGTAGCACCTGCACGCATTTCAGGGTGTTGGGCCTCCAAAGCACAGTGCCTGCATATTTCCCTATCTGTCGGGCCTCCTAAGTATAGTGCCTACACATTTCCCTTCTTGTAGCGCCTTCAATGCATAGCGCCTGCACATAGTCTAGGTCTATCGGGCTCTCCTAGGCGCAGCGCCTAACCGCTAACTAAGTCTGTCGGCCTTCCCTGGGTGAACGGGTAGCACTTGTACAAACGTGCAACACAGTGAAATTTTCACTGGAAAACCTCCTGAACACGTAGCACCAGGCACTAAACACGCAACACATGCTTGAATGTGTAGCACCAGGTAATTTTCTCAATTTTTCACTGAAATTCCCAAATTTGTCTCTTGGATGTTCTGACTATTTTTTGAAAATGCATAATGAGATGGGTGGAGGGAAAAAGGTCTTTTTAGAGCTTTAGGAAAATAAATTTAAATTAAAGAACCCCCTTTGCTAATTTTTTTTGAGCTTTTCCATCTAACTGATATTCCCTTAACCTTTTTGTTGTAGGTGGCTAAAAAATATTTAAATGGTCCTTTCCTTTCTAACCATTTTTCTCTGTTTGCTCTGCAGGTTGCTGGTAGGGTGAACTTGAATTCCCTTTTATGTTTGAAACATGATAAATATTCCCTTGACAACATTAGGCATTTTAAACATAAAGCAACATCTTCATCATTTCTTTGTTCTTACCTTGGGGATCAAATTACCTTGTGCTTGGTGGGTGACTGAATTTTCTTTTTTCAAATTTCTCACTAATCCTTAGGCATGATAAATCCACCTTTGACAAGCACCATAATATTCACAATCATGTGTGCTATCTATTATTTTGGCCACTTCTGATTTTTGCAGGTGCCATGACATACTGACTTAGCCCTTTTTGATATTCTTGAAGTTTGACATATCTAGTCACATAGCAGCAACCTTATAATCAGTTTGGCTTTCCATCTTGGAGCTCAACCCCATGTTTTTATCCCTTTGATCATTGAGTGTAAATGACTGAAATTGAGAGCTTGACCTTCCTTTCACTGATACTCTTTGCATTCTATTTCTTTTGAGGTAGTGAGACACTTTACCTTAGCAAAATCTGGAAGTCACCTACAACAGTCTCTTCAAACCTTATTTCTACTGTCATCATGGAGGCATATCATCTTCATTTCTCCTCTGGCATGACAAAATCCTTGGAATGAGTTTGGAATCTTTGCAGACAATGATATCCTCATGAAACCTTTGTTGCCATTATGGAGTCCAAATTTACCCTTTTACCTTCTTTGATCATCTTACCAAAATCCTAGGTTTCTAGGATGTTTGAGAACAATTATCAATGTTGTATTATAAGTTCTCTATAGCCCTTTCAAGTTCATTCATTTCTGTCCAGTTCACCTCATATTTTTCCCTTTTTCTTTTATAATTTCTAAGAAATATCTTCCATGTTTGGTTCATTTGGTGTGCCTTCCACGTGTTTTATTGCATTGGATCCTTGCTTGGCACACTGCTGCCCCAATTAGGCTTAGAAACTTTGTTTCTCCTTGGACATAAACTACCCCCTATCTATTTTCTTGTGAATGTCTTTAATGAGAAGCATGCCTCCTACCTTACCTATTATCTACTTATAGTTACCCTGACACTCCTGCAAAAAATCAAAATGAATAGTTTCCCTTTGCAGAACTTGAACTTGATAAGGTGGTCTTCCTTGGAGATTTTTCTGATATATCTTGGACAAACAGGTGCGCTGACCTTCTTTCACATTTGATTAAGCTTCTAGCATAGGAAAAATAAATCTCAAAATACCAAGGATAACCCTACAACCTATGAAACCCTAATGACCTAGTGGGAGGCTCTTTTGACTTGGTGTTGGACTGAAAGTTTGGCTTGGGGTCTTCAAGTGTAAAAAATAGAGTTTTTGACAAATTTATGTATTGAAGATCCAAAATCAAATGTAATTTATTTATCTAAAGAGCCTATAGAGATAGTTTTGAGACCATCAATGCTTGAGGCACTTGGTGAACATGAGAAGGAGCAGGTTGTTTGGCAATCCTAGATGGAAAGTGGAGGGGTTAGGCAGAGGAAAAATAGAGTGCCGAGGTTATGGGTGGGAAAATAGGATAAAGATGAGTGGCATGAGCCCATGAGGGGTCTTTTAGGAGTGGTAGTCTGACCAGGGAATGGAAGAGTAGTAAAATAGTGAAAATTTTGTTTTAAGGATAATGAAGGCAGTGAGATTTCTAAAACTCACAATATTCATGAATCTTGTTTTTAGAAATCTAGGACAAGTATTTAGTCATCTACAAATAGCAAAAATTACTGATGACTAACATACACTAACTCAAAACAGTCAAAGAAAGATCAAAGATAGAAATAGAATCAAGGAAAAGACAAATCCAAGTATGAAGATAAATCAGAGGATAAGAGACAAATCATAATCACATCAGCAAAGGAAGACAAATTTGAATGACTAAGGCCAAATCAGCCTTTACTTCTTCAAACCTCATTTTTCCACCTACAACCTAAATTTCCTAAAGGCAGCTAACACAGTTAATAAAGTAGTCAGAGATATTTTAAGCAGCTCAATAGTTATTGTAAAAGTTAATGAAAAGCCAAAAAGTCAAAAATATCCTAAAAGTTAGCTCAGCAGTTAAGTTAAAATTTATTATTAAAACAAGTTAGTTAGTGGTATTTTTCCTTGGGCCTTGCATGGTCTCTAAGGTCAAGATTACATTTAATCTGTAATAACTACAGCCTGAAACCCTAGATTAGGATCACTTCCTCATCTGCAGATAAATACTGCATGTATTGTTCATCATTCATGTTGGTTGGTTGCTGGTTGCTGGGTTGATTTCTAGGCTAGATTTTGATTAGACTCTGAGTTGCAGAGATTGTTGCACTAGAGTATTGTAACAGTTTTGGACATCAGTAATACAAGCACGTTCATAGGATTCTTGAGCTATGTTAATGGTGATGTTATCCTTCTTTGTCAATGTTTCTCTTCTATTTTCCATATTGTCCATCATTTCTCTGATAAAAGAACAAAAATTTTAGATTAAGATATGCTATCTTGGCACCTCAATTTTTTCTTCTTCCTTCATCTTAATGTTTTCTTCTGCAAGGTCTGATTAAAGAATTCAGGGGTGTCCTTCTCTTTAGTTCCACCTAGCTTGTTGCTTTGAAGTTGACTTAGTAGAGTCTGGCCAAAGGAATTTATGGTTTACCCTGCTCTTTGGTTTTTCTTGAAATGTTATTTTAAAGGCCTTCTTTGAAGTTTGATTAAAGAATTCAGGGGTGTCATGCTCTTTAGTTTCACTGACCATTATCTTGAATGTTGTATTTGTCTGAAAGTAGTAGCTAGAGAATTCAGGGGTCTAGGATTGCAGGATTGTTGTCTTAAGATTTACTTAGTAGAGTTTAGCTAAAGGAATTTATGGTTTGCCTTGCTCTTTAGTTCCTCTTAAACAATTATCTCATAGGCTTATCTTGTTGAAGTATAGTTAAAGGATTCTTAATTTCCCTTTAGTTTTACTGATTTCACAACTTTCTGTCATTTCATATTTCATATAATCTAAAAATATCCACTAGATATAGTTAGCTTGCCCTATGAAAAGCCTTGCAGAGTTGATGTACAATTAAATCATTCTATGAATCTATAGCCCAATGGATTAATTCTTCTCACAGTCTATCCATTCAACTGAAACAATCAATCAATTAATCAATCAAACAAAACAAACAGCCCCAGAACTTCCTAACTAGCCTAAAATTAGAAACATAAGCATAAAGATAAATCATTTACAAACACAAACAGAGAGAGCCCTCTTTGAGTCTAGGAAGGCTAGGTCTATAATATCCCAAAATGAGGAAAATCAGCAATATTAGGAATATCTTATAATATCCCAAAATTGGAGATACAGTAATACATGAACACAATAATGAAAGAACAGTGATACATCAACACATAGGATGTAAGAAGATCCAAATAGCCATCACATTAAGATCATAGTAGCAAATGCATGCAATATCTTGAGGAAAAAATCTCTCAAGCTTGGCAATACAAGCCTCAAGAAACATGTACATAAAAAAAATGAAGGTCACTGCTACACTGAAAATTCCCAAGGCTATGGCAGCACATTTTTATTAGAGGAAATGTTGCTGGGAAGTGTCAATACACAATTATTGAAATATATAGCTCGTACAATGTTGGGAGTGAGGATCTAAGCTCCCAAACACAATTCCAAGACAATCCCAAAATTATTTCCTGAAATATGCAAAATGGAAAAAATGCCGGAGTTGCAGTCCTAAGAATGAGTAGCAGCTGCATGTAATATTCCTAAAATTAGCATGCAGCTAATGGGAATATTAAATTTTGTTTCTTGCACTTAGTAGGTGAATAAATGGGGGAAAGAGACCCATACTTGTCTTGTAATAGCATAAAAGCCCTCTTGGTGTGAAAAGGGGACATCTTAGTAGCTGGATTTTTCACTTTCCATGTATGAAAAGGAAAAGAATCATGTTGATTCAGTCAATTTGACTAAGTCAACAAAGCAGTATGGAGGAGCAACCTTGGTGAAGCTACAATGCAGTTTTGGAGGGAAAGTGATCACATGGTGTTGGAAATCCTAATAGGTGGGACCCAAGGTGAGGAGGCTCACAAACCTTATAAGGAGGAAGATAGCATAAATTTGAGGTTGGCTTATGGATTATTGATTTTGGTCTACTTAGACTATTGAGCATCCTCTTGCTGTTTAGCAGAGTTGCAATGTTGTTTAGCACAAGGCATTCCTGTTGAGGGATTCCTTCTCCTACCTTGAGTGATCTCTTGGAGGAGAATTTTACTTCAGTTTTCCACATTCAGGCTTGAGTCCAAGCATCCTCCTTCAGCTACAACGTTATTCTTGTAGCAGGAAACGGTGTGTTTCAGGGTGTTGCAGTGGGAAGATCACAACACCCCCTTTATGGGCTTATCTTTCAGAGGAGGGAGCCTCCCTTGCTTTGCAAGATCTATACAGGAGGTTTCTAAGAATATTGGACATCTTGGCATGTGGCCAAATCAGATCCCATCACTTACAGTGCAATTATCTGAAGAAACTACGTCATTTTTCCCAGAGTTGCAGTAGTAGGGTTTGAACCCTTGCTTGTGAGCTGGTTCCTCGGAGGAAGGGCTAACCCTTCTCCTGGAAAGCTCTATATTTCATTCTTCTTCTATCATTTGTATATTTTAGATATATATATACATTTTTGTAGTATAACTACATTTTTTAGATCCATATCTGCAGATCTGCACTTTTATACATTGTACTCTCATGAAACCCTTGCCGGGTTAATCATATTTTGTATAAAAAGGAAGGAATCTCCATTTTCTCAGCCATTGGATGATTGTAGTCTCAATATCTATTATTTATCATTATTTTCTACATAAAACCTCATTAAAATAATGCTTTAGTAATTTATGTTAACCAAAGTCATGGGGTTTGGGATTATTTGAGCCATATTGACTTGGGGAGATTTGTTTATGTGGGCTAGAGTGATTTCTTTCAGCTCCAATTCTGGATGTGAGTTACATATTGTATATTATAAGGGATACAAGTCCCATTTCTCATAGGAATAATGTTATTTTTTGAAGACATCTATTTTATGCCCTATATTGTTGCATTTCCCCACTTTGGAAAGAGTGTACAGGCCATATTCTTGCTGTTGTGCCTTAATTTTATGGTGATACGTTCTCTTACATCTTATGAGCTGATCTGCAATGCTATGATAATGATTTGCTGAAGCTCCAACTTAATAATATCTTAAGATATTCTTATTGTTGTAGAAATTCCCTATTTTGGGATATTACACTGCAACTCAAGAACTGGATAGAGGTGGCTGAATATGATGTACAAGATGAGAAAATCTCCTCCAATGGATATTCCAAGTGAAATTATGATCCTAACATTGAATATCTCGCCCTCCAAACAACCTGCAAACTCTCACTGCAAATACTCACTGAAAATAATGCAGTCACTGAGGGATATTGCGCTGTACGTGCAAGAAGATAGGTTGCCCAAGTGCCAAGATCTGAAATATGCTCCAAGGGCTTCCCAACTGATCTCCCAAAGGAAATAAAGCTTCCTCCTCTAAAAAATAAACTCAAGAAGTGTTGTTGAGGAACCTCCACTGCAACACCCTACAACACAACCCAACTCTAAACAGAAACTACGTTGTAGCTGAAGGAGGATGCTTGGCCTAAAGCTTGAATGTGGAGAAATGAAGAACAAACTCCCTTAAGAGTCATCTCTTGAAAGGAGAAGGAATTCCTAAACAGGAATGCCTTGTGCTAAGCAGCACTGCAACTCTGCTAAAGAGCAAGAGAATGCAAGAGAGTCTTCCAGACCATAAAATCAATAATACATAACATGGCTTCATATGGCTACCTTGCCCTCATTTTATACAAACGGAAGCCCTCTCACCTTGGGTCCCACTCATTAGGGTTTTCTCCACCAAGGAATCTTCCTCCCACTATCTCTGTGTTGTCTCTAAAGATGATCTCCACCTCCTATCCTAGCGCTGTTGACTTGGTCAAAATTGACCTTGTCGACATGAAAATGCCCCTTTTCACACATTAGGGTGTGAAATCCAGCTCCTATAATGATCCCTTTTCACATTATGAGGGATTTTATTCATATTTTTATTATTCATGGGCCTCCTTACCTATTTATTCAACTGCCAGGTGATAAACACAAAAATCAACATTCCAATTAGTTGCATGCTAAATTTGGAATATTACAGTCCTCCCCTCCCAAATGTTGTTTGTCCTCAAGAAACTACAAGGATATAACTGAGAGGTCTCCCCTCCTCCTACTGTAGCATCCACATATGATATGCTCCTCCAAGGAATGAGATCTTGTCTCATCAATAAATCTCCATATTGCCCCTCCCAAGCATGCAAGCTAGCTGAATAGCTATCATCATGAAAAAGTAGGCTACTCAAGGAGGCAATAAGGGGCTGTCTATAGGTCCCTTTGAGGAATGGGATCTGAAATTTAGTGGGAATCATCATTCCCATGTGGATCCTCCATCTCCAAGCTATCATCCATACAAAATGAGGCACCCTCCAAAATGGTAACTCATGATACAAATCATCCTCCACCTTGAGCTCCTGCAATGTAGGTGGGAAAAAAATCTGATCATGGTAGACAAAATAGCCTACCCCATGTTGTACTCCTCTCCACTCATGATAAGTGTAGAGTATCTACTACTCTTAGGCTACAAAAGTGTTGCCTCCAAGTGGCAAGAAGAAAACTGGGTCTCCAAAGATTTTCCCTCCAATGTTGTGAATCATGATAGCGTAAACCACCCCATATATGATGAATAAGAAGTCGCCATCATATGGCATCCAAGTGAGTGGAATATCGAAGGTTTCATGTAGATCTGAAAGGTACCTACAGTTTCTCAAGTGGTCACAGTACAGTTTTCCTAACTTTTGTTGCACAACATGACATGGCAACTCATAGAAAAGTTTCTCCCAATGATTTAGGAGAGTCATAGCCCAAGTGCCCCAAGAAATCTCATGGCCCACCCCATAAAGAGACAAGTGCTTTGTTGTGGTGGCCATATCACCTCCCATGCTCCCATTAGAACATGTAATGCAAAAATGTGGGAATCCTCTTTCCCAAAGGACACATTCAACCAATGTGTCTCTCCCCCAAACATGCTCCCAAATCAGAACAACAACAACACAGGGAACCATAATGGGAATCATACTTGCTACCATATGTATCAAGGGAGAAGGACGATGGTCCCTCAAATGAAACCAATGTAGTTTAACTCTCAAATGCAATAGAAAATGAAATGATGGGTGGCCTCCCCACCACTTGCTTGCTGCCCCAATATCCTCACAAGTTTTGAGAAAGTGTATGGTGTATGGTGCAAAGTGAGCATGTTCTGCAAAAGATACAACATCCCCGAGTCCTCTTAGGGAGTGGCCATCACCAATACTTCTTATGGCCTCAAGTAGACCATGAAGTCTAGAAGGGAGAATTCTCCTTCCTTGAGCAATATCCTACACATATATGGTTAAGGGTTGCACATATACATCATACAAATCATTATCCAAACAAATATGACCCTTACCATATGTTTTGTCCATGCCAATGGAGTGGCTCATAGATGATTCTCCTCTCATCCTTAAAAACAAAAGAGGTGGTTGTGCTAAATCTTCCAAAGAGTTATGTATCTCCTCCATCTCTACATGATCCATGCATCTCCTCAAATGCTGATATATCTCCTCCTCAAAGCCTTCCCAAAAATACCCCTCCCTGATGGTGTGGTATGCTCTCATAGGATAAGTGTGGTTGAAAATTAAATCTTCATGAGTTGCTTGTAGAAAATTCTCCTTGAGCTTGGAAGATCTAGATAAGAAGATCCTATTATGATAGTAGATGACCCCATCTCTGACTGAATATCCCTCCTCATGCAACTGGTCATCCAATATCATACAAGTAAAAATATCCTTGGAATACTCCACCAATAGCTGGGAATTCCATTATGGATATATCCTCCATAGTGATAGTGCTGATGAACCATCCTGAAGAACATCTGTAATATGGTTTTCCTCTTCTTTGACATCTCCAATGCCAAAGATGCAAGTTGGAAGGCTGATATCCTTCCCCTGCTGCTTCTGCCATAGCGTAGAGTTCAAAATGAGAGTGGGTAATGATGATGTTGAGAGAGTGATCCTTCTCTCCTCGAGTCTACCCAAGACTCCTAGCACTGTACCAAGCTCTCCCAAGGTCTCCACTCCTCTGAAATCAATGATTTGTGCCTCAAAATATGAAGCATCCATCCTCCTCTACTGATCTGGTGGTCTCCCCGGTGAAATCTCTCCATGAAATGAGACATCATCATCAAGAGTCGACTGAATATATGTATGGACAGACTTGTCCTTGCCTTCACTATGCAATTCAGTCTCCCTCTTAGGTGCATCAACCTCCTGAAATAGATAGGGGTGTGTTCTCCTCATCACATGATGTTGATCATCCTCTCTATCTCCTTTTTTTATCTTCATAGTTGCACACCCTTTCACCAATGGCACATGTAGATCATGAGTTGTGCCTTGATCTCCACATGTGAGATCCTAGGGAATTCCTTGCAATGATACAAGAATCCCTCTAGTTGGAGCAAGAGCTCCCTCTTCCTCTGCATGAGGTGCTAGATAAACTCTCGACATGACAGTGTTGTTGCCCTCATCCTCATCAACATGTATGGGCAACTTCCTAAGAATTGGATCCTCTTTTGAAAAATGGATCTCCATGCCCTTTTGTTTAGGAATATGAGATAGAGGCCTTGCCTATAACAAGGTATGATGTAAGATGTTAGCCTCCTCCATGGTTTTCTAAAGTAGATCTGAGTTTATAATTTCCTCCATCACATGCAAGGTTTTTGTTTTCTTGGGTTTGTTTGGTTCCACCACATGTGTTTCAGAAATTTTTCCATAAAATATTTCCACTAATATCTTAGTGAACCTAGCATAAGAAGAATTATTTGCATTCTTCAAAGAAAAAGACTCAAATATCCACCATGCATAGGCCTTACCTCCGAAAATTCAGCGCTACAACTTTGATGGCTTCTATTCAGAAATTTGGTGCTACTGAAAGAAGGTGTCTAGTTATTCCACCCAAGCTCTGGTTGAACATGTAGGTGAACCATCAAAAGTAGATAGAAGAAATCTATCATACTACATTCTTCTCTTCACCTTGACCTTGCAAAACTCTGGAAAAGTGATATTATCTCTAAAATTCTGAGTTTGAGATTCATACTCTTGCAGAAAATCACTAAGAGTTCCCCTCCTAGCCATTCCTTCCTCTTCCATCTCTCTCATGGAAAATCTGGGCATGTGACTGCACTGTGAAAAATAGTGTGTGGCTGCATGCTCACACTCATCATAGGAAAATCTAGATTTTGCTTCAGATTCAAACCCTCTCGTAGATTTTATACACATCTCCCTTCTCATCTTCTTGAGATATTCATGAATGCCCAGAAAATTTTGAGAAAGAAACTTTGGAATTTTCTCCTCCTTTCTTCCTCCAAAGAATGGAGTCTTCTTCTTGTATTTTCTGTTCATATTCTCTTCTTCTTGTCTTCTTGATAGCATATTTTCTGAGATTCCACAGGTTGAGCCAAGATTATGCTCCGATACCACTATAATATCCCAAAATGGGGAAAATCAACAATACTGGGAATATCTTATAATATCCCAAAATTGGAGATACATCAACACATGAACACAATAATGAAAGAGTGGTGATAAATCAACAAATAGGATGTAAGAAGATCCAAATTTCTATCATATTAAGATCATAGCATAAAATGCATATAATATCTTGAGGAAACAATCACTCAAGCTAGGCAATACAAGCCTCAAGAAACATGTACATAAAAAAATGAAGGTAACTGCTACAGAGAAAATGCCCAAGGCTATGATAGCGCAGTTTTATTAGAGTAAATTCTATTGGGAATTTTAAATACACAATTATGGAAATATAGAGCTCATACAATGTTGGGAGTGAGGATCTAAGCTCCCAAACACAATTCCAAGAAAATCCCAGAAGGATTTCCTGAAATATGCAAAATGGAAAAAATTCCGGAGTTGCAGTCCTAAGACTAAGTAGCAGCTACAACTCAAGAACTAGATAGAGGTGGCTAAAGATGATGTAAAATCTGATAAAACCTCCTCCAATGGATCTTCGAAGTGAAAGGCCGATCCTAACACTGAAGATATTACCCTCCAAACAACCTGCAAATGCTCACTGCAAATACTCACTAAAAATAACGCAGTCACTGAGGGATATTGCGCTGTAGGTGCAAGAAGATAGGTTGGCCAAGTGCCAAGATCTGAGATATGCTCCAAGGGCTTCCCAACTGATCTCCCAAAGGAAATAAAGCTTCCTCCTTTGAAAATAAGCTCAAGAAGTGGTGTTGAGGAACCTCCAGTGCAACACCCTACAACACAACCCAGCTCTAAACAGAAACTGCACTGTAGTTGAAGGAGGATGCTTGGCCTGAAGCCTGAATGTGGAGAAATGAATAATAAACTCCCTCAAGAGGCCTCTCTTGAAAGGAGAAGGAATTCCTAAACAATAATTCCTTGTGCTAAGCAGCACTGCAACTCTGCTAAAAAGCAAGAGAATGCAAGATAGTCTTCCAGACCATAAAATCAATAATACATACCATGTCTTCATATGGCTGCCTTGCCTTCCTTTTCTACAAATGGAAGCCCTCTCACCTTAGTTCCCACTCATTAGGGTTTTCTCCACCAAGGAATATTCCTCCCATTATCTCTGCGCTATCTCTAAATATGATCTCCACCTCCTATCCCAGCGCTGTTGACTTGGTCAAACTTGACCTTCTCCACATGAAAATGCCCCTTTTCACACATGAGGGTGTGAAATCCAGCTCCTATAATGATCCCTTTTCACATTATGAGGGATTTTATTCATATTTTTATTATTCATGGGCCTCTTTACCCATTTATTCAACTTCCAGGTGATAAAAACAAAAATCAATATTCCAATTAGCTACATGCTAAATTTGGAATATTACAAGGTCCTTGGACTCCAAAGCGGTCTGATGTGGTTCCCTACAGATTTGTTTTTGCCAATGTTGCAAATCACAGGGAGCCAACATACCCAAACCAATAGTTTTCCTCATGAGGGAAAAACTTCAAGATGGGTGAATAGCATTTCCATTGGAGGTGGAATTTGTTTTATAATTCAAGACAAAGAAATAGGCCAAAACATTATCGTTTTTGGATGTAATGGCTAAGGAAAAGAAAATTAATGGCCTAGGAAGCCAGTAGGCCTCTAATGCCAACAATTTGGACCTCTCATACTCATACTCAGTGATTAAGATCCATGGTTGAGATTCATGCTAAGAATAACATTCCTTTCTTCCTAGAGGAGGAATCATTGGAATTATTCAATGAGTAAATTTCCTTGCTTATTCATCTTTTCATTTCCAAGTGTAGAAACCTCTCCTAACTCTACAATTTGTTTTCTTATTTATCTATTTCATTTTTCATACTTGAAAAAATATAGATGCATTTCAATAAGTAAGAGAAATAACCATTTTTTATGCAATATATATAGTGCATATGGTCCATGGAAGTACCATATTGCCTCTTAAAAATTGTTCTGTAGAGTTATTTATTTCTGCAGTAGTATATAAAAATTTTAATGGTAGGTTTCAATTCATTATATGAAAATGGGATGAATAAACCCTTTAGGAAACTCCCTTTAAATCACGGAGTAAAAACATAAAGTTTATCCATGCCCATATTTGTTCCTTTATCATTAAAATTGATTCAGCATCACTTTGATTTCTATAGATTTGATTGACAATATAGAAATAAAACTAGAGATGCATGTAATGCATCTTTAATCCATTGGTAGTTCCAAAGGAAGGATAAAAGAGATTTGATATCTATTTCTAGACTAAGAGAGATGCCAATATTTGTTGGCATTATGGCTAATTTGTTATCCTTAATGTAAACCTACTTGATAATGATGTCAACATTATGGTAGGAGGATGATTATATAACCTGGTACAAATGTAACATGTGAAATGAAAAATGAATTTCAAGTTCAGAGACAGAGGTATGATAAAGAAAAAGTGTGAAAAATGATACATGAGTCTTCTGAAGCAATATCGCGTACATACGAAGGTATCATGAAGAAAATTCACATACATATTACACACCATGGTAATTGGAATACCAGGGCTCTTTACCATGATATTTTCCCATAGTATTGAGTGCAACAATGGATATTTTATCCCGTCAAAGAATACCATCGGTATTACTAAGGGATTGTCCTAAGGTATTGGCTAAGGCTGAAGCTATATAAGGAGATGGGGATCAAAGTGTTAAGTGTGCAAGTTATGGGTTATTTTATGAATGTTTTAATCTAAAACATGCATGCACCAAGGAGCATGGAGGAGGTTTAGATCTGTTAGATTTGAAATTATAATAGAGACTTATGAATATTATTACTTAATCTTTTATGAATATGACTAACAATGATAGATCAAGGGTGGTAATGTTACTCTGACATGAATGTGTGACAGTAAGGTTTGCAGAGTGTGTATTGTGGTTGTAGCGAAGGAATGATTCAGTGATTATAGATATATACAGGGGTTTGTCTCTAATAAGTCGCGTACATACACAAATCTAATTTTGGATAGTTACATATACATTATGTGAAAGTTCAGAATATTTAAGAAGGTGTCAAGCATGATAAGCACGTACATATGTGGATGTGTTTTTTAAAAGTCACGTATATCTGCTAGGGTTTTGTAGCATGAACTATTGATGATGTTTGATCAATTTTGTTATGTTTATTATTTTCTATCGATGAAGTCTCTCTTATGATAATTTGTTTTTGACAGTATTGGTTGGGTTGAATTGTTTATGGAGTGGTATGTTGACTAGTGATGATGCTACTATTTGGTGATTTGTATTTGGTTTAGTGATCTATGATGGCTTCAGTATGTGATTCAATGTAATAGTGATTCAAACTTAGTTGTTCAGTATTTTGAGATATGTATGCAGGTATTCTTAAGGAGAAGCACATACATACGCAAGTGTGATTCAGAGCAATAGCATATATCTTGTGACATATGATTGACTAGGGTTTAAAATGACATGATCTGATTTATGTCATGAGCATAATATGTTTTGGTATACTTATGAATGGTTATGCACGGGTATGATTTGTTATGAATTGATTTGATCTAATTGTATTGGTTAATTAAGATTCATTGTTTGATTTATGATTCAGTTGGTTCAGTAATTGGATGAGTTGATTTAGTATTTGGTTTTATAATTGTTATTTGATATTTGGCTTAAATGATGGAAGTGGTTTGAGTCTAAAAATATAATGAAAAGTGGCCTACACGTTTGATGTTTTGAGTCAGGTGGATCTAGTATGAAATATTATGAAATGTGGTCCACAAAGTTGTTGAGGGTTGGATCCTTCAGTGAGGGATTCAAAGCTTCCTTCTATTGGTAGCTGGTAAATATATTAAAGGGTTTGGATCTCCCTTCAAGAAGGAGTCAATAAAAAAGATTAGGGGGTTGGATCTCCCTTCTAGTGGGTGTCGGAGAGCGAGAGAAGGTTGTAGCCTTCTGCAGGTTGTTGCCTGCATACCGGTATGAGCTTTCACTAGTACAAGATTGTAAGATGTTTTCCTTTATAATAAAAGAAGAGCACAAAGAGGACAACAACAGTGGTTTTATTCCATAATGGGTTTCCACCTAAAAATATTGTTGTCCTCATGTGTTGTTGTGTTGCTTATGTGTGATGGTTTATTTTTCTCTTACTAGTCATGGTTAATGCTTAATTAATGCCTAATGAAGTAATAATGCATTGGTTCAAGTTGAACAGATAAAGAATTAAATGAATATTTAGTTAACTAGATATACATTATTTTTCTTCATCATAGTCACGTACATATGTTGGTTTACTTAATAACAGTAATGTATAGAAATCTAAATAGGAAATTGAAAGTTGAATTGAGTTTAAAATACTAATTCACCCCCCTCCCATCTCAATATTTTTGCCAATAATTGGTATCAGAGCATGTCACTCGAGTTGAAGATTGATTTCTTGAAGTGGATTAGGGACAGTAGGAAATAAAAATAAGAAAAAGGCAACTCAAAGGAAGAAATATGTTCAAGAAAATTGCAACAGTGAAAGGGACGTATTAGATGCAGTGACAATTATAGATGTCAAAAAATATTCATCTTTGGGAACACCCTTCTTTCTATTGATCAAGAATGAAAAAAATAGTGACAAAGAGTTATCAGGTACAATTTTTTTGTCTACTTGTGACCCATTTTCTTGTTTATGTAGTAAAGATGATGACAATGAATCAAGTAAAATTTCTCTCATGTGTAAAATTGAAAGTAAGCGTTCTAAAGGGAAAAAAGATTAAAAAATGATGACCCTAGAAGTAGAAGAACAAGGCAAGTAAAAAACAATGGACAATGAAGGTGTGTCCATGCTAATCAATGATAATTATCAATAATGGAAAGAAAATATGAAATCTAATATAATTATCCCTGGATCTGATGTTTGGTATTTAGTATGCAATGGATTCACTAAAACTTCCCCATCAGGCAAAGAAGTGAAAAAGAACAATAAGTCACTAAGTGACATCATTAATCGCATACCTGATTCAACATTAAAAAGTGGTATGCATTATGTAACTACAAAGGAAGTATGGGATAAGCTATAGGAAATCCATGAAGAAAAAAAAAGGAAGATTGTTCATTAGGAGAACCATCGGGTAATATAATTTCTAACGATGTGTCAAAAGATGAACATGATGATAAAAAACCTTTGTTATGTCAGATGGAGCTACTGATTTAGAAGAATACAAGTTAGAAGAATTTTTTAATCTTAGAAGAAAACTTGATATTTCTTTGAAAAGGATTATTAATATTAAATATAAGCTGAAATCATGTGATAACATGGATCATATTAAATCGATAAATGCTACATCAGAATCTAAACAATATTGTGAAGGTATTGAAGCTGAGATCGTCTCTCTAAAATTTGATCTTGAAAATTCAAACAAGAAAAATGAAGAGCTACTTAAAGAATTTGAAGAAAAAGAGAATGGGTTGAAGGAAGAGATTATCAAATTAGAGGAGCATTTGAAAGAAGGAAGAAAGGTGGAAGAGGGAATGAGGAAGTAGTATATAGAAAAGGAAGAGCAATACCAAAGAATGGAGGTTGAGGTAAACATTCTAAAAGGTAAAATAAAATAAAAGAATAAACACTTTAGGTTCCAAGATAATACTAAGATTTTGGATAAAATTATTAGTATTTAAAGGTATCCCTCCATTAAATTTGGTCTTGGATTTCATGAAAATATAAAAGGAGAATATAGTTCACAGTCTTGTGCAAGGATATTGAAGGATACAAAATCTGAAATTCCTGTTAAATAAATAAGAATTCAACCAGGTCAGTATCCAAGGAAGAGAATATTCAAAGTAAATCATATGCTCTAAATAATAGAAACATTAATTGATTCTCTCCTCTAATCAATAATGTTGAATTATTTATATGTCATAATTATGAACATGTTTCAGCCAATTGTAGAAGCAGATTGTTTCAATCTCAAGCAAGTAGTCATCTCACAAGAAGAGCATCAACTCCCAGGTACAAACTTATTGATTGCAATAGAAATAATATGAACTATAAATATTATGATTCATTTTCTCCCTTTCTTGGTTATGTAAGATGTTATACTTGTAACAAGTTTTGACATGTAGCAAAATAATACAGGAACACATTAATGGATCACAAAAGACAACATGGAAAGCAATAAGATAAGAATATTGATGAAAAAAGACCTAAAAAAGATGGATCCACCAACAATCACCAAATAATGTGTGGTATTTATTTTTGCTCGTTTGAATATGAAGATGAATGGTAAATATATAGCGGATTCTCTCATCACATGATTGGAGATAATATCAAGTTTGAGTCTCTTGAGCAAAAAAAAGATGGAAATATTATTCTTGGGAATAGTTCTCCAGCAAAAGTTCTAGGAAAAGGTTGAGCCAAAATTAATAAATATGGAAGAGCATATGATACTTTATTATTTCAAAGGCTAAAGATGAATATTCTAAGTGTAGGTCAAATGGCAGATAAAGGAAATGTAATTGCGTTTACATAAACCAAATGAAAGGTTGTAGATGAAGAAACTGGAAAGGTCATAGCAAGAGGATATAGAAATGCAGATAAATTATACGTTTTTAAAGAAATGAATTATCGTAGAAATGAGGAGGATAGTTCCTCATATTTAGAATATGAGTAAAATAATATGGTGCCCATTGCAGTCCATTATTCTTAAAAATAATACTTCTAACAGTGACTTCAGAAGTAATGTGAGATACATAACCTCATGAAGAGCATATGACGACTATCAGGTCCTCAGAATCACTGGAACAGAATCTCATGGGAATTTATGCATATGTATATCTTAATATTGAGACCCTATGTTGTTTTGATATTCATTTGGTGATGCTAATATTACAAACATTGCACATGATGTAGTAATAGTGAACATGAACATGTAGTACAGGCTCAGGGGGATTTGTGGTTATTAAGGGTCAACATTTACTTTATGTACATGGATCTCATGAGGGTCAGTCATGTATATATGTGAGTTTTGATCAAGAAATGCATATATGTTTCTCCGAGATGAAGAAATAGTGGAACTAACTCAGGGAAAGGTTCTGATATGCTTCAGTTAGTTATTATTTAGCTTTCTGGTTCCGACATTGATTGTTTACAATCTATTGATACTCAGATGCTACTTAGAAGTAGTATTGCGTTATGATGGTTTATGAGTTGCTACAATATGACATTGTTATTTTGGTTCTTTTGATGCCTTTACTGATTAATGAAGTTTTATATGATCAGACCTGATAGCTAATAGTTGGCATAGGTTTAGGGGAAGCCTCTGATAAGCTTCTAGTAGTGAATTTTTGGAATTATGGCTTCTTGAGCATTCCTTGTTTCATAATGATTTTCATGATAAGTAAATATATCATTGGTGAAGTATTGATGATGTTGCTGAAGACACATTTGATGTTGAAGTTTTTGGATGATGACTATATATGGCTTAATTTTCACTTAGTAAAGCTGAATTTGCTATTTTGTTGTCATTATTCTTCTATGATGCTTGAGTTGCATATGGTGAAGATATGTGAAAATTTTATATGATGATGTGCTTGATTCTCACATATGTTGGTGATACATGGTGATGATGCATGTATATGTTATATATATGCTACATTTGATGATATATATGTTATTTGAGAATTTGTGTGTCCTCATATGTAGAGCATGTTGATCTTGATGATATGAGATCAAGGAGATGGGTTACTAACAAAGCTTGATTTCACAATATTATGCTTGGTTGATGATGATGAGTTCATATTGCTATCTCCATGTCATCGGTTATCAATAATGGATGATTACTTTAGCTGCATATTGGTGAAGTTGTTTATGGTGTGATATTTCTTCTTTCATGAGGATAATGGTCCAGGAGAATGATATTTTTTCCCATGAATTATAACTCAGCATATATGAGGAAAAGGCATGTTACATGAAGAGAAGAGGATGGTTATTGATATACTACTACTATAACTGCTTGGTGATGCTTGAAAGGATTGCATATTTGGTCACATGTTCATGTTGTTGAAGATTGATGCTACATTTCTCTATCTTACTTCATGATGATGATAAAGATGTTCGTGTTGCAGGATATTTTATGGTGCAGTGATGGTTGTTGATCACAATCATGGTATTGATACCTCACTATTGAGGTCTCTAATTTTGGTTACAAATTTCATATTTTTCTCTTGATGTAAATGTAATGCAAAGACCCATGTTGTAAATCATTATAAAATTCAGTCCTGTATGGACTATTCGGGTCAATTCATTTATGTATGCAATCCCATATTTTGGGCATTTGATGTAACGGTGAGTTAAATATGTAACCACATTGTGTTGTTTGGTTGATGAGTCATTAAGTGATAAGAAAGGTCATATTTGGTTGATTGATAGAGTCATGTACTTCATTAAATATCTTATATAAGAATTAGCATATGTGGAGGGGGAGCATGGTTAGTATATAGTGTTCATATTCAATAGATCAGATCTGCAGTGCTCATCTCTATGAAGGGAGAGTGAAGTCTTCATTCACCTTTGGTAAGCTCTTTTCCCTTTATGTAAAATGGGGAGAGTAGATTGGTGTTTGGAAAAGAAGGCTTGGAGAGAAGATTGGTGTGTTTACAAATGTCTTTGCAGGTATTTACAAGTGGCGGTGACCAAACAAAAAAGTGGTTGCCATAAATTCCAAAGGGGGAGATTGTTGGCATTATGGCTAATTTGTTTTCCTTGATGGAAAACTACTTGATAAAGATGTCACAATTATGGTAGCATGATACACATTGGTACAGATGTGACAGGTGAGATGGAAAAAGAAATGCCAAGTTTAGAGACAGAGGCATGATAAACAAAAAGTGTGAAAGAGTATATACGGGTCTTGTGAAGCAAGATCACGTACATACGTAAGTATGGTGAAGCAAAGTCACGTACATATTCCACACCATGGTAATTGGAATACCAGGGGTCTTTACCATGGTGTTGGCCCATAGTATTGAGCGTGACAATAGATTTTTGATATTGTCAAAGAATACCATAAACATTACAAAGGGATTGACCTAAGGTATTGGCTAAGGCCTAAGATATATAAGGAGATGGGAATCAAAGTGTTAAGTGTGAAATTTATGGATTATTGAATGAATGTTTTGATCTAAAATAGGTGTGCACTAAGGAGCATGGAGGAGGTTCAGATATGATAGATCTGAAAGTTTAGAAGAGAATTATGAATATGCTTGCTTAATATCTTATGATTATTACTAACACTTTTAGATTTCTGTTAGTAATGTTACTCTGACATGAATGTTTGATCGTAAGGTTTGTAGAGTGTGTATTGTGGTTGTAGAAAAGGAATGATTTAGTTATTATAGATATATACATGGGTTTGTCTATGATAAGTCGTGTACATACACATATATTATTCTAGGTAGTCACATATACATTCTATGAAAGTTCAGAATCTGTATACAAGTGTCAAGCATGATAAGCACGTATATATGTGGATGTGTTTTGTAAAATGGGCGTATATATGCTATGGTTTTTTAGTATTGACCATTGATGATGTTTGATCAGTTCTATTATGTTTTTTGTTGTCTCTAGATTAAGTATCTCTTATGATAATATGTGTTTGACAGTATTTGTTGGGTTGAATTGTTTATGGATTGGTATGTGGACTAGTGATGATGCTACTATGTGGTGAATTGCAAGTTCAGTGATCTGTGATGGTTTCAATATGTGATTCAGTGATTGATTCAGTGTGACATTGATCCACGCTCAGTTTTTCAGTATTTTGAGATCTATATGCAGGTCCTCTTAAAGAGAAGCATGTACATATAAGAGTATGATTCAGAACAATAGTGTATACCTTCTAACATATGATTGACCAGGGTTTGCAGTGACAAGATTTGATTTCTGTGATGAAAATAGTATGGTTTGGTATACTTGTAAATGGTTATGCATTGATATGATCTATTATGAATTGGTTTGATCTAATTTCATTGGTTAACTAGGATTCACTGATTGATTTGATGATTCAGTTGGTTCAGTAATTGGATGAGTTGATTCAGTATTTGGTTTCAAAAATGTTATTTGATATTGGTCTTAAATTATGGAAGTGGATACAATCTAAAAATATAATGAAAATTGGCCTACAGGTTTGATGTTTTGAGTCAGGTGGATCCAATATGAAATATTATGAAACATGGTCCATGAAGGTGATGAGGGTTTGAGACTTCAGTGAGAGAGTTGAAGCTTCCTTCCATTAGTAGTTGGTAAATATGTTCACAGGATTGGAGCTCCCTTATGGTAGGAGTCGGTAAATGAGATCAGGGAGTTGGATCTCGCTTATAGTGGGTGTTGGAGAACGAGAGAAGGTTGTAGCCTTTTGCAAATGGGTGCCTGCATACTGTAATGAGTCTGCACTAGTACATAATTATAATTTGTTTTCCTTTATAATAAAAGAAGAAGCCATAGACGATAACAACAATGGTTTTCTCCCACATTGGGTTTCATCCTAAAAATCCTGGTTTCCTGATGTGTTGTTGTGCTGCTTATGTGTGATGGTTTATTTTTCTCTTACTGCTCATGGTTAATGCTTAATTAATGCCTAATGAAGTAATAATGCACTGTTTCAAGTTTAACAGATGATGAATTAAATGAAAATTTTAGTTAACTATATATATGTTATTTGTCTTCATCATAGTAACGTACATACGCTGGTTTACTTAATGGCAATAGCATACAAAAATCTGAATAATAAATGGAAATTTGAACTAAGTTTAAAATATTGATTCACCCCTTGCCCCCACCCCCCTTCCCTCTCTCAGTATTTTTCCCAACAATCTTGGCTTGGGGTTTTAAATTTTCCTATATGATTAAAAAAAAAATCTTCACAACTTAAAAAAGAACTTTACATATTTTCATTTCTAGCTCTTATACTTATTGGTATCTTTTCCCATTTTCAATATCTTTTTTATTTTTAGTGTTTGTAGGCTTGACCCTTATTCATGGTTTCTTTCACCAAAGAAGCTCCATTTACATTTTCTATATTGATAATCTAATGTTGAATGGATGTTATTCATGCCTAGAAATTCATTGCTGGAGAGAGTGATTCAAATCTCTTCTATGATATCATTTTCATTTTATTTTGACTAATATAATCTTTGATTTCATATTGGAATGCAATAGGATGGGAATATAAACCTTTTCCTTTCAAAAGAAAATATTTCCTATGAATTTCTAAAAAAATTAGTGAAAAAGGAAGGAAGGAAATAATAATTCAACAAATTGGAATACCTCACCCTCACCTTTCCTTCCAAGATGAATGCAAAATATTTAAGAAAATTGCAGTAGTGAATGGTTTACTTGTCAATGAAATGAAAATTTTCCTTAATAAAACTCTTCATAAGTATCATGACAATAAAATAAATGTTTTGAACAATCTTCTGCATAATTTTTCCTTAAAGAAATTATTTGTATCACATATATATCTTTTAATGTAGGTTGATAGGACTAATGTCATGGTTATGCTTATCTTTAGGGTGCATATTTTCAAGTGATCCGGATTTTATGCAGGAATGCAACATAATACACATATAGCCATAGATATAGAGATGCAACGGAAATAATGCTTCATTTTATTAATAAAACAAATGACTAAAATAAACAGCTAGGGCGCTTGTAGCGTATCTATGAGAAGAGATGTGGTGGCTACAAGCCTATAAACTGTGTTATAGAAATGAAAGTTTTTTACAGACATAATGAAAATAAACAGCTAGGGCGCTGGTAGGCTTATCTCTGAGAAGAGATGTGGCGGATACATGCCTATGAACTGTGTTACAAAACAACTGACTAAAACATGCTTATAAAATAATGGAAATGGACGAGCTAGGGCACTAGTAGCGTATCCCTGAGAAGAGATGTGATGGCTACCAGCCCCTCAACTATGTTACAATGTGGCTCGAAGGGTTATTTATTGTTGATAATGTTGGGTGTGGAGCCTGATTATCTTGTTTACTTTGTATCACAGCATTGGACCCCTATACCTTAAAAGGGGTGGCAACGCCGCCCGTAATTAATCGCTGCCATGGGGGGTCTAGGGGGGGTTTTCGGGGGTAGCGAAGCTAAAAAACAGATGTAAAATTGCCTTGTAAAAGTATAGTAATTTCCAGTCAATCTAGGCTGTTCATTAGGCAAATTATCTGACGGTAGAAGTTATGTTTAGATTATGGTTTTTTTCCCTAGAAGGCAACCCCTCGCTTTTATGAGGGCATTGTATTGTGGCTGTGCATTGTATGTGTATTCTCGGAGCGAGAAACAGAGAGGGAGACTGTGAGAGAGAACAGAGGATATTACAATGGATCTGCTGTAGGTTTTATCTCTTCATTTTTTGCTGGATAATAAAAAGGAAGGACTGGCTGTTCGGGGTGGACGTAGCCCAAACTGGGTGAACCACGTATATCTGTGTCTCTCTGTTTTTATGTGTTTTGTGTGCTTGTATTTTCTGCATATTTTATGTGTTTCATTGCTCCATAATATATAATTTTCTAACAGAGAAACAATGTAAAACCTGAAACGTCCAAAAACCTAACCCTAGGAGATGAAGCACCAAAACTGTGAGCCCCGTTTGGGTAAGTTGGTTTTTCAACTTCCAGGGGACGTAACTTTGGCATCCGATCTCCGTTTGACACGCTCAATAGCTCATTAGAAAAATCTATCCAAGGACTACAAATTTTGAGTGAGGTCCCCGTTTTCCCAAAAAAACGTTGTTTAGGGCCTCAAAACGGCTTTGGAAATTCAAGACCCAAAAAACTGCTATAAATAGTAAGTTGTGCTGAAATTTACAAACTAAAATAACTGATGGTGGGGGTTCAAATGGACTTGGTGGGTGGCCACCAATATCCACCTAGATCATTAAGTCCCCAAAATGGCTCCGGGAGTACATGACTCGAAAACCTGCTAAAAATAGTAAGATGTGATGAAGCTGAAAAACTGAAAGAATTGATGTTGCGGGTCCAAATGGAATAGGTGGATGGCCACCGATATCCACCTGGATCATCAAGGAATCTTTGATGAAGAGAAAGAAAGGAAATATTTTATGTGAATGTCATCACAAGAGATTCTTTTTTTATTTATATTTAATTTCATAGAGGTTATTTCACAATATCATTGGTTCTCATTGACTCATAATTCTTAGGTTCCTCACATTTTCATGGCTTTACCTTCAAAACAATGCTTGTTTCATCACCTCCATTATGCAAACTTTGTAAAAATTCAAGATGATAAGTGCAAAGAAAATCAATATTTTTCAAAGCATCCACATGACATTTTATGGCTTATCTTGTTCTATTATTCATATTTTTGGGAAGAGGGAAAGGATAGATTACTAGATCAAAGAATCCAAGAAATGTAAATCCTTCACGATCATGGATGAAAGGTTCCCCATTGCATTTTTTCCTACTAATTTGAGGGTAGAAAGCTTAATGGGAGAGGTAAGGTGGAGAAACACGCATATGCATAGGATGAAGAAGAAATTAAATACAAAGTTGGACAAATAAAGAGGGGAGAAAGGACAATATGCCTCGATCCAAGAACAGTAACAATGAGAATACTTATGATGTTCAAGCCACTTATTATATTGTACAAGACTAACTAGTGCCTAAAATTTTTGTCAATGTTAGCACTAGAATAAAATCCAAGTGAAAGTGTACATGGATGGAGATTGTGTGTTTTTAACTATTATTATTATAAATATGTCCACTTCATCTTATTCGAATTGATGACAAAGGTTTGTAATCTAAGTTGACTAAGTAGGGTGGGAAGGTTAAGATTCACGTAGGAATGCCTAAATTCAAGATGATTGAAGGCCAAAATTCATGCACATAGAAGCATAGGAGTCATTAGGACTTTCTATAAGGGACACTTTTTCACTCTTGCAAATGGATGACCATTAAGCATTGTAAGATATAATTGTATCTTGAATAAAGTGGTGGTGTTATATTTTGTTCTCATATTCTTTATATTCATTATATATCTTAAATATTGCAGGGATGGATGTTGTGACTTGTGGACTATTTTATATCTCACCATGTCTAATATTACTTATAATATGTAGTGATAGCCCCAGGGATATGGATTAATGCTTTCTTGGTTGACTAAAAAACAATTATTCCCTCGGTATCAAATATATATTAGTATGCATGGATTATATAATTAATGCGGGAAAGGATGAAAGGGGAGTATAAGGAAAAATACAAGTTTAAGAAAGAAACATTTAAATGCACGGGTTAGAGGTAGCGGTAGAAACACATCATACTCATTTGAACATATCCTTCACCTGTATTCACGAGAATAATGAGATCAAGGAATTAAAAATAAGAGCATTTGCATATGAATAAGTGTGGGATCAATTATGAGATTCAGTTGAGGTTGAAGGGGAAAAAAGAGAAGATATGGAAAATCTTGTAGTAGAAATGGAGGCCATACAAAAGAAAAAATCCAAATAAGAAGCACAAAAGAGGAAATATGTGATGGAGATAGCAAAAAAAATAGAAGAAGAAAAGGCTCAAGAAAAAGTGGATGAATTACTATAACATCATATGAAAATACCTATGAGTATTCCCATGATCAACGAAAATTTTGAGGATGGAAGTTTATTTTAAAGTTTAGAAACCTTGACGAATCTTACTAGTCCCCAATATGTAAATTTTAAATTTTTTTATGATATTTTTGTAACAATATTTAGGTCTCTAGTTATTTTATATTAGTATATATAAAAACTTTGGCGATTTTCAGGGTAAACTAATTTTATACTATAAAATTTGGGTGAATCAATTTTAAAAAAAATGGAAATTGGGGAATCTTTTTTTTTGGAAAAAGCATGGAAAATTAGCCCACCTCCAAATATTAGCCCCTAAAATTTTCCCTGCCCATGATATATTTATCCAATCTCATTATAGGAGAAGATATGAAAAACCTCATACCCATTGATGAAGTATCCATGTTAGAAACATTTTTTATAGGAAGAGGAAACATGTCTAATAATACCTCATCTAAATAGGATGCTTACAATTGATAAAGACATATGATAATTGGGGAATATACCATGATTGATCCCAAGGAGATATTAACCAAGGAAAATAACTACAGCTAGAGTCACTATAGCTTAAGAAAATGTAATTAATATTGAAGTTAATCTTAAGGAGATACAAGAATACACAAGTTAAGTGGAGTTTTTAAGGAATTAGGTGGAATTTTATCAAGAAAATAAGGAAAGTTTCATTTAATTAAAAAAATTGTCCCTTGAGATATAAGACAACCCAAATGTAGTATACATAACATTTTATGAAAAATCACAAATTCTTTAAGAGTATAGTATATAGTTTCTTTCACTCACCATGAAAATATAAGAATGGAAAAGGTTGAAAAGAGAATATGGTAATGGTGTGACCATGCAAAAAATAATGGCAGAATGATCATATAGATGCCCCTTTGGATATTCCTAGAATAAGAAAAATTGATATCCTATAGAATAATGCAAGACTCAATAATTGGAAGGCATCATTTAACAAGCTAAAATGGATGAAATTATGTCTTCAGGGGGTTCCATCAAGTTTGGTAATTAGAAAAGTGATCTCTAAAAGATGTGTTTTATTATCCTTTCCCACATATAATTAGATAAGGTTTGTTTAAAAATTAATTTTACCATATCAACGTGTGTGTGTGGTATATATAGTATATCTTTCTCTAACTACCTTCGACATTTCCTGCAAAATATCAATTCATAGAAAGGGGCCAAAAAAAATATCATAGGACCATGCATTGGCATATGTATTTATGTTCCATATAATCTAATAGTGTACATGAATTGGAGGAAAGTATAAAGTCCATATCCAATCCATCTTTGGAAAATTCATTAAAAACACATGGAATATCGATGAGATTAGAGGACATGAAGAAATTTATTGGAGCATTTGACGTAGGAAATTTAGCTTAGCCAAGTATTTTATTAAATGGAAATGGAAATATGATGGTCCAATTGAACACTTTTCCCTCTAACAATGGTGAAAATACAGGAAACCCATGTTTTGTGGAGATAATTAAAGCTCTTCTCTCCATATGACATGCTTGTCAAGTATATAGCATGCTTGTCAACTATATTGCATCCATGATGGGGGTGTAAAGTTGATTGTGTGATACATGTTATAATATGCTCCACCTTCCTCATACCATTCACTAATAATATTATGATAATATTTTTTATGAGAAAAATATCCTACCCACTCGTTGGTCAAATACCACTCTAGTTGTGGACACTTATAAACATTATTATGACAAATAATCCACCAAATCATGTCAACACATGTAACCATCCTAGGTTTAGTAGCATCCTGATGTAGGAAGGATACTCTAATGTTCTTTATTACATCAATTTCTTCTTGTGACTCTCTTGTTATATATTCCAAGGATAGAAGCCTTAGTTCATCTTGAATTAATCAAGATAGGTCTCCATATTGACGAGAATCACTAGTGCTAGTGTAATTTGAAGTATTGCTTTGGGACGAGTTTTCATTTCAGTGGTCGTCGGATTCTTTTACTTTCATTTTTATTTCTTTGGATTTTGTTTATTTTTCTTCACTATTGTCGTATGGGTCATATATAAAAGTATATAATCCACATAATTTAAACATCATGACACTTTAGAAAGGTTAGGAAATTCACTCAATCAAAACCAAAGATAGAACTAGCATAATTTGAATCCCCCTAAACAAAGTCTAGAGTGGGTTTGATAATAAATAATTCATAATTGAGGTAAGATTATTACTGATCTATAAATTATCGTATATATTTAACTAAAAATATTTTCACAATAAATCTAATAAAATTGAGCTTAAAAATATGAAATATACATTATGAGGGTTTATTTATCATTATATTTCTGGATCTAAATATTATTTTTTATTGCATATGCATGCAAATTATAATTATGTGAAAAATAGAGAATGGTTAAATAAATCTCACAAACCACTAATTAACACAATATATAACCTAGGAAATGTTAAATTTTATTTGCTTTAGATAATTCCATTTCATCATTTACATATTGAATTCACCCCACAACATCTTAAAATTATTAGCAACATATGAAATTATATAAAGAAAAATACTCATCAATGCAACATAACATAAAGGAACAATAGAAGAAAAACATTCACACATAGAGACAACAGGATTGGTCGGATACTAAGACAAAACCCCACAAGGGGGAAAACCCTTTCAAAATCTTCTTCCTATTAGATTGTCATTGAATATTTTAGCAAATTTAGAGTATAATAATCCTATTCTTCATCCACAAGACTAGCCAAAACAAATAAACCAAAAAATATCTCAAATATGAATTCAACAATAATGTTGATCAATATCATGATTCAGAAGCCTGCGATCTACTGTCATCATCTGTTGTCAATTGTCATCATCTGTGGTCAACTGTCATGATCTGCTGTCAATTAAAAATATATATATATATTAGTTTCAAGTCGTACAAAGAGAGTGTACGAGTGTGTGGTTGAAAACGTCCAACCACAAGCATAGGATCTAGTGCATGCGGTTGCAACTAAAAATTCCCTATGGAAACCTTACAGCTACAAAAAAAACCGTAGATAACATGTGCAAGATTCAAATCCTACAATTTCATATATGTATGAACCAATCTCCGTGAACCACTTTAGACCTATGCGAAACAAATTAGAGAAGAGATAAGAAGAAGAAGATGCTTGATGACCATTTTTTTGGGTGTGGAGCCTAATTTTCATGCTAATTCAAAGGTCTTTGTTTCAGCCGGATGTATACCTCGGGAAGATAGTACAACCCTCCATGTAGGGGGGTGTGGGGGTGGCGGGTACTTGTCCCCCCGGTGGGGATCTAGGGGGGCCGATCCCCCCCCCGACTGGGGGGTCCAGGGGCCAGCGGTCCCCCAATGAGGGTTTCAGGGGCAGCACCCTCGAAGCTAAAAACATATGTAAAATTGTCTTGTAAAATATTGTAATTTTGCAGTCAACCTGGGTCGTTCATTAGGAAAATGATCCGACGGTAGAATTTATGTTTAATGTAAGGTTTTTTTCCCTAGAAGGAAACCCCTCATTTTGGATGAGGGTATTTTATTGCGGCTATGTATTTTATGTGTATTATGAGTGAGAACCAGAAAGAGGGACTGTGAGAGAGAGTAGAGGATATTACAACGGATCTGTTGTAGGTTGTGTCTCTTCATCTTGTTGGATAATATAAAAGAAGGATTGTTTGTTCGGGGTGGACGTAGCCCAAATTGGGTGAACCACATATATCTGTGTCTCTCTTGTTTTTTATGTTTTCTACGTTTGTGTTTTTGCATATTTTATGTGTTCCATTTCTCTATATATAATTATTTCTAACAACTGGTATCAGATCTGAAGGTTTATTTGGTTGATAAACTCGCAAGAAATAAGGGTTCCTAGTTCTACGTTTGTGTTTCCGCATATTTTATGTGTTCCATTGCTCTGTCATATATAATTTTTTCTAACAACTGGTATCAGATCTGAAGGTCTATTTGGTTGATAAACTCGCAAGAAATAAGGGTTCCTGGTTCGATTGGGAGCAATGGCAGAAGATGGTAGGTTTAGGGTCGAGAAATTTAAAGGCCAAAAATACCCGATGTGGAAGATGTAGATTGAAGTTTATCTATATCAGAAAGATTTGTACCTACTATTGCACGAGAAAAAAAAAGGCCATCAAGTATGAAAGATGTAGAATGGGAGATTCTCGATAGAAAGTCACTTGGAACAATATAGTTGTGCCTCGCAGCATTGCTAGCCTTCAATATTTCAAAGGAAACAACAACAAAGGGTTTAATTAAGGCATTGGCGAAACTATTCGAAAAATCCTAGGCCTCAAATAAGGTATTTATTATGAAACGTTTATTTAATATGAAGATGTCGGATGGTGGATCTATTGCTGACCATTTAAATGAATTTAATACGGTTACTAGTCAGTTAAGTTCTGTAGGGGTAAAATTTGATGATGAGGTTAGGGCTCTATTATTTCTGTGCTCATTGCTAGAAATTTGGAATGGTTTAGTTATGGCCATCAATAAATCTATCTTTGGATCTAGTACTTTAAAGTTTGATGATGTTCTGGGTGCTATCCTTAGCGAGGAAATGCGACGGAAAAGCTCTGGTGAGACATCAGGTAATTCTTTGAGTGCAACGACTAGGGGAAGAAAAATGGAAAGAGGAAAGAGCTCAACATATCACAGTAAATCAAGAAAAGGAAGATCTAAGTCCAAATCGAGGATAGTGTGCTGTGTTAGCCATCAGTAAAAATTTGTTATATAGGATGGCTAAATATTTTCTTATATTTTCAAAAACAATCTTTTATGAGAAAAGCTTGTGAGTTTTGGAAATCTCACTACCTTCATTATCCTAAATCTATCAGTTCACTAAAATCTTCTTCTATGCCTCCTAAAAGATCACCTGCTGATTCAAAGGAAACTGATTTCAGGCTATTTCCACCATTTTCCACTTCATAACTCTTCCCCTCATTCACCCATTTTTACTCCTATTCTAAACAGTCATTTCCCCTCTAAAAAGACCCATTTTCCCTTCTTATACTCTCCATTCCCTTAAAAACCCTTTTTAAACCATAAAAACCTCTTTTATTTGGTTTAAAAACCCTCTCCTAACCCTATCAGAACTCTCAAAAGGCTTAAAAAACCTTGTTTAGGCCTAAAATCATACCATTTGAAAGATTAGGCCTTAAGCCCCTTTCTTCATATGATCCAGTCCCTCGACCATTCGCTAAAGGCATCATCCCCTTTCATCCTAACCCCGGTCCCTTTCTTCTTCCACAGAACCATGCCCCACTCCTCACTTTAGCCCTTTTTCTTTATAAATTACCTGCCCGGCTTACCTTTCCCCTATCTCATCATAGCCATTGATCTTTCCGATCTAACATTGATCGGGCTTTTCCTCACCATCCATTCCTCCACCGCAACCTAATCATTTTCTGCCACCTATCTTCCACTATTCCCATCCACCAAACTTGCACCCAACCTTTGGGCTCCACCCGTGCTGTCGATCTCACTCCTTGAGATCTGACGGCGCAAATTCAATATTGCGCACAATCTTCTCCCGAGATTTAATGGCCCATTTCCATGTGAAAAAGGTTGTATTGGCCTGGACGCGTGACACTGTTTCTATGGTATCACGTCCATATGCGTCTAAACCGCTTACCGCCTATGAGCCACGTGAAAATCGCCGGTTTTCTGCGGAAACCACCTTCCTTCCATTCGCGCCAATATTCAAAAAATTCAATGTTTCTCCTGGTTCTGCCCATGGAACCCATCCTCTGCACATCTTCCCCCCTCTTTAATCACTCCAACACCTCACGAAGCCTTTGAAACGCAGTTTAGCCAAACATGCAGGATTTAAATTAATGTTTTTATTTTTTGTTGCAGGTTTAATGGTGGCCTGACCTAAAAGGCCCTCCCATAGCCAATATTAGTGGCACAGTCTCGGATGACGATCCATGAGGCTAAATAAAGGAAAAATGGGAAATTCAAGGCTCAAGTTTTAAAGTTTTTGATCGATGCTTCATGGCCATTGGTTAAATTCATGAAACCCTCCACTGCAGCAAAGAATACACCTGCACACAGAAAAGACAAAAGAGAATCAGTGAAGAGTGAAGAATAGAAATATCAGAAGCATAATCAAAAGATTAAAGTTTAAATTGTAGATTAAGGATAAGAAAAAAGTTAAAGGATGAAAGATTAAAAGTTAAAATAGTCAATAAAGTGAAGCAGACAGCAAGGATGATTAAGAAGGCTAAAAGTAAGATCAAGGCCTAAGCATAGTTTAATGCATTAAAATAGGACAGATCAGCTAAAATAAAGCTTCAAATGCCTAATCATCAAATCATTTACTTCATAAAAGGCTAAATATGCCACCTACCAGCCCAATTGCCTCAAAAAGATACATAAAGTTATTACAATCAGAGATATTTCAAAGGGACAGCTCATAAGTTATTACCAGCCTACCAATTAAGCCTAAAAGTTAAAAATTGCAACAAAGTAGTTCAAAAAGTTAATGTAACATTCATTATGCAGAGTTAGACTCTTTAATACATTTTGCCTTGGGCCTTGCATGGTCTCAAAGGTCAAAAACATTTACTCTGTCATAAATGAACATTTAGGATCCTCCTTTCACCCCACCTCCTCATTTATCTATAAATACTACATGAGGATTTCATTGTAAGGGGTTGGGTCATTGTTAGTTGTTGTAAGTTGATCAAGAAAGAAGTGGATTGAAGAGATGCTGAGTAGTTGAAAAATACTAGGTTGGATAGAGAAAGTTTTGAGCTATAAAGACCTATTGGACTAGAGTATGTAACTGGTTTGAACATCAATAAAACAAGCTAATTCACAGGATCCTGATCTATGTTAATGGTGATGTTCTTCCTCATTGTTTTTGTTTTCTCCTTATGTTTCCATTCTTTCCATTTTCTCTGATAAAGAACAGAAAATTTAGATTAGGATTTACTGTCAAAGGTACCCTATTTCTGTCTACAAGCTTTATCTTTATGTTTTCTTCTGCTAAGGTCTGATTGGAGGATTCTTAATTGCCCTCAATTTTTATCCAGCTTGTTGTTTTAAGAATGATTCAATAGAGTATAACCAGGGAATGTTGGTTAGCCCATGTATTTCTGAGTAGAACTTGAGATATTGTTCTTAAGAATATCTCTTAAAATGTATGCT
This sequence comes from Pinus albicaulis, assembly GCA_034641835.2. NCBI lineage: Eukaryota > Viridiplantae > Streptophyta > Pinopsida > Pinales > Pinaceae > Pinus > Pinus albicaulis. The sequence continues at coordinate 760,303,744 of CM076570.1, read as the reverse complement.
AAGTAGAGTTAAACCAGGGAAGTCTATGGTATGCCCTTTCCTCTAGCTAGTCTTTAAAAGTTGCTTTGAAAGATCCCTAAAGAGTTTGTCCAAAGCATATTAGATTATTTCTATTTGACCTTAGGTTGCTCTTATTGTTATCTTGTTTGTTTTCTTTATCTAAAAGTAGTCTTAGGATTACGGGATTGTTGTCTTAAAAGTCAGCTTTAATAAAATTTTGTCCAAAGAAGTCTATGGTTTTCCCTGTCCTTTGGCTTTCTTCAAAAAGTTACTTTGAAAGGCTTTTCTTGTTTAAGTAGAGCTAGAAGATTCTTAATTGACTATAGCTTTACGACCTTCACAACACTTTAATGTTTCATATCACAACTTAATCTAAAAGATCCATGTAATCTAGATAAATTGCCCTATGAAAACCCTTGAAAATTTGTTGTACAATTAAATCCTTTTATGACTCCATAGCCCAATGGATTAATACTGTCTCATGACCTATCTTTTTAGCTGAAACATTCTCTCAATCTGCTCCCACCTTCACCCTTCAAAATGAGCTTCTCAATTATTAATTTCCCAACCAAAACAAAAAGTTCTCAAGAGCTTCATAACTAGTCTAATATCTTAATAAAAGCATAAAGATATATCTTTTTAACACTTATATGGAGAGATCCCTCTCTGAATCCAGGAAGGCTAGGTCCTAGGATTCCAAAGTGGTTCTGATGTGGCCCCTACAGTGTTTATTCTTTCCATTCTTGTAAATCACAGGGAGCCAACATGCTGGAAATGCAGAAAGAAAGGACACCTGAAGAAAGACTGTAAATCTTGGAAGGGAAAAGAAGGAGATGTGCAACAAGAAAACAATCATGAAGAAAATGTGATAGGTGATGTATTACAATATTATTTGATTCTTTATTTAGAAAAATGTTAATAATTCCTGGGTGGTAGATTCAGGGGCCTCATTCCATGCCACACCTGATAAGAAATATTTTCATGACTATGTTTAAGGATATTTTGGACAGGTTCATCTAGGTGATGATAAACCCTGTAAAATCATTGGAATGGTTAAAGTTCTTGTAAAACAGTAGAATGGAAAACAATGGTTATTAAAGGAGGTAAGGCATGTTCTAGATCTGAAGAAAAATCTGATTTCAACAAGGCAGTTAGGCGGTGAAGGTTGTGTGACAACTTTCACAGATGAAACCTGGAAGGTCACTAAAGGAGCCCTGGTAATAGAAAAAGGAGAAAATGTTGGTACATTGTGTTTATGCAATGGTATTTCTAACTATGTTAATGCTTTAACTTCCAAAGGAGAAAATGCAACATTATGGCATCATAGGCTCGGACACATGAGTGAGAAGGGGATGAATATTCTTCACTCAATAAATTTGTTGTCGGATTTGAAGAATATTGATTTGGATTTCTGTGAGAATTGTATTTATGGAAAACAGAAGAGAGTCATATTTCTTAGAGTTGGGAAAGAAAAGAAGAGATAAAAATTAGAGCTTGTGCATACAGATGTATGGGGACCTACTCAGGTATCATCTATCGGTGGATCTCGTTATTATATTACTTTTATTGATGAAACAACTAGAAAAAATTGGATTTATTGTATTCAGAATAAATCTGATGTATTTGGTACTTTCAAGAAATGGAAAGCTTTGGTTGAGATTGATATAGAAAAGAAGTTGAAGTGTTTGAGACCATACAATGGAGGTGAAAATTGCAACAAAGAGGTTGATAGGTATTGTTCAGAGCATGGAATTCACAGAGAGAAAAAAGTTCCAAGAACATCACTAGAAAATGGTGTGTCAGAAAGGATGAAGAGAACAATCATGGAGCGTGCAAGGTGCATGAGATTGCATGCAAGATTGTCTTTACAATTTTGGGTAGATGCTGCATATACTGATGTTTATCTAATAAATAGAGGGCCTTCAAGTTCCTTGGATGGTGATATTCTAGAGGAGGCATGGACAGGTAAAAAGGTAAACTAATCCTTTTTAAAGACATTTGGTTGTAAGGCCTTTTTCCATATTAATAAAGAAAATAGAACAAAGCTTGAGGCAAAATCAAAGAAATGTACCTATTATTGGATATGGTGTTAATGATTTTGGTTATAACTTATATGATTATGAAAATCAAAAAATTAGTAGGCGCAGAGATGTAATATTCAATGAAAAGGTCTTGTATAAGAATCAGTTGTAGGAAAAAGTAACCAAATAATACACAGTTCTTGATGAGATCGCAAAAAACGTAAAGGTGCCTGAAAATAATAACAATCAACAGCCACAACAAAAACAACCACCACAACAGTAATATGCACCTCAAACACCTGAAAGTGGTGTCAAAAGATCTACCAGGATAAGTAGACCCCCTGAACAATACTCTCCTTCATTATATTAGTTATTATTGATTGGTTCTTCAGAACCCGAATGTTATGAAGAAGCAATGCAAGTCAAACTAGGAAGAAATGGGAGCTAGCCATGAAAGAAGAGATGGACTCCTTAATACATAACTATACTTGGGACTTAGTCAGGTTTCCTGTAGGTAAAAAAAAATTGCGGAATAAATGGGTTTACAAGCTGAAGGAAGAAGATGGAGAAAAACAAAGGTACAAAGTTAGACTTGTGGTGAAGGGGTTTGCACAAAAGAAAGGTATTGAATTTGATGAAATATTTTCTCCTATTGTTAATATGACTTCAATCAAAACTATTTTAATTCTTATAGCAGTGGAAGATTTGCATCTTGAACAGTTATATGGAAAGAGAATATTTATCCATGGAGATTTGGATGAAGATATCTTTATGCAACAACCACAAGGATATGAGGTCGAAGGGAAGGAAAAACTAGTGTGTAGGTTAAGGAAGAGCTTGTATGGCTTAAAACATGCTCCAAGGCAGTGGTATGTAAAATTTGACAGGTTTATGTCTGAACAAGGTTATACTAGATGTCACTTTGATCATTGTGTTTATATGAAAAAGAAAAATGATGGAAATTATATTATATTTTTATTGTATGTAGATGACATGCTTGTTGTAGGGTCTAACATGCAAGAAATAAATGTGCTCAAAATAAAATTGGAAAATTTAGTTGCAATGAAGGATTTGGTAGCTGCAAAACAAACCTTGGTATGAGAATAACTAGAGACCAGAAAAATTGCAAATTAAAATTGTCTTAGAATGAGTACATACAAAAGGTGTTGAAAAGATTTAATATGAAGAATGCAAAACTAGTTAGTATACCTTTTTCCAGAAATTTCAAACTTAGTAAGGAGATTTTCCCCATGACCCAAGAAGGAATGTATTATATGTCTAAAGTTCCATATGCATCAACAGTTGGAAGCTTAATGCATGTAATGGTCTACACAAGGCCTGATATTGCACATGCAGTGGGAATTGTAACCAAGTACATGAACAATCTAGGAAAAGAACATTGGATGGCAGTGATATGGATTTTAAGATATTTGAGAGGTACCACAAATCAGGCATTATGCTTTGGTGTTTCAAACATTGCTCTATAGGGATATGTTGATCCAGATATGGCAGGTGATAGAGATAACAGGAGAAGCACTACAGGGTATGTTTTTACTGTAAGTGGAACAACTTTCATTTGGGTTTGAAAAATGCAAAGTGTTTTGCACTTTCAACAACAGAAGCAGAATATGTTGCTGCTACAGAGGCTAGTAAAGAAATGATTTGGTTATAAAGGTTTATGGATGAATTGGATAAGAAGTAGGAGATGGGAAGGTTATAAAGTGACATCCAGAGTGCCATTCATCTTGCAAAGAACTCATCATTTCATTTGAGGACTAAACACATACAACTCAAGTACCATTTCATACGATCAGTGTTGGAAGATGGACATTTGAAGTTGGAAAAGATACACACTAGCAAGAATATTGCAGATATGTTAACAAAAGTTGAAACCAGGGAGAAACTGAGATTCTGATCAGTTTCAATTGGTCTTCATGTATGATGATGAAGATGAGAAAAAATCAAGTCCAAATTGGAGTCATTGTCCAACAAATGAAGCAGCGGTGGATTTACTACAATCAGTCTCCAAGTGGGAGATTGTTGGTTATGGAGTTTGATTTTCATCCTAATTCAGAGGTCTTTGTGTTCAGTCGGATGTATACCCCAGGAAGACTGTGTTAGCCATCAGTAAATCTTTGTCAGAGAAAATGATGGCTAAAACAGGTCTTGAACCTTCAAGAGATTGTTTTCATAGAAAACTGCTCATTCTTGAAACCTTTTGATGCTTTCAAAATCAAAAGATAATCTTCACTGCTGTTTCATTTATAAATTCACCAAGAAACCCTGTTGATATCCAAAAAGTTGGTTTTAGGCCATGTCCCCATCATTTACTAAGCCTTTTTTCACTCATTTTTGCCCTTTTTTATCCTCCATTTTTTCTCTGAAAAATCCCCTTTTCTCCTTCTAATTTTCCATTCATTATCCTTAGAAACCTTAAAAATCCCTTTTTTAACCCATAAAAATTCCTTTTTATGGTTTGAATTTCCAATTTTTCCTTATCGAAACTTGAAAAAACCCCAAAAAACCCTTAAAAACACATAAAACGCACTTTTCCGCTTTTATTAACAAAATAGGCTTTGTTGTAGAGGTAAATCCCCTCTGCGGACAGAGGCGATCCCTACTAGCCCAAATCGGGTCTAGCAACAATCGTATCACGCTAAGGTGCAAGTTCCTAATTGCAATGAACCAACTTGCGAAGAAGGCCTACCTCAAGTCCAATGTTGTTGTTTGTAGAGAAGATACGCTCCCGTCTCCATGCTCTAGCAGATCACAATCCTCTTGCTTGCCGCGATTGAACACCTGCACACACAAGAAACACGACAAACACAAGCGTAAACCAGATATATGCAATTATGTATCAGTCAAAGAAGACACAACTCATGATCATAATGAACAGTACGAGTGGAACCATAACCAATAGTCGCTTATCATTAATTCATACAAAGGAAAATACAACCTGGCTCTGATGCTAAACCTTCCTTCGGCGGTTTGTCAGCGGAATAGTCTTGGTAAAGCTTGTCGATCATGGGGACAAGCATCTCTCTTCGATCTTCAATCTCCTTGCTATTGATTTGGCACTATGAGGACTATCAAGGCTCTTGTAGCATTCTTTAGGCTATGAGGGCTCTTGGAGACTAGCTTGAAAAGGGAAATGGCAAGCTTATATAGATGGTGGAAGGGGAGTTGGGATCCCTACAATCATGGGATTGGCCCTATCCTTAAGGAATCTTCCATGGGAGGTGGAAAACTACTTCCTCTACATGGAAATCCGGAGCCAAACGTCCCAACTCAATTTAGAGACCAGTTCAGGAGTTGGTTGGAGTCAATCTTCCACCATTTATTTTTAAAAAACACCCTTTATTAAGCCTGGCAGAAGTGTGACTCTGAGACATAGCGCCAATTGGCATGCCCTCTTTGGAGGATTTCCCCCATTGGCGCAGGTATAACACTGTGTAGTCGCGCCAAGGATGAAAAGGCTATTTTTAGGGTTTTTCACAAGGAGTTGTCTTCAGGGGAATGAAAGTCCATGTCTAGGGGAATGCCATGAAAGTGTTTTCAGATCATTTCACTACTCACAGGTCATGGAATAAGCCCTCCAATGTGTAGGAAGGGGAACTGCAAGGACGGTGAAAAATTGTTGTGTAACAGATGCCCCCTAAAGCATGAGGCCCGAAAGAGAGAGAGGGGTGAAATGCTTTACGAGAACGTGTCCAACCAAAAACACTGCCATCGAAAAACCTGCATAGAGAAGTACAACTGATATCTCAAGTACATGATATATGTGTGGTATGGGCGCAGCCATCCATAACAAAGTATACAATAATCCAAATCCAAGGTATGGACGCATCCATCCAGTGAGGATCGATAAATAGACTCAGGTATGGTCGCATCCATCCATTGAATGAGTCATGTAACTAATCATAATAATCCACAAAATCGCAGCCTAGATTCTAAACAGACAAAATCCAAGGTCTTGCATTCCATATCGTCCCGAATAAGTGAGTTGAAGTTGAACATGTGAGAACATCGCCTGATTACCAGCCAATGATGAAAACTGTTAGCAGACGCAAGAGGTACCACCAATAATGACAATGGCCCTCAAGGTACTATAGGTACAATCTATGGCATGTGAATCAGTGAGCTGGCGTCGAACACCTGTAGAATCACTCGATCAGAGGCCAATAATGAAAACCTCACGTCGAACGCGAAGAACCTGCCATTGAGGCATGCAGGCTCCAAGGTACCAGAAGTGAGTCTTTAGATCAACTTCCTGGATAATGAGCTGAAGTCAATAGGAAGTGACCTTGATCGAAGGTGGGCCATAGTGTTTCCCACATCATCGACGCGAAACAGAGGAATATAATTTCTTTGTGAATCAGGATCAAATGAGAATCAAAGGAAGGTTGGAATTTTGCAGAGGCCAACTTCTCTTGAAAATATCGGCAACATGCCAGTGGATTTGGTAGTATTTGACATCAAAAGATTAGAGGTCATGATGAAGAGGCAAAGAGCAGATGAGGTGTCAAAAGAGATTACCCAAACCCACAGAGGCAAACAAATAATGAGGTGAGATTTCCCTAACCCGACACGAATGCAGACAAGTACCATGTTCAAGAGCGACATAATGCCGACACGATGATGATACTGGTTCCATTTTCCCTCACCATTTCTGGTGAGTACCTCTTTATTTTTACACAATCTTGAAGAGGATACCATATGCTTGTCATATAAACCCATCCTTCGGACGAATCCATCCTAGTACATTTAACGAGCCCTAGGAAGGAGAAACTCGAATAGCATCATTACAACTGAATCCGATGTCATCAGAGTTTAACGAGTCTAACAAAGGAAGAACTCGACATCTTTTCATGTTTAGAGAGTTTGAAAAGACAGCGGAAAAGTAAACTCCAAGAGTCCCTTTTCGTAAATAGTTCCTCAGATCCGAAAAGGTAGAAAACTATGTCTGAAAAAACCTCCTAGTCGCGATAGGCTAGGGTATTCCTTTTTCGAAAATGATCTATCCCAGCCTGAAAAAGGGGTAAACGTATACTGGGTAGATGTCGTTTCGTGGCCACTTTAACGAGATCGAAACGACAAGGGACTCGGCAATCTTTTCATGTTTAGAGAGTCAGAAAAGAGCTGAAAGTTGACTCCTCCTAGAGGAATGAGTGGTATAAAGGGTAGCAACTGGTTCCGGTAATGGTGGAACTACTCAGAACAAGTAAAAGTCAAGAGGCTGGCTAACAAGACCACTCATTGCAGCAGTTCCTCAGGAACGGGTAAAACAACCAAGTGAAGGCATATGATCAGCCAAGCAGATAATGACGATGGAGTAAGAAAACCAAGGCTCATCTGGCAAAAATGGGCTGATAAAATGGCAATCACAAGGGGTAAAATGGGAATGGTTTCATTTTTACACAAGCTTGAAATCAGGAAAACTCTGCTTGAAGTTGGTTTCATTTTTACACAAGCTTCAAACAAAGATAAACTATGCTTGAAACGGGTTTCATTTTTACACAAGCTTGAAACGGAAACAAACTATGCTTGAAAAAGTAAGCATGCCCCCAGCATGGCGACTCAATTTGAGGTACATGCCCCCAAGCTTCAGTCCATGCACCTGAGTAAACAGATGGAGGGTGTTACACCATTTTCTGGTCATCAAACCTATTATCATTAGATGGACCCAAGTACACCATGTAAGACCAATTTTACCCTAAGTAAAATTGCCTTCACTATGTTAAATAACTTAATAAACCACATTTATTAGGTTGTTTATCGTCTAAACAGGAAACCCCAAAAGGAAATATTAAACAAACCTATATTTGTTTGATTTTACTCATGGAATAATTAATTAAACCATAATTTAATTATTATTCCTAGTTATGTTTAACCCAAAAACAAAGAAATTAATTAGATAAACCTTTATTTTCTTATTATTTTCTAGGAATAATTATTTAAATCTTATTTAGATAATATTCCTTGTTAAATATGACCAAATCACCCACAAATAATTAAATAAATCATTATTTATTTGATTATCTTTCAACCACTTCCTTAAAAAGATAAATAAATCATTTATTTATTTATTTTTGACAAATAAAGTGATTTGACCCAAGTCAAATACTTTTTCCCTCCAACAAATATAATAAAATATTCCATAAAAGGTGGATCTAGATTTGGTTAACATTATTTTAATCATGCACCAAGATCTAGAATGACCCAATATTTTGTTATAAATAGGAGGGTTTTCCTACCATTCTTCACCTTTTGTTGCCTATTAGATCACTCTGGATCTATACACTTGGTCACTCTTTTCTACCATTTGCTGTGTGAGCTCCCTTTGAGTTCCATTCTTTGTGTGGGTTTTCTACACCAACAAGAGAGAGAAATCTTAGATCTAAAGTGCTGAGGACTTCCAAGAACCCATCCCACTGAGGAGAATTGGATACGCCTTCTTGTTTTCCTCCCAGGTGCCCTATTAATACAAAAATTCTTTTAAAAATCGTTCTTGTCTTGTCTATTGGTATATGGAGCAAACCCTTGTTTTTACTACTTAATGTCTTTCCATGCATAGATCTGGTTTTTGCAGCTCTTTTCTTGTTCAACTAACCGCAGATCTGAAGATATTGGCAGCCACTTTTGTTGTTAGGGCTATTAGTTATGCGTAGCTAAAGTGGTCCTTTTTCGTACACTTCGACAAAGGATTCATACTAGCAAATGGCGACTCCACTAGGGTTTTAAATTACGATCGCTGTCGTTTTTCATATTCCTGCATATCCAACTACTTCAGACCCTAGGGTTTCTTTTCAGCTGTTTATTTTTCCTATTTTTATGTTTTTTTTCTCACATAAAACCCTAAAACATTAAAATTTTTAACTTCCGCGTGTTTCTGGCCCTATTGCGCAGGTGACAGACATCAGCCGCAACTGAGACAACAACTTTTTCGGAAATCTGCCGCCGGGACACTCAGAGCTTCAGGTCGCACTTTTCAGCCTAGAAATTGCGACCTAGACTCCAGTTTGCACTTTTTAGCCCATTAACTGCGACCTGGGAAGCGGAAAACAGCCCAAAAACTGCTACCTGAGCGAAAAACAGGTCAAAAACTACGACCTGGACTTTTTTCTGGAATTTTTCTGAAATTTTTCTAGGTTTTGTCTGAACCTCTATCAGGGTTGTATGACCTCCGTCTCCACCTGTTTAGACCTATTATTGCTCTGTTTCACTCAACTAAGTGGGAATCTAGCCCCCTAGGGCCTCAGTACCCTCCACTTTTTGTGGAAGAGTTTTAGCTGTTGTAAGTGTCTAAATTTTCAGAGTTTTCAACTATTTCTTTTTCAGATTTGATACCTCCTTTTCAGATCCCTTTTAATTAGCTCTTCTTCCCTTCAAATCACCTCTTGTAGTTTTTTTTGGACCTCCCTTTAGGGCCTCCTCCTTGCCCCTTCTGCTTTTTGCTGATTTCCTCCCTTTTTCCAGCCACCTTGCCTCTGCCTCTTGGCTGTGATCTGCACCTCTTTTCAGTAGATTTATCCTTTAGATCCCTGTCCCTTTCGACCTTAGATCTATTGGCCTCTTTTTAGTGTGTTTTGATTAAATTTTTTCCCTCTATTAGACTAGTTTTGAGAGGCCCACCTTTTTGGGTTAAATAGATGCATTGTTAGCTGTTAATTTTCTGTTATTTCAGCATTATATACTGTTCTCTGCAGATTTATTTTCAGTTACGCAGCACACTTTTTCTTATTCTCTCAAAATGAAAAGGGTTTAAAAATTAAAATTAACGCACGCCACACACTCACCCTAAGCGAAGAAGAGCCTGGTTACCACCGCCAGGCAAAGACTTTAAAATCAATTGACACTGCACCTTTCTGCCCTTGTTCCAACATTGTAATCACTTGATTCTGCACCTCCCTGCCTTTCTTGGTCGTTCTTCTTCCCCTTGTGCCGTGTTTTTGTTGTCACCATTGCGCCCCCAAGGTGCACATCCCGGAGACTTCTTGGCCTTCACCCTCAGTTTTCGGTCGATCGACCTGCTCCGTCCCGCCGTCGTCGAGCTAGTCCTCCTCCGAGTCCGCACTCTGACTCTTCTTCTAATTCTTTGGGTTCTCCTTTCACTTCTGGTTCTCCCCCTGTCACCTTCACTATGTCTGGTCCATGGCCTAACGCTAGCGGGAATCTCGGCCCCAATGCCGGGATTACTACTAGCGGAACCGCCACAGGAACTACCTCGGCTGCACCGTTGCTCCCATTCTTGGCAGGCCTCAGCCTCCCCGATTTGGACCGGTTGACAAATGACCCTATACACCATGACACTAGTTGGCCTGCTATGCCGACAAAGCTCCCTTCTGACATCCCAAAGTTTGAAGGCCTTGCTGGAGAGGATCCTTCAGATCATGTTCGATCTTTCCACATGTGGTGTTCATCTACCTCCATTACCGATGACTCTGTCCGTCTTCGGTTGTTCCAACGATCGCTTACAGGCGCGGCTTCTAAGTGGTATGTTGATCAACCCACTTCCTCTCATACCACCTTTGCGACTCTTGCCCGGGCTTTTTTATCTTACTTCCAGCTTCCCCTTCGTTATGACACTGGTATCAAACTTTTGACTTCTTTCTGTCAATCATCTGCGACCCGCCTATCCGATCATGTCCAGGAATGGCAGAGACGAAAGAGCCTATGTCAATCCCCTACTTTCGAAAACCGTGTCTACATGGACTGGTTCCTTAGAACTCTATTGCCTCCTATCGGGAAAGATGTCGCATCGCATTTCCCCCAAACCGAAGAAGCCGCCCTCCAACTGGCGTTAAAATATGACTTGATATATGCTCAGACAGGTTATATTTATACCGTTCTACCTGATCTCCCCACACCCGGTGGTGTCAACGCATAGGGGGCACCTCATGCCGCCGACAATATCGTTGGAGCTCTCTCTCATCCATATGCCGAACCTCCCATGAGTTATGGTTTTCCTGGGGGAGGGGGCAACACCTCCCACACTTGTCCCCCTCTTGGTAGCACGTATCCAGGATACAACATACCTCCTGCTCACCATACTGTTACCCAACCCCCTTATTATTCGTATCCGCAGTTTGGTGCTCCAGCTCCTCCAGCATCAGCACCTCCGCCTCCCTTGCCTTCTCAACCCCCGCAACAGCAGTCACCGTCCCCTCAAGCACAGGTGGATGCACAGCAGGGATTCGTGGCTACCCAACCACCTGACGGACAGGTGGCCACTCAACCTTCCCCTTCTGGTTCCTCCAATTACCAGATCCTCATGATGAACTCTGATCCACCTCTAACCGTCGACCTTAACCTTCAAACTCGGTCTAGCCAGTACCCCACACCTCTTGGTCAGTCTTCCCCTGAGTCCCCTTCGTCAGGTTCTACAGAGCCTCTTTCTACATCCAATGGTCCCTTACATATCCCTCAACCCAAAGTTTAGGTTCCTACCAAGATTCCTAAGGGACCATTACGCCGAAACGATGCTCCTGGTCGAGCTGCTCATTCGTATAGCATAGTAGATGATTTGACGCAGTCTCCTGCTACCATTTCCACATTGGAACTCCTCCGGTTGTGCCCTTCCCAAAAGAAGGCTCTACTATCTTCCATGGGCGCTGTAGATCCTACTGATGACCAAATGATTGTTTTCGACGCCCATCAATCAGAACACCCTCCTCTTCCTGCTTCCGTCGCCTTCCAAATCCCAGTCAAAATCCGGAACGCTAACGTTTCCCGGTGTATACTTGATGAGGGGGAATCCACCTGCGTGATGTCCGCTTCAGTTTGGAAGCAACTCGGATCTCCTAAGTTGGCCCCTTCCATGATCACCCTTTGAGCGTGGGATGGCCACGCCTCCCAGCCCATTGGCCTCTTCCGTAATTTTCCTATCACTCTTGCGGGCAAGACTGTTTGCGTTGACGTCGAAGTCATTGACGCCCCTCTAGATTACAACATTCTCTTGGGGAGGAGCTACACCTATGCTATGTCTGCTGTCCCATCCGCGGTTTTCCACAAGATGTATTTCCCTCACAATGGAAATATAGTCACCATTGACTAGTTGACATATCATGAGCCAAAATCTCAGACCTCACCTGAGACGACCATCTCTTCTGTAGCCAACAAGAAAACCGTCGATTCCTTGACTAGTGTCTCTCCTGGCATCTACAAAGACTCCTCTTTACTTGGAACCTTCCCTAGTCTTCCTCCTCCTCCTATCTCTGACCCCAACTCATCGAATGTTTGCATGATGCAATCGTCTCGGGCTGCTCTCAAGCAACCTGCTTCGGCTAGTCAGCAACCACGCTCTCCGCAACCTGCTCCTAGCCCTTCACCTGCAGCTGGTAGTCATGAGCCTCTTTATCCTCCTCGCACGGTTCCTCCAAGCCTTAGCCATTTAGGAGCCATCCCACCTAGCCATTACCCCTCTGGTCAGATACCGTTCCTAGCTCCCCCACCAGGAGTGTACACGGTACCGGTCGTGGCCACCCTCTCTCTTCCTAACCCGACCCTTGGGATTCCTGTCTGGTACCATGATCCTCCAGCTGCAACCCTGCCTGGTCAACCCAAACCTTATATTGCTTTGACCCTGGTTCAACTGGTCCCCATGACTTCTCCTGCTGCACCAGTGCCTCCGTCACCTCAACAGGGACCCCCTCCTGTTGCGACCGCTTCGGGTAAGAAGGGAAAAGCTCGCAAGGGGGCATCAAAGGACAAGACTGCCCTGACAAACCCTGCCCCTCCTTGGCCTCCAAAGCATACCATCCAGTGTGCTTTGTGTGATGTTGTTGGTCATGCCACCCATACCTGTCCTGAATTGCTTCATCTCAAGCCCATGGTTAATGTCGCGTTCCCTGAGTCCACGGTCCCAGAAGCCTCTATTCCTTCTGCGACCGCGACCAAGAACCCCAAGACTATTCACACCAACCACCCCTGTGCTTTGTGTGATCTCCATGGCCATTACACCCATCTTTGTCCCCGCCTCGAGGACTTCCGCCACTCTCTAGCCGCAATCCACCAATTCGAGGCCAAGCGCAATGAGTCCACCTCTCCCCTATTTGCGCATTTTGCTTCAACAGAACTACCAGATATGACTGCTCCCATTGACATTCCCCCTCCTGATGTGAAGATGACGGAGCCTTCATCTAGCATTTTCTACCTATCATCATCCATGAGACCCTCGGGGAACATTCCATCTGAATCCTCCCCTGTTGTTTCACTTGACCATCCTTCAACGATCACCTTGGGCTCAACATCGGTAGATCCTTTATCTACTTACTCTTCTGTCACCCCTTGTGACGATGCGCATGTGAACCTCTCTTCTCATGATGATGATTCAGGTCGCTTCACCACGTCAGGTGGTCTTTCTTCCACCAGTCACCCCATCTTCTATCACGATGACGATATTATGGAAAAAATCCCCACCCCTGACTTTATCTATTCCCCCTTACATCGAACCCATGCGTTCACACCACAAACACCTTGTGGCCATTACATTGAAACCCAATGTTTGGGTAAGAGGACACCCACATTTGAGAGACCAAGAGAAGGAATTCTCCACAACTCTCCTAGTGTATCTGGTCGTGTTGACTTTAGTCCCATTATTCTTTCACATTTAGAAGAACTTCTAGAGTCCCATATCACTTCAGATCACTCTAGGGATGATACCCCTTATCATTCCCTCATCTTACATCAGCAACCCAGTCTCTTAGACATTATTGTTGACCAACCTATAGCTTTTCTACGAGAGCATCAGTTCATTATCTCCAAATCCTCTCTTTGGGATAGTGACACTAGGTATGCCAACCCGGAAACTTAAAGTCCATTTGATTCCTATATGCAGTACCAAAATAGATTGGTAATCCTCCATTCCCTTTCTCACACTGCATAACCATCACGAAAACAAATGGCACACCACATCATTAAAATGTGTTTAGATTCCTCTTTTTCTAAATACATTTTGGCATGACTACACCATGCTTGGGGGCACCTATGCCCCTCAACCATAACCCTCCTCAAAATTGAATTTCTTCACTTGCAACACTCATACTAGGGGCACCATTTGGCCTCCATACTTATCCATGCTCGTGTTGATGTTCTTCGTGAGTTCCCATCTCGTACTCATGTTTTCATGGTCCCCCATTGGACCTTTATTGTGTGGCAGCACCATCAAGTCACCCTTGTTTAGAGCATCCAAGTTGAGTCATCATCACATTCATGGAGTCTATCCCGAGTCCCTTTGTACCCCGCTATAGTCCTCCATCCTTCATTGCTTGGTCTCTCTCTTGTGTCTCACATTATGGCCTTCAGTACCACTGTCCCTTATCCCTGATGATATTGTGTCAGTCGCTGCCATGTCATTCATGCCCTTTATGCTCTAGCAAGGGAAGTCGTCCATTCGCTAATCAGTCCCCTCCATTCCACCATCATCATTGGTATTAGTATGTCCGTCGCTCTACTATTTTCTCTCGTGCCTTAGTTGAGGATCTATCATTGCCTCACCTATGGCAAACCTCCTTCTGTCGACATCAGCTCCTTCATTCCAAAAGCCAGGTCTAGAGGGCGGTGTACCTTGGTTCCAGCTTCCACTCTTGTTTGGTGCCTCGGATCAGGCAAAGGGATCTCTCATTTCCCTTTGACTTGATTGTTTCTCCACTCCAGCTCCTTTCAGCATGACCGAGATCCGTATACTTGATGGTTCAGTGATACAGCAGCGGCTCTTGATGATTCTTGGGTGTGTGTGAGATGTCTCAACCCTCATGAGGGGGTGGCCCTGCAGGTAGCCCCCCACATGCCCGGATGACCTCCTCCTTGCAGCCTTCGATGCAGCTCTAGATATTTGATGATGTTGGCCTTAGCCACTTGCAGCGCCTCTTTGATTTGCATGTATCAATCAGATTTTGTGAGCCCTTCCCCATTTACAGGGGGCATTTGGGTTGTATTTGTATCTCATGTACTCAGATATTATTGTACAAGTCCTGGTTGTTATCCCAGGCACAACATGTATATGGGATTCCTCATTGTATTTTTATCTGGCTCATGATTATGCCGGCTGTACTTTATGGTTCGGTCCCTTGTTTACTGGACACACTATTCTTTTGTACTTTGTCTCGGCGGGCATAGGTATGCCTCCCCCGCCGCCTTTTGCACAGGTACCCTCTCATAAAAAGAGACTTGTTGCACCTGTAAGTCTCGTCTCCTCAGGGTCTAGTTCTTTAGCACCTTAGTCTACCTCACATTTCTCTCTCTGACTTCCCTTTTGTTGTCTGGTGATTGAGTTCTTACAACGTACTTCGGTCATACGATTTGCTCCGAACACTCACACGCTGGGGGGCAATCTGTTACACCATTTTTTAGTCATCTAACCTATTATCATTAGATGGACCCAAGTACACCATGTAAGACCAATTTTACCCTAAGTAAAATTGCCTTCACTATGTTAAATAACTTAATAAACCATATTTATTAGGTTGTTTATGGTCTAAACAGGAAACCCCAAAAGGAAATATTAAACAAACCTATATTTGTTTGATTTTCCTCATGGAATAATTAATTAAACCATAATTTAATTATTATTCCCAGTCATGTTTAACCCAAAAAACAAAGAAATTAATTAGATAAACCTTTATTTATCTTATTATTTTCTAGGAATAATTATTTAAATCTCATTTAGATAATATTCCTTGTTAAATATGACCAAATCACCCATAAATAATTAAATAAATCATTATTTATTTGATTATATTTCAACCACTTCCTTAAAATGATAAATAAATCATTTATTTATTTATTATTTACAAATAAAGGGATTTGACCCAAGTCAAATACTTTTTCCCTTCAACAAATATAATAAAATATTCCATAAAAGGTGGATCTAGATTTGGTTAACATTATTTTAATCATGCACCAAGATCTAGAATGACCCAATATTTTGTTATAAATAGGAGGGTTTTTCCTACCATTCTTCACCTTTTTTTGCCTATTAGATCACTCTGGATCTATACACTTGGTCACATTTTTCCATCATTTGCTGTGTGAGCTCCCATTGAGCTCTATTCTTTGCATTGGGTTTTCTACACCAACAAGAGAGAGAAATCTTAGATCTGAAGTGCTGAGGACTTCCAATAACCCATCCCACTGAGGAGAATCAGATACACCTTCTTGTTTTCCTCCCAGGTGCCCTATTAATACAAAAATTCTTTAAAAAATTGTTCTTGTCTTGTCTATTGGTATATGGAGCAAACCCTTGTTTTTACTGCTTAATGTCTTTCCATGCATAGATCTGGTTTTTTTGCAGCTCTTTTCTTGTTCAACTAACTGCAGATCTGAAGATATTGGCAGCCACTTTTGTTGTTAGGGCTATTATTTATGCCTAGCTAAAGTGGTCCTTTTTCGTACACTTTGACAAAGGATTCATACTAACAGAGGGAGTGAAGGTTCAAGTTACGAGATCTAAGAAAGACTCGACTGGGATTTTATAAGATCTAATAAAAGACTCGAATTGAACAGGAAACGTGTTTCATTGTTTTAATGAGGTTGACACATTAAAATAACTATCCTCAGATGACCTTGTTTCATTTTTTAAGGAGCTTGACACAAGAAAATGAACTTTGTTCCGCCAACTTTGTTTCATTTTTTAAGAAGCCTTAAATGGGAAAAGAACCATGCTTCGACCAGACCCGGTTTCATTTTTTAAGGAGCTTGACACAGGAAAGAACCATGCTCTGAGAGACCTCATCATAATGAACAAGAATTCATCGCTTCCAAGATTTCCACTTGCGATGGAAGGAAAAAATCCTGGAAGTCAAGACCCAATGCCCCCAGCACCTGATGCACGACGGCATCATCACTGAGCACAGGCATGGGGTAGGTAGCCACATAATTGACCTGCGGTGGGGCAGATACAACGGGTGGATAAAAACAAGGAAGGGATGATGGTGGGCCAGCTGCCACATCAGGACCAAAGAACGAAAGCTGATCAATGGTCACAATCCGTCCTTCATGTGGAAAACAGACCACACGAAAAAGGGAGGAGACAAGCGCTCCCATGGCATAGGTGTAATCATGCCCCAAGAGCAGATTGAAATCCAAAGGGCCTGGAAAAACCATCACGTCCATATGGACGGTTTTACCACCCAAAGTAACAGGTAACCTTGGAAGGATCCCTAATGGTTGACTAGTTCTTCTGTTAAATGTCAACAAATTCTACGTAACAGGCGCAAGCGGCAGCGAACCGAAAGCTTGCCAGGTAGTGGAGGATATAACATTAACAGATGTGCCTTCGTCTATAATGGTGTTGGGTACAACCAGACCAAAGGCCTATACCATTATCTCAAAAGGCACATAAGACGAAAGGCGATATCCTGCGAGTCAACTCCAATCAAAGGAAGCGAAAAAAATACTTGGAGGGGTTACCATTGAATCGAGATGGTCTTCTCCTGGTGTTACGGAAGAAGAAGGAGCATCCTCCACGACCTCCATCTCGAAGGCGGGAGGAGTATCCTCCGGGACCTCCATCACGGGAGGTGGAGGAGCAGCTTCT
This sequence comes from Pinus albicaulis, assembly GCA_034641835.2. Classification (NCBI taxonomy): domain Eukaryota; kingdom Viridiplantae; phylum Streptophyta; class Pinopsida; order Pinales; family Pinaceae; genus Pinus; species Pinus albicaulis. The sequence continues at coordinate 760,286,188 of CM076570.1, read as the reverse complement.
TGAGATATAGGGACAGAAGAATCTTTCTCCAAGTCTAAATAATCTGAAGAAACAAGAAGAACCTTAGGGCTGTGAGGTCCACTCTCAACGGAAAAGACCTGGTGCACCGCAGACGGGGCCAGTTCAACCGATCCCACGACCAATGGTTGGTTGGGAACGGATTCCTGAATTTGAATTTCCGGGGGAGCGGGATTGACCAAGGATGTCTCTTGACCAATCGTAGGATCAACTAGTGGAGGACTCAAAGAAAGCCGTTTATAATCAGCTGGGAGGCATGGTGTAGAAACGGTTGAGTTGTCCAAAACTCACTTGGCTTCACCCATGTACGGACAAAGGTGAATGGCATGGTGCCCTTCACACAACTTACAGGGATTGGCAAGCTTACCCTGCTTCTTAAGATTTTTACCAGCACCAATTGAAGACGTGCCCCCAACCTGACTCCCGAAAGCCAAAGGAAACATCGGACGACCATTGGACCATACTTCGAGCACCTTGGGAATGCTAGGGCAATCTCGAAGAATATGGTCTCCTGTGCACAACATGCAAGGGAACTTGACTTTCCGTGGAGGGTTGGAAGGTTTGTCAAGAAGAGATGTTTCGGAAGCAGTAGCTACAGCCTTAGCCTCTCTCTTATCAGACTTCTTCTTCTTTGTCTTCTTCTTCTTCTTCTTAGCCACCTGGCTACTTGAATCCATACTTTCACCAGGCGAGGTAGAAGAGGAGGACGCAGAAACAGGCGAAGAAGGGGAGAGGTCCACCTTGGAATCAACATGACGTTGTTTAGGTGGAGGAACTGACTAACCAGTAGGTGGGACATTTGGAACCATAGAGGTTGAGAACAACCAAACAGGAAACCCAACAGTTAACCCAGGAAGGGACAACGTTGCCATATAAGGAGCACCAACATTTCCAAAAGGATGAAAATGACCAGGATTCCGATCGAAGGGGATTCCTTGGTTGGTGAACTCTGGAAAAGTTGCCATCAAAAACTCAAAAATGCACACGGGCTAAGAACCAAGGCACTCAATCAAACGGCCAACAAGCAAATTCTAAAAGGGCATGTGACCGTGGGTGATTTATTTTACCACATTGAAACTTAGAAACTTCACCGTTTCATGTTTTAAGAGTCGAGAAACGGATGAAAGGTGACTCTATCTCTTTCAGTTTTGAAGCAAGCGTGAAAGGACAAGCGCTTGATGATCTTTTCAAATTTAAGGAGTCGAAAAAGATCAAAATGACTACTCTACGGAATTCTAGGCAAAGGGTGTACCAAATATTAGTGAGCGCAATATACACCTTGGTTTCAAAATGAAGAGAAATCAACCAAGGGACTTAGCGTGCGTGTGGCGATCTCCCCGAATGCTGTGTCCGGTGTATCACGGGTATAGGGCGGCAGACTTGGCTTCCTATGGATAAAGGATAGAAACCTAGTGGGGTCTCCCTTTATATACGCGATGGTACAGGGAGCACAAGTCCATACTAGTGCTGTTTAAAGCCAAGAGGCGAACGATAGGTTTAAAGACGCCGAAACACGTCTCTAGCCTAGACCTCTAAATATTTCGTTAATGTTTCAATGCTGCCGTAGTGTAAATTGAATAAAATTTAATATTTATCTTCAATTATGTTTCAGTTTCCAGGCCCTAGCGAGTGTTATGTCTCAAAATCGCCTAAATGCACACTACATGAGAAAAGAAAACTTTCAATTCGATGAATGCTATCTAGTTAAGGGAAGAGCTTCAAACAATGATGCAACAAACAACAACACTATAAACGAAATTTTTCCAAACTAGATGACTTTCACTATCCAAAAGTAATTTCAAACATTCAACGATGTGAATAATGCAATGCAATCTATGCAAAATCCTCTTCTTCGAAAACTATGCAATTGTAATCTATGCACAATTTCCTTTTCCTTTTCAAATGATAAGAATGCACTCAATGCATTTTTCGATGAAATGAGAATCCACTTAATGCATGATTTTAATAAAAGAGAATGCAATCAAAGCGATTTCTAGTTTTCAATCATTAAACAATGTAATCTAAGTTCAATGATGGATCTCAAAAAATACTTTTCAATGCAATGTGATTTAATGCATTTTAACGAAAAGCAAACTATGAGACGAAAAATAAAAGAACGCAAATCTCCTTAATGAAGGATGAAGGAAAAAGGGATGCAAACAAACACTAAGAATGCAATCATCGTTTCAAAACACTTTGTAACGAAATTCCTCAAAAGGTGACAAAACACAAAGAGGACTTCCAAAGCATGAGATCAAAACAAGGCATTCATTCCCTTTTACATCAAAAAATCATGGAGAGAAGACATTTAAAACAATGAGCAACATAATCTATGCTCATACAGTGAAAATACCGGAAGGGAAAGACACACTGGTGAAGGATTTAGGGAAAAAGTCTCAATTTTCACACACCCTGAAATTGGCATGACTTTGGTAGGTGAAACTAGCGCCAACTGGCGCGACTTGCTCATTGACAACTAGTGCCAATGGCCAATTAGCGCGGGTTGCTAACTGACAACTAGCACCAACGCTTGAAAATGAAAAAACAAATAATTTCTCCCAACCAAGACCAGACTCACCACTTCAAGTAGAATCTCCAAGACTCAAATGAACCATGTAATCTAGGCTCAAAGCGAGACAAAGCGGAATTCGAATGAAGAAGAAACCAATCACTCAAATAGTGCAATGAAATGATAGGAAACCACCAAATGAATGCAAAGAAGCAATCACAAGGTTGAGTGAATAGATAGAAACTAAAAAATTCCACGGGAGGCTCGACACACTATAGCCCCTAGATGCCCTAGGGCTAGAATGTAAAATCGATAGAAACGGGCAAAAAACCAAATGATGAAGGTCACAGTCAGTCAAACAAGGCTCCAAAACACTCAAGCAGTCGTAAAAATGAAACCAAACACAAAGATTAGGCTCAGAAAGCTCAAAACAGAGTAAACCCTAGCACCTTACAGGATTGGTGCGACTATCAGGCAAAATCTAGCACCAGAACAGGATTGGCGCAGGTAATACACTGGCAACATGCGCCAATGGGCATGACTGTCAGGCTAATAAGCGCGCCAGTCAATTTTACTATGGAAAAATAAAAAATAGCAATCCAAGAAACAGACTAGTGATAGTAAAGCTAAACAAAAGCCAAACACACAGAAAGAGCCAGCCAAAAGAGCTGAACAAGCAAGCAAAGTCAAGAATCGACCGAAAAGACAAGACAATACTCCAAATCAACGATCCCTAGTATGGTCGCCAATTTTTTGTAGAGGTAAATCCCCTCTGCAGACAGAGGCAATCCCTACTAGACCAGATCGGGTCTAGCAACAATCGTATCATGCTAAGGGGCAAGTTCCTAATTGCAATGAACCAACTTGCGAAGAAGGCCTACCTCAAGTCCAACGCTGTTGTTTGTAGAGACGATACGCTCCCATATCCTTGCTCTAGCAGATCACAATCCTCTCGCTTGCTGTGATCGAACACCTGCACACACAAGAAACACGACAAACACAAGCGTAAAACCCTATATATGCAATTATGTATCAATCAAAGAAGACACAACTCATGATCATAATGAACAGTACGAGTGGAACCATAACCAATAGTCGCTTATCATTAATTCATACAAAGGAAAATACAACCTAGCTCTGACGCTGAACCTTCCTTCGATGGTTCCTGAGCGGAATACGTCTCGGTAAAGCTTGTCGGGAATGGGGACAAGCCTCTCTCTTCGATCGTCAATCTCCTTGCTATTGATTTGGCACTATGAGGACTATCAAGGCTCTTGCAGCATTCTTTAGGCTATGAGGGCTCTTGGAGACTAGCTTGCAAAGGGAAATGGCAAGCTTATATAGATGGTGGAAGGGGAGTTGGGATCCCTACAATCATGGGATTGGCCCTATCCTTAAGGAAGCTTCCATGAGAAGTGGAAAAATACTTCCTCTACATGGAAATCCGGAGCCAAACGTCCCAACTCAATTTAGAGACTAGTTCAAGAGTTGGTTGGAGTCAATCTTCTGCCATTTATTTTTTAAAAACACCCTTTATTAAGCCTAGCGCGAGTGTGACTCTGAGACAGAGTGCCAATTGGCGCGCCCTCTTTGGAGGATTTCCCCCATTGGCGCAGGTATAACACTGTGTAGTCGCGCCAAGGATGAAAAGGATATTTTTAGGGTTTTTCACAAGGAGTTGTCTTCAAGGGAATGAAAGTCCATGTCTAGGGGAATGCCATGAAAGTGTTTTCAGATCATGTCACTGCTCACAGGTCACGGAATAAGCCCTCCAATGTGCGAGACAGGGAATTGCAGGGACGGTGACAAATTGCTGTGTAACAGGCTTTAAGCCCCTCGGGGCTTAAAACCTTTTCCTTTTTCAGTCATATGACTTGGCCCTGCAACCGGGTGCCTAAAACCTTTTAGCCCTAGCCCTTTTCCCCTAGCCCCTGGTCCCTTACTCTTCCACCAGACCTATCTCACCCCTTACCTTCTAGCTCCTTCTCCCTTGTCTTTATTTGCCCTCTCGACGACAGATCTCCACTGTCGATCCGGGAGATCTGACGGCGGTAATTCACCCTGCCATCCCTTCCTTCCTTCCCTTTTTCTTCCCCGCCTTATGACTCCATCATGCAACCTCCACCGTAGATCTATATAGATCAACGGTCTTCACCACCCCTCCTATCCATTGATCGCCCGACCCATATATATTCCTCCACCCTGAGCATCGAATCTCCGCCATCGATCCATATAAATCAACGGCTCTTGTTCATCCCGACATCAAACCCCTTCCGAACCCACATCCCACTACCCAGTCCCCTCTCCCAATCCCCTCCTGACACATGTCCCCCACTAAACTCCTGCCTATGCAACTTTTCGTCGCACCCCCTCTCCGCACCGTCGGATCTGCCCCTCCTCATCTGATGATGCAGATCGCATATCGCGTAAATTTGCATCCGAGGTTTAAACAACCAAAACCCACGTGAGACCGCTGGTTTTGTAAAAGCCACACATCGTCTTATGATTAGATCATGTTTGATTCATCAAAATCTGCTTACCACTCAATCATCGCGCGAAAACGCGGTTTTTGTGAAACTACTTTGCCCAAATTCGCACCAAATATAGTTTTAAACCGGATTTTCGTCAGTTTTCTTCATAAAACTTCTCCCGCCTGCATTTTCACCCGCTCTGCACTGCTCCTCTTCCTGCAACAGCCTTTGCATGTAGTTTTTCCCTCCCTCGCAAGTTTTTATAACGTATTTGTGGTTTTTTGCAGGTTTTGTATAACGGTTTTTAAGGCCAAGAACCTTCTCACGGTTCAATAAGGAGCGTGGCTGAAGATTTCCCAGCTCTGAAGCCTAAAACACTGTAGATTAAAGGTTTTTCGAGTAAATTACGTGGTTTTTAATCAATGTTGCATAAACATTGGTTATTCAAATAAAACCCTCAGTGCGGCAAAGTACCTGCTCACATCAGAGAAGAGATCACACATAAAAGGATAAGGGTTAAATACATAAAGCTTGAAGATTAAGAGAGCTTAACCTGACAGTTAAAGGTAAAGCACGATTAAAAGATAATTAAAGGAATAGGCTTAAAGGCACCAAAGCCTAATTCAATTGAAAAGGGAAAAAGATAGAGGACTAAAGCCAAATCAGTGAATACAGTTAGTAGATAAAGTTTAAGGCTCCGAAGATAATTTTCAAAGGCCTAAAAAAAATATCAAGGCATAATCAGTGTTTTAAGATATTAAGACAGATGGATCAACAAAGAGAGCCTCCTAATGCCACATCATTGAGGCAATTATTCCTCAAAATTCCACCTACCAGCAGGTTTCACCTAAAAGAGTGCATATTAATTACACAGTCAGAGATATTTTCTAAAGACAGCTCAGAATTAATTTCCAACCTACCAAAAGCCTCCAAAGTCAACAAAATTGACTAAAATTGATGAAATTTAATGTAATAATCAATTAGCAGAGTTAAAACATTTGAAACTTCTCCATTTTTTCCCTTCAAAGGCCAAGAAACACTTTGTATTAATTGAACAGATAGACCTTTCTTTCACTCCACCTCCTCATTCTTCTATAAATACTTCTCTAGAAGACAGTATACAGGTTGGTCTTTGAATACTTATTGAATGTAAATAGCAATTGAGGTTGCTGAAGCTCTGTTTTGTAATAGAAGAAAGATAGGCTGAGATGAAAAGTTTGAAGCTGTAAAGACCCAGTGGACTTGAAGATTGTAACTGGTTTGAACATCAAATACAAGTTTATTTATGGGATCCTGGTCTATGTCAATGATGATGTTTTTCTTATTGTAAATTGTTATCTTTCTCATGTTTTCCATACTGTCCATTTTCTTTTATAAATAACAACAAATATAGATTAGGATTTACTGTCAAGTACCCTAAATATCACTGATAAATCTTTATCTTTATGTTTTATGCTAATTGTGTATTTGAGGATAATTAAATAGAGTGTGATCAGTAAAGGAATGTTGGTGAGTCCTTGTATTGCTGAGTAAAACTTGAGATTATTGTCCTTGAATGTTCTTGAAAAGTTTGCTAAGTAAAGTTGAACTAGGGAAGTCTATGCTTAGCCCTGTCCTCTAGTTTCTTCTCCAAAAGTTGCTTTGAAAAGTTCCCTTAAAAGTATGTCAAAAGCAGGCTAGGTTAAAAGTCCTTACTTGATCTTACACTACTTTTTATGTTTATCTTGAATTTTTTCCTTGAGAATATGCTGAAAGCAGGCTAAGTTAAAAGTCTTTACTTGATCTTAAGCTATTTTTTGTTTTTAAATGTTTTCCTTTAAAAGTATATCAAAAGCAGGCTAGTTTAAAAGTACTTACCTAATCTTAGATTTCTTTGTGTCTTTCCTTTGAGTATGTTGAAAGTAGGCTAGGTTTAAAGTCCTTACTTGATCTTAAGTTTCTCTTTGTTTTCTTATATGTTTTCTTCTTTCACCACTTCTTAATGTTTCATTCCATAAATCAACTTAAAGAGATCTGTTAACATAGATGACTTGCCCCATAGACCACTCTTGAAACTTGTTGTGCAATTAAAATCCTTTAGGACTCCATAGGCCAATGGTTTGACACTGTTTCTTAGTTATCTTATCAGCTGAACCTTTTTCAACCTACTCACAACTTTACCCTTCAAAAGACTTCCTTCATTTTAATGATATTCATCCCAACCAGAACAAACAAAAACCCTTGTGCTTTATAACTAGCCTAAAATCATATCATAAGACTTAAAGATCATATCTTTGAAAACACTTATATAGAGAGATCCCTCTCTGAATCTAGGAGGGCTAGATCCTAGGATTCCAAAGTGGTTTTGATGTTGGCTCTGCAGCATTTGTTCTTGCCAATATTGCAAACTACGGAGACCTAACAGAGTGGTGACCATACTGGGGATATTATTGAGTAAGAGATAACTTCACAACTCAACTAACCCCTATTTCTAAACGAATCAAGTGTCACCAAGACTGGTTATTATTCATTGTTGATGGTGAACAACAACCAAACCTTGAAAACAAGTAAAAATACTTCACCTGGCGACTCCATTGGTATTCAGTAGGCTTGTTGACCCCACTGGTTTTTCCTAAGACTCCACTGGGAAGACATTTACCATAACATCATAGAAACTCAGTTAGGAAGACTTTGAGGATTGAGTTTTCTTTGAAATAGATTAGTTAGCCTCTTAAAGACTGCCATACTTGGCTGAACTTTTCTCATCATTGGGTCTAAAAACACTACATATTGGCTTCTAGAAGAATTTATACTAGAGCCTTTCCAGACCCAAATCCTCCTGAGATAGTTGATAATCTAGAAAGTATCCTTAGGAAATCTCCTAAATCCAAGACTCCAACTATTTTCAGAACAATTCATAGAGATAATTTTGTCCCTGTAAACCTCTTAGCTCTACAAAATACACAAGTTGACTTAGGAAACCCATTTAGAACTAAGTCACTTAGTGATATAGGTCAGATAGAATTTGAGTCTCCACACTCACCCCAACATAGTGGTGAACATCCTGGTAGTAGAGAAACCACTCCACCTGACCTTCATTTCATTCATAACTTTGGTTTTTCTCATCCTAGATCTACTCAACAGTCTTTTGCTGGTCCAAATACTACTGTTATCCATACACCCACTGTCCAAACTACTCCATTCCATCCTCCTCCTCCTTTCATAAACCCTCCACTTGTAAACCCCCCATTTTTTCCACAACCTCCTATCATGGCAGCATGGTATGCTCCTTTAGTCCTTCCTTTACCCTTAGCCAATTTTCCACAAGACTATCAGTCCAAGATTCCATTACATGATGCTAGTGGTACTATTACTGCTCAAATACATGTGGATAAGATGAATGACTATTTTGATAGAAATGATATAGATGATGAGACCATTAAACTTAGACTGTTTGCTCAAAGTTTAGGGGGAGAATCAAGTAAGTGGTTTAAAGGCTTAACCCCTCATAGTATTAATGATCTCCAAGCTTTCCATCAAAAATTCATAAACAAATGGCAAGTTATGAAGAACCCTCTTCAAATACTCTTAGATTATAACAACCTCAAGAGAAATGTTGGGGAAAGTGTGCAAGATTATTGCACTAGATTTAATAGTGTTTATAATGCACTTCCCCCAGACTTAAAACCTCCACAAGGCTCAACTTTGCCCAAATTCCCTGAAGGATTTGATCTTGAAATAGCTTATCAGCTGAGAGAAAGGGATCCCTTAACCTTAGAAGACATGTAGAAGGGAGCTCTTAGTGTGGAAACAAATCTGATTGAGAAGAGAGCCAGAATGAAAACTGAGAAGAGGGTATCCTATAGGGAAGATACTGCACCTTCCACATCTAACTCAAAACTAGAAATAATGATGGAGAAGATCATGGAGAGAATGAGTATGCTTGAGAGAGCTCAATCTAGAGAAAATCAATCAGCTCCTCAAAACAGAGATCAACCCCAAAACCAAAATCATAAATTTAGGAGAAATCAACCTCATAACAGACAAAGAGAAGCTGATCAGTAGATCAGACCTCCTTTCCAAGAAAATTATGTCAATGAGGATGAAAAAATAAATGAACAAACAAAGAATGAGCACATGAACATGTTGGGAGTAAGCAATGAGGATTCTGATGTCATTTTTGAAAGAAAACAAGGTCTATATAAACCCTATGATGATAAAAGACCAGAAATAGAGTACTATGAACCAGACCTTGAAAATGCCATCATAGGGTCACCTAAACAGTATGATGTAATAAGTAAGAAGAATCAAGAAAATCCCAAGAACAAAACCTCTGATAAATCTACCAAAAACAGCCCTGTAAACACCACCAAAAAGACAACAGAAAATCATAAAACAGTGGCTGAAAGTTCTGATCTAAACAAGGGAAAAGACACCCAAGCCAATGAAAAACATAGTGTTAACCCCAATAGCACTAGCATCTCAGCTAATTCTCCTGAAAAAACCATTTTAACTACTGTAAATACCAAAAATCAGCAAGTTAATTTTGCTGAACAAGGAGTGACTAACAAGGTTGAATCAAACCCTTTAAAAAATCAGATTCCTTTTAGCCTAGAGAATGAAATTTACAAAATAAAAATCTCTGTCCCAATTACTGAGTTAGTCACTAAAAATGTATATAGAGGTTAGATTTTGAAGTCTTTGAACATAGAAGATGTTCATGATACAATTAACTTAAATTATGATACCCCAGAGCTCATATTTGGACCAAAAATTGAAGGAAAAATTCAATAAGGGACCACCCCTCCATTTTACATCAGTTTGAACATCCATGATAATATTTTGCACAATGCCATGCTTGATTCAGGAGCATCTCACAACCTCATGCCCAAGGTAATAATGGAAATATTAGGCTTAGAGGCGACTAGACCATACAAAGATTTATATTCATTTGATTCAAGTAGGGTGAGATGCCTAGGTCTAATAAAGGATCTGTGTGTTAACTTATCCCACATACCAGCCAAGAGCTTAGTAGTGGAAATTGTAGTGACTGATATACCCCCCAAATATGGCATGCTTCTTTCAAGATCATGGGGGGCTAAGTTGCAAGGCATTATGCAGATGGATATGACGTATGCCACCATCCCTGTCTTCAGTCAACCTAGAAGACTATACAGGAAAACACACATGAAATACATGGTGAGTAACCAAGAAAGACTAGAGAATTCTCCTCTCTATTCCATACACACTAACCTTGACTCTTTCATTCTTTACAACGATGATATTCCTAATGAGCAAGAGTTAGTCAATAAAACATCATCAAATATAGTGGTCACTACAAATACAGTAGTAGCCATAGAAAAAGAGGGAAATGAGGAGAAAACCAAAAAATAGTTTGCAAACTCAGGCAATTACAGCAAACAGAGCACAGGTCTTAAGGTCCAAAACAGTCATGTATATAGTGCAGATCATGGAAATCAAAGAACAAATCATCAAAACACTGAAGATTTTGAGGAAGAAAACAAAATTTAGCATAGTGCAAACCCACAGGAACATCACAATGACTGTTGTAATAAACTAAACAGAGAGGACAACAATGAAATAAATGACAAATCTGAAAACAATCCTCTTTGGAAAATGAGTTTTGATGGGTCTTGTACTAAAACTGGTGCTGGAGCAGGCATATGGGTGCATAATACTGAAACCAATCATGTTGAGGGGCATTCCTACAGATTAAAATTCTAATGTACCAATAACATAGCAGAGTATGAGGCTCTCATTTTAGGCCTACATTGGGGCAAAAAGAATAACAGTTCATGGAGATTCAGAGTTGATAATAAGGAAAATAAATGGGGAGTACAGTGCTAAACATCCCAGACTTAGAGCCTATAGAGATGATGCCATGGACTTGTTAAAAACATTTAATGAGTTTCAACTTTCCTTTGTCCCAAGAAACCAAAATATCCTTGCCAATGGCTTAGCCTTTGCTGCTAGAACTTTCCTAACACCCTATGAAACCAAGCAATGCACCACCCAAGTCAAATATAGACCAACTGTCTTAGATAATGAAAAATACTGGCAAGTTTTTGATGGAGATGAACAAATAGAAGACTTCCTACAGTCTAAAAATGAATTTGAAACACTAAACTCAGATTCAGAGTATGTTGAAGACTGTCCTACTGAAGAAAACCCACTTACTGAATAAGAAAAGTCTCCAGAGATTGCTGAAATAAATCTGTTAACAAATGAACCCAAACAGATGATAGAAAATATCACAGATTTAGAAGATGAAGACTTAGAAGTGCTGCAATCTAAAGATCATAGCCTTCCAAGAGGACTAGTCCCATTAGAGGAATTATTTGACTTGAATGATGCTGCTAAAAAGCCAAAGTTGGAACCTATTGAAACTGAAGTGGAAGAATGCAACATAGGCAGTGAGGAAAAGCCCAAAATGATCAAATTATCCAAAACACTGCCAGATCAAATTAAACTGAAATATATTGAGCTTTTCAAAGAATTTTCCGATGTGTTTGCATGGAGTTATGAAGATCTAAAATCATATGATACAGAAATAATCCAGCATAAGATACTCCTCAAAGAAAACCAGAAACCTTTTAAACAAAAATTGAGCAGAATTAACCCTGTTCAATTACCTCTGGTAGAGAAATAAATTAGAAAAATGTATGATGCTGGAATTATAGTCCCTGTTAGATACTCAGAGTGGGTGTCTAATCTTGTATCAGTTAGGAAGAAAATAGGAGATATAAGGCTTTGCATTGATTTTAGAAACTTAAACAAAGCCTCATTAAAGGACAATTATCCCTTACCCAAAATGGATCATATCTTACAGAGGGTAGTTGGTTCTAGAAGAATTTCTTTGCTAGATGGCTTCTCAGGTTACAATAAAATATTGGTACATTCTGATGATCAACTTAAAACATCCTTTACTACACCTTAGGGTACTTTCATGTATTTGAAAATGCCCTTTGGTTTAATGAATGCTGGTGCCACATTTAAGAGAGCCATGGATATTTCATTTTCAGAAGAAATAGGTTACTTCATAGTGATTTACTTAGATGATATCACTGTCTATTCAAAAATAGATGAAGAATACTTAATACACTTGAGAAAAGTCTTTGAAAAATGCAGAAAATTTGGACTGTCCTTAAATCCAAATAAAACATTGTTTGGTCTCCAAGAAGGTAAAATTCTTGGGCATATCATATCTGAAGAAGGTATAAGAATATATCCAAAGAGAATTGATGGTATATTGCAAATCAACCATCCTAGAAACATCAAGGAACTTCAATCTTTCATTGGAAATATTAATTTCTTGAGAAGGTTTATACCCAATCTAGCTAAACTCCTTAGAAACATGACAAACATGCTTAAAAAAGAAGGAGTTAAATGGACCTTAGAAGCAGAGAAATCATTTGAGCTGGTAAAACAAGCACTTACCAAAACAACAGTCCTCATTAGTCCTGATTTTACAAAGGATTTCTTCATTTTTTCATTTGCATCAGAACACATAGTAGCTGCTGTCCTATTATAGAAAAACTTGAATGGACAAGAGCAACCAATTGGATTTTTCAGCAAGACATTAAGAGATGCACCTCTGAAGTACAATATAATGGAAAAACAAGCATTTTCCTTGGTCAAAGCCTTAAAGGACTTCAGAGTTTACATTTTACACTCCCACATAATAGCATTTGTGCCTCGTTCAGTTGTAAAAACATATTAACCCAAGACCCAAATGGAAAAAGATGAAAGTGGATTGTTGTAATTTTAGACTATGACTTACAAATCAAACCCACTAAGATCATAAAAGGTCAAGGACTAGCAAAACTTATGGTTGAATCCAACTTTCAAGCTCTTGATATAAACATGTTTAATGCATTAGATAAACAAGAGGATTTGACAGCTCCAATTATTGAAGATCATTTTCTGAATTCATCTTGGTATGCTGACATTTTATATGTTTTTCTCAATCTTAATGTCCCTCTTGGTTTGTCGAAAACAAAGGCAAGATTTTTAAAGTTAAAAGCTGTAAACTACTGCATTTTGGATAAATGTTTATATTGGAAAAATGCTAGTGGATTATTACTTAAATGTTTGCCTGAGAATGATGCAGATAAGATCAAGCATGAGTTTCATGAAGGAGAATGTGGAGGCCACCTCTACTGGAAGTCAACAGCTAATAAAATCCTTAGAGCTGGTTATTACTAGCCCACTCTCTTTCAAGATGTCCATAAGATGATTATTGCTTGTCACAAATGCCAAATTTTTGAAGGCAAAAGAAAATTGCTTCCCTTACCTCTGCAACCAATCACTGTTGAAGCTCCTTTTTAGCAGTGGGGTCTAGACTTCATTAGGGAAATCCATCCTGCCTCATTTTCCCAACATAGATGGATTCTCACAGCAACATACTATTTCACCAAGTGGATAGAATCCATCCCATCTAGGAATGCCACAGATTCAGTCATCATTTCATTCCTTGAAAACCATATACTGTCTAGATTTGGCTATCCTAGGAAGATCATAACTGAAAATGCTGCTGCATTTGGATCTAAAATGATGGTTGAATTCTTTCATAAATATCAGATCATATTGGGTCATTCTACAGCTTATTACCCTCAAGGTAATGGTTTGGAAGATTCCTCAAATAAAATTTTGATAAACATTATCAAAAAGTTGCTGGAAGACAACAAAAAATTATGGCACAATAAGCTAGTACATGCATTATGGGCAGACAGATTGACAGTTAAGAAGTCAATTGGGATGTCTCCTTACCAACTAGTTTATGGAACAAATGCAATATTTCCAACCAGTTTAGGAGTGCCAGTCATGAAGCTGATCCAAGAAGTACAGTATGAAGATAATGATATGACAAGAAGAATAAATCAGACTATACATGTACAAGAAACCAGGGAGGAGGTATACATCAGAGCACAGCAACTACAAGAAAATATCAAGAATCTATTTGACAAAAGAACCAAGGCAAGTGATTTTAAAATTGGTGATAATGTTTTAAAATGGGATTCAAGGAGAGAAGATAAGGGTAAACATGGAAAATTTGATAATTTATGGCAAGGTCCTTATCTTATTCAATCTTCTATTGGGAACAATGCATTCTTTCTTCAAGAATTGGATGGAGCTGAATTTTTTGTAGGTCCTGTCAATGGCAGGATGCTCAAACATTACATTTGTTAGCTGATATTTTAGTTTCAGAACTTTCGGTTCATTGTATATATCACTACTTTTAAATTTAGAAAAAGACAAAGACAAAAACAATAGAAAAAGAGAAAAAGAGGGTAGAAATAAAACAAGAAAGGTACATCCGCATACCCTAAAAAGAGAAATTATGAAAGTGTGAAAGCTTAAATGCCACTACCAAAAGGAACACTTCTATTTTAGTCATACAACCTAATCATGACTAGATAGATTTCAATTTTCTGCTGATAAGTTAGTGAAGAAGATTTTCCAAACTGTTTAATCTTGGCTTATCAATAGAATATATTAGGATAGGAAAAAGTGGTTCAAACTAGCTTAAATCCTGAACCTGTAAAGTATGATGATGAATTGGTTCTATTATGCTCAAAATATGAACCAAAATAAAAGAAAATAGTTCTAAAAAGATCAAAATCAGAGCTAAAAATAGTGAAGGATGTCTTTTATTTTTCAGATCTTAAGCCTTCACATTTTTGTTTTTATTTTCTGCAAATTTCAGCAAATCAAATAGTTTAAACTTGATTTTCCTATGTTTCAATTTTCTATTTTAGAGAATAGAGAATAAAATCTTCCAGACAGTTTAATCCTGACAGATAGTAGCTTAGGTAGAGAATCAATGAGTTCAATTGCTTAATCTGAACTCATGGAAGAAATAAGGGTAAATTTAGACTAGTTTCCTGCTGTCAATAAAAGAATAAAATGTTGATGACAAAGGTATGCAAGTCCAAATGCACCTTATGAAGAAAAAATGTTAGGAAGTAGGCTGTGTAGGTAGTTGTTTGGGAAACAAATTTGATTACTGATATGAAATACTAATCATCTTTTCTAAAAAGCCGCATGATCAGAGAAGAAAGGCTGTCAATGGATAAAGGCATTGGTCTGCATCCCAAAGATACATTTCTAAAGTTCTTTACACCTCCAAGGAACTTCCATCCCCAAGTGGAGCCACTGTTAGCCATCAGTAAATCTTTGTCAGAGCAAATGATGGCTAAAACAGGTCTTGAGCCTTCAAGAGATTGTTTTCATAGAAAACTGCTCATTCTTGAAGCCTTCTAATGCTTTCAAAATTAAATGATAATCTTCACTGCCATTTCATTTATAAATTCACCAAGAAACCCCGTTGATATCCAAAAAGCTATTTTTAGGCCATGTCCCCATCATTTACTAAGCCTTTTTTCACTCATTTTTTCCCTTTTTTATCCTCCATTTTTTCTCTGAAAAATCCCCTTTTCTCCTTCTAATTTTCCCTTCGTTATCCTCAGAAACCTTCAAAATCCCGTTTTTAACCCATAAAAATTCCTTTTTATGGTTTGAATTTCCCATTTTTCCTTATCGAAACTTGAAAAAACCCTTAAAAACACATAAAACCCACTTTTCCGCTTTTATTAACAAAACAAGCTTTAAGCCCCTCAGGGCTTAAAACCTTGGCCTTTTTCAGTCATATGACATGGCCCTGCAACTAGATGTCTAAAACATTTTAGCCCCAGCCCTTTTCCCCTAGCCCCTGGTCCCTTACTCTTCCACTAGACCTATCTCGCCCCCTACCTTCTTGCTCCTTCTCCCTTGTCTTTATTTACCCTCTCGACGACAGATCTCCACCGTCCATCCGGGAGATCTGACGGTGGTAATTCACCCCGCCATCCCTTCCTTCCTTCCATTTTTTTTCCCTGCCTTATCACTCCATCATGCAACCTCCACCGTAGATCTATATAGATCAACAGTCGTCACCACCCCTCCTATCCATTGATCGCTCGGCCCATATATATTCCTCCACCCTCAGCATCGAATCTCCACCATCAATCCATATAAATCAATGGCCCTCGTTCATCCTGACATCAAACCCCCTCCGGACCCACATCCCACTACCCGGTCCCCTCTCCCAATGCTCTCCTGACACCTGTCCCCCACTAAACTTCTGCCCCTCCTCATTCGACGATGCGGATCGCATATTGCGTAAATTTGCATCTGAGGTTTAAACAACCAAAACCCGCGCGAGACCACTGGTTTTGCAGAATCCACGCATTTTCTTATGATTAGATCACGTTCGATTCATTGAAATCCGCTTACCACTCAATCATCGCGTGAAAACCATTCGCGGTTTTCACGAAACCGCTTTGCCCAAATTCGCTCCAAATACAGTTTTGAACCAGATTTCGTCGGTTTTCTTCATAAAAATTCTCCCGCCTACATATTAACCCTCTCTACACTACTCCTCTGCCTTCGATAGCCTCTGCATGCAGTTTTTCCCTCCCTCGCAGGTTTTTATAACATATTTGTGGTTTTTTTCAGGTTTTTGATAACGGTTTTTAAGGCCAAGAGTCTTCTCACGGTTCAATAAGGAGTGTGGTTGAAGATTTCCCACCTCTAAAGCCTAAAACACTGTATATTAAAGGTTTTCAGGGTAAATTACATGGTTTTTGATCAATTTTTCATAAACATTGGTTATTCAAATAAAACCCTCAGCATGCCAAGGTGCCTGTTCACATTAGAGAAGAGATCACGCATAAAAGGATAAGGGTTAAATACATAAAGCTTGAAGATTAAGAGAGCTTAACCCTGTAGTTAAAGGTAAAGCACGATTAAAAGATAATTAAAGGAACAGGCTTAAAGGCACCAAAGCCTAATTCAATTGAAAAGAGAAAAAGACAGAGGACTAAAGCCAAATTAGTGAATATAGTCAGCAGATAAAGTTTAAGGCTCCGAAAATAATTTTCAAAGGCCTAAAAACATTATCAAGGCATAATCAGTGTTTTAAGGTATTAAGACAGATGGATAAACAAATAAAGCCTCTGAATGCCACATCATTGAGGCAATTATTCCTCAAAATGCCACCTACCAGCAGGTTTCACCTAAAAGAGTGCATATTAATTACAAAGTCAGAGATTTTTCTAAAGACAACTCAAAATTAATTTCCAGCCTACCAAAAGCCTCCAAAGTCAACAAAAGTGACTAAAGTGATGAAATTTAATGTAATAATCATTTAGCAGAGTTAAAACATTTGAAACTTCTCCATTTTTTCCCTTTAAAGGCCGAGAAGCACTTACTCTGTATTAATTGAATAGATAGACCTTTATTTCACTCCACCTCCTCATTATTCTATAAATACTTCTCTAGAAGACAGTATACAGGTTGGTCTTCGAATACTCATTGAATGTAAATATAAATTGAGGTTGCTGAAGCTCTGTTTTGTAATAGAAGAAAGATAGGCTGAGATGAGAAGTTTGAAGCTGTAAAGACCCACTGGACATGAAGATTGTAACTGGTTTGAACATCAAATACAAGCTGATTTATGGGATCCTGCTCTATGTCAATGGTGATGTTTTTATTATTGTAAATTGTTATTTTTCTCATGTTTTCCATACTGTCCATTTTCTCTGATAAAGAACAGCAAATATAGATTACGATTTACTGTCAAGCACCCTAAATCTCACTGATAAATCTTTATCTTTATGTTTTATGCTAATTGTGTATTTGAGGATAATTCAATAGAGTGTGATCAGTCAAGGAATGTTGGTGAGTCCTTGTCTTGCTGAGTAAAACTTGAGATTATTGTCCTTGAATGTTCTTGAAAAGTCTGCTAAGTAAAGTTGAACTAGGGAAGTCTATGGTCAGCCATGTCCTCTAGTTTCTTCTCCAATAGTTGCTTTGAAAAGTTCCTTAAAAGTATGCCAAAAGCAGGCTAGGTTAAAAGTCCTTACTTGATCTTAGACTACTTTTTATGTTTATCTTGAATGTTTTCCTTGAGAATATGCTGAAAGCAGGCTAAGTTAAAAGTCTTTACTTGATCTTAATCTATTCTTTGTTTTTAAATGTTTTCCTTTAAAAGTATATCAAAAGCAGGCTAGTTTAAAAGTACTTACTTGATCTTAGATTGCTTTGTGTCTTTCCTTTGAGTATGTTGAAAGCAGGCTAGGTTAAAATTACTTACTTGATCTTAAGCTGCTCTTTGTTTTCTTATATGTTTGCTTCTTTCACCACTTCTTAATGTTTCATTCCATAAATCAACTTAAAGAGATCTGTTGGCATAGATGACTTGCCCCATAGACCACTCTTGAAACTTGCTGTGCAATTAAAATCCTTTATGACTCCATAGCCCAATGGATTGACACTGTTTCTTACCTATCTTATCAGCTGAACCATTTTCCACCTACTCACAACTTTACCCTTCAAAAGACTTCCTTCATTTTAATCATATTCATCCCAACAAAAACAAACAAAAACCCTTGTGCTTTATAACTAGCCTAAAATCATATCATAAGCCTTAAAGATCATATCTTTGAAAACACACATATAGAGAGATCCCTCTCTGAATCCAAGAGGGCTAGATCCTAGGATTCCAAAGTGGTTTTGATGTTGGCTCTGCAGTGTTTGTTCTTGCCAATCTTGCAAACTACGGAGACCTAACAGATTGTACAACCATCCACGTGGGGGGGTTCCGGGGGGGGACTTTTCCCCCCCACGAGGGTCTGAGGGGGCCAATCCCCCCCCAGCTGGGGGGTCTGGTGGCCAGCGGTCCCTCAGTAAGGGTTTCCATGGCAGCGCCCCGAAACCTAAAAACAGATGTAAAATTGCCTTGTAAAATATTGAAATTTCATAATCAATCTGGGCCATTCATTAGGAGGATGATCTGATGATAGAATTTATGTTTAATGTAGGGTTTTTTTTCCTATAAGGAAACCCCTCATTTTGGATGAGGGTATTGTATTACGGCTGTGTATTTTATGTGTATTATGAGTGAGAACCAGAAAGGGGGACTGTGAGAGAGAGTAGATGATATTACAATAGATCTGCTGTAGGTTGTGTATCTTCATCTTGCTAGAAAATATAGAAGAAGGATTGGCTATTGGGGGTGGATGTAGCCCAAATTGGGCGAAGCACGTATATCTGTGTCTCTCTTGTTTTATATGTTTTCAATGTTTGTGTTTCCACATATTTTACATTGCTCTATCATATATAACTTTTTCTAAGACATTTTTGAATGAGGGTCACTTGACTTGTATTTATAGCCATCCAAGGGTGTCCAATTTATCTTTTGGTTTGACTTGTCCTTTTACACACATGTGGTTTTTCATATTAAAATAATATTTTTCCTTAAATCAAATTAAATTATTCCCGAGGCTTGGAGGGGTCTTCCTTGATGATGAAGATTGTCCAAAGGAGGTAATTTGTCCCCGAGCTGCCAAAATTAACACTCCCTCTCAGTTAGGAAAAAATTACCGACTGCAACATGTGACCCATCACATGTATCTTGTCAACATATATCATCACTACATATCTTGGCTCATCTATGCTCATCTCTATATCTGCTCATCCATGCTCATATCTTCTCATCCCTGCTTATCTTTTCTTATCAATTCTCATGAGTTGAACACTATCAAATATAAAGGAATAATAATTTGACATCAGAGGGGGGATTAGGCTACCAACCTCAATTCAAATCAACAACATCAAAGATATTATCTCATTTCAGAATGACATCAGGGAGTGTTTCTCAACCTAGAACCACATCGGGGAGCTCATCTCAACCTGAAATTCAATGACAGTGAGGAAAGTCCTATGGGAAACTCTCACCTTATGTCTATGATAGTGGGGAAGGACCTATTGGACACTCTGACCCCAGGTCATATCTTAGGGGAGCATGAAACTTCCAACCTATGTTGAGCAATATATGAGATATAATATCTCATCCATATTATTGCCTATTGATCTTCCCAAAAATTACCCTTAAGAGTCATGTGGTAGAACACCTTCTTCATAATTGAGCTTGGTTGATATACCTAACTTCCCAAAAATAGGGATCACATACCCCCAAGCTTTCTCGACCCACTATCTATACGATGAGCTAAAATCCCAACAATATCGACTTATGGGTATGATGCCAACTCGGGTATAATCTGTTAGAACATGATAGGGGATTTACTTCTTCCACCCTGTGGGTGATACCCAATTGTCGAGAAATCCCTCAACCCGAGGATCTGCACAACTCAATTACTCACTTTGAGATCTTAGACAAGGGGGGAGAAGCTAGCTCAGTGTCTACAATCAACCCATACCCTTACTTAGGAGGGTCACATCCATCAATAAATGATGCTTTATTTAGATCTTAAACATATCAATGTGCTCATATTTGGGATCATCTCAAACAATTCACTAAATATTTTAATCATACGGCTTTATGAAAATTTTCAAGCAACATTCCTTTGTTTTCTTGTTCATACAAAATATCAAATCAAACATCATGTTAGAGAAAATACATGTCATAAAAGGATACCTTTTTCATATTTCTTCTCATGGAGGAAGTAACTAAAAGCCTAATCTTGTCTCATATAACAACACTATCTCAAACTATGAAGATATATCTATCATAGCTATATGCAGAATTATCTACCAATCATATCCCACTCTTGCAATATATCATTGTCATATCCAAAACCTGCTCAAAAAACTCTCCAAAGAGATTCCTTAACTAGACTGCCTCGTAGATAGCCATGCTAGCAACAATGTACTCATTCTCGTTCATTCTTAGAGCTATGGACTTCTATCTCGTCCAAGATATCATGACAGGTCCCAAGTTAAAACAACATCCAGATGTGGTCTTTATGTAAATACTTATTTTCATCCTAGTCAACATTAGTGTATATTTGTAGTCATGCACCTATGGAAGTATATCTCATACCAAGATTGATCATCACATGCGAATATCTAAAAAATGTTCTTGGAATAAACCCAATGTGTATGAAGCGTCTTAATTGTGAGTTGACTCAATTTGTTCAAAACATCTATCTATATGGGTGTTACAAGGAACATCAATTCCTTAATCAACTGTTAGTTTCCAAATCATGTTTATTAATATCTTTGTATAACTTCTTAAAATTCAATTCCATCGGGGTGACCAAGTATTTTCATTCCATTATAAATTCACAACATCTTTTCCTTTTCCAATATTCTAATCCCATATAGTACTGCATCATGTCAATGTCTTCCATCTCAATCTTAGAGGCCAATACCCTCTTACTTTGATAATCAGAGGCTCATTACCTATCAAGAATAGATTTTCAACATATAAAACCAAAATCAAAGGCATACCTTGGAACAATTTGGAGTAGGGGTTATGATCGACACAACTTCCAGGTTTTACTAGGTAACTGTTAAAGCAGACATACCAAGATCAAGAAGTTTTATTCAAACCATACAATTCTTTATGAAAATATAATATTGACCAAACCATTATAATCAGCCTAAAAAAAAATTAATATTATGTAATCAAATCAACCAAATCTACTTATCAGGAATTAAATGTCAAACCAAATCCATAAAAGTTCCTTCTAATATCACAGTCAAACTCTTCAAACCAAATTCCAGGTAGAGTTCATACCAAAAATACCAGGTTACAACCTTATCTATTTCCATGTCAACTACTGTCATTTACCAAGAAATCTCAAGCCAAAATTTATCGATCCATCCTCATGATCATAATATGAATCCTTTATGTTCCTAGATGTAAATGCATACACCAAGTTTAAATCATATAAGTTCCATCCATTTATTTTTATATCACTGCATATTGAATCACAACTGTTTACACCAATGCCAATGATTTAAATACAAAATCAATAATGAATATCTCTGAGAGTCACTATTCCCATATTTTATTTCCACGTCAATGAAAATAACCATTGTAAAATCTAATAAAAACTCTAACTTGTTATCACTATGAATTCAATTAATCCATAAGCCAAAACATATCTATGAATTGATAAGCTAAGTAAGGTCAAGCCAATATGAAAAATATTTGTCAAGCCCTTGCAAATTTTACCAAATCAAGGCAAATAACATAATGATATGCATATTAGAGAACCCTACAAACACAAGATTAGTTAAGTCATTCACTTTTGCTACAATAATTCAAACATTGTGTAGATATCACTATAACTCAAACCTCTTTTCTCAAATAATTCTCTCTCCTGTGCTTCATGTTTATAGATCTATCATCCTCATGGAGTGCTTATGATTTTCATGCATAGTTTTTATTTTTTGTATCCTACAGGGTCTGCCACACCCATATACCTTCTTTTTCGCAATTTGGAGGCCTATAACCACACTCTCAATCCTTTCTCCCAACGGCTAGGGTTTGGACTAGGATAAACCTTATCTGCTCAGTTCAAAACTTTCCAAAAAAATTTCCACAGCATCAGATGTTTATTTAGGATCAAGATTCTTCCTTCAACATTCAAGTGTCTTCTTTTCAAATAATAATATATGTTAAAATATCATTAAGAGTTTCTCCCTTTGAGTGGGAAGCCACTTTAGTCATCATCATTCAAAACATAAACATGTCTATCATAATATTACTATGCATCAACAACATTGTTAGATCATTGATTCAAACCATATCAAGTTCTAAAACATATATTCATCATAGTCATAACAAATCATCATCAACTTCTTCATTGTCACATATGAATATGTCATCAAATATTCATCAAATATTAGTGTCATGTAATTAGGGAAAGTGAATATTTATAGAACATCACTTCTATATCATTAAGTCAGCTCATCTACTTTTGTCAGATTAACAAATTTACTAAGCTATAAAAACCTAACCAAGGTCAACAAGAAGATCCTGATCATCAATCTTATTGTTACACTTTTATCATAAAGGTTACCATACTTATCACAAGAATTAAAAATAGTGTCAAGTCACAATATATCAAAACCAATGCATTTAGAAAAATCATCATGTCTGAAATGTAAGATACTTGCCAAATATCAAGTTCACTAATATATCGCATGTACTAGAGCTCATACTTACTTTCATATGCAGACATGAGTCATTCATGAAGGTTATTTTATAATTATATCTCATGGCTTACCTTGCCATCCAATATTGTAGCTATAATATTGAAACAATGTGCTATGCATACCTTATAACATTCAAATAAATTTGCAAATTTTAGTTCCTATTTGTCATTGGGAGTTGTAGCAATTGAATGTTGTACTTTTTAGATAATACTTTGAAACATTTTCATCAAGTACCACCAGCTCTTACGTGCACTAGCTTTCTTTTCCTATACCTTAGATGATCCTCAAGAAGGATCTACTTATCACATCTCATCTAGAAGTATTCATATACTCAAATATGTATGAAGAAATAAGCAATAATAAAATAAATAATTATAAAGAAGAATCATGTCACAAAGAATTATCATAAATCTAAAAGGTACTTATCTTTAATGGGAGGTGATCAACTCCTTCTTGAACCAACCTTCAAGAGTTAATATTATCCATTATCCATGTAATGATGTTTCCTTCAATATTTCCATTGACTTCATCATTAACCAAGCCTAATTGAGGTTATCCCAACTAGGGCTACATCCAACTTGTCACAAGTGATATATTAGCTTCTCATTGATCACACTAGAGTTTCAAAACAATGAAACTCAAGCCTTTATCTTATCCCATGATTTATTCCAAACCCTAACGTCATGATGTCCATCAAATCCTAATAACCAAATTTCATAGAGTTTCCTTCAAACCCTATCATTCTTTTAGGTATCCTCCATTTTCTCTTGCTTCCATCAAAGGTTTCCTCTAAGGGGTGATCTCGATGACTTATCTTTAGTCCAACTTTGATCCCATGCTAATTTTTCTTAGGGATATATAGTTCTTTTCCTTAGATAATTGGATTTCATAATTTACATATTGAATTCACCCTTTTATAGGCCATTTTATCACATCCAGTCATTAGGACTCCTAATGGGATTAATCAACATCTTATTATCCCTTGTCAACATCATTTCATAAACACTAAGTGAACCTCCTTCATTTCCCAAAATTTATGCCTGAAACCACCTCATCTGAGCTAGTTTTAGCACCAATGCTCCCTGACCTTCTTCTGGAAAGTGTTCACCTACATGTTTCATCATTGTGGCTAGTGTTGATCACCTACAGGTTTCTCCCCTTTGCACCTGCATTGGTTCTAGAAATTTTCAAAAAAGAGAGAATTTTCGGAAGCTTCCTCTTCCAGAAGCTTCCAAAAGATTCTAGAATTTTTTACAACCATTTATCTTAGATTAAACCATCGGATCATATCTCCTACTTCTTTGGAGTTTCCATCCTTTATCCTTTGATCCCATCCTCCCATCAAAGGTGGATCTAAAAACTTATAATGGTAATTGGATAATAACTCCCAACTTACCCCACTCTTCTATATATTTACCATCTTGCATATGTAAGAGGTTAATGGTTGGATTTTGGAGAGAAATTCTACCCTTATGCTGTTGAGGTGATAGGTTAACATTCCATGCATTTAAGGTGATTGGAGGTGCATATTGTGACAATGAAAGGACAAGTTACCAACTTAGAGGAGCTCTTCTACAATATCAAGACCTATTTGTGGTTATAATCTCCTTCCATTTATATAAATGAAAAGAGTTCTATATTTTCCTATATGTGATTGTTGTTATTCCACTTATTTAAATACCATGTCAATCTATTGAATAGAGTACTTAGATGATATTGTACATATCTCATGGTTTCTTGGCTTATGTCATCAAACTATGCAGGTTCTAATTTTGAAAATTAGAGCTTGAATTGAAGCATTAAAGCTGAAGAAGGAATGAAGCGTTTGGCGAATTCCAGGTAGGCTTCATTCCATCATCTATATAATTTAAGGAAAGCATTGGGTTCCTTGTCTCTTTGTTGTTCTAGGTTGGCCATTAAACCTATGGGATCTATTTTTTTCCACAATTGTAAATTCCACGTAACAAATTGGCGACTCCACTGGGGAATGATGTATTCCCTCAGTGGTTTTCCTTGTCCTTTGTGTTTTATTACCTCCTTCATAGACATTTTCTACTTTTATTAGTCAAGAATAAACCTAGGGAGTTATTTAATTGATAATGTTTGTAATTTTTGTGTCGGAATCCTCTTTCCTAGGACCAATGCTCCCCTAGTTCCTCTGACAAAGAGTTGCACCTCATTCAGGCCCACTCTGTCCCAACATTGCATAGCATTGGTACCTCCTCTACACTAGTGTTGACCACTATTTTTGCACAAAATTTGCCTCATTTTCTAAGTGTCTCCTTGATAAAAGTTTTTCCAACTAAATTTTCCTCAGTCTTGAGTGTCTTGAAGTCTTCCTTAAGCCTCCATTTGGGTTGCATTTGAGTTTGATTTCCTTTGCTAATAATTGGTTTTGATTTTTCTTTGTTCTTATCATTTGGTCACTTGCAAATTGACTTTTTTTTGGTCATTGATCGCTTGAATGAATTGTTGTTCTAGTACTCATTCTGAAAAGTGCATTTGAATCAGTGATTAAACATTTGCATCTTAGTTTTCTCCTTTGAAAAATAATTATGGTTAAAAGAAAAATTGTGCATTTGGCATTTAGGGTTTTGTATCTGCATTAGCGTAGGACCTATTACATTGAAAGGGGAATTTCATCTTGCATCTTGTTTGTTGCATGTTGTATGATGCATACTGATTGTTTCTTCCCTTCCTTAGCTATATTTTCATTGAAAGAGAAAGATTTTCGTTTTCTCACGGTATATTTTCATTTTAGGGATATTGAGGTGACATGCATGGTGATCCCTAAAACTGAAACTTAATCAAAGATAAACAGTAAAATTCACTGAATCCGCCTAAAGAGAATTTGTAACATTAACACAAACACATATATGTCTAGGATAGAGGCATGTTTCGGCGTCGTTAAACGTAGGAGTTTTTGTTTTTTTCCAACATTGTATTCAGGGGGTGATATCTTGTTCCATGTATGTGAGTGTATAGTGTTAGCACTACATTTTTTCAAAAAAAAATCAAAGTCTGGTCATCATTGTAAGTTGTGTCCTTGATCCTCTGTTGTCTCCTAACCTATGGTGGAGAGCCCTGGAGGGTTTAAATGTATTAGTTTGTTTATCACGTTTTAACAAAATCCAAAAATAATTCCGGGTCCAATAGTTTGTTTATGTCATAGAGTCATTAGGGTAAATTTTCTTTTAATAAGTCTTTTAGCTACTTTCAGTGATTAATGCCATGGGTTTAAATTGAGAAGTCTTATTATTCACCATGATTTTTCTATCCAAGGTTAAAGAAAAAATGTTAGAGTCATCAATTGTGTTAGGAATAACACAAGAATATCTACCCTTTCCTAAAGAGGAAACTATTTTCTTCAGAAGTTTTGTATTTACAAGCAACACAAGAATATATGTATTTTTCAAAAAAGTAGCTATTACATGCAAAATTGGTATAAGGATACAAAGGAAGCATTACTCAAGTGAAACAAACAATGCTCTTTGAATTTTGAAGACCTATTAAAAAAGAGTTGTTGCTCACTTGAAAGGTGGTTATTTCTCATTGGAGGATACATTAAAAATGTTGGTTATTTGTTTGATAAGGCCACTCAAATCTATTGCAACTCATTAAATGGTAAATTTTTGGCTCGAGGGGTCTTGACCCAGGTTCGGATGTTAAGGTTTGCCAACAAACCCCTATACTACTATCCCTTTCGGTAGTGACCTAATTGTGGAGTCCAAAGTCTCACCCAAAGCAGTATGGGAGGGTGCTGGAACCATGTTTCCGCACCCTGAGAGAGAGAGTAGGTAAGTCAAGAAGATCCACGTTCATAGCCTATCGGTTTTGCATAAGACAGATCTGATCATAGGTTTATTAACAATACAATTCATAGAGTTATTATGATGCACAGATCTAGTCAATACCTTCACATCCATGTGTGTATCAACAATTATTAGTACACAATATCATAACGCATCATTAACCGATTACAGATATACCATAACATAGACATATTCACAGCATAAATAGATAACGCAACTGTATTCATAGCTATAACAGATTCCAAAGGTTCGCATCAACAGTAACACATTAGATCAGAGAACACAGAGATACTATAACCGCATATACTAGCCTCCAAAAACCCAGTACAATCCAACCACATCCTATGCACACAGCCAGCAGGGTTCGCACACAGCATAACTGAGGATCTTCGTGCACACAGCCAGCAGGATTCCTTACCCAAACGACCCAAAAATAGATCTAACAATTCGCACTTAGTATCATACTTAATTCCTTCCTACCTTAAGACTCAAAATGTTCATCTATTTATATCGACTTAGCCTATGCTTCCAATGGTCTGCAAACCATGGTTTGCAGACTTTTGGTCTACCCTTGACCCATTACAATGCATTCGTGGCTTTGACCCACCTGAAAACCCCTGCGTTAGACTAAATAATACCAAAAATATACAAAATTATACAAAATTCGAAGCTTTAGTGGACCTTGTTCCAATATTCCCCCAACACAATCTTGTGACTCATCCCAAGTCACTATGGCTGTGGGGTCTCCACCTACACCTGTAGCAGCCTAATTGCCTCAACCAGTGGGGGTAGCACTCCTTCGCTATGAGCAGCAGAGTTCTGAGCAATATCTACCAATTTTTGTGCGGTTGGTCCCTTTGTCGCAGCTATGACTTTCTCCAGAGTCTGGTTCAATTATTTAATAGTGACATCAATATCCTGAGAGAGCTTGAGGGCTTCATCATCCCATGGTAAAAGGCGGTCACTGAGGGTCTTCTTCTTTTAGAAGAGTTCGTCGATATCATCCCGAAGGGTGTGGCTGGTTCGCAGTCGTGCCAATCGTTGAGCAGGAATTAGAGTAGGCATAGTGGCTTCTATCTGTTGGAACGCTTCTTCCTTCTGTCACAGGTACTGGTTGATTTCAAGCAAGAGAGGGTTGCGTTGTACCTTGGTCCACAACTGCATAGCTGTGTCTAGTAATTGGGTGCCCTGAGCATTTTGTCCTGTAATCATATTCATGGCCGTCGTAACCAGTGCATCTCGTTGGGCCCGTACCTCCGGTGGTGTCTGTGGTTGCAACTTGGCTTGAAGTCTGCGATCTGTTGCTCCATCTCCATTTTGACTTCCTGGGTCTCAGTCCTTGAGGCTCGTAATGCCTGACCAACCCCTCAATCTTGGCCTGGGGGGTGGCAGACGCTAGAATATCTTCAGAGACATCTGCGCAAAGCCTACTAATGAGGTGTTCCAAATCTGTCTTCTACGTGGTGGCAATGGTACATGCAACCTGTACCTGGGAAACTTCATCATTTTTTTCCTCAATTGTTTATTCAGCTACACTGAGTTGTTGGTGCACTAGATTGTCCCAGTGTTGAATTTCTTCGAACAAGGAGGTGTGGAGAACCTGCAATGCTTCATGCGGCAATCTGGCCAGATCCAGCTATACCTCTGCACAAGCCTGGACTTGCGCTCCTAAGTCGGGTGGACTTATCGCGAGGGTTGTGCCAGGCAGGGAACAAAGGTGGGTTTCCGTTGTAATAAGTGATGCACTACTAGTTACTAAGGCCGTTCATACCTGAATCATATTTGTTTGTAGCATGTTAGTCTTCAGCTGTAGAGCTTGAAGCTCAGCCTGAAGTGTTTCAACCGCGGCTCTCTGCTGCTCTTCCAAAGCCAACCATTTTTATTCTGCAACCAACGTAACCACATCTGTGATTTTATCTAGGTCCCCTTCAGTCAGTGTAAGTGCTTCGTCACATTTTGGTCGTTGGGAGCGCTACTCTTCAGTGGCCCTTTCGCAGGGTCACCCATACGCTTTGTTCCCTGAGGGGAGTCAGCACCTCCCACCTCCTGACCTTCGATACCAAGGTCCTTCTATGCATCCTTCTGCGCTTCTACTTCCGCGCCCTTCCCCGTGCTCTTACCGAGCTGCGAACCCTTCTGTGATGCAGCTTCGATGCCCTTCCCTATGCTCTTGCTCGTTCCTCCAGTGCCTTTGGTGATGGAAGACGGTGTAACCTTCGTGGTGCTTGTTCCTTTAGTGCCCTTTGCACTTTCTTTGAAGCCAAGATTCAAGTGAGGAGGCCATTTCTCAACTAAACGATCAATCCCTTCATCGGTAGCCATATAGGGGAGCGAAACCCCTGCAGGATCCTTGCGGCCTCGAATTTGGACGTTATGCATAGTCACCTGGAAAGCAGAAATGTTTTTATATTTATCATAGATGGCTGGCGACAGACGCGACCGAGAGTTGATAGCTACTACGAGCCCACTCTGAAACAATACCTAGAATACTTGTTTGTCCTCGATGCGCTGCGCATCCGTAGAGTCCCACAATTTCGTATATCGAGCCCCTTCGCACATGTATGGGGTGAGCTCAGTGAGGACTAATTCCTCAGGTGCTTCCCAGGCGACCAACACAATGAGAAGCAAAAACCAAGAATAAAAAAATGGTCATCCCTGCTCCCAGGATTCATAGACATTGGCCAAGAACTCATTGCACAAGTACTGGGACCAATTGAAGCAGACCCCTTTCTCGCACCAACCTGCCCACTGAATTACATATGCAGGGATGGAGGCCATCTGGCATTTTTGCATCATCTTGCATGCCAATAATAGGGTACCCAACTGTGTACGAGGGTCATTGCTGGATTTTATCATGAAGCCTTGAGTGTTTCACTCCACATGGTAGGTTTTGTGCATGTGTTCAACAATCTCCCCCTCATACTTCTTATCAACGCACTGCAGAGGGTCCGACCCTTCCATGGGAAGACCAGTAATTCAATGAATGAGCATAGCATTGATGGGGATTCGATCCTAGATCCATAAGCAGCCATCAAGGACCAGGGCGAGCAACTGACATACCGGACAGTCTGTGATATTGTAGTGGCCTCCTCCTCATAATTCTTACCAACGCACTGCAGAGGGTCCGACCCTTCCATGGGAAGACCAGTAATTCGATGAATGAGCATAGCATCGATAGGGATTCGATCCTAGATCCATAAGAAGCCATCAAGGACCAGGGCGAGCAACTCACGTACTAGACGATCTGTGATATTGTAGTGGCCGAAGTGCGGCATCCTTAGCAGATTTAGGAGCCCAGACCCTATGAATATGCGTACCTAGTGCATGGGGACAATATTTATCCCATCTTCTTCCTGTACCCTCTCATGATATAATTCGGGTGCTAACTCAGGGAAGGCCTCCAAATTGGCCAAGTCATGATCATCAAATTTCACCTCATGGAGCCTTCCAAAGGGTTCACCAATAACAGGAACCTCACCCGGGGTCAGTGGAATTTGCAGGTAGATGCGCAAGCCATCAAGACTCTTAGGCATGTGTGTGGAAGGCTTGCGGGGCTGAACAAAGGGTGCTAGCCAATTGACTGGTTCTGCTACCTAGGCCTCTTCTTGAGTAGACTAAGGCTACTTGGCTGGGTTGGGCGAGCATGCCTGGGAAGCCGCCCGCGGGGACTTTACATTTCGTGGGGAAGTACAGGGCCTCACCCCAGCCCATTTCGCGGGTTTCCCCAACCCCTATGCTTTTTCTTTCCCCTTCTTCTTTGCTTGACTCAGCATAGATATAACTTCCTCAGCTTTTGGCTCGATTTCTACTACTTCCTCATATTCTTGTTCCGCCGAGGTCACTAGTTCTGAGGCTTCAGCGGGATTAGTGGTCGTCATCCTAGTGCAAAAGATGAACTTCGGGTTGCTATTTTCATAGGGTGTAGGCTGCTCAGAAATGAAAGGGATGCAATGGGAATAGAAACTCTTACAGCAAAAAATTTCTAAGGACGAACACACAAAGTACAAACTATTCAAGTGATACGGAACCCTTGTCTGATCTATCCTACCTCTTTTATAGTTGTGGGGATCGATCAACGGTTGGGTGAACCTAAGTTGGAACTTAACATCAAGTAAACGGTAAAAAATCTTCGGAAATCGCTTCATTAAATGCCGGCCATCCGCTCCTTTCAACAACAACTTTTTCCGTTTACCCATGTTTACTGTTCCAATGGCTAGTTTTCGTACCTCCTATGTGCTCACTGCACTCCTGCGATCCCAAAAGACCTCATGTGTGCCTAGCATACTTCTGCATGGCCAGCACACCTGCTGCATTCTAAACATATGCCTGCGCCTTCGATGCACCCCTCCGAGCTTCCAATTCTGCGGCTGCTTCCTGCACGTACCATGGTATCTTTCGTGCTTACCTTCCTTGGTGGGCCTACCCCACTTTATACATAGACTCTGGCCATATAGTCATTTGATCTGATATGGGTTGAGTTGGCTACCATTGATATAGCCGGGTAGCATATCTCCGCGCAGGGTGGCTAATCGAATAGCTCCGCCATTCGTGATTTCTTTAACTGTATAGGGCCCAAGCCAGTGCTTTCAGAACTTCCCTGGGTGTTTCGCAAACTAGATATCATATAGTAGGAATAAGTTTCCCTCCAAAAAGGTCTTTTGATGAATATGTTGATCGTGCCATGCCTTATCTCGAGCTTTCTAAACCTGTTGATGAAAATGAGCCATGAAATGATCTTTCTCAAGAGCCACAAGTTGTGCTAAATTATCCTCCATTATATCAGGCTTCGCCATATTCATAAAGGTTGCGATGCACAGGCTAGGAACAATATATTCCATGGGCATAATGGCCTCCTTGCCATAAACCATCCTAAACGGTGTTTTCCCTGTCAACTTTTTACAGGTGGCTTGGTAGGCCCAAAGAACAGACGGGATGCGCACGTCCCAGTCGATGTGATCGACATTACAGACCTTAGTCAATGTGTGCTCCAATACTTTATTAAAATCTTCGACCGCTTTGTTTTCCCGGGGAAGATACAGAGTGCTTTTTGCATGATGGATCCAAAATTCTTCCGTCAAGGCTTATATGGTCTCATTAACAAAATGCGTACCTCTATCGCTCATCAAGATTTTCAAACATCCAAATATAGTCAGAATCTTCTCAAAGAGGAAGTGCGCAGTGGTATCCACAATGCAATCCTTCACTTCTTGTGGTTCGTCCCACCTGGTTACATAATCAGTGGTAGTGATAATGTAACACACACCTGTATTCTTTCTGAGTGGGTTTATAGGTCCTACGAAATCGATGGCCCATTTTTTAAATTCTTGCAGGGCCATTTGCAGTTGAAGGGGCATTTCATCTTTGCGTGATGGCCTACCTATTCATTGGCATGTATCACAGGCTTTACAATAGTCATGAGAGTCATTATGCAGGGTAGGCCACCATAGTCCAGCTCTTAATATATTTTGCATCGTTGCTTTCCCTGCATAGTGACCTCCTGCTACCCTGTCATGGGCTTCTGCCGAGATAGCATGTCGTTCATTCTCCAAAACGTATCTTCACAACACTTCATCAGCTCCCATATTATAGAGATGACCTGCGATGATGGTAAAATCTGCAACATGGGTTACTAGCTCTTTCTTCTGTTGTACCAAATATTCTGCAGGTGCCATGCCTGTAGTTAGGAACTAAATGATGTCGGCGAAGTGCGCATCAATTAAATTAATAGCAAACAGCTACGCATTAGGAAATCCTTCTTCCAGGTTCTTCATCTCTTCAACACTCTCAATTCGAGACAAGTGATCCGGCCCAGCATTCAAATTTCCCGTCTTGACAATGATCTCAAAGTCATATTCCCTGAACAATAGTAGCCATCGATAGATTCCCCCCCCCCCGCCCCCCCAAAACACAGGCTTATTAACCAGGTACTTCAAAGCTGAATGATCTGTAAACATTTTGAAGTGTCCTCCTAAAAGATAATGTTGATACTTCTGTAATGCATAGACCATAGCCAAGCCCTCCCATTCCGTGGTGGAATAGTTTCATTCTGCACCAGAGAGTTTCCTACTAGCAAATGCAACCGGGTGATCAATGTCTCCATCTCCAAGCTGCGTGAGGACCACTCCCAGGGTGATTCCTGATGTGCCTACGTGAACATGGAATACCTTCATCCAATTAGGAAAGATGAGAATAGGCACAGAGGCCATCTTTTCCTTGAGTAGCTCGAAGCTCTTCTAACATTCGTCATCCCAAAAAAATGAAACATCCTTCTTAAGTAGCTTTTCCATAGGCGTTATGATTAGCATGTACCCTTGAATAAACTTCCTGTAATAGCTTGTATTTTCGAGGATCGAATGCAGCTATTTCTCAGTTGTAGGTACTACCATATTTATGAGAACTGCGACTTTCACAGGGTCAACCATCGACCCCTGTCGGCAAACTATATGTCCGAGAAAGATTCTAAAGAGTATACAGAATATGCACTTCTTGATATTCAGGGAAATTTGGTGTTTTCTACAGGCATCCAACATCATGCGTGGGATCGAAACGTGCTTCTTGACTAAGCCTAAGACATTCGAATCATCAAAATAAATCTCCAAAAAATTGTGTATGAACTCCTTGAATACTGCGACTACTACTTGTGAAAAGATGGCAGGGGAATTCTTGAGTCCAAACGGCATGATTGTATACTAGAGGGATCCCCATTCAGTGGAAAACATGGCCTTGCTACAATCTTCAGGCGCGATTCTGATCTGATGGTATCCTGAGAACCCATCAATGAATGAGTATGCTTCCTGACCTCCTACACTATCAAGGATTTCATCTGAGAACGGTGTGGGAAAGGGATCATGCACGCAGGCATCATTTAATTTGCGTAAGTCCACATGGATTCGTATTTCCCCCTTCATATTTTTATCCTGAACCACCATCGAACTCACCCAGTCCAACTGTTTGATTGGTTCGATAATACCAGCGGTGAGCATTTTATCAATTTCTTCCTTAACCTTTTTTTTATACTTAGGATTTAGTCGATCAGGGCAGTGCTTCACAGGGTGTGCATTTGGTTTTAACATGATGCGCATGACCCGTAGGTCCCCTGTGATCCACTTAAGCTCTAAAAACTTTGTCGGGAATAAGTCCTGATATTCTGTGAGCAGTTCTGCAACTTTTCCTACTGTATCATCATCCCAGTAATCCCCAATTTTAGCAAACTTAGGCTTCTCTTCTGTGCCAATGTTGACTTCATGCAGCTTTAGAGGTTTTGTAACATTGACAGTTCATAGCATGAGTCCAACAACTGCGTGCTCCCCTTCTAATTCACGCAGGGGCTGCCAAGTTTTATTGGGCAGTACGTTCGCATCTGATCCTAGGTCCAAAATAACCTGATCCATTTCATAATCACCAATTTGCGCTGTTAGCCATATTTCCCTACCAGTGTGTTTCTTATGTTTGTACAGTTTGTGTACATCCTTAACTTCCAGGGGTGGATTAGTTTTTTCTGCATAGTTGTCTATTAACGCTTGGAGGTTTTCTACATCCCATTCGTTGCGCAGCAGCTTCATACATGCCTGAAAAAATGGTTTGACCTCATCCTCTACTTTGAAGTTCGTGGGGGCTTGAGAAGTAGATACCTTAGCCTTAGAAAATTCTTGTTGAGCTGCGAAAAAGGTTTCCTTTTCCTTCTGCAGGTCCAAACCTTCTTGTTTGAGGGCTGCTTTTCGGATAAGAAGCTCAGCCTCATCTTTTTCCTCAGCTTTTCCTGTGGCCATGCCACTGCGTGTTATGACATTAACGCTTAGTTCTTTGTCTCGAGGTTCTGCGTTAACCCTCTGTACATTCTGCGTAGGCGTTTGCTTCTTTTTCTACATTTTGGCTATTAGAATTGGGTAGTCTTCAATCACATGGTCTAGCTGTCTACAGTATCTGCAAGATTGTCTTGCAGGGTTCGGTCAGTCCCTCGCAAAGTGCCCTACCTCTTTGCAATTATAGCAGATCAGTTGTCCTCTTCCCCTACCTGTGCTTCCACCTCGGCCCCCTCTCCTGCCCCTAGCCGGGGAGCCACCTATGCCTGAGGGGGATCTTGGTGAGGCAGGGTTCGATTGTACCCTATATAGGTTTTCTTGGTCTATAATTAGATCATAATTTTGGCAGTTATTCTCATAATGTCCTACTGATTGACAAAACTTGCACCATTGTTGCTTTAGTTCTGAACATACGCACCTAGACAGGGGCAGTGCTTAGTATCATGCAGGCCGGCCACGTGACAATCATCACACCATAATGTCGGTCCACTTGGTCCCGAGTGCAACGGACTGGGTCCCCTTGCCTGTAGGTAGTCTGCCAGCAGTGGGGACTAATCCTTGGTATGGCTAGATACCCTACATCGTATACACCATACGTCTGGGCTAGCCTCCTTTCCTTGGTCCTTTCGCAAGTTTTGGATCTCCATGTGCATCACCTCTAGTTGGCCTTGGATTTGTTGTACCCCCAACTGGGTATCGTCCCTTGGCACATCCTCCAACTTCATAGAAATATTCAGGGATTTTTCCTATGATTCAATGGCTTGCTGACCCATGGGTACACGTAGCTGGGGCAGTAGCATAACAATGAACCATTCCTTGTGTTGTCTGTCATCATATAGAAATTCCCCTTCCCTGATTACTTTCTTTAGTCGCTGATCAACCTCCCATATAGACTTAGAGGGCCCTTTTTAAAAATCTTTTAGGTCATTCACTATCTAAGAGTAGGATTTAGGTTTCTAAAACTGCTATTTTAGGGCATTCTTAAGCTCTGGAATGGTCACATTTGCATGTTGAGCTATGTATCCCATATACCAATCCAGGGCTCTTCCTTCAAAGGCAAGCGACAGTTGTGCCATTTTCACAAAATCGTTGGCCACATTTTGCACAGCCCATACCAACTCCACGACAAACTAGAACCGATCCATATCTTCATCCCGTACACCCTTGAAGGTAGGTAGTTTCATGTGCGAGGCCATTTCATCGTCTGATGGAGGTGGATGTACAACTGAGTTCTTACCCCTATGTTGGCTTGAAGGTGGTGTAGTTGGAGGGTTCTACGCAGTCGAATCCCTTACTTGGCTGTAGACAGATCTATCTCCTTCTTGATTAGTTCTGTAGTATTTACCACTTCGTGTTGTACCCTCGCTCTGATCGGAGCTCATTCACTCTATATGGCTGCACAGAATGCTCTTTTCACACAATAGTATCTTAATCAGTAATGGAAAGGTTTTCAAAAACTTACCTCAGAAACCCTTGAAGAACCTCCATTCTGCCTCTGAATAGGACACAAATTGATCGATCGCAAATTCCATCACAAATCCTCCCAACACACTATCCACCCAGTGATCTACCGTATGAGTGATGGTATTATCAGTCCTTTCTAACTGCTGAATCAACTCTAGAGTGCACTGCATGACCTGCTCATCCTTCCAGCATGTCTGGAACTCTACGAGCCTTGCCAGCCACTCCTAAAGCTCGTTTTCAAGTGTTACAAAGAATATTTTGTAGAATTCAATGAAAATGTACTTATTCTTCCACTTCTTCCCCGTCAGCATCATGTTACGATTCTCTTTCACCACAAATTCTTGAACCTGTTTTTCAAACCACTCTTTGATTTATTTCTTCTCAAGTCTCCAATGTTCTCTTCACATTACCCGATCCCTCTCTCAAAATGCTCCTGGTCCCAGCAATGGAACCATTTTTTGGCTCGAGGGTCCTGACCCAAGTTCAGAGGTTAAGGTTTGCCAACAAACCCCTATACTACTGGCCCTTTCGGCAGTGACCTACTTGCACAGGCCAAAGTCTCACGCGAAGCAGTATGGGAGGGTGCTGGAACTAGGTTTCCACACCCTAAGAGAGAGAGTAGGTAAGTCAAGAAGATCCATGTTCGCAGCCTATCAGGTTTGCATAAGACAGGTCCAATCACAAGTTTATTAACAGTACAATTTATAGAGTTATTATCATGCACAGATCTAGTCAATACCTTCACATCCATGTGTGTTTCAGCAATTATCAGTACACAATATCATACACATCATTAACCGATTACAGATATACCATAACCCAGACAGATTCACAGCATAAACAGATAACACAACTATATTCGTAGCTATAACAGATTCCAAAGGTTCGCATCAACAGTAACACATTAGATCAAATAACATAGAGACACTATAACCGCATATATTAGCCTCCAAAAACCCAGTAAAATCCAATCATAGCCTGCGCACACAGCTAGTAGGGTCCGCACACAGAAGGACTAAGGATCTCCACACACACAACCAGTAGGAGTCCTTACCCAAATGACCCAACAACAGATCTAACAATTCGACTTAGCATCAGACTTAATTCCTTCCTACCTTAAGACTCAAAATGTTCATGTATTTATATCGAATTAGCCTACGCTTCCAATGGTCCGAAAACTATGGTTTGTGGACTCTTGGTCTACCCTTGACCCATTGCAATGCATTTGGGGCCTTGA
Source organism: Pinus albicaulis (assembly GCA_034641835.2). Taxonomy (NCBI): domain Eukaryota; kingdom Viridiplantae; phylum Streptophyta; class Pinopsida; order Pinales; family Pinaceae; genus Pinus; species Pinus albicaulis. The sequence goes on along the minus strand of CM076570.1, from coordinate 760,248,866 downwards.
CCCACCCCAAAACCCTTACGTTAGACTAAATAATACCAAAAATATACAAAATTGTACAAAATTCGCAGCTTTAGGGGACCCTATTCCAACATAAATGTATTAAAGTGAAGTACGAGTAGAAATTATTAAAAAATGTGATGGAGTTCATTGAAATGAGTTGGTAGCATATTTAAATAATTTTTTCTTTCATGTCATTCCCTCTCACCGAGTTTTAGCGCATGCAGAGCTATGTCTTTGTTTACTCTTGTGAAAGCTACAACAAAACGTTTTTTATCTTCCAGCAAAACAATTTGTTACTAAGTGCCAGTAGATAGGGCTTCATGGAGGGTTGTTGTGTCTCATTTTACATTTGTGCATTGGTGGTTAGGTTAACTGTTAAAAATAAGGTCAAGGGTGGTAACGTGAATGATTCAGAGCCGGCTAGCACTTATTTTGTTGACCATCGTGCTAAGCCCCAGTTCAAATCAGAAGGGTGGTATTAGTTCTAAAGTAGTTTTTAGGTGAAAATGTGGTAGTGCCTCAGGCATTTTCTGAGACATTCGATGGGGAAAAGGTCAAGTTGGGGTCACAGACCTTCAGGATCACAGAGACTATCATTTCAATGGCTACTCAAACATCAACTACAGGTGAGTCCTGGCACAAAAACAACAAAACTCTACTTAAAGCTAATTCAAATATATATTTAAAGCCTGAACATGAGCATATTGGTTGGGCCACTACCATTCATATTTCATATTCTAGACCTGAGTGGCATAATTTCATTACCATTGTACATCGTTTCTTAACCTATGAGGGTAGGTTTCCTACTGTCCATAAATACCAGATGAGGTTTCTAGCTCACATCTATGGCTCTAAACCTATGAATCTACCATTTTTCCTTCATATATATCTATTTTCAATGTCTCGAAAGATACATAAAACCCCAAAATATTCTCTTCATAATATCTATCATAGTTTGATTAAGATACTAGTGGTTTATCACCTGAGAAAGAAAAGAATCACATGGGAAAAGTTTTTAGTAGAAGAGGGATTTAGCAGTATTAACTCAAGGAGAAGGGTAGGAAGGCCTAGAATACTAAATACCCAAGAGCAGTAGTCAAACCCTACACCTACATTGACTCCTTCAAAAACTGGTTCATCTTCAATACCATATAGCAGACAAACTAGGAACTCAGCTAGGAAATCTAGATTTCAATCCACCACTTCTACACCAATCATCACTCCTATGCCTTCAGTGCAACCATCCAAGGAGGTCTACACTAGCAGATCATCTGAGGTGCCTCAGACCTTGAGGTCTTTCATGCAGGAGTATGCAAACAAACTCAAAGAAAAAGCCACCTTGCCTGACAAAAAAACTATGTCTAAGAGTAAGGAAGAGGCAACTTCCTCTTCAAAGAGTAAACATAGGAGAAAAATCATCATGACACGGGGAACTTTAGTTGAAGTCAGCCCTGAGACCTTGAAACCAAACCCTGTTATAGAGGTTAGATAGGAGATTCAAGAAAACAATGCCACTTTAGCACTAGAGGAGCCTACACTTGCACAAGTATTTTCCTCACTCAAAAATGGGAAAAGAAAAGTTTCAGAGACTATTACAGTAGAAGAACCTACCATAGCTCAAATCTACTCATCTATTAGTTCTTCAGCCAAAGGGAAGAAGAAAGCTATAATCCATTAATATTCATCTTTTGAGGAGGATAGCAGTGAGACAGAGTTCAGTGAATCAGATTTTGAAGAAGGGCAGTCAAGCAGAGTCATACATGGGAGAAAGAGGCCTTTATATATTCTAAACACATACATTCAAAGGCCTCACACCATACCAAAGAAAAATCTCATATTAACAAGAAAAATCATAGCCAACCCTGCTCTCAAGGATGAAATAATAAACATTGATGAAAGCCTAGAGAATGAACCAAGGAAGAAAAATATTTAGCAGAAAAAGCAAGCACATAAGAGAAGGTCAAACAAAAGGGTAACCAAGGCTGAAGCTATTAGGATTTTTTCTTCTATATTAGATATCTAATGATTGAATATATAGAACCTTGAAAATATAAAGAAATATGTCATTTTTGGCTTATACATAGTATTTTTAGATATAGCTACCCTTTTCGAAAAAAGTAGCTATTATTTTTGGATTTTTTATAAGTAGGAGAAAAGTGTAATATTCCTAAATTAGCATGCAGATACTAGTAATATTAAATTTTCTTTTAAAAATCTAGTTAGATGAATAAATGGGCAAGGAGGCTTATAAGTTGCTTAAGTAGGAATAAAATCCCTCATAATGTGAAAAGGGATCACATAATAACCAGATCAAGCATCTACATGTGTGAAAAGGGTCTAAAATGTGTGGACAAAGTCAAGTTTGACCAAGTCAACAACATTTTAATATGAGGAGTGGATCCTAAATAAAAACAGCTCAATGTGAATGAAGATCAATCTTGCTAGTCAAAATGAAGACACCTTGAGTGTGAAAGGAGACAAGGCATGAAGATCCAGTGAAATTTGATCCAATCAATATTGACTAAATCAAAAAACACTGTAAATAGATGAGCAATACTAATGAAGACAGCATAATTTTGGTGGAGGAGCCTTTGCATGGAAGCAACCTCATAATGGGGTGGGACCCTTGGTGAGGAATCTCATCAACTATATAATGGAGGGGATGGAAACCATATGGAGCATGATTGAAGATTATATTTTTTATGTGGTTTTTTTAGACTTCTTTTCATATTTTGGTTGTTTAGCTAAGTTTTCTACACTGTTTAGTGCAAGGGTTTTCTCATGCGAGAATTCCCCACTCTTGCTTGGAGATCTTGTTTAAGAAATATGAGGAGAGCATTTTTTGCTGCATTTTCCACTATCTAGTGTTAGGCCAAGCAGTTACCTTCAACAAAAGTGTATTCCCTTTCAAAAACTGCGTTATTTCTTAAGGTATTGTAGTTGAGGGGTTTAATCCCCTTGTTTTATGAGCTAGTTTCCTAGGAGGAGGATTAGCCTTTTCTCTGGAAAGATAGAAGGAGAGTCTACTGCAATTTCATTGCATGATTAGCCATATTTATGCAGTGCTTCAGCCATACAGCATGATTCAACCATAGATCTGCATCACAAAATTTCATGTATATCATTTCTGTCAAGAAACCCTTCCCGGGTCAACTTGGATCTATGTAAAAGAGACTAGATCTCTGTTTTTGGGCCAATTTTATTAATACATGAGAAGATCTATTTTGTCTCTATATTTATGAGTATAACCCTCAAATAACTGCACTGTCTCTTTCTGCGGTAATTTCTATTTGCAGTCGTCTTGGGGTTTGAGTGTTTTTGGGGTGTTTTGAGCATGGGAGGCCTGTTTAACTAGGAAAAAGTCATTTTTTCTGATTTCCTTTCAAAAATGGTTGTAATAATGGCTGATCTAAAGGATTAAAGGGCTACATTTTTCTGTTAATGCTTATATTTCTGAAAATTGTGTTTTTGATGCATGTATTGTTGATTTTCCCATTTTGGGGATATTATAGTGGTATCGGAGCTCTAATCTTGGCTCAGCCTATGTTCTTCAACCATTATGGAGTCTTCTCATGGAGAGGAGAAGATATGCAAGAGATATCAAAGCAAACCCTTGTTTTCTTCTCGAAACTTCTCTCTCAAACTATGCAGGGTATAAGCAAAGACATCAAAGAAATGAGGAGGGAAAGACATAGAAGTCCCTCAACAAGATCTGCAAGATATATACATGAGGAAAGATCTAATTCCTCATCTTATGGGTGTGAGCATTCAGCCACATCATCAGATTTACAACACTCTATCAGCCAATTGTTCATGACAAAGAAGAAGAAGAAAGGATATGTGCCAAAGGAGGTGACTCTTGGTGATTATTTGCAAGAGAATGAAGCTCAATATAAGGGGTTCAAAGATCACTTGAACTTCCAAGGGTTTTGCAAGGTCAAGGAGGAAATAAGAACAAGGAGCTAGCTACATGGTGTGGGTAGATTCTTTCTATCTACTTTTGATGGGTCACCTAAATGTCCAGCTAGGGCTTGGGTGAAAGAGCTAGACACCTATGTGCAACAACATCAAGTTTCAGAAAAGGAAGCCATCAAAGTAGTAGTGTTGCATCTTGAGGGTAAGGCTTATGCTTGGTGGTTGTTTGAATCCTTTTCCTTAAAGAATGAAAAGACATCTACTTATGCAAAGTTCATTAGAAGAATAATGGAAAGGTTTGATGAAAAATCCTATGAAACATCTTTTATGGAACCTATCAAACCAAATCAAACAAAACTTTTGCATGGGTTGGAAGGGTCCATAAAATTAGCTCTATTTCAGAAAACCATGGAAGGGGATGAAAACTTGTATGATATCTTTCCAAGGGAAAAGTCCCCATTGCATGAAGAGCTTCCTTCTCAAGAGGAAGACATGGAGATTCCTCCTTCAAAAGAAGACCAAGATCTAAGGTCTCTTATTGATGATGAGGCATTTTCAACTATTGAAGAGGAGGAAGAGAAGGCTAACGTAGTCATGAAAAGAGCACATCCAGTACCTCATGAAGAGGAATATGGAGCACTTGCTCCAAGGAGAGAAACTCTTGCACTCTTTCAAGGAGTTCCAAAGAATATCACATATGGAGATCATGGCATAATCCATGTACAACATATGCCATCATCATCAAATGATGAGATCTTGAACATAAAAGAAGATAAAGGGGAGGGAAAGCATCACATTATGAGGAAAATACACCCCTCTTTATTTTAGAAGATTTATACACAAAGAAGGCAAGAGGATCTATGCAAGGAAGGAAAGGAAAAATCTTTCCACACACATACACATTTTGCTCTATGCCTTGATGTCTCTTTGCATGAAGGCATTCCACCAGGGAGACCTCCTGATTGGAGGAAAACTAAAGCTTTCTCTCAACTATGGGCATCATTTACATACTTGGCTAAGGAAGGATCCTTGGGAGAAGCTAGCACAACGCAGAGAATATTTCATGGATTCAAAGGAGAGATAAGCAATTTTCTGAAATGGACATTGCTATCTCCCATTCAGCTATTTGCGCTGAAAAGGGAGAATTCAGAGATCTATGATGGAATGGACATGATGTCACATGGCCACTCCATATCTTTGGGGTATCCAATGATATTATCACTCACAAAAGATATTTCTAAACATGACAAGAGGATATCAACACTCTTGCATGCATGGGCCAAATTAAGGAAGTTTTGGAAGGCAATAACTTTTCAAGGAGAGGTTGACTTCCAACTGCTTCCATCTTGTCTTGGGCAAGATCAGCTATAAGAGAGGCAACAAAATAAAGTTTATAGAACTCCATCATGTGACTTTGGCATCAAGTATGACAAAGAGGAGAGCCATGTTATGACAGGGGCTACATTTCAAATCTCTACAGTGTTGTCATTGTTGGGGAGCCTAGATCTTTATTGGGAGTCCCAACTCTTAATGGAATATTCCAAGGACCTATTCACATGTAAGGTTCTTGATGGGAAAATGATGGATGGGAGGTATAAAGTAGTTGATGGAGTCATTTATTCTCATGATCAGATATATTTGGCTAGAGACTCCAAGCTTAAGTATAAACTACTCTCCAAACCCACTGGTTTCATTAGAGCATACCATACTATCTTAGATGGATTCATGTGGGAGAACTTCAAAGAGGAGATGCACTCTCATATGAAGAAGTGAATATATCATTTGTTGGTTGAGGAAAAACATAGCTCTTGGGAAGAGTTGTCATCATCACCTCCTTATTCATTGGGTGTGAGAGGGAGCTCATCCATGAGTTACCTCACTGATTTGAATCAAGTGTATATTGAGACTTGTATTTTTAAACATCATGATGTATCTAATATATGCTTGTATTATCTTAACACTCATATGCAGGGCTTTGCTCCAAGAGGGGGAACTTTTTCTTATGGGCTTCATGGGCTACTTGGAGCCATGAGCAATGGAGATGTTGATCATCCCCTAAGATATTTTGGGAAGATGTTGTATTTTTCATGGTTTGCTTCATTAGCACCAACTATCATAAACCTTCTCCAAGCATATAAGAAGGATGGGAAAGAAAACAAGTGTGGGAAAGAACACTTGTTATATCATATTCTATGGCAGTTAGGAGTAAAACTGCGTTGGTTGCATATGAGGGACCATTGTCCTTCTCTTTTACTACATATGGCAACTAGAATGACTCTAATTATGATTCCATATGCTGAAAATCTTCTTACCTTTGTTGAGGACATGGTTGGAGGAAAGACACATTGGTGGGATGTGTCCTTGGGGAAAGAAATTTCCTACATTTTTTGCACTACATGTTCCAAAGGGAGCATAGGAAACTATATGGAAACTATAGTAGATGACTTCTTTCTTTATGAGGTGGACCATATGATTGATTGGAGCACTTGGGAAATGCCTCTCATGAGAAATTGGGAGGAGCTTTACTATTAATTACCAAGCTGGGAGGTGATTCATTTCATTTGGATGATAGCATGGAGGTGGGAGTCCCTCATTGATGATGAGATTCCCCATGATTGTCATCACTTTTATCTTGAGGAGGCCATTGATCAACAAGAATGTTTCCATATAGAATTTCCTTCCTTTCATGATGAGAGCCATTTGGTTTATCCACCTAAGGCCATCTTGCACACTTGGGAGGAACCATTGGGAGACAAAATTATTGCAGAAAATTTGAAGCAATGGTGGAGACTGTTGGATAAGGAGGCCACAAGAGGAGGAGGGGAGATTTTGCAGCACCCTTGCAGTTTCTTGAGGACAAGAAACATTCGGGAGGGGAAGACTGTAATATTCATAAATTAGCATGCAGCTAATAGGAATATTAATTTTTCTTTTAAAAATCTAGTTAGATGAATAAATGGGCAAGGAGGCTCATAAGTTGCTTAAGTAGGAATAAAATCCCTCATAATGTGAAAAGGGATCATATAATAACCAGATCAGGCATCCACATGTGTGAACAAGGTGTAAAATGTGTGGAAAAAGTCAAGTTTTACCAATTCAACAACATTTTAATATGAGGAGTGGATCCTAAATAAAGACAACTCAATGTGAATGAAGATCAATCTGCTAGTCAAAATGAAGACACCTTGAGTGTGAAAGGAGACAAGGCATGAAGATCCAGTCAAAGTTGATCCAGTCAAGATTGATCTAGTCAATATTGATTAAATGAAACAATGCTATAAATAGATGAGAAAAACTAATGGAGACAACGTAATTTTGGTGGAGGAGCCTTTGCATGGAAGCAACCTCATAATGGGGTGGGACCCTTGGGGAGGAAGCTCATCAACTATATAATGGAGGGGATGGAAACCATATGGAGCATGATTGAAGATTATATTTTGTATGTGGTCTGTTTAGACTTCTTTGCATACTTTGGCTATTTAGCTAAGTTTGCTGCACTATTTAGTGCAAGGGTTTTCTCATGCAGGAATTCCCCACTCTTGCTTGGAGATCTTGTTTAAGAAATATGAGGAGAGAATTTTGTGCTGCATTTTCCACTATCTGGTGTTAGGCCAAGCATTTACCTTCATAAATAGTGCATTCCCTTTCAGAAACTGCGTTATTTCTTAAGTTATTGCAGTGGAGGGGTTTAATCCCCTTGTTTTATGAGCTAGTTTCCCAGGAGGAGGATCAACCTTTTCTATGGAAAGCTAGAAGGAGAGTCTACTACCATTTCTTTGCATGATCAGCCATATTTATGTAGTTATTCAGTCATACATCATGATTCAGCCTATATCTGTAGCAAAAAATTTCATGTATATCATTTCTGTCAAGAAACCCTTCCCGGGTCATCTTGGATTTATGTAAAAGAGACTAGATCTCTGCTTTTGGGCCTATTTGATTAATACATGAGAAAATGTGTTTTGTATCTATATTTATAAGTATAAACCCTCAAATAAATCCGCTTTCTCTTTCTGCAATAATTTTTGTTTGCAGTAGTCTTGGGGTTTCAGTGTTTTTGGGTTGTTTTGAGCATGGGAGGCTTGTTTAACTAGGCAAAAGTCATTTGTTTCTGATTTCCTTTCATATATGGTTGTAATAATGTAAGGTCTAAGGGATTCATGGGCTAAATTTTTCTTTTAATGCTTATATTTCTGAAAATTGCGTTTTTCATGCATGTATTGTTGATTTTCCCATTTTGGGGATATTACAAAAAGGTTGCTTTTTGGTTCTATTCTCAATAGAACGACACTAAATGATGATAAAGTGAATGCAGCCTCAATGATGATGATAATTTACCAAGTGTCATCTATTCAAGGTATCTTCCAGTTGGTTACTCCTTATAGTTAGCTACTCCTACACTTTTGCAGATAAGGGTACACATGTTATTTTCAGTTGGCAGATTGCACTTTTTGTGGATGCATTTTTTCCAAGAAACGAGGAGAACTCAGCCACCTAAACTCAGCCACTTCAAGCTCCATACTATCATGTTCTATATTTAGTTGTATTTCAATTTAATTTTTATGTTTTGAGATAAGCTCTACTATATGTAGAGAGTTGTAATAAGGTATCTAAAAACAAAATTGCACTTTTTATGGAGGCTTTTTACAAAAATCATTTTTTGTATATATACTATATAAGGAAAGGAAGAAAGGGTTCATTGGTTGTTTAGCTTATTGTATACTATGTTGAATGTTTTTGAGTTTATAATGTATCCAGATGCACTCTTGAGGACTCACAAAATTTGTGATGTGTGTATTATGTTCCCATCCGTTTTTATATACTTTATCTATCTTTCCATATTTAATATGAAAGTTCTATCTCATGCTTTTATCAGTCTTGTGAACCTGCAATACATATTGATCTATTTTTGTAAGCCTTGTTTCAAGCTTTCCTGATTCAGTATGAATTGAATATTGTTCATAAGAATTCCTTGGGGTGGAATTAAATCTTGTTTCATGCTCTTATAAGTCTTCTAATCTGACATGCATGTAAAACTTTTTTTGTTGGAGTCATGATTTCCATTAGACCAAAACCCGCAGGAGTTAGTCTATGTTACAATCACCAGAGTTAGGATCTACGAGAGGTAGTTTGTCGATGTCTCGAAACACACAGGGAGCGTTGAAACCAATGTCCAACAATATCCTGCCCAACATGAGCCACGTGGGTTTCGAAGTTGATACCTGTCGCTCTAATACCACTTGTTGGAATCACAATTGTCATTAGACCAAAACCCTCAGCCATTAGTCTCCATACAATCACCATAGTTAGCATCTACGAGAGGCGGTTAGTCCATGTCGCGAAACACATGGGGAGTGTTGAACCCAATGTCCAACAATTTTTTTCAGTCTTGATTCATGAAGCATTCCTGATTCATTATGTCATGATAGTTGGAAGCATTCTTTGTGATGGGATTCTTAAAATGTAGAGTGAGACTCTTGTAAGTATTTTTAAAACATTCTTTCACTATACATCTTAGATATAGAATTTGTGTCGCCCTTTCCTCTTAGCAGTGGGCTTCTGTTTAACCTATCCACTGTTTACCTTCTATTATCCTAACCATCAGGCTACAAACTCAATCTTGCAACCACATCATGCACCATTTCCCTCATATGTGTGAGAGATTCTTATTTGCTCAAAATCCCTTTCAGTGTATGTAAGTTCTAACCACTTTCCAAAAAAACCTAATTAGATTATAAGAAAAGCCCTTGAGCTCAAGATGTGTCTGTTCAGGTGCTTGTCACAATCCAAGTGTTGATTCTAGTGCTAACGTATTTTGGTACGTCTGCTGGGAGCCGAACATTCTAAACTCAGTACTATCTCGATTTTTTTTTTCATGAATACCTAGAACTAGTTTTTGAAGGTGAATAAAGAGTAGTCACTCTTTCTGATTGCAATTGGTTCACCTGACGACTCCATAAAGAGGACGAGGGGTTTCAAGACCACCTACCACATGAAGAAGAATCAGAGATCACCTACTGTGGTTCCAGTTTCTGAAATAGAGAAGATCATAAAGGATGCAAGAGGGAAAAAAAATTTAGTTGAATCTACATCACATTCAATGAAAAAGCTGCATTCAAAGTACATTTCAAAATAAAATGTACCATCATTTGTCTCGCAACCTAAAGAAATTTCATTTTCAAAGAAATCTCCTGAAATATTTCAAGTTGAAATTGCTTCCATAAAATGCAAAGTAGATTATGTTAGCGTAGATCCAGCTGAAAGTATCTCTCAATCATCACTTAGTAAATCGGAAATAAGTATTATTCCAGTGAAAGAAGATAAATCAGAGGTTTTAGGTGTTAGTGAAGAAAACCAAAAATCAGAAACCTTTGTGCTGACAGAATGGGAACTAGAAAAAGTGTTGGAAATTGCACACTTCCTATATAGGGCTATTTTAACTAAAGAAGACATTAAAAAAATTCTGAGTTTTCTTCAAACTCATCCTGAATATTTGTCCTCTTTTAGCCCACAGCAAGAGCATTTTCCTTTCTCTCAAAACCTAGCTATTGGCTCATCTTCTTCTCATCAAGGAGGAGGTACCTTCCTGAAAATTTGACCTTTAATCTCTCTAACTTTTTAGCTCAGTAGAACAAAGTTGAAGTTGCCCCAATCCTTCAAGAATCTACATCTGAAACTGATTCTCTTGGAGAGGTTGAAATAAATCCTGCTACTGTCCATTTCTTTGAAAATCCATTATTTTCAGCTCCTAAGCCTAAAAAACCAACCCAATAATTTCAATCTTGTGCAATTCCAAAACAAGTACAAACTCCACAAACTGAAATTTCCAGCATTCAAACTTCTGCATCAGAAATTTTTCAATTATTTGTACCTCAACAAGTCATGGCTCATCCTGCTCCTACAAGGATGCAACAGATTGTTGCTGCAAGATATGCACCACTTGCTCTTCCTCAACCTTTGCATCCTCTTCCTCAAGGGGATTATCTGAAATATTTTCCCAAATACACAGGGGAGAGAGAAGGTATATCTGCTGAAGAAAACTTATTTTCCTTTACAATTATGTTGATAACCAAAACATTGAACATGAAGATGTCTGGTCAAGACTCTTTGTTCAGAGCTTAGATGGAGAAGCTCGTAAGTGGTTCAAAAATTTTCCACCAAATTCAATAACATGAATAGATGCTTTGGAGAAAGTATTTGTAAAAAAATGGGGTGACCATAAGGATTAACTTTATTACCTCACAAATTTTGGAGCCTTAAATAATAAGATTGATGAGTCATTAGTAGACTTTAGAAAGAGATTCAATAAAGTATATCAAAATATTCCTGTAGAATTCAAACCTCCTGAAACCAAAGCCATGATAACCTTTTCCAATTCCTTAGACTCTAATTTTGCACTGCGGTTGAGAGATGAAAAGCTACTATTGGGTGTGGAGCTTGATTATCTTGTTTATTTTGTATCACAACATTGGACCCCTGTACCTTAATGGGGTGGCAACGCCACTCGTAATTGTACGCTACCTCGGGGGTCCAAGGGGGGGTGGCTGCGGTTTATGGAGCCCCCCCCCCTGGTGGGGGGTTTAGAGGGAAGTGCCCCCAAAGATAAAAAAAATATGTAAATTTCCTTGTAAAAGTATAGTAATTTTTATTCAATATGGTCCGTTCATTAGGCAGATGATCTCACGGTAGAAGCTATGTTTAGTTAGAGGTTTTTTTCCCTAGAAGGAAACCCCTTGCTTTGTATGAGGGTATTGTATTGTGGCTGTGGATTTGTATTTGTATTCTCAAAGCGAAAAATAGATAGGGAGACTGTGAGAGAGAATAGAAGATATTACAACGTATCTGTTGTAGGTTGTGTCTCTTCTTTTGCTGGATAATAGAAAGGAAGGACTGGTTGTTCGGGGTGGACGTGGCCCAAACTGGGTGAACCACGTATATCTGTGTCTCTCTGGTTTTATGTGTTTCTTCTGTTTGTGTTTCCGCATATATTTTATTTATTACATTGCTCTGTAATATATAATTTTCTAACAGCTACAAACATTGGTGGGTATGCAGGAGTCTTCTATTGCAGTGAAATCCAATCTTATGGCCTCAAACAAGCTGAAAATTGAGGAAGGGAAGGGGGAAAGGATAAAAAGAAAATGAAAGAGGAGAAACCATCTTCCTCCTCTAAAAATTTCATAGTTGAAGAAAAGCTTTATCAAATGTCTAATTTGATTAAAGCTCTTGCCTCCAAAATGAAAAAACCGGAGTTAGAAAACATGCCTACTGTTAGGCCCATCCAAAATGAAGGAAATAGAAATCAAGCTCCTTTTAGGAGACCATTTCAGCCTCAAAAAATTTTACAACACCCAAGAAGAAATCCTGATGATCAAAATGTTCAGCCTCCACTGAATAATTTTGCTGAATAAAATAAAAAATAACAAGAAGAGGAGGATGAAGATATAAATCTTGTTGGGGAGACATCACAGTCAACTTGTTTGAATTTGCAAGAGTATGAAGATCAATCTAGGATAAATATTTTTTTAGGTGATGAAGAGGCTCATATTCATGTTCAAAATGAGAAAAAGCGGCCTGGAAATTAGACAATAAATTATCCTTTGAGGTCAAAAGGAGTTGTCCAACAACCTCAACAAAAACATAATGCTGAAGTAATTGCTGCCAAACAAAAGGCAAAGGTTAATGATGTTCCTCCATCACCTAGCCTTTCCCCAATCATCAAAACAATTGCAGAAAATAAAGATTTCAATCCACTTAATTTCAGTTTCAAGTCAGAATTGAATAAAATCAAGATTCTGGTTCTGCTCCTTGAATTGTTGAAAAATCAAACCTACAGAGAGTCATTTAAAATTCTATTACAACCATCTCTTTCTCCTGATTTTTTCAATATTGAGGATGAAAATCCTACTGTCTTCTTAGGCAGCCATGTCCAAGATAAAAATGATGATAATTCTCCACGTTTTTATCTTTCACTCAAAATTCATAACAAATTGTTGCACAACTACCTATTCGATTTTTGGGCCTCTTACAATCTGATGCCTAAGAAAGTGATGGATGAATTAGGACTGGAAATCACTAAACAATACCATGACCTCTACACCTTTTACTCCAAAACGATCAAGTGTTTAGGAGTGATCAAAGACTTGGTAATTTCTCTTACCCAGCTTTCCATGAAGATTATAGTGATGGACATAGTGGTTGCAGACATACCTTCTAGATTTGGAATGCTTCTTTCCAGATCTTGGTATAAAAATCTCGGAGGCACTCTTCAAATGGATATGAGATACACCACTATCCCAGTCTTTGGAGGAGAATTTAGGAGGTTCTATAGGGAAACACATATATATTATATCATAAGTGATCAGAAAAATCCCTCAAATCATCCTATATATGTAGAGGAGAAGGAGCTAGGGTCATCTATTTTACACCTTGCTACTGATGAAAACAACTTTTAGCATGAAATCAGTGAAAAACAACAGCTACTAGTCACAAAAGATCATAATTTAGAAGCAGGACAGACCTGGAAATTGTATTTTGATGGAGCCTCATCAAGAAATGGATCAGGGACTAGTGTTGTTCTTATTTCTCCCACTCAGCAGGTAGTGAATTTATCATATAAATTGCAATTTTTCACTACTAATAACACTGTTGAGTATGAAGCACTGCTTTTGGGAATAAAGGAAACAAAATATTTGGGATCTAAACAGTTGATTGTTTTTGGTGATTCAAAGTTGGTGGTACAGCAGGTGAGAGATAACTATCAAGTAAAAAATTCAAAATTGAAGAATTACAGAAATGAAGTCTGGGATTTGATTGAACATTATTTTTCAACATTCAACTAGAATTTTGTTTCCAGAGAAGAAAATGAAATGGAAGATTCATTGACCATTGTTGCTAGTAATTTAAGGGTTCCTCTCGATATTAAAGCAATCTATGATATTTAGATAAAAAACATACCTTCCATTCCTGAAAATATCAAATATTGGCAAGTGTTTGAAGATGATAAAGAAATTCATAAATTCTTGGAATGTGTGGAGGTGTTTTAAGACATTCAGGTTGACAATGAACAAGACATAGCTGAAATTTAGAACAGCAAGTCATTCAAGAAGACTATAGCTGGAAAATACATTATTGATCTGAAAACGAAATTCATTCCTAAAGGCTTGGTTCCTTTAGAGAGGTTTTTTGAAAATAATTATGTATGTTTAAAGCCTGGTAGCAAGACAGATGAAGAGAGTACAATTGATTGCAACATTGGTACTGAAAATCAGCCTAGATATGTTAAAGTTTCTAAATTTCTTCCTCAAGAAACTATAACTAAACAAGTCAAGTTACTAAAGCAGTATGCAGAAATTTTTACTTGGTCCTACAGTGAGTTAAAGACATGAAAGAAGTATAATGGATCATTAAATCCCTCTTAAATCAAAAGAAAAACTTGTGGCACAGAAGATAACGCATATTAATCTTATGCTACTCCCTATTATTGAGAAAGAAATCAGAAAAATGTGGGAAGCCAAAATAATTCTTCTTTTAAGATTTTCCAATTGGGTAGCTAATATAGTCCCGGTTCGAAAGAAGAATGGAAAAATCAGAATTTGTGTTGATTTTCGCAATTTGAACCGGTGTTCGCTAAAGGATAACTATCCTTTACCCAAAATGGACCGTATTTTGCAGAAGGTTGTAGGCTCAAAGAGGTTGTCAATGATAGATGTATTTTCAGGATACAATAAAATTTCAGTTGACAAACAAGACAGGGATAAAACATCCTTTACTACACCCTGGGGAACTTTTATGTACAATAAGATGCCTTCCGTTTTAATGAATGCAGATGCAACATTTCAGTGGGCGATGTACATTGCCTTTGCAGGAGAAAAGAAAATATTTGTTGTCATTTATTTGGATGACATAACAGTATTTTCAAAAACTAATCATGATCATTTAAAAATTTGCAGCAAGTGTTTGATAAGTGCAGGAAATTTGGTTTGTCCTTAAACCCAAAGAAATCATGCTTTGTTGTTCAAGAAGGAAAATTGTTGGGGAATATAGTAACAGAAAATGGTATTTGCATTGACCCAGGGAGAGTTGAAGCTATAAAGAAAATTTTTTTACCCAAAAATAAGAAAGAGTTACAATCATTTTTGGGTAAGATTAATTTTCTGAGACGTTTTGTTCCAAAATTTGCAGAATTAATTAAACATATAAATGTCTTGTTGAAGAAAGATGCAGATTTCAGGCGGCAAGATGAAGAAAAAAATTGTTTCTTAACAATGAAATATGCCTTTACTGAAACCCCAGTGTTAATCAGCCCTGATTTTGAAAAGGATTTTCTGAATTTTTCATATGCTTCTTAGGAAACTATTGCAGCAATTTTACTTAAAAAGAACAAGGAAGGCTTGGAGCAACCAATTTATTTTTTCAGTCGTGAATTAAGGGATGTTGATTTAAAGTATATCTTGTTGTAAAAACAATCATATGCACTGGTGAAGGCTTTGAAGTCTTTTAGAATTTATGTTCAACATTCAAAATTCATTGCTTTTGTGCCAAATATTGTTGTCAAGGATGTATTGTTGCAACTAGACATAGATGGCAGGAGGGGAAGATGTCATCTAAGATTATGGAATTTTACATTGAAATCAGACCTACTAAGTTGATAAAGGGGCAGGGTTTAGCCCGCTTGATGGAAGAATCAAATTGCAAAGCTCTAAATCTGAACATGGAGATAGCTAAAGAAATAGATAAAGAAGCTATAGATGATTATCCTGAAATATTTTATTCCAATTGGTACAAGGATATAGTGTACTTTTTGTTAAATTTTAGTTTTCCTCCAGAAATGGAAAAATCAAAGAGAAGAGATTTTGTGACTGAAGGCTATTAAGTATTGCATAATGGAAAATAATTTTTATTGGAAAGACCATGTAGAATTTTTTTTGAGATATGTAGATGAAGCTAAGTCACAGGAAGTTATGGAAGAGATACATGTAGGGGTATGTGGTGGTCATTTATACTAGAAAGCTACCGCAAATAAAATTCTAAGAGTTGGTTATTATTGGCCAACTATTTTCTCTGATGTTTTTTCTAAAGTCAGAGCTTGCATTGAGTGTCAAAAGTTTGTTGGTAAGCAAAAGCTGCTCCCACTACCTCTCATTCCCATTTCAGCAGATGCTCCTTTCTAGCAGTGGGGGCTATACTTTATTGGTGAGATTCACCCACCATCATCAGGAAAAAACATGTGGATTCTTACAGCCATAGATTATTTCACCAAGTGGATTGAGGCCATTCCAACCAAAAACACCACTGACACAGTAATAATTAAATTTATGTTGGAAAATATTATGTCTAGATTTCGATGCCCTCAAAAGTTGGTGACTAATAATGCAATGGCTTTTAAATATGCCAATATGACAAATTTTTGTTAGAAGTATAACATTGATTTGTCTCATTCTACACCTTTATACCCCCAAGGTAATGGGTTAGATAAGTCATCAAACAAAATTATGGTAAGAATTATAAAAAAGATGATGGCAGAACACAAAATAAATTGGGATACTGAGCTAGTTCATGCTCTTTGGGGTAGATAGGGTGAGTAGCAAAAGATCAATTGGAGTTTCTCCCTTTCAACTTGTTTATGGTGTTGATGTTGTGATGCCATTACAATTTTCCCTTCCTGTTATGATTTTTTCACAAGATGAAACTCATAATTCAAATCCCATTCAGTGAAGAATTATGGAACTGGTAGAAGCTCATCAAATCAGTGAATCCCTGATTGACAAAACACAAAAATACAAAGACAAAGTAAAAGTTGTCTTTGACAAAAGAGAAAAACAACAGGTATTCTAGGAGGATTATTTTGTGTTGCACTGGGATGTAAGAAGAGAATACCATGGAAATCATGGTAAGTTTGATAACTTGTGGTTTGGGCCATTTAAAATTGCTCAAGTTCTGGAAAATATACATTTCTGTTGAAACATTTAGATGATTATCAATTAACTGGAGGTCCAATCAATGGTCATTATCTCAAAAATTTCTTTGTTTGTTGAGTCAATATTTCCATTGTAAATATCCAGAGTGTTATTTCAATAAGACTACATGCCCAATGGTAGTTGTGTTTGTAAATAGATTCAATTTCATTTCAGTCAATAAAATTCAGTTTCTGTCATTAGCTTCTAGAAAAATTATTGAGAGTTTAAGGCATTGGATCTGTTATCACAAAATTAGACCTGATAGGTTGCTAATCAAATCAATCTCATGTAACTGTTTCAAACCAATCTTTTTATTGACGCTTAGCCTCCTCAACCTGAGTGGGCTCTCTCAAGGGTTAATGATTTTGATAAAAATATAGATGGCTAACTCTATGTGGGGTAATAATCAGATAAATGATAAATGTAGGTTGAAAATCACATCAGCAAGTACACATTGGGCTTATGGAGTCAAATTAGTTTTAGTAAACCAATCAATCTACTTAACATGGAAGTTGAGGCATATCAGGGTTTAAGTCAAGAGATACACATGTGAAACTGTAAAAAAACACAGTCAGTTTGTCTATATAGGAAGTCAAAGGATCAAAGATGAATTTTGAGTAACATAAACAAAAACCACTGCAATAGGATAGTAAAAAGATGCAAGTAGAACAAGAACACACTAGAACTCCTTCTGAATCTCAAGTTGGCTAAGTAGAAATCTCTGTATTTAGCTGAAAACCAGTCACTTACATTAAACACAGTGTTTTGCCAAGAAATGTCCAACCCTTTTTGTATTCGAATTATTGATATTTTATAGATCATTTAAAACATAAGATAACCGTATCTGATGCTATATACATCGAACACCTGACTCTTGACACCTTGCCTAACCATATGACATGGCATTTATTACAAAAGGACAACTAATATACTAAACAATCCTATTACAAATAGGATTCAAACTCTTAATCACCTATTTATAACAACCTTATGTTAATTAAATTATATCCTTTGCCAAATTTATTTATACTTGGTCGAATCTAGATGATTGGCTTCAAATCTTGATGACCATAATGCTGACCTCCATCAAAGTAGGAAATAGTCCCCTGTTTTCTAAGCATAGGGTCCCTTGCAGTTTTGAAATGTTCTGAACATCATGAATTCATAATTTCAAGGTCATTTGATGATAGTAACTAAAGTAACATCTGCCAAAAATCCTCCCTAAGCTCCAGCTATCCTAAACCATCTTTACACTGTTCAAATGAGCTGTGAAAGAATGTGCTACGAAAACAACACAGTTTCGTAGCACTTTTTGTAGCGCATCTCTTTTACCCTTTCTTCTTCAAAATTTTGATTTCTTTCCTCTAGGATTATCTTCATTATCATTTAATACATCCTCCCTAGCAATTTCAGGTCATAATTCATAAATTTTCCCTTCAAAAAGTTATGATAAAGATTGAAAAAAGTTGATACAATAGTTTTGTAGTGCTTTTCACTCTTTTTACTTTGTTTGCGCTACGAAACTGTTGAGTGAGCAGTTTTGTCCAAAAAATTTTCAAAATGAAAACTATAAATGTGCCAAAACTAAAAATAACCTTGATTTCATCAAATCAAAAAGCCATATGAACTGAAAAACACAGTTTTCATGAGGTTCCTTCTTAATTTTCACTTGATTTAGCTTTTAACTTTTTAATGATTGTCATTTTGCACCTTTGTTCTTTAACTCATACTGAATCACTTTCAGCTACTACTCCAAGTCTTCCACTTGATATTTAAGTTTCCTGTTACTAGATCTCAAGTGAGTATTTATTACTCTGACAAATTTGGCTTCCTTGATTGCTGAGACTGTCCATGTGAAAAATTGCTCTGCACTGCTTGTAGTTTCAGAAATAGAACTAGTTTGACCTTCCCATAGTGCCTTCATTCTTTTGAAATCTGCTTTATTAATACTATGCTTTCTATCCCTCTTTCTCATCACAGAAATTTCTTGGTTTGCTAACCTCAAATTTTCTTCAAGATGTTGAAGCTCTGTTTTCTTTGTCACTTCTTCTTTTCCCTCTTTTGTTCTGTTGGTTGTATGCTTCTCTGCAAGTGTTGAGAGATCAACCAATTCTTCAGGGGCTTTAGATGTTACAATAGTTTCTTAAAATTCCTTGCTGCCTTCCTTAAGTTTCTTAGCATGCCTAGTTAAAGGCTTTCTATCTTGAAAGATAAAAGCTGCATTTTCACCCTCAAACTCAAGCTTCTTTACAGACTTATCTTTTTTCTATTTGTGTTCATCTTCTCCAATGAAGTCAGCTTGCACAATGGGTGTCTCCTCTATGTCAATTGTATGCAGGATGTCATATAAGTTTCTCTTTATCACTAGGCTGTCATCTATATCTATAGCAATTGGTTTTCCCTTTAATTCTACTGCTTGGCTTCTTGTTACTCTTTTGATTTCTTTCCTGCTGACATCTTGTTTCTTTTTTGCCTCTTTGAGAATCTTTAACCTCTGTTTTGCAGGTGATGGAGTTGGAGTATCAAGCACTTGTGTCTGCTCTGTCCTTTTCTCAACTTGTTTCCTTGGCTTCAGTTTTTCAAATTCCTTTGGTTTTTCAACCACAGGTTGAATAGACTCTACTACTGGTGGTGATGGAGTTCCTTTAGTTTTAGGGTTTCTAGCAGGAATTAGTGTTTCCAACTCAAAACCATTTATAAAAAAAAAGGATTACCAATCCCTGCCTATCTTCTGAAGCTCATTCAAAATCAATAACTTCATCAAACCATGATGAAACAAAGATGTTTCACAACCTTCAGATTTGGCTTGTACTTTATCGGCCATTTTAGCAAGACTCCTATGCAGGTAAAAGGGAAAATCAAGTGAAATTTTACCTGTGAAATGTAGAAGGAGCTTGAAATGATATGTGTAGACATTATGATATCTGCCTTCACATGTAAAATATCTTTGGATGTTGAGCAACAGCTTTTCATAAGTGTCTTTAATGCAACTTCTAGGGATAGCGTTATTGAGGTCCATATTTGCATACTCAGGTTTCATGAATTCTTTGCATGGCTCCATATCAAATTTGAAACTTTTGAACCAATTTTCTTGACCCCTTGGTATCTCTATCATAGCAGCAATAATTTTTGGTGTAATTGGCACACTTAGAATCCCAACCTTGGTAGTTTTTCCATTAAAGTGAAAGGAAAATTCTTTAGACACTTGTGTGTGGAA
The DNA here is from genome assembly GCA_034641835.2 of Pinus albicaulis. Taxonomy (NCBI): domain Eukaryota; kingdom Viridiplantae; phylum Streptophyta; class Pinopsida; order Pinales; family Pinaceae; genus Pinus; species Pinus albicaulis. The sequence continues at coordinate 760,228,775 of CM076570.1, read as the reverse complement.
ACCCTGCAGCTTTTCAAAAAACTGAAGACAACCTACTCTGTTGAATGCCTCCATCACTACTGGGTCTTCAATTATGGCCTTCATATTTTCAAGTTCATGTCTCAAGAAGTGTCCCCCTTTGTGAAATTTCTTTTCCTCTGCCATGCTTCACAGAAAACTTATCAGCCTCGCTTGACAAATTGAATTAGCCTCGCTTGAATATGTGAAATAGAAGCCTCACTTGATTAGTTTATATCAGCCTCGCTTGATTAAGATGAAGAAAACTTATATTGAACAGCCACAGGTTTGGCTTGACACTTCAGAGCTTAGACACTCGAATGGAGGCAAAGGGAAACGAGAATGACCAGTTAAGAAAAATTTTGAATTTTAAATGTCATCTCATAACTGAATTATGCCTCATTCATACCCTATCATGACAATGATGACTGCAATATGGGCAATTAAATTGAATCTCATCACTAACTGACTCATCATACCACTAACCTATCATTTCCCAATGGATTCTGACATATTTCAGCTCAAATGACAAGACAGTTAAGAAACCGTGCTTTCGTAGTGCCGACAGTGTATTTTCCCTGTTTGCGCTATGAAACTATTAGCGCTTTCGTAGCGCAAATCAACTTTTTTGAACTAGTGGCACTACGAAAACGTGAATTCTTGCTAATTGCAGATTTTTGACCTGAAAATTTATGGAATGACTCCCAAATGGAAATTATGGATATTTGACAATGAATGGACCTTTAAAAGACTTTATTTGAACTTAATGATGACCTTTGAACTTATTAAAATCTAACCTACCCTTAACCAAATCCTAAATTGACTTCTAAACTGAATTTAGAACCATGACCAAAAACAAAATTGACATAATGATATTTTGAAAATTTTTGGGTGATAACAGTGGCTCCACTTGGGATAGTGTACCCCTATGGTACACTAAGAACCAGTAGTTCCAATGCTGCTATCCATTTCTTGACCAAAACAGAAAAACTCTGAAATTTCCAAGCTTTCTCCTCAAGCTCTAATGGCATTCACCTCGGGCTCAAGCTTGCTGATTTAGCTTGTCATTATTTACAGAAAAACTCATAAAATGGAATATGTACAATGAAATGAATGATCAATCAAATTTCAGGAAGAGTAATGCTTTAAAAACCTGCCATTGACAAGTTCGCTAACATATGATTTTCCATCCATCTCCTGCAGTATGTAAGTATTGTTCCCATGGAAAGAAGCTATCTTGAAAGGACCTTTCCACAAGTTCTTGAACTTACCATGTTTTCCTTTCTCTTCAATTCTGGCCTCCCATTTCAGCACTTCATCCTAAATTTGAAAAATTTCCTCCTTGATCTTCTTATCAAATGTCCTCTTGATTATGTTTTGAGATTGTTGATTGCTATTATAAACTTCATTTCTCTTCTCTTGCAGAGCTATTAGCTTATTGATTCTCCTCTGGACTGCATTTGGTTCCTCTTCTAACCCTTGAATCAACTTCATGATAGGTACCCCTAGAGATGTAGGAAAAATAGCCTCAACCCCATATACCAATTCATATGGTGATGTTCCAATTGAAATTTTTTTGCATATCCTATCAGCCCATAAGGCATACTTCAGCTTCAAATGCCAAGCTTTCTTATTCTACCGCAACACCTTTTTAATGATCCTCACAAGACTCTTGTTAGAAGATTCAGCAAGACCATTCCCTTGTGGATAGTATGCAGTAGAATGCCTAAGAGTAATATGATATTGATGATATAAATTGATCATATTATTAGATTTAAATGCCTGTGCATTATCAGTTATAATCTTCATGGGGCAACCAAACCTAGACAAGATATTATTTTCTAAAAAATAAATAATCACAGAATCATTTGCTTACCTAGTTGGGATTGCTTCAATCCATTTGGTGAAGTAATCAATTGCTGTGAGAATCCAACGATGTTGACCTGATGATGATGGATGAATCTCTCCAATAAAATCTATCCCCCACTGCTGAAATGGTGCTTCCACATAGATAGGCATTAAAGGTAAAGGTAAAAGCTTCTTCTTACCCTAAAAAATATGGCATTCATGGCAGGAAGCAATCTTTTTGTAGACATCCTTAAACATTGTAGGCCAATAATACCCCGCTCTAAAAATCTTGTTCACTGCGGCCTTCCAATAATGATGACCTCTGCAATCTCCTTTGTGGAACTCCTCAATTACTTTATCAGCCTCTTCTTCTAGCAAACAATTCAGCAAAATTCCGTCGATATCCTTCCAAAATAGATTTCTGTTAAAAATAAAATATCTCAAGGATTTTAGCTTAACAAACCTTGCCTTAGACTTTGTTAGATCAGCAGGTGCTTTATGATGTTGTAGGACAAAAACAACCTCCTTGTACCAATCTGAAGTGAAGTATTTTTCTTCAATAGGGACTAGTTCTTCTTCCTCATCTGAAATTTTTGATATTTCTACAATTAAATTTATGTCAAGACAGTCAAATTTTGACTGCACCATCAACTTTTCTAAGCCTTGCCCTTTGAACAATTTTGTTGGCTTAATATCTATATCATACTCCAGCAATTTACCAATCCATTTTCCCCTCTTACCACCAGGATCGACTTGAGTGAGGATGTCTTTCGCAACAGTATTAGGAAAAAAAGCCACAATATGAGAATGCAGAATATAAATTCTGAAATCTTTGATAGCCTTCACCAAGGCATGGGCCTGCTTCTATAAGATATTATATTTCAGCTCAGAGTTGGCTAATTTCCTACTAAAGAAAGAAATAGGTTGCTCAATACCTTGCTGCCCTTTTTGTAGTAAAACTCCAGCGATAGTATTATTTGATGCGAAAATAAAAACCAAAAATTCTTTTGAGAAATCTAGACTGATCAATATCGGTGCTTGTGTGAGTGCCCTCTTGATTTCCTCAAATGAGAGTCTTTCTTCTGCTATCCACTTAATGTCAAATCCCTTCTTCAACATCCTTTTTATGTCCTTGACAATCTCGGAAAAATTAGGAATAAATCGCCTTACAATTTACCTTTCCAAGGAAAGATTGAATCTCCTTCTTGCTTCTTAGAAAATCCACCTTCTGAATTGCATTGACCCTATTTAGATCACTATTAATCCCATCTTTATAAATGATGTGTCCAAGTAATTTACCTGAAGTTAAAGCAAAAATATTTTTGATTGGATTTAGAGAGATGCCAAACCTTCTACACTTCAGCAGAATTCTTTCTAGGTGTTTCAAGTGATCTTCTTCGCTCCTTGAGAAAATTGTTATGTCATCAAGATAAACAACCACCATCTTGTCCTTCTCTTCTGAAAAAGCAATATCCATTTCCCTCTGAAAAGTAGCTGCTGCATTCATGAGACCAAATGGCATCTTGGCGTACATGAAAGTACCCCATGGTGTAGTAAAGGTTGTTTTTTCTTGATCATCAGGATGTACACAGACATGATTATAACATGAAAAACCATCAAGCATAGAAATTCTCTGAGCACCAACAATATTTTGAAAAATTTGGTCCATCTTCGGGAGAGGATAATTGTCCTTCAGAGAGGCTTTATTCAAATTTCTGAATTCAATACATATTCTGATTTCTCCACTCTTTTTCCTAACTGGAACCAATTTTGCAAGCCAATTTGAAAATCTGATTGGGACAATGATTTTGGCATCAAAGAGCTTTTTGACCTCCTTCTCAATCAATGGCATGAGAAGTGGATTGATCCTCCTTAACTTTTGCTTGAAAGGCTTTTCATTTTCTTTTATGGGAATAGTATGCTGAATAATAGTGGGGTCATATTATTTCAAATCAGCATAATTCCAAGCAAACACATCTATAAATCTTTTCATCATTTCAATATACTTAAACTTCATATCAGCTGAAAGAAACTTTGGAAGTTTAATCATTTTGGGCATAACTACTGTACCAAGGTTACAACTCTCAACTTCTTCATCATCAACTTGTATTTTAGGGGAATTAAATACATCATTCTGATCAAAAAAAATTTCAAGAGGTGTGAGTCCCTTTGGTATGGAATTTTTATTTCGTTGCAAAATTTCAGACTTCCCTTTAGACTCAGCAAGCATATTTTGCTGATCTACTTGTATATTTTAAAACTCTTCTTTCAGCTTAATAAAGTTCTTCACTTTTTGATCATCCTCAAAAAATTTCCAATGAGTAATATTATCAAGGATAGCTAGTCTATGGCGAATCTCACCCTCATATTTTTATGTGGAATGCATAGGAATAATGAAAAGACTTGCAGAGACAGCAAGAGAATCAGCAATGGAGTTTTGTTCTCTAGTTTTGACCATGAATGAATAAGCTTGAAAGTTTTCCAACATGTCCAAAACTAAGTTCATATATGCCCTCATCCTTATATCTTTTGTTTGATAAGCACATTCAACTTGTTTACTAACTAACTCTGAATCTCCAAAAACATAAATGTTTTGAGCATTCATTCTTTTCAAAACCTCTAGGCCCAAAATCAAGGATTCATACACAGCCATGTTATTCATGCAATCAAAGTTCAATTTATGGGAAAATAACTTACTCTCATCACTTGGACGTGTGATCCAAATCCCTGCTCCTGCTCCTTCTCTACCCGATGATCCATCAAAATACAAAGACTAGCAACCTTCTTCCTCCTTATCACTGACTTGCTGATCTTCTGTTTTCTTATTTTCAGACTGTTGAGTTTCAGAACTCTGGTTTTCTGCTTTCCTTTCCTCTTCTTCTTCCTTAGTCAACTCATTGAAAAGAATAGCAGAACCAAGTTCAGTATCAAGAACATAAATTGGAAAATTTTGGGGTTTGTCTTTACTACTCACCACGTAGGCCATTTGTGTCTCTCGATACAGCCTTCTTTGCTCACCAAAAATAGGTATAGTGGCATAAGTAAGGTCCATCTGCATTGTACCTTTGATTTTCACTACCCATGACCTTGACAATAGCATACCAAACTTTGGTGGAATGTCTGCTACCACGATGTCCATGACCACTGTTTTACCAGGAATTTGTGTTAGATCAACAACAACATCCTTGATTAAACCAATGCATTGAAATCTTTTTGAATTGAAAGAAAACAAGTATTTATATGGCCTGGTTATTTATAACCCCATTCTTTCCATGATTACTTTGGGCATAAGATTGTGAGAGGCCCCTGAATCCAACGTAGCATTGTGCAATGTCATGTCATGAATGCGAAGGCTCACATAAAAAGGAGGCACCTCCTCATTTTGTTCATCTTCTAGTCTTGGACCCAATTATATGGCTGGATGAGATTCTAATACATTCAAGATATCAGCAACTCCTGGTTGTGAATTCAACATTTTTACAATCCTGCTTCTATGTTCATTTACGTTGAGAATCTCAGCAAAAGGGATTGATATTTTAATCTTAGAAATTTCATTCTCTAGGCTGAAAACAGAAACAGATTTTTCAGCTTTTTTGATAGGAGGAACAGCTGGTGTATCTTTCTTACCTTCAGCGACCTTAGGAGCATATTTCTTGCCATCAAAAACCTTAGATGTATCTTTCTTAGGCTATGTTTTGTTTGCAATGATGGTCACGTTTCTATTTATAAGACTGTATTGTTTTTGCATCTCAAAAATAGCATGTTGATACCCCTTTAGATAATATAATGTTTCCTCTCCATGATTTCTTTGGTTTGATTGATCATGTTCTTCTTTATTCAAGAAAATTCCAGACATTTCCTCATCAAAACAGTGAATAGACTGTTCAGGAATTTCAGGATCATCTTCTTCATCAACTAAGTTCTGTTGGAAAGGAGGTATCACTGGCGGATTAGGCTGCTGATTTCTATTTTCCCTTGGTCTTTACTGATTCTGAGGTCTCCTAAACTGAGGGTTTCTAAATTGAGGTTCATGTTGTGCAGGAGGAGCAGAGGTATTCCCAAGGACCAACCTATCCATCAACTTTTCCATAGTTTTCATCATTGAATCCAGCTTATCCTGGGAGGTAGAGGAGGAAGACTTCTCTTCTTCTTTCAACTTAGTCTTACCCATTTTTGACTTTTTAGATGCTATCAAATTAACCTCTACCTTCACTGCATCACTTTTCATTTCAGCAAATGAAGGGGATTCTCTTTCTCTCAATAGTATAGAAAAATCATAGTCAAAAGCTTCAACATATCTCATCTGAGCTAAGGCTTGCGATGGTTTCAAATAGGCAGAAATAGAGTCATACACCTTGTTAAACCTTTTTGAAAATTTTTGAACAGATTCATCAACAGCTCTCTTCAGAGTGCTATACTCGGTAAGGGCTTGTACTGGATTAGTTCTATTTCCCCATTTTCTCAGGAAAGTATCTTCAAAATCATTCCAATTATGAATATTTCCAGGATTAAGGGCTTTATACCATTTCCTAACTTCACCAGTAAAACTCTGAGCAAACAACCTCAACTTAAAATCTTCATCATCAACCTCCTCCCTGTCTATAAAATCATTAAATTGGTCCATATGTTCTTCTGCTGTAATGTATTCATCACTTCCCCAAGTTTTGATTCTAGCCGCATATTTACTAGGGAGGTCATGTAAGACAGCTGGAAGAACAAGAGGGGCATATCTAGTAGGTGCAACAGGTGGAGGAGGTACATTTCCAGCCATGGTTAAAGGGACTGTAGTAGTTTTATGGATGGCATAAATAGAGGATGAAAAATTTCTATCAGGAGGACTATTTGGTCTTTGTGGTCCACTAACAATTGAAATCCAATTTGGAAGAGGTAAACCAACTTTACTTTTAAACAATACTTCAAAAGGATCAAGCTCTTTGAATTTATCTAAAGACTCTTTTTCCAACAAAAAATCAGAAGTAACACCTTCCCAAAACTCTTCTTTGTCTTCCTGTGTTACTAAAGATGAAGTATCAATACCTCTCTTATGCAAGTCTAAGATAATTTCAATTAGCTCTTTTTCACTTTCTGATCTAAAAAAAACCTCTTGAATTTTATCATCAACTCTTTTATCTTCAGTAATTCTTAAAATTTTAGAGGAAAAGGATTTCAAATGTGATGGAGTACCTGATGTTTCAAAAATGATTTGACTGCCTCTGGAAATGGTGTTTGGATTGTCCATGATGATAGGTGGATCTAGGTCAGGATTACTCCTCGTGTATCTCCTTCTCGAAGCCACCTTTGATGATATAAATTTTTAATGGAGTCACCAAGGTGGATTCAGCCTCGAAAAACTTCTTGAGCTCCTGCTACCTTCAAAAGTTCAACTTCAAAATTTCGGGAAAGTGTAATCTTCAGACTCTCGCCAGACGCACCAAAATGTTATCACAAAATTAGACCTGAAAGGCTGCTAATAAAATCAATCTCATGTAACTATTTCAAACCAACCTTTTGATTGAGGCTTAGCCTCCTCAACCTGAGAGGGGGCTCTCAAGGGTTAATGATTTTGATAAAAATATAGATGGCTAATTCTATGTGGGGTAATAATCAGATAAATGATAAATGTAGGTTTAAAATCACATCAACAAGTACACATTGGGCTTATGGAGTCAAAATAGTTTCAGTAAACCAATCAGTCTACTTAACATGGAAGTTGAGGCATATCAGAGTTTTAGTCAAGAGATACACATGTGAAACTATAAAAAAACAAAATCAGTTTGTCTATATAAGAAGTCAAAGAATCAAAGATGAATTTTGAGTAACATAGACAAACACCACTGCAATAGGATAGTAAAAAGATGAAAGTAGAACAAGAACACACTAGAACTCCTTCTGAATCTCAAGTTAGCTAAGTAGAAATCTCTGTATTTAGCTGAAAACCAGTCACTTACATTAAACACAATATTTTTCCAAGAAATGTCCAACCCTTTGCATATTTGACTTCTTGATCTTTTATAGATCATTTACAACATAATATAATCTTATCCGATTCTAGATACATTGAACTCCTGACTCTTGACACCTTTCCTAACCATATGACATGGTATTTATTACAAAATGACAGCTAATCTACTAAACAATCCTATTACAAATAGGATTCAAAATCTTAATCACCTATCTATAAAAACCTTATCTTAATTAAATTACATACTTTGCCAAATGTATTTACACCTAGTCGAACCTAGATGATTGGCTTCAAACCTTGATGACCATAATGCTAACCTCCATCAAAGTAGGAAACAATCCCCTGTTTTCTAGGCATAGGGTCCGTTGCAGTTTTGAAATGTTCTGACCTTCATGAATTCATCATTTCGAGGTCCTTTGCTGATAGGAACTGAAGTAACACTTGCAAAAAATCCTCCCTAAGCTCCAGCTGTCCCAAACCATCTTTACACTGTTCAAATGAGTTGTGAAAGACTGTGCTACGAAAACAACACAGTTTTGTAGCGCAGCCCTTTTACCCCTTCTTCTTCAAAATTTTGATTTATTTCCTCTAGGATTATCTTCATTATCATTTAATACATCCTCCCTAGCAATTTCAAGTCATAATTCATACTTTTTCCCTTCAAAAATTTATGAGAAAGAGTGAAAAAAGTTGATGTATCAGTTTCGTAGTGCTTTTCACTCTTTTTACACTGTTTGCGCTACGAAACAGCTGAGTGAGCAGTTTTGTCCAAATTTTTTCAAGGTGAAAACTATAAATGTGCCAAAACTCAAAATAACCCTAATTTCATCAAATCAAAAAGCCATATGAACTGAAAAACGCAGTTTTCATGAGGTTCCTTCTTAATTTTCACTTGATTTAGCTTTTGACTTTTTAATGATTGTCATTTTGCACCTTTTTTCTTTAACTCATCCTAAATCACTTTCAGCTGCTGCACCAAATCTTCCACTTGATCTTTAAGTTTCCTATTACTAGCTCTCAAGTGATTATTTATTACTCTAACAAATTTGGCTACCTTGATTGCTGGGACTGTACATGTGAAAAACTACTCTGCACTGCTTGGAGATTCAGAAATAGAACTAGTTTGACCTTCCCATAGTGCCTTCATTATTTTGAACTCTGCTTTCTCAATACTATGCTTTCTAGCCCTATTTCTCATCACATAAATTTCTTGGTTTGCTAACCTCAACTTCTCTTCAAGATGTTGAAGCTCTGTTTTCCTTTTCACTTCTTCTTTTCCCTCTTTTGTTCTGCTAGTTGTATGCTTCTCTGTAGGTGTTGAGATATCAACCACTTCTTCAGGGGCTTTAGCTGTTACAATAGTTTCTTAAAATTCCTTGATGCCTTCCTTAAGTTTCTTAGCATGCCTAGTTAAAGGCTTTCCAGCTTGAAAGATAAAAGCTGCATTTTCACCCTCAAACTCAAGCTTATTTACAGACTTAGCTTTTTTCTGTTTGTGCTCATCTTCTCCAATGAAGTGAGATTGCATAATGGGTGTCTTCTCTATGTCAATTGCATGTGGGATGTCATCTAAGTTTCCCTTTATCACTGGGTTGTCCTTTGTATCTGTAGCAATTGTTTTTCCCTTTAATGCCACTGCTTGGCTTCTTCTTACTCTTTTGATTTCCTGCCTACTGACTTCTTGTTTCTATTTTGTCTCTTTGACAATCTTTGACCTCTATTTTACAGGTGATGGAGTTAGAGTATCAAGCACTTATGTCTGCTCTGTCCTTTTCTCAACTTGTTTCCTTGGCTTCAGTTTTACAAATTCCTTTGGTTTTGCAACCATAGTTTGACTAGACTCTGCTACTAGTGGTGATGGAGTTCCTTTAGTTTATGGTTTCTAGTAGGAGTTAGTGTTTCCAAATCAAAACCATTTATAAACAAAAAGGATGACCAATCCCTGCCTATCTTCTGAAGCTCATTCAAAATAAATAACTTCATCAAAACATGATTAAACAAAGATGTTTCACAACCTTCAGATTTGGCTTGTACTTTATCAGCCATTTTGACAAGAATCCTATGTAGGTAAAAGGGAAAATCAAGTGAAATTTTACTTGTGAAATGCAGAAGCAGCTTGAAATGATATGTGTAGACCTTATGATATCTTCCTTCACATGTAAAATATCTATGGATGTTGAGCAGCAGCTTTGAATAAGTGTCTTTGATGCAGCTTCTAGGGATAGCGTTATTGAGGTCCATATCTGCATACTCAGGTTTCATGAATTCTTTACATGGCTCCATATCAAATTTGAAACTTTTGAACCAAGTTTCTTGACCCCTTGGTATCTTTGTCATAGCAACAATAGTTTCTGGTGTAATTGGCACACTTAGCATCCCAACCTTGGTAGTTGTTCCATTGAAGTGCAAGGCAAATTCTTTAGACACTTGTGTGTGGCAACCCTACAGCTTTTCACAAAACGGAAGACAACCTACTCTGCTGAATGCCTCCATCACTGTTGCATCTTCAATTATGGCCTTCATATTTTTAGGCTCATGTCTCAAGCAGTGTCCCCCTTTGTGGACTTTCTTTTCCTCTGCCATGCTTCACAGAAAACCTATCAGCCTCGCTTGACAAATTGAATCAACCTCGCTTGAATATGTGAAATAGAAACCTCGCTTGATTAGTTTATATCATACTCACTTGATTAAGATGAAGAAAAATTGTTTTGAACAGCCACAGGTTTGGCTTGACACTTCAGAGCTTAGACACTCGAATGGAGGCAAAGGGAAATGAGAATGACCAATTAAGAAAAATTTTGAATTTTAAATGTCATCTCATAACTGAATTATGCCTCATTCATACCCTATCATGACAATGATGACTGCAATATGGGTAAGTACATTGAATCTCATCATTAACTGACTCATCATACCACTAACCTATCATTTCCCAATGGATTCTGAAATGTTTCAGCTCAAATGACAAGACAGTTAAGAAATCGTGCTTTCGTAGCACCGACAGTGTATTTCTTCCCTGTTTTCGCTACGAAACTATTAGCGCTTTCATAGCACAAATCAACTTTTTTGAACTAGTGGCGCTACGAAAACGTGGATTCTTGGCTAATTGTAGATTTTTGACCTGAAACTTTATGGAATGACTCCCTAATGGAAATTATGGATATTTGACAATGAATGTACCTTTAAAATACTTTATTTGAACTTAATGATGACCTTTGAACTTATAAAAATCTAGCCTACCCTTAACCAAATCCTAAATTGACTTCTAAACTGAATTTAGAACCATGACCAAAAACAAAATTGGCACAATGATATTTTGAAAATTTTTGGGTGATAACAGGATCTATAGTCCTTGAAGCCTCACAGGGAGGACTTCATCCCCAATAGGAGCCATTATTAGCACTGCAATTTAAAAAAAAAAATTCAAAGTCTGGTCATCATTGTAAGTTGTGTCTTTGATCCTCTCTTGTCTCCTAACCTATGGTGGAGTGCCCTAGAGGGTTAAATGTATTATTTTTTTATCACTTTTAACAAAATCCAAAAATAATTCCGAGTCCAATAGTTTTTTTATTTCAGAGTCATTAGGGTGAATTTTATTTTAATAAGTCCTTTAACTACTTTTAGTGGTTAAGGTTATGGGTTTAACTTGAGAAGTCTTATTCATTCACCATGATTTTTCTATCCAAGGTTAAAGACAAAATGTTAGAGTCATCAGTTGTGTTAGGAATAACATGAGAATAGCTAGCCTTTCCTAAAGAGGAATCTATTTTCTTCAGAAGTTTTACTTTTACAAACAACACAAGAATAACTGTCTTTTTAAAAAAAGTAGCTATTACCTACAAAATTGGTACAAGGAGACAAAGGAATCATTACTTGGGTGAAACAAACACTGCTCTTTGAACGTTGAAGACCTGTTAAAACAAGAGTTGTTTCTCACCTGAAAGGTGGTTATTTCTCATTGAGGATACATTAAAAAGGTTGGTTATTTTTTTGCTAAGACCACTCAAATATATTGTTACTCATGAAAGGGTAAATGTATTAAAGTGAAGTATGAGTATCAATTATTAAAAAATGTGATGGATTTTGGTGAAATGAGTTGGAAGCACATTTAAATCATTTTTGTTTTTGTGTCATTCCCTCTCACTGAGTTTTAGGGCTTGCAGAGCTCTATCTTCGTTTACTCTTGTGACAACTACAACAATTTTTTTTTTTATCTTCTAGCAAAACAATTTGTTACCAAGTGCCAGCAGTTTGGTCTTTGTGGAGGGTTTTTGTTTCTTGTTTTACAGCTGTGCATTGGTGGTTAGGTTAATTGTTAACAAGATTGACAAAGGTGGTAACATGAACCATTAAGAGCCGACTAACACTCATTTTTTTGACCATTGTGCTAAGCCCCAATTCAAAGCAATAGGGTGGTATTAGTTCCTAAAGAAGTTTTCATGTGAAAATGTGGCAGTGTCTCAATAATTTTCTGAGGCATTCGATGGAGAAAAGGTCAAGTTGGGGTCTTAGACCTTCAGGATCACATACACTATCATTGCAAGGGCTAATAAAACATCAGCTACAAGTGAGTCCTGGCACAAAAAAAAGCAAAACTTTGTTTAAAGCTTATTCAAATATATATTTAAAGCCTGAACATGAACATATTTGTTGGACCTCTACCATTCATATTTCATATTTTAGACCTGAGTGGAAACATGTCATTACCACTGTACAACATTACATAACCTGTGAGGGTCGGTTTTCTACTGTCCATAAATACCAGATGAGGTTTCTAGCTCACATATCTATCTATAAACCTATGAATCTACCATTTTTAATTCATAGATATATGTTTTCAATGTCCTGAAATATACTGAAAACCCCAGGCTATTCTCTTCATAATCTCTGTCATAGAGATTTGATTAAGATACTGCTGGTTTATCACCTCAGAAAGAAAATAACCACATGGGAAACATTTTTAGCAGAAGAGGGATTTAGCAGTATTAACTCGAGGAGAAGTGTAGGAAGGCCTAGGATACTAAATACCCAAGAGCAGCAGTCAAGCCCTACTCCTACGTTGACTCCTTCAAAAATTGATTCGTCTTCAATACCATCTAGCATACAGACTAGGAACTCGACTAGGAAAGCTAGAGTTCAAACCACCACTTCTACACCAATCATCACTCCTATGCCTTCAGTGGAACCAAACAAGGAGTTCTACACTAGCATATCATCTGAGGAGCCTCTGACCTTGAGGTCTTTCATGTAGGAGTATGCAAACAAAATAAAACAAAAAGCTACCATGTCTGACAAAAACACAATGTATAATAGAAAGGAAGAGGCAACTTCCTCTTCAAAGGGGAAATGCAGGAGAAAAATCATCATGACAGAGGGACCTTCAGTGGAACTTAGCCCTGATACCTTGACACCAAGCCCTGTTATAGAGGCTAGATAGGAGATTCAAGAAAACAATGTCACTTTAGCACCAAAGGAGACTACACTTGCACAAGTTGTTTCCTCACTCAAAAAGGAGAAAATCAAAGTTTCAGAGACGATTACAATAGAAGAACCTACCATATCTCAGCTTTAATCATCTATTAGTTCTTCAACCAAAGGGAAGAATAAAGCTATAATCCATTCATAGTCATCTTTTGAAGAGGATAGCAGTGAGGCAGAGTTCAGTGAGTCAGAGTTTGAAGAAGGACAGTCAAGCGAAGTCATACATAGGAGAAATAGACCTTTATATATTCCAAACCCAATGCATTCAAAGGCTTCACACCATACCAAATAACAAGCTTAGATTAAAAAGAAAAATAATATCCAACCCTACTCTTAGGGATGAAATAATAAACATTGATGAAAGCCTAGAGAATGAAGCAAGGAAGAAAAAGGTTCAACAAAAACAGAAAGCTCAGAAGAGAAGGTCAAACAAAAGGGTAACCAAGGTTGAAGCTATCAAGATTTTTGCTTCCATATTAGATCTTTGATGATTGAATATAAAAAACCTTGAAAATCTGAAGAAATATGTCATTTTTGGCTTATACACAGTATTTTCAGATATAGACCCTTTTTGAAAAAAGTAGCTATTATTTTCAGATTTTGTATAAGGAGGAGAAAAGGCTTTAGTGTCAAAAGAATGACACTAAATGATGATAAAGTGAATGCATCCTCAATGATGATGATCTTTTTCCAAGTGTCATATAGTCAAGGTATATTCCAGTTGGCTACTGCTTACAGTTAGCTACTCCTACACTTTTGCAGATAAGGGTCCAGGTGTTCATTTCAGTTGGTAATTTGCACTTTTTGTGGAGGCATTTTTTCCAAGAAATGAGGAACTTAGCCACTTCGAGCTCCATACTGTCATGTTTTGTCTCCAGTTGTATTTTAGTTTACTTTTTATGTTTTGAGATAAGCTTTACTATATGCAGAGAGTTGTAATAAAGTCTCTAAAAAACAAAATTGCACTTTTTATGGAGGCTTTTTACAGAACTCCTTTTTTGTATATATACTATGTAAGTCAAGGAAGAAAGGATATGTTGGTTGTTCAGCTTATTGTATACTACGTTGGATATTTTTTAGTTTATAACATATCTAGATGCACTCTTGAGGACTCACAAACTGTGTGATGTGTGTATTGTTTTCCCTTATGTTTTTATATACTTTATCTATCTTTCCAGATTTAATATGAAAGTTCTATCTCATGCTTTTATCAATCTTGTGAACCTCCAAGACATATTGATATGTTTTTGTAAGCCTTGTTTCAAGCTTTCCTAATTTAGTATGAATTGAAGATTGTTCATAAGCATTCCTTGGGGTGGAATTAAATATTGTTTCATGTTCTTATAAGTCTTCTGATCTGACATGCATGTAAATCTATTTTTGTCAGTTTTGATTCATCAAGCATTCTTGATTCATGAGGTCATGTTAGTTGGAATCTTTCTTTGTGATGGGATTCTTAAAATGTAGAGTAAGACTCTTATAAGTATTTTTAAAGCATTCTTTCTCTATACATCTTAGATCCATAATTTTTGTCACCCTTTCCTCTTAGCAATGGGCTTATGTTTTACATATCCACTATTTATCTTCTATTATTCTAATCATCAGGCTACAAAATCAATATTGCTACAACATCATGCACCCGTGCCCTCATATGTGTGAGAGATTCTTATTTTCTCAAAATCCCTTTCAGTGTATGTAAGTTCCAACCACTTTCTAAAAAAACCTAATTTGATTATAAGAAAATACCTTGAGCTTAAGATGTGTTTGGTCAGGCACTTGTCACAATCCAAGTGTTGATTCCATCGCTAATATATAGGATCGTTCTCCACGTACCTTTGGGTATATTGGACGACACTCCACACACATAAATTCTAAGGGAACACTCTCATCGAATGATTACACATTAGACAACACTACTACTGAATGTACTCCCACGTACTGTTAAGTATATTTTGGGAGTCTACTATAGGCTGCTTTCCATCCATAGGTAACCCAATATTCTGCCTTGTATACCATGATACACCGAACAAAAAATTAAGGGATATTGGATGTCGTACGTTAAGTCTTTGGTTCGCCAAGGTGTATATTGTAGTTCACGGTTACTTGGTAATCATTTGTGCCTAGATTAACCTCTTTTTTATTTATTTCGTTCTGTGTTAATAAAATTTATTCTCCAACATGGAAGGAAAGAATCCCCCACCCTGTGATTCATGTGGAATGAAAAATAAGCCTCCACTTCCACTAGAGGCTACTCCTGGCCATATTCACAAGCACAAGAAGATGCAAACTACCGAATCAAGAACATCGAGAACCGATTTTGTCCCTCCTCTTGATATTGATCTGCCAGAATCATCTGTCCCTTTGAGTTTCGAGCCTAAGATCACATCTACTCTTGATGGTGACACTGACATAAAAGAAACATAAGTCCTTGAAAAAAAAATCCTGAGGTTGTTGAACCTATGTAATATTCCTAATTAGCTTTCAGCTAGTTGGAATATTAATTTTGGCTTTTGTCAATAAGATAGATGAATAAAAGGGTAGAGAGACCCATAAATCTCTTTAGTAGGAATAAAACCACTTCTAATGTGAATGTGGATCATTTTATAAGCTGAATAAAGCACTCTTCGGTGTGAATAGGGGCTAAAGCATGTGGATGGGGTCAAGGTTGACCAAATCAATAACGTTATCATGTAGGTAGTGGAGAGTTATTGGAGGACAACGCAGTTATGGTGGAGGAGTGTATGCATGAGAGTAACATTTTTAATGAGTGGGACCAAGGGTGAAGAAGCTCAAAAAGCATATAAGGAAGGGGATGGAAGCCATAGAGGGCATTCTAAATATTTTTTATGTTTGGTCTTTTATGACTTTTTTCATGCTTTAGCTATTTAGTGGAGTCTGTTGTGTTGTTTAGCACAAGGGTGTTTCTGAGCGGAAATAACACCCTCATCCTCGGGGGACTTCAATTTCCCACTCAGGAGAGGTTTCTTTGAGATTCATTCCACTATCTAGCATCAGGACAAGCTTCATCCATCATCAACAGCGTAGTCCCCTTCAGGAATTTCATTATTTTGCAGGGCAGTTGCAGTGGAGGGTCAAGTACCCAAGTTTTTGAGCTTGTTTTCCAGTGAGGGAAGAGGCCCTTCATCCGTAGGATCTATTGGGAGGAGTAGCATCCATTTTTTCATCATATCAGCCACCTCCCGACACTTATCCAGTTGCAGTGTGTTATTCAGCCCTAGGGCTGCAATTTTCATATTTTGTATTTTTGGAAACCCCTTCTGGGTTGCCTTGGAATGGTGCTAGAAAGCCTAGATCTCTGATCCCGTAATTTTCTAAGAAATATATCAGAATTTCTATGTATTTTGAGTTTTACCCTGCAGTTTTTCTCCATAGGACTATGCAGTCATGGCCCTCCAGCATTTCATGTAGCAGCAGCATTTCATATTCTATGTACTGGGTCATTTGAAGCCTGTTTTTCCTAGCTTGAGTGCCTTTTTCCTCAATATCTTGTACTCATTTTTCTGCTATAATGTGTAATAAAATGGATCTATGGTCTGCTCCTATTGATGTATTGATATTTTACTACATTTTACAATTTTATGTTCTATATTATTTTTTTTCCTAATTTAGAATATTATAGTGGTATCATAGCATAATCTTGGCTGAGCCTATGATACATCCCATATATGTCATCAGAAGAAGAAGTGCCTCTCACAAAAAGGGAGAAGCAGTACATCAATAGAAGAATAAGGTTTGATTATACAAGCAACGAAGAAGACAAAGAAAAGACTCCAATATCAGAAGAAATGGATGAAAAGGAGTTTCCAAAGATTCTTCTCCAAACTATGCAGGATATTTCCAGAGAAATCAAGGAGATGAGGAGGGAAAGACAAAAAGAGACCCTAAGAAGGTCTCAACATGGAGAGAGTTCTGACACCTCACATTATTGGTGTGAGAAATCATCATTACAACCAATTCCACAACACTCGACCATGCCTACATTCCTAGCAGTAGGAAACGAGGTAGGAGGACCACAAGAGGAGGAGAATCTTGGTGATTATCTCCTAAAATATGAATCTCAATCTCAGGGGATCAAGGAGCATATAAAATTCCAAGGGTTCTGTAGGAACAAGGCTAATAGAAGACCCAAATATCACAATAGGGGTGGAGGGTAGATGTAGAACAATGATCTGCATCATACTTTGGGTAGATTCTTTCTGCATGATTTTGATGGGTCACCCAAGTGCACAACCAAGGCTTGGGTAGAGAAATTAGACATCTATTTCTAGCTAAACTGAGTTTCAGAGATGGATGCCATAAAGATAGCAATGCTGCACCTTGAACGTGAAGCACATGAGTGGTGGTTTCATGGTCTATCTACATTGGGGCATGCCAGTATAACTGCTTATGCAGAATTTACCCAGAGGTTGGTGGAAATATTTTACTGAAGAGATCCAAAAGCTCATTTTTTTGAGCTAGCTAGGCTCAAGAAGTCAGGAGATCTGGAGACTTATATCTCTAAATTTATGAAACTTTCAGTCATGGTGCTAGATCTATCTGCAACTAGAAGAGTATATATGTTTATTTATGGACTAGCAAAGCCTTTGCATGAGTTGGTAGAATCCACTAGACCAACTACGCTCCAAGATGCTATTAAGAGGGCTAGAGACTTGCAAAATAATTTTCCAAGGGACAGAGCCCCCCTTTGGTAAGAGTTCTCCTCTTAGTCAAAGGGGGAAGCTATGAAGGTTCGTCCCTCAAGAGAGAACCAAGACAAAGGATATCTTAGTGATGATGAGGTATTCTGTGATAATAATGAGGAGAAAGAAGGAGAGTTGGAAGGGGATACCAGTGTTGTAGTAGCAAGATGATATCCACCACCACCTGGAGGTGGAAATGGAGAAATTTATCCAATTAGAGGAGCCCTTGCATCCTTACGAGGAGCTCCAAAGTATCTAACATTGAGAGACCGAGGCACAGTTCAAGGGAAACAAGTGTCGGTATTGATAGACAGCGGGACTACCCATAATTTTATTGATGCCCAAATAGTGCAGAGGGGAGACATACCCACCAATGATTATGAAGGATTCTCAGTTTTGGTCCCAGGGACTAAGCATTGGGTGAAGTGTGTTCCAACATTGATTATAACTTTGGGGAAATACACCTTGATAGATCACTTCTTTGTGGTTGAGACTCCTGACACCAATGTGATATTGGGTGTGCAATGGTTGATTACACCGGGGAAGGTCACTATAGATTGGGAGGCCTTACAGATGGAATGAATAGATAAGAAGATTGGGAATCATCAAATTCTCATAGGCATGCACACCTATCCACCTCAGGAAGCCTCCACACATATGATAGAGACTGATTTTCTCAGAGGAAGCAAGGAAAAATTAGTCCGCTTATATATGCAGTTTAATCTAGACCATGATGTTATATTATTTGGAGGAATTCCACTAGGAAGGCCCCTGGACTAGGATTTGGTTAAAGAGTTCTCACAACAAGTTGCACCATTCCTGGCTAAGGAGTGAGCCTTGGATGAGACCAACACAACAAAGAGGGCCTTTGATTAGCTCAATGAGGAGATGGATATTTTTTTGGTATCGGTATTACCAACTCTCACCAAGCCTCTTGCGCTGAGAAGTGATGTTTCAGGAATGAATGATGGAATAATTATGGTGCAAAAGGGCTACTCCATAGCCTTTGAGAGTCAGAAGATACTTTCATATAGGAAGGAGTCTTCCATATATGGTAAGGGTTTGATGGCATTCATGCATGCATTAGCCAAACTTAGGAATTTTTGGAAGGGAAATAGCTTCCAAGTGAATATCGACCACCATAAAGTTCAATTTTTTTTTGAGCAAAAGTAGTGGCTTTGGAATTGAGCATGAAAAAGAGGGGAGCAATGAGGTGACATGTTCCTTATCATAGAGGCTAGCATCAGTGTCATTTATGAGTATGGATTCAGATTGGGAGTCCCAGCTATTGGTGGAGTATTCCAAGAAAAACTTCACATGTGAAGTGCTTGATGGGTAGGTGACTGATGAGAGGTATAGAGTGATATATGGAGTCATCTATTACTAGGGTTAGATCTTCTTGGATAGAGATTCTAAGCTCAAGGAAGAGGTTCTACATGTAGCACATGATTCACTCCTTTCCGGTCACCAAGGTTTCATCAGGATATATCAGGCCATTATGGAGAGATTATCATGGGAGGGTCTCAATTAGGATATGCTCCAGCATACTAGGAAATGCATAGTTTACCTGAAGAATGAGGAGGAAAAAAACCATCCTGCAAGGTTGTTACAACCAATTATTTTTCCGGGATAGAGATGGGAGAGCTCATCTATGGACCTCATCACCAGCTTGCTAATAGTACATGGTAAGGGTTGTGTTTTTGTAAGCATTGGTCAACTAAAAATCCATTTTCATTTCTTTTCCATTATTTACAGTGCATTTCTCCACAAGAGGGAAAGCCTCTCCTTGGACTTTGTGGTCTTCTTAAGACAAAAATAAGTGATAGAGATACCCACTTCCTGGATAGAATTGGGAATGTGTTGTTTTTTTTGGGGTGTACCCAGTTGACACCAAATACCAGTTACTACCCTTAGGTAGATGAGCAGATAGAGGTAACAAGAAAGTGGCTAGGAAGCTGCTTGCCACATTGTGTTTCGGGGCAACAAGGAGAAAAGCTGCGCTGGTTCCACTGGAGGGAATATTGTCACCATCCAAAAATTCATATGGAAATCAATGTATCTCTATTTTTTGTTCCATATTTTGATGATGTTCTATTCATTATTGATAGAATGGTTGGGGTAAGCAAGGCTCCTACAACCAAATAATGGATCCTAGAGAGTCTGGATGTAATCCAGTCTCTTTAGGAAAACAATGCTACAACTCCAGATCAGTAGAAGTTTTACATAGAGCATGGATGGGGAGAGAGAAAATGTGGGGTGTACATTTGGGTATATCTTCATTTTCAACCATACAGACCATCTACTTTTCAGAAGAAGGGTACTGAGAAGCTTTCCTATGGGCCACATAGTGTGACCCATCTTGCTGGAGGATTAGTATATGAGTTGGGGCTTATCATTGGGATTATGATCCCCAAAATTTTTCATGTATCCTGCTTCAAGAAGGCCATTCGACAACATATAGTTGCCACCATGGATCTCCCACTTCTTTATGGTGTGAGACATTTGGTTTTATCACTAAAGGCTAACTTGGACACTTGGGAGGGGTAGCTAAGTGGTAGGTTGGTTGGAGAACATTTGATTCAGTGGAGGAATCTATCAAATGAGGATTCTAAAGGGGACGGAGAGGAGATTTTGTAGCATTCATCCTTGCAGTTTCTCGAGGAAAAGAAACATTTGGGAGGGGAGGATGTAATATTCCTAATTAGCTTTCAGCTAGTTGGAATAATAATTTTTTCTCTCATCAATAAGATAGATGAGTAAGAGGGTAGAGAGACCCATAAATCTCTTTAGTAGGAATAAAACCACTTCTAATGTGAATGTGGATAATTGTATTATTTGAATAAAGCACTCTTGGGTGTGAATAGGGGCTAAAGCATGTGGATGGGGTCAAGGTTGACCAAATCAACAACGTTGTCATGGAGGTAGTGGAGAGTTTTGGAGGACAACGCGGTTATGGTGGACGAGTGTATGCATGAGAGTAGAATCTTTAATGAGTGGGAACAAGGGTGAAGAATCTCACAACACATATAAGGAAGGGGGTGGCAGACATAAAGGGAATTTTGAATATTTTTATGTTTGGTATTTTATGCCTTTTCACATGCTTCAGCTGTTTAATGGAGTCTGATGTGCTATTTAGCACAAGGGAGTTTCCAAGTAGAAATCCCACCCTCATCCTCGGGGGACTTCAAGTGCCCAATCGAGAGAGGTTCCTTTGAGCTTCATTCCACTATCCAGCATCAGGCCAAGCTTCATCCATCATCAACAACATAGTCTCCTTCAGGAATTGTCAAGTACCCAAGTTTTTGAGCTTTTTTTCCAGTGAGGGGAGCATCCCTTCATCCAGAGGATCTATTGGGAGGAGTAGCAGCCATATTTTCATCATATCAGTCACCTCCCAGCATTTATCTAGTTGTAGTATGTTATTCAGCCCTAGGGCTGCAATTTTCGTATTGTGTATTTCCATAAACCCCTTCTAAGTTGTCTTGGAATGGTGCTAGAAAGCATAGATCTCTAATCCTGACATTTTCTAAGAAATATATCAGCAGTTCTATGTATTTTTAGTTTTACCCTATTTTTTTTCTCTATAGTAATGTACATTCATGGCCTTCCATCATTTCATGTAGCAACAAAATTTCATATTTTATGTACTGGGTCATTTGAGGCTTGTTTTTCCTAGCTTGAGTGCATTTTTCCTCAAGATATTGTACTCATTTTTCTACTATAATGTGTAATAAAATGGCTCTATGATCTTCTCCTATTGATGTTGTTATCACTCAGTAATTTCTCCAGGTTCAAGAGAGAACTCATCGAGGTAACCACAAACCAATTTTTAAACTCTAGGATCTAGCCTTCCCTGGGTTCAGAGAGGGCTCTCTCTATAAGATTTAACTTTGTTTGCTTTATAAAATATTAGGCTAGTCATGATTGTGAAATATGTTTTGGTTTTGATTGGTTTGGTGGGAAAAATCATTTGAAGAGATGGATAGTGGGAAATCTATTTGTCCATTGGGTTGAGGAGTCAAAAGTCAACCATACAGAACTAGGATCAAGGCCAAAAAGTCAAATGTTTTCAGGGCAAGATAGATAACCCTTGGAGATCTTGGAAAGTTTTTTTGTGAGGTGATATGATCAGGATAAAGAGCAATGAAGGGTTCTTTGATCCGGAAAAGGGAATTAGTAGGCAGAGGTCAAACGAAAGAGGGAGAAATTAAGGGTTCTCTACTCTGGATATCAGCAGAAAACATAGAAATGACAAATAGTTAAGACGGGATGCTTTTAAAAAATCTTGAAGTAATCCTCCTATTCATTCATTCAAATTTATAACACATAATGAATTGCATGTAACAAAGAAAGATAACAATGACAAGTAGAAAATACTTCACTCCAAATAGCTCATCACATGGATCCTGAAATATGATGCTAGTTGATCTGATCTAGTCTGCTACTAGAAATTTGATACACAAAAGCCTTCAAGTCCACAAAAATGACTATAGAAATCTTCAGCAATTTATTCCACAATAATACTTCAAAGAGTGAAGTATTTATACAAATTCTAAACTAATTTTTTTTGAAAAAATATCAAGATTAGTTTACAAATATCTCAAACTATTTTACATAAATAGAACTTAATAAAAGGACACTAAAAAATAATGAATCTATTTCGAACTATATTTATGGATTTAGGGTGAAAAAGAAGAGAATTTGAATTTGATCTCAACTCTTAGTTGATGATGAGGCATCCAAGTCACTAACTATCTCCTTTCTTTGTGCATTCTGCTCCAGAAATTCTTCAAACTTGGGGTCCAATGATACCTTTGTATATCTCACTCCGAAATAGATATGTAAATAGTGGAAGATATTTTGGTAGATAACTATGTTACTAAGATAAACCTCTCTCATTTTCCCAAAATTCAATTCCGGTTGTTCACAATAGGCTCTGCAACAATATGTGTAAAACAGAACTTTGCATAGTCTGAAACATAGGTTGTAAATATGTGCATGTATCTCTCATTCTGTAATATATGTGCATAAAGTGAGATAGGTTTTTGTAGGCTGACATCTTAGGAACATAAACCTCCTCCAAGTTTCCAAAATTCATCTTTTATTGTCCGCAATATTCGCTGCAAAACTATGACTTAAACATGAAATTTCTACAAAAATGTCCCTTCTTGCTCTGTTTTCATCTTTTCATCTTTTTGTTCTTTTAACTGTTTTTCTTTTAATATGGATAAATTTCATTGTTGGTGAAAGTATTTTCATCTCTGTTTAACCATTGCTACCTCTTTATTTACTTTTACTGCTTTACCTTGTCTGCTCTGTCACTTTTTCTGATTTGACTTTCACTCTGACTTTCATCTGATACACCTTAACTCTGATGCTCTTTGACTGTTTTGTTTTCACTGTCACTGTGAATGCTTATTTCACTTTTACCAGTCACTATGCAGTTTCATTACCCTTTGATCATTCTTTGACTTTGATTTAATCCTTTCTTTGTATACAAAATGTTTGTTCAATGAAGCTTTTGAATTAAAATATGAGAATTTGGAGCAAACAATTTTGTCAGCTAGTATTGAAACTATTGGCCCAATTTCATATTCTTATAATAATCTGAAAAAATCAAAGAATTTGTTAATAAAACCCTTGTCTGAAGGGAATCCAGTAATGAATTTATGGAACAAGGAATATATTGAAAGGAGTTCTAGCCATAGCAGGGGTTTTCTCATAATTTTGACCTTCAAATCTTAGGAACTCTTGTTTTTAGGTTTTTCTGGCTACTTCTATAAGATTAAACAGTTTATAGAAGTATTTTTTGACTTTGACAAGGGTTATTGGATTAAAACAAGGAGAATATGATTCTTTTCTTGGATTTTTTCTTCAATTTCAATCTTCAACTAAGTTACAGACTTTTATTGGTTAGAAAACAAGAAACAAGCGTTTCCTGAGTTTTTCAGTGAATGATTGGGCTAAAAGTCTTTTGAGATTGGGCAAAGAGGGTTTAGGATACCTTCATAGGATTTATGGCTTAATTTAGAGTTTAAAGAGTTTATAGAAACTATAAAAACTCACAATTTCCCTTTAAAACAATGCTCAGTAAGAGACAGCGTTTTTGCAGAAAATTTGACAGGGTTTGGCCTGTTTTTTGGACTTTTTGATATGTTTCTATGGATCGATTTTTGAATTTATGACTGGAATTTTTTTTTAAAGGTCTTTCAAATTGATAACAGGTCTTAATTCCAGAGAAATACATGTTATACATAGGTATAAGGTTTTGAGGAGGTTTATGAGGTTTTTGAAAGGTTTGAACAACTTCCTTCTGATTTTTTGGAGCAATTTAGAGCTCCTCAACAATCTTCAATGGTTGTAGTTTGAAATTTGTAGGCTTTTGGCTTGAAAACAATGTAAAATACTTGTTTCAAATTTGGAAAGGCTTATACAATGGTCACGTGTAGAATGATAGGAAATCAATGCATTTCCAAAGTTATTTAGCCAAATTAGGGTTACATTTACTCTGCAATGAATAGCGGTCACATCGGGTGGGAAATGGTTTTGGTCTCTCAAGGGGAGAAACCACAGGTGATTTTCGCGTTTAGTTTGGGTGGTAAGATGTTTTGGACTGATCGAATGCGATCGAATAGGAAGGAGACACGTAGAGGAGGGGGAAAGTCAACATACCACCCATTTCGCGTATAAACGAGATGGTGGATGTCTCTCTATTTTATTTGCAATATTGGGTTTTAGCCATCGAATCTTGGGTTTTGATTGCGAATGGCGATATTGGGTTTTAGCCGTCGAATCTTGGGTTTTGATTGTGAATGGCCCAGATCAATTGTGAAATTTGTGTCAGGATTTGGAGTGGGTCTGGGCTCTAATATATATATTTTAATTTAAAACATCGACCAATGTTTCAACCTATGTATAGACGTGGGTTTATTTATATAGTACTTAAACCTTTGACATTTGTTTAAATACTATAGGGAGGAGGGTACTTGTGTATAGATATGTTAAACCAATGGGATATGGGTGGGATTTATTTTTTGCACATGGGATATTATAGCATTGGTTTAAAACGTAAAATAAAGGGTTTGTGGGTTATTTAAAAATAAAAGGGATTTAATATTATATGAGAATGTGTAACTTAGGGAATTAATATATAGTTAGAAATTAATATGAAATAAAGGTGAAGTGTGGGGGATAGTGTATATAATGAAAAATACATATTTTAACTCTAAGTAAAGTGAAAATATGCATAGATTGTCTTTG
This sequence comes from Pinus albicaulis, assembly GCA_034641835.2. Lineage (NCBI taxonomy): Eukaryota > Viridiplantae > Streptophyta > Pinopsida > Pinales > Pinaceae > Pinus > Pinus albicaulis. Next base: position 760,203,527 of record CM076570.1, on the reverse strand, counting down.
TTGTATTTTTTCACATTTAGACTTAGGAAAAGGGATTATAGTTTTGGAAAAGGGTGAATATTCTGAGGAAATGGATTTTTCATGAAGGGAATCTAGTATTTTTAAACAATCAGTTACTAAGCCTCAGGTCCAGTCCCAACAGAAGTCAGAGAAATGCTCTGAGCCTCTCTAACTGAAGGTTTAGAATACTGGATAATTGTAGGGGAGGGGAAATTAATGATTTTTTCCTGATGATGCTTTATTACATGCTTGCGGAACTGCTTTCTACCTACCAATATTTATTTCTAACATTTTTTTACTTCATTTTCATGGGTGCATTTAAGCTTGCAACCCTAAATCCATTTTTCTTCAAAGCATAAAAACTGTCTAAGTCTAACCTTATTTCATCTAAGGGCTCAGATTAAACTGTTGAGCTCCTCATTTATTCTCTAAATATCTACTGATTTTTCAAGTTTAAACTGTTTGACATATCTTTATTCTCTATCTAAAACATGAAATTTAAAGCATGAGAGGTCAAGATTAAGTTGTTTGACCCTCATGGATTGTGGCATTCAGGACAAGCTGAACACAATCTTATTTGCAAAAGTAAACTAAAGTAGTGGCATTTAAACTTGCAACACTTTGATGACCTATTTTTATATTTTTTTGTTTTTGGGGTGCATTCTTTTTCTAAGTCTTTTGATCTTTCTTTTAGGACTTTTACCGCCTTTTCATTTTTTATTATTTTCAAATATGGGAAAACAACTTGCAGAAATCAAGGTATGTACATATTTACAAGACTATCAAAGTCAATTCAAAAATTATGAATCCTATTATTATAGGACCCTAAAAATGGCTCCACATGGGGATGTCATTTCCTTGTGAGATGTCAAGAACATCGTCAACTAGTAGCTTGATCCATTGGGCCAATCTCAAACATGCATATGCTGTGACTGAAAACTCTTGAACTGAATTTACACCTTTTTCTGCAAACTAAAATATGATTTGAGACCAAAAAGTAGTGCAAATTTCAAACCAAACTACTACATCATCAATATTTTAGGGCCTTTTCCTTGGATTTCAAATATTAATGAGTTATTTCAAACTAGTTGAAAATTGTAAACTGAAATAAGTTGAAGTCCTACCTACTTACTCTAATCAGTTGTCCAACTGCTAGTTAGGTAAAATGAAATAGCCAATGCAACCATTCAAGAATTATGTACTTTGATATATTTTGTTGCATTTGCTTGTTGATTATCAAAACTGTAATTCTGCAACCTATTAGAAACTTGTCAACAAATGAGAGGATAAGGAAATACTTGATTTCCTTTGTTAACTCTAGAAACTTTTCAAAAGGATCTTCTAAGATATATACATCAATGTTTAACTGATCTAAACAACTGTACATCTGTTCTGGATGACCTCCATGCCATGAGACTAAATTGTCATTTTTAACTTTATTTCCTTGCAAAATCAACCTATGATTGTTCTGAGATAATTTTAGATTTTCAAATAAGATTTGTGATAATATTTCTACTAATGAAAATGTTTGTTTTAGGAAAATTTTATCATCTTGATCTTGAAGCTCATAGTCAATAAATGGAGAAATACTTTGAATTCATTCATTATCCAACATATCTACTATTAGATCATGTAAAAATTTGAAAGATTGCTGCAATTTATATATGGGTTTTAATGGAACTTCATAGATTTCTAGGGGTTGTTCATCCTTTAAAAACTGAAATTATTTAGAGCATAATGGTATAGAACTTGCTTTCAAAATTTCTTAACTTTCTTCTTCACTCCCATATTTGATGTGTAATGTCTGATCACTATATTTGAGCTGCTGAAACTAAACTTCCTCATCCCAAAAACTAGCTAGTGATTTCTCTGTGAAGTTAGCTTGAATTTGGAGAACATAATTATCATCATACTAATCATACTTAGGCAAATCTTCAAAATAAGGAATGTCATCAATCATACACATTAGATTAGCATATTTCATTTCCAGCAATCCTGATATATCTTGATTAGATTAGTTGCATTCTAATTGAAGGTCATCAATTTTCTCAATAGGAGTACTATTAGGCAATGGGCCTTTTTGGGAAGGTAGAACAACATGAGCATCAATTTGTTCTTCTGTCTCTTCATGGATACAAACTTTAGTACATATATCAACATTAGAATAAGTAGACACAATTTCTTCATTATGTAAATATTTTGAGGATGGTTGCATGTTTAGAAGCAAATTGATTTCTTCTTCGATGACGGGGGGTGAAAATCTTTGAATTCTTGGATTTGAATAACAATTTTTTTTCTCTTATGTAAAAACTGATCATGAAGTTGAATATTTTCTTGAACTTCATTCAAAATATTATATGAAACATCATTTGTTACTACAGAGGGGCTTTGTGGATCTTGATTCATCTCCTAATCTATTTCATCTTTGATTAACTCCTCTTGATTATCATGACACTTAACTTGAGAATGAAAGTTATGGATTGCTTCTAATAAATCTTCAAGATGCCAATTTCCTAAATCTTCATCAATATTTTTAAGGTAATGTATGAGATCTTTATCTTGATCACAAAAATTTTTAGCTAATGATAAATATGGAAAATCTTCTTTGTAATGCTCATAAAATACCTTGTGAAAATCCTTTAAAGAAAATAAACTAGTAGGTTTGAGAGCTTCATACCATTCCCTTGCTTGTCCTTCTAAGGTTTCCATGAACAGCTTCATGAGGCAATCCTCATGTCAATCACCCTTCAATCTCCATGAGTGTATATGAAATTTAATGAGATGTAACAAAGGATCATCAATATTCTCATCTTGAAACATATGAAGATTTTTATCCCAATTTACCTTTGGTAGTTTGTGTGGAAATATAGGTATGTGATCTCTGCTCATGGGAGAATACCTACGTTGTATTCTTGGGTTCATCTTGTAAATCAGTCATAAATAACGGCCACTGTATCTATACAACCAAGCTAGATCCTTCTATAAAATACAATATACATTGAAAAACTTTCTTAATGAGAAAGAACATAATGTCTTGAATTAAGATCCAAGTTGAAAGCCTGATCTTTCCTTATTGTTCTTTCAGGTTCATTCCTCTAGTGGAGTCTTGATTGTGAAATTGATTTGGAATCGCCAGGTGGATGATTTTAACCTTTGTGTGTTTGATCATTGTCCACCATCATAGATTAAATCTGAACTTGTAAAGTATTTCTAAAGAAAATTTTAGTCTTCCCTAGTATGGTCGCTAGTATGTTATCACTCAGTAATTTATCCAGGTTCAAGAGAGAACTCATCAAGGTAACCACAGACCAACTTTTAAACTCTAGGATCTAGCCTTCCTAGGGTTCAGAGAGGGCTCTCTCTATAAGATTTAAATTTTTTTTTTTAATAAAATATTAGGTTAAGTATGATTGTGCAATCGGTTTTGTTTTTGATTGGTTTGGTGGGAAAAATCACTTGAATAGATGGATCATGGGAAATCTATTTTTCCATTGGGCTGAGGAGTCAAAAGTCAAGAAGACAGAACTAGGATCAAGGCCAAAAAGTCAAATTTTTTCAGGGCAAGATAGATAACCCTTGGAGATCTTGGAAATTTATTTTGTGAGGTGATATGATCGGGATAAAGAGCAATGAAGGGTTCTTTGATCTAGAAAATGGAAGTAGTAGGCAGAGGTCAAACGAAAGAGGGAGAAATGGATATCAGCAGAAAACATAGAAATGACAAATAGTTAAGACAAGGTGATTTTAACAAATCCTGAAGTAATCCTCCTATTCATTCATTCAAATTTAGAACACATAATGGATTTCATGTAACAAAGAAATATAGCAATGACAAGTAGAAAATACTTCACTCCAAATAGCTCATCACATGAATCCTGAGATATGATGCTAGATGATCTAATCCGGTCTGCTACTCAAAATTTGATACACAAAAGCCTTCAAGTCCACAAAAATGACTATAGAAATATTCAGCAATTTATTCCACAATAATACTTCAAAGATTGAAGTATTTATACAAATTATAAACTAAAATATCTTGAAAAAAATATCAAGGTTGGTTTACAAATATCTCAAACTGTTTTACATAAATAGAACTTAATAAAAGGACACTAAAAAATAATGAATCTATTTGGCACTATACTTATGGATTTATGGTGACAAATAAGAGAATTCAAATTTGATCTCAACTCTTAGTTGATGATGAGGCATCCAAGTCACTAACTATCTCCTTTCTTTGTGCATTCTGCTCCAGAAATTCCGCAAACTTGGGGTCCAATGATACCTTTGTATATCTCACTTCGAAATCGATATGTAAAACATGGAAGAGGTTTTTGTATATAAATATGTTAATAAGATAAACCTCTCTCATTTTCCCAAAATTCAATTCCAACTGTTCACAATAGGCTCTGCAAACATATGCATAAAACAGAACTTTGACGGTCTGAAAAATAGGTTGTAAAGATGTGCATGTATCTCTAATTCTCTAATACCTGTGCATAAAGTGAGATAGGAGTTTGTAGGTTGACATATTATTAACATAAACCTCCTCCAATTTTCCAAAATTCATCTTGGATTTTCCACAATCGTCTCTGCAAAACTATGACTTAAACAGGAAATGTCTGCTAAAATGTCCCTTCGTGCTCTGTTTTCATCTTTTAACCTTTTTGTTCTTTTCACTGTTTTTCTTTTACTTTGGATAAATTTCATCATTGGTGAAAGTATTTTCATCTCTGTTTAACCATTACTACCTCTATATTTACTTTTACTACTTTACCTGGACTGCTCTGTCACTTTTTCTGATTTGACTTTCACTCTGACTTTCATCTGATACACTTTAACTCTGATGCTCTTTGACTATTTTGTTTTCACTGTCACTGTGAATTCTTATTTCACTTTTACCATTAACTGTGAAGTTTCCTTACTCTCTGATCATTCTTTGACTTTTATTTAATCCTTTCTTTGTATACAAACTATTTTTTCAATGAAGATTTTGAATTAAAATATGAGAATTTGGAGCAAACAATTTTGTCAACTAGTATTGAAACTATTGGCCCAATTTCATATTCTGATAATAATCTGCAAAATTCAAAAAATTTGTTAATAAAAACCTGGGCTGAAGGGAATCCAGTAATGACTTTATGGAACAGGGAATATAGTGAAAGGAGTTCTGGCCATAGCAGGGTTTTTCTCATAATTTTGACCTTCAGATCTTAGGAACTCTTGTTTTTAGGTTTTTCTAGCTACTTCTATAAGATTAAACAGTTTACAGAAGTATTTTTTGACTTTGAAAGGGTTTATTGGATTAAAACAGGGAGACTATGGTTCTTTTCTTTGATTTTTCCTTCAATTTCAATCTTCAATTGAGTTACAGACTTTTACTGGTTAGACAACAAGAAACAAGGGTTTCCTAAGTTTTTCACTGAATGATTGGACTAAAAGTCTTTTGAGATTGGGCACAGAGGCTTTAGGATACCTTCATAGGATTTCTGGCTTAATTTAGAGTTTAAACAGTTTATAGAAACTATAAAAACTCACAATTTCCCTTTAAAACAACGCTTAGTAAGAAACATGGTTTTTGCAGAAAATTTGACAGGGTTTGGCCTGTTTTTTGGACTTTTTGATATGTTTCTATGGATCAATTTTTGAATTTATGACTAGAATTATTTTTTAAAGGTCTTTCAAATTGATAACAGGATTGAATTCCAGAGAAATACCTATTATACGCAAGTATAAGGTTTCGAGGAGGTTTTTGAGGTTTTTGAAAGGTTTGAGCAACTTCCTTCTAATTTTTTGAAGCAATTCAGAGCTCCTCACCTATCTTCAATGGCTACAGTTTGAAATTTGCAGGATTTTGGCTCGAAAATGGTGTAAAATGATTGTTTCAAAGTTGGAAAGGCTTATAATGTCATCACATGCAGAACGATAGGAAATTAGTGCATTTCCAAAGTTATTTAGGCAAATTAGGGTTACATTTACTTTACAATGAATAACGATCACATCGGGCAGGAAATGGTTTTGGTCTCTGAAGGGGAGAAACCATAGGTGGTTTTCACGTTCAGTTTGGGTGGTAAGATGTTTTGAACTAATCAAATGCGATCGAATAGGAAGGAGACACGTAGAGGAGGGGGAATGTCAACATACCACCCATTTTGCGTAGAAACGAGATGGTGGATGTTGCACTATTTTATTTGCGAGATTGGTTTTTAGCTATCGGATCGTGGGGTTTGATTGTGAACACCTAGATCAATTGTGAAACCTCCGTCGGGATTTGGAGTGGGGTCGGGGTCTAATATATATATTTTAATTTAAAACATCGACCAATGTTTCAACCTGTGTACAGAGGTGGGTTTATTTATATAGTACTTAAAAATTTGACATTTGTTTAAATAATATAGGGAATGGGGTACTTGTATATAGATATGTTAAACCAATGGGATAGGGGTGGAATTTATTTTTTTCACATGGGATATTATAACATTGGTTTAAAACGTAAAATAATGGGTTTGTGGGTTATTTAAAAATAAAAGGGATTTAATACTATATGGGAATGTGTAACTTAGGGAATTAATATATAGTTAGAAATTAATATGAAATAAAGGTGAAGTGTGGGGGATAGTGTATATAATGAAAAATACATATTTGAACTCTAAGTAAAGTGAAAATAAGCATAGGTTATCTTTGTTGTATTTTTTCACATTTAGACTTAGGATAAAATGCATTTCAGGGTTTTTGAGTGATTTTGAATGGAAATGAAATCAATTATTTAGGGTTTTTACTTTTACTAAGTAAAAATGGGTTTTTACTTAGGAAAATGGATTATAGTTTTGGAAAAGGGTGAATATGCTGAGGAAATGGATTTTCATGAAGGGAATCCAATATTTTTAACCAATCGGTTATTAAGCCTTGGGTCTGGTCCCAACAGAAGTCAGAGAAATGCTTTGAGCCTCTCTAACTGAAGGTTTAGAATATTGGATAATTGTAGGGGAGGGGAAATTAATGATTTTTTCCTGATGATGCTTTATTACATGCTTGCACAATTGCTTTCTACCAACCCATCTTTATTTCTAACATTTTTTTACTTCATTTTCATGGGTGCATTTAAGCTTGCAACCCTAAATCCATTTTTCTTTCAAAGCATAAAAACTATCTAAGTCTAACCTTATTTCATCCAAGGGCTCAGATTAAATTCTTGAGCTCCTCATTTATTCTCTAACTATCTTCTGATTTGTCAAGTTTAAAATGTTTGACATATCTTTATTCTCTATCTAAAAAATGAAATTTAAAGCATAAGAGGTCAATTTTAAGCTGTTTGACCCTCATAGATTGTGGCATTTAGGACAAGCTGCACACAATCTTATTTGCAAAAATAAACTAAAGTAGTGGCATTTAAACTTGCAACACTTTCATGATCTATTTTTATCTTCTTTTTTTTGTTTTTGGGGTCCATTCTTTTTCTAGGTCCTTTGATCTTTCTTTTAGGACTTTTACCCTCTTTTCATTTTCTATTATTTTCAAATATGGGAAAACAACTTGCAAAAAGCAAGGTATGTACATATTTATAAGGCTATCATAGTCAATTCAAAAATTATGAATCTTATTATTATAGGACCCTAATAGATGTATTGATATTTTATTGCATTTTCCAGATTTATGTTCTATATTCCTGTTTTTCCTAATTTGGAATATTACAACCTAATTTTCATGATCTAGACAATTTTATTTCTAAGGTTGTTGATCTTGAGGAGCCTCAGTCATCTATACCTATTACTTCAGGACCTTCCTGTTATCTTCATTTGTCTCAGTTGGAACCTATATATCTTGGACCTGATGGTGAACCTCTTCCACCCAGACTTGTAAGTATTGAGTAGATACCTCAATAATATCCTCATCCTTCTACTCATGTTCATTGGGAAGGACTTAATTTTTATCAAAACTACCCTTTCCTCTTCAAACTCTTACACAAACCCCTTTACCTGATTCTTTGGACTCACCCATAGATTTTTCATGGAAATATTCATCGGAGTTGTTAACCATGGCCAGAATTGATCCAACTTATCAACTCGTGTCCGCCACCATGGTCACAACATCAAAATTTTCCTCCACATCTATGTTCACAACATCACCAAAAACACATATGTATGGTGGTTTGTCTGTTCCACCAAGTTATCATTCTTTATCTGCTACCTTTTCTGGTGTGGCTCCCTATTCTTGGACCTTTCCCATATCATCCAATACCGTAATATCATCTGGTGCTTCTCTTATGAGTACCACGTAGTCTACTCCTCCTCCTCCTCTGCTTACACCTATATTTGAATAGAAGGTTTGCCCTTATATTAGTGGGAAAGGTTACGCTCAACAACCAAACTCTCCTTATATTGGGTATCTTATATCCGGGTCACAATTTCCTCCATCATACCCTCCTCATTTGGTAGTGGTGAAACCTTTTGTTTGTATACCTCAAATTAGTAACCAACCTCACTATGGTCCTCCCTATCCTGGAATGGCTGCCAATGTTTCGAAAATTACTTTTCCTATTCAACCTATTTCATATTGGGACCAATTGTTGAATCATAAAATTGCACCATATTCTCAAATTCATATCCATCCATCGGTACCCCAACAAGCTCAAATACATGTGAGCCAAACTTTACAGGCTTTCGTTGCACCTCAATCTATTCCACGGTATCTGGAACTTCCCAAGTTCCACTTACCTAGCCAGTATAAGGTACTCCTCAAGTCTCAATAAGATAGATTATTCAAAGTAAGGTGGAATCCCAACCAAACCCACCTTATCATGGGACAGTGCAAACTCCCATTGGGAAGCAGTATGGTCCATATCAAGTTCCTTTTCAAGGCCAACAAATTCAGACCAAACTATTCTAGGAACATTACCATCACCTGGTGTTAGGCATTAAGGCCACTTGTATACTGGTTATCAAAATCCTCCTTATCCTGGTACCCAGGTTCCTTATTATCAGAATCCCCTTTTTTCGAGAATGCAAGTGCATGGTTCTAAAGCTATTCCTTCATATCCAGTTCATCCTCCTCTATAATTTAACTAGAAATTTCATTTTATGGCCACTCTTGAATTCTCGAACTTAACTCAGCTCACTAATGAACCCATCACTCATTCACCATGGTGGTTGATTATTCCCGATAATTTTCTTTCATATATCCCAAAATCCGAGGGAATCCAGGATAAGACCCGTTGACGCATGTCATGACTTATCATCTATGGTGTTCTTCAAGCTTCCTTAATGATGATTCCATTTGACTTCATATTTTCCAACAAATGCTTACAAGTACCACAACTGAATGGTATATTGATTTACCTAGAGTTTTGTTTCATGATTTCAACACTTTAGCCACCACCTTCCTCACACATTTCTAGCTTCCCATCAGATATGAAGCTGGAATGGAACTATTGACCAATTTCAAATAATCATATTCCACTCACATTTCATATCACATTCATGAATGGATGAGTCATCCCCGATTGCTCAAGACTTATGTTCCTGATCAATTATTAGCGGAATGGTTTACCAAATCTCTATTTTCATCTATAACAGAAGATGTGGCTAAAGGTGGAGTCATAACCGAAGAGAAATTTATTGCTCATGCACAATATTTGGACCTTGTTTATACCCAATCGGGAACGCTCTATGATAAGATACCGAATGCACCGAGACCTTCGAATATTGTTCCTGTAGAAATTTGAATAATAGATAACTTATTCACTGAGATTATCCTGATCACACACTATTTGAGCTTCATGCATAATACATAACCTCTTCTACTATTGATAATCAATTTGTAGAATTAAAAACAATCGCATGCGCACATTAAAACCATAAACAATCACACATATAAACACAGGATTTATGGGAAAGCTTAAAGCTGAAAACCCCCAACTATTTGTATATTATAATGATAGAGTTCATGTAACAATACATAGCACAAAGCCCCTCACAAGCTCTCAGCACTATCTCACATGCTACACACTACACAAGCTCAGATCAAGCAAGTCACATGCTCAAATCTCCTCCACCTGTTAGCCAACCTCTACTGTGCAATCTAATATGGATAATCATTGAGATCCAAGTTCGAATCCCACCAAGATGTACTGCGCAATCCTCATTGGCTTCTCCATCAATGTGTGTGCAAATCTCATGCACCAGTATAGTCACAACTCTATAATCGTTTCTTTCACTCCACCTATCATCGTATCTTCCACCGAAATCGTTCCATGCATCGGTTAATCGATGTGTTCGCTAGTTTATTTATGAGTTTATAATTAGGGAATTAATTAATAATTAATTCACACCACTCTCACTAATTGTATCAATCAGTTAGACTAGATACAACTAGCTCAACTAAGTTAAACTGAACACAACTCCATTAACTGTCTCATCAACTCCACCAAACTCTGTCACATGAGTTCTAACTGAAGTCAACCATGCAATAGCTCCACTAGACCCTAGGAATAGCGTAATTCCTTCTGTCAGCTACATGTGCCACATCCAGGCATCAAACTAAAGGCTTCATATCAAGATAATGTTTATAGTCCAAATATTATTAAGAGCTGGTCATTATTTTCGACATATCTATTTTTAGACCTGCAATCTATAAAAAACAGATTCCGCCCAGTATGTCTAAAAATATAAGTCCATCTATTTTTCCAACTTGACCATCCCTCCACAAATAGCATCCTGCAACTCATAGAATCATGATCGACATGTCTAAAAATAGACTTTGCGCCAAAAATACCCTGCGAGCCCACTTAGTTAAGGCGACTTCTTTCCACTAAGCTTTGTCATCTTGTTGCATTCTCAACAGTTCCTCCTCCACCTCGTAAAGAATATCATTCCATTGATGGCATGATTGGTTCTTCCAATTCACAGTTGGTGAGTAAACCATCTGGTGCTGCTCTTACCACATCTGGTCAAAACCCTCAATCCCATCTTCCTAAGGCTTCTTCTTCCGAGATAAATGCCATTTCATCTGATAAGGGAAAATATTCACAACAACCTGGAAGCAAGAAGAAAGAAGTAAAAAGAAGAAATATTCCTCACCACAAGATAAAAAAACAAACTAGTCTTCCAATGAGAAGAAAAAACCTCGTTACCCATTTTTTATTTGCAACGAGGATCAATTTACACGTGATTGTTTGCACCATGCTGAAGTGAATCAATTCCTTAAATCTTCTGCTTCTCCTACCATGTTGACCGACCCATTTCTCAATTAGGAGAAACATATGGTTACTTAGGACCCTTCTTCCTCTAACATGATTTTGATTATTTCATCTTCAAATATGAGATCCAAAGTTATGGTGGCCACTTAGAATAAGTTCTACGGTAATGTGAATCCACCGAATAGTCAAGCTGCAAGGCACAAAAAGCATCATGTAGATCACAAGTTCCAAGTTGGTGATGAATTTTTTATTCACATTAGCAAAGAGAGGCTTCATTGGGAAGGTAAAAAACTGAAACCAATCTGTTATGGTCCTTTCAAAATTTTGGAAAATGTTTGTGAAAACTCCTTCAAGTTAGATTTTCCTTCATACATGCAATTTTACTATGTCATTAATGTTGAGAACTTCAGGTTGTATGAGCCTCCGTTGATTGAAGATAAAGGAGAATAGGTTCATATTCCTTCTATTGAAGACTTATCTCCGGAATACCTTGATGAGCTTTAGCAAGAAACCATTCTTGACAGAAGAACAAGGACATAAAAAAGAGGGAGTGTCGACTACCTTCGTGTGGGGCTCAAGGGAAAAAATCCTTCTAAGGCCAAATGTATCAAGATTAGAAAGGCGAGGGAACTATACCCTCATCTGTTGGAAAAATGAAAGTGATCTTTTGGGGTCCAAAAGCTTCCAGTGGTGAGGAGTGATCAAGTGCTCAAAATTATGCTCAAAAATCAAAGTTTTCGGATTAGTGTGGAACCTGAACGACCATGTATATCTCATCTTTATGAATCCAACACAACTTGTTTCATGGAAAACTGACACTATATGCTCCCAGAAATGTGTTCTGTCCACTCTGTCAAACATACAATTTTTTTTACAAAAATGTTGGACAACTCAGTGAGTAGTCCGTATAGCTGACTGGGCATGCCTACATGGTAGGGTGACTGTTCAGTTGACTTGGTCAAGGGGGTCTTCATGGTCGAATGAGGTGATGCTAAGTGGCATGTTGTCACTGGTTTTTGGTGGAAGTTTTTGATTAGCGGATTGGTGGCCAACCACAAGCTGCCAAGTGGCCCAACCAGGGGCCACCACGTGGCAACCCGAAGGCCACCAAAATTTTTTGGGTCAAGTCTGAGCAATAATGGGGGTCGAACCGATGACCACTGACCAACAAACGCCATGCCTTATCGTCATGTCTTGCGCCATGGTTCTTAACAAACTAAGTATCAACTATGGTTTTATTTTAATGCTATTTTGGCATTGGGGGGAGGGGGGAGGGGTCTAGCCCCAGCCCTAGTCACTGTTGGAGGTGGGACCATGGGTGGGAGGCTAGCCCGACGCCCCCTCTTGTAACCGTTAACATATAATATCACCACTAAAATGTGAGCACGTCGAAACCACGACGGAGCCGGAACTACGTAGCTCTAACCACCAGGGTTATCCACCAACAGAGACCATCGCCACGCCACATGTGCCCATGTCGGTGTTAAGTCCAGTTGTTAGCCCTAACTTTCGGTGCAAATAGCATTACTTATCAACATAGTGTTTTGGTGGCTAAGTCACTGATGTTATGCTAAAAGTGTTCAGCACCTTCACAAGTTATATTTTGGCACTCGGTAAGATCAATGCAACATCTTGGAAAAGTTCAAAAGAGCATTAACCTAGGTGGCATTCTTTCCCTACCCACATGTTTCAATTTTTGGGCTTGCTCAATTTTAGGAGCATTTTCTCCACTTGGTGAGTTGTATTAGGGTTGGTTTTGTGACATTTGGGGGGAAATTAAGTTGGTTAGGAGTTTTTTTTTTGAGATAAATCTCAAACCTTAATTGTGACTAGTACTGAAAATTAGTGTAAGCCAAATTGTTCCACCAAATAACTAGTGATAATTAAATTAAAATTTTGAAAACCTTATTCTAAAAAAATACATCTATAAAAATAATAAATAATAAATAATATCAAAAATATTTATTATTATTATTTAAACAATAATAAAAAACATTTATTATTTTGTTTATTACCTTTTTAATATTTACAACAATAGATCAATATAAAGAATATTATATGATGTATATAATTTTTACATTGAAACATAAATTAAATTAAATAATCTTTCATATATAAATATTTTTAATTAAAATTTAATAATAATTATTATAATTATATAATATTTTTTTAATTTTTATTATTTATATTTTATTTTATATTGAATAATATAAATAATAGGGTTATAATATCAAAATAATATTTTGAGCTATATAAAAATACCATTAAAATAATAGTGTATTATATTAATTTTTTTTCCATCATAATGAAATAGTTTCAATGTATCTCTACATCCATTATTCTTATATGAATTTGAGTAATTTACCAATGTTATGGAAATTTTTGTTAGAGGAAAATATAGATAGTATAATGGTTTTTGTAAAACTAATTTTACATATGTATATATATATTAAATTAGTGTTAGTTATATAAATATAATTTTAAGTGCATGTATAATTATTTTTTTAAATATATTTCTTGTAATTTTCTAACTTGATGAAAATATAAGTCATATTATTGACATATATATATATATATATATATATATATATATATATATATATATATATATATATAATTTTAATTATTTATGAATTATAAAAAGAAATCTAATCTTTAGTATAAAATATAAAATATATTATTAGTATTTTTTTAAAATTCATTTTTATATCACTTGTGTTTTTAATTATAAAAATAATTAAATAAGTGTGTGAAAATACATTTTTAATTGATGACATAATACAAAAAAAATAGACAAGATAATTAGAAGATGACATTGAAACAATTTTGGGTATATGATTTGTTAAAAAAGGAAAATCACTTTAAAAACAATTGAAATTGCTTAATTAATATCTTAAAAATTTGAAAACTTACCCTATTGGGTGTTTTCAATCTAGAAAATTATTAATTTTAAATGAGAAAATTAGTGAAACACTTGCTTCCTAGTTTAAAGTAATGTAGATAATAATAATAATAATAATAATAATAATAATAATAATAATAATAATAATAATAATAATAATAATAATAATAATAATAATAATAATAATAATAATAATAAATCACTAATATTATTACTACGAGCATTAAATAGTATTTGTTTTTTCCAAATACAATGCAATAAAATGAAATGGAACAAGTGAGTTGATTAAAAAAAATGCAGACTAGGTGTTACTATAATTTTGCATCAAAACTCATTTAAAATTTATACATCAAAATCCGTTTAAAAACATTCCAGAGTTTGATTGCAACAAAATATATATATATATGAATTCGACATTTTTATATAATTGTAGGCTAGAAAACTTGGTATTGAATTTTAAATGAATTTATCTAAATTGTACTAGAAAACATAGTCAATCTACCTTTACAAATAGAAGAGAGGGAAGGAATCGCCCCCACTTTGTCTCCACCAGCAAATCATCTATATGAATAATTATATTTTTTTATTCCATGCACAAACCTAGTATATCTAATAATGTTTTGTAAAAAAGGTTTAATTATTATTCTTTTTATCTATATATGTTTGCTAATTATATTATTTAATTTTATACACAAACTTTTACCATAAAACTACAACATGTAAGCAATAAAATGTTTCTAAGAAACTAGGAAAAATAATATCCGCAACCTATTATGCCGAACTTTTTGAGATCGAGGATTTAGAGTATATACCTTAAACATGAATAATCTTTTAACAAACATATAAAATTGTTACACTCAAGAAAAACACAAAGATGGATGTAAAACCAAAGGAATTTAGAGATTATTATTTTTGAAGGTGATTTCAAACCTTTAAAACTACATGAAAGTGAGTCAATGTGAATCTCAATGTGTAGAAACTAACTATTTTGTAACATTTTTAAAAATGTTATTGTAAGTAAAAGGGAGACATTACAAATTAGTATTTTTTATATCTACATTGGAATATAGTTTCACCACCCTCACTGCCATCATTTATAGATAATTGAATTAGAAAGGAGAGATTGCTACAATTATGAGGATATTCACCCTTTCATGATACATGGTGGATCCTCCCATTGAATGTCGTGGAGTGTCCATGTTAAAGGAATTTGTGAACTCCCACAACAATATTCGCTAGACTGTTATTTTATTAATTCCTGAAAATTTTTGATGACTTCTATGGTGAATGGAGTGATGTTTACAATTAACTCTATCTTACAACCAAAGTATTTTAGGTTTGTAAAATCCACTCTCTATTTTATATAGAGGCTTAAATGATTTAGTAGATGAAACAAATTTTCAATCTAGACATATAAAAATATAAAAAAATGGTACATCCTCTATTGTTTATATAGAGATTTATTGATAGTTTCTACTATTACAATAAGAAAATTTTACAATAGTTTATATAGGTAAAAATTTAAATAAAACGTAAAATTTTAATAATCATATTGATATTTTATAGGGGATAGTTTCTTCATTTGAGCATTTAAAGAACACAAATGTGGGTGAATGCTTACCAAATTAAACTTAGATAGTCTAATAATTGTGTCTGCTAGAAATCAATAGGGAAGAATTCAAGGGGATCTCTCCATTGCAATGGTTGTTTAAATTGTGATGGAATTACTTTCATATAAATCCATGATTCCACATTCCATGAAGTTCGGGATACATTTTACTGGAAAAAAAACAAATTCCAACAATTTTGGGTTATTAGAAAAATATAATAGAGCTAAAATAAATTTCACGAGGAGAAACAAATCCATAGGGTGAAATATATCTGGATACTTTCCATTACCATAAAAATAGGGAAAATGGGATAATGTAGTTTGAATTTTACTAGAAAAAAAAACAAATTCCAACAATTTTGGGTTAATAAAAAAATATAATAGAGTGAAAATAAATTCCACCACGAGAAAAAAATCCAAATAATTGGTATCCCCAAAAAAATAGGGTGAAATATATATTGATACTTGTCATTACCATAAAAATAGGGTGAATGGGAAAATGTAGTTTGAATATTGCAAGGCGAAATAATTTTTTAAACTCTCCCTATCAAATTACCATGGGTTAATGGTTTACAACTATTTTTTTTTAAATAAATGTTGGGTGATGCATATTCAAACCCATATTTGTAAACAATTCACCCAACCAAAATAAATAACCCATTAATTTATCCCTAAAATTTTCTATGATTAAGAGGCCAAACAACCTTAACCCTCAACCACACTGATTCCACCCCACAGTGGGACATCACTTGTAAACAATTCACCCAACCAAAATAAATAACCCATTAATTTACCCCTAAAATTTTCTATATTTTAGAGGCCAAACAACCTCAACCCTCAACCACATTGATTCCACCTCACGATGGGGCATCACTAACACCAATGAGATTGATCTCTACCCATGATGTCTAGGACTCTAGGAACTAGTAACTCAACCCATAACCTTCCAGGGCTCCAGAGATTTTTTCCAACCTGACTCCGGGGACTTGTAACTCAACCCAATTTTTTCCATGGTTTCTATAGTGTTTTCTTCAACCCAAAACCATAAGAAATTATGTGCACCTATCAAAAAACAATCGAGTGGAAAAAAACACAACACCATGTCTATCCATGAAATATAAAGACAAGTCTAAAACCACTATCAATCGAGGAAAATATCCATGCTAGTGACAACACATAACCATAAAATCACATGCATATACCATGCAATTAGAAATCAACAATGAAATCACACATGCAACTTGTTATTTTCCAAGCAATCCAGCTATAGTTTTTTATCCAACTATTCCCTTGTGATTTCCTTATTTCCTTTACCTTCTTTCTCCAAATGTAGTGTATGCCAAAATTCTCCAAAAATTCTCTAAGAATACTCTAAGTGTGAAAAACAATGATAGAATGAGAGAATAGAAATATCCAAAGTTAAACTAACAAAAGTTGTGAATTGATCCTCAGAAGCCTTTTTATTGAGACCTCTATTTTCTTCATTTTCCTTCATTTTTCCTTCAGTTTCCCTCTCATGTAAATTTGTGACTCTTCATCTTCCTTTTCTCCTATTTTCCATTATTTCATAAGTAAAAATCCAATTAATTCCACTTTGAATTTGCCAATGCCTTTTCCAATTTCCATAACCATTAATTAATCAACAATGATACCTATCACTATGTTTCCCCCAACATTCAGCTTGGAATATGTGTCCCATGACCCTGGTCTTATTTTAATTACATGGAAAATCAACTAGGGGTTATTACAAAAGTCAGAGGTCTACTAGTTTAGATAGAGACCTCATGATTCAATGAAGTATGGGCCACTTCTAAAAATGAGATTTGTGTCTTCCTCTTTTTTTTTAAATAATAGTGTAATAGAATTTTCCATAGAAACATATGCCTATTCTTCCATTAAAATTCGACTGTTAGTGTTTTTCTACCCATCTAGTAATCTCCCTTCAAGAGGGCCATAAACCAATGAATTTTCTAAAAAAGAGTTCATTTTGCAAATGACATGGTTGTTTTTCGAGGGACTGCTAGGGGTAGGGAAATGATAGGGATGGAATCTAGTTTTTTGACAAATTTTGAAATTATTGGATGAGGATGAGGAGGGCCGAGAGACTTGAAAAGTGAGTATAAGGAATTATATTCTGTATCAAGGGGGGTAAATGTGGGTTATGCACCCCCTAGAGAAGGATTTAGAGGGTCCATGGAAGGGGGGAAAGTGAGAGGAAAGAGTTGGGTATTGGTAGGAGGTGGGAGCGAGAGAAGAGAACCAACTACCAGTGATGTCAAAGTTATATTCAAGTATTATTCAACATAGTAGGAGTTCATTTTCAACTCTAATATTGATGATGAGAAAAAAAAAAATCTTAGAAGATGTGCCTTGATTATATATATCTAAACATAATCATTGTTAACGACAAATTCCCTATCCAAAATATTGATAATCTATCAGATGAGCTCCATGGAGTTTCTTATTTTGAAAATTTTGATCTTAAATTAGGATACCATCATATCTAATTAAGGTAAAAATAAATTCCCAAAATAACTTTTAAACACACATAAAAGGAACTATGAATTTTTGGTTATTCCTTTTGGGTTGATTAATGCTCCTTCTACTTTTGAAATCCTTGTGAACAAGTTTTTTTGACCCCATATTGGGAAATTTGATTTGGTTTTCCTTGATGATATACTTATCTATATAAAATCATGGGAAGACCACATGAAACATGTGGATAAATTTCTAAAAATAATTGAGAATAAGAAATTTTGTGAGAAAAAAATTAAACGTGATTCTGAGAAACAAGAAGTAGAGTATTTGGGTCATATTGTTTCAAAGAAAGGAGTTAAGGCGAACCCTCAAAAGATACAAGCTATTACAAATTTTCCTATTCCCAGGAACATCATGAGTCTTAAAGGATTTTTGGGACTTGTAGGATATTATCATAATTTTTTTAGGAATTTGGCACGCATTACAAACCTACTCACATACCTCTTGAAGAAAATTCATTTTTATGAAATGAGGAGCCTAATTTGGCATTCTCTCTCTAAAAGGGCTCTATTTTTTCTACACCAATATTTCCAACACCTAATTTCGATAAAAAATCTTAGTAGAATGTGATGCATTGAGACAAGGAATTGAAGCAATATTTACACAAGAAGGTAGACCACCAAATTTTGAAAGAAAACAATTGAAGGGAAAAGATTCGATGAAGTATACATATGAAAAATAAATGGAAGCAACTTAACATGAAATAAAAAAATGGAAATTGTAGTGTCTCATTGGGAGGCACTTTAATGTCAATACAAACCATGACCACCTAAAGTACTTTTTAAATCAAATATTGACATTAAAAGAGAAAAAAGTGCATAGAAAAAATGCAAGGGTTTTATTTTCAAATAATCTTTAAAAATGGGAAGGAAAATTTAGTAGCATATGATCTTTTTAGAATATAGTAAGGCTCACATGTATATTCTATTATAGATTTAGTTCTTGTATGGATAGAAGAATCTCATCATGAACGGAAAAATGATAACAACACTAAAAATAAATATAAATATACAAATAAGGGATGAACTGTATGGAATATTGATCTGAAAGTGAAAATCGATTGTCCTCTGACACTTTGCAAGATAAATTTGGGTCATCAAACGTTAAGTTAGTTTGCAAATTTTCCAACTGTGAATAGTTAAGTTTTCAATGAACTTAAAGATGAAACAAAATCATATTCAATCCAACATGGTAAAAATGAGGAAGATAACAACCACTTGATAACATATTTCACCTCTCCTTAGCTACATTTTTGGGCCCTCCTTCAATGGCTAGGCCACTTTATTGATCTCAGAAGCAAAAATAGTACAATATAAATCTTTGACTCATAGAGTAAACCTCCTTCTAGAGTGGCACTTATTTATCCTATAAAGAAAATTTCTCCTTCAGAGAAATCTCACTCACAATTTGACTCAATAACAAATAAAGTGATGGTGTCAAAAGAAAAGGACTCTCTTACTGAATGTGGCAACAGGTCCTTGTACTCATTCTGATATCGAAATCACAAAATTAAACTACTTCATAATGAAGTTTTGAAATGGTATTTTCTCACAAATATTGAGAATATACTAAAGATGGATAATCCAATTAAGAAGCAACTACTGCAGATGTGTCCGGAAGACTGGAAAGCCCATGTCTACGCTCTTTCCATGCTAAAAAAAGACTCCATATGGCCTCAAAGTAGTCTCTGTATACAACATAAAATGACTTGCCTCTGCAAAATCCCAATATACAGTGCTCAAATAAAAAAATTGATGCTTCCATTATGTTCAACACACCCAAAAACTCTGTGTAGTCTTTTCTTGGTTTCAAAAATACTGAAAAATAACCAAGTTATGCCTCCTGGAACATTTCTCTGTTATCTGTCCTACAAATTGGAAAAATTGGCTAAGTGGGTGATGAAATCTGCCTTTTCGCAAACCACCAAGTGAAAATTTTCCCTGCTACTAGTAGAATTCTTAACGCAAATGTTACGAATTTTCACCTCTTTTAAATTTGCAAATGAACCTTAGCATAAAATTTCTAGCCCCACTCTCTGTCATGTGGGTTCCATGTGGCCAGGGGCCAGGCCATGCTCTAGCCCCTCCGGTCCTAGCCCTTTGTCGTGTTAGCCCTCATTTACGCATTAATAATCGTGATCGAGGGGCCAGCTAACTACCCACCCCCGCTAGCTATGCTCCACTATGGTCATATGTTGGCAGATAGAAACAGGGGTCGGGATAACCACCCACTCTCGTCATCTTGGCCTCTGATGTGTGGTCATATCCATTGATAAGAAAATCGAGGGTCGGGGCCTACTCCCTGCCCCCTCCACTTTCTCTCGCCAATGGTCTTATATTATATAATGTGATTGGGGCCAAGGTCGGTGGGGCAGGCCCGTCGGCCCGACCCCTCCCCCAAACTGTCGACAATATCTTAACAAATATAACCAGAAATAGTCATATAACTAGAACCAAACTTGTGTCGTGGAAGTAAGACTATGTATTGTTGCACGGGAGGTCAAGCGGTCAAACCCCGCCGAGGTCGATTGGCCCTTGTAAAATAATTTGGCCAATCATAGAGGGTCATGTGGCACCCTCTCATTGGGTCACATGGCGCCTCCTCATTGGGCCACTTAACAACCAATCAACCAATCAAAATCCGTGACCTAATCTTGTACATTCATGCCACGTGGCATCAAAGGATTGGCCCAAACTACCCATTATACTTTCCCAATCAGTTGTTGACATCAACACCACGTCACCTATACAGCTTGCCCAGTCAACAAGCTAGTCAACCCTACAAGTTGACTTTTTAACTATTTGCAAAAAACTTCAGAACGTGATAACTTTTTCATACGGTGTCAGATTGAGGTGATTCAAGAATAGTTGGAATCAAAATGATGAGATATATGATTTGGCATTAGTTTCGAGCGATTTTGATTACTTGTATTTCTTAGCGTATTTTGATCCTTGATCATACCTCCCCATTGGGAAGCTTTTGGACCACCAAAAGCCTATTTTTACTTAGCAAGTAAGTGATAATATAACTTCCTCATTTTCCTAATCTCAATCCATATTTCTTTAATTGGATTGGTGCCTTTGATCCCCTCTTGAAGATGGAATTTCAACATTCTCTTCATGACCATATTTCCTTGGTGGATCATACAATATTCACCTTGAAGTCTTTCCTTGCTGAAATACAAGAAAAATTCAACTTCCACTTGGAAATCGTTTTATACTTTTCTTTACTTTCCTCAAGCTTCTCTTTTACTTCTTAATGCACTGGTTGCATTTGTTCATTGATATGCTTGGTTTTTTCCACGTCATTATGTCCATCTACTAGAAAATATTTACCAAAGATGAAATACAATAGCAATGCAAGTCGATGGGCTATTGGCCCAATACTCTCAAGAATCTTGAAAGGTCTAAAAAATCGAGGTGCTAGATTGGGAAATGATCTAATCTTCCAGGACCTCTTCTTATGCTTGATGAGAAAGTAAACTTGTTCCCCAACCTGGAACTCCTTAAGAAGCCTATTCTGATCTGTCTAACTCTTATACCTATCCTTTTTTTCTTTCATATTCTTCTTGATTACCTACATTCCCTGTTCCATATTTTCCAACATGTCTGGCCAATTCAATACTGTAACAACCCTGGTGAAAATTCCATGTAATAAAATTTAATTAAGGAAAAAATAATAACCACAGTTGATGGGACACTTATTCCAAGTTAAATGTTGAAAAAACATCCTATAGGGTGTTCATTTCGGTTATTGTGACTAAAGGAAATTTGCAAAGGAAATGGAAAAGTATTTGGAAAGGAATGAGGAATTAATTGGAATTTTATTTATGAAAATAATGGAAATATGAGAAAAGGAAGGTGAAAGGTCACAGGTTGCATGTGAGGTGGAAAATGAATGAAAATAATTGAAAATAAATAAATTAGAGGCTTCATTGATAAAAAGGCTTATGAGGATTAGTTGACAATTTTTTTGGGTCAAACCATTTGTCATTTCAGTTTCGAAGCTCTCTCATTATTCTCTCTCTCTCTCTCTCTCTCTCTCTCTCTCTCTTGGACTCTTAGATTTTTTGGAGAATTTTGGCATTGGAACAAAAAAGGAAAGAAAGAAAGAAGAAAGAGGAAGCAAGCAAGGAGGAGCAGGAATCAAGCAACTACGGTAGGATTATTGGTAGGTATAGATATGCATGTATGTTTTCCTTGTTAGATCTAGTATGCATGGTATTGTATGTGGTTCTTTTCTATCTTGGCATGGTTTTTTTCCAGGTGTGACAGTGTTTTCATCCTAGCCTTTCCATTTCTGGATAGCCATGGTGTTGTGGAGTTCTCATATTTTGGTTTATTTGTATTTTTGAATGGATTCAAAACTGAGTGGGTTGGATCTCTGAATTAATATAACACATGGACTAGTAAACCATAAAATGGATTTTGGGTTGTGGTAAATCCAGATAGTGTGTTGCCTCAGTGGGAATAGGAATCCTCGATCGGTGAATGGCGAGATATACCGTAAAGCCTAGAGGTGGTTGCCTCGGTTTAGGGCCTAGGTGATCCAGGTTTGTATTGCGGTAAATCCTGAGAGGTGGTTTTCTCTCCATCGAACATAGGAATCTTGGGTTTGGGATATATGGTAAAGCTTGGATATTATATAACGATTTAGGGCCTAGTGACCCCTGATTAGGACTGTGGGTTACGGTAAATCCTGAGAGAATAGGAGACAATAAAATTCCTCATGGTTTAGGGGTAGAGAATCCAATGATATCCATGCTTGTGTTGACCTAGTGATCGGGTGTATATCACGACAAAGTTAGTTACGACATGTTTATTGTGTTGGCCTAGTTATCCAGTGTGGATCATAGTAAATCCTGATTTCTATTGATGAGGGTGAGGTGGTTTAACCTCGTGATGCCCCGGTTAGTTATTTAGGTTTGAGTCCCACATTCATGCTTGTAATATGGCACGGGGGTGATTGGATGAAGAGAGATTTGGCTTAACCAATCTATGGTCGGGTGGAACGTGGAAGTCCCATCTTCGGTTGGTTTTTACATTCCTTAATGAATATCTCATTCCTTTGGTTTTCGATGTATAAATTATTTAGTTTATATGTGGATTTTATTGTTGTTGTATCCATGATATTTCTGATGTTAATATGTAGTTTATAATCATGTGTTTTGACAATAGTGATGTATGTCTCTATCCATGTTTTTACTTGTAAATGAATGCACACTATATCTATGGTCAAATAGATTGTATTGCAACTAATGATGTAAGGGAGAAATGCTTCTTAGCGATTCTTAGATAAATATGAGACCCCTATGCTCATATTTGTTGTTTACACCTTTAGTTTCAATGTTTAGGACATGTTTGACAAAATTCCTGTCATGGCTAGGATGGGTCTAGATGAGTTCTTGTAGTCCATGTAGTTGTTTCATTTGCATGGTGTTGATCATGGTTGTAGCAATGTCACCATGTGAAGGTTGATGGTGGGTTGTGTCGTCGTGAGTGTATGGTTGTATATGTATTTTTTATGCATGTCGTTGTCTATATGTTGTTATGCATGCATTTTCATGGTGAAGGTTGTCATGCATAAGGTCATCATATGAAATTAGGTAATCATGATGATATCAGCATGATATTATGCTAATGTGTTACCTAAGATAGAGTAGGATATGCAACTCATTAAAGTGAAGTTGCAACAATGGACTTTGGGGTAAGATAAGATCATCATATAAGTCTGTATGTTTGGCATGCAAGTGTGTGATTCATGGTTGTTGTAAGAATTAAGGTTACTTATATGCTTTTCATTCCATTTTTATTTTGGTACATGTATGATAAATTCTAGTTGATTGGCATAGTCATATGAATTATGGTTATGTGTATGCCTTTCATTCTATTGATTTTATGGTTACGCATATGATAGATATTAGTTAATTAATGTGATCATATTTACATGCATTGGTTAGTCAAGCATGGTATTAACTTGACGACTATGTTATATTTTGTTGATGAATATGTTATATGTCAACTTGTAGTTATCTCAATGATTATGTTATATGTTGTTGATGAGCATGTTATATGTTAACTTGTACCTAGCTTGATGATTATATTATATGTTGTTGATGAACATGTTATATGTTAACTTATTGTTGTTATATGTTAGTTAACTTGATGATTAGGGTTATAGCATTAATAGATTGATGTTATATTTATCATGCTAAATTGGATTGGCCTAGGTAGATGGTTAGGGTTATGGCATCCAGGCATGAGTCGACATATTTGTGACATTGTGTTATATGAATCTAGACTAATTGTGCCTATGTGATTGTTATGCATGAATGAAAATTGTTTATGAGTTTAGGATGTGAAAATGTTAGCTAAGTTACCATAGTGAATATAATGACCTTATTTATGTTTGAGTTGATGTGTTTCAAATTTATATTGTGCTAATCTAGATTGATTATGCAGATAAGGTAGCCTCCCCTAAGATACATCAAGGTAGGAGTTTTCTTATGTCGCCTACATGGTGTTGAATGTATGATTATGTCATTTATTCAATGTTCTAGTGTTTGGAGTCTATTATTTCATTTATCTGTTGTCTAAATGTTTTATTACTTGCATGAAAAAAGTATGTTCCTATAATATTGCATGAAGAAATGATATTGTTTTGAGATGGTCGTACTAGCACACTATGTGTTGAGACAGTTGATGTGTACTTGATTATAAGTAGGTCATAGTTGTAGTATTATGATTTTAACTATTAGTTAATTATGACATAGTGGTTAGTATTGGTAGAGGTTGATTTTAGTTAGTAGATATGATGTCTTGATATTTGGAATTGTTGAAAAGTGTAACTAGGTTCGGTCTTCATAATGACATGTAATTGTGACTCTTGTAAATAATGTAATGAGGAAAATAAATTATTATTGGCTTGCTTCATGGGTTTCATGAGCAAGGGATTATTTTTTTAGATTCAATTTCATGTATGAACCTTCTTGGGCATATAAAGAATGTATCTAAGTATATACGTTGTCTATAAGCCCTCCAAAAGACAAGCACAATCATCTTCTTCATGGTTAGCCTCAATATATATAAGTCATGTCGGCTCATATGTATGGATGAACTACTATAAATAGGTGGAAAGGCACCTCACATTTCCATAGTTAAAAACTCAGGTTTCTATGAAGTTTCAGTGTCAAGGTACAATCCACAGAGCTCAAACATCTCTTGAGCCTTCGGATGAAGTGACAGTAAGACAGTGAGGATACCTCTCACTGTAATAAGTTCGGATACTTCTCAAAAACACAATCTTGGTACTATATTTCAGATCTCCTTGAGAGTGAAATCATGATCATAGTGGCTTGGTGATATTGTAGTATGGGTCAATGATATTACAATATTCTATTTCGGTGTGCTACTCAGTGCTACTTGATGCACAGTTCTACAATGTCTCGGTGGAATATTACTGGATGATCAAGGAAACACAATTCGGTGGCATATAGAGGCAAAAATTAGTAATGTATCACTATGTGTGAATGTTGCTACAGTGGTATTGATTTGGTGACTTGACATTTACATGTTCTAGTGCCATGAAGATATGATCTCAGTTTCAGGAAGATCGAAGAAGTGGTAAAAAAATTAAGAAAGAAGGTTTATTGTTTCTTGGATTTGGAGTGCAAAAATAGGTCAAGGGTCATGGTCTTGGTATTCGTCAATTGGAATCTCTATAAGAAGAATTTGTGTGGGTTTTCCTCTCAAAGAGTGAGAGTTTTTGGCCCCGGATCATAGCCTACATGTTGTGTCTCTTGTATATTTTATGTTCATGCATTGATTATTGTTTGATGAAGAATAACACTAATAATATAACATGAAGAGGATCCTAATCTGAATAAGTAAAATTTCATTCACAAGCAGTCACTAATGAATAAAAATAACTTAATGCAAATGCCCTAGATATATCAACATGGTATCAAATCTAATGTGATGGTTAAGGAAGGGTATTTAAGAGACACTGAAGGATCAAATTTCAAGAAAATCATCTAAGCTATTAAAAGAAGGACTCTATAAGATTTCGGGAGGAAATCACAGTTTGAATGTCAAAATCAATAGTTCATATCATCCTCTGAAATCTTAGACTAATTTAAGAAGTATTTTGGAAATCTCAGTTCAGTGGAATAACTGCAATACTCTCGGCATACCTAGTATAGATCAGAGTGCTACTTCAGGTTTGGTATTGTCTATAGCAACACTTCTACAATCACACGCTTTGATACTATATGTTGGTGTTGTCACGTATATGATTCAGTGTTTCTTCAGTGAAGATGATCCTTGTGAAAACACTGTAATTTCAGTGAACTCAGAGTGATATATTCTTGGTGTTATATTAAAATATTCCAGTGCCATAATAAGACCTCAACAGAAGTAAGACAGTGATCTCAGTGCAAGTAAACTCAAGCTAGTATAGTAAAAGTGATCTTTGCACTTTCAAAAATAAGGTCTCAACAATATAACAATAAGGAGGTCTAACCAAAAAGAAAATATAGATATGATTTCATCAAGAAAAGGATTGAAGACTAAAAGGTATTAAAAATGAAAATTACCTCTCATTAAATTAAGGACCCTCTCCTTGTTTTGGAAGAAGATCATCTTATTCAACCACTATAAAAGTGATCAAGCTGAGGATGTCATCTTCACTTGCAGGTAAGTATCTTTCATTCTAAACTTCTTGAATGAAAAAAGAAGGATATACATGATCCTCAAAGAAAGTGAAGTCATTGAACACATCAACTAAAAGGGTCTCCACTGAATACATGGAAAATGGTTCTTATGAAAGGTCCCCTTATATAGAAATATTAGAGACATCAAAGAGATGTATATGATAAGCTCGTAAGACTATTCCCTGAAGATGCGATAAATCGGGCCATATCACTTATACCTCATCTACTTAAAATTGAAGGTATCAAAGGATGAAGGAATATCTTCATAAGGTCTCAATTGCAAGATCTGGGATGAGATAATCATCATTGTTCTAAATAACAAGGTAAAAAATGTCCACGGGAATAATAAATTTACCTCATTCAAAAACTTGTAGCTTCTATTTTAGATAGAAGAAGACAATTTGTAGGAAAAGGTATTGAAGGTTAAAGGACTCAAACATTTGTAGGAAGGAAAGGGAAATTTAGAAAATTTGGTCCTTAGAAAAGAAAAAAGAGCATAGATAAGCTTCAATTCTATGGAACAACTATGAACATTACATAAAGGAAGCTCATATCACTGAAAATATGGAGGAAGCTGAAGAGAAGAAGTCCAAGGAAAGAGGGAGTAAGATATATTTGTTATGATTCAGATAATCTCCCTCACAAATGTTCTTGTCATAGCTCCTAAATATTTTATAGGATATGGCTATAATAAGATGCATTGTGACATCATGGAATCATTAGAACAATATCTCGTGATATCACCATAGGAAATCATGAAATACATACATAAAAAAATATATGAACGATATAACTCTTGGGAACCTCATTGGAAGGAAGAAGTCATTCAGGACAAGGCTCATCATACATCAAGTCAAGAAGGAAACATATGATGGATAGGGATATTCAAGATCCTCAATATTCTCTGATGGAATATTCATCTAAATATTCACCGATCCAGAGAGGAAGCAAGTGTTTCATCGGGAACTATTACTTATGGAATTCATGGGATGATGATATAAGAGATGAAGTAGATCAAGGGGTTGAAGATATTTTCAATCAAGGAAGATATTGAAAGAATCATATATGACCTAAAGATAAATGAGTTGTGTATGCTTGTATTTCATTTTTGTAAAGTCATGTCATATGGTTGCAGGTAACATAGATCACTATTTCTATCTTGAGAAGCATGATCAAAGGAAAGGAATCTCCTCTTATGAAAAATTGTTGAAATGTATGGTTCACACTAGATGAAGTCAACATAATATGCCCTCATATGAAGTATGAGTTGGTTGACTACAATTAAGGAAATATGATTGGAAGCTCTTGGGAATGGAATGTGTGAAGAAAGGAAGGAATATATACTGAGATGTGAAACCATGGTAAAGGAAATCAACAACCAAAAGACCAAGAAGAATTGACTACAAAATCTCCCAGAAAGATATGAAGACTATGATGGAAGTCTGAAAAAAATGGAGACCCTTGACAATGAGTATCTTTGGAAGATGTTTCAATTTGTATGCAGGATGGTGATACTTACAGGAAGATGTCATGATGAAATACCATCACAAAGGCAAGTCTTATTTAAGTGTTCATTTCTTATTTTGAACAAGTATCTGTATGGGATTATGCATGACTTTCAAAGGGAATAACTGTGGATGTCTTCCTAGAAAGACCATATAGAAGGATGAAAGATCCTTACGAAAGATATGGCATGAAGAAAGGCTAGATGAATACTAATGGATCACTTTCTAATTAAAGAAATGATGACATTACTGACTCTTGTATGAAAGTGATAGATAGTATGTGCCCTATGAAGAATTCCCAAAAGATGAAGACTGCATAACAAAGAAAAAATTCATGATATCGAAGGAAGGAGTTATTCAAAGTAGATGATTATCCCATTATCTCCACCTAAGGATCTTTTGTAGGTCTTTGATTAAGAGGGAGCCTGGAAACAAGTTTCCTACTTGGAAGAAACTTGGAAATTCCTAAGCCAAGAGGGAGCTTAGGTACATTCCCAATATAGGAATGAGTAAATTCCTTTATTGGGATATATCCCCCCTAATTGAGAGGGAGAGATATACATGACATTCGTGTCTTCACTTTGGAATATAGAATGGAGGATTGGGTAATCATATGGTATATGATACTCTTTGAGGATGACATAAGGAATCCAAGATAAGAGTAGTCATAGAGGACCTATATTCTTTGAGGACTGGGAATCCAAGATAAGAATAATCTTGGTGGAACACACTCTGAGAACCCAGGTAGGGTATGTTCTAGGAGAGATATTGATTAAGGTGTCTATAAATCATTGGTCTCACCAAAATTAAGCTCAAAATCTCTTGGAGAGATGGAGTTGTTAGTAAACGCCTTGATATGTGACAATGCTAGTTGATATGATTCTCTACATATGGGTTACCAATTTGATTCTTCTTATAAGAAATTTTTCATATTGATAATTACCAAGTTCCATTATGAATACCTCCCTAGTTAAGAGTGAGTGTTGAAAAGTGTAACTAGGTTCGGCCTTCATAATGACCTATAATTACGACTCTTGTAAATAATGTAATGAATAAACATTAGGGGAATCTTGAGATCTAAAATGGGCCTACTAAGAAAAATTTACAACAAAAATAAACTTTATAAGAACCAATAGGATTCAACATGATGATGTCAACCACAGGTTCACCATTTTTGGAGTAAAAAAGTAAAAATATTAAAAAATATTAAAATAATAAAACTCCTTTTTCAACTCATATTTTCAACTTATCTCCTTAAGGTTTTACTCAAATTTTGAGTGGGAGGACTCGTTGGATGCAAAATTTAATTCCTAATCCAAGGAGTACCCATATTTCATACTTTCAATGAACCCTGCTACACGAAAAATGAGAAATACATGAAAAAACGTGATTCCAATCACGTTTTTCATGTATTTCTCATTTTTCGTGTAGTTGTATCCATCGAACTTATGCAACATGGGTAATCCTTGGATGAGGAATAAAATTATGCATCCAATGAGTGTTTCCACTTGAGATTTGAGTAAACCCATAGGGAGATAAGTTAAAAATGCAAGTTGAAAAAATAGTTTTTTCTTTTTTCACTCTAAAATCTGATGATGTAATCTAATATTATATTATTATTTCCACTATTATTTTATAATTTTCTTAGGAGGCCCATTTTAGACCTCAAAATTCACCTAATGATGAATTATTATTGGCTTTCTTCATGGCTTTCATGAGAAAGGGATTATTGTTCTAGAGCCAATGTCATGTATTACCCTTCTTGGTCATATAAAGAACGTATCTAAGTCTATATGTTGTCTAGAATCCCTCCAAAATATAAACATAATTATATTATTCATAATCTCTCTCTCTCTCTCTCTCTCTCTCTCTCTATATATATATATATATATATATATATATATATATATAAGTCACGTCGGCTCACTTGTGGATACACATCCATTTAGATGGTCATTTTGGCTCATATGTATGGAAAAACTACTATAAATAGGTGGCAAGGTGCCTTACATTTCCACAATGAAAAACTCAGGTTTCTTTAAAGTTTCGGTGTCAAGGTACAATCCACAGATCTCAAACATCTCTGGAGTCTTCGAATGAAGTGACAATAAGAAAGTGAGGATAACTCTCACTGTAATAAGTTCAGATACTTCTTAGAAACACAGTCTCGGTCTTGTAGTTCAGATATCCTTGAGAGTGAAGTCATGATCAAAGTGGCTCAATGATATTGTAGTATGGATTAGTGATGTTACAGTATGTTTTTTCGGTGTGCTATTTAATGCTACTTGATGCACAGTGCCACAATGTCTCGGTGGAAGATTATTGTATCATCAAGGAAACATAGTCTGATGGTATATAAAGGTCGCAGTTTAGTAATGTATCACTATGTGTGAATTTTTCTACAGTGGTAATGATTTTGTGATTTCACATTGACATGTGTGAACAGTTGCAAGGAAACATGCTTGGAATTATCATGACAAGGTAATAGTTGAATTGTTTATATAGCTAATAGTTTGGTGATGTGATAGCATATAGTAAGACTTGATTGAAATAAGGTAAATGGAAAACTAAAGGAACTAGGTAAGAATTCCTTTGGATATGTTTGAAATCCCTAACTCCAAATGAACAAGTGCCTTGGATACAGGATGTCTTCTTAACCCTAATCTTCTCTAGTCTTATGTGGACATGTGCTATATTTATGAACATGTATTTGGAAAGTATAACATTTGGCTTCTAGTTATAACTGGAATTTTCAAGGGAATTGGAGTCCCTTCAGAGAGGGCATGGATGTGTTTAGTTACAAGGAAGTGCACTTGTCACAACAAGGTAAGATAATTGGTATATTTTTATATTTATTTATGCATTGATAGTGGTGTGGTTATGGAAGTATGTTGAAGGGAATGCATGGAAAAGGAGTCTTCCATGAAATCTTGAATAAGGCTCAGGATGAGATTTCCTTTGGAAGCTTTGGGAACCCATGGGGAATTGAGTCATGGTGTTTGTTTATAGTCTTGTGCTTTTAGTTTCTTGTGGTTTTCATATTTCTTTTGGTTTTCATGGTTTTATTCTTGTTTGTTTCTTGTTCTTTCCTTTTGTTTGAGAGTCTTGGGAGTTGGTTTGGAAAGAGGAAAGTTAATGGAGCTCCGGGAGAGTTTTGTGGCACCCAAAGGTACTGAAAGACACAAATGAAGCTTGGTGCATGAGTAAGCACAACGAAAGGTAATAATATGACAGTCGGTTGGACTAGTTGGGTCCATTGTGGTAAATGGAAAGTGGTAGTACAGACATGAGAAAGGAAACAAAAAAGGTAAATAAAATGGAACAGTGGTGTTAAATTCCTTGGCTATGTCAGGAATTGTTGTTCTCAATGTTGTGTACATTGTGCATAGATAAAGGAAGTTCTATTAACCTTGACCGTATGTTATCTGGTAATTATGTTGTGATCATGATTATGATAATTTTTATATATTTATATATGAATGTATGTATGTCTCTGTCTGACAGGATCATGAGTTCTTTATGTTGATGTTTATATATATGTATATTGTATGTATGGATGCAGTTGTCTGACAGGGTCATCAAATATCATGATTGTTTTATGCTAATGTTGATATCTATATATGCGTGTATGTATGTAGTTGTACGAAAGGATCATGATTGTTTTATGCTAATGATTATATATGTACGTATGTATGTATCTATGTCATTTTCTGACAAGGTTGTGTTGAGGGCCAAAAATGTCCACCTACAACACTATGAGGGAGACCACCCGGTCCAGAACTTGAAGAAACTCCTTTTTCGTTGAAATGGTGGTTCCAACTGGTTAAACTAGGTCCAGTTACCTTCTCTGTATCTCCAATGGCTTAAATTATGACATTCTTCTACCAATGGAGAAGAAACATCGAATCAACCGTCTTGCCGACCAGGCAATAACATGATCCTTAAGTTAATATGGGGCTCAACCAAGCCACAACTAAAGTTTTCCTCTTTGGGAAGAGGACTTCTAGTAATATAGAATTAAATATAAATGCAAAATTATTATAAAATGCAAAGAAAAATTAAAATTATCCTAATCCTATCTCAATTAGGCAGATATAGATCTAACCCAATGGAGAGAAAGATATTTAAATTCTTGGGATTTAAATATGTCTCACTTATAATGAATATCAAGTTAATTAAATAGTTCAATTAACTAACATTATGAATGTCACAACATATTCTATTTAGAGACCTCTTAACTAAGAAAATCAACCAACAACATTTAGGAAGTAGTTCAGAAAAATGATATTGATTGTTAAATCAATAACTCGAATAATTAAACAATAATATGAGGAAATAGTTCACAACATATCACTCTTTGTTAAATCGGTATTTAAAAGATAGATTTTAGATTAAATAGTTACTCAAAAATCAGAATTCAACCCATAAGAGCATAGATGAATAATAACATATAATTGAGACAAATTACTCATGTTGACAATAGTGCACAAATATGAATAAAGTGACACGTTCATGCTATCATAAAATGAAACCAGTATTTAAAAAATTAATATTATAAATACCAATTTATTGAATCCATTTCTTTAGCTCTGGTCTCCAATATTCCTCTACAATCTTTGAATTTTTGTTGTTACAACAAGAGTTTCAGTAGTGGAAACTCTGCTCATCATACATAATTCAGAATGCAAAAGAAAAGCTCTCAATAATCCCCCGGATCTGAGATTTTATCTCCTCTCACGTACAACTCTAAAATCCTTATTAAAATAGTGCCTTCAATAATTCTAAAATTGCATAGAAGAGAAACCCCTTAATACATTCTAGAATCTGCTATTTATAATATTTATAAAATAATTCTCAACGAGAAATTTTATTGAAGAAAAAATCTGCCCCATCAATTTTCATTGGTTCCAAATTCCATTCTTATATTGATAGGTCATTATCATTTATTGAGATCTCCTTCTCCTCATCTCTTCAACAGTTTTCCTACAAAAGAAAATCAAAACAAAATTAAAATGCAAAAACAAAATCAAAATGTCAAATCTAGAATTAAAAAATATATAATCAAAACTTAATTAAATCATTAATGAAATTGAAATAGAGCTTTCAATTGATGTATGTGATGATATAATTGGTCAAGGATAACATAGGTGAATGGATCTACACTTAGAAGAATCCGTGGACAAATGAGAATGCAAAAAATTAAACTCGGAAAATTAATCTTATTAAAAATTCATAGCTTGATATTCTGCTGGATTTTAGACCCAATAAATGATTAAATCTAGAAATGAAACTACTTTAGAAATATCCTTCATGATTTTATCTTTCCAATGAGTCGTCCTCGGTCTCATTTGGCCATGTAAAACTCCATTTATAAGCTTCCAAAGTTGGTAAATTAAAATTGCTAGAATTCTGGAAATTTTGTTGCCTTGTTTAAAAATCAGAAATTTTTATTAAAAATCTAATTCTAAATTAGATTGCAAATATTAATTAATTAATGCTAATTAATTGTGATTATGTTATTAATTTTATTTACTTACAAATTTAATTAAAAATAGAATTAAACAAAATTTAATAATTAATTAAAATACTATTATATTATATTTATATTATTATATTATAATTTAAATTATATTAAAATTATAATATAATTATATTATATTATAATATAAATATTATATTTTAGTATAATTATTAAACAAACCATTAGAATCAATGCTCACGTGAAGAGTGTGAACATGGAGGATGGGAAGAATATGGAGGGATAAGGGAGGAGTTAATGGAGTTAAGGAGGTGATGGTGAAGTGAAGTGAGGGTGAGTGACGTGAGTGGAGGAGGGTGAGTGAGGTGGAGGGAAGATGTCGTGAGGGTTAGGTAAGGTGATGGA
This sequence comes from Pinus albicaulis, assembly GCA_034641835.2. Taxonomy (NCBI): domain Eukaryota; kingdom Viridiplantae; phylum Streptophyta; class Pinopsida; order Pinales; family Pinaceae; genus Pinus; species Pinus albicaulis. The sequence continues at coordinate 760,169,188 of CM076570.1, read as the reverse complement.
GTGTGATGTCACGATGTTGGGATGTACAAGGAGGAAATAAAATGTAATATTTCAAAATGGAAAATCCAAGAATATAGAACATATGTACAATTCTAATCATGGTAAAATAAAAATTAAACATGTAGAACTAGAAAAATGCATAAATATGTCAAAACATTATAAATATGGGTACAAACAGCTGAGCCATATCATTATACATCAACAATAAATGAAAGTACACAGTGCTCCAAAAGTAATGCACTCAAGCCACAAGATGGCTGAAATACACTAAAGAAACCAAGCCCTGGAAATGTGGTGCTGCTACTGTTGTTGGAAACTACTACTACTGAGAAGAAGAACCATGTGTAGAAGGCTATTGGAGAGCTCAGAATGATCCAAGATTTTAACCATGGATTCTACTTAAAAAAAAACATAGAAAAACCTAGAAATGGTTGGGCCAAATTTTAAGTTTGGATTTTCGGCCCTTTTTGAGTTGCCCACTGCACCCCTGCTGACTGACTTATGCACTCCCTAGAGATGACTACTGATATGGGGTTGAAGGAATGATATATTAGCTGCAATATAACCCAATCAAATCAATAAGTGAAGGGTTGGTCCCCTCATTGGAAAACAGGGTCAAGAACTTGGGTACTTGACCTCCCACTGCAACTACATTTCAAAATAACGTAGTTTCTGGAGGGGACTGTGTTGTGAGTGAACGTTGCTACTTGGCCTGATGCCGGATGGTGGAATGAAGCTCTAAGAACTTCCTCACTAGCCTCCTGGATTAAGGGTTGCTCCCTCCACTGGAAAACAATCTCAGAAATTGGGTTTCTCAACCCTCCATTGTTGCAACCTTGCAACATAACACAACTCCAGAAGAGATTGCACTGTGGATGATGGATGAAGCTTGGCCAAATGTTGGATAGTGGAAATGATGCTAAAGATACCTCTCCTGAGTAGGAACTTGAGTCCCCCGAGGATGAGGGTGGGATTCCCGCTCAGGAACACCCTTGTGCTAAACAACACAATAGACTTAGCTGAATAGCTGGAGTGTGCAAATAGTCATACAAGACCATAAAATAAATAATCCAATTCATGTCTTCTATGGCTTCCCTCCTCTTAATTTTATGCTCGGTGAGCTTCCACACCCTAGGTCCCACTCATTAAAGGAGTTAGTCTCATGCATACACTCCTCCTAAATGACCGTGTTGTCCTTCATTAATCCTCCACTATCTCCATAACAGTATTGTTGATCTGGTCAACTTTGACCCTATCCACATGATATAGCCCTTGTTCACATCTAAGGGTGTTTTATTCAGCTATAAAAAATTCTCATGAGAAGTGATTTTATTACTACTAAAGATATTTATGGGTTTCCCTACCCACTTATTCATTTATCTAAGTGACAAAAGCAAAGAATATTCCAATTAGTTGCAAGCTAATTTTGTAATATTATAGTCCTCCCCTCCCAAATGTTGTTTTTCCTCAATCAACTTCAAGGATAGAACTGCAAAGCCTCCTCTCCTCCTCCTGTATCATCCTCATCTGATAAGCTCCTCCACTGAACAAGATTCTCTCTCATCAATCTGTCCCCTAGTTACTCCTTCCAAGTGTACAAGTTAGCCTTTGGTGATAAATCCAAATGGATCTCATCATGAAGAATTGAGATATCTGTGGAGGCAACTATATTTTTTATAGAGACATTCTTGAGGCATGGAATCTGGAAAATGTTGGGAACCTTCATTCCCATGTGAAGCTCCAATCCCCAAGTTATCATCTAAACAAAATAGGTCACCCTCCAAAGTGGTAAGTCATAGGAAAACTCCTCCATCTCTTGCTCCTACAATATAGATGGGCTATATGACTGAACATGATATACTAAATTGTTTATCCCACACTGTCTCTCTCTCCACTTATGATATTTGTAGAGCATTTGTTGATTTTGGGCTACAATAATGCTGCCCTCAAGAGGAAAAAAGGCAACTGGATCCTCAAAGATCCCCTCTTTGGTTGTATGAACCTTGCTTGCCCAAGATATTCAAAATATAGTGAATAAAACATAATATGGCATCCAAATGATAAATATATTGAGTGTCATATGAAATTCTGGATGGTACCAACAGTTTCTCAAGTGGACACAACGCAGTTTTGCTACTTGCTGCCTCTAATCATAATGTGGCAAGTTGTCTCCTAACCATTCGCTAATTTTGTATGTTTTCTCATCTACTAGAAAGTAGTAAATGGCATTATGTATTAGCTGAGCATACCAATAATAGAACAGTACTTGCCCAAATCCATACAAGAAATGGTTATCTCCATCACTGATGTTGGTCTTAGAAAGACCATAAAACCCAAATAGAAACTTTCCCTCTTGTGGAGCAATGCACTGTATATAAATGCCAAGAGAATGCAAATAATTTGTTAGATGATCAATAAGTACAAAAACAAAACTTTTACCATGTACTGTGAGTAAGCTGATAATGAGATCCATGGTTGATCTCTCCATAGTGGTCTGATATGTCTCCATGACACCTTGGTGAATGGAAAGGAATGAACCATGTGCTGCATGTAAAGTATTCTTCTTGTGCTTGGAGATCCAAGTCAAGAATATCATATCCTAGTAATAGGTTTCTCCTTCCACCACTCCATAACTCTCATCTCCTACTTTCCCATCAAGTGCCTCATATGTGAAGTGAGCCTTGGAACACTCCATCAATAGATACATACTCCTAAGTGACAACGTTGTTGGCCTTTGTGATAAGGCTCATGTCATCTCATAACTCCATTCTTTGACATGCCAAATGCCAAAGTCATATGCCATCATGCTGCTACATATGGGAGACTCCTTCCTATGTGGAAACACCTCTTGATCCTCCAAGGATAAGGAGTAGCCCCTTTGCACCATGATCGTGCCACCCTCTACTCCTGAAACATCATGCAAGGTATGGGAGAAAATCAGCCCATACTCTCCCAAGAGTAACCAAAGCAACAATATCTCGTGTTGCCTTCTCATCTCATCATCATACAAGTCATGGAGTAACATCATGATGATTTACTTCTAGAATTCCCCATACAACCAAATCCTTTGTTGCCATATCATATGGGTGCCATGCAATGCCCCAAACCATAACATTTGACATAGGATATGTCACCTGATGACCAAAATCTTTCAAGAGTAGACATTGCAGCCATGCCTCTTGCTACCCTGTGTCATAGATCTGCATGTGGCTCACCAACCCCTTGCTCATCATCCTCACCCATCCATCCAAATGTGGGTGTCTCCTATCATGCTCCAAATTGGTATTCATCCCATGGATAATACCATCCTCCCAAATTTAATCACTATATTAACACTTCATGAGATGTTGAAGTGAAACCTCCTAGATATCTCTATATAAAGACCACTCATAAGTGACCAAGTTGAACCCGTAAGGTTCCAAATATGTTGTAGGAAAAATCTTCTCATTGAGCTGTGAATTTCTCATCAAGAAGGATCTATCATAACAATGGGAGATGTTAGCAATCATAAGATGTCTCTCATCAACCATCTACCTATCCAATGCTACAGAAGTAGAATGGTCATTGGAATTCTCCAATAATAGTTGGGCCCCAAACTCATCATTGTTTCTCAGTGACAGCGTTGTTGATCTCCATGATGGTGCATGTGTTGTCTCATAATCATGCACAATGCTAAAAATACAATTCTGCATTGGATTGATTAGGATTATGCTCATCCTATCCTCCAAAACTCTACACTCCAACCCAAAGTGTTGTGTGCAACTCAACATTGAGAAACCAGGATGGCTATATATCTCCTCGAACAAGTCAAGGGTCCTCTGCGCAGTGATAGTTTTCTGCTCCAAATCAGCAGTGTGCTTTGACCCTTGGTCATGCAATTTCCCTGAGGGCATGTCCCCACAACACTCCATATGATGTGCTGAAATAATAGGAGGTGGAAATTTTTGCATACCTTGGTTAAGCTGATTCTTGGGAACATTTGGTACAACTACAAGGGTTACTCCTGTCGGTGTAATGACTCCTCCAAATGTTGGTGATGGTGATGGCTGCTCCTCTACTGCTGCAACAACACTGGTATATGTCTCCTCCTTCTCATGCATCTCTTGAATAATGCATGGGACTCTCAATGTCAAGAGATAAATACCATATTGCAAAGATGCAAGTGTTCCTTCTCCTTATGCAAGTACTCCTGCAGCAACTGGTGGTGGAAGTTTCTCTTCTTCTAGAATGATAATGCTAACATCTTCCCTTGGCTCCTCATGTGCTTTCTCATCTATGTAAGGAAATGTCTCAATAGGAACTACCTCTGGTTTCCTTTTATCAAACTTCTTGATTAGCCTTTGAGTAAAATCTGCATAAGCAGTCACTCTTGCATGTTTCAAATGGACGAACCACCAAATATTTGCTTCACCCTCAAGGTGCAATGCTGAAATCTCAACAACTTCTCTTTCTGCTACTGGATGTAGCACGAAGAATGGATCTAACTTCTTCCTCCAAGCCTTTGTTGTTATTTTGGATGACCCATCAAAAGTAGACAATAGAAACTTATTATGTGTTTTTCTTCTATTGTTGTTGCAAGGTCTCTGTTCTTCTTGGATCTGAATGAATTGTTGGAGACTTAGATTCTCCTTAAAATCCCTTGATTGAGATTTTTACTCTGCAAGATAATCAATTAGAGTCTCATGATCTAAGTTTCCTCCATCTCCATGCCTTTCACATTCCTCTTCAAAGAAAGTGGACATAGTATATTGCTTTGGAGCTCTATGCAATACTGGTTTCTTCTGTTGCTGATAGGAAGTTCTTGGACCTTCCTCATCTTGAAACCTTATTGAGGTCTCACTGCATCTCTCCCTTCTCATTTGCTTGACCTCCTTGGAGAGGTCCTTCATGGATCTGAAAAGATATGAGGAAAAACTCATTTCCTCCATCATTATAGATTTCTTCTTCTTGTGTTAGAAGATGTATTGCCACAAGCTGAACCAGAGGGAATGCTTTGATACCACTATAATATTTATAAAATGGAAAATATAGGAATATAGAACATATGCACAATTCCAACCACGGTAAAATAAGAATTAAACATGTAAAACTAGAAAAATGTCGGAATATATAAAAACATCATAAATATGGGCAAAAACATCTGAGCCATATCATTATATATCAGTAGAAAATTAAAGTACACAATGCTCCAAAAGGAATGCGCTCAAGCCACAAGATGGCTGAAATACACTAAAGAAACCAACCACTGGAAATGTGTTGTTGCTACTACTACTGTTGCTGGAAACTACTGCTACTGAGAAGAAGAACCATGTGCGAAAGGTTGTTGGAGTGCTCAGAATGATCCAGGATTTTAACCATGGATTCTAATAAAAAAACCAGAAAAACCCATAAATGGTTTGGCCATATTTTAAGTTTGGATTTTTTACCCTTTTTGAGTTGCCCACTGCACCCCTGTTGACTGACTTACACACTCCCTGGATATGACTGCTGATATGGTGCTGAAGGAATGATCTATCAGCTGCAATATCACCCAATCAACTCAATAAATGAAGGGATGGTCCCCTCATTGTAAAACAGGGTCAAGAACTTGGGTACTTGACCTCCCACTGCAACTACACTGCAAAATAATGTAGTTTCTGGAGGGAACTGCACTGTGAGTGAACGTTTCTGCTTGATATGATGTCGGATGGTGGAATGAAGCTCTAAGAACTTCCTCACTAGCCTCCTAGATGAATGGCTTCTCCCTCCACTGGAAAACAAGCTTAGAAATTGGGTTTCTCAACCCTCCACTGCTGCAACCTTGCAACACAACACAACCTTGGAAGAGATTGTGATGTGGATGTTGGTTGAAGCTTGGCCAAATGCCAGATAGTGGAAATGATGCTTAAGATACCTCTTCTGAGTAGGCACTCGAAGTCCCCCGAGGATGAGGGTGGGATTCTTGCTCGAAAACAACCTTGTGCTAAACAACACAACATACTTAGCTAAACAACTGAAGTGTGCAAACAGTCATACAAGACCACAAAATCGATAATCCAATTCATGTCTTCTATGGCTGCCATCCTCTTCCTTTTATGCTTGGTGAGCTTCCTCACCCTGGGTCCCACTCATTAAAGGAGTTACTCTCATGCATACACTCCTCCTAAATGACTGTGTTGTCCTCCATTAATCCTCCACTATCTCTATAACAGTGTTGTTGATCTGGTCAACCTTGACCCTGTCCACATGCTCTAGCCCCTATTCACATCTAAGGTTGCTTTATTCAACTAATATAATGAGCCACATTCATATGATAAGTGGTTTTATTCCTACTAAATATATTTATGGGTCTCTCTACTCACTTATTCATCTATCTAAGTGGAAAAAACAAAGATTAATATTCCAATTAATTGCAAGCTAATTTTGGAATATTACATAAAAAACTTTATAATAAAAACTTTTAACCCCTTGCATTTTTCCAAATCACAATCACAAGTTCGCAAGTGAGGTGCATGAAATTATTAATAATTTGTGATATGCGATATGCGATATCACAATCGCAAATTTTGATCGTAAAAATTTTTAGATCACATTTTTTTTTGGAGGAAGAGAAGGGATGTGAAGTGGGGCCTACGTGAATTAACAACCCTACAAATTGGAATTTAGCCACTTTGCAATTTTGGTGTTTTGGGTTTGGTAATTTGTTTTGAAATAATACATTGGAGTAAGTTACCAAGATCTCGAAACGTGTTTTCATCTATTGTACAATTTAGCTGGGTCATTTTGTAGGACCAATAGTGAAAAATGAAAGAATTATTAAAAACGGACTCAGAGTTAATATTCACAATGAATGACCATTTTAACTGCAAAAATTGAAATATGATACATTTATTTACAATTTTAGTCCAGACGCAAAAATGATCAAACTTCAAAGGAGTGTCATTTACAAACCAGATGACCAGATGAGGCAAAACAAGTATTGATGGAAATATTGCTAAAAATTGAATTCAATGAAATGATCAAAATGGAAATCTGACATTTATGAAAAAAGGAAAAATTGTAGGATGATTAACTTAATGTAAATCATAAAAGGTGTTTAGCCAAAAATTACTAGAAATGGTTCCCATTATTTGAAGTAAATAATTAAAAAATGGGGGGTGTTGGGTTTTACCTACAACATGTTGTCAGGGATCATTCTTGTCGACGAATAATTTCTTATGCATGTGAATGGCATGAAGAAGTTCTTGGTGTTATGGGGAATCAAGTGGGAATAGTAGCCCTGACATATCTACAAGGTCCGTATCATGTGGATATGAATCATTATTATATGTGTGTACTATGTCTATGTTTATGTTATGGACGTAATTTTGAGGGGTACGTCAACGAAGTGAAGGTAGTGTGATCTACAGCATGATAGGATGAGCATAGATAGTGGAAAGATTCGATATGGGTACAAAATAACAAAGGAATAATTAAGGATTGATGAAGGTTAAGTATCATTATTTTATTTCAGTTTTATTATGCATGTGATTTATTATTTTGGTGTATGATGATTACATGTGATCTATGATTTTGTTTAGTTATGGGTACATGTGATTTATGATTTTTATCTATGATGGTTGTGTTTTGAGCTAACCTGATGTCATATGTTTATACATGATTATTTGGTCAAATATGCTAGTTTTACTTGTTATGATAGGAAGAAAACAAAAATGCAAGTTTACCTTGTTGATGGGCCACTAATAAGGTATGATGTGAATTTATTTCAAATTATTTTCAATCTAATGGAAGTTATGTGCTTGGTATAGGAAGCACAGAAATGCCCAGTCGGGTGCTTGAAACTCATTGAAAACATTAGAAGCAACAATAAAAGGAATTGGAACATGCATTTGTATGTTGGTAAATCACTTCAAGAGCAGGGCCATTGTGGGACACTGGTACCCAATAGTGTCCACTTATTGACATGACCATGTTATGATCGGTATGATGGTTTTGAGGTAGGTATATGCCTTGGTTATTTGAACTTCCGATGCGAGGAAGAATTGACAAGGGATGGATCTCCTAATATAGGGGATGATGGGGAACTTGGAAGGTGAGTGACTGCATGGAAGGGGATTACCAGATTGCCTGGGAGATTATGTAGCAGATAAGAAAAGGCCAATTCTACTTCCTTAAGGTCACCTAGGAGGTTGAATCTCGTTATAGTAGCCTGTCTTCACATGTTTAACCTAGTTGGCCAGTTACTTGGGTAGATGTGGGAAGATGGTATTACAAATACTTTGTTAAACGAATCACTCCAACTAATGGGAGTATTTCAACTTTTCCCATACAATGCCTCAAACGGACTCATCCTCAAAGATTCTTGATACCCATTTTGTAAGAAAATTCTACCAATGGAAGATACTCTTCCCACTTTCATTGTTGATGCATCACATACATCCTCAAGATATCCTCCAATATCTTGTTGACCCTATTTGTCTGTCCATATGTCCCCAGAGGATAAGTTTTACCGAAGGCCAACTCTCTGCCCAAACCTGAAAACAACTCCTTTCACATCCCTGTCTGGCATAATCTTCTACAAAATACCATGCAATCTTATCACATCCTTAATAAATACCTATGCTACATCATTCTATGAGTATGTAGACTTCACTGGAATGAAGTGTGCTACCTTCATCAACATGTCCACCACAACCAGGATGGAATCATGTTGTCTAGATTTCCTTGGTAAACCTGGTAAATTCCATGGAAATTAACTCCCATTTCACTTTGGAATAAGAATCACTTGTAGTAGTACACCTGGATGCTTGCACTCTTCCTGAACCTGTTGAAAATCCAAGCACCTGGCCACTAACTCTGCTACATCTCTCTTCAAATTCAACCAATAGTAAAACTTCTTTAGTGTTTCCAGCGTCTTCTGATAACCGAGATGACCTAAATATGGTTTTTCATGAAACTCCCTCAAGATCACCTTCTTTATCTCACTAATGTATGACACATATATATTGTCTCTAAACCTAATAAAGACATATGATGTGAGATGATATTCCACATCATGTTCTCTTGCACCTTTATGTGTACTTGTACCTATACCTGCACCTATACTTTTACCTATATTATTCTGAAATCCATGCATAAGCTCCATATACCTGACATCCTACTAACCTGCCTGCAAGATCTTATCATGTATATCCTTCCCATAGGAACTCATAACTGCTATATGATTTACATGTATCTTCCTGCTAAGGGAATATGTGATCATGTTCCCCTTTCCTTTGATGTACCTAATATCAAATTCAAGCTCACTAATCATAGCCAACCATCTAGCTTTCCTGGCGTTCATATTTGGCTGGCCAAATAGATACATGAATCCACTATGATCACTCATCAATAAAAACCTCCTTCTAAGAAGGTAGTTACTCCACATATTCAATGCATGTATGATTGCTTCTAGCTCAATATCATGTGTTAGATATTTTTTCTTGTGCTAATTTAGTTTCAGTGATTCACAACATACCACTTATCCATCCTGCATAAGGACTCCACCAAGTCCTCTCTTGGAAGCATCTAGACATACTACAAACCCTTTGTTCAGATATATGATATTTAACATTGTATCATGTGTCAACAATTTCTTAAGCGGCTCAAAACTAGCTTCACACTCCTTTGTCCCTTCAGACTTCTTACCTTTCCTCTATAATGATGTAATAGGACAAGAAATCTATGAGAAGTTCTTGATGAACCTCCTGTAATAACCTGCCAATCCCATGAAGGATCTCACCTCATTTACATTTCTAGGAGATTCCCACTCCATGATAGCTCTTACATTTCTTGGATCCACTGATATGCCCTCCTTGGAGACAATATGTCCCAAGTAATGTACCTAAGTATGAAAGAAACTGCACTTGCTGAGCTTAGCATACAACTGATGCCCTCTCAACAATATCAACAATGCTGCCAAATTATCGACATGATCTTATTAATTCTTAGAATATACTAATATATCATCAATGAACACAATAAAAAACTTGTCAGATAAGGATGCATCAATCTATTCATCAAGCACATGAATGTAGTTGGAACATTAGTCAAACTGAAAGGAAATACAACAAACTCATAATTCCCATACCTGGTCCATAAGGTTGTCTTGTGAATTTCATATTATTTAATGCATACCTGATCATATCCTGATCTCAGATCAATATTCGAGAACATTGTTGCTCCCTTCAACTCATCGAACAAGTCATCAATCCTTGGCAGCAAATACCTATTCTTGACGCTCACTTTATTCAACTGCCTGTAATCAATTCATAGTATGAGAGTACCATATTTATTCTTCAAAAAAAATATCGATGCACCCCATGGTGATACACTTGACCTGATGTATCCCTTGTTCAAAATTTCCTTTAAATACAACTACAACTCTACCAACTCCAATGTGCTCATCCTGTAAGGTTCCTCAGATGTTGGTAATGCACCTAGTACCAACTCAATAGAAAATTCTACCTCCATGTGAGGTGGGAACTCTGAAATATCTTAGGGAAATACATCCTGAAGCTAATGTAGAACTGGGTACCTTCTTAAAACATCTTCATCCTCAATTTCCTTACCTTTGTCACTAGAAATGTGCATTGCAAATAACACACACCCTTTCATGTGATTGTGCTTAGCCTCCATAGTTGTAACCATTCTAACTGATGTTTCTTTCTTCTTACACTGTAAGACTCTTTGTTCCCTATTGTCATCCAAGCACTCAATAGCCTTGCCATAACAATATACCTTGGTCATATGAAGATATATCCAGTCCATACCAAAAATCATACTATATGATCCCAATGACAAAACATTCAAGTGTGTTGATGTAGGCATACCATTCAAGTCAAATGCACAAAATATCACCCAATGATTAACTCTCTTCTTGGTACCATCCATCTCGATAATAGATTCTTGGTGTTATTATTTCCTGTTATCCAGCACTACATAGATCTTGAGAATGCTTTGTCCAACATCTCCCACCGTTTGTGTCTCTTGAGAACTGTAGATATGCGGCCTACCACCCTGATGTTGTGGAAAATATCTCCCGCGGTGATCTTTTCCACAATTCCAATACTTTTAAGGCTTCCAACCTTAATTCTTATTTTGATCCTCATATTGAAGTCCCTGTCCTCTACCAGATGTATTGAAATTCCTAGGTGGTGCAACATTCTCTTTGCTACATGTATCCCGAGGTCTTGCTTTCTTCTTGTCCCATTTTCCTTTGTTCTTATTATTACCTTTTCATTCTGGCTTTGCCTTAGACATGTGCTTCAATTTATCATAACAAGTATTTATCTTTTGAATGGCCTCCTCCAATGATCTAGGCTCATCAAACTCAATCCTATCTTTAAATGTTGTCGGAAACCCACTAATGAATCTCTTAATCTTGGCCTTCTCCTCCTTGAGGTAAGGCACGTACCTCAACAAATCTAGAAATATTCTAGTGTACTCCTCACCAGTCATAGATCCCATCTTTATTTCATAAAAATATTTTGCCCCGCCATCATAATATTTCTCTGATAGATACTTCTTTCGGAATAGTCTCTTGAATTTTCTCCAAGTCAGTTTCTCCTCATAAATATCCTTGAAATTCTTCACATCTTCCCACCAAATATTTTTTTTACCTTTGAGGTTGAATGTAGCTATTTTGGCTTTCATGTTTTCTGAGTAATCATGCAGCCTAAAGAACTTCCTCATACCGAGAAACCATACCTCTACATCCTGTTATTTCTTCATCTCTCCATAAAATGTGGGCGGCTTTGATTTATTAAACTCATAAGGAAAATAGCCTCTATCACTTCTCCTCTAAGGATGATAATGATGATGATCATAATGCCTGTCAGAACCAAAACTAGAATAGTACCTGTGTTTGTCACCTCTCATATTTGGAGTGTCCAAGAACAGTCCATCTCTGATCGTGTCATCTATACCTGAACCATGAAAACCAGGATACCTACTTCCATATGCCCCATTAGTCCCATCCTCCTATCCATAGTTGATCTGAAGTGTTCCTTTTCGCTGCAACTCTGAAGGATTACTGCGTTAACCTCAACTTGCTTTTCTTGTGCATGTATGATTATGTCATTATCTTCTTTACAACTCATTATTTCTTCCTTCACACTTCTCAGTTTTTCTGTTAAGGCAAAAGAGTTCCCAACACCATGTTTCTCATCTGATTCATAAGGATAATATTTATATTCTACCATCTTTGTAGACATATTTGACTTCTACGTACAAGGAATCTCATGCCAACAAAACTAAATCACAATAAACCAACATACCTTAGCATAATTAGGGGAGAATATCTCATCTACAATATCAACCAATCAACGTAATATATGTATATACATAGTCATAACAACATATAGACGTATAAAAAATAAGTGCACCAACACATAAACATCATTCTAGCTAGAGTCCAGTCATCAATGCATGACAATATCAACTACACATACCATGACCTCATGCATGACAACAACAACCATACCAATGCACATTTGACAAATGTAATCACTGAAATGCATAGCAATGCATAACCAATCATACACTCATGATGACATACTTCATAACAACAACATCCTCTTTCACGACAACATCACTCTAACCATGACCAACACCATGCATATACAACAAGCATATAGACCACAAGGATGATTAACACATGTGAAACCGACATGAATGCATGACCAACACCCACCAACCATCTAGTCCATGGGGTGAACCGTGCTCTGATACCACTATGTAACACCCTCTATTAGTGTGAATTCTAATCCCAAGAATACAAAAAAAACTCACTTTAGATGTGCACAAAAAACAACCCTAACATCAAATGTGGTTGTCAATTTCCTTAGATCTCTAGTAGGTGATAATAATAAATTCTATAAAAATACATATCTATGTAGTTAAGGACATTAAACAACGAAAATAAACAAGAGTTTCTCCATACATCCAATAGACGAGACAAGAATTTATAAAGAATTTTTTATATTATGACACCTAGGAAGGGAACATAGAAAGATGTTACCAGTCCCCCTTAAGAAGATGGGTTCTTGTATGTCCTCAATGCTTCAAATCTAAGATCTCTCTCTCTTGATGGTGTAGGAAACCTAGACAAAATAGAACTCAAAGGGAGCTCACAAGAAAACGTAGAAAAAATATGACAACAATGGAGGATCAAAGTCAGACCAAAAGTATAGATCAAAAGGTGATAAAAAAGAGGTAGTGAATGAATGGAAACCCCTTCTATTTATAACAAAATATTGAGTTAGTCTAGATATTGGTGCATAATTAAAATAGTATTAACCAAATCTAGATCCAATTTACTTAGAATATTTTTTTTATTTTTGGTGGAGGGAAAAAAAATTTAGAATTGGTTAAATCCCTTTATTTAGAAATAATAAATAAATAAATGATTTATTTATTATTTCAAGGATGAGGTTAAGGAATAATTAAATAAATAATGATTTATTCAATTATTTATAAATTATTTAGTCAAACTTAACAAGAAATATTATTAAATAATGATTTAAATACTTATTCCTAGAGAATAATAAGATAAGTAATAATTTATCTAATTAATTCTCATTTTTTGGGCTAAATATGACTAGGAATATTAATTAAACAATGGTTTCATTAATTATCCCTAGAGGAAAATCAAACAAATAAGGATTTATTCAATTATTCCTCATGGGGTTTCCTATTTAGACCAAAAATAATTTAATAAACTATGGGTTATTAAATTATTTCTCATAGTGAAAGCAATTTTGCTATGGTAAAATTGGTCTTACATGGTGTACTTTAGTCCATCTAATAGTAACAGGTTAGATGACCAAAAATTGGTGCAACAAATTTCCCCCCAACCTGCGAGCAATAGGAGCTAATCGTATGATCGAAGTATGTTGTAAGAACATAATCACTAGACATCGAAGGGGAGTCAGAGAGAGAAATATAAGACGAACTAAAGAAAGAGAGGACAATACCTTGAGGAGGCGAGAATTACAGGTGCGACAAGTCTCTTTTATGAGTGAGTACCTGTTCTGAATAAGGTAGGGGAGGCATACCTATGCCCGCCAAGATGACAAAGTACAAAGAATAATGGTGTGCCCAGCAAACATGGGACTGAGCTATATAGTACATGTTCGCATAAACATGGTCCAGATAAAAAACATAATGGATCCCACATACATATTGTGCCTGGGACACTAGCCAAGACTTATAAAATAATATCTGAGTAAATGAGATATAATAACAAACAAAGAGGTCCTATAAAACAGGAAAGGGCTCTAAAAATCTGAATGATAATTGCAAAGTAAAAAGGCGCTGCAAGCGGCTGATGCCGGAACCATCAAATCTATAGAGCTACATCCAAGGCTGTAGTAAAGAGGTCATCTGGGTATGTGGGGGGCTACCTGAAGGGCCACCCCCTCATGAGGTCTGAAACATATCACACACGCCCAGGAATCATTGGTACAATTTGTTGCATCACTGAACCATCAAGTATACGGATCTTGATCATGACGTAAGGAGCTCGAACTGAGAAACAATCAAGTCAAAGGGAAATAAAGGGTCCCTTTGCTTGATTCGAGGTACCAAACAAGAGTGGAAGCTGGAACCAAGGTACATTTCCCTCTAGACCTGTCTTCTAGAATGAATAAGCTGATGTCAACAGAAGGAGGTCTGCCATAGGTGATGCAATAAGGGATCCTCAACTAAGGCACAAGGGATAATAGTATAAAAACTGATAGACTAACACTAGGGATGATGGTGGAATGGGGGATATTGAGTAGCGGGCTGACGACTTCTATCTTTAGAGCATAAAGGGCATGGATGACCTGGTAACTACTGACTCGACTCTGTAGGGGATAAGGGGCAGTATGACTGGAGGCCAAAATTTCCGACACGAGAGAGGTACAAAATGATGAAGGACAAAATACTATGATGGGAGAAAAAAGGAACTCGAGACAGACTCCATGGATGTGATGATGACTCAACTCGGATTCTCTAAACAAGGGCGACTCGATGATGTTGCCACACAGAATAGGCCCGTTGGGGACCATAAAAACATGAGTAAAATATGGTTACTCATGATGAAAATCAACATGAGCATCGACAAGTATGAAGGCAGAGTGGTGCCCTAAGTACAAGTTTCGCAAGTGAAGAAATTCAATTTTGAGAAGCGGCGAAGTGACCTTTCTTAGAAAAAAGGCTTCCGCATGAAGTATCAAATCACCAAAAAATGAAAGGATACCCATTTGAGTTCTCAGTGAGAGCTTTCCAACAGTGCTGACAGTTCGTGTAATATTCCCACTTAGCCCAAGCTAATGGGAATATTCAATTTTTCTTTGTTTTGCTTTGCTTTTCATGTTGATGAATAAAGTGTAAAGGAGGACATGTAAAACTCCTAAAAACATCAAAATAAATCAATGCCCAATGTAAACAAGGCTAAATATGGGCCACTTTATAAGCACACTTGAGTGTGAAAGAGGTTGATCACTTGACCAAGTCAACCATGACCATATCTACAGCGCAGTCTAAATGCATTGAACCTCCTTGAGTGATCTGAAAATGAAAGTATTTGTGTTGATGTTCAAAGTATTCATTTCCATTCAATTAAGTGTGCAAAGTGTTTGGAAGGTCTTGCTAGAAAAACAAAGTGTTCTTGGTAACTGTTTATGAATTTAGGTGTGAGGGAGTGTTGCTTAAATTTACTATTTAAAAACTTTAATCTGAATAACACAGCAGAATAATTTCACCATAAACACACAGCAACATGATGAGGCAGTTCACCCCTCTTGAGCTACATCTGTCGGGTCCAAGGCTCCCAATGGGCATGTCTTTGATATATTATGATGCTCGAATTGGTAATACATTGAGAAAAAGGCCTAAACAAACCAAAACAGCTGTGAAAATGAATTCAGAATGCAGAAAGAAGCTAAGAATGACTCTTGTTTCACCTAAAACAATGAAGTGTAGTCCAATGCATCTCCATTTTTGCCAAGGCCCTGATGGCTCTCCAAGCTTCTCTGAAGTAAAAATGGCTGAAAGACACCTCTGTTGGCTCTGAAACCTATTCCAATAGCTCCATAATGCTCAGAATAGTCTAAATTGACTAAAATTTCCTCCAAAAAGGTTCAGTAACCTGAAAGTTATGATCAAAATAGTATTTTCCCAATCTTGCCTAACCTCCACCAAATATGGGAGGACTGCAGATAACTCCACTAAAACTGGAAAATCCGTCCAAAATGGTGTGCTATGCCAAAATATGTCGGAATTGTAACTTTTACATTAAATTCTGAGTGGGTGGGGTCACATGGGACCGCTGCCCTGACCGCCAGAGGTTTCATCTACAGTTACCATGGCATTTAAAGTTAAATTGAAGATGTGGTCACATATCCACGCGGTAACTGCTGAAGATAATGGATATGAAAACCCACCAGTTAGAAAGCCCCTGGTCATGGCAGAGGGGTTATATGGAACGGGGGCTTAAGCCCTGAAGCTATCTTCCACTCCGTTCAATTGTCAACTAGGCGGCTACAAGGTGACCCGAACGCGTTCGGGTCGGGTTGTTCTCTGCTCAACCGACCCGTCACGTTCAAAACATTCAACCATGACCTGCATGTTCAACTCTGCATGCCACATTCACCTCTACCCATACCTTTGCACGATGGTTCGTTCACGGGTGACCCGTGACCCGTTCGGGTTGGGTCGTGCCCTACTGACCCGATGCATTCAGCTCGGGTCGGGGCTGCCCATGAAGCTTTAAAAACAAAAATTTTTGAGTAGCCATTGAACCCTTTGGCCTGGGGCCACGTGTCAGCCTCTGGGAAGGCCATGTGGCACCCTCTGATAGGCCATAAATACTTCATTAAAAAATTAAATTTTTTCCATAAAATATTTTCTGAAGATGACATTTTTTTTAAGTTCAAAGGTCTTGTTTTGAAGGTTACTAAGCAAATTAAAACTTGAATATCTTCCACATCTGACTTTGGATTTGAGTGTCATTCATGGTGTTAGGATCGCAATGACGAATACTATCCGGTCGATCAGTTTATTACCAATTCTGAAGAGTTCCAGTTTTGAGCATTTTTTCCCTCTTGGACATGATCACCTAATCACAACTCCCCATTGGGAAGCTTTTAGACCCCAAAAGCCTTCAATTACCTGTTAAGAATATGAGGGTACAGGTCCCTCACCTTTTCCACCTCAATCCACTTTTCCTTACTTGGTTTGCTTCCTTTAAGACCAACTTGAACATAATCAACATTTCCCCTCCTCAAAGTGCATGTCCTTCTGTCAAGGATACCATCCTCTTTCAACTCATCCAAAAATTTTGGCGAGAAATCCTCTATGGATGGCAGCTAAAAGTCACTTTCATAATTAGAAATTAAAGGAGGTTCATACAAACGTAAATTTTCCACATTCACAACGAAATACATTTGCAATATGAAGGAAAATCTAATTGAAAAGCATTATTTCCAACTTTTTTAAGGATCTTGAATGGACCATAACGAATAGGCTTCAGCTTTTTACTTTCTCCTTGCATTCTTTCATTACTAATATGCAGCCATACCTCATCCCCTTCTTGAAATTTATGATCAATTCCGTGCTTATCATGCCTCTCCTTGTACTTGCCTTGAATTTTTTCAAGTTGTTCTTGAAGCTGCTGATGTATGAGCTGAATTCTTTCAATGAACATGCGAGCTTTGTCAATGTCACTATGCCCATCAATGGCCACATCCTTCTCAAGAATGAAATCTAAAGGTGACTTAGGCAAATACCCAAAGCAAGCTTCAAAAGGTGAAGTATTTGTAGAAGAGTGCTTGGCTCGGTTGTAAGCATGATGAATGTATTGCAACTGCTCATCCCAAATATTGGGATGCTTGCTGCAATAACCTCTCAAAATATGTACAATGGTTCTGTTCACTAACTCTATTTGGCCATTTGTTTGTGGATGGAAAGCAGTACTCTTCTTCAACTTGGTGTCCATCATCTTCCATAGATTGGACCAAAAATTCCCAACAAATATACAATTCTTGTCACTAACAATAGAAGTAGGCAAGCCGTAATGAAGCCATACATGTTGAAAATATAAATAAACAGTTTTATATTTCTTACATGGCATAAGAATACACATATTGCTGAAACGATCAACTACTACATAAAGATAATCATGCTGCTTTCTAGATAACGGTAGACCTCCAACAAAATCCATAGAAACACTTTCCCATGGTCTAGAAGGTACTGGAAATGCAGTATATAAACCAAGCTTCCTATTGCTAGGTTTTCTTGTAGCGCATAATGAACAACCTCTAATGAAACGTGAAACACTATCTACCATGCGAGGCCAATAACAATACCTCTGTAAATGTGCCACCATTTTTCTTACCCCGAAATGTCTAGCAATAAGAGAAGAATGAGCTTCTCTCATGATGCTTATTCTCTCCCCCTGTGGTATACATAACTTGCCCATATGAAACAAAAAAATATTATGCAAATTTTAATCATTCTCCTCAACATGATTCCCTTCACTCAAGTTAGCATACACATCCTTAAAATCAACATCTGATGCATACTGTTCTATGTAGCTCTCATGTACAATAGAATCATTCTTAACTAAAGTACTAGGACTAATAATAGGCCTTGAAAGCATATCAACAACATTATTGTAAATACCTTTCTTTTACCTTATTACCAAGTGAAATTTGTGTAGGAAACCCATCCATCTGAAATGTCGTGACTGCTGCAATTTACTTTGTGACTGTAAGTACTGTAAAGGCTGATGGTCGGTATGAACAATTTTTTCTTTGCCCATAAAATAGTGTTTCCACTTTTTGAAACTTTGTACCAACACATACAACTCTTTATCATATGTAGGATAATTCACAACAACACCATTAAATGTCTCAGAATGAAATGCGATAGAATTACCATGCTGTAAGAGAACTGCACCCATGGCTTAATCACTAGCATCTATTTGAATCTCGAATGGCTGTCTCAAGTCCAGTAATGCAAGGAATGGAGCTGAACTTATCTTCTCTTTCAAAGACTCAAAAGCTTTTTGTTGCTTTCCTCCCCATTGGAAAGCACGCTTCACACTAGTCACTGCATGCATAGGATCTGCTATGGCAGAGAATTTAGAAATAAAATTCCTCCAATACTGAGCTGCACCCAAAAAACTTCTTACCTCTGTAATGGATTTTGGAGTAGGCCAATTCACAATGGCTTCTACTTTGGAAGGATCAATTCTAAAAGCACCTCCTCCTACTATGTGTCCCAAATAAACCAAAGAAGTCTTTCCAAATTCACACTTTGACATTTTAAGAAATAACTATTTTTTCTTCAAAATATCAAGTACTTTCTTAACATGCATGACATGCTCTTCTCTAGTCTTGCTGAAAATTAAGATGTCATATAAGTAGAAAATAAAAAAATCATCAAGAAAAGGACGTAAGACATCATCCATTACCCGCATGAAAGTTGCAGGTGCATTGCATACACCAAATGGCATAACAAGCCACTCAAAGAGTCGCTATTTGGTTTTAAATGTTGTCTTCCAAATGTCACTTTCTACAATTCTAACTTGATGATAACCACTACGTAAGTCTAACTTAGTGAAATATTTAGCATCTTTCATCTGATCCAACAAATCATCTATCCCTATAAGTGGGTAACGATTCTTTACCGTTATCTTGCTCAATGCCCTAAAGTCCACACACATCCACCAAGTTCCATCTTTCTTTGGAATCAACACTATCGGTGACCCACATGGTGAAGTGCTTGGTCTTATGAATCCTTTGTCCAACAAGTATTTAATTTTCCTCTTGATTTCAGCATTCTCCATGATAGACAAGTGGTACATGTCGATGTTAGGAACAGGACAATCGTGATGTAAATGGATTTCATGCTGAATCTCCCTTTTAGGAGGTAAACCTATCGGTTCTTGAAACATCTCATGATGTGCATCAACTACATCATATAAATCTGATTTAAGCTTGGAATCACAATTTTCAAATGATTCATGATTCATATCAACCTTGGGCTTAACCATAAGAAATACAAAACTCTTAATTGAATTTACTAGCCTTTTTACCTGTCCCGCATTTACCATCGCTATATTTTCCTTATTGCGATGTGCTTCGACAGTGAACTCCTTGCCATATTTAAAGAGATGATACTTATTTTCATGGCAATGGAAGATCGCTTTCTTGTCAAATAAGTAAGGACTTCCCAAAAAAATTCCTGATATATCAAGCGGTACTACATCAAGTTCAACTGTGTCAAGAAAGTGTGCAGTAATGGTGAATCACAATATGCACTTTCTTGAGACTTGTAAGTTTACATTGTTGCATATCCACCCAACTGGATAAGGCTTTGGATGTGGAATGGTCTCAAGATTAAGCTGTTTGACCAAGTCTTCTGATATGAGATTTTCTTGTGACCCAATGTCAAACAATGTGTCAATTTTTGTATGTTTTGAGACTACCCTCACATGGAACAATTCAATTCTTTCTTCCTCATTTGGAGCTTGTACATGAAAGTTTGAAGTACTAGTGCTTGGCTTAGTTTCAGTTTCCTTTCCCTTCATACTTTTCAAACCCATGGCTGCAATTTTGGTTTCGTCACCTGAATCATCACCTAAATCTTGTGGTGTAGTTGTAGTAGCTGAAGTTTTCTTCTTTCCTTTGTTTTTGTTAAACTGAGTTCTTTTTTTAGGATGTAATTTCCAATGGTTTTTCTCTTCATGGCCCTCTCTTGAACAATGTTTACATATTACTTTTTCACCCTCTTGTTTGATGGATGCATTCTTTTTTCCTTTTCCCTTAAAGTTTTTATCTTTTTTCTTCCCTTTAAAAGGCTTGTTTCTACCCTCATCAAAAGTGTTTTTCCCTCTAGCCTCTAAATGCGTAGCTTGTACACAAACTTAGTCTAGACTAGTAGGATAGAACATAAGGATAGTATGTTTAAGGTAGCTATGCAAACCACCTATATATTTCAGCAAAGTATCTTGACTTTGTAATTCTACCCCTAATAAGAGTGCTCTTCTCCTAAACTCTTGGGTGTAGTCTTGCACATTTTGTCCCTTAAGCTGTCTAAAGTTTTGCCAATTCATGATAGCCTTTTGTAAATGAGCTAATGGACAAAATTTCTTTTTAATTACAGTAATAAATTCAGCCCATGATAAAGTGATCTTACCATGTTTTTTTATTTCATCCTTGGTCTTGGCTTCCTACCATACCAATGCTTCTCCATCCATTCTCAACGAGGCTAACTGTATTTTGGTGTCATCATCATGAAGGTTTTGTATCCTTAAATAAACTTCCAATTGTCTGATCCAATTGTCAAGTTTCTCTGCATTGAATTCACCGTTAAACATAGGAAATTCAAGTTTGACATCAAGCTTTAAAAATGGACTTTTACCAGTAGTTTTAGACTTGTGAGATTGATTCACTGAAGTCAAGGATGACAATGTAGAGGAAGAGGATGAAGATGGGGATGGTGGATCACCATTTCCTCCATGCCCTTTCTTTGACTTGTCATTACTTTTCTTTCCTCATGAAGAACCCTCTCCTTCTTTCTGGTTTTTAGACCCTTCTCCAACAAGCCTATCATTCCTTTCTTGGTAGAGTATCCTCACCATCTCAGTCATATCCAAGAAAGCTATCTAGAATACTCGTTCTTATTCCTGGGGATCCATCTCTTCAGGAGCTTCTCCCTCTCTTGAAGACATGCTTGAAGCTACTTCTATCGCTCTTGGAGGTGGTTCTCTGACCCTTCTTGGTTGTGGATTAGTTTGTGCACTAACCAAGTTTCCTTCACCTCTCTTGAGTTTAAGCCTAGTAAGCATCAAAACTTGCAAACAATCAACTATATCTTTGCACAAAACAAATGCTGAGTAAAACTCTAGCTTCTAAGGCTCTAAAACTTCGCTTTGATACCAATTGATCTGAAAATGAAATTATTTGTGTTGCTGTTCAAAGTATTCATTTCCGTTAAATTAAGTGTGTAAAGTGTTTGGAAGGTCTTGCAAGAAAAACAAAGTGTTCTTGGTAACTGTTTATGAATTTAGGTGTGAGGGAGTGTTGTTTAAATTTAATGTTTAAAAACTTTAATCAGAATAACACAACAAAATAATTTCACCATAAACACACAGCAACATGATGAGGCAGTTCACCCCTCCTTGGCTACATCTATCGGGTCCAAGGCTCCCAATGGGCATGTCCTTGATATATTATGATGCTCAAATTGGTAATATAGTGAGAAGAAGGCCTAAACAGACCAAAACAACTGTGAAAATGAATTCAGAATGCAAAAAGAAGCTAATAATGACTCTTGTTTCACCTAAAACAGTGAAGTGTAGTCCAATGAAGCTCCATTTCCCCCAAGGCCCTGATGGCTCTCCAAGCTTCTCTGAAGTAAAAATGTCTAAAATACACCTCTGTTGGCTCTGAAACCTATTCCAATGGCTCCAGAATTCTTAGAATAGTTGAAATTGAATAAAATTTCTTCCAAAAAGGTTCAGTAACCTGAAATTTATGATCAAAATAGTATTTTCCCAATCTTGCCTAAAAAACCTCCACCAAATTTGGGAGGACTACAAATAACTCCACTAAAACTGGAAAATCTGCCCAAAATGGTGTGCTCCGCCCAACTCTGTCGGAGCCATAACCATTACATTAAATGCTGAGTGGGCGGGGTCACATGGGACCACTGCCCTGACCGCCGGAGGTTTCATCTGCAGTTATCATGGCATTTAAAGTTAAATTGAAGATGTGGTCACATATCCACGTGGCAACCGCCGAAGATAACTGCTATGAAAATCTGCCGGTTAGAAAGCCCTTGGTCATGGCAGAAGAGTTATATGGAACAGGGGCTTAAGCCCTGGAGCTATCCGCCACTCCGTTCAACCGTCAACTGGGCCGCTACAAGGTGACCCGAATGCGTTTGAGCCGGGTCGTTCTCTACCAGACTGACTCGTCGTGTTCAAAACATTCAACCGTGACCCGCCTGTTCACCTCTGCACACCACTTTCACCTCCGCCCATGCCTTTACATGACAGTTTTTTCAAGGGTGACCCATGACACATTTGGGTCGGGTCGTGCCCGACTGACCCAATGCATTCAACTCGGGTCGGGGCTGCCCATGAAGCTTTAAAAACCAAAAAATTTTGAACAACCATTGAACCCTTTGGCCTGGGGCCATGTGGTAGCCTCTAGGTAGGCCACGTGGCATCCTATGATAGGCCATCAATACTTCATTAAAAAATGAAATTTTTTCCATAAAATATTTTTTGAAGATGACATTTTTTTAAGTTCAAAGGTCCTGTTTTGAAGGTTACTAGGCAAATTAAAACTTGAATATTTTTCACATCCGACATCAGATTTGAGTGTTGTTTGGGGCGTTAGCATCGCAATGACAAACACTATCCGATCGATCAATTTATTACCAGTTCTGAGCAGTTCCAATTTTGAGCATTTTTTCCCTCTTGGACAAGATCACCTGATCACACCTCCCCATTGGGAAGCTTTTGGACCCCAACAGCCTTCAATTACCTGTTAAGAATATGAGGGTACAGGTCCCTCCCCTTTTCCACCTCAATCCACTTTTCCTTACTCGGTTTTCTGCCTTTAAGACCAACCCAAACATAAGCAACATTTCCCCTCCTCGAAGTGCATGTGCTTCTATCAAGGATACCATCCTCTTTCAACTCATCCAAAAATTCTGGCGAGAAATCCTCTATGGATGGCACCTGAATGTCACTTTCATAATTAGCAATTAAAGGAGGTTCATACAAACGTAAATTTTCCACATTCACAACGGAATACATTTGCATATATGAAGGAAAATCTAATTGAAAAGCATTATTTCCAACTTGTTTAAGGATCTTGAATGGACCATAATGAATAGGCTTCAGCTTTTTACCTTCTCCTTGCATTCTTTCCTTACTAATATGCAACCATACCTCATCCCCTTCTTGAAATTTATTATCAACTCTGTGCTTATCATGCCTCTCCTTGTACTTTCCTTGACTTTTTTCAAGCTGTTCTTGAACCTGCTGATGTATGAGCTGAATTGTTTCAATGAACATGCAAGCTTTGTTAATGTCACTATGCCCATCAATGGCCACATCCTTCTCAAGAATGAAATCTAAAGGTGACTTAGGCAAACACCCAAAGCAAGCTTCAAAAGGTGAAGTATTTGTAGAAGAGTGCTTGGCCCGGTTGTAAGCATGCTGAATGTAATGCAAGTGCTCATCCCAAAGCTTGGGATGCTTGCTGCAATAACCTCTCAAAAGATGTACAATGGTTCTGTTCACTACCTCTTTTTGACCATCTGTTTGTGGATGGAAATCAGTACTCTTCTTCAACTTGGTGTCCACCATCTTCCATAGATTGGACCAAAAATTCCCAAAAAATCTGGAATCCCAGTCACTAACAATAGAAGTAGGCAAGCCATAATGAACCCATACATGTTGAAAATATAAATCATCAGTTTGTTCAGCAGTTTTAGATTTCTTACATGGCATAAGAATACACATCTTGTTGAAACGATCAAATACTACATAAAGATAATCATGCTACATTCTAGATAATGGTAGACCTCCAACAAAATCCATAGAAACACTTTCCCATGGTCTAGAAGGTACCAGCAATGGTGTATATAAACTAAGCTTCCTATTGTTAGGCTTGCTTGTAGCACATAATGAACAACCTCTAATGAAACGTGAAACACTATCTACCATGCGAGGCCAATAACAATACCTTTGTAAATGTGCCACCGTTTTTCTTACCCTAAAATGTCCAGCACTAAGAGAAGAATGAGCTTCTCTCATGACGCTTATTCTCTCCCCCTGTGGTATACATAACTTGCCCATATGAAACAGAAAATTATTATGCAAATGATAATCATTCTCCTCAACATGATTCCCTTCACTCAAGTTAGCATACACATCCTTAAAATCAAAATCTCATGCATACTGTTCTATGTAGCTCTCATGTACAATAGAATCATTCTTAATTAAAGTACTAGCACTAATAATAGGCCTTGAAAGCATATCAGCAACATTATTGTAAATACCTTTCTTTTACCTTATTACCAAGTGAAATTTTTGTAGGAAACCCATCCATTTGAAATGTCGTGACTTCTTCAATTTACTTTGCGACTGCAAGTATTGTAAATGCTGATGGTCGGTATGAACAATTGTTTTTTTTCCAATCAAATAGTGTTTCCACTTTTTGACACTTTGTACCAACACATAAAACTCTTTATCATATGTAGGATAATTCACAACAGCACCATTAAATGTCTCATAATGAAATGCGAGAGGCTTACCATGCTGTAAGAGAACTGCACCCATGGCGTAATCAATAGCATCTGTGTGAATCTTGAATGTATGTCTCAAGTCTGGTAATGCAATCAATGGAGTTGAACTTATCTTCTATTTCAAAGACTCAAAAGCTTTATGTTTCTTTCCTCCCCATTGGAAAGCACGCTTCACACTAGTCACTACATGCATAGGAGTTGCTATAGCAGAGAAGTTAGAAATAAACTTCCTCCAATACTAAGCTGCACCCAAAAAACTTCTTACCTCTGTAATGGATTTGGGAGTAGGCCAATTCACAATGGCTTCTACTTTGGAAGGATCAATTATCAAAGCACCTCCTCCTACTATGTGTCCCAAATAAACCAAAGAAATCTTTCCAAATTCACACTTTTACATTTTAAGAAATAACTAATTTTTCTTCAAAATATCAAGTACTTTCTTAACATGCATGACATGCTCTTCTCTAGTCTTGCTAAAAATTAAGATGTCATATAAGTATACAATAACAAAATCATCAATAAAATGACGTAATACATCATCCATTACCCACATGAAATTTGCAGGTGCATTGCATAAACCAAACAACATAACAAGCCACTCAAAGAATCCCTGTTTGGTTTTAAATGTTGTCTTCCAAATGTCACTTTCTGCAATTCTAACTTGATGATAAACACTACATAAGTCTAAATTAGTGAAATATTTATCATCTTTCAACTGATCCAACAAGTCATCTATCCCTGGAAGTGGGTAACAATTCTTTACCATTATCTTGTTCATGCCCTGAAGTCCACACACATGTGACAAGTTCCATATTTCTTTGGAATCAACACTATCGGTGACCCACATGGTGAAGTGCTTGGTCTTATGAATCCTTTGTCCAACAAGTATTTAATTTTCCTCTTGAATTCAGCATTCTCCATGATAGACAAGCGGTACATGCTGATGTTAGGAAGAGGTCAATCTTGATGTCAATGGATTTCATATTGAATCTCCCTTTTAGGAGGTAAACTTGTCGGTTCCTGAAACATCTCATGATGTGCATCAACTACATCAAATAAATCTGATTTAAGCTTGGAATCACAATTTTCAAATGACTCATGATTCATATCAACCTTGGGCTTAACCATAAGAAGTATAAAACTCTTACTAGAATTTACTAGCCTTTTTACATGTCCTACATTTACCATCACTATATTTGCCTTCTTGCGATGTGCTCTGAAAATGAACTCCTTGCCATATTTAAAGAGATGATACTTATTTTCATGGCAATGGAAGATCGCTTTCTTGTCAAATAAGTAAGGACTTCCCAAAACAATTCCTGATATATCAAGCGGTACTACATTAAGTTCAACTGTGTCAATAAAGTGTGCAGTAATAGCGAATCGCAATATGCACTTTCTTGAGACTTGTAAGTTTGCATCGTTGCATATCCACCCAACTGGATAAGGCTTTGGATGTGGAATGGTCTCAAGTTTAAGCTGTTTGACCAAGTCTTCTGATATGAGATTTTCTTGTGACCCACTATCAAACAATGTGTCAATTTTTGTATGTTTTGAGACTACCCTTACATGGAACAATTCAATTCTTTCTTCCTCATTTGGAGCTTGTACATGATAGTTTGAAGTACTAGTGCTTGGATTAGTTTCGGTTTCCTTTCCCTTCATACTTTTCAAACCCATGGCTGCAATTTTGGTTTCGTCACCTGAATCATCACCTAAATCTTGCGGTGTAGTTGTAGTAGCTGAAGTTTTCTTCTTTCCTTTGTTTTTGTTAAACTGTGTTCTTTTTTCAGGATGTAATTTCCAATAGTTTTTCTCTTCATGGCCCTCTCTTGAACAATGTTTACATATTAATTCTTCACCCTCTTGTTTGATAGATGCATTCTTTTTTCCTTTCCCCTTAAAGGTTTTATCTTTGTTCTTCCCTTTAAAAGGCTTGTTTCTACCCTCATCAAAAGTGTTTCTCCCTCTAGCCTCTAAATGCGTAGCTTGTACACAAACTTCATCTAGACTAGTAGGATTGAACATAAGGATAGTATGTTTAAGGTAGTTGTGCAAACCACCTATATATTTCAGAAAAGTATCTTGACTTTGTAAGTCTACCCCTAATAAGAGTGCTCTTCTCCTAAACTCTTGGGTGTAGTCTTTCACATTTTGTCCCTTAAGCTATCTAAAGTTTTGCCAATTCATGATAGCCTTTTGTAAATGAGCTAATGGATAAAATTTCTTTTTAATTGCAGTAATAAATTTAGCCCATGATAAAGTGATCTTACCATGTTTTTTAATTTCATCCTTGGTCTTGGTTTCCCACCATACCAATGCTGCTCCATCCATTCTCAACGAGGCTAACTGTATTTTCGTGTCGTCATCATGAAGGTTTTGTATCCTTAAATAAACTTCCAATTGTCTGATCCAGTTGTCAAGTTTCTCTGCATTAACTTCACCGTTAAACATAGGAAATTTAAATTTGAAATCAAGCTTTAAAAATGGACTTTTACTAGTGGTTTTAGACTTGTGAGATTGATTCACCGAAGTCGAGGATGACGATGTAGAGGAAGAGGATGAAGATGGGGATGGTGGATCACCATTTCCTCCATGTCCTTTCTTTGACTTGGCATCACTTTTCTTTCCTGTTGAAGAACCCTCTCCTTATTTCTGGTTTTTAGACCCTTCTCCAACAAGCCTATCATTCCTTTCTTGGTAGAGTATCCTCACCATCTCAGTTATATCCAAGAAAGCTTTCTGGAATACCCGTTCTTCTTCCTTGGGATCCATCTCTTCAGGAGCTTCTCCCTCTCTTGAAGACATGCTTGAAGCTGCTTCTATGGCTCTTGGAGGTGGTTCTCTGACCCTTCTTGGTTGTGGATTAGTTTGTGCACTAACCAAGTTTCCTTCACCTCTCTTGAGATTAAGCCTAGTAAGCATCAAAACTTGCAAACAATCAACTATATCTTTGCACAAAACAAATGTTGAGTAAAAATCTAGCTTCGAAAGCTCTAAAACTTGGCTTTGATACCAACTGATCTGAAAATGAAAGTATTTGTGCTATTGTACAAAGTATTCATTTCCATTAAATTAAGTGTGCAAAGTGTTTGGAAGGTCTTGCAAGAAAAACAAAGTGTTATTGGTAATTGTTTGTGAATTTAGGTGTGAGGGAGTGTTGTTTAAATTTATTGTTTAACAACTTTAATCTTAATAACACAGCAGAATAATTTCACCATAAACACACAGCAACATGATGAGGCAGTTCACCCCTCCTGGGCTACATTTGTCGGGTCCAAGGCTCCCAATGGGCATGTCCTTGATATATTATGATGTTCAAATTGGTAATAAAATGAGAAGAAGGCCTAAACAGACCAAAACAACTGTGAAAATGAATTCAAAATGCAGAAAGAAGCTAATAATGACTCTTGTTTCACCGAAAACAGTGAAGTGTAGTCCAATGTAGCTCCATTTCCCCCAAGGCCCTAATGGATCTCTAAGCTTCTCTGAAGTAAAAATGGCTGAAAGGCACCTTTGTTGGCTCTGCAACCTATTCCAATGGCTCTATAATGCTCAGAATAATCGAAATTGACTAAAAATTCATCCAAAAAGGTTCAGTAACCTAGAAGTTATGATTAAAACAGTATTTGCCCAATCTTACCTAAAAAACCTCCACTAAATTTGGGAGGACTGCAGATAACTCCACTAAAGCTGGAAAATCTGCCCAAAATGGTGCACTCTGCCCAAATCTGTCAAAACCGTAACCGTTACATTAAACGCTGAGTGGGCGGGGTCACATGGGACTGCTTCCCTGACCGCCGGAGGTTTCGTCTGTAGTTACCATGGCATTTAAAGTTAAATTGAAGACGTGGTCACATATCTGCGTGGTAACTGCCGAAGATAACGACTATGAAAACCCACCGGTTAGAAAGCCCCTGGTCATGGTGGAAGGGTTATATGGAATGGGGGCTTAAGCCCTGGAGCTATCCGCCACTCTGTTCAACCGTCAACTGGGCCGCTACAAGGTGACCCAAATGCGTTCGGGTCGAGTCGTTCTCCGCCCGACCAATCCGTCGCATTCAAAACGTTCAACTGTGACCCACCCATTCACCTCTGCATGATACGTTCACCTCCACCCATACCTTTGCACGACGGTTCGTTCACGGGTGACCCGTGACCCGTTCGGGTCGGGTCGTGCCCGACTGACCCGATGTGTTCAGCTCGGGTCGGGGCTGCCCATGAAGCTTTAAAAACCAAAAAATTTTGAACAGCCATTGAACCCTTTGGCCTAGGGCCACGTGGCACCCTCTGATAGGCCATCAATACTTCATTAAAAAATGAAATTTTTGCCATAAAATATTTTCTGAAGATGACATTTTTTTTAAGTTCAAAGGTCCTGTTTTGAAGGTTACTATGCAAGTTAAAAATTTAAGATCTTCCACATATGACATCGGATTTGAGTGTCGTTCATGGCATTAGGATCGCAATGACGAACACTATCCGGTCGATCAATTTATTACCAATTCTGAGCAGTCCCAATTTTGAGAATTTTTTCCCTCTTTGACATGATCACTTGATCATTGAGGCATAGTGGAGTTCTAGATGGAGTCATTTTTTGGGATTCAACTGCATTAATGAAGTCATTCATCTATGACCATTTCTATGAGAGGTAGTCGTAACTGACTAATTTCTCATGATTTTTGAATAGTTCACTTAGCACTCATTGCATCGGGTGATGCTCACAGGGGTGAAGAAGTGAAATTGAAACTAGTGAAATGAATCATATGGTGTCAATCATCACTTCCGAGGCTTGCACCTGGTAATGAGGACTTCCCGAGAGGTCACCCATCCTAGAACTACTCTGGCTCAAGCACGCTTTACTGTGGATTTTTTCCCCACAATGAAGCCCACTTAGCTTGCTACCCCATTTGCAAAAGCTTAGCAGGTATTGTGCCTCATGAACCATTCAAGTAGAGATCCCTTTACTCTTTGTATAATACGTATGAGGGGTTTCCGCAGTACATTATATTAGATATCATTTTTTGGGATTCAACTGCGTTAAGTAAGTCATTCATCTATGACCATTTCTATGAGAGGTAGTCGTAACTGACTAATTTCTCATGATTTTTGGATAGTTAACTTAGCACTCATTGCATCGGGTGATGCTCACAGGGGTGAAGAAGTGAAATTGAAACTAGTGAAATGAATCACATAGCATCAATCATCACTTCTGGGGCTTGCACCCAGTAACCAGGACTTCTCGGGAGGTCACCCATCCCAGAACTACTCTGGCTCAAGTGTGCTTAGCTGTGGAGTTTTCCCCCACAATCAAGCCCACTTAGCTAAGTTAAGCATGCTTGAGCCAGAGTAGTTCTGGGAAAAACTCCACAGTTAAGTGCGCTTGAGCCAGAGTAGTTTTGGGATGGGTGACCTCTCGAGAAGTCCTGGTTATCGGGTGCAAGCCCCGAAAGTGATGATTGACGCTATGTGATTCATTTCACTAGTTTCAATTTCACTTCTTCACCCCTATGAGCAACACCCGATGCAATGAGTGCTAAGTGGACTATTCAAAAATCATGAGAAATTAGTCAGTTACGACTACCTCTCATAGAAATGGTCATAGATGAATGACTTACTTAATGCAGTTGAATCCCAAAAAATGATATCTAATATAATGCACTGCAGAAACCCCTCGTACTTAAGACTCCTATCTTATAAAAGGAAGAGGAGAGCAGCATGAGAGGGTTGTTGAAGATATTATTTCAGAAGAATTTTTCTGCTTGGACATTTCTCATTCTCTAGTTATTTAGTTGAGAATAATGCTGTTTAGAATTGGGTGTTCTTGAGCGTGAATCCCACCTCCTTCCTAGAGTAGCTCTTGGAGGATTTTTGCTTGTCTTGTCCACTATCAAGCTTGAGCCAAGCTTCATCTTTCACCTACAGCGTTGATCCTGTTGAGGGTTGGGTTGTCCTTGTGAGTTGCAGCAAGTGGAGGATAGATCTCTTCAGATCTATGCACATATAGCACCCCTTTTCACTAGGAAAGTCTTCTATCCCATTGGAAAGAGTGTCCTAGATCATTGGAGCTATAGATCCAGACCTTGGCATCAGGCCAAATCATTCTTAGAGCTTACAGTACAGTTTCCCTTCCCTAACTGCATTATTTGCAAATCTGCAGTTGCAGGGTATTTTGTCTACATTTTGGAGGAGAGATATCTAGTGATAGGATTCTTCCTCTCACTGTGGTGATCCATGGATTGGCCATCCAATCCATGTTTGTTTCATATCTGATCTGTTTTTCTATCATATGATTCAGATATTTTTTAATATTGCTGCAGATCTGCAACTCTAGATCTCAGATCTACTCTTGTACTCTCATATTTTTCACAAAACCCCAAGGGGAATGTATAGATGAGGTTTTATTGTATACAAATCTGAATTAGATCTATATTTTTATGTACATATCTGCTCTAGATCTGAGTTGTAATATTTCTGCTTCAGCCCACTAAAATAATGTTGTCAAGTTTATGCAGACATTTCTTGTTGTTGTAGCACCTCATTTCTGAGGGTTTATTCCTGTATAGTCTTCTACTTTCTCTTGTACACTGTATGGGCTGTAATATAAATCTGATTTGTTGTTGCACATATGATATTTGAGCCTCCATATTGGTCTCTTGCTTTACTTCAGTGGAACTACGTTATTTCTGAAGCAGTTTGTTGCATATAGCTGCAGCCCCTTCATTAGGTGTTTCCCAGCCATACTAGGTGGTGGGAGGTCTGTTTACCTCACCTAATTTTATTTTATTTTGCTCTCCTTTTGGATTTAGATGCTAGATCAACTGATCTAAGGGATCCAGGAGTTGAAAACTCATTTCAGTGCACCAATTTGTGGAAATTTCATTACTCCAGCAAGCTTTGCTGTGTATTCCCATTTTGGGATATTACAGTGGTATCAGAGAAACTTTATTGGCTCTTCCTGTGAGCTTCAAGCATTATGGAGTCTTCTCATGGGAAGGAGGAGATTTGCAAGATAAATCAAAGAAAACGCTTGTTGACTGGAGAAAATAGGTTCACAAAACTTCTATCTCAAGCTCTGCAGGGTATTAGCAAGGACATCAAAGAAATGAGGAGGGAAAAACATGGAGATCCCTCAACAAGGTCTACAAGATATATACATGAGGAAGGTTCTAAATCCTCATCTCATGGATATGAGCACTCAGCCATATCATCAAATCTACAATGTTCTTTCAGAAACTTCTTCATGAAGAGGAAGGAAGGAGATGTGCCAAGGAGAAAGAATCACTTGAACTTCCAAGGGTCTTGCAAGATCAAGGAACAGAAGGCTAGGGATAACAGCGTAGTCATGACAAGGGCACACCTAGACCCTCATGGAGAGGAAGAAGGAGCAATGGCTTCAAGGAGGGAAACTCTTGCACTATTGCAAGGAGTTCCAGAGAATCTCACATATGGAGGTTGTGGCACAATCCATGTGCGACATGTGCCATCATTATCAAATGGTGAGAATCTGAATATTGCAGAAGATAAAGGGGAGGGAAAGCACCATATGAAGAGGAGTATACACCCCTCTTTATTTCAAGAGATTGATGCACAAAGGAGGCATGAGGGTCTATGCAATGAAGGCAAGGACCAACCAGTCCATACATCTATGTATCCTACTCTATGCCTTGATGTCTCTTTGCATGGAGGCATTCCACCAGGGAGACCCCTTGATTGGAAGAAGGTTGAAATGTTCTCTCAAATATATGCAGAAACAACATATTTGTCTAAAGAGGGAACCTTGAGAGGAGCTAATACAACACTGAGAATCATTGATGGGGAGCTAAGCAATTTTCTGAAATTGACTTTGCTATCTTCCATTCATCTATTTTCGCTAGAAAGAAGAGATTCAAAAATCTATGTTGATATGAGCATGGTATCAAAATGCCACTCCATAGCCTTGGAGCAGCAAAAGATACTCCAATATATGATGAAAATTTCTGGATATGACAAGAAGGTATTTCCATTCTTGTATGCAGGAGCAAAATTGTGGGAGTTTTGGAGGAGGAGAACCTTTAAAAAGAAGGATGACTCTCCTAAAATTCAATCTTGTCTTGAGCAAGATCAGCTAAAAGAGGGGCAACAAAATAAAGTTGTAAATACTCCAACATGTGACTTTGACATCAAGCATGTCAAGGAGGAGAGCCATCATATGACATATACTTCATTTCAGACTTCTACAGCACTGTCAATGTTGGGAAGCCTAGATCCTTATTGGGAGTCCCTACTCTTGATGGAATATTCCAAGGACCTCTTCACATGTAAGGTTCTTGATGATCAAATGATAGATAGGAGGTATAAAGTAGTTAATGGAGTCATTTATTTCTATGATCAGATCTACTTATCTAAAAACTCCAAACTCAAGGACAAACTACTTAATGCAACCTATGAGATCTTGATTTCTAAACCCACTAGCTTCATTAAAACATGCCATACTATATTGGAGGGATTCATGTGGGAAGATATCAATAAGGAGATGCACTCTCATATGAGGAAGTGCATGGATCATTTGCTTGTTGAGGAGGAACATAGCTCTTGGAAAAAGACATCCTCAACACCTCCTTATTCATTGAGTGTGAGAAGGAACTCATCCATGAGTTACCTCACTAATGTAAGACAAGTATATGGAGGAACTTGTTTCTCTGAATATTCTGATGTATCTAATATATGCCTGTATTTTTCTAACACTCATGTTCAGGGCTTTTCTCCAAGAGGGAGAATTATTTCTGATGGGTTTCATAGGCCACTTGGGGCTATGAACAATGGTGATTTTGGCCATTCCTTGAAGGGTCTTGGAGAGATGATATACTCTTCATGGTGTGATTTCTTTACACCAACTATTATGCACTTTCTCCAAGCATGCAAGAAGGATGGGGAAGAAAACAAGTGTTGGGGAAAACACTTGTAATATCATATTCTAAGGCAGTTAGGAGTAAAACTACGCTGGTTGCACTTGAGGGACCATTGTCCTTCTCCATTATTGCATATGCCAGCTAGCATGACTCTAATTATGATTCCATATGCTGAAATTGTTCTTCTCTTTGTTTTGAACATGGATGGAGGGAAGGCACATTGGTTGGATGTGTCCTTGGGGAAGGGATTTTCCCACACTTTTTGCACTGCATGTTTCAAGGGGTGCATGGGATATTATATGGCCACTATGGTAGACCACTTGTTTCTTTATAAGGTGAGCGATATGTTTGTTTGGGACATGCCTCTCATAAGTATTGGGGAGGAGTTTTTCTATGAATTTCCAAGCTGGGAGATGATTCATTTCATTTGGATGATAGCATGGAGATGGGAGCCTTTCATGGATGATGAAATCCCCCATGATTGTTATCACTTCTATCTTAAGGAGGCCATGGATCAGCAAGAAGGTTTCCACATAGACCTTCCTGTCCTTCATGATGAGAGCCATTGGGTTTATTCACCAAAGGCCAACTTGCACACTTGGGAGGAACCATTGGGAGACAGAACTATTGTAGAAAATTTGAAGCAATGGTGGAGACTATTAGATAAGGAGGCTACAAGAGAAGAAGGGGAGATTTGCAAAACTCACCTTATCTGTTGCTTGAGGACAAGCAACATTTTGGAGGGGAGGACTGTAATATTCCCACTTAGCCCAAGCTAATGGGAATATTCAATTTTTCTTTGTTTTGCTTTGCTTTTTATGTTGATGAATAAAGTGTAAAGGAGGACATGTAAAACTCCTAAAAACATCAAAATAAATCAATGCCTAATGTAAACAAGGCTAAATCTGGGCCACTTTATAAACACACTTGAGTGTGAAAGAGGTTGATCACTTGACCAAGTCAACCATGACCATATCTACAATGCAGTCTAGATGCATTGAACCTTCTTGAGGCATAGTGCAGTTCTAGATGGAGGCTCTACATGTGAAAGGAGCTAAATTGTTGAAGTGGTTTAGGGTTTGACAAGACCCCTATCTTATAAAAGGAAGAGGAGAGCATCATGAGAGGGTTGTTAATATATTATTTCAGAAAAAAAATTCTGCTTAGACATTTCTCATTCTCTAGCTATTTAGCTGAGAATAATGCTATTTAGCATTGGGTGTTCCTGAGCGGGAATCCCACCTCCTTCCTAGAGAAGCTCTTGGAGGAGTTTTGCTTGTCTTGTCCACTATCAGGATTGGGCCAAGCTTCACCTTACACCTACAGTGTTGATCCTGTTGAGGGTTGGTTTGTCCTTGTGAGTTGCAACAAGTGTAGGATAGATCTCTTCAGATCTATGCATATCTAGCACCCCTTTTCACTGGGAAAGTCTTTTATCCCATTGGAAAGAGTGTCCTATATCATTGGAGCTACATATCTAGACCTTGGCATCAGGCCAAATCATTCTCAAATCTTACAGCGCAGTTTCCCTTCCCTAACTGTGTTATTTTCAAATCTGTAGCAGGGTGTTTTGTCTACATTTTGGAGGAGAGATATCTGGTGATAGGATTCTTCCTCTCACTGTGGTGATCCATGGATTGGCCATCCAATCCATGTTTTTTTCAGATATGATCTATTGTTCTATCATATGATTCAGAGATTTCTGAATATTACTGCAGATCTACAACTCTAGATCTCAGATCTACTCTTGTACTCTCATATTTTGCACAAAACCCCAAGGGGAATCTATAGATGAGTTTTTCTTGTATACAGATCTGAATTAGATCTATATTTTTGTGTACAGATCTGATCTATATCTGAGATGTGATATATTTCTTCTTTATCCCACTAAAATAACGTTGTCACATTTATGCAGACATTTATTGTGGTTGTAGCACCTCATTTTTGAGGGTTTATTCCTGTATAGCCTTATACTTTCTCTTGTACACTGTATGGGTTGTAATATAAATCTGATTTTTTGTTGTACATATGATATTTGAGCCTTCATATTGGTCTCCTACGTTATTTCACTAGAACTGTGTTATTTCTGAAGTAGTTTGTTGCATATAGCTGCAGCCCCTTCATTAGGTGTTTCCCAGCCATACTAGGTGGTGGGAGGTCTGTTTACCTCACCTAGTTTGATTTGTTTTTGCTATCCTTTTGGATTTAGATGCTATATCAGCTGATATAAGGGATCCAGGAGTTGCAAACTCACTTTAGGGAACCAATTTGTGTAAAGTGCGTTACTCCAGCAGGCTTTGCTGTGTATTCCCATTTTAGGATATTACAGTTTGTCAAATGAAGCTACGTTTTGGTCGCAATTGGGGAAAGAAAAATTGGGGTTTTTATTTTAATAAGGAAATTTCCCTCCAATTTGATTCATTTTAAGGTGTAGCTGTGGTGAATGTGGAGAGGAGGAAAAGGCCATAAATCTTGCGGCGATCATAGCAGACAAATCGACCATTGGAATCGAGATCCACGACTTTCAGGTAGGTGACCTTACTTGTCTAAAGGTGGCATTAATGCTTCTTGGAAGGATGTTCATGGTGAATAATCAAGGTAAGAAAATAATATGAGAATGAACTGCTAGACAAGGTCTAGAATCATCCTCGCCCACCAAGTCAAACAGAGGGACCAAGTGGTAAGTATGGTATCACATAAAGTAGAATATTTGAAGATAGGGAATCAAACATCTATGATATATGGCTCACCAGAGAGGTTCGTAGGTCCAACTATCCAAGGAATGGGAGGATACTCGACCATACATAGATCGGGTGTGTCTAGGCCGAGACTTTGGTTAATCAAGTGATAAGATGTCTAGGGGTTCCATCATGCCCCCAAGAATATGTGATGGAGGGGACTGATCTAGTATGCAAAGGTGGGAATGATGCCCCTAGAAAGAGGAGTTTATGGAGCGCCATAAATGGTGTCACTATACCAAAGAGTGCCTTCAGAGATAATGAACTAGTGCTCACTAAGAAAATATAGAGTTTGGTCAACAAAAATGTCTAAGTGACTGGGTTGTTGATGTAAGAGGAAGAAATGATGAAGTGGATCATCCCTAGAGTGATCTGAAATGATATGGAACTCTAGAGGTTCTTCTAAATGGGGAAGAATAACGGTATTAGGGTTGACAGTACCAGATGCACTAGGAGGGTTGTGGAGAATTGCTTCTCCTAGAATCTCAAATATGGGTGCCCCCTTACCAAAACATTGGGTGTCAATGTAATGACCACAAGGAGTATGTGGTTCGAATGCATGGTTTCAATGTAAGGGGGGATAGATAAATTCAGGGGTGGTAAATGCTTCCATAATTTCGTCATCATAGTAGAAGATGGGGTGACTAGTGGAAGGATGACCACATGACGCAGCGAAGCTACCTAACTCATCATCATGAGAAGTGAGGCTCACATGTGCATCATCACGAAGGGTGACAGAAAAACAAGTAGATGAAGAATACATCGATGTTGAGCCCAAGGTGATCACTGAACGGAGGTCAGGTGAAACGAAAGGGGATGCCCTAGAGGGGTCTTCCACTTTGGATCTCAAAGATTATGACAAGTAGAAGATAGTGGCCAAAGACTCTTTCATGTCAACATCGGGAGGGGGTATGTCAATGGGAGTGGATGTGTCGTCTAGTTCTAGCAAAGAAAAACTCGCAAGTAAGGGAGAAATGGACACATTGTGCTCAGCCTCGAATTGGAAAACCGCTTCCAAGGAGGTGCAAAAATCATCGAGGTGGGGATAGAGGTGAGTATAGTGGTCATGGAAATCACACAAAGCACAAGGTTGATTTGTGTGCAAAGTATTGAGTTTCTTGGATGATGTCGGTAAAGAAACATGGACTTTTTGGATATCAGACTCAACAAACTCTCTGTTGACCATGGGTTTGAGACAAGGAAATTCGGGACAATTACGAGTAGCATGATCGACAACATCACACAAAGTGCATGAAGGTGTGTGCTTTGGAGGCTTAGGAGGAGAATGCATTGTCTGGCCAGCTTTGTCCTTAGGTTCCTTTCTGCGAGCTTTTCCCCCCTCACCCGAGGCTTTCGCAACAGGAGTAGATTCCTGTTGAGTTGGCTAAGGCACAAAAGCAAAGGGAGGGGTCATAGATATCTGTTGGACTGAGGTAAAAGCAGTGTAAGGTTTGAGCTGACTAAGCGGGGTATTGGCTGGGGGATCAATGTACCAAACTAGGATCCTCAGGGTCATGTTGGGAAGGGTCAAGGTAGCCATAACAAGTACCAAAAATAATCCGGAAGGGGGAGCAAGAAATGGTATCTAACCGAAGGGGTAATGGCCAGGCGGAATAGCTCCCAGATGGTTAAGGCTAGGGAGAACTGTTCCATGAGGAAAAATAGGATCAAGGACACTAGATATAGATGAAGGGCCTTGAGGAGGAGGTCTTGAGGGCTGAGTCAAAGTACTAGGAGCAGGTTAATACAAAGAGCTAGGCTGCTGACTAATCGAACCGAACCGTTTGAGGTCAGACCGAGATGATTGCATCATGTAAACATTTGACAAGCTAGGGTCAAAGATAAGAGGGGGGAGACCAAGGAATTAAACAAGCAAAGAGGAATCTTTATAGACTCTAGGTGAGACACTATTCAGAGGTTCAACTGCTTGTTTATTGGCCACCGAATAAATAATGGACTCTGGAGAGGTCTGAGACTTCGATTCGTAATATTTCAGCTGATCGATAGTGACGACCTTTCCATTGTGATGAAAGAACATATTACGGTGAACCGCAGATGGGATAGCATACATCGCATAAGTATAGTTATGACCCAATAGAATGTTGTAGTTTAAGGGGGCATCAATGACTTCAACGTCAACAAAAACAGTTTTTCCCCAAAGAGTAATAGGACAGTTGTGGAACATGCCAAGGGGCTGGGAAGAGTGGCCATCCCACGCATGGATAGTGATAGTGGAAGGGGTTAACTCAGGCAATCCAAGCGTTTTCCAAACAGAATAAGACATCACACAGGTGGATGCCCCTTCGTCAATGATACATCGGGAGATGTTGGAATTCCAGATCTTGACATGTATTTGGAAGGCAACGGATGCAGGTAGGGGTGGATGCTTTGACTTGTCAAAATCGAAGACAATAAAACTATCATCTAAATTATCCACAACACCCATGGAATTTAGTAGAGCTTTACATTGTGAAGGGAACAATTGGAGGACTTGCAGCGTTGACATGGCAGCAGGGGATTGCGCCAAGTCATCTACTATATTGTAGGTGAGGGCGACTTTACTGGAAGCAACATTTTAGCATAACGGTCCTTTAGGGATCTTGGTATGCACCTCTGCCTTAGGCTGAGGGATATGTAAAGGAACATTGGGTGTCGAAATTGGCTCTGTGGGACTTGAGGACTAGGGCTTGGTTGCAGACATAGCAGGAGGCTTGGTGTACTGGCATGACCGAGTCTGAAGGTTGAGATCAACGGTATTGGCTTGGTCAGATCACATCATAAGGATCTGGTAATTAGAGGTATCGTATGGAGGAGGTTGAGTGGCCACCTGACCTTTAGGGGGTTGGGCAGCCACATATCCTTGTTGGGGGAAATGATTGGTAAACATAGCCAGTTGAGTAGGCACAAAATTAGGAGGAACCAAAGCAGAGGCTTTTTGTCCTAGAGATGTTGCTTGAGCTTCCCACAGTTGAAAAATCTGAGGTAAAAGGGGAAAATCATGGGTATATTGACCATGGACACTGCAACAAGAACAAGGCTTATTCGTAGAAAGATGCCTGTTCTGCTTGGGCTGATCACCCTGTTGCTGAGTTGTAGTGTTAGATGCATTCCCTTGAGGATTTTTTCCTTGATTACCTAGAGTGGGTTGGTTCTGGTTGCCTTTCCTATTCTTTTTGGAAGTGGGAGGATTAGTCACACTCTACTATGGATACACCTAACCCTAAAGGGGGGTGGTTGCTACTGCGGAGCTTGAGAAGGCATGGGAGGTGGAGGTGTTTGTGCTGGAGGAGATGGAGAACCTGGCTATGGCTACGGATAGTAAGGCGGTTAAGAAAAATTGTGGTAAATGGGTTGGGAAAAAGCAGACCCTGACATTGGAGGATGCAGTTGGGCGAAGGCATGAGGCATGATGTGTCCTGGATACATGCTGCCGAGAGGGGGAAAAGAGCTAGAGGAGCTGGCCCCTCCCTGAGGGAAACCATAACCCATAGGAGGATGAGTGTACGGATGTGAAAGGGATCCAACGATACTGTCAGCGGCATGAGATTCCCCTGGTTCATTAGCACCACCAAGTCTAGGGAGATCAGGGAATACGGTATAAACATAACCAGATTGCGCGTAGATCAAGACATATTTCAATGCAACTTGGAGGGCTTCATCCTCATTCTGAGGAAAGTGAGACATAACATACTTACCAATAGAGGGAAAAGGGGATCTAAGAAACCATTCCATGTAGACACGGTCTTCAAAAATAGGATCTCAACATAAGCTCTTCCTTCTACGCCATTCTTGAACATGGTTAGATAGGCGGGTGGCAGAAGTTTGACGAAAAGCAGTTAAAATTTTGGTATCAGTGTCATAGTGAAGGGGAAGATGGAAGTTTGACATAAATGCCTTTGCAAGAGTTGAAAAAGTGGCATGAGAGGTAGCGCCCTGGTCGACATACCACTTGGAAGCTTCTCTAATAAGCTTACGCTGGAATAACCGAAGACAGATAGAATCATCCGTGATAGAGTTGGGTGAACACCACATGTGGAAAGAATGAACATGGCTGGTAGGATCCTCTCCAACATTTCCTTCAAACTTAGGAATGTCTAAAGGAAGCTTGGTTCGTATAGCAGGCCAACCTAGATCATGGTGTATAGGGTCATTAATCAACTGGCTTAACTTGGGAAGGATTAGGCCTGCCATATAAGGGAGAAAGGGAGAAAAAAAAATCATTCCTGTTGTGGCTCCACAAGAAGTGGTTCTAGCATTAGAGCCGAGGCCACCACCAGTTGTAGGTATTGCACCAGACATGATGAAGGTGAAAGGTGGAGGAGAATCGAGGATGGAAATAGAAGGTGAACCCGATGAACCAGAATCAGAGTTGGAATGGGAACTCGGACCCTACGTGATGGAGTAAGTGTTCCTAACAGAAACTGAGGATGAAGGCATTGGAGTATCTGGAATAAATGCCTTGGGGCGCAATGATGGAAAAGATACATGGAACCCAGTAAGGAAGAGAGGTAAACAAGGGTATCGAGGTGCAGACTAATTAATTACAATGTTTTAGTCTTGGCCTGGCGGTGTAAATTAGGTGCTCTTTGCTTTAGGTGTGTGTGTGTGCAATAAGTGTGTTAATTTTAATTAAGCTTAGACGTGTGCATAGAAAAAAGAAAATAGATGATGTATAACTGTAAATAAAACTGAAAGCGAGAGTAAAATAAACAGCTAAAGATTCATAAATTTAAACCCAAAAAGGAGGGCTTCCTAACAACTAGTCTAAGGGTGGGTGGAATCTACTCAAAACACACAATACGACCAATAGATCTAAGGTCAAGAGGGACATGGATCTAAAGGTCATATCTGTTGAAAAGAGGTGCAGAAAACAACAAGAAACTAGAGGGAAAAATGTTGAAAAATTGGTGGTGAAAGGCTACAACCTAAAGGGAAATGTAGGGGAACCTAAAGGGAGGACCAAAAAATAAATAAAAATAGGTGCTTTGGATGGAAAAATAACCGATCTGAAATGGATCTGAAAAGGCAGGATCATATCTGGAAAAATGGCTAAAAAACACTGAAATCTTAGAAGACCTGCTTTAGTTAAACTCCTCCTAAAAAAGGTGGAATTGTACTAAAGTCCTAAGGGGCTTGGTTCCTATTTTGACGAGTAAAAAAAGAAATTACAGGTCCACTACAGGTAAATATGGACGTCAGACAACCCTAAACAGTGCCCTTGGAAAAACCGGAAAATTACAGAAAAAATTTCGCAAATAAGTGCAGGTTGTACATTCTAACCTTTTTTTTGCTAAGGTCGCATTTTTTCGGCATATATCCGCTACCTGAGAGCTGAGGTCATAGGTTTTGGGCTGAAAAGGGTGACCTGCACTTCCAGCTGTCTCGGGGGCAAGTTTCAAAAAAAAGTGTCGTCTCTGTCGCAGATGATACGTGTTACCCGCGCAAATGGTCCAGAAACACACATAAGTTAGAATTTTTACTGTTTTAGGGTAAAAAAGGCTAAAAAAAACATCAAGGAATGAAAAATAAGAAGCTGAAGAGAAAATATAGTGGCTGAAGTAGTCGGTCATGCAGGGATATAAAAAATGACAGCAGTCGTAATTAAAAACCCTTGTGGAGTCGCTAGTTGTTGTTGTGAATTCTAATCGCAAGCGTACGAAAAAAACTCACTTTAGTTGTGCATAAATAAAATCCCTAGCATCAAATGTGGTTGTTAATTTCCTTAGATCAGTAGTAGGTGATCAGAATAAATGCTACAAAAATCCATATCTATGTAGATAAAGACATTAAACAACGAAAATAAACAAGAGTTGCTCCATACATCCAATAGACAAGACAAGAGTTTATAAAGATTTTTTTATATTATGACACCTGGGAAGGGAACATAGAAAGATGTTACCCATCCCCCTCAATGGGATGGGTTCTTGTATGTCCTCAGTGCTTCAGATCCAATATCTCTCTCTCTTAATGGTGCAGAAAGCCCAAACAAAATAGAACTGAAAGGGAGCTCACAAACAAACGTAGAAAAAAATGGCAATGATAGAGGATCAAAGTCAGACCAAAAGTATAGATCAAAAGGTGATAAAAAATAGGTAGTGATGAATGGAAAACCCTTCTATTTATAACAAAATATTGAGGTAGTCTAGATATTGGTGCATAATTAAAATATTATTAACCAAATCTAGATCCAATTTACTTGGAATATTTTATTATTTTTGGTGGAGGGAAAAGGAATTTAGAATTGGTTAAATCCATTTATTTAGAAATAATAAATAAATAAATTATTTATTTATTATTTCAAGGATGAGGTTAAGGAATAATTAAATAAATAATGATTTATTCAATTATTTGTAAATGATTTAGTCAAATTTAACAAGGAATATTATTAAATAATGATTTAAATAATTATTCCTAGAGAATAATAAGATAAATAATAATTTATCTAGCTAATTCTCATGTTTTGGGTTAAATATGACTAGGAATATTAATTAAACAATGGTTTAGTTAATTATCCTTAGAGGAAAATAAAACAAATAAGGATTTATTTAAGTATTCCTCATGGGGTTTCCTATTTAGACCAGAAATAATTTAATAAACTATGGGTTATTAAATTATTTCTCATAGTGAAAGCAATTTTACTATGTTCAAATTGGTCTTACATGGTGTACTTTAGTCCATCTAATAGTAACAGGTTAGATGACCAAAAATTGGTGTAAGACCCTCATCCAACATCTACATAAGTAACCATCCAACCAGGGTAAATATGCGATGCTATGACACTATTATGGGATTCAAACTCCTAGGTGACCTTAACGAAATGAAATCAATGGAAACACATCAAAATACTTTCCACATTAGAAATAAAACTCCTAGGAGTCATCCCAACCACTCAAGTAACCAACCCCCGGGTCCCACTAAGTTCTTAGACCATTAAACCCCCAGACGTCCCTTGATATGGACGAGGGTGTGTCTAGG
The DNA here is from genome assembly GCA_034641835.2 of Pinus albicaulis. NCBI lineage: Eukaryota > Viridiplantae > Streptophyta > Pinopsida > Pinales > Pinaceae > Pinus > Pinus albicaulis. The sequence continues at coordinate 760,125,249 of CM076570.1, read as the reverse complement.
GGTCTCTAGAGTCTCCCACAGCATGGGCATGCATGTGTCCAGGGACTTTTTCCTCAAATCTGTGCCAACGTCCCTAGGACTTGAGCCATTTTTTCAATCCCAGAGCCCATGTCATTGCCCAAAACACCATGACACTTTCAAAAATGAAATATAGCAGTGGAAAAATGATGAAAAAGTAAACACTTGAATAAGGACTTGACTGGACCTCTACTAGCCATGAAAATAATTTCGTCAAACATGTCACAAATATGTAATCTACAAGTTTAATTTATAGATCTGAGCACAAGGGTCTCATACTTATCTGAGAATCGCTAATAAGAATTGTTTCCTCATCACATTAACTACATTACCATCTAATTGGGCATAGATACATTGTTCATTCATTTACATATCAAAACATGATGAGAGCCATACATCACCACCATCATAAAACAAATTCATAACCATCATATAAACAACAGAAATGACGAGCACATAACAGCCATATAAGCCACATAATAACAAGCATATTAACTCATCAATACAAGAGAGAAAGAGCTCTTATTACCATAATAAAATGTAACCAACTCCTGGACTTCCACATTACACCCAATCATAGACATGACTAAGCCAAATCTCTCTTCATTCAATCATCCCCATGCCATATTCCAAGCATGGATGTGGGATTTCATAAAACTCATCAATCAAAACCAAATTGTGGCTTCCAAAGGACAAAGTGCCTCAAACCTCAACGAAGGATTCCACCTCATATTCATACATCACTGACCATCACCAGATTTTTCTCTACCCAAGTTGTCTAGGGCTCCAGAGCATTTGTTCCAACCAAGGATTCCAGGACTAGTAACTCAACCCACAATTTTCGTCATGATTCTAGATAATTTTTCTAACCAAGGCTTCCAAGACTAGTAACACAACCCACCAAGGTCTTCCAAAGTGTTTTTCCAACTAGGGCTTCTAGGACTAGTAATTCAACCCAAGTTGTTACAGGGCTTCTAGAGTGTTTTTCCAACCAAGGCTTCCAAAAACTAATAACTCAACCCACAACCAAAATCATATGAGAACCAACAAGAAAAACAAGCAATGACATGAACCCACAACACCATGGTTGTCCAGGAAATGGAAAGGCTAGTAAAATCCACTTTCAATCCAGGAAATCCTCAATGCCAATGACATATCATGGCCAAGAAACCACATGCATATGAAATTCATGCCAAAACTAGTGAGGAAAACATACATGCAACTCAATACCTATAAACAGAATCCTTTTGGTTGTTGATCTCGATGTCCTCCTGCACTTTCCTGCTCTTCCTTTTCCTTCTTTATCCAAAACTCAAAGTATGCCACACTATCTAAGAGTGCTCAAATAAAACTCCATGTGTCCAAGATTATGAGAGAGAGATAATAATGAGAGCTCCAAAAATGTACTGACAAAAAGCCACGAACTGATCCTCAGAAGCCTTTTTATTAATGAGGCCTCTATTTTCTTCATTTTCCATTATTTTCCTTCATTTTCCTCCTCACATGCAATCTGTGACCTTTCACCTCCCTTTTCTCCTATTTTCCTTTATTTTCATAAATAAATGTCGATAAATTCCACTTTTTATTTCCAAAGCCTTAGCCATTTCCTTTGCCAAAATCCATAGCCACAATAAACCATATGAACACCCGAACTAGGATGTTTTTCCCAACATTCAGCTTGGAATGCATGTCCTGTGACCTTGGATATTATTTTTCCTTTATTAAATTTTATTTCATGGAATTTTCACTGAGGTTGTTACATTGTAGCCATGTATTCTGCTTCTGTCGAGATGAGTGCCACAGATATTTTCTCCCTCCTCTATGAGGAAACTATTGTGGACCTAACACTGAAAATTCCACTTGATGTACTTTTTTGGTCTGATGGACTCCCCACCCAATCTTCATCTTTTAGGCCACACAAGTGCACTCCCTTTGTCCATTTGTACCATGGTCCAAACTAGGTAGATCCTCTGAGGTAGCGTAGAACATGCTTAGTTTCCCTCCAAAATAATTTGCTTGCCCTAACCATATCTTGGCTCAGTTGGTTGACTGCATAGTACCATTAGAGAAATTTTGAGGTCTAAAATGGGCCTCCTCAGAAAAATGTACAACCAAAATAAAATTTATAAGAACCAATAGGATTCAAGATGATGATGTCAACCATGGGGGATGATTCACCATTTTTGGGGTAAAAAAGTAAAAAGATTAAAAAATAATAAAATAATAAAACTAATTTTTCAACTTGTATTTTCAAATTATCTTCCTAAGGTTTTACTCAAATTTTGAGGGAGCGTACTCATTGGATGCAAAATTTAATTCCTCATCCAAGGAGTACCCATGTTTCATACTTTCGATAGACCCTGTTACACAAAAAATGAGAAATACATGAAAATATGTGATTTCAATCATGTTTTTTCATGTATTTATCATTTTTCGTGTAGAAGGGTCTATATAAAGTATGCAACATTAGTAATTCTTGGATTATGAATCAAATATGCATCCAACGAGTGTTCCCGCTCGAAATTTGAGTAAACTCTTAGGGAGATAAGTTGAAGATAAGAGATGAAAAAGTAGTTTTTTATTTTTTCCCTCTAAAATTTGATGATGTAATCTAATCCTATTTTATTATTTCCACTATTATTTTATAATTTCCTTAGGAGGCCCATTTTAGACCTCAAAATTCCCCTAATGATATTTGGTCGTGTTTTCACAAGGTACATTAGTGAGCCCACTAGCTACCAATAAATGGTAGCATCCACTTCCTCACCTGAAGTGGCATCCTCCTTTGTCCAGTTGGTCACTATAGGTGTCTCCATGGGTTTGCAACTCTCCATGTGGAACCTTTGTAGTATCTCATTTTCATACTTTCCTTGAGAGGCAAACAATTCCCCATATCCTTGCCATATTTCCAATCTAAGGAAGTAGTGTAAGAGACCCATGTCCTTCATTTCAAATTCTATTGCAAGGTCCTCCTTGTAATATTTGATCAGTTGTTCATCACTATTTAAAATCAAGTCAACAACATATAATACAATAATAAAAAAATTTCCTTCTACCAAAATATGACATAGGTTTGCATCCTCTTCACTTTTGGTTTACCAAGCATGGGGTGCTTGCTTGAGATGGTACAATGCTCACTTGATTTTGCACACATGAGAATCAAGACAAAAATTATTTAAGCCTTCTAGTTTCTCTATGTACACCTCCTCCTCAATAAATCCATTGAGGAATTTTTTTTTTACATCCATCTAGTGGATCATCCACCCCATCTGTATAGCCGGAGCAAGAATTGATCTAATCAATGAGTACCTTGCTACAGGAAAAAATTTCTCCTCATAGTCAATTCCTTAAACTTGAGAGTACCCCTTGGCCACAAATATGGCCTTGTACTTTTCAATGCTTCTGTATGCTTCCTGATTTACCTTGAATATCCATCACGAACCTGAAACTGATTAATTTGTTGGTCTTGGGACCACTAGCTAAAAATTGTTATTTACAATGGATTCGTGTTCCTCCAGCATTGCATCAACCCATATAGGCTACTCTATTGATTCCTCGAAAAAGGATGGCTCAGTATCTACAAGGTTAATCATTAGATCCATGTAGAAAATGTACCAATCTGGGGATCGTCTCTACCTGAGAACATTTGAAGGAGCACCCACACTCTCCCTCACATCTTACAAAATTCTCTCAACTTCCCTCGTCCTTTCTCTGCCTTCTCTGGATGGTTCTTCTTGAGTGGTTGTCTCCACTCTCTACTCCTCAATTTTTGGTTTCTCCATAACTTATTTAGGTTCCTATTTTGGAGCTAAGAGTTCCTCTCCTGGTGGGATATGAAGCTCCCTCTCAAGAGAGAACCACATCGCTTTCTCCTCATAAAATTTTACATCCCTTCACACAAATATCATTCTAAGGGATGAAAAGTACACATGGTAGTTGTGGGGAGTTTTTATGTAACCCACAAATACCCCTAATTTTTTTGTCAGCTCAAGTTTCTTCCTTGATTCTTTAGAGACATGGAAATAAACAGAGGCTCCAAAAATCCTGAAGTGCGACACATTCGATTTTATCCCTGAGAAAGCCTCCTCTAGTGTAATCATGCCCATAATTCGATGAGGACTCTCGTTCTGCAAATAAACTGTTGTGTTGAATGCCTTAACCCACAAATGAAAATTTAGGCCTTGGCCATGCAACATCTCCCACACTTTTCCCACAATGCCACGGTTCTTTCTCTCAAACAACCCATTCTGCTATGGGTTGTGGGTTGTTTTCAAATCTCATCGAATGCGTTCTTTTGCACAGAAATTTTTTAAATCATTTAGCACATACTCACCTTCATTATTTCTCCTAAGATCCTTCACTTTCTTGCCGATTAATTTCTCAACTAATTCCTTGAATTATACGAACTTGGAAAATTTCTCATATTTCTTCCGCATGAAAAATATCCAGCACTTCCATGAGAATTCATCAATAAAAATGAAAAAATATTTGTGCATGGTAGTGGAGGTTGTCCAGAAAGGTCCACATACATTAGAGTGGATCCTTTCTAGGACTACATGCACTTTTTTGTCCTCATCATGGAATGTGTATTTTGTGTACTTCCCCAAAGTACATCCTTTGCATACATCATGTTGCTCAAGTTCCCATTTGGGGAGGCATATGGTTATCTACTGCATGAACTTCAAGGCGCCATGATGTAGATGGCCAAGTATTATATGCCAAATTTCATCGACATTGCCACTTTTCACCTTATTTTCCTTTGTTCTTAATGCAACACAATCCTCCACATCTAGTTTATATAGGTTCTTCACACAAACCTCGATATTCTTGACCTGATCTGTGACTTTATGTCTCAGGAATTCCTTTCCTTTGTTGAATATCATATCATAACCACGGTCTTCCAAAACTACAATAGAGATGATATTTTTCTTTAGGCCTGAAACAAACATGACATCCTTGAGCCTGAGGGGGGAGCTTGACTCCCTTTGAAAGGTGACTATACCAACCACGGTTGTGATATACCTTATGTGATCCCCCATATCGATGTGTATCTGCAAACAATTTTCTTCTAGGTCACTAAAAAAGTCTTTACACCCGGTCATGTGGAATGATGCACTTGATTCCAACTATGACATGCTTCCAATAACTATGGTATCCCTGCATGCAATGAGGGTAGATTCAAGGTCAAACTATAAAGCCAAGGATTCACCTGGTGCTCCTCCTAATGTCTTATTTCATGCCTTCTTGTGTCGACACTTTTTGGCATAGTGCCTAAATTCGTGGCAATCAAAGCATTTAATTTTTGAAAAATATTTCTTGTTTCCCCCTTGACTGGATTCTAGTTTGGATTGGGATTTCTTCAATTTTCCCTTCTTTTCCTTTCCAACCAATGCAATTTTTTCTTCATCCTTGCCCTTGGATGAAGTCCCATATCTATTATTTTGCTTTATTTTCTCCTGTACCAAATCAGACCATAAACGCTCCCAATTCGGTAGTTTCTCCCTCTCATTCACTGAATCTAGATAGTTGTGCTAGCTTTTGGAAAGGCCCAAAAGGGATAGGATTACCAAGTATTATTCAATAACATTAACACAAACCCCACAAATTCCATCACGAAATTATTTGAACGTACTCAGATATTGCAGAATTGTGTCATTCTTCTGCATCTTGATACTTCAAAGTTTCTCTTTGAGAACTAGCTTAATGTGGTCACTATCAATCTCGAACAATTCATTTAGTGCTTTCAAAATTGTAAACATAGTATATTTTCTATGGATATTTGAGACAATTTGATCATGTTCTCCCTCCAATATACTCTCCTTACCTTGGCCACCTATTTTTTCCATTGAGCAAGATTCTGGGCATCATATGCATGTGGTTTTGCAACATCTTATTTGATGTATTATAGCAATCCATTTTCATCCAATATTGGCTCCATGCAATCCTTCTATGCAACAAAATCAAAGATTCCTTCCAAGGAATACTCTAGCCTTAGTCCATTGAAGTCCATATTCTCAGCTATGAAGAAATCCTACTGAAATGAGCTCCAAAATCAAAACTTTGAATTCTTTCTCCAGTGTGAATCCTGCTCTGATACCATGCAGAAATTACGATGTACATTTTCAACTTCTCATGAAGTTTTAATCAAAATCACAAGACACAAACCAACTCTACTGCTCTACGAAAAGTAATTCACAATCTAGAACAACAATTTTAGACATAATTAGAAATCACATACATTCAATAAGTAATTTTCCTTGGAAAAGAAAACTGCAAAAAACTCCAATGCCTAATTGCATTAAATTATAAAAATAGAGATGTATTCTAATTTCTTTGTTCAATTGAGCACAACCTGCAAGTGCATAACTTATCTCTCTGCTCACCGAAAGGCTTTGAACCTGACTTAGTCAATTTCTTCCTCTGCTTGAGATCCTATTTCATTTTGTTGTTCCTTGAGGAATTAGGCCCTTATTATTTAGGAAAATCCTAAAATTGATTGTGCAATTCCTTTAGGCTGATCCTATGACTACATGCAACATATGTACACTCAAGACTAGTCTACAATTGGTGTTACACTATCTTGGAATCTCCACTAAGCCTAGGGAACTCAAATTCTCTGCATGCACTAGCTTTTTTACACTGGTTGATCAGTTAACTGGATGATCATGGAATTTGAATGAAGTCCCATTGCACAAATTGACCTTCCACTAGTTCCTCCAAAATTTGGAACTAGTTTAACTAAAAACAGCCTTAGATAACTAACCTTGATTGCTAAAAATTAGCAATAACACATGATTAAATGAACTATAAATCCTCTAACTCAAATTTACTGATTAAATTGGGTGATACAAGACATGTCACAAAATTTAACATCATCCAAGTTGTTTGTTGATGTGCAAATTCAATTTTTCTCAATTTAATCAAGACAAAATCAAATTGAGAATTTCTTGTTGCATTTTTCAACAAAAGAATTCATTTCTTCTAGTTCTAGGAGCTTTGCATGCTACAAAATTTTACCCATGATTCCAATCTAGTATGAAATTTCTCTGATACCACATGATCTGAAAATGAAAATCAATCGTCCTCTGACACTTTGCAAGATAAATTTGGGTCATTAAACATTAACTTAGTTTGAAACTTTTCCAACTATGAATAGTTAAGTTTTCAATGAACTTAAAGATGAAACAAAATCATATGCAATCCAACGGGGTAAAAATTAAGAAGAGAACAACCATATGATAATGGAGTTCACCCCTCTTGGGCTACATCCCTAGGCCCTACTGCAATTTCTATGCCACTTTATTGATCTCAACAACAAAAAGAGTACAATACAAATCTTTGACTCATAGAGTAAACCTCCTTATAGAGTGGAACTTGTTTCTCCTTCAAAGAAAATTTCTCCTTCAGAGAACTCTCACTCATAAGTTGACTCAATAACAAATAAAGTGATGGTGTCAAAAGAAAAGGGCTCTCCCACTAAATGTCGCAATAGGTCTTTGTACTCATTATTAGATCGAAAGCACAAAATTCAACTGCTTCATAATGAAGTGTTGAAATGGTATTTTCTCACAAAAATACACTGAAAACGGTTGTTCTAAGGAAGAAAAAACTACTACATATGTGTTCAGAAGGCTGGAAAACCCCTATCTAGTCTCTTTCCATGCTAAAAAAAGACTCAATGTGGCCTCAAAGAAATCTATGTCTACAACATAAAATTACTTGGATATGTAAAAATTCCAACATATAGTGCTCAAATTATAAAATTGATGCTTCCATTGTGTTCATAACACCCAAAAACCCCTATGTAGGCTTTTATTTGGCTAAAAAAGGCTGAAAAATGACCAAGTTAGGTCTCCTGGAAAATTTATGTTGTATCTCAAGAAACAATCCCTTGGTTGTGGTAAGGAATCGGTGCTTAAGAAATTTTACAAATGTATGTCACAATTACAATATCAAATGGCCTATGTTTGACACCTTTGGAATTTAATCACTTAATACCCTCAATAATCCGAGATAATGAAAGCCTTCACAATGCCATAAACTGTTGATATTTGAATGACATGAAAAGAAGAACTGTAAGGGAAACTCAAAATGATATGTTGAAAACACAGAATCTACCACTTTTAAGTTCCAGAGGAAATTCATGGAGAGAGAGGAAACTTGAAATAATATGTTGTAAACACAGAATCTGTTACTTTAAAGTTTCATTAGGTGTTTTCTAAGAGAGGAGAAACTCAAAATAATATGTTGTAAACACAGAATCTATTACTTTTAAGTTTCAGGGAGAATTTGTGAAGGGAGAAGAGATGAAGTGAAGGAGCGCAAATTAAGGTTATTTAACTCTTAATCACAAATGTAATTAAGAGACCGGCTGCTACATTACTTTACTTCATTCAAAGAGGAATAAACAAAGAGCCAAATTGGAAAGACATATCAACATCAATATGTGTAGGAAACTTGATCTTCTTTCATTTATTTCTCAGAAAATTCAGTACCAGATTAACAATCATCTAGAGGTCCAAAACTCGGAACCTTTTTTATTTATTTCTATCTACTTAAATACATCAAAGTAGTTTGTAATCGTTGAACTTCTTGAAACTACTCGACTACCTAAACTGTTAATATTACTTATGCAATCATACCGAGAAAACAAATTAAAACTGGAAATATTGTTTGTTTTGTTGAATCTGATGTTGTTGATGCGTCCTCCCAAAGTGTTGAGGTGTCCTTTCTGGTTATGATGTAGCAACTGTATATTTTTTTAATGACACCTCAGTGCTCGACTTGACCTAGCTGTTGTGCTTCCAACAGTGCCACTATACGTTCTTCTACCCAACTCTGCTTATGCCTCTTTGCTTCAAACATTTTCATCATGTCAGCTGCTACACGAATCTGCCTCTTCTGTACGTGCCTATTGTGTTTAGTCGTTTCTTCTCCTTGGCTCTGCATCGGGTCGCTTACCTGAGTCTCTCCGTCGTGTTTTTCCTTCAACATACATACACGCGCAATTAATAACGATTTACTTTAAAACAGATCACACATAACTCAAATCACTTACATATACGTGGAACAGTAGCTGTAGGGTCCCACAATATGTTAACCAATCATGGTGCATTGCATATCGGAAAACTTAACATATAACTTAAATGGTAAACAATACAAAAGCCGATGTGAATTTGCAACGTAATCTCCATCGTAGATCTTCGCTAGATCTAATGGCCCCGCTGTACCATATCACACTTCCATCTCCCGTCCTTATCGCATTGCAACCAAAATACTTTACCTTGTGAATTATTAATGCTAAAATCTAAACCGGTCGATGTGCAATATGCGTTGAATCGTTGTGTCAACACGTGGCTCCTCCCTTTATCGCATCACAAGTTTCAATTCTTACCGCATCACAAGTTATTTTGTTTAACTTGTGAAGTCCTTAACATATAAACTAAATAATCATCGATGCAAAATCGTGTTATACCGACACGTGGCCCTTCTCCTTCGTATTTCGATTTGATCCTTGTCGTCTGATCGCCTCCTTTGGAAATCTTCTAAGTGTTTCTATCTTAGTTGATTTCTCTACGTTCTACTGTCATCGCCCTACAACTCAGCGATCCTTCCTGAGATTTATTCAGTCTTTAAAAGTGTTGATCTCTCCTGAGCTTGCGAATGAGTCTGACTTAATCATGTCCGGTGTGTAATGTTCTAAACATGCCCATTGGTCCGTCCCTTGAAATGTTATGCATGTGAATGAGCCCGACTTGACCCACCTTCACATCTCATCACGTAATGTTAATGTACCAACATATAAATCAAAATTATTCTATGACACACAAAATTTTACATTTTCTATCATATATGTTTTTTTGGTGTTTTGAAAAATATTTCAAAGGTAAATGAAAATGAGCCACAACATCTGGCTCCACCTGGGGATAGTGCATTTTTCCACGGAAGTGCTAAGAACCGCAGATTATTCCCTTATCCATTGGGCATGGAGTTAAATATTTCTTGGTGACATATGAACAATGAGAAATCCAGTATTTACAATGGTGGAATGCTGACCTTTAATGCTGGAAATAATGCTTTAGATACTGCCCGTTCACAGGCAGTTGTACTAACTCTCCACATAGATCTTCCCGAATGAATGTGTTATTTGACCTTGCCTCATAGATTCTATATGGACCATACCAGAGAGGGTCAAATTTATGATGCTTCCCCTTTTCTTCTCGTCTGGTGTCCCATATTAGTACCAAATCTCCTGCTTGAAAGAGAACTTCTTTTGCTTTTCTTTCAAATATATACTTAATCTTTTCTTGATAAGTAATCAAGTTATCCCTGACTTTGTTTCTGTTATCACTTGATTCAATTATTTTGTTCAATCTTCTTACAATAGCATTAGGTTCTTCCTGAGCTTCTTAAAGGAAATAAATCACTGATTTGGCCAGCTAAGTAGGAATAGTGCTTCAGTCCCATAAAACAGTTCATAGGGAGACTTCCCATTAGATCTCATAGTGGTGACTCGAACTTCCCAGAGGGAAAACCTCAACTTCATATCCCAAATCCTTCTGATTCTCTGTGATTGTCTTCTTCAAGATTTTGACCAATGTCTTATTTGAAGACTCTGCCAATCCGTTCCCTTGGGGATGATATGTTGTGGAATGTGATAAAGTTATATTATATGTCTGACATAAATTAATGAAATGAGCAGAGTTGAATACTTGAGTATTATCAATCACAATTTTGAATGGACATCCGAATCTACTGAAAATTTTTTCCTCCATAAACTTCATCACTACTTGGTCATTCGCCTTCTCCGTGGGTATTGTTTCAACCCATTTTGTAAAATAATCAGTGGCAATCAGAATCCACTTGAACTTTCCACTTGATGGTGGATTGATACCTCCAATAAAATCCAATCACCATTGCCTGAAAGGTTCTTCAATAAATACTGGGATGAGAGGTAATGGAGCAAGTTTTCTTCTTTTCAACAAACAATTGAAACTTCTAACAAATTCTGACAAGTATATAAACATCTGCAAATAGATTTGGCCAATAGAAGCCTAACTTGAGAATTTTATGAGCAATGACCTTCCAACTATAGTTTCCTCCACACAGACTTTCATGATATTGTTTGGTGACTTCAATAGATTCTCCTTCGGTTAAACATAACAGCAAAATACCAGCAGGATCTTTCCAGTATAACTTTTCTTCTACAATAGCATATGGCTGAGACTTGAGCTTGAGAGCTCTATATTTTGTTCCATTTAGTGAAGTTGGTCAGGAAAAGAAACATAGGTAATGTACAATATCTTTATACCATTCAGAGCACAAAATTTTTTATTGAATACCTGTTTTGGACTTTCTTTGACCTTCTTCATTGACAACTCCATCCACTGGTGCCAATAGATTGATTCCCAAGGCTTGAAAAGTTGCCTCTTTCAACAACTTCACTAACCCTTGTCCCTTGACCAGCTTGGTGGGTTTGATATCCAAGTCATACTCTTGGATTTTTGCTATCCACTTCCCCCTTTTTCCTTCAACATCACTTTTGACCAGCACATCTTTCACAGCAGAATTAGGAACATGAGTATTTATTTTGGACTACAACACATAAGTCCTGAAGGTTTTCAGTGCATTGACCAAATCGTATAATTGTTTCTCCAGAATATTTTATTTGAGCTCGGCATCTCTGAGAACTTTACTGAAAAATGCAATTGGCCACTCCTTACTATCTTCATTTTTCTACAAAAAAAAAACACAGCAGCAATAGTAGCAGGGGATGCAAATGAGAATACCTGAAATGATTTTTGATAGTCTGGACTAATCAGAACTGGAGCTTCCTGCAGTTCTTCCTTTATTCTAGAAAATGTATCTCTTGCTTCCTTATCCCATTTCACTTCTTCATTTTTCTTCAACATATCTGTTATACTTCTCGCAATCTCAGCATAATTAGGCACAAATCTCCTCAGAAAGTTTTATTTTCCCAGGAATCTCTGGATATATTTCTTGCTTCTGGGTACAGGAATCATCTAAATGGCTTCCACCCTTGTTGGGTCAATCTTTTCTCCTTGTTTAGAAACTATGTGACATAATAATTTACCTTCTTCTATGGAAAATAAATATTTCTTGGGATTTACTGACAGACCAAAAATTTTGCACTTTAAAAAAATAATTGCAAATTCTCGAAGTGTTCATCATCTGACCTTGAGAAAATAGTTACATCATCTAGATATATAATTTCAAACCTGTCACCAATGAAGGTTATGTCCATGGCCCTATAAAATGTTGCACCTGCGTTCATAAGGCCAAATGGAATCCTTGCATACATGAAGGTGCCCCAGGGCGTCGTGAAAGCAGTATTCTTCTGATCTTCTTTTTCTACTACTATCTGATTATACCCAGAAAATCCTTCAACCATAGACAACTTGTGAGCTCCTGTCACCTTCTGTAAGACATAATCCATTTTCGCCAAAGGATAATTATCTTTTAGAGATGCTCGGATCAAATTATTGTATTCTACACACAATATTATCTCTCCATTCTTATTTCTTACAGGGACCATATTAGAAACCCAATCTGAATATCTGAGAGGGACTATAATTTTCGCCTCCAATAATTTCTTCACTTCTTTTTAGATTGGAGCTAGAAAAAATGGATTGATCTTTTTGAGCTTCTGCATGTGTGGTTTGAGTCCTTCTTTCAATGGATTCTTATGCTGAATTATGCTTTTGTCATATTTTTTCAGGTCTTCATATGACCAGGAAAACACATCCATATATTTCTTAAAAAGATGAATGTATCTTTCTTTGTAGTTTTGGGGAACACCTTTGAACAATTTCACTGTTTTGGGTTCCTGCTAAGTTCCCAAATTACAATCTTCCATCTCTTCTTCTTGATGTCTTTTCTTTGAATCAATAGCAACATCATTAGCATCAAATAATCTTTCAAGGGGAACCAACCCTTTAGGGAGCACATTATCTTTGAATTGGATAATCTTCTGTTCACCTAATGATTGCTTAAGATTTCTTATTTCTTCTTTCTGCTCTATTTTTTCTTCCTCTTTGTCTTTTTCAGCATCTTCAAAGTTTCCAATCATTGTTAGGAACTTATTTATCTATTCACCATCATCAAACATCTCCCAATGTTTCACATTGTCAGGGATAGAAGGTCTATGTCTAATTTTAATTTCATACCTTAGCCTTAGATTTATAGGAGGTTTGAAGGTGCTGGCTACAACTGATAAAGAATATGCCAATCTATTCTCCTCCCTTGGAATAAACTGAAGAATGAATGCTTCAAAATAGTTTTCTATCAGATCCCAAAATTCATTCATATATGATCTTAACCTCGGATTCTTGGTTTGACAATTATATTTAATCTGCCTTATTATCAATTTAGAGTCACCAAAAATTGAAATACATTGAACTCCCATCTATTTAGCAACTTTAAGGCTTGAGATTAAGGTGTCATACTCAGCCACATTGTTTGTTGAATCAAATTCTAGTTTAAAAGAGAAAGGCATGAGGTTACCTTCTGGTGATATCAACAAGAATCCAGCACATGCACCTTCCTTGGAGTAGGCACCATCAAAGTAGAAATTCCAAATCTTCCTTGAGTGTGGCTCATTATTTACAACTTCTGAAGAGAGCCTCTTCCCTATGTCTTCAGAAAATTATGCATCTTTGTGCAACATGAAACAAGAAAGATCTTATGTTTCTTGACTATAAATGGGGGAATTTCCTGCATCTTTCTTGGAGGTGGTCTTCACAAACCTTGTTTCCCTGTAAAATCTCCTTTCTTCCCCATTAAAAACCAGAATGATAGCATAAGTGAAATCTAATTTTAGAACACCTCCCGACTTTTCTCCCCAAGATCTTGACAGGAGCATTCCAAACGTAGCTGGGATGTCAGCAACCACTACATCCATGACTATACTCTTTGCTAGGATTTTTTCCAACGAAATTGCCACATATTTAATTAAACCAACACATTTCACCCTTTTGGAATCAAATGAATACAAATCCATATAAGGTTTGGTAATATGCAAGTTTAATTCCTTCAATAACAGACAATAGCACAAGGTTATGGAACACTCCTGAGTCCATCATGCAATTATGTAGATTAAAATAATGAAGCAACAGGGAAACATAGAAGGGTGGAACAGAAGGATACTTCTTCTACATGAGGACCAAAGGTGACCACTGGATTTTCTTCTTGTAAGTTCATTGTGTCAGTTATATCTTCCATCTGTGTGAGATTAATAAATTTTGAAATTTCTTTCTTGTAAGTTGGAATTTTAGCTAATTCTAGAAGATGCACCTAGATTTTAACCTTCTCCAACTCTTTTGCCAAACTAAAAGCATGAGTTTGCTTAAAGTTCTTTTCAGGTTCTTCTTCACCCTTTCTAGAATTTTCCTTTTGTTTGGGTACATGAACAACTCTCTCCAAAATATCAATGTCAACTGATTTGTTCTAGGAAGATTCAACTTGTTGCACATTTGTTCAATTAAGTGAATTTACAAGTTGTTTCCACTTACTGACATGTTTCACATGGTCCTTTTGTTGTGTAGTCGCCATTGGAGGAGGAACAGAACCTTGTTTTTCACCTTCATTATCCTGCACTCTAGATCTCTTTCTAGACCTTAAATCATACTTTATATGTAACTCAGCTTGCATGAAATCTGTGAATTGTCTACAATATTCATCCACTTCATCTTGATCAAAAGATACTTTAGCTTCATCATATTCTCCCTCACAATCTTCCTCTTCATCCTCTTATATTGTATACATAGCAGATACCTGATCCTCGACCTCCCTTTGGTCATCTTCTATTGGATTTGTGGGTGTTTCTTCTATATACAACGGTGCGTGAACTTGGTCTTGATCTCTTCTTTCCCTCTGCAAAATTTGCAGGGGATATCCTCTGAATTGAGGGTTAAACCCCCCTCGGTTTTGTTGTACTTGTCTTTGGGATTTTTTATTTTCCAATTCCATATTAGCTAGCTTATTCGTCAGATGTTTCATCACCTTTGTTATACCTTCAATTCTTAGATCTTGTGATGATTCTTCTTTTTCTTACCCCTTCTCATGGACTGGTTGTTTCCCTTTCACCTTTCCAACTACAATTGTATTAGCTTCAGTCTCTAGAGCATTTGTTTGCATCTGCTCAAGAGTAGGGGCTCTTCTCTCTCTCAATGTAAAGCTAAAATCAGCTTCAAAATCCCTAGCAAAAACTACCTTTGCTCCTATAGGGGGGGCTTCATCTCTATAGGTAAAATATTGTACAATTTTTTGAATCTTTTTACAAACTCGGAAATGCTTTCATTAGGCCTTCTTTTAATTGCATTAAACTCTATCAATGAGTAACCATGATCTATCTTTTCTCCCCATATCTGAGTGAATTGAGTTTCTAACTCTTTCCAGTTATTTATTGAACCATTTGGTAAACCTTTAAACCATTTTCTAGCCTCTCCATCTAGAAACAACAGAAATAGTCTCATTACAACATCAAGATGTTCCACATTTAAATTCTCAGCAAAAGTGAAAAACAAGGGTAATTGTTGTTCTGCAGTTACTTCATCTTCTCCAGTGAAACGAGGAAGTAATTTGAGGTATTCTTGAGGCATGGAATTCATTGGTTGTGCAATATTTAGTGGAGCATATATGTTCAATAAAAATGTTGGTGCTACCATATTTACACCTTGGTTAACTGTTCCTTCAGTAGTTCAGGTTAATGAACCTGCTGTGAAAGTGAATGAAGGTGGAGGAAAAAATGATATGGGAGTGGTTTAATTAACAATTGCAGAATAACCAACAACTATATTTGGTTGAGCTTGAGAGAAGGTAAAAGAAACAGAATCTAAAGAATGTTCTTCTAACTTAGGTTCTTGAAAATGAATGTGTGTGGAAGTAGAATCTTGTTCCAAGAAAGAGAGTTACTTGGAAATATCTTCAAACAAAGGGTTATGAGAACTACTTCCAGGAGCAGACAATGTAGGATCAGGTGTTGAAGGACTTTTAGGTTTCTGAGGCTTTTTAGAAACCAATCTTTCTGGATCTGGCAAAGCAGGGACTATCTGCTATGAGGTATTTGACCTTGTGTGAGGCCTTTTGAAAGCCAGAATTTTGAAAATAACAAACATAACCCAAATATTTCCTCCTCACTGAAAAACCAAAGGAAATAATGTGAAAAACCCAGGGAAAATAAACTTTGTTTCTTTCGACAAAGGCGACAGAAAATGTTGTATCTCAAGAAACAATCCCTTGGATGTGGTAAGGAATCAGTGCTTAAGACATTTTACACATGTATGTCACTATTACAATATCAAATGGCCTCTGTTTAACACCTTTGGAATTTAATCACTTAATACCCTCAATAATCCTAGATAATGAAAGCCTTCACAATGCCATAAACTACTAATATTTGAATGAAATGAAAAGAAGAACTATAAGGGAAACTGAAAATGATATGCTAAAAACACAAAATCTACCACTTTTAAGTTTCAAAGGAAATTCATGGAGAGAGATGAAACTCGAAATAATATGTTGTAAACACAGAATCTATTACTTTAAAGTTTCATCAGGAGTTTTCTAAGAGAGGGGAAACTCCAAATAATATGTTGTAAACACAAAATCTATTACTTTTAAGTTTCAGGGAGAATTTGTGAAGGGAGAAGAGATGAAGTGGAGGAGAAAAAATTAAGGTTTTTTAACTCTTACTCACAAATGTAATTAAGAAATCGGTTGCTACATTAATTTTCTTCATTCAAAGAGGAATAAAAACAGAGTGAAACTGGAAAGACATATCAACATCAACAGGTGTAGGAAACTTGATCTTCTTTCATTTATTTCTCAGAAAATTCAGTACCAATTTAACAGTCATCCAGAGGTCCAAAACTCAGAACTTTTCTTCTTTATTTCTATCTACTTAAATACATCAAAGTATTTCGTAACCGCTGAACTTCTTGAAACTACTCGACTACCTAAATTGTTAAGATTACTTATGAAATCATACCAAGAAAACAAATTAAAACTAGAAATATTGTTCATTTTGTAGAATCTGATGTTGCTGATGCGTCCTCCCGAAATTTTGAGGTGTCCTTTTTGGTTATGATGTAGCCGCTGCATAGTTCTGTAACGACGCCTCAGTGCCCGACTTGACCCAGTTGTTGTGCTTCCAACAGTACCACTATACGTTCTTCTTCCCGACTCTGCCTATTCCTCTATGCTTCAAACGTTGTCATCATGTCACCTTCTACCCGAATTTGCCTCTTCTACGCGTGCCTGCTATGTTTAGTCATTTCTTCTCCTTGGCTCCGCATCGAGTCACTTACCCGATTCTCTTTGTCGTGTTTTTCCTTCAACATGCATACACATGCAATTAACAATGATTTACTTTAAAACAGATTGCACATAACTGATTCCACTTACATATAAGCGGAACAGTGGCTGTAGGGTCCCACAATATGGTGACCAATCACAGTGCATCACATATAGGCGAACTTAACATATAAATTAAATGGTAAACAATACAAACATAGATTCAAAGTTGTGACATAATCTCCATCGTAGATCTTTGCCAGATCTAATGGCCCTGTCGTACCATCTCACACTAACATCTCCCATCCTTGTCGCATCGCAACCAAAATAATTTACCTTGTGAAGTCTTACTGCTAAACTCTAAACCGTCCGATGTGTGATATGCATTGAATCGTTGTGCCAACACGTGGCTCCTCCCTTTATCGCATCGCAAGTTATTTTTTTTAACTTGTGAAGTCCTTAACACATAAACTAAATAATCGGCGATGCAAAATTGTGTTATGTTGACATGTGACTTTTCTCCTTCATATCTATGATTCGATCCTTGCCATCCGATCACCTCCTTTGGAAATATTCTAAGTGTTTCTATCTTAGTCGATTTCTCTTCTTTCTATCTTCATCACCCTGCAACTCTACTATCCTTCCTGAGCCTTATTCAACCTTTAAAAGCCCTGATCTCTCCTGAGCTTGTGAATGAGCCTGACTCAACCCTGTTTGGTGTGTAATGTTCTGAACGTGCCCATCGTTCTGGCCCTTGAACTGTTCTACACGTGAATGAGCCCGACTCGACCCACCTTCACATCTCATCATGTAATGTTAATGTACCAACATATAAATCAAAATTCTTCTACGACATACAAAATTTTACATTTTCTATCATATATGATTTTTTGAAGTTTTGAATATTTCGAATTTAAATGCAAATGAGCCACAACAATTTCTCTCTTATCTGTCATGCAAATTTGAAAATTTGGCTAATTGGGTGAAGAAATACACCTTTTCGCAAACCGCCAAGTGATAATCTCTCCTGGGACTGATAGAATTCCCCCAACAAATGGTGCGAATTTTCGCATATTTTAAATGTGCCAATGAACCTTAGCGTCGAATTTCCAACTCTTCTCTCGAGCACGTGGCCGCCATGTGGCCAGGGGTCACACGATGTGCCAACCCCTTTGGTCCTAGCCCTTCACCGTATTAGGCGTCAATTACGTGTTAATAATCGTGACTAGGGTCTAGGATAATCGCTCACCATTGTTGGATCCACTTCGTTGTGGTCATATGATGGAAGATAGAACCGAGGTCTGGCCTAACTGCCCACCCCCACCAACTTGGCCTCCATTGTGTGGTCATAACCATTGTTGATATGACTGAAGGTCAGGGCCTACTCCCTGACCCCTCCACTTTTTCTCGCCAATGGTCGTATATTTTATAATGTGGACGTGGCCATCACCATTTGGGAGGGCCTGCCAGCCCAACCCCTCCCCCAAAGCATCAAAAACCTCTTAACAAATATAACCAGTGATATTCATATAACAATATCCAATCTTGCGACATGGTAGTAATAATGTGGATTGTTGTGATGGAGGTCAACGGGTCGAGCCTCGCCATGGTCGGTTGGCCAATATAAAAAAAATAAATTCAATCACTGAGGGCCACGTGGCACCCTCTCATTGGGCCACATGGCACTTCCTCATTGGGGCACTTAACAACCAATCAACCAATCAAAATCTACCACCTAGCCTTGTATGGTCATGCCATGTGGAATCATGGGATTAACCCATACTTCCCACTAGACTTTCCTAGTCAAATGTTGACGTCAGCACCACGCCACATTTATGACATGCCCAGTTAGCAACCCATTCAACCCTGTAAGTTAAATTTTTAGTTGTTTGCCAAAATCTTCATAACACAATAAATTTCGCATATGGTGTTGGAGTGAGGCGATTCAAGCTTCGTTGGAATAATAATGATGAGATATATTCGAGTGACTCTGAGTACTTTGAGTTTTGAGCATATTTGGATCCCTGATCAAATATTGGGAGTGGAAAGGAGATATACTTTGGTACAAGAGTAGAATATTTTTATGCATCAAAACAAATTTGAAAAAACTATTAAGGAAGTCCCATGGATCTCCAATGGTGGGACATATAGAGTTCTTTAAAGCATATTAAAGGATCCAAAAATATTTTTGTAGGAAGGAATGAAGAAAAATATTTAAAAAATTGTAAGAGAATGCCATGTTAGACAAAGAAATAAGGAGAGATAGTAAAATCTATGGGATTACTTTAGCCATGACACATAATCAATCAAATATGGGAAAATATATCAATGGACTTCATTAGAGGGTTACCAAAATATAGAGGTAAGGATGTCACTTTTGTCGTCATTGATAGACTCACAAAATATACCCAAATTTTCAAAATAAGTACATATATAGCAAGCCAAGTGGCATAAGTTTTCATGAAGGAAATTCATATACTTAATGGTTTTCTTTAAGTAATACTAAGTGACAAAGATCAAAGATTCACAAAAAAAATTTGGAAAAAAATTATGGAAGATGGGTCAGACAACACTAAATATGAGTTCAATATATCATCCACAAACAAAAGATAAAATATCAATAGTTAAAAAATAAATATATGGTTATCTATGAAGTTACTTTTTATATAATAAATATCAATGGATCAAATAGCTTTCTTTGGAAAAATGGTGGCATGATACTAACCTATCACACATCTACTAAAATGTCCCCATTTGAAGCCCCTAATGGGTATCCAATGCCTAGTATCTCATATTTTTTGCAAGATAAGCCTAAATTACAGGTAATAGAGTTTGAATTGGATAATAAAAAGGAAACTTTGATTATTCTTAAGGAAAACCTCCAAATGGCACAAAATAGGATGAAGCAACAAGAAGATCAACAACAAAGTGAAAGGCAATCTAAGGAGGGTGATTGGGTATTTTTTAGACTATAACACTATAATAAATGTACCCTCAAGTTAAAACGGAATAAGAAATTATCTTGAAAATTTTTTGGACCCTATAAGGTTATTCACATGATTGGAAAAGTGGCACAAGAGTTAGATTTTCCCTCTTCCCACATTCATAATATTTTTCATGTATCTTTCTTAAAAAGATTTTGGGACAAAATATTCCATTCAAAATTGAATTCCAAATTAGATGAAGAAGGGAAGTTTATTATTGAAATATACAAATTTATAGATTAGTGTTATCTCTTCAAAATAGGACCATTATGGAATACCTAATAAAGTGGAAAAATATGCCTTTCGAATAAGCTACTTGGGAAAATGAGCAGTTCATGAAACCACTCTCTGTTTCAAGCTTTGAGGGAAAATATTTTTTAAAAGAGGGGGTATATGTTAAGGCCCTAATAAGCACTCATTGTTAGCCTATTTGTTATGGTTAGGTCAACCTAGTGGTAAGTTACATCATATCACTTTCCCTCTTATTTATAATAAAGGAGATTCATTTGTGTAAATATCACATCTTGTCTTGGTGATTTTTTTAATGTCACATGTAAACTAGAGAGATTTCGTTTCATACTTGAGATTATATCCCTATATATGGTGATCATACTCAAGAAATATGATACTTTCATTTAAGGATAATATATTATTGAGAAACTAGAAGTTCTCTAGTTTCAAGTCATGGAAAAAGATTTGCTAGATTTCTAGAAAAATGATTTAAGATGAATTTGGTTCTTGAAGGCCTTATTAAATGAAAATCAAATGGTCTTCAAGACTATGTCATTGGAGGTTTAGGCACAAGCGAATTATGGAAATGTCTTGAGCATCGAAAACCATCAATCATTTGGAAGGTATTGGTTGGACACAAATGATTGGGAAGTGACTTGGCACAATGATTGTACATTAAAGAGGTGACCAAAAGTTTACATAGGATCCATGGTTCTTTCTACATGATACATAAATAATATGGGGGTCATATTTCCTTATAAATGTTTATAAATTTTCTCCCACAATGCATGTGGGATAAATAGGATGGATTTATAAATCAAAGGACAAGATTCATGTGGAGTAGATCAATGGCTAGTGAGTTACTAACTTCCAATAGCCATAAATGAATTTATCGATGTCCAAATTAGGAAAACTAGAGATATGAAGAACAACTTGGATATTGTTTCCATGTTTGGAATTTCATATATCACACCCCAAAAAAAATTACATCATGAACAATTCAGACTTGGCATTAAATTAATTTTTAAAAGAGGTTAATTTAAAGGAATTTCAAATGTTTAAAGTGGACCCTTATTTAGGGAGTTAGTGTTAAATTTTATATTCTCTAAAGGGGATTAATTCAATTAACATAAAGGGGAAAAAACATAACCATAATGCAATTTCAATAAGATGTAGAGGATTATAAATTATATGTGAAGAACATTCATAAATAGAGAGAGAACTCCTTTCTAGTATAACAAGTAATCTAGCCTCCTATTTAATTATTTTGATATATTATTCTCAGTTAGAAATAATCGAACCTTTCATTTCAAAGTCATTTTGAATGTCAAGAAAGGATTTACGATTTTTTTCCACCTTTATTTTCAATTCTTTTCATTTACATGGTCTATGGGAGCCCAATTCAATCCATTTGAGATAAATGCATTTTAATTTTTTAAACATTATGAACACTTTTAAAATATTTTCATTTTGAGGTTCCAATGGAGAATTCTTAGGAATTTGTAGCTAGCGTAATACTTTGACTTTGAGTTTTAATATTAAGATTATAAATGTGTAACTCCATTCATCCCTATTAATTTAAATGGAAATATCATGTTAACTTCTCTATAAATATGTTCTATTTTTTTTCTTCTTGCTTAATGACATGGTGTGTTTTACCTATTGTTATGTCAGAAGCCAATATTTTCATAGTCATTGCTTTACCCATTAAAATTCTTATGATGTTAATTTCATTGTTAATATAATTTCCATGACAAGAGTCCTTTTAGTATTTATATGAAAACCTTGTAGATAAAAACAAATTGTAGTCGTATTTGTTCCCTTTTCTTTCCATGAATGACATTCATGATGTGGCTTACAAGTAAATATGTTATATCAGAGGTTTATTAGAAGATTTGTTGGCTTTTTGTTTTTATTACTCAGCCACTGCATTCACTTGAGGATAGATAGAAGAATATTCCATATATCAAGAGATAAGTGCCACCTATATAAAAATGAGATTATTTTTTGTTCTCTACAAGGTTTTATCTCAATGATGGTTTTTCTCCCTTGTCAATAAAAAAATATCAACATGTCTTACACATTGGAGCATCGAAAACCATCAATCATTTGGAAGGTATTGGTTGGACACAAATGATTTGGAAGTGACTTGGCACAATGATTGGACATTAAAGAGGTGACCAAAAGTTTACATAGGATCCATGGTTCTTTCTACATGATACATAAATAATATGGGGGTCCTATTTCCTTATAAATGTTTATAAATTTCCTCCCACAATGCATGTGGGATAAATAGGATGGATTTATAAATCAAAGGACAAGATTCATGTGGTGTAGGTCAATGGCTAGTGAGTCACTAACTTGCAATGGCCATAACTGAATTTATCGATGTCCAAATTGGGAAAACTAGAGACATGAAGAACAACTTGGATATTGTTTCCATGTTTGGAATTTCATATATCACACCCAAAAAAGAAATATTAAAATCATGACCAATTCAAACTTGGCATTAAATTAATTTAAAAAAAAAGGCTAATTTAAAGGAATTTTCGAATGTTTAAAGTGGACCCATATTTGGGGAATTAGTGTTAAATTTTATCACTTCTAAAGGGGATTAATTCAATTAACATAAAGGGGAACAAACATAACCATAATGTTGTTTCAATGGGATGAAGAGGATTATAAAATAGATTTGAAGAACATTCATAAATAGAGAGAGAACCCCTTTCTAGTATAACAAGTAATGTAGCCTCCTATTTAATTATTTTGATATATTATTCTCAGTTAGCAATAATTGAACCTTTCATTTCAAAGTCATTTTGAATGTCAAGAAAGGATTTACGATTTTTTTCCACCTTTATTGCCAATTCTTTTCATTTACATGGTCTATGGGAGCCCAATTCAATCCATTTTAGATAAATAAAATTTTAATTTTTTAAACATTATGAACACTTTTAAAATATTTTCATTTTGAGGTTCCAATGGAGAATTCTTAGGAGTTTGTAGCTAGCCTGATACTTGACTTTGAGTTTTAATCTTAAGACTGTAAATGTGTAACTCCATTCATCCCTATTAGTTTAAATGGAAATATCATGTTAACTTCTCTATAAATATGGTCTATTGTTTTTCTTCTTGCTTAATGACATGGTGTGTTTTACCTATTGCTATGTCAGAAACCAATATTTTCATAGCCATTGCTTTACCCATTAAAAGTCTTATGATGTTAATTTCATTGTTAATATCATTTCCATGACAAGGGTCCTTTTAGTCTTTATATGCAAACCTTGTAGATAAAAATAATTGTAGTCGTATTTGTTCCCCTTTCTTTCCATGAATGACATTCATGATGTGGCTTACAAGTAAATATGCTATATCAGAAGTTTATTAGAAGATTTGGCGGGTTTTTGTTTTTATTACTCACCCACTGCATTCACTTGAGGATAGATAAAAGAATATTCCATATATTAAGAGATAAGTACCACCTATATAAAAATGAGATTCTTTTTGTTCTCTACAAGGTTTTCTCTCAATGTTGGTTTTTCTTCCTTGTCAATAAAAAAAGATCAACATGTCTTACATGTTGGATTCATTGTAAAAGGAGCAACCCCCCCCCCCCCCCCCCTCTCTCTCTCTTGAACTGGATTGTACTAATTGAATTTTTATCATATTCAATGATATTTAATATGTTCATGAGTTATTTCTATGACTCTCACCTTGTGATGTTCCCTTTTGTTGACTTATAACATTTCTCAATACATTTTTGGACTTTACTATGGAAAAAGATAGATAATAAATTAAAGAGATCCATGGTTCTCCATCCTTAATTGAATGGGAAAAATATGTGGTGAAAAAGAAAATGGTTTAGTATATGAGGGGTTATGGGAAAAATATGTGGTGAACAAGAAAATGGTTTAGTATATGAGGGGTTAAAATAAATAACATTGAAGAACTTGGGTTGAGAATGCAATTTGTATACCACACACCTATAACAAGGTTCTCCACACTTTCAATAGTAACACTTCTTTTGAAATCTGTTTTATATATTTGCGACCCTTATTATTGGATGTATACAAACATCCTAATGCATGTAAGGCAAATATCAACCTATAATGATGCATTGAAGGAGAATAATTTCATTGCTAGGACTAGATAGATACAATTGTTGAAAGGGCAAATTGAAGAAAATTCAATAAAAATGCATGTTAGACATCACCATTATAGGGTGGAAAACATGATCAAAGTAAAGGACCAAGTCTAGTTACTCGTGAACAAGGAAATATTATAGGCATCAAGGAGCATAACTAAGGCCTTAAAATACGAAAAATTTTGAAATTTTAAATAAAGTAGGTAAAAATGCTTACAAAAATAATCTACCCCAAGTACACACATTTATTCAATAGTAAACCACTTGAAATTCTAGGAGCCATCGTTGTACAATGAAGACAAAGAAGAACAATACCTTCCATAGAAGACTTGGCATCAAAATGTATGAGAAGAATTATTGATAGACATAATTTTGTAAAAAAATATAAAATAACCAAAAGAGATTAACAAATACTTTGGGAGTGAGATTGAAAAGAAAACTAGCAATGAAGGCAGAATTGTACTCCAGGAGAAAGTTAAAGAGATATTTCATCATCTCCTTTAAAATGAAAGTTTTTGGAATTAAAAAAGCCTCTCATATTGGAAAAGTAGAATCTGAAATTACATTTATTTTCCTTCTAAATTTTTTTAATGAAATAAAAAATTAAGAATAGTAAACTTGAAAATATAATTTCAAAACATACCGAAATTTAAAAAATTTACTTCAAAATTTACACTCTACCCAATGGGCATTTGCTTTATCCACTTTGCTGCCACATTGATTACATATAAACTTAATAATAACTAAGTTTACAAGGAAAAAAAAAAAACTTTTATAAACACAAATATAATATGTACCCATAAATCTAATGACAGGACAGAGGTGATAAAGCCTAGTGAAAAGTGGAAGAAAGTGATAAACTCCTACTGTAGTGTTCATATTCCACAACACAGTGATGATCCCATTTTTTTTTTTTTAAAGCTTACAAGGAAAGGAGAAAACCATGCCACATTACATGGCCAAGCATAATTTTTAATTTATCCATAATGAGTGCAACTTTCTCTCTATGATCGTATAAACATTGACAAATCCTCTCGCAAACCAATATTTAAGAGGAAGTGACATGATGTAAAAGGCAACACGTGTGCATGGTTTGGTCAACCGTGTGCAAACCAATATTTAATAAGTGAAAACCCATACCAATTGAATTTAAGAGGAAGTGACATGATATAAAAGGCAACATGTTTGAGTTTGGTCAACCGTGTGCATGGTTTGGTCAACCGTGTGCATCGTTGACTGTTATAAAAATTATTTTGCATTTTAAATTCATACCAAAGTTTACTAGCGTTACCACACTTCAGTGCCACCGACACAATAATGGCACGTTATTTTCGAAGAGGTCTTTAAGGTTTCGTATGACACATGACACATGTAAAGTTCCATGCAATGTGGTAATAATACAGTGCAAATCTAACTAGAGGTTGGTGAGGTGAGCTCCAGGTAGGGCAGGGTGGAGACTGGGTTGGTATCTTCAAAGGTTTTTGTAATACTCATGGGTGGCTTCCTGCATCATGAAACATGATTTTTTAAATATTCAATTTCAACATGGTTTATGTGATAGGTTGGTGAGGTGAGCTCCATGTAGGGCAAGGTGGAGATTGGGTTGGTATCTTCAAAGGTTCTTGTAATACTCATGGGTGGCTTCCTGCATCATGAAACATGTTTTTTTAAATGTTCAATTTCAACATGGTTTATGTGATAGGTGGGTGAGTTGAGCTCTAGGTAGGGTAAGGTGGAGATTGAGTTTGGTATTTTCAAAGGTTTTTTTTAATATTTATGGGTGGTTTTTTTCATCATGAAACATGTTTTTTAAATGTTAAATTTCAACATGATTTATGTGATAGAGGATGGTTTATGATATGAGGATTAGGCATTTTTTAAGGATTCAAATATTATGTTTATTTATAATATTATAGGTGACTATTCTAGTTTGAAATGCCATATATATATATATATATATATATATATATATATATATAGAATGGAGATGAATATTCAATAAAATATTTATAATTTATTATTAAAATTGGTAAATTTTTGGCAAATATCATCCATTTAATCACATATATGTAAAAATAGATGAATTTTTAACTAAATGGGCAATTTTTTTTTCCAGAAAATATCCAAAAAATAGCCAATTAATGAAATTTCACCCCTAAATTTTTTCCTAATGAGGATGATTGTTTTTCTCATGAATGTAAAGAGCATCATTATATGGAGTCTCTACAATTTTATTTGTGGATAGAAATTTCATGAGAGACTTTGCAACACAAAGTTGAAAATGCGGCTTGAAGATGTACTCTACTATATATGTATTGTTTACTTATAATGGTTATTTAATATTAAAAGCATATCACTTAAAAAAAAAAAATGAGTCGAGAATAAAAGAGGATAGTTATACTAAAAAAAAAGAGCACATATTTAATGCATTGAACATAACATGTATGATAAGAAGCCCATTATGGGAAAATCAAACAAGAAATGAGCAATGTCCATTGCTCTTTTCTTCTTAAATTAAAATGGTGAAGGGTAAATAAAAATTGTCTCACTATGGAACATAATACACATTTTGCCATGTGATTCACTATTATATGGTTGTCTTAATCCTCTCTTCTACTTTGATATCTTACTCCTTTGTTTTGTGCAATGATGGAACAATGGATCCTTACAATAGCAATATAACCCATTTTCTTCTCTTATGGTTTGTTTTTTTATATGACATGATATCTATGGTTAAGGTTGTTACGTGCCCCAACTCCAAATTAGGGTTATGGTTTTAGACACTCAAAAAACTTATTAAATGTATACATATGATTAGCTTTAAGTATGTGAGTGATGAGTGTTGAAATGACATCTAGTAACAAAAACTATGGTGGTATAACTTAAAGGAATTATAACTCCCTCGTATAAACTTCAATTGAAGTATTCTTTGGAGATTCATTAGAAATCCCTTAATAAGCAGAATGACAATGAGATGCTAGAATTTTATTTGCATAGGTTTGACCTTAAAAACTAAGGTTTAATACTTGAAGAAAGATTTGAAAAGAGTTTAGTACTCCAAATCCCCAAATCAAGGTCAAATTCTAAAATAACCTAGTAAGGCTATGAATATGATTTTTCAACTCAAAAAATACCAAAACAAATAACAAATTATATAACTTTCAATTTTAAATCAATACCACAACTAGCCACTTCGACAATGTGATAATGATAAGTTCCACACAAAGAATTGGTCATTTCCATGGAAAAGCTACATGACTAAGAATGTAATGATAGATGTAACACTAAACTTATTCTTGATACGACAACATTAATGACCAGTACATAAACTTGTTTGATTTTCCCCATGCTAAGATTATTAATATTCCATTCTTTATGACACTCAAGATAAAAGGAATGAGTCTCTGGAAGTTTACCCATTCCACTAAGGTCTGGAGCAGAATATCTAGTAAATTGGCTCTCTAGGGGTTCAGAAACTAGGAGGACCTGAGTTTCCGGCTCTATAGGGAGGAAAGGTAGTAGCAGTCTCAATTTTACTATTGTCAAGGGCTGACCATGAATGCTGAGAAGAAGTTGTTGTGGCATCAGTCATTAATACAATATCAGATTGTTTATTTTTCTTCCATGAATAGAAATATATCCAACTGTTTGTTCTATTCATGTATTCTTTCCATTCTTCTGATAATCTGATTTTCTCTTCACTCGTATGAGTGAGGCCAAAAGATTCAGCCTCTGGATGAGTATAAATATCCCAATTTAACATCTCTTTCATCCACTGGGTTGGAACTTTGTGCTTCTTGCACCCATCCATGATAGTGAAGAATTTGTGCATCTCCATGACTGAAGGTTTTTTGTAGTAAGCTATTAGATCCTTGAATCTTGATTCAGGGATCAGATCATTCATCTGCTCAAGATATCCGAGACCAAATTTAGGCATGTTGGGTGGTCTCATCTTGCTGAACATCTTTGTCAATTTGGGATCTTCGTTTTCTAAGGATGGCAATTCATGCATCATTAGTACATGATCTGACTCATGAGGGAATGGAATGTTAGAGCATTTAGGTTTGGGACAGGGGTTAACAGAAGTGGAAGCTGGGGCTTCTCCTGTCCTAGGATGATGATTTTCATGAATGACCAAATAAGCAAGGCTACTGAGATTGACCAGATTTCTACATTTAGGGCAAGACACTTGAATGGAATTAAAATTTACAAGCTGGGCAAATTCAAATAATGAAATATGTTTACAAGAACTTGAAACAATACTAGAACAAGCGGTATCTACATTTTCTGGATCTTTGTACAAGGGAGACTTTTTGCAGGCTTCTTCAATCCTACGTCTGTCAATGGTAGATCTTCTGGGGAAGGATATAACGGCTGAGGATTGATCTTCACGGATGTTGGCAGAAGTAATACATTTTGCAGAGACAGGTTTGGGGTTAGGAATGACCCAATGTTCTGGGAAATTCAGATCTTCCCATTTGATTACTTGATGTTCCACTTTTTGATTTTTAGAATCAGTGAGAACAACAACACTTGTTTTTGAATCTCTGCTGGGTGCATGGAGGACATCCAGATACATGGTATTAGTATGTCTGAAACAACCCTTGGTCTGAATGGAAATATTATTTCTTTTCTTCAGCATATCAAACCATGAAGTTTGTATTTGAAGTTGTAGAATTTTGTCTATGGTCTCATCAAATACATAGACTGAAAACTTAGGGTAGCAATCAAACCATATAGGACCATTGGATAATGGAGCTACAATCCCTCCAATAATTGAATCAGTATATTTATTGTGAGTGAGATCTCTCACTATGGCTACGACATAGGTATCTAACCCTTGATGTGTGAGAGCACTGATTCCAACTCTAATATATATTACCTTTTGATGAGTGTATTTAAGTTGCCTCATTCATCATTGTGTTATATCTATAATGATCATAATGACATTGATAATTTTTGAAATTTATATAATTACTATATTTTTTTAGGATGAATATCAACTTCTTCTTTTTTTACTATATATATATGTGTGTGTGTGTGTGTGTGTGTGTGTGTGTTAAAAAATAAAAATAAAAACATATTCAATAAATAATAAAATATTTTGTTTATTAGTTTTTATCTCATCAAGGATTATAACATTCGTTAAGTGGTCAAAGTGCATTAGCTCTATATTATTTTGCAGAGCATTTGCAATTTTAACCAAATTTTGGGATAACATTGAATATTTCTATTTTTCTATAAATTCAAAAATAATTTTCTAATTTCTGAAAATCTTATTTCTAATTTTCCATTGGTTGAGTGAGCCTTGATATGGCATAATTCTCCTAGTGGAGGTTGATTTATTTTTGATATTTTTCAATGCTTGAAGAAACATTTTAATATAAAAGAGGTTAATTTTGTGAGTGGTCATTCTATTGGTGAGTGCTTTGACAGTAACATTGACAGAATGCTTTTAACAATCCCTTTAAGGGGGGGAGGTGCGGGGTGTGTTTCTTCGTTTAGTGCTTTAACACTAGAAATAAGTCAAGTATTTCTAGTGCATTTATCTCTTATTATTTTCTCATTTTAAATTATTTTCCATTTAAAAATTTTACGGATTTAGTTGTGTGGGAAAACAATTGCTTAGAGATGTGAATCTATGCGAAATGAAGGATGTGTAGAGGATGAAGTATGTATGGGAGAACTACGATGAAAACGAAAATTTATTTAGCAGAAACAAAATTAATTTAACTAAGATTGCAAACTTTAATTCGTAATGTTTGGTGTATTGATGTGGGATGTGCGGTTTTCAAAATTTGAAACAACGGTTTACAAACTAGAAATAGTGAATCTTGGTAATCAAGATTTCTGAATACTATGTGCATTTGTGATTAAACATTTGTGGATTAAATACTTATTATTATTATTATTATTATTATTAAATTAAGTGTATTTTTAATACCCGTGAACAAGTAATGTTGTGCGAGAGAACGAGTGGTAGAGTAAAGAAAAAATAATTTTCTTCAACAATGTTTCGGTGCTACTTTCACACATGTCTCTTATGTACCACAATACATATCATTAACCAATTAATAATGTGGGATGGGGTTGTAGAGGGAACGTTATTCTGTAAACATGAAATTATTTAAATTTTAAGCATCAACTTAGTATCCAATATTAAATGAAGTGTCCTTTTGATGTGTGTGAGAAAAAAGTGTTGTGCGGAAGAATGAGTGTGCGGAGCAAGGAAAAAAAACTTTAATTTGTAATGTGACATAAACTTCCATTCGAAATGTTATTGGATGATTGCAAATACTATGTGCATTTTTGATCTTATATTTGTGAGTTAATACATATTATCAAATATTCAATTAAGTATTTTCTTCATGCATGTGAGGAAGAGGTGTTGTGCGGGAGAAAATTTGTGCAGAGCAAGGAACATAAACGTTTTCCACGCAATGTTCCACATCTTAGTATGCATTCAATATTCTTTAATTTCATAACTAGAGGATGTTGTTACATGTTAGGATTGGAAAACTGAAAATATTAGGTTTTTTAACAAATCTATAAACATTTTATATGATGCATTTGGGATTGAAAGTTCAAGTGTTATCATGAATTTGTATAAACTGTAATGGGAAATTCAAAGGAATGTTTTTTTAATTAATGAATTTTCTAGATGGTAAGATTTATTTCAAATAAAATTGTATTGTTGAAAAATATTGTGGAGCTTGTGGAGCTAATTTGCACATATAAGTCTTATTGATAGTGTCACAAAAAAGTAATCATTTGGCTTACATGGGTGTGTGAAGCAAGGAATAGAAATTTTCTTCTGTAATGTTCCAAACCTATAAATAAATTTATTGTATGCAAATTTCTTCAGCACATCTCTTCGGTTAGTGCTCTAACATTGATAGTAACATAGGTATTGCTAGTGAAGTTATCTTGTATTATTTCAGTTTAAGCTCTTCTCCATTTAATTTTTTTACAAATTTAGATGTGTGGGAGAACAATTTCATAGATATTTGAATCTATGCGGAATGAAGGATGTGTGGAGGATAGGGTGTGTGAAGAAGAACGAGGTTGAGTAGACAAGAAATTAATTCAACTAGGAATAGAAACTTTAATTCATAATGTTCAATGGATCGACATGGGATATGTTTTTGAATACTGTGTGAATTTGTCTATGTCTGTGAAAATGTAGTGTTGTTCGGGAGAACGAGTGTGTGGAGAAAGGATTAAACACTTTATTCTGACATTGCGGTCCTCTTTCTACACACGTCTCTCCTGCACGAAATAATTAATAATTGATAATGTGGAATGGGGTTATAGAAGAAAATTTATTCCAGAAACATCAATTATTTAAACTTTAAGAATAAACTTAGTATCCAATATTAAATGAAGTTTATTTTTTATGTGTGTGAGAAAATTTCTTTCGCACACCTATTTTTCCAAATGCTTTCAAATATTATGTGCATTTGTGATCTTAAATTTGTGAATTAAATACTTATTATTGAATATTCAATTGAGTGTCTTTTAATGTGAGAGGAAGGGGTCTTGTGCATGAGAATGACTTTGCAGAGTCTTGTAACTTTTTCTTGTCCAAGAAATGTTACAAAAATTTTCAAATATGTCAACCAGTTTCCTAGCCACATTATCAGGCATATGCAATGTTATTAAAACCAACTCACAAAATACAATAAATGATAGATCAACGACTTATAAATGAGCCTCTTCAGGGGGGAAACCTCCTTTACATTACATAAATGAACAATTCTTCAATGATACAAAAGAAAAAATCTCCTTCCTATATATAGGAGTCCAAGGGGTCACAATATAATCCTAACTGACATAACAATAACAATTTAAGGGAAAAACAATAACAATAGTGGGCTTCTATGGGGCACAATAATAAAAATATGGGGACTACATGGGCACAAAAATAACAATAAGTGGGATACACTAACAATAACAATAAGGGGATAAAATAGTATTATAGGTACCTAGCATGCCCCTCTCCTTCAAAAAAAATTTGTCCTAAAAGCTTGAGTAGTTTTGGACGTTTCTGTATAAAATTCTCATCCTAGTTTTGGACGTTTATGTATAAAATTCTCATCCTCCCATGTCGAATCTTCAGCGAGTAAGTTCTTCCACTTGATGAGATACTCTGAAATTGATCGATTTCATAACTGTCAAGTTATTGTTTTCGTGACTGCTTCAGGTTACAATATGATTTTTCCTTCCTCGTCAAGTTCTGGAAATATTGTTTGAACTAGTAGCTTATCACCTATAACCTTGTTTATGCTTGAAACATGGAAAAATGCGTGCACTCGGGAAGATGAAGGAAGCTCCAATTTGTATGCCATAGTACCAATCTTTTGCAACATCTTGCAAGGACCATAATACTTTGGTGATAATTTACTATCCTTCTTAGCTTTCTTGAGGGACATTTGTTTGTATGGTTGTAGCCATAAAAACACCCAGTCACCTACATCAAAACTTCTTTCACTATGATGTTGATCTACTTGTTGTTTCATTCGATTATGCGCCAAGGTGAGGTTATCCTTTAAGAGTTGGAGAAATTTTTGTTGATTCTCGACGTGATCTTCCACTGCTTGAACCTTATAATTCTATCTTAAAGATGATGTGATGGAGGGTGGATGATATCCATAAAGTGCCATAAATGGGGTCATTTTTGTTGTAGTATGGAAGGAAGTGCTATACCACCATTCAACCAGAGGTAACCACTTGACCCATTGTGTATGTTTATCAGATACAAAACAACGAAGGTATCCTTCCAAACATGTGTTCACTATCTTAGTTTTCCCACCAGATTGAGGATGATATGATGAGCTCTGAGCTAATTGAGTACCCAAATAAGAAAACAATTCCATCCAAAATTTTCCTGTAAAAATGGGATCTCTTTCGCTTATAATAATCTTTTTGTTTCCATGTAGCTTTTGATTTGTTTTCATAAATTCAATAGCAACTGTAATATCTTTAAATGGATGAGATAATGCACAAAAGTGTGCATAATTGGTAAGTCTATCAACTACCACCATGATGCAATTTTTTCCTTCAAACTTGGCTAAACATGTGATAAAATCAATCGAAACATCCTCCCAGCGTTGACTTGGAATGGATAAAGGTTGTAACAGACCTGGGTTCTTAATTGTCTCAACTTTATTTTGTTGGAAAACTAAATATTCTACCATAAAATTTTGAATATCAGATTTGAGGCCATCCAAAAAATATTCCTTATTGACCCTATGGTAAGTTTCTAAAAATACCGAGTGCCCTCCTAAGGGAGAGGTGTGCAATTCCAAAATAATATTTTTTTTGAGTTGGGAATTATTACAAAGATATAAGTGATATTTTTACTATAATGAATCATTTTTCCAGTAAATGTTTCAGATGTATTGGGATGTTACTACAACTTTTGAATGAGTGTCCACACGTCTTCATCATTCTTCCATTCATCCCTTGCTTCGATTATCCACTCAATTTGGATAATAGAAATGGCATAAAGCAATGCTTCCACATCCTCATCCTTTCTTGAGAGTGCATCTACAACAACATTTTTTCTTCCCTTTTTTGTAGATGATTTCAAAGTCATAACCCAACATCTTTGTGACCCATTTTTTCTACTCTTCTGAAGATAATATTTGTTCCAAAAAGTATTTAAGACTATCATGATTTTTTTTTACCCTGAAATGTCTTCCCATTATCTAAGGTCGCCATTGCTTTAGTGCATGTAGTATTTCCAACATTTCCTTCTCATAAATAGGTTTCAGTGAATACTTTCCTTTGATTGGATGACTTTCAAAAGCAACAGGTCTTCCTTCTTGCATTGAAACCACACCAATTCCATTTCCTTAGGAATCACATTCCACAATAAAGGTTTTTGTGAAGTCTGGTGTAAATAAGACTGGTGCTTGGCATATTGTCTCTTTAATATGTTCAAAGGTTGTAGTTGCTTTTGGAGTCTAAGAAAATGCATATTTATTCAGTAATTATTTTAAAGGTGTTGATATTCTCTCATAATTCTTAACAAACTTTTGATAATACCCTGTTAACCCCAGAAATCCTCGAAGATGCTTTATGGTTATATGGATTTTCCATTCCTTAATGGATTTAATTTCATTAGGGTCTACCTTAACACCCTCATGAGATACAATATGACCCAAATATTCCACCTTTTGTACTCCAAAGAAACATTTGGAGTTTTTTTCATATAATTGTTTCTCCTCCAATAGTTTGAGCACCATGTCAACTTGTTAAACATGATCCTTCCAAGACTTGTTGTATATTAGTATATCATCAAAAGATACTAACAAAATTTTTCTAAGGAAGGGTTTAAAATGGAATTCATCAAACCTTGAAATGTGGAAGGTGCATTAGTAAGGCCAAAATATATGACCAAAAATTTATAATGACCTTCATGAGTTCTAAATGATGTTTTCAGAATGTCTTCAGTCTTCATTCTAGTTTGAATATATCTAGAATGAAGATCCAGCACCCAATAATTCCCAATGACGAGGATGGGAAATTTATATTTAATAGTGAGTGTGTTGAGCTCCCTATAATCTAGACACATACACCATGATCCATCCTTCTTGCGCACAAATACTACTGGAGAAGAGAAATAACTTTGACTAGGTAGAATTATACCAGGCTCTAACATTTCTGCAACCATCAATCTCACTCTTTTAGGCATAAGGATATTTTTAAGGCCTGATGTTTGGAGGAACACCTCTTGGAATCAAATGAATAGCATGATCATGATAAAAAATAGGTGGGAGTCCTTTGGGAGTTTCAAACACCTTGGAATGATTGTCCAAGATTTTTTGGAGATATGGAGAAATAGATGATTTTGATGTTTTAACCTCTAGTGAGAATAATTTTGGAATTATGCCTCATTTTTATTTCTTCAGAAGCTTCATCATGACATTAGAGCTTATTATCTTTCTCATCTTCCCTACGATACCCAATAATTCAACTTCGTTTCCTTCTGAAAAAAATTCGAGAAAAGTTCTTGAAAATTAAAAGATATCGTCCCATAAGATTGTAACCATTGGACTCCTAGTACAACATCAATACCACCCATTGGAATGGAGAGAATTGGACTATTCAATACAAATTCCCCCATTGTTAGCTTGATATTACGGCACTTTCTAGAGCAATTTATAGTTCCTCCATTTGCAAGCATCACTTGAAAATTTGTTGCTGGGTATAGGAATCAATTCAATTCCTTGGATACCTTACAATGAATAAAATTATGGGTACTACTCGAATCAAACAACACTATTACATTTTTATTCTTGATATGTCCTTCTATCTTGAGAGCTTGAGGAGTGGTAATTCTTGCCAATGCGTTACAATATATGGTCATATTCATTTCTTCTTTCTCCAGGGTTGGTTTCTGGTGTATATCCTCTTCTTTTTAAGTTTCTTGTTCATTTTCTGTCTCCTCTTCACAATCTATGTAAAATAATTTCTTCTCAACACACTTATGACCTTTACTGTATTTTTTATCACAACTGTAGCAAATCCCTTTTACTCATTTTTCTTCCAATTATTGTGGTGTCAACCTTGTAGGCTATGGAAGTCTAGGAGTAGCAACACTTCCATATTTATAGTTGTGAGTGATAGGCTTCCTTGTCGCCATAATGTTTCTTTCAATTCTTTTTTCCAACCTGAATGCCTTCTCCAATGAATAAGGTTCCCAAAGGTGAACCTCATGTTGGATGTTATCCTTAAAGTCCCTATGAAGACATCATTCATGTGTTTCTCTGGAATATCAGTTACCCTTATATTCAATTTTTGGAAGTCCTCAATGTGCTCCACCATTGAACCATTTTGTTTGAGATTTATTAATTGGCCAAAGAAGGTGTTGCTCTTTGTATCCTCAAAATGTGCTATCATTTCCTCCGTAAAAATTGACCAAGTGACAATTTTTTTACGAGAGAAAAGTCGTTGATACCATAAAAATGTATTTGGTTCTAAATATAAAGTTGCAGTACATACCTTTTGTGTGTTTTGCACATTATGGAGATCAAAATATTGCTCCATGTGTAGTATCTATGTTGTGGGATCCTTGCCATCAAACTTCCTCATATCGATCTTTGGAATATGGTGGGTCTTCAATCCAACATTAGAGTTTATCAAATCATGATTAATGTTTATTTTGTTCTCATCATGAGTTTCCTCTACTACCTTTTCCCCATTAGGAAGATTTTCTTGTAGAAAATTTGTCAAAGCTTCCTTCAAACCTTCCCTGTCTTTCTTCAAACCTTCCATGTTGCCTTTCATTTCTGCTTCTATACCTTCAATTCCATTCTTCAACCTATCCATATATGATTTTAAACCATTCATGCCACCTTTTAAACCATCCATGTCACCTTTTAGATCTTTGGTTTCTCTTTGTGAGAGCGAAATTTGTTGCACTTGGTCCCATAATTTTGATATATCATGTTGCACTTCTTCCTCTTCATGTGTCATAGTAGAGTTTTCTGAGGACTTAATGGGTGTGGAATTCTTTTCGGGAGGCATGTTAGGATCATATATATATGTATATATATATGTGTGTGTGTGTGTGTGTGTGTGTGTCTATATATATATATATATATATATATATATATATATATATATATATATTGGATCCTAACATGCCTCCCGAAAAGAAATTCATGCCACCTTTTAAACCATCCATGTCACCTTTTAGTTCTTTGGTTTTTCTTTGTGAGAGCGAAATTTGTTGCACTTGGTCCCATAATTTTGATATATCACACGTACTCTTCCTCTTCATGTGTCATAGTAGAGTTTTCTGAGGACTTAATGGGTGTGGAATTCTTTTTGGGAGGCATGTTAGGATCCAATATATATATATATATATATATATATATATATGTATGTATGTATGTATGTATGTATGTATGTATGTATGTATGTATGTATGTATGTATGTATGTATACACACACACACACACACACACACACACATATATATATATATGCTTCAATATTCCCTTGGAATCACTTCAAACTACTTTTAAAAAAAAAAGTTATGCAATTTTAAAAAACAAATACACACCTTTTTCTTGCCTTTTAGGAGGTCGATATTGAACCTGATTTATCTCTATGATTGCAGATCTTCAAGATCTAAAATTAGGTCTTGTATTATCCCTCTGATTATTCTTTCCAATTCCATAGGTCAAACCTAATTTTGGTTCTTCAATTAAAAGTTATGCCCGATATCCCACAATGACCTAATTATGGGCTGGTTTAGTAGAATGAACTTGTACGGTCTGCCACATGTCATTTTTTATACCTTTGGCTATGAAATAGAGACACAAGAATCCAAAGTTTGTTAATTTTTTACCTCTTTTTACATAATTCCAATCCAATTCCTGAAACGAACGTTATGATTATTTTCCCTCGGTCACATGTTTGAGATGAAATTCAGGAGCTTGCACAAACCCTAACTTCCACATATCATATCTCCGCAAATATTGTGAACCAAGGTCAAAAATTTTTACACAACGTTCTTCACTATTTCGACCCCACGTGGTAAGAATTTCAACATCTGAAGCCTCCTAGAAACAAATTTATAGCTAAAATTGTAAGATGTCCTGTTTGCAACAGTGAAACCCTAGAATCCAAAGCTCTGATACCAAATGTTATGAAACCAACTCACAAAATAGAACAAAAGATAGATCAATGACTTATACATTAGCCTCTTTGAGGGGAAACCTCTTTTACATTACATAAATGAACAATTCTTCGATGATACAAATGAAAAAACCTCATTTCTATATGTAAGAGTCCAAGGGGTCACAATATAATCCTAGCATACATAACAATAGCAATGTAAGGGCACAAAAATAACAATAGTGGGCTTCTATGGGGCACAATAATAATAATATGGAGACTACATGGGCACAACAATAACAATAAGGGGGCTACACTAACAATAACAATAAGGGGATACACTAGTATGATAGAGACCTAACATGCAATTTGTCATGGGAAAAATGGTTTAATAGGATTATTTTTTTTAATAATAATATTTTTAGTTTTAAATTATTTTAATTTTATTAAAATATATCATCGTATATATTTTTATAAATTTTTTGGTTTAAAATTAAAAATGTTTTTTAAATTGAAAAAAATAATAAACAAAACTATTGGACCTATGGTCCAATCTCCAAGTTATCAAACTACATGAAGAGTCACCAATCAACCAAGATAGAAGTCAAAGTTTAGCAATCTCCAAGTTATCAAACTAAATGAATATTACACCATCAATTAAGCTAGAAATCAAAATTTAGCAATCTCCAAGTTATCAAACCATCAACCAAACTATAAGTCAAAATTTAGCAATCTCCAAGTTATCAAACTACATGAAGAGTCAAAGTTTAGCAATCTTCAAGTTATCAAAATACATGAAGAGTCCACCATCACTCTTCATCAACCAAGCTAGAAGTCAAAGTTTAGCATTACAAGGCGAGTGCACAAACAAGCTAGAATTAAAACTACAAACTACATGAAGATTTGAAGAGTCAAATTTTAGCAATCTCCAAGTTATCAAACTACATGAAGAGTCCACCATCACTCTTCATCACCCAAGCTAGAAGTCAAGAGTCCACCATCACTCTTCATCAACCAAGCTAGAAGTCAAGAGTCCACCATCACTCTTCATCAACCAAGCTAGAAGTCAAAGTTTAGCATTACAAGGCGAGCGCAAAACCAAGCTAGAAGTCAAAGTTTAGCATTACAAGACAAGTGAAACATGAAGAGTCCGCCATCAACCAAGCTAGAAGTAAAAGCTAGAAGTCAAACTAAAAACTACATGAAGAGTTGAAGATTCAAAGTTTAGCAATCTCCAACTTATCAAACTACATGAAGAGTCCACCATCACTCTTCATCAACCAAGCTAGAAGTCAAGAGTCCACCATCACTCTTCATCAACCAGGCTAGAAGTCAAAGTTTACCATCACTCTTTATCAACCAAGCTAGAAGTCAAAGTATAGAATTACAAGGCGAGTGCACAACCAAGCTAAAATTCAAAGTTTAGCATTATAAGGCGAGTGAAAAATATCAAGAGTCAAGCCACAAGACAAGGGATGAGTACATGATTGTGCTCTATGTGTGAGAATGTGTTATATGAAATAGTGTGTATATACACCTTGAAATTTTTCTATTTTACAAATGTGAGATGTTTCTTCATAACAAAAAATTAAAATGGAAGTGCCAAGACACAAGGAGCTACCATAAACTCCTCATAGTTTTCAACAAAGGGTGTTGGCACTCTCGGATCAACTTATACATGACACATATGTGGTGAATTGTGGGACCCCTTTCCCATTCAAAGTTTAAGAGAGGGGGGGTTTTGCAATCCTGTTTCTCCAAAACCACTTCTACGTGTCAACATGTGGAGAATTGCGGGGGCCTCTAGCACAAAACCGCTTTCTTCTAGTACCACCCCCCTGCAATCTAATTCTTGGTTTAGAGGGATGCAAGTTATGGTGGCATATGTAAGTAATTCACGTTGCATTCTTGAATCGTCGGGACGGTTTGTTTCTCTTTTAAGTGTTGACAATAGGCTTGAGGCCAATCTTGAAAAGAGAGAGCCCATAATGACCAATGCTAATAATATTTCTAAATTGAATATTATTTGTAGAGTCAATATTGTGCCCATACCTCATATAAAACAATTGAATCTATGTCAAAACATTCTGCTTGAATTTTTGGTATTAAGAATACATCAATTTCATCCAATGCATTGGATCGAATTTCGATTTGATGGAAATAATTTTGTCTTGTGGGAATGATGGGAGGTTGCGTTGAATTAAGTGTAAGTAAGAAAGAAAGAAAGTAATTTTAACATCTATGAGGCTACAATTATGTGCCTTAAAGTTATACAATGATCAACTCTAGAATGCTTAGGTATAAAACCTGCTTGCCCTTTAGCACATTTATCTCTTTCTTTTGCCCACTTGCTGATTTACTTTTCTAACATGCTTCCAAATAACTTTGCAAACAAGGGGTTTATCATTATGGTTCTATAATTGGAGGGATTATTGATGTCGCCACTCTTGCAAAGAGGTATTGCCATACTAGTTGTCCAATATGAGGGGAGCCCTTGCTGTATGATGTTGTTGAAGATTTTTGTAATGTGAGGTGAAATCATTTTTAAGCCCTACTTCAAATACTCTGCTTGGAGTTCAACTAAGTCTTTTTCTTTTCCAGCACCCAATTTCTTGATACCCATCTCTACCTCTTGCACTGTGAAGAGTTTTGTGTCTGTGTTGACCAAGGGAGGAGGGTCAACCTTGGTATCCTGCTCATAAAGTTGTCTTGCATAGTATAACCATTCAAAAGCTATAATGTTGTTTTCAATTTGCACCTTTTTCGGTTGGAGCTCCTTCCACAATAATTTGGGGTTATTTTTCCCAAGGAAGATTAGTTCTTCTCTCCTCGAAACCATGAAATCAACCTTTTTCTTTCTTAATATCTGGTTGTATGCTTTGAGCTTTATGTTATCCTTACCTTATTCCTTCCACCTTCTCCTTGACTTTTTGCATTCCTCGTCAAACCAAGCATTAACCGGAAAGCAATTTGTTTCAAACTTCTTAATTTTTGCTCTTTTGCACTCAGCAAGTACGTTTTGAATTAATTGTGTTACTTCTTGGCTACGAAGTGCATGAAATGGGATTTCCTCCTTCTCGAAAAGCCTCTTTAGCGTTATTTTTAAGGTATTAAAATTTGCTGGAGTCAAAAGAATTCTACTGTTTGGGGGATTTTGTTGAACACACTGAGTTTTTAACCCTAACTGTTTCTTTTCGGTCCAAGGGAGACTTAAATAAACTAGCTTGTGGTCTGATTTTAAGTCCCAAAATTGATCTCCAATCAACATTGTCTCCATTTTATCACACAAACTATGCGAGAAAATTACATAATCTACTACACTTGCTCCATTGTAAGTATTGCAAGTGAAATTACCAGAATTTTCCCACCTAGTCAAACCATTACAAATGACCAAAACGAAAGCCACACATAGCGTAAGCAATTGTTCTCCAAAGAGATTGTAGCCTTTATCCTCTGAAATTCTTTCCCATTGATGATTACTCTCTTCTATAAGCCAAATAGGGTCACAATCTTATTTACAAAAAATAATGCTAGCTTGTTCACCTGCGGTTCTGACATTGAAATCCCCCACTATAAGGACTTCACCTAGTTGAGAATATATTGCAATATCTATTTTTATGGCTGGAAAGGGATCTTTGTGGTCAAGCCCTCTACTTTTGTATATTTTTGAAACTTGCGGTGCAAAATAGCATGCTGCAATTTTGATGTGATTTCCATTTTTTGATATTTTAAGCCAGAAAAATTTCTTATTTGGTCTTTTTTTTTTCTAGTTGAATGAGATGACCTTATTTTTATCTCACTAATACCATGATACCCCTGTGCCCTTTTCCATTCCCTAATGCCTTGTTCCATACTGATATCTTCCAGTACCCTTCAAACAATGGTGTCTTGCACCCTTCATGCTCATGTGTTTCTATAAGGCAAATTATGTCTCTACCTTCCGCAATAGGCCCTAACCCAGGTCCTCTTCTCCATGGGTAACCCCTAAAGTTCCAACAAAATAATCTTAAGGAAACCTGTGCGTGACTTGATTTCTATTTGTTTTGATATGCAATGTTCATAGTTGAGTCTTTGTCCCTGCTTGCCCAAACTGTCCTTGCTTCCTCATTTCTTGCCTCTCCTTTGTTATCATTTTGCTGCCTTGTTTTGGATGGAGGTCCAAATTGCGCTATCATAGCTTTACCTTTATAAATCCATGCTCTCTTTCCCTCATCTCTTGCTGCCATAACTTTGTCATTTCGTTCCTCCTTTCCTCTTGTTTTCTTACCGTTAAATCTTCTTCTAGAAAAAACTGGGAACCCTTCAAGAGATGCTTCTTTCTTAGAATGATATATTTATCACGCACACTAGGCATGATGAGTTTTGTGGGCTTGGCCCTCGCACCGCTAAGCTTGCCTATTCTCCATGCTTGGGATATTTTTCCTTGCCATTGCAACTTGTCTTTCAGGAAGTCTCTTGCAAGGTCAAGAGTACATTCATTTTTCCCATAGCCTTTCACCCCTTTAATAATTATGTTTGTTGCTCTATCTTGTCTTTCCTTTCTTTCTCCATCTTGCATGTTGTTAACCTGAATGTTTGTTTCTTCTTCCCTCTTTGCAGAATTGCTAATAACTTGAGCCCAGGTTTTGGGGAGTTTTGCATACTCTCCTTTCCTTTCTTCTATTGATGTATCTTCATGGTTGTCTATTTGGGCAACCACTTTCCCTGTCAAAGTAAGCACAATGAAAACTAAATAAATAGACAATCACAACATAAAAAAAAGACAACAAATTTAACATGGTTCACCCAACCAATCTGGGCTACATCCACCAAACAGAGGTATCGGCAATCTTATTATGCAACAGGAGAATACAACAGTAGATTTTCTCATCTGCACTTCCTCTTCCTCACCCTCATACCTCATACACATTTTCCTATACAGGCTTACAATTTATAGATGAGAGAAGAAACTGAATAATTGATTCTATCAAAACAAAATAGGATAGAATATCTCCTCATCAGGATTTGATGCAATTAGTTTAGGAACAAATCCTATTGTTGGCATATCCATGAGATTTTTAGCCAAATTAATATCCAAAAAATCTCAAAAATCTCCACCTTAACAACAATTAGCCTGATACCTCGTTCTTTTTTTATTTTTATTTTCTCTGCAAGCCAAGAGAAGCCAGACACCATCGTAGCTTCTCTAATAAAAATGGTTTCGTGAACATGTCTACACAGTTTTCCTTTGTATGCACTTTTTCAAGAGAGACTCCCCGTTCAGTGATAAATTGTCTTACAAAAATGGTACTTTATAGGTATATGCTTTGATTTACTATGATAGGCAGGATTTTTAGCCAAATGAATTTCACTTTGACTATCACAAAATAAATTTATGTTGTCTTGCAGCCTACCAAACTCACCAAACAAACCTTTCAACCAAACCACTTCTTTGCAAGCATGTGAAGCAGCTATGTATTTTGCTTCAGTAGTGGATAAAGAAACAATGTTTTGTAGCTTTGACATCAAGCTAATAGCTCCACCTGCAAGAGTAAAGACATATCCTGAAGTTGACCTTCTCTTATCCAAATCGCCTGCAAAATCAGAATCAACATATCCGCAAACAAATTCACTACTTCTGTCATAAGTGATACAATAATCACTTGTGCCTCTCAGATACCGAAGCACCCATTTCACTGTTGCCTAGTGTTCTTTCCCTGGATTTTCCATATACCTATTGACAACCCCAAATGCATGTGAAATATCTGGTCGTGTACAGACCATCGCATACATCAAAGTTCCTACTGCATTAGCATAAGGTATTCAAGACATATATTCCTTTTCTTCATTTGTGTTAAGACATAAACTTGAAGAAAGATTAAAATGGGAAGCTAAAGGGACTGAAACTGGCTTCACATTGTTCAT
The DNA here is from genome assembly GCA_034641835.2 of Pinus albicaulis. Taxonomy (NCBI): domain Eukaryota; kingdom Viridiplantae; phylum Streptophyta; class Pinopsida; order Pinales; family Pinaceae; genus Pinus; species Pinus albicaulis. The sequence continues at coordinate 760,081,023 of CM076570.1, read as the reverse complement.
ACCAAACCTTAAGAGTATTTTCTCAATATACTTCTCTTGTGATAACCACAACTTACCATTGCTCCTGTCTCTGAAAATATCCATGCCCAAAATCTGTCTTGCTGCTCCTAGATCTTTCATATCAAGCGTCCTAGCCATCTGAGCCTTTAACCTGTTGATCTCAGTTATGCTTTTTCTTGTTAAAAGCTTATCGTCAACATATAACACTAAGATAATTAATATTCCATTACTTAATTTCTTAAAGTAAACAAAATGATCATATTCACTTCTTATATAATTTTTTCTCATCATGAAAGAATCAAATTTCTTGTACCATTGTCTCGGCGACTGCTTCAGACCATACAATGACTTCTTGAGCTTGCAGAAAAATTTCTTGTTGTGATTTTGAACAAACCCTTTAGGTTGTTCCATATAAATCTCTTCATCTAAATCTCCATGTAAGAAAGCAGTCTTAACATCTAGTTGTTGTAATTCTAAATCAAGTAAAGCAACTAATGCTAAGACAATCCGAATTGAAACAATTTTAATAACTGGTGAAAATATCTCATGAAAGTCAATTATTGCTTTCTAAGAAAAGCCTTTCATGACCAGCCTCGCTTTGTACCTGTCTTCTTTATCATCAACACCCCTTTTCAATTTGTAAACCCATTTACATCCTACAGTTTTTCTGTCATTAGGAATTTCTACCAGATCCCATGTGGCATTCTTATCTAATGCCTTCACCTCATCCTTCATAGCTTATTTCCACTTATCACTATTAGAACTTTCTACAGCTTCCTGATAGCATAAAGGTTCATCATCGTTAGCGGTTAAAGTAGCTGAAATAACATAATCATCATACCTTTTAGGAGCATGTTTTATTCTTGTGGACCTTCTTAAAGATGTTTCTGGTTCTTCCACAATTTGCTGATTATTCTCTGTAGGAACTTCTTCATGATCTTCATCTGAAACTTGTTCATCTTTACTTTCTTCAGAATTTGAACTGGTTTCAAACTGAATATGTTGAAACTTAGGTACATTTTCTTGTTTCAATTTATTATCTACATCTGGATTATCGAGTGAATATTCATTGAATTTAACATCTCTGTTAATGATGATCTTGTGAGTTGTAGGATCCCACAACCTGTATCCCTTAATCCCATCACCATATCCAACAAAGATATATCTTTTTTATTTAGGATCTAATTTCGAATGCTAATGTTTCGGAATTAGAGCATATGCATCACAACCAAAAATTTTCAGTTTAGAATAATCACAAGGATGACCCTTCCATACCTCTTGAGGAATTTTGCATCCTATTTCAGTTGATGGTGATCGATTTATCAAATAGAAAGCTGTAGATACTGCTTCTGACCATAATTCCTTCTGCAAATTGGCGTTACTCAGCATACTTCTTGCTCTTTCTAAGAGAGTCCTGTTCATGCGTTCAACAACTCCATTTTGCTGAGGAGTATAAGAAGTAGTTCTATGTCTTTCGATCCCAGCTTCCTTGCAATAATTATCAAATGATTTTGAAGTAAACTCACCACCATTGTCAGTTCTTAAACATTTAATGGTTCTTCCAGTGATATTTTCTACTAATGCTCTAAACTGCTTGAAATTGTGAATACATCATAATTTCTCTTTAACATGTAGACCCTTACTTTCCTAGAGAAATCATCTATAAAAGATAAAAAATATGATGATCCTCCATATGAGGTTATAGGAGATGGACCCCAAACATCATAATGGATATAATCAAGGATTCCTTTACTAGTATGTTTTCCAGTTTTAAATCTCTGCTTGCTTTGTTTCCCATATATACAATGTTTGCATAAATCTAACTTAAAAGACTTTAAACTAGGAAGTAACATATGATCAGATAAAAATTTTAATCCTCTTTCGCTCATATGGCTCAACCGTTGATTCCATAGTCGAATAGAATCACTGTCGTTTTTAGATACAGTAGAAGCATGATCTGACTCTGTTCTTCCTTCTAACTGAAAAAGATTTCCAAACTTCTTTGCTTTCATTACTAATAGGATTCCTTTGTAAATTTTCATTACTCCACCTTGAATAAAGGTTTTATATCCATTTGTGTCTAACACTCCTAGAGAAATAAGATTTTTTCTGAGTTCAGGCACATGTCTTACATCAATTAAGATTTTATTTGTCCCATCAAACATTTTAATCTGGATGCTTCCAATTCCCACAACATTACATGAGACATCATTGCCCATGTAAAATAATCCATCATTGATTGATTTATAAGATTTAAACCATTCTTTATGAATGCACATGTGATTGGATGCACCAGAATCTAACAGCCAATGTTGATCATGATATAAAAAATTAACTGATAGAACTTCATCACTTATACCTGAACCGGATGCCAAATCCGAACCTGTATCTATTGTGTTTGCCTCTTTATTTTCTATTGAAGAGTCTCCTTTGGATGTTTGCTATCTCTTCCAACAGTCCTTCTTCAAATGTCTCGATTTACTGCAAAACCAACATTTTAGTTTACTCTTCTTCCCTTTCGATTTTGACCGAGAGTTGTTTTTCTAACTGAAGCGCTTTTCTTTAGATCGACCTCTAGCCATCATTGCTTCTGATGTAGAGGTTTCTAAATTTGACCTTTTCCTGGTTTCTTCAGAAATCAAAGCTCCAACAACATCATCAAATTCAAGGGTTTCTGATGAAATAATACTTATAGAAGTAACAAAATGATCCCATGACTCAGGCAACAAGCATAATAAAGTTACAACTTTATCTTCTGAATCAAATTTTACTTCTATGCTATCTGACTGCACCAAGAGAGTATTAAAGGTATTCAAATGATTAGTTATTGTCGTACCTTCCTTCATGCGTAAGCTGTACAACTGTCTTTTCAGAAGAATCTTGTTGGTTAAGGATTTAGTCATGTACAGTTTTTCTAGCCTTGTCCATAGACCAGTGGCTGTTTTCTCTGACACGATGTTAAATAAAACATCATCCGCAAAACAAAATCGTATGCCGCTTAGTGCTCTATCTTCGATGTCACTCCATTCGTCAACTGTCATGGTGAAAGGTTGTTTGGATTTTCCCAAAAGTGCCTTCGCCACACCTTGTTGTACGAGTAAATCATGCATCTTAACTTTCTAGATTTCGAAGTTGTTCCTCCCATTAAAATTCTCGATCTCAAACCGAGCACTTTGAGTTTTTGAAATTTTTAATCAAATTAACAATTAAAAATAAATAAATTCCTTTTCAAATAAGAGACTAGACACGTGCTTTGATGAGACCCTTCTTAATCATGGGTTAACCCAATAAAATAGTAAAAATAGAACTGTCTTATTTTCAGAAATCACTCAAATTTATAGATCTAAAATTTACTTTTTTAATTTGCTGCAGAGCTTCACGATCTTATGATACCACACACAACTTCTCCTCTTCTTCAAACTGTGCTTCCACAGCCTCTGAAAAAACCGAGAATCTAAGTGCTTTCTGGCCTTTTTATGGCAGCCACAAACTCAATTTACACTTTACGCATGAAGACTTGCACCAGCTCAAGCACAGTGGAAAACTAAAGAAATCACACGCAGTAGCTTTCCATGCGACCCTAAACAAGTCCAAATTCGACCTTCATGGGTCCATTTTTTTTTAATACCAAAAAATATCAAATTACTTTAAAAAAATAATGGCTTAGACTCATAATATTTGCCTTCATATGCCGCACTTATATTGTCACATGGAGCAATCAACAATAATAAACAAGTTAAAAATGATTTATTATTAAATCTCACACAGCCTTTTCTTTGTGCGCAGGCCCCACGTTACTTCACAACAGCAATACGCTCTCACAACTTACATGTTGTTTCACCTCAGCCATCGCACTTCTCAACAGAGCTACGCTTAGCTCTTGGCTCTCGGTGCTAAATCCTCCAACTCACGGTGCAGACTTGCTCCAACGCCTGACTATGCATCAAAATGCTGAGGCTGATCATTAGGTTGATGATCCCAGGTGGATCTAATTCAACATAATCCATCCATTCTTAATTGTGTGCCATCCAAGCATTTACACAAACCAAAACTACGATGTGCAGACCCAGCAGTCGACCGATACCAATCCAGCAGCAATCTGTGCGACAAACTCAATAGATCAACGTTTAGTTGGAGTAGTGCCCCTCCGTCGGGAAATTAGCACTGAGGAGAATGTCACTCAGGAAAGTTGAAATAACAATCACGTTTCTCTCTCCAATACCACTGATCACCGCTACACACCGAGTCAGATCTCGTCTCTTCCACCAGCTCACGACGCAGTGGATAAACTCACGCACTGTTCATCCATGAGCACAGCAAAAAACACCTATTTTGCAATAGGTAGTGAATCAACTTTAAGCTCTGATACCAATTGTCAAAGTAAGCACAATGAAAACTAAATAAAATTGACAATCACAGGATAAACAAAGACAACAAATTTAACGTGGTTCACCCAACCAATCTGGGCTACATCCACCAAACAAAGGTATCAACAATCTTATTATGTAACAGGAGAATACAACAACAGATTTTCTCATCTGCACTTCCTCTTCCTCACCCTCATACCTCATACACATTTGCCTATACATGCTTACAATTTATAGATGAGAGAAGAAACTGAATAATTAATTCTATCACAAAAAAATAGGATAGAGTATCTCCTCATCAAGATTTGATGCAATTAGTTTAGGAACAAATCCTATTGTTGGCATATCCATGAGATTTTTAGCCAAATTAATATCCAAAAAATCTCAACATTTCCCTTATCTTGGGATGTTTTCACATTCATCACCTCTATATTCTCCACTAAAAATTTCTTCATGTTTTGCAGCGCCGTCTTCATGCGTTGCCATTCTGTCTTCCTTATCAGGGGAGCTTCCTGCAGCAATGCCACTTGCTCCTCCAAAACTTTGTTTCTTTCTGCTAAAGCCTGGTTTTCAGCTGTTATTATATGTATTTTACAGTCTCTTTCCTACTCTTTAGCTTCTACGACCTCCAACCTCGTTTTTACATTTAACAATTCTTTCACATAAAGACCAGATGGCCAAAGGAGAGGTGTGGATGTGGGACTATATAAGGCAGAATCATCAATGACTTTTCCTTTTCCTTTGGACTTGTTGTTTCCATATGCTTAAAAAGCGGCCTTGTTTGAATGTTTTTTCTTGTGAAGGACACGAGTAATTTCCCTTTGAGACATTTTTTTCCTTGTCTACTCTGATTTTAGATGAGCTACTCTTCATTTTAAAATTCCTCGATACTGTTTGGCGTTGACCCAAATCCACTTCCCAACTTTAGCTGATGAGGCAATTTTCACTTGCCCTATATCATTTGTTTCCACGGGTTCTGAAGTTTCTTGTCCCATTATCAAATAAATATTGAAATTTGAATGCACAATTCAACTATGTTTTCTTCTTCTTATTTTTTTTTTATTTTCACTAGAAACAATGTGAGTTCAAGATTATGTGAATGGTTTTCTCCTTTGAAATGCCAATATCTTTCTCTAAACATAAAATACTTGTAATTTACTAGATTCTACATTCAGTGCTCATTGAAATTTTGTTCTGCAGTCTCTCCCCAACAAATAGCACTCAACTACCCAAAAATATGACTGTAAATGAAATTTCGGATAAAAAAATACGGCTATGCAACCTAACTCCAAGTCGCTAAGTCACATAAGCTGCCTCTTGAACTGCGGACTGTGAATTGTGGATGGTCTGTATCAGTGGCCTCCCCTTCCTACTTTCACCCACCACTCCCAGCGACTGATCCTGATCCTGTCAATATCCGTGATTAGATGGGAAGACGCAAAAATTTTTTATTGACATGAGCCGACTGAAATGAGTGAAATGAATCTTTATGATTGGCTGTCCATAACAGGGGGAATGTCCAAATCCATTGCCTTAAAATGACTGAGAATGAACAAGAGAGATTCAATGTAGAAATAAATCAATAGAGCATGAGTGGCCGAGGCTTACTCGTCATGATACAAAACAACTATCAATGGCAGTACATAAGTGGGTATATACTCAAATCAGAATTTGCAATCCGAGTTGACAACGTATCTCCACTACATTCAAGAACATTTTGGCAGGTCAAATTTCACACAGTATTCACCATTTCCATGAGAGGCCCAAAAAATTTCATCTCAATGTCATCCAAATTGCGACTTGAACCAGTTTGCGACTGTGCAACTTGTCTGAGTCGCATGCAACTATTTTTCTTTGATTGAACCAGTTTGCGACTATGCGATTTTTCTGGGTCGCATGCGACTATTTTCCTTGAACCAATTTGTGACTATGTGACTTGTATGAGTCGCATGAAACTATTTTTCTTTACTTGAACCGGTCTGTGACTACACGAATACGCAACTTGTCTAGGTCACATGTGACTATTTTTCTTTTCTTGAACCAGTTTGTGACTACGCGACTTGTCTGGGTCGCATGTGACTATATTTCTTTGCTTGAACCAGTTTGTGACTACGCGACTTGTCTGGGTCACATGCGACTATTCTTACAGGGCAGAAAATGTGTGTTGCAGACTCACAATGAATCCCAATGATCTAGACAAGAAACATGGAAGAATCCCAATCTTTAATCTGTAATCTTTGAAGTCACTCTGTAATCTGTGATTTCCTTTTACTTTGCTGCTGCCTCTTGAACTATGGACTGTGAACTGTAGACTGTGAACACTAGTGAAGACCACCACACCTAGAAATCCACAGAAGGGCACCCACGAACACCTGCAACGGGAAACAAAGCGACAGAAACAAGCGAGGAGAGGCACAAAACTGCGTTGAAGAGGGAACGAGATTTTTTGAAGATGTTGCTAGAGTTCAATGTATGAAATGCCTCTTGAACTTCGGACTGTGAACTCTAGTGAAGACCACCACACCTTGGACTCCACAGAAGGGCACCCATGAACACCTGTAACAGGAAAAAACACGGTAGAAACATGCGAGGAGAGGAAAAAATCTATGTTGAAGAGGGCGTGAGATTTTTTGAAGATGTCACCAGAGTTCAATGTATGGAATGCCTCTTGAATTGCGGACTGTGAACTATAGACTATGAACTCTGGTGAAGGCCACCACACCTCGAACTCCACAGAAGGGCACCCACAAACACTCGCAACATGGAAATTATTTTTTCCATCAAGATTTGAACCTGTGGCCTCAATGAGCTGTATGTGATAAAATATCAAATAGTTCCAATTGTTCATTGCAGTAGGGTTTCCAAAAGACTGTCAGAGGGAATTGAGAATGGTGTTATAAAGAGTGATTTTCCAACCCTGAGACCACCATTCAACAACATATCTTTAGTTGGGTTTTCCTGGAGGCAACAAAGTTACATCACTCGAATTTTAAATTTTATAATTGAGCCCGAAAAGGAAATTTATTTAAGAGTTGAAAATGATCAATACTTTTTCTTGGATGATTTGAAGGGAAACAATACATGTGTAGACTTCCCTTTCCAAAATTTTCTTGTGAATTTTGACATAGCATTCATTTGTTGCCATCTTGAAGAGGAACATTTCTATGAAACAACAATTGAACCATACCCTGTATGTGTAGCTAATGTTGGGAATGACTCAATACTTACTATTCTAGATGGGGGATTAAAGAAGCTAATCCCATTTGGAATTCATTCATATCATGCATATGCAAGAAGTATTGCTCTATTTGCTGCAAACCTTGGATCAGTTTCTTCGAAGATTGCAGCTTAGAAGATAAGGAGATATATACCCTCACATGTCTCATTTTTCCTACGATGGTTCGATGTTTATGAAGCTCCTCCTCATGATTTACTCTCACATGAAGAAAAATATGTGGCATCAGTTTCCTCTTCCAGTATCTCACTAATTATTCTAAGTGAAACCAAGGTTAAATCAAATAATAGTGAAGATACTCTTAGACTAAGAGACAAATGGCTTCCAAAGAACTTAATTTTTTAAGGCAGGATTTTTACATCAACTACCGCAACATCACCAGTGAGACATTTGGTTTCAAATTCTGCAATAGATACTTGCCAATCTATTTCTAATCCTCAATCTAAAGGGATTGGGTAGGGCACATTAAATTCTACTAGTGATGGAAGGGCTAATTTACCTTTTTAGGAAGTAAAACAGGGCTAATTTTTCAAGGTATAGATACTTGCCAATTTATTTTTAATCCTCAATCTAAAGGGATTGGGCAGGGCGCATTAAATTCTACTAGTGATGGAAGGACTAATTTTATTTCTTAGGAAGTAAAACATGGCTCCATAAAGTCCAGTTTACATATTAACATATCCAATGACCTATCCCTTTCAGGCACAAAATTTGTTTCAAAATTAACACAATCTAGATTACTTGAAATGGTCTTAAGAAATAACACACTAATGCATGGGGCCTCATTAAAAAAGGTTGATGGATCAAGATCCATTTCCAATCTTCAGGTAATGACACCTAAAAATGTGAAAAATGACAGTGATGCTCTTGGTGTTTCTAGAAAATCAAGTGATGCATCAAAACATGGAAGTAGTTCTACTAGTATAAATGTTGTAGTCACCATAGTAAGCTCTTCTTTATGCAATTATCAAGTTGGATCAAGAGCTTGGCAAGCACATAAATTCACAAGAAATCAAGAACCTGATAAGCATAGCTTAAATGGTTTAGCAATTTATTGTCGAGCAAGATGCTAGAATTGCATCAAATAGGTTCTAATCCGTCATGAAAATACCCTAGTGTTTTTACAATCATAGTTTCCTCAACATGGAAAAATTGGATGAATTGGAGGAATTTTGGGGCATCTATGTGTGGAACAGGGAATTCATATAAGAATGTCCCTTTCCTTAGATTATAAAAACCCTAGCAATTTCATATTTAAAATTTCACACTATGAGAAAGTGGGGAACACAAAAAAAAACATGAAAGTTTTGGATGAGATTCTGATCTTTTCTTGAGGTGGAAAAATGAAATTGCAAAGGCTTATGGAACTACACAAACCTAGGTGTCATAAGCTATAATGAAATCTTGGAAATGTACAAGGATTATTTCAATCCAAACTTCATCTGGAAATTTCAGAGATGAAAATATTGTGAAGGATCAATACATTTGTGTTGCCACCCCAGGAAGGTTGAATGACTACTTAGAAACAAGGAAGTTTAACCTCCAACAAATTTGTCTCTTCGCTCTTGATGAAACCATCAGAATGTATCGTGTATCAAATGTTATCTATTGGTGTAGTTTTATTTTGTTCAACAAAGGGCCTGCAAAATATGTTGTCCATTGGAAAAAACACAAAATGTTGTCTTGGATACCTCATTAGTTTCTATTATTACATTAATATTTTCCTTGGAAATGAAGAAACTCAAAACAAATGCTTCTATAAGAAATTAATGGTATAAAATAAGAATGGGCAAGTAGGTCCTGTAAGGAAAAAATATTTGAAAATAGAGGAGTTTTCTATACAGGTTTCCAACCTCCAGTAACTGAGTTTACATATTTCAAGTATGAAATGTGCCATGTTTTGAAATTTACAAAAGATGATATGAATGTTTGAAATTCCAAGCTGTAGGATATCAAAATCTAGAGGTAGAAAATGAGATCAAGCAAATCACGAAAAAAAATCAGTGGACCCAGTTTTGAGGAGATAAATCAGTTATCAATTTTTACTTGCAAAGTTAAAGACAAATTCATGGAGAATATCCAATCATTCAGTTGTACAAATGGAAATTAAAAGGTAAACATCTAGCAACATGTTTTGTATATCAAATTCACTAGAGCCACAACTACAACATAGATTTACCATTGAAAGTAGCTAGTAAAAAGGTTGTTGAACATTCGAAGGATAACAAAATCAAATTTGAAGTTTTCAAGAAAAAGGTGTTAGAGCATCTTCAACAATCAGTGAGAATTTTCTAGATCTCTTGCAACTATTCATTGATTTATTCTATTTTTGGTTTACATAGATTAATATTGTTTCTTAAAAGCTAGACACAGTAAGATTGATGTATTTTATGTATAATTTATCCTGTGCAATGAAGGTGGGTTGGATTTTGATGCCAAAACCCTATTATTTTTGTAAATACTTCTATTGCATAATTTTTAATTAAAGGTGTTTTTTGCTTCAGTTCATGACAAAATTTATTTCTTTTGTATATTTTTTTTCTAGTGATTTCATAATCTATTTCTTCATATTTTTGAGGTAATACAAATATATTGAGTAAGGCTAGACCAATTTTTGATCTCCCTGATAACCACTACAAATTTATTATCATTACTAAGAATAACCAATTGAATGGTTTGTTTGGATTAATACCTCTGTATCATTTAATTATTGCCTTTTGTCATCTATTAAATGTGTTGATGTGGGTTATAGTTATTCTATTATACAAATATTCTCTTGCTAGATGATTAAGTATTCAAGGAGGATAATTAATAATGTAATTTTTGTTAGAAGTTTCTGGAGGAGAATTGTGTAATGGATTTCAAATTTGTCCAACGTTTCAGATGGTTGCTCCATCCATCATTATATGTAATTTCTCTGATATTCCTCTACCAAACTATTTCAAGCTATGCTACTGCCATAGTTGAACGTTGGAACTTGGATTAGATGTCTACAACTAAGGTTTTATTTGTTAACCAGGGATTTCTGACTCATCAGCCACCACCTATACAACAAATCCTAGATTTGGCCATTGTGCTTAATAGGTTGTTGTCCAGTGACAATGAACAACATTAAAAAGCCTCGTAACACTTCAGGGATGCCCCTCTGGTTCGAGGACCAAATTCAACCTAAATATTGGTCGAGTTGGTTTCTCAGCTCAGTTTCACAACCAAGAATCACCTTTGAGAAACATATACACCATTTGGCTTCATTGTCATTACAAAACAAAGCAAGGAGCACATTTGTTTTCCATGCAATATTTATTTAATGGTGTTTTCATTGATGCCAACTTAAGTTTATGAAATCTTTTATATATTTCTGGATTAAATCAAGTTGGAAGCTCTATTGAAGGATGGCTAGAAACCCTAGATCTAGGATTTGGATTCTTTGGATGGTGAACTCACCTTCAACGTGTTATAGGTTTTTGGAGCTATAGATATATGAGTCCACCATGAAGACCCTTTCATGTAGATTCTTCTTTTCAAGTTGAGTATGGTGGTATATGTCATGTTGTGAAAGCCGTCATGGTTGAGAGATATCCCTGTTTAAAATTGAAACCTGGGCTGTGGGTAAAATCCCCAAAGGACAATGATGTGGCAACTCCTTTTTGGTCAAACACAATTAAACTACAAGGATCTTATACAAAGGTTGAAATATTCTTATTTATAAAAAAATACCTCTTTGGAATGATTTTAAAAAACTATTATAAAATCATAAATCATTGAAAATATTTTTGGGTTAAAAGAAATTTAAATTTCAAAATTTAGAATCCAACAAGGTTTTTTTCCCTCCTCTAATTTTAATTTTAAATTCAAATTCCTCCCTTCAAAATAAGAATCAAATGCCTCATAGAAGCCCTTCCAAGGTTTATAAAAAGGGCTCTCCATCTATCTTTAAAAGCATGTACACAAATATGTAACTTTTATCTGTTTGTCTTTGAAATTATCTTTGACTCCTATGGAGGAAGAGTCAAATCAGAAAATAAGGTTTTTTGTTTTGTTTTTTTTTGGGGGGGATTCATTGGGAAGGTTCTTCTACAAATTGAAGGAGAAACAATCTTGGTCTACTAGGGAATCAATTCATGACTTAAGGATCAATCATGTGAATGTTCAGTAGAGGTTTAATTCAAAGAATATAGGTCAACAAAGGTTATTACACAACATCAAAGTCTATTGGCCATGCTCTAGAAGAAGACTGAAATTTTGTGGCGTTGAAGGCTCAAGTATCCCAAAACAATGAGAGTAATTTTTTTGTGGTTTTGGTCTTAAAGAACAAGCTCTAAATTCATCTACAGGTCACCCTCGAAGTTTCATCTATTGATCATGCCCTAAACGACGATTTGGGTTCTTGTTCCTTCAGATTATAAGAAAGGAGCCTTATTCTTTTTAATGCGGACTCACCTATAATCACTTACAATCCTGCAATTACTGCATTTAAGAGTCCTATGGTTAGGTGCTTCTTGAAATTGTAGGAAGTTTGTTGAACCATGTTGAAATTGGCAACAAGCAGGGCTTCTAATTTAATTTTTCCTTAATTAAATTAGAAGGAAAATGTAATTCCACATCACATGACAACTTGTAAGAGTTAATTAAGTTGGGAAGACTTATTTAGCTCAGTTAATTCAATTTGGGGGTCAAACTAGAGGCATGTAGATTCACTCTAAGTTTTAGGGGGTCCAGTTGTAGTTTATTTTGAGTTGTAATTGTTTAACTTAATTATTTGAGTTAAAATCAGTTTAAGTAGTTCTAAATGATGGATGAGCTAGTGATAGGTCCAGTGAATTAAAACATATTTAATTCACATGTAGTGATCGATCAGATAAATGATAATTCACAATAAATAGTTGTTGCATGTCAATTCTAAGGAAGGCCTAATTGAGATTGGAGTTAAAGAGAAGAGAACTATCAGTTGTATAATTATAAAATTGTATAGGTCATGCATGAGGTCAGTAGGACGCCTTATATGAATTTCGAAATCAATTATTTGGAATTTCCTAATTAATACAGGCTCAATTCCTCCAATAATGTGTAAGAAAGGCTGAGAAACCCAGAGGCGAGAAATTAGTTAAGTATTAGACCATTCTTGTTGGGATCAGAGTGAGACAATAAGAGAAAGTGCAGAGAGTTCTCAAGCCTGAGATAAGCATTGTATTGTTTCATATTCTTGACTTTATGCAATATACAGATCGCAGGATTTTTGTCTAAGGATTTCCTTAGATACATCTTTGTGTTGTGTGATTGAAATTATTTCTCTTTCTTATTCATGTGATTTTGCGATCGTAATTGGTTTCCGCAATTTTTAGAATAGATTCAAGTTTTTTTTTATCATATTAAAATATTATTTGAATCTATGTAGATTTTCTACATGGTATCGGAGTAGGAATCACTATAGAAGATAACAACCAAAGTTTGTTTTGAACAGGTGAATCAAATCTGTAGATTTATTCTTCAGGACCAGCAACAAATCCAAATTTATTTCTCTATATTGAGACTTGAATATGACCTATAGGGTAATTCGAATTATATAGCATGGAAAGATAGGATGGAGGCATTGTTGGAGGACAACATAATAAAGGAATTCATAGACAGTGATATTCCCTAGCTCGCAACAACATATGCTCAACTTATTGATTCATGGAAGAAGAATGTAGCAAAGGTGAGAAGGATTCTGTTAGAAGGATTTTGAGATCATATTGTCTCGAACGTCCATGGAAAGGAGGCTCCATATGCTATGTGGAAGGCCTTAAAATATTTTTTTCAGAATTAAAATGACCATGGGAAGCTGGCGTTGAAGAACAAGGTCAGAAATATCAAGATGGAGAAGGGCGACACGATGCTAAAATAATTGACGAAGTTTCATCAATGTTGAGATGAGATTGGAAGTGTTGGTGTGACATTTTCCTAGGATGATTTGGTGAGCCTAGCACCTCTAGGCCTTCCCAAGAGCTGGCATAGCTACCAGGGCTTAGTGAATGGGAGGGAGAAGCTACCACAGTGGGAGAAATTTTGGTCCGACTTGGTACAAGAAGAGACTCAGTGAAACACCAGAGATGGATCCTCATCAAATATTTATGATGAGGATAATTGTGCCTTGGCTAGAAAGGAAAAGAAAGGGAAAGGGAAGGTGTCCCTTTCCAAATCATAATTCGGCTAGGCAGGTAAGAAGCGAGACTTGTCAAAGGTAACATGTTTTCACTGTCATGAGATTGGAAACTATGCTACAAAGTATCCACACAAGAAGATCGGCAATAATTCCTTAGGAGGAATGGTAGGTGAAATACTTTCTTCACAGTTCGAGTTGGATTTCACCCTCATTGCATGCAGGGTGTCATTAGTGATGGGTTCTATGTGGTACTTGGATAGTGGAGCTTCATTCCATATGATCGGAAAAAAATAATTCTTCAGTATCTTAGAGGAGATCAATGGTAGGTGAAGCACTTGCTTCGCAGTTCGAGTTGGATTTCACCCTCATTGCATGCAAGGTGTCATCAGTGATGGGTTCTATGTGGTACTTGGATAGTGGAGCTTCATTCCATATGATTGGAAAAAAAGAATTCTTCAGTATCTTGGATGAGAAGGATCTCTAGATGCACATTGAGATGGTAGAGGACGGGAGGTATAACACTACTGGGATAGGTATAGTTACCTTTTAGATGGATTCAAGTACTCCTGTCACATTAAAAGATGTCACGTATGTTCCTAGTTTAAATAATAATTTGGATTTTTTTGCTATGTTGGAAGACCGTGGCTATGATGTGATATTTACCAAAGGAAAGGCATTCCTTCATCACAAATCCATGGTACAAGTGAAGAAAATTGGGGTTCAAGTCAATAACCTCTACAAATCGGATGTAGAAGATTGTGCTGCCTTGAGCATGAAAGCAGAGAAGGTGGAGAGTTGAGACGTCAGTGAGCTATGGCACAGAAGGCTGGTCATCTACATCATGGCACTTTGAAGATCATGCAACAAATTTCTACAAGACTTCCAAAGGGTGCACTTGAGCAACAAGATACATGCAAAGGGTGTACATTGGGGAAGTATACCAAAGACACCTTTCACGATAAGGAAATCTAAGCAAAGGAGATCCTTGAGAGAATTCACTCAGACGTGTGTGGACCATTCTCGACAACTTCCACAAAAATACACATGCATTATGTGATTTTTGTAGATGATTATTCATGCAAGTGTTGGATTTTTTTATGCAACTCTCAAGGTTTTGTGAGTTCGAGGAAATTTTCAAGAAAGATATAGGGAAGAATATGAAAGCTATGAGGAGTGGAAATGGTGGAGAATATGTCTCTAAAAAATTCAAGAACTTTTGTTCTTCACACGGAATTAGAAGGGAATTGATAGAACCACATAACCCACATCATATATGGGGTTGTATAAAGGAAGAACATAACTATTATGGGAGAAACATGAGTGATGTTACATGAACAGGGCCCACTATTGCACATGTGGGTAGAAACATGCAACACAATAGTATTTTTAGAAGATAATTCCTCATTGGATACTTGGGATGAGTACACTGGAGGAAGCTTTTCCAAGTAAGAGAATATATGTGTTGCATTTTCAAATTTTTGGTTCATCAGTTTATTGCCATGTGACCAAATATGTTGGGAAGAAGCTAGAGCCAAAAACTGAGTTGGGGATATTTTTGGGGTACACGGATACACCTCACAACTATCATGTGTACTTTCCAGCATATAGGATGAAAGTGGTAAGAAGATATGTGAAATTTGATGAAGAGAATTCCATGTGAAATTGCCTTGAGAGGGAGCTTCAATTACATCCAGTTGAGGAGCTCTTCACTCCAAAAGAAGAAACTCTAGATGTGGAGAAGCCACAAGAAGAGGTGCAAAGAGTGGAAGCACCTACTCATGTAGAGACATCTTGAGACGGAAGGAAGGGCACCAGAGAGGATGACAGGTTGATGCTTAATGTTAGAGAGAATGTGGGAGCACCCACATCACAACGCAGGCATAGAATGTCCCAGGAGAGGTACACTATCTACATGTCTCTTATGAGCGAAGGTGTAGAGATAGAGCCATCCTCTTTCGAGGAAGTAGTGCAACAACCAATTTGGGTTAATTCCCTGGTTTAGGAGTATGACTCCATTATTAGAAACATTGCATGGGAAGTTGTCCCAAGACCAAAGGGGAAGTCAGTTGTAGGATCCAGGTGGATCTACAAGGTGAATCAGGTAGCATATGGGAGTGTGGAGAAGCACAAGCCTAGGTTTGTGTCTAGAGGGTTCTCTCAGGTGGAGGTGATTGATTACGATGAGACCTTTTAACTATTGGCAAGGTACTCATCAAGCATATCCATCCTTGCACTCTTAGTGCATATGGGATGACAGATACATAAAATGGATGTAAATAAAGCCTTCCTCAATGGGGTTATTGAGGAAGAAGTGTAAATTGAGTATCCAGAAGATTTTGAGACCTTAGACATAGAGTCACATATGTTTAGACTCAAGAGAGAATTGTATGCGCTGAAGCAAGCACCTCTTGCTTGGTACACCAAGATTGACATCTACTTCACCGGGTTGGGCTTCACCAAGAGTAAATCATATGTGAACCTTTAAAATATTTTTGTAGAAAGTAAACTTTTTATCATTTTACTTTATGTCGATGATTTGATATTGACAAGTGATGAGCAACTCATCAATTCTTACAAAGAGGATCTTGTAAGAGAATTTGAGAGGAAGGATATGGGGGTCTTGCACTATTTCTTGGGATTGGAAATTTTGCAAAGAGATGGGGATCTATTGGTATCTCAGGGTAAGTATGGCAACGATATTGTAAGGAAGTTCCACATGGAGAGAAACAAACCAATGGAGAATCCTCTAGCAAGAAATTGGAGGAAGGAGAATCCTCCTTCAAGAAAATTAGTAGATGTTACCATCTACATGCAGCTTGTGGGTTCACTCATTTTTGTGTAAGAAATCCCTTCTATGGACATAAGCGATCCCTCTAGTCCTAATGAGAGGATCTAGTGACAAACGAGACAAATATATGCAACCTTTCCTAACTTATGCTTGAAAAACATGAAGGAGGATAGTTTTCCTACCTCTTTCTGATGCCGGTGCTTGCCTTTGATGTCAACCTTTCTTCTTTCGCTTCCAAACTCACGATATCCTCTCCTTCAAAGAATACAAGTTCTTGCAAGGAAGAACAAGTGGAGACAACAAACATATACAAAGCGTAACAATATCTAGTATAATCTATGTAGTATATAAAGGATAATTACAATAAACATGCAAAAATATGCACATTTATGGAAAGGAAACACTCAATGTATTATTAATAGAATGAACAAGGGAGAAATACAACCAGAAGCCTTGATATTGGCCATCTCCTTCAGGTGAGACTCCAAGTCCTAGCCTCAAACTTTTCAAACAAATTCCTCCTTCACATATGGAAGAAATTGGGCATGATTTAGCTCATAGGATGGCAACAAACAAAGAGTGGATGGTATGGGTTTCATTTATATGTAAGGAGAGGGAGTTGAGGATCTATAAAAGGTGGGAGGAGTTTGATATATTAAGGGAAAGATTCATGGAAAGATGATCCATGGCCATGAATGGGAGGTCTCGCTCCTATAATCAACAACCCAAAACCATGTCATTGTTATCGAGGCTTCTAGTAAGAGAAGCTTCTCCTCCACTTTGGGAAAACTGCTTGAAGTGGACTAGCACATATTTTTCTGTCAAAGGTAATGCTACCAACATCATACACATGTTTTGAAAAAGGTGATAAGTGTGGGTCAGTAGCAGTGAAGAATGCGTTGGGCTTGTAAAACGTGCTTTTTGAAAATCTTTCCAAAATATTTTTAAATAAAGTCTTCTTTCACTTCTTCAAATATTTTCTATGCATGTTTGATGGAGAACTTATTTTGCAACACTGGTGGCATGACAAAAAAAAGTGGAGTGCAAAAAAATATTTTATAACACTCATGTATTTGGTGAACACACAACTAGACATATCCTATGTGGTTAACTAGATTAGTCAGGCTATGGTTAAGCCTACCAAAATATTTTGGAAAGTAGGAAAGCTTGTGTTGAGAAAACTTAGAGAAACTACAGAGTTTGGGCTATGGTGTAGGAAAATAGAGGGAGTGAAGCTTTAAGGCTTCACAGACATAGATTGGGCAGGTATTCCATCCTACAGGAAGAGCACATCAGGGGGCATATTCAACATTGGATCAACAATAGTTTCCTGGTACAGCAGGAAACATAGATCATTTGAACTCAGTTTAGTAGAGGCAGAGTACATGGCGACTAGTTAGGTAGCATGTGAGGCCATCTGGATGAGGAAGATACTTGTTGTTTTTTTTGATCAACAGATGGATCCAAAAGTGATTTCTTTTGATAACCAAAGTTGCATCAAACTTCCGGTTAATCCCATTTTTCATGACAAGTCCAGGCATATTGATATTTGGTATCACCATCTCAAATATTGTGTGTAGAGGCAGATTATGACATTAGAGTACATTCCCACAGAGGAGAAGGACTCAGAAATCTTGACGAAGGCACTCTCTAGAAGAAAATTTGAGTTCCATAGGAGAAGGATCGGGGTAGAGGACAATCCCTTTCTTGTTGAGAGGGAGTGTTGAAATTGGAAACAAGAATGGGTTCTAATTTAATTTTCTATTAAATAAATTACAAGTAAATTGTAATTCCACATCACATTAAAAATTGTACGAGTTAGCTGAGTTGGGAAGACTTAGTTAGCTCAGTAAAATCGATTTGGGGGTCAAAATGGATGCATGTATAGTTCACTCTAAGTTTTAAGGGGTAGAGCTATAGTTTATTTTGAGTTGTAATTGTTTAACTTAATTATTTTAGTTAAAATCAGTTTATCTAGTTCCAAATTATGGATGAGCTAGTGAGAGGTCTAGTGAATTAAATATGATTTAATTCAAATACAGTGATGAATTAGATAACTGATAATTCACTATAAATAGATGTTTCATGTCACTTCTAGGGAAGGCTCAATTGATATTCGAGTTAAAAGGAAGATAACTATCAGTTGTATAATTAGAAAATTATACATGTCATGCATGAGGTCAATGGGATGCCTTAGATTAATTGCCCAAAAAATTCTTAGGAATTTCCTAATTAATAGGGGCTGAATTCCTCCAAGAATGCATAGGAAAGGTTGAGCAACCTAGAGGCGGGAAATTGGTTAAGTATCAGACCATTCTTGCTAGGATCAGAGTGAGACAGTAAGAGAAAGTACAGAGAGCTCTCAAGCTTGAGAGAAGCATTGTATTGTTTCATATTCTTGAATTTATGGAATATACAGATTGCAGGGTTTTTATTGGAGGCTCCCCTAGATACATATTTGTGTTGTGCGATTGAAATTATTTCTCTTTCTTATTCATGTGATTGTGCGATCGTAATTGGTTTCCGCAATTTTTATAACAGATTCATTTTTTTAATTTTAGCATATTACAAGATTAGTTGAATCTATGTTAATTTTCTACTAACAATGTCCTAAAAGACATCTATCTCTGTGGCCTATCCAATACAATGATATTTGTATATTATAGAGCTCAAGTTTCAATTCCTACAAGCTAATCATTCTTAAGTTTTGCTTAATAAATTGTGGAAAGGTATTGTAAAGTGAACTTCAAGAAACATTATGAATTGAATTCATCCAATATATAACAATTTGTGTATACATCTTATATTCAAAGCTTCTAATAAAGACATACTCCATCAAATTCTCCACCTCTTGGCCCAAGAGCAAAGAATATTTTGAACAATCCTTAAAGCTCGACATACATGAATATGCTCACTTCTGGAGTATCTAGAGTTGGTCAAAATCTCATTGAATCCAACCTTAATTTCATTCAAGGATTAATCCCAATTTTTCTTATTACAGTGACAGTTTCAAGGAATGAAAACAATGCTTGGAGTGTGAAAGGTTTGTGGCTTGTGCATTGAATTGACAAATTATATCCAAGAAATTTCATTACAGTGCATTGTAATTATTCACTAATAGAGGAGCACCTTTAGAAGGTGTTATCACTCAGTAATTTCTCCAGGTTCAAGAGATAACTCACCGAGGTAACCACAAACCTACTTCAAATTCTAGGATCTAGCCTTCCTAGAATTCAGAGAGGGCTCTCTCTTTAAAATTTATCTTTGTTTTGATTTAAAATATTAGGATAGTTATGAAAGTACAATTTGGTTTTGGTTTAAAGGGTTTGGTGGGAAAAAATTACTTACAGGTAAACTAGAGAGAAATCAACTTGTCCATTGGGCTATGGTGTCTAAATCTAGCTAGCAGCACTAGAATTCAAGGCCAAAAAGGTACAAATGTATTCAGGGAAAGATAAACAACCCTTAGAGATTTGGAAAAGTGTTTTTTGGTGAAATTGTATGATCAGTATAAAGGGTTATGAAGGATCCTTTTATCCAAAAAATGTAAGAAGGAGGCAGGGGTCAAACAGGAGTAGGAGCAATTAAGAATTCCTAACACCGGAAATTAGTAGAAAACATTTAAATGGTAACTAGTTAAAAACAAGGAGTATAAGACTAGCCTGTAGTAATATTACTAGTTACTCATTAAGATAGAAAAAACATATAATGAATTGCATGAAACTCAAGAAAGAAAACAATGACAAGAAGAAAGTACTTTACTCATCAGCTTATCACAGGATCCTGAATTATGATGCCAGTTTAGCTTTGTCCAGTCTGCTACTTTGAAATCAACACATAATAGCCTCCAATGTTCAGCAAAAAATTCTATAGTAAAGTCTAGCAATTTTATTCCACACCAAAATACTTCAAAGGGTGAATTATTTATACAAATTCTAAACTAGAATATCATGAAAAAATATCAAGATTGGTTTACAAATATCTCCAACTGTTTTACATAAATAGAACTTAAGTAAAGGACACTCAAAACTAATACATCTATTTGGCACTATTTTTATGAATAGGTGATGACAAAGAGGAGAATTCAAATTTTATCTCAACTCTTAGTTGATGATGAGGCATCCAAGTCACTAACTGTTTCCTTTCTTTGTGCATTCTGCTCCAGCAATTCTGTAAACATGGGGTCCAATGATACCTTTGTATTTCTCAATCCGAAATAGAGATGTAAAAAGTGAAAGCGGTTATTGTAGGATAATATGTTGGTGAGATAAACCTCTCTCAGTTTCCTAAATTTCTGCTCCAGCTGTTCACAATAGGCTCTGCAAAAATATGTGTAAAACAGAGTTTTATAGAGTCTGAAAAATACGCTGTAAAGATGTGCATGTATCTCTCATTCTGTAATAATTGTGCAAAACGTAAGATAGGCTTTTGTAGATGGGTATCTTAGGAACAAAACCTTCCTTCACTTTTGAAATATGTATTTCTGATTGGCCAACATGTTCTCTGCAAAAGGATGACTTAACAGGAATTTTCTGCAAAAAAGTGCTTTCCAATATTGTTTAATATTTCCCAACGCATAATGGTTGTTAGAAAAATGAGTGAGCTTTTTGTAGAAGGAAATATTATGAACATAAACCTCCTTCAGTGTTGCAAAATTCATTTTGGATTGGTCACAATAGTTTCTGCAAAATAATGACTTAAACATGAAATTTCTACAAAAATGTCCCTTCTTGCTCGGTTTTCATCTTTTAACCTTACTTTTATTTTAACTGTTTTTACTTTTAATTTTGATAAAATTAATTGTTGTTGAAAGTATTTTCACCTTTATTTACCATTTACTGCCTCTATATTACTTTTACTGTTTTATCTTTCACTGCTCTGTAACTTTGTTTTAACCTCCACTCTGAATTTTATCTGATACACTTTAACCACTGGTACTCTTTAACTGTTATGTTTTCACTGCCATTGTCAATTCTGATTTCACTTTTACCATTCATTGTGCACATTTCATCATTCTAATCTCTCTCTGACTTGATTTTATTCTTTATTTGTATACAAACTGTTTGTTGAATGAAGCTTTTGAATTAAAATCTAAGAATTTGGAGCAAACAATTTTGTCAACTAGTATTGAAACTGTTGGCCCAATTTCTTGTTCTGATAATAACCTGCAAAAGTCAAAAAATTTGTTAATGAAATAGAGGTCTGCAAGGAGGTGATTGAAGGCTTTTGAAAGACTTGTGGAATGAGATCTGTCTATGGAGGTTTAACTCTGTTTTTTGGGCATTTTTAGGCTACTTCTGTAAGATTAGACTGTTTGCAGGAGTTTTTTTTATTTAAACAGAGAGAAAACTGAGCAATTTAGGTTAAGGATGGCTTCTTTTGGGATTTTTTCTCAATTTGGTTTATCTGATGATGTAAAACTTGGGATAAAACCAGAAATGAGGGTTTCCCGAGGGAATTTGACTACAAAAGGGTTTTTTGGGTATATTCAACAAATTTAACCCTGTAGGTCTTTGAGTTTGGTCTTTAGGCTTCAAAAAATTGGAAATTTGGCTTTTAAATAGGCTCATAATTGAAAACAGGGTTTTTTGGAAAAAATTGGCCAGGTTTTGGCCTATTTTTGGTATTTTTAGGTAACTTGGCTTGGTGAAATCTACTAATTTAAAGCCTAGTTCTATTACAGAAGGTTCTGAATGGAATTTGTAGGCTTTAAATTGGTCGAAAAATACCTTAAACATAGGTATTTGGCTTCTTGAAAGGTTTTGAGGAGATCATAGTTGAATTTACAGTCTGGTTCGGATTGTTGGATCAAGAAACTGCTCCTGGTCAATTTTTAAGGGTTGAATTCGGGAATTTTGGGTATAAATTGACAAATTGAAGCAAAAAGTTCTTTACATAGTCAAGCGGAAGTTTTTACAGTTTGAATGCACAAATAAACATCAGAAAAGGTATAACCAAGGTTTTGAAATTTGTTTTTTATTTATCATAGACGCATTAAATGCATGTACTATCAACAGGCGGGAGTGTTTTGGATTTTCAAATGTGAAAATGGCAATGGTTTTCACGTTTGTTTCTGGTGGTAAGCTGTTTTTACCCAAACGAATGTGATCCAATAGAAAATTGACAAGTCACGAGACGCAGAATTGACAAAACAGCCTATTTCGCGCTCGATTGGTGTTGGAACGAGCGTTTGATTTTTCTGCGCGATATTGATTATGCGTCGTTGGATTTGGAGTATTGGAGCTAAGGGTCATGATTTGATTGAAAGCTGTGGGCGGAAAGATGGTGGGACTGGGGCTAAGGTTAAGCGGGTTTGTCAAAGGTTTAATATATGAAAAATCAGGTTTCACATATGTGGTAAAAAAGGGTCAAATGACAGTGTTTTATATATATATAAGAGTTTTATATATAAGCAAAGGCGCATGAGGCGGGGTTGCATAGTTTATGTATCATGGGTTATTTATACAAAACGTGAGGTTTTATATAACAAAATATGAAAAGGGTAAGGTTTGGTAAGTGTATTACAAATGCGGGTGGGGGGGGGGGTTAACCTTTATAAAAAGATTTAATTTGTTGTAATACCTTAAGATAAAAAATGATGAGCAGTGTAATGCTTTTGCATTTTCCAAACACATAAAATATGCGTGGAAAGCCATCTTTTCATTTTTGTTTTATTATATAGTCTTTAGACTTGTGTGAAGAGTCTAATAACTATAGGGGGCGGGGTATTTAAATAAAGTTAGTTTTAGACCAAAGGGGGTATTATTTGGATTTTTAATTTAGCATGTGCATATTAACTTTGGTCTAAAAACTTTGTAATAGTGGGTTTTAGGGGGTATTTTAGATAAAGGGAATTATATAGATAGGATAAGGTATAGTTTAGGGAATTAATAAACTAAGTTAGAAGTTAATATGACAAGGGGGAAGGAATACACAAAAATATGCAAAATGATTAAGTAAAGTGAATAAATAAAGCAAAGCTTGTCGTTTCATCATTTCACCAATTTACTTAGGACAAAGTATTTTTGAGGGTTTTGTATGTTTTCTGAATGAAGGAAGTTAATTAAATGGGGTTTTATGTTTCATTAAGTAAGAATGAGTCCTTACTTATGAAAATGAGTTAAAATGTACGAATGAGGGATAACTAATGGTAAATGGGGATTTAACATAAGATTCAACATTTTCAACTAACCAGTCATCAAGCCTTGGGTCCGGTCCCAAAATTTTTTAGAGAAATGCTCTAAGCCTGTTTGACTGATAGTCTAGAATACTAAATACTTACATGGGAGGGGAAATTAGTGATTTTTTGCCTGGTAATGAATATGACATGCTTTTTCCCACTTCTTTCTACCTACCCAACATTACTCTAACATTTTTTCTTCCTTTTGGCAGGTGCATTTAAGCTTGCAACCTTGAAACATTATTTTATTGAAAGCATAAACTATCTAATTCTACCTTATTTCATCCGAGGGCTCAGATTAAACTGTTGACCTCCTCATTATTTTTTACCTAACTAATGATTTGTCAGGATTAAACGATTTGACAAATATTTATTTACTATCTAGAACATGAGAAGTCAAGATTAAACAGTTTAACTCATCATGGATTATGGCATTTATTGACACTGCCATAATCATTTATTTGACAGAAAAAGTAAAAAGTAGTGGCATTTGAACTTGCTTACTTTCATGTCTTATTTTCATCTTTTTTTTTTCTTTTGGGGTCTATATTTTCTAAGTCCTTTGATCTTTCTTTTAGGACTTCTTACCCTCTTTTTGATTTTTTTTATTATTTTATTATTTTATTATTTTTTTCAAAATATGGGAAAACAACTTGCAGAAAGCAAGGTATGTACATATTTTACAAGAATATCAAGAGTCAATTCAAAATTATGAATCCTATATTTATAGGACCCTAACAACGGCTTCACATGGGGATGGAATCTCCTTGTGAGATGTCAAGAACACCATCGACTAGTAGCCTGATCCTTTGAGCCAATCCAAAACATGCATTTGATTTGTTATAAAATCTCTGTGACTGAAAATCTTGAACTGAATTTAGTCCTTTTTCTGCAAACTGAAATCTGATCTGAAACTAAAAGAACATACTGCAATTCTCAAACCAAACTGACAGATCTTAAATATCTTTAGGACCTTCTCCTTGGCTTTAAATCTTAATGAATTATTTCAAAATTAGCTGAAAACTAAATACTGAAAAAAATGCTCAAATCTTTGAGCTTATTTTCATTCATCTACCTACTCTAATCTACTGTTAATTTTGTTGAATCAGGTAATACAAAAATGCCAATGAAGCCAGTCAAGTAGCTATAGAAATGAATGGATAACTTGACTGCTGTCATCAAACTTGGAAGTATAACTTGATCATGTGTCTTCATAATTAATGATATGAGGTGAAATAGAAATTTCTGATATATTTGATCCTCATAGATAAAACATGTTTGCAGACTTGAGCTACAAATAGTCTCCATATAATTTGCTATAGGATCATCAAAAGAATAATGTATGATTTGTGCTTCTAGGCCTTCAATGACTAGTTTCTCAGTTGTATTCTAAGTATTAATCCCTGAAACTATTTCTTCAATCTTGTGCTTGAAAGAATAATCATCCTCAAACTGCAAGTCAAAAGGTAGTACAATTTCCTCTTACTTTGGAGAAGGAAGATTTTCCAAGAATTCTTTAGGATCTCGGAAATTATATGACTAAATTTGAGAATGAAAAAGTTTAATTTCATTTTCATATTTTTTAGAAACTATCTCAAGAGCATATATTTTAAGTTGCGGAGAATATTTTCTTGATTTGAAAACAAGAAAGACAGCTGTTAGAAAATCTTTATCAAGCTGAAATTCAAATAACTCATCCCACAAACTAGCTAGTGATTGCTCTATGAAGTTAGCTTGAATTTGGAGAACATAATTATCATCAAACTGATCATACTTAGGCAGATCTTCAGAAGAAGGAGTGTCATCGATTATATACATTATATCAACAGATTTTTTTTCCTAGTAATTCTGATATATCTTGATTAGATTGGTTGCATTCTATTTGAAAGTCATCATTTTTCTCAATAGGAGTACTATCAAGAAATGGGCCTTTTTGGGAAGGTAGAACAACATGAGCATCAACCTGTTCTTTTGTTTCTTCATGGATAAAAACTTTAGTATATTCATCAACATTAGAATAAGTAGAAACAATTTCTTCATTATGTAAACATTTTGAGGATGGTTGCATGTTTAGAAGCAAATTGATTTCTTCATCGGTGAGGGGGGTGGGAATCTCTGAATTCTTAGATTTGAATAACAATTGTTTTTTATCTTATGTAAAAATTGATCATGAGGTTGAATATTTTCTTTAATTTCATTCAAAAAATTATATGAAACATCATTTGTTACTATAGAGGGGCTTTGTGGATCTTGATTCATCTCCTGATGTATTTCATCTTTGTTTAACTCCTATTGATTATTATGAAATTTAACTTGAGAATGAAATTTATGGACTTCTTCTAATAAATCTTCAGGATGCCAATTTCCAAAATCTTCATCAATATTTCTAAGGTAATGTATAATATCTTCAGCTTGATCACAACAATTTTCAGCTAATGATAAAGATGGAAAATCTTCTTTGTAATGCTCATAAAATACCTTGTGAAAATAGTTTAAAGAAAATAAACTAGCAGGTTTGAGAGCTTCATACCATTCCCTTGCTGGTCCTTCTAAGGTTGCCATGAAAAGCTTCATGAGGAAATCCTCATGCCAATCACCCTTCAATCTCCATGAGTGTATATGAAATTTAATGAGATGTAGCAAAGGATCATCAATATTCTCATTTTGAAACATGGGCAGATTTTTATCCCAATTTACCTTTGGTAGTTTGTGTGGAAATATAGGTATGTGATCTCTACTCATGGGAGCATACCTGCGTTTTATTCTTAGGTCATCTTGTAAATTAGTCATAAAGAAAGGCCACTGTATCTATACAACCAAGTTAGATCCTTATATAAAATACAATATATATTGAAAAAATTTCTTAATGAGAAAGAACATAATGTCTTGCATTAAGATCCAAGTTGAAAGCCTGATCTTTCCATATTGTTCTTTTAGGTTCATTCCTCTAGTGGATTCTTGATTGTGAAATTGATGTGGAGTTGCCAAGTGGATGATTTTAAGTATGTTTGATTATTGTCCACCATCATAGATTAGATCTGAACCTGTAAAATATTTCTGAAGAAAAGGTTAGTCTTCCCCAGTATGGTCGCCATTATGTTATCACTCAGTAATTTCTCTTGGTTCAAGAGAGAACTCACCGAGGTAACCACAAACCTACTTCAAATTCTAGGATCTAGCCTTCCTAGAATTCAGAGAGGGCTCTCTCTTTAAAATTTATCTTTGTTTTGATTTAAAATATTAGGCTAGTTATGAAAGTAAAATTTGGTTTTGGTTTAAAGGGCTCTGTGGGAAAAAATCACTTAGAGGTAAACTAGAGAGAAATCAACTTTTCCATTGGTCTATGGAGTCTAAATCTAGCTAGCAACACTAGAAGTCAAGGCCAAAAAGGTAAAAATGTATTCAAGGCAAGATAGATAACCCTCAAAGATTTGGAAAAGTGTTTTTTGGTGAAATGGTATGATCCGGATAAAGGGCTATGAAGGATCCTTTGATCCAGAAAATGGAAGAAGGAGGAAGGGGTCAAACAGGAGTAGGAGCAATTAAGAATTCCTAACATCGGAAATCAGTAGAAAAAATTTAAATGGTAACTAGTTAAAAATAGGGAGTATAAGACTAGCCTATGGTAATATTCCTAGTTACTCATTAAGATAGAACAAAAATATAATGAATTGCATGAAACTCAAGAAAGAAAACAATGCCAAGAAGAAAGTACTTCACTCATCAGCTTATGATAGGGATCCTGAATTATGATGCCATTTTAGCTTTGTCTAGTTTGCATAGTTAATATATCATGGGTTAATTATACAAAACATGAGGTTTTATATAACAAAATATAAAAAGGGTAAGGTATGGTAAGTGTATTACAAATGCGAGGGGGGGGGGGGTGGTTAAACCTTTATAAAAATATTTAATTTGTTGTAATACCTTGGGATAAAAAATGATGAGCGGTGTAATGCTTTTGCGTTTTCCAAACACATAAAATATGCGTGGAAAGCCATATTTTCATTTTTATTTTATTATATAGTCTTTAGACTTGTGTGAAGAGTCTAATAACTATAGGGGGCGGGGTATTTAAATAAAGTTAGTTTTAGAACAAAGGGGGTATTATTTGGGTTTTTAATCTAGCATGTGCATATTAACTTTGGTCTAAAAACTTTGTAATAGTGGGTTTTAGGGGGTATTTTAGATAAAGGGAATTATATAGATAGGATAAGGTATAGTTCAAGGAATTAATAAACTAAGTTAGAAGTTAATATGAGAAGGGAGAAGGAATACACAAAAATACGCAAAATGACTAAGTAAAGTGAATAAATAAATCAAAGCTTGTCATTTCATCATTTCACCAATTTACTTAGGATAAAGTATTTTTGAGGGTTTTATATGTTTTCTGAATGAAGGAAGTTAATTAAATGGGGTTTTATGTTTCATTAAGTAATAATGATTCCTTACTTATGAAAATGAGTTAAAATGTACGAATGAGGGATAAATAATGTTGAATGGGGATTTAACATAAGAATTCAACATTTTTAACTAACCAGTCATCGAGCCTTGGGTCCAGTCCCAACAAAAGTCAGAGAAATTCTCTGAGCCTGTTTGACTGATAGTATAGAATACTAAATACTTACAGGGGAGGGAAAATTAGTGATTTTCTGCTCGGTGATGAATATTACATGCTTTTTCCCACTTCTTTCTACCTACCCAACATTACTCTAACATTTTTTCTTCCTTTTGGCAGGTGCATTTAAGCTTGCAACCTTGAAACATTTATTCTTTTGAAAGCATAAACTATCTAATTCTACCTTATTTCATCTGAGGGCTCATATTAAAATGTTGAGCTCCTCATTATTTTCTACCTGACTAATGATTTGTCAGGATTAAACTGTCTGACAAATATTTACAAGTCAAGATCGAAATTGAAAACATGACAAGTCAAGATTAAACAATTTAACTCATCATGGATTGTGGCATTTATTGACACTCTACCATAATGATTTATTAACAGAAAAAGTAAAAAATAGTGGCATTTGAACTTGCTCACTTTCATGTCTTATTTTCATATTTTTTTTCTTTTGGGTTCTATATTTTCTAAGTCCTTTGATCTTTCTTTTAGGACTTTTTAATCTCTTTTTTATTATTTTATTATTTTTTATTATTTTCAAAATATGGGAAAACAACTTGCAGAAAGCAAGGTATGTACATATTTTACAAGAATATCAAGAGTCAATTCAAAATTATGAATCCTATATTTATAGGACCCTAACAGAAGGTTGATAATTTGAATGTATTGTGCATTAAAAATATATCCCTATGTGAATAGATCCAAGCAGAACTGGAGAGGCAGTTGTTGAGTAATGTTGAACCATAAAAGGAATGTCCATGAATTGTTTAGTGAGATGCAATTAGAAATTTGAATTCCTTGTTCGAATGACATTTCATGCGACGAGTGCTTTGAAGCATTGTGTCCAATTGTGCAGTTATATGTTGACACTGCATATGTGACGAGAGCTCACCTACTTACATTCAAGTCGAATTGTTTCTGTGACTGCTTCAGGTTCCAATATGATTTTTCCTTCCTCATCAAGTTCTGGAAATATTGTTTGAACTGGAATATTTTCACCTATAACCTTCTTTAAGCATGAAACATGGAAAACTGGATGCACTCGTGAAGAAGCAGGAGCTCCAACTTGTATGCCATAGTACCAATCTTTTGCAACACCTTGTAAGGACCATAGTACTTTGGCGATAATTTATTATCCTTCTTAGCTTGCTTGAGGGACATTTTTTGTATGGTTGTAGTTGTAAAAATACCCAGTCTCCTACATCAAAAATTCTCTCACTGCGATGTTGATTTGCCTGTTGTTTCATTTGATTTTGTGCCAAATTCAGGTTATCCTTTAAGAGTTGGAGAACTTCTCGTTGATGCTCGATGTGATCTTCCACTGCTTGAACCTTCGAATTTTCTATTAAAGATGATGTGATGGATGATGGATGATATCCATAAAGTACCATAAATGGGGTCATTTTTGCTGCAGTATGGAAGGAAGTGTTATACCACCATTCAGTGAGAGGTAACCACTTGACCCATTGTGTTTGTTTATCAGATACAAAACAACAAAGATATCCTTCCAAACATTTATTTACTATCTCAGTTTGACCATCAGATTGAGGATGATAAGATGAGCTATGAGCTAATTGAGTACCCAAACAAGAAAATAACTCCGTCCAAAAATTTCCAGTAAAAATGGGATCTCTGTCGCTCACAATAACCCTTGGGCTTCCATGTAGTTTTTGAATTCTATCCATAAATGTAGTAGCAACTGTGCTTGCTTTAAATGGATGAGATAATGCACAAAAGTGTGCATACTTGGTAAGTCTATCAACTACCACCATGATGACACTCTTTCCTTCGGACTTAGGTAAGCCTGTGATAAAATCCATTGAAATCTCCTCCCAACGTTGACTTGGAATGGATAAAGGTTGTAGAAGTCCCGGGGTCTTAATTGTCTCAACTTTATTCTGCTGGCAAACCAAACATTCCGTTACAAACTTTTGAATATCAGATTTAAGGCCATCCCAAAAAAATTCTTTCTTCACCCCGTGGTAATTTTTAAAAAATCCCGAGTGTCCTCCTAAAGGAGAAGTGTGCAATTCCAGAAGAATCTTTTGTTTTAGTTGGGAATTCTTACAAAGATATAAGCGATATTTGTACCATAAGGAATCATTTTTCCAACTAAATGTATCAGATGTACTAGGATCTTGCTGCAACTTTTGAATGAGTGTCCATACTTCTTTTTCCTTCTTCCATTCATCTCTTGCTTTGGTTATCCAATCTGGTTGGATAATAGAAATGGCACAAAGCAACGCTTCCACCTCTTCATTCTTTCTTGAGAGTGCCTCTGCAACAACATTAAGCTTCCTTTTTTTGTATATTATTTCAAAGTCATAACCCAACATCTTTGTGACCCATTTTTGCTGCTCTTCTGAAGATAGTCTTTGTTCCAAAAAGTGTTTAAGACTATCATGATCAGTTTTTACCTTGAAGTGTCTTCCAATTAGGTAAGTTCGCCATTTCTTTAGTGCATGTAGTATTGCTAACATTTCCTTCTCATAAATAGGTTTCTGTAAATACTTTCCTTTGATTGGACGACTTTCAAAAGCAATAGGTCTTCCTTCCTGCATTAAAACTGCACCAATTCCATTTCCTGAGGCATCACATTCCACAATAAAGGTTTTTGTGAAGTCTGGCGTAGCTAAGACCGGTGCTAGGCACATTGCCTCTTTAAGATGTTCAAAGGCCTTAGTTGCTTCAGGATTCCATGAAAATGCATATTTCTTCAATAATGTTGTTAGAGGTGCTGCTATTCTCCCATAATTCTTAACAAACTTTCGATAATACCCTGTTAACCCGAGAAATCCTCGCAACTGCTTTATGGTTGTGGGGACTTTCCATTCCTTAATGGCTTTAATTTTGTTAGGGTCTATCTTAACACCCTCGTGAGATACAATATGACCCAGATATTCCACCTCTTGTACTCCAAAGAAACATTTGGATGTTTTTGCATATAATTGTTTCTCCTGCAATAGTTTGAGCACCCTGTCAACATGTTCAGCATGATCCTTCCAAGACCTGCTGTAGATTAGTATATCATCAAAAAATACTAGCACAAATTTTCTAAGGAAGGGTTTGAAAATGGAATTCATTAACCCTTGAAATGTAGAAGGTGCATTGGTAAGGCCAAAAGGTATGACCAAAAATTCATAATGACCCTCATGAGTTCGAAATGTTGTTTTTGGAATATCTTCAGTCTTCATTCTAATTTGATGATATCCTGAACGAAGATCCAACTTGGTAAATAAATTGCTCCATGTAATTCATCCAATAATTCATCAATCACAGGAATGGGAAATTTGTCTTTAATGGTGAGCTTATTGAGCTCCCTATAATCCGGACACATTCGCCATGATCCATCCTTCTTCTGTACCAATACTACAGGAGCAGAGAAAGAACTTTGACTGGGTTGAATTATACCCGCCTCTAACATTTCTGCAATCATACGTTCAATTTCGCTCTTTTGGAAGTAAGGATATCTATAAGGCCTGATGTTTGGAGGAACACTTCCTGGAACCAAATGAATAGCATGATCATGATCACGAATAGGTGGAAGTCCTTTGGGAGTTTCAAACACCTTGGAATGATTGTCCAAGACTTGTTGGAGATCTGCAGAAATAGATGATTTTGATGTTGGAACTTCTAGTGAGAATAATTGTGCAATTACGCCTCATTTTTCTTTCTTTAGAAGCTTTTTCATGACATTAGAGCTTATTATCTTTCTCGGCTTCCCTGCAATACCCCGTAATTTGACTTCTTTTCCTTCTGAATTTTTTTTTAAGAAAATTTCTTAAAAATTAAAAGCTACCGTCCCCAAAGATTGTAACCATTGTACTCCTAGTACAACATCAGCACCTCCCATAGGAATGGAAAGTATTGGAATATTCAATGCATATTCCCCCATGGTTATTTTGATATTATGGAATTTTCTAGAGCAATTTATAGTTCCTCCATTTGAAACCATCACTTGACATTTGGGTGCTGGGTATAGGAAACAATTCAATTCCTTGGCTACCTTACAATGAATAAAATTATGGGTGCTACCTGAATCAATCAACACTATTACCTTTTTCTTCTTGATATGTCCTTCTATCTTGAGATTTTGAGGAGTGGTAATTCCTAACAATGCATTACACGATATGGTCGGACTCATTTCTTCCTCTTCTAGGGCTAGTTCCTGGTGTATATCCTCTTCATTTTCATTTTCTTCTTCCTCTTCACAATCTATGTAAAATAATTTCTTCTCAGCACACTTATGACCTTTAGTGTATTTGCTATCACAACTGTAGTAAAGCCCTTTTGATATTTTTTCTTCCAATTTTTGTGGTGTCAACCTTGTAGGTTGTGGAAATCTAGGTGTAGCAACACTTCCTTCTTTATAGAAGTGAGTGGTAGGCTTCCTTGTCGCCATAATTTTACATTCAATTTTTCTTGCTAACCTGAATGCCTTCTCCAATGAATCAGGTTCCAAAACGCGAACTTCATGTTGGATGTTATCCTTTAAAGTGCCTATGAAGAGATCAATCCTGTGTTCCTCTGGAATATCAGTTACCCTTATATTCAATTTTTGGAAGTCCTCAATGTGCTGCCCCACTAAACCCTTTTGTTTGAGATTTATCAATTTGCTAAAGAAGGTGTTGCTCTTTGTATCCTCATAATGTGCTATCATTTCCTCCGTAAAAATTGACCAAGTGATAATTTTTTTACGGGAGCAAAGCCATCGATACCATAAAAATGTATTTTGTTCTAAATGTAAAGTTGCAATGCGTACCTTTTGTGTGTTTTGAACATTATGGAGATCAACATATTGATCCATCTGTAATATCCATGTTACAAGATCCTTTCCATCAAACTTCCTCATATCCATTTTTGGAATATGGTGGTTCTTCCTGCCAACATTAGAGTTTATGAAGTCACGATTAACATTTATTTTATTCTCATCATGAGTTTCTTCTACTATCTTTTCACCACTAGGAAACATTTCTTGTATCAACTTTGTCAAACCTTTCATGTCTGCTTTTAGATCATTCTTCATGTTTTCCATGTTGTCTTTCATGTCATCCATCTTAGCTTCCATGCCAGCTTCCATGCCATCCATCTTAGCTTCCACGCCTTTCTTCAAACCATCCATCTTCACTTCCACACCTTTCTTGAAAACTTCTATTTCATTTTTTGATGCTCTTTGCGAGAGCAAAATTTGGTGAACTTGCTCTTGTAATTTTGATACATCATGTTGCAATTCTTCATCTTCATGAGTCATAGTAGAGCCTTCTAAAGGCTTAATGGGTGTTGAATTATTTTTACGGGGCATTTTTTAGAACCCAATACTGATGTATATTCTACAATATGCCCTTGTAATCAATTCAAATTGATTCTTCAAACAAGAATTATGCGATTCGAAAAAAAAATACACACCTTTTTCTTGCTTTTGAGGAGCTCGATATTGAAATTGGATTATCTCTGTGATTGCGGCTCTTCAATATCTGAAATTCAGCACTGAGATAACCCTATGAATTCTCTTTCGAATGCCACAGGTCTGACCTGATTTGGATTCTCCAAGGAAAAGTTATGTCCAATCTCCCACAATGACCTAATTATGGACTAGTTCAGTAGAGCGAACTTGTATGACTTGCCACGTGTCACTGTTTCATCCTTCAGCTCTGAAATTTATAGCCAAGAAACTAAATTTTGTACACTTATGACCACTTTTTACGGCACTCCAATCCAATTCTCAGAGAAAGAGATATGAATTTTTTTCCCACGATCACCTCTTTGAGATGAAATTCAGGAGCTTGAAAAAGCACTACCTTCCACAGATCATATCTCCGTAAGTCTTACGAACCAAGATCTGAAATTTTGCAATGAGTTTCCTCATGATTTCAGCTTCATACCCTAAAAATTTAAGATTCTGAACCTTCATGTAAAACAAGTTATAGCGCAAATTCCACGATGACCTGTTTAGATTAAATTGAGGAGAATGCAAAAAGACCTAACTTCCACAAATCATATCTCCGAAAATATTGCGAACCAAGCTCTAAAATTTTGCGACGATGTTCCACAGGATTTTAGCTTCGCACTCTAAAAATTTCAGCTTCTGAAACTTTGTAGAAAAAGGGTTATAGTGAAAATTCCATGCTGACCTGTTTGGAGCAGTGAAACCCTAGAATCTCAAAGCTCTGATACCAAATGTTGTGAAACCAGCTCCAAAAATAGAATAAAAGAGATATCAACACCTTAGAAATAAGCCACTTCGAGGGGGAAACCTCCAATAAATTACATGAATGAACAATTCTTGGATGATACAAATTACAAAACCTCCTTTCTATATATAGGAGTCCATGGGGCCCAATGTAATCCTAGCCAACCTAACAATAATAATTTAAGGGAACAATAATAACAATATGGGGGTTATAGGGGTACAATAATAACAATAAGGGGGTTACATTAACAACAATAAGAGACTATACTAGTAATATAGGGACCTAACAGAAGCATTGTGTCCAATTGTACAGTTATATGTTGACACTGCATATGTGGCGAGAGCTCACCTACTTACATTCAAGTCGAATTGAATTTGATAAATGGTGTGTGCAAGTGGTTTCTTCCCTTTTGTAAAGTTGACTTGTTAAAAATGAAATTAAAGTAACATGGATTTATTGGGACTTTATTGTGGAAATATTACATAGTGTATTGTCATTTTGTCGAAATATTTGTAGAATTCAGTTATCATTTGAAAAGTGCCCAAATTGGGGCAATGTTTTGAAAATTTTATTTCATGTAGCTTAATTTGATTGCATTGAGTTTCCAAAGCCAATATTGACTCAAATAAAAAATTGGACAAAGCACTGAGGTTAGAATTTAGAGATGGAACGTGTGAGGTAGTGATCATGTTTGATAGTGTTGGTAGACCTAGGGTTTTCACTCCTAGGGTTTGAAACATGTGTTGAAACAAAGAATATAGGTTCCTTTGTAGTTGGAGATAGGGATTTTATGTTACTATAACATTTTAATGAGCAAGATTTATGGCAAAGGTAGCAGAGGCAGTAACGTGAATTTGGTATTTAATAATAAGAAGATTTCAGAATAAGAATTAGGGTTTGTGGTTGATGTACAATTTAAGCAGCTAGGGTTTATTATTCAGATCGAGCAAAGGAAGATTTCATTGATAGATTTTGTGTTGCAATTTTCTTGTATAACGGTTTCTTTTATATTGATTCAGATAATAGGTGGACCTAGTCTAAAAATTGTGAAACATGGTCTGTCTGCTGAACAGAATGGTTAGGTGGTGAAAGGCAGGGGAGTGAAGTATCCCTCAGGTTGGAGCCTGAGAAAAATTCAGGATGGAAGGGTGGTGCTAAGGTAGGTTGGAGCCTACATAGGGCATGAGAGCATAAATCCAGTTGCAACAAGTACACAAGGTGTTGGATCACCTTCAATTTGGAGCCTGTAAACTAGGGTGTTGGAGTGTCCTCCTAGTTGTAGTTGGTAAACAAGTAATTGGAACATCCTACAAGTTTGAGCTTGTAAATCAAGGGGTTGGAGCCTCCTTAAATTGGACTTGAAAACTTGATGTAAATATTTTGAAGATAAATATTAAGAAGTGTTCGGTGATTTTTGTTCTGGAGGGGTTTCCACCTAGAAATCTGTATGTCTACTATATTTATTTTTTATGCATTGTTGAATGGTGTTGAATATGTTAATGCTTATTTGATGCTAATAATAATTAATTCTATATGGAATTAAAAATATACTAATTGATAAGAAATATTGATTCACTCCCCTCTTAGTATTTCCAATGATATTATTGGATTTCATAGCAAGAGGATGTTGTTACAGGTTAAGATTGGAAAAATGGAAACATTAGGTTTCTTAACAAATATGTAAACATTTGATATGGTGAATTTTTCATTGAAAGTCCAAGTGTTATCACGACTACATCGATAAGATTTATTTCGAATAAAATTGAATTGTCGAAAAAGCTTGTGGAACTTATGGAGCTAGTTTGTAGCTACACAGCTTATTAATAGCTTCACAGAAAAATCATAATTTGGCTTGAAAAAGTGTGTGGATCAAGGATTAGAAACATTCTTCTGCAATGTTGCATCACTTCAGATAAATTTTTCGCCTACAAATTTCTTTCACACATCTCCCTCCTACTAATATGGAATTGCATTCTGATTGTTGAATATATCCCACCATTCCTATAAATTACCTTATGGTCATCATATATTGGAGAGCAGTAAAACTCTTGTTGTAAAGATAATAGTTTATAAATTCCAGTTTTTAACTTAACATGAACTGGTAGAAACCATATCAACTCGAGATACAAGATTGGATCCCAAATAAAATCAATAATATATACTTATTTTACCTCTGGTTTATGTGAAAATGATGAATCAAATCCTGATAACACATCATTTTCAGAAGAAATGAAGCAAGTCATGGTCCCAGAGTTTTTAGAAGTGACAACAAGATGAACATTGGAAAATTACTTTCCCAAAGCTATTAGAAACCAATTCAGATCCAATAGGTATACATATAATGCGTCAAAGGCCATAAGTCATCAAAATCACAAATTGAAATCAAAGTTTTGAAAGGAAATTTAACTACTACAATATTTCATCTACATGAGAAATAAATTGTCTTTTATTTTTTATTTCAAATATGTTAAACTCAGAAAATAAACTAGGCATGAATAGACAAGATAAGGAAATATAAGCATGAGTTATATTATTATTCACAATGATATACATTTACAGTACATCAGGTGACCCTTGGATTCCACATTCCAAGGTCTCTTGGACTTCCTTTAGCTGTCCATTTCCCACACCTTAACCCTTAGCAGATTAGGTATCCAACATTCCCCCCTTAATTTGAAAGGGTATGTGTGAGTCCAAGAAGAGAGTTGTAATACAAAATGGTAGCACTAGGCTGAATGTTATTTCTAAAATGTTGGCATAAGGAGGTTGTTTAAGGATGACCACCAACACTGGAACGCTTAGTGTAGTTCCCGAAACTCTTCCAAATCTGGCAAGAAGTTGAGATCTTATGCTGGAGGAAGTGCTCCTCATATTTTGAAAAGGGATGCCTTCAACCTGGAAGAATGGAGGTATAAAACCTATGATGGTTTAAGGATGATCACCAACTCTGGAATTATTGATGCATTTCCTGAAACTCTACCAAAACTGGCAAGAAGGTTAAGTCGTATGCTAGAGGAAGTGTCCCGAATTCTTTGAAGAGGAATAATATCAACCTCGCATAGATGGTTTAAGGATGATCACCAAACAAATGCATGCTCATGAGAATATGTGTCTGTTGCTACAACTCTGAATTTGGAATGACAGGTTGTGGCTCATGCTCGCTTGAAATTTTGTGTCTCTAGCTACAATTATGAATCTGGAATGACAGGTTGTGGCTCAGGCTCGCTTAAACTTCTGTGTCTCTGGATACAACTCTGAATCTAGAATGATAGGTTGTGGCTTAGGCTCGCTTGATGTGGCTTTGAATCTTGTAGATGATCATCATTTCCCCCTTGTCAGATACAAGGTGAGATGATGGTGAAAAATAAACTGTAATATTATTCAATACTCTTGAACAAGTTCTGACATATGACTGAAACATCTTCTTGGCTGTTGATGCCAATTGCCAAGAAGTGATCCATCCAAGATGAATCTTTGTTCTTGCAGGAGGCTTGTTTCTGAAGCATTTGTGTGAAGAATGAGTGCGTTGACCACAGTGCCTGCATGGGTGAAGACCAAAACAATGATATTTCATATGGCCAACTCGGTCACAGTGTTGGCATTTTACAGTCTGTTGTTGTTGTTGTGGAAGAGGAGCGTAATCTAGAACATATGAAGGTAAAATATCATGAATAAATCTGACACTCCGAAATTGAATGGGCTTGGAATAGTTCGGAATATGAAAGGACACCTCCTTGTCATATCCAAGACCAGTTATGTGCTTGTTATGGACAAGCTCTTCCCAAGGTCTAAATATGGGCTTGGGAAGTGTAGGCTGTATGTTTTC
Organism: Pinus albicaulis; assembly: GCA_034641835.2. NCBI lineage: Eukaryota > Viridiplantae > Streptophyta > Pinopsida > Pinales > Pinaceae > Pinus > Pinus albicaulis. The sequence goes on along the minus strand of CM076570.1, from coordinate 760,042,673 downwards.
TTCTGCATGCAAATATTCTCTTGTACGGGGCTGCCCAATTTCTTATTGTTGATGGGAGTTTGCCTCAATGTTCTAAACAATTTAAGCAAGTTTGGAATGCCAATTCTTTTGTTGAAGCTCATCTCGCTATATCAATTCAATCTTGTCGAGTGCATCATGTAAAGAATTTCTAATATTAGATAGACAATTCTTGCTTATTTTCAATGTATCATAATCAGTGGAATGTATTAGAGTTTTAAGGAAATCTAATACCTCAATAATTATCATCATTTTCTGTATCAAATAATACTTCTCTATGAACAAAATTTTCCCAAAACAAGCTTAATACAAGGGAAGTGCTCTAGTATATTATTTTTAACCTTTAAATAACATAGGCTACTCACCAAATCCAACCACGATGCTCCAAAGCTCATATGTCACCAAATCCAACCACACTGCTCCAAAGCTCATATGTTGCACCACTCATGCACAAAGATTGATATTATATGCAGAGAGCATAAGTAACTGAAAATAGAACAAAACACCTTAATACATGCAGAAGGGAAATGTTTGTTCAACCCCAATTTAAAACCATCCACTATCAGTAACTCTTTACCAATTTTTTTGGTTTTTTTTTAAGATAGATTTAAGCCCGAAAATGGCATTCACTAATTTTTCTTGGAAGGAAAAATTTAAATATCAAATGGCACTACATGCGCAAATAAAATATCAATGAGAAAAATTAAATAAAAATCCGCAGCTTGGATCTTCTAGGCACAACATCCACTTCTAAGGTAAACCCAGTGCTCATGGTTCCATCTATAATACAAAAATCCCTTTCTCTCTATTTTATTTTCATCTCTATCAAGAAAATTATAAGGGATTGTTGGACCCTCAGAAGAGAATGTAATAAAAAGGGAAGGCATTGAGGGGATGGATGAGGTAGGTCAGAGCCATTGCCAGGAACATGAACATGTACATTATTCTTTGGCTGATGCCCATGCCATGGGAGATGGGAGCAGGGGCAGGAGCCTGTGAATTGGTGTAAGGTGGGAGAAAAGTGGAGGGAGGTGGAAGGAGAGCGGAGGGAGGTCAAAGTGGTAGTGAGTAGTGGAAGGAGAGGAGGAGGGAGCGAGGATGAGGGATTTGTGTGGAGGGAGGTTGCGGTGTGGGAGGAGGAGGGAGCGGAGGAGGTGATTAGGGAGGAGAGAGGCCAGGATTTGGAGGGAGTAGGGAGTGGAGGAGGTGAGCTAAAGGGGAGGGGAGGAGTCATGGAAAGGAGGTGTGAGGGAGTGGGAGAAGAGGTGGGAAATATGGGAGCCTTTTGATAATATTAGCGACAATGAAGAGTTGTGCAAAGCTTTTTGGATTTGGAATATTTTCTCGATCAAAGTTAATATACATAAGTGTAGTTCTAATTTTGATTTTGACTTTGATTTTGTTTTTAACCTAAGTAGAATTCTCCAATTTCAATGAAAATTTCGAAATCTTATGGGGAACCGTTCGATTTTTGGATAATAACCAAACAACTCAGCTCACTATGGATCGATCTTCAGGTTCTGGTTTTTAGTCCAAAATTAATACCTCTTAGACATCATGAGCATCAGCATTAAGCTGATCCAAGGGAATTTGGATGGAAGATTCACTTCCTTTTATATTTCATCAGACGAGGCTTCTCACGATGAACTTGATTTCGAATTTCTTGGAATTGTACCAGGACCACCTTACACTCTAAAACTAATGACTTTGCCAATGGAATTGAGAACTATAGGAGGTATGAATGAGCCAGGAAGGAAAAAATCGACTACATGAGTGATAATACTACTGGACGACAAGAGCTTTCCTATGCTCTATGATCTGAGCAAGGTCGAGAAGAAGAATGTTCTCACCGGAAATTACATTCCCAACACTGCTTTCACCAGAGGTTACCACGTTGTTGTCTACCTAGATCCCTCCAAGGAGAATCACAACAAGCTCAAGAGGTTTTTCTTTGAGGTTCTCAAGAACAGTCGAGATAGATATTTCCCCAAGTTTTCCCAAGAATTAACTGATCTCAGTGCCACTGTGGACAAAGAAATGAGGAGCACTGCATATCGAGGGTCAAACAGTGGGAAGGATAGGAAAAATGTGAGGGAGTGCAAGGAGGCTAAGAATCGAGGGCACGCAGGGGTTATCACTAGAGTGTAAGGGTACTAAAGGGATCATTATGTAGTAATGAGCGTTATGGACTTACAAACTCAACAAATATAGCTAGAATTTAGCTGATTGGAGAAAGTCCAACAATCGCTCGCTTTGATACCATGTTAAAATCAACAAATAAACTAGGTAGGAATAGACAAGATAAGGAAAGATAAGCATGAGTTATATTATTATTCACAATGATATACATTTATAGTACATTAGGTGACCCTTGGATTCCACATTCCAAGGTCTCTTGGACTTCCTTTGGCTATCCATTTCCCACACCTTAACCCTTAGCGCATTAGGTGTCCAACAAAATATAACCAATTAGTCACAAAATAGTCATGGTATTTCCTGCAAACTTCAACAATAAAATACCTATCTATAGCAATTTTTAGCTTAAAATGGTATATCATTAATTTCATAAGATAATAGACATCAACAACCATTATTTATATCAAGAAATTGGGTTTAGAAAGGTTATCCCTGCGAGAAATCATTGCCATTGTAATCAAAATTTGAAATAGATCATGTACTAATTTTGAAAAGATCAAATCAATTAGAATGAATCACATGCCTTGTATCTAAGAAGGGAAAGAATATTTGAGTAGCCAATTATTTACACATTTACTGAAGCTATGGGAGAGATGGTACTGGAGAATGTAAGGGGAAAAATTCTGGTGGTCATTCTTCGACCCATCATTGTTGAAATCACACTAGCATAGCCCTTCCCTAGCTAAATAGAAGGCATCAGGTTCTCATATAACGTAATATCAATCATATTCAATTTTATCAATGGAATGCAACGTAGGAATATAGACACTTTCATAATAGGATGGAGAATAGGATGAATGTCATCCTTCTTGGTTGATCCAAAGCTCATCTTAGGATAATTTGTGTGCAGGAAGGTGTGATGGTTTACTCATTTCTTTGTACGCACATTAGTGCTCTACGTAATATATCAAATTTATGGAGATTCAGGTTAACTATGTCCTACCCCCCCCCCCCCCCACATTGTTACTTAAGTGGTGTACAATTGCATCAGTTTTAGCATCATTGGGAAAATTAATAGCATAATACTGATATAATTTGAAAGATATATAAGGAGATGACCTGAACATGTGCATATTTTGTGAATTGAATGTTGAAAAGAATAATATTTACCTGTAATAGTGCCTTATATTAATCATATATGCTAGTTAAATTTAATCACGAGTTATTGGAAATGTTTCTATGACAATGGACAAGAAAATTGGTGATATGAAGCTATAAGCACAAAAACATATAAGTGATTAGGACATAGATATATCGAAACTAGCAAGATATTGGTAAATTAGGGTAGACTTTAGGAAAATAAAAAATCTATACGCCAGCTTTATCTCTGATACAAATATTTTGTAACATGTTTCACACACAAAATAGTAGCAGGTGGTGACTATATAGGGAAACAAGTAAGAAAGAATTTGAAATGGCTAATAGAGTGAGGAAATAAGGTATTTGTAGTGATACAAATAACTCATTTTCTCATATTGATGAAATTTTAACTGATCAGATGCGTATTTGGAATACAAGAGTGTTGTTCAAGCTTCTATTGTGTTATATAAACTGTTATCTCCAAATTTGTTGTCGCATAAAATGACACCCTCGACTTTCAATTGTATCTGAATGGCATGTCTAATTATCATATAAAAAGTATGAAATTATGAACAAAATGCCATTGGGATATAATATTAATTCACTATTGATGAAAAAACAAGGTTCAGGAAGTGGTGTGTGATGACAAGGGGATAAGTCTATCTCAGAGAAATGTAGTGTGACATTCCTTGTTATTAATAGCTAATACAGGTTGGAAATGTTGCTCAATATCAATTGGAAATAAATATGTGATAATATGTGGTGTTAGCTCTGGAATAAACTATTAATTCATTGTTTTTGGAATTTTTGCATTAATCGGGGAATACTTTAGTGTATCACAATATCTTTTTGTCCAGTATTTTGTATTATGTTCAAAGTCAATTCTCGTCTATGGTTGAAGATTTGGGTTTTTGAATACATTGTATATGATGGCTAATTAATTGATTAGTATGTAGTGTTGTATAGGAGGTAGGTGTGTGGAATAAATGTGTGGGAAATTTATGCGAAGGTACATAATATTCCATAAGAGAGTTTTTGTTCCTTGCTTCGTGAAACTGATTTGAACGTGTTGGTTTTTATTATTTTGAATGAATTGTAATGTTGATCTGTCTTTGCATTACAATTTTTAAATTTTCCAGTGTATGCGATATTAGCATTTCTATTACGAAAATCAACCAACTTGAATGCATTCAACATAAATCTATTGACATAAACTATTAACTTGTGGTTGGTGGCATTAGGGAATACTTTAGTGTATCACGATAGTTTTTTATCCAATATTTTGTATTATTATTAGAGCCAATACTTGTCTATGTTCAAATATTTGGGTTTAGTGTGGTGCGTGAGGTATGTGTGTAGAATAAATATGTGGAGAGTTTTTGTAGAAGCACATAATATTACAAAAGATATTTTATGTTGCTTGCTCCGTGCAATTCACATGAATGCACTGTGGTAGTTAGCTTTGCACCGTAATCGTAAAAATAACATGTCAATTTATTTGTAAATCAATTTTGGTTCAAATTTTTTGCAATCCAATATCACATAAAATGAATTGACATTGACATAGTCGTGGGGACCATCTCAACCATCGAGTCAATTTGTCTTAGTTGAGCATGTCTCCGCATAATATTTATTTGTGAATACCCTTGCAAAATTGTTTATTTACAATTATTATTGATTGTCTCTTAGCTAATTGTCTTAATCACATATAATTCATATTTATTTTAATCATAAATTTATATTTCTTATGACACATATATCCATGATTTTAAAGTAGGAGAAAAGTGTATAGTAAATGGACAAGATGGTTTTGGAAATTTGAGATTTATTTCCATTACTTCCCGTAAATGTTGGATTTGGTATATTTAATTCTTATTTAATGAGCTTCATGTGTAATATATTTCACTTGAGTAATAGTAACAACTAGTGATTTTGAAGAGAGCCAAGAATTGTAAAGCTAAATGGAATTGAGAACATTATTCATAAATAGAGTATTTTTTAGTTCAAAGAGAAAATGGGTAGCAAAGGTCCAAGTAAAGAGGCTATTTGCAGTGACACGGTTAAATCATTTGTTTGTATCAATGAGAACTTTAATTGGATCATTGGTTGGTGCTGTATAAGCTGTATGTGAATCTACCAAAGGAAAAGGAAAAAGAAACAAGATTTGGACTAGTGGATTAGAAAATTTTGCATGTGTTTCAGAAGTATTTGATTTCAGAGAAATTATTTATCTACGTCCAAAAAATTTTGATTCAAGAAAAAGAATAATTATGCTAAAAATGTAGAATATTTCTTTGAATCCAAAGGCATTCAGATGGTTAATCAAGTTACCAGAACTGAATAATTTCTTAAAATTGTATGAAGTAGGTAATTTCTTGAAATCAAAGCAGGTGGGGTTGGCATTATTCGAGATTTCATTTCCCCAAATTCTCAAGTTCCTTCTGATCTTTCTCTACTAGATATTTATTTATTTAGACAACCATTTAGGGACTTTGGCATTATTCGAGATTTCATTTCCCCAAATTCTCAAGTTCCTTCTGATCTTTCTCTACTAGATATTTATTTATTTAGACAACCATTTAGGGACTTGTGCCTATGTGATGGGATGATAAACTACAACGAATGTTCCAAAATGCACTTTCTATCTGCTTTATCACTCATACAAAAAAGGGGATATTCGACTAGGTTGATTTCATTTCCAATGAATTAGCTTTCCAGATAGTTAATTTTTCCAAGAGAAATATATTCATTATGATGGACTACCTAATAAAATTCGATGTGTCAAGCCATGTGTTTTTCGACTTACCATGTAATCCTAAATTCAATTTTAATGAGGAACCAATGCAGTTATGGTATCCTATACTATGGAAGCATACAATTTCTTTAATTTTTTTTTCAATTCAAAATGTATTTGTAAAGCAAGTAAATTAATTAATAATTGGAAAAGATCCTCCTTGAATGTATACACAAGCTCAAGTTTCCCTATTTTTAAAATGGAAGCATTAATAAAGAGAAAGTAATATGATAATTTAAATTTATGGTTTTGAATATTGTTAGTAATACTAAGAGGGGGCATGAATAAGTATTTCATTAAATTATTCTTCAAGTGCACTTTAGAAATTTATACGCTACTTTTCTTCTAAGAATTCACATATCTATGCTACTTTAATGAATTAAAAATGCATATATTTAGAACACTTATCTTGCCACAGTTCTTCATCAGTCATTATCTCATTACTCATATTATGTTGTAGATATAGGCCTATCTAGAATCATTAAACCTGTAACAGACCCGGGAAAAAGTTCATGTAATAAAAGTTAATAAAGGAAAAAATAAGACCATGGTTAAGGGACACTTATTCCAAGCTGAATGTTGGGAAAATATGTCCTAGTGGGAACCACTGCATATATGTTTATGGAAAAGGGAAATTGGAAAAAGGAAATGGATAAGGAATTAAGGAGGAAAAAGTATTTTTTCAACATTTATTTATGAAAATAAAGGAAATTAGGAGAAAAGGAAAGTAAAAGGTCACATGTTACATGTGAGGATGAAATTGAAGGAAAATAATGGAAAATGAATAAAATAGTGGCCTCATTGATAAATAGTATTTTGAGGATCAGTTCTTACTTTTTTTCAATTCAATTTTGGAGCTCTCTCATTATTCTCTCTCTCTCTCTCTCTCTCACTCTTGGATACTTATAGTTTTCTTGGAGAATTTCAGCATTGAGCTAAGAAAGAGGAAAGTAAGCAAAGGAACGACAAGGAAAGGAAAGGGAAGAAAATATCAAGCAAGGAAGAGCAGGATCTGACAGCTTCAGCAGGAATACTTTTAGGTAACATAATGCATGTGTGATTTCATAGCTACTTTGGACATGCATGGATTATGCATGTTGGTATTTGGTTATCTTCTTGTCAGTGGCATGGTTTTATCGAGTTTTGACAGTGGGTTTCAGCCTTGCCTGGCCTTTTTTCTGAATTCCATGGTGTGTTTGGATTTTGATTTCGGTTTTGAGCTTTATAATTGTTAGATGGATTTCGGAATCTGGGGCGGAGGTGGTCTCAATGAAAATTCCCAAAGGCCCAAGAATCCCCTGACTGTTTTTGGTAGGATACATGATAAAGCCTAAGGGTGGTGTCTCAGTTTTGGGCCTAGTGATTTTGGATTGGATTGTGGTAAATCCTGAGAGACAGGGAGATGAAAAATTCATCAATGATAGTGATGGATTTCAGATGGAATTCCAAGTTCATTTAATTTTTGTGATTAGAGCACTATTTTGGTGTGATCACCGTATGGTGAGGGTGGAGGTGATTTAGCCTCTAGATTCCCTTAGTTCTCTTTGGATTGTTTTATCCATGAGATCCCACATTGATGCTTGGAATATGGCATGGGGGTGACTAGGTGAAGAGAGATTTGGTTCAGCCATGTATATGGTCGGATGGTACATGGAAGTCCTGAACCTGGTCAATTATTTCCTATGTTTAATGAAATATAAGTTCTCTTGATTTTGTACTTATTAATGTGTGGATTAACTGGTTGTCATCTCACTATTATTTTCATGGTTTTATGCTAGTTATAAGCTTGCTTAAATGACTAGTTCATGGCATGGTTATTTCATGTGTTTAATTTTTTTTATTAAATTAATGGATGAAAGACATAATTTATGTCATATATGTTAAAGGAAGAGGGTGGTGATCCTTCTTGTAATGTTTCATAATATTTTTCAGTCATTCATGCTTTGTCTTCTATCCTAGACCTGTATATTTCTTTCATGCCAAGTGCTTGATAGAATGTCAGTCCCGGTTGGGGATGGTCAAGCCTAGTCTTGGAGTCATTTCTTGGTTATTTAGCATTGGCTTCATGTGTTTATTGATTTTTGAAAGCTACAAGAAGTTTTGGGCAGGGTCTGAGATGTTGGGAAAAAAAAGTGCCTTAAATCCCAAGGACATAGGCACATGTCTGGGAAATTGAGTCCATGTATGGACACATGCCTATTCCATGGGAGTGTCCAGAGCCTTCCATATGCACACTTTCCCATATCAAGGGATCATTTGAGGGTTTGAATTCTTAAAAGTTAGTGGGACCCAGGGACAAGTTAGATTGATGGCTTCAATAGTCTATGGGGGTCTTGTAGCAGGTGCCAAGAGTCTTCATTATAGTTTCCATGTTGATTCCACTTCCTTAAAGTCACCAAGGAGGTTGAGTTTCCTCTTAAATACCCTGAGCTCATGTTTACCCTAGTTTGTCGGTTACTTGGGTAGATGTGAGGGGAGGTTTACATTACAGGCGGTATCAGAGTGTGGTTGCACTCTCCTTGGGAAAATTTTGATGTTGTTAAGCTTGTCATTGTCATGTATTCATGTTGGCCATGTATGTTTTTCTCAAGTTATGTTCCATGTACATATTTCATCCACGTGGTGTTGGTAATGGTGGTAGTGATGTTGCCATGGAAGGGTTGATGGTGTTGTTGTAATGTGTTATGATGAACATATGACTAGTTATGCATGTCAGGTGTTTACATGTTGTCATTGTCATGCATAAGGTTATGGTGTGTAGTTGATATGGTCATGCATTGATGATTGGACACTAGCTAGAATGATGTTTATGCATTGATATTCCTATGCGTTATAAGTTTATATTTTGTCAAGTTTGTAGTGTTATAGTTGTCATTGTCATGCATAAGGTTATGGTGTGTAGTTGATATGGTCATGCATTGATGATTGGACACTAGCTAGAATGATGTTTATGCATTGATATGCCTATGCGTTATAAGTTTATATGTTGTTATGATTATGTCTATAAATGTATTACGTTGATTAGATGATATTGTAGATGAGATATCCTCCCCGAATTATGCTAAGGTACATTGGTTTACTGTGATTTGGTTTAAGTTGATATGGGATGCCTTGCAGGAAGAAATAAAATATGGCTAGAAAGATGGTAGAATACAAAGATTATCCTTATGAATCCAATGAGCAACATGGTGTTGTGAACTCATTTGATTTAGTAGATACACTGAGAATTTTGAAGGAAGAGATGAGTTGTAAGGCAAACACTGACAGAATCATATAGGCAGAGGAAAGACAAGCAGAAGTAAATGCAACAAACATTCAAATTTTGTCATATTTGCAATGACAGGGGCCACTTTAGATCAGTTATGGATAGGAGGATGGGACTAATGGTACATAAGGCAGTAGGTATCATGGTGGTTACAGGTCAGATAGAGATGACATGATTAGAGATGAAAAATTCGTGGACACTCTAAATAGGATAGGAGACAGACACGGGTACTATTAGAGTTATGGTTCTGATAGACATTATGATCCTCATCACTATCATCCTTACAGGAGGAGTGACAAGGGTTATTTTTCACATGATTTTAAGAAAGAAAAGCCACCTACCTTTAATGGAGAAATGAATATATCACTAGATGCAGAGTATTGGTTGCTTGGTATGAGGAATTTCTTTAGGTTGCATGAATATTCAAAAAACAAGAAATCCAGAATAGCCACATTGAGTCTCAAAGGCAAAGAAAAAATTTGGTGGAAAGATCTGAAGAATTTTAGGGGTATTTATGAGGAGGAATTGACTTGGAGAAAGTTTGAGAGGCTATTTCGAAAGAAGTATCTATCAGAGAGGTGCTATGATGTTAGAGCTAAGGATTTTTACGAGTTGTAGATAGGTTCCATGACATATGATGAGTACACTAGCAGGTTTTTGGAGTTGTTTTAATATGCGCCTTACCTCAAGGAGGAGGGCCAAGGTTCATAGATTCATTAGTGGGCTTCTAGTATCATACATAGAACTGATTGAGTTCGCTGAGCCTATATCATTAAAGGAGGCCATTGTAAAGCTGAAGGATTTTTATGAGTAGTAGAAACACAAAGTTGAGCCTAATCATGATTTGAAACGAAATGAAAAAGCTAAAGGTCTATGGCCACCAAAGTGGGAAAGACCACAAGATGCATGAAAGAAATAAAATGTGATCCCTTACAGGAAGTTCAATACAATTGGGAAGGGACCTGGAGAGCATCAAACTAGAGGTGATGGTAGAGCATTGTTTCAGTGTTGGATATGTGGCAAAGATCATCATAAGAGGGTATGTCCGTAGTATCAGGGTGGTGTTGGGAAAGATACTGAGAGGGGGGGGGGTGAATCAGTATTTACTGCATATTCAAAACTTTTACTTTTTCTTTCTTCTAAAACCCATACGCTACTTTCCTGATACAGACTCGCGTATATACGCGGATACCCTTTATGAAACTCGCGTATACCTAGAGATCTAATTATGTCAATAATTCTTCACTTATATCATTCCATCATTCATTCATCAGATGTTCAATAAATAGTAAACATGTGCAGTAAGAACAGAACAAACCATTACACAAAGCATCACCAACACCGAGTTTTGGAGGTGGGTTATCGGAAAACCCTTTGTTGCCGTTGCTTTCATTGTTGATATATTTTATTATAGAAACATCTTTAACCTATGTGCAGCGCGAGACTCGCACGATGCGCGAGGCACCAACTTTGCGCTCGTTTACCACGACCTCTCTGGAAGGGAGCTACAACCCCCTGACTCAAGGCCACAACCCTCAGCACCTCTATGGACCACGTTTCATCAATCAATTTTCACACTGGATCCAACACACATATTTAAGCTCCATCATACAACCAAACTGAAACCGACAACTCAGAACTGTAGAATACAGATAGTAGCAACACAGCAGAACAGATCAGACATTTCATATCCCATGCTTCAGAAAACCCTAGTTTGCATACGCGCTTTCCTTTCACTTATACCACGTATATACGCGCCTTCTACCATACAAACCCGCGTATACTTCTGTACATATTATAGAGGTAAATCCAATGAGAATACGCGCTTTCTCTTTATCGAAGCCGCGTATATAGGCGCTTCTTCTGCGTCAAACTAGCGTATGGTTCTTCATATTTTTAGGACATTACAATTCTTCAGAACAGACACATCACATAGATTTTACCCTTTACATCAGACAGATGTTCGCCTCATCTCAGATCTAATCATTCCATAAACAGATGTAGCAAATACAAATACATTTCAGATCTAGATTCACTTCTTCATAATTTTCTTCATAGGTGCTTCATGCATTCAGATCTATCATTCAACTGTAACCTTTTCCATTCAGATATACTTCAGAGAGAAGTATTCATTCAAGCTCAGACATCTTGCACCCACTCATATCATTTGCACAATGAATTTCTTCTCCTTATATAGGTTTACCCTTTTTCAATACCATGATCTAAAACCACATTACTTCCGATGGTATTCCTGGACAGGGTCACATAGACGAATCATTACTCAATACAATGGGTCAATACCATGGTGGTTACCCCTGGTTTTGCACTTTATGAGCGTTTTTTCCCATACGCGACTTGGAACGTTCCTTCCTGCGTGCATACGCGACTTCTCCTAGAAAAATCCGCGTATGCCTTGAGACATACTCTTTTCATCATAGATCTAGCACATATTGAATTTCTTTCTTCATTACCTTCTGTACTCACTGTAGATACATCAGATTTACCATATTCTTTCAAGCACAACTTCATCAATTGGATTGCCATCAAGGACAACACATGCCAACAATCTCATGTCTTCATCTTCATTTAGTGGGTTGCCATCAAGGACAACACTCTGCATCATATTTCCAACAATCTCCCCCTTTGGACTTGATGGCAACCACGATGGTGTTTGATCACCACAACAGATAGGTACATTAAGAATACAAAGACACCATGTCACTCTCCCCATTCTTTGACACCATTCTTTCTCTCCATTTCAAACACCATGTCACTCTCCCCCTTTGACATCAAGGGAAAAGGGCGGATCAAGATCAACACACGGTTTTTCTCCTCATGTAGAAGGAAACGTTCTGCAGATCTGATGTACACTGAAGTGACCAAGCTCCCCCTGAGCTCATGCTGAATCTTCAAACATATTTTTCAATGACTCTATGACCTTCCTATCATCAAAGACTCATACATACATCAAAGATCCATCCAAATGGATTTACATAAGAGACTCAATGACCCAACCAAGTGGGTTTACAAATTTGACTCAGCTACCCAACCAAGTGGGTTTACAAATTTTGACAAGTCCTTGCATGACTGAATATTACAAGTTTACATCATGGGTCTCAACATGACCTTTTCATCAAGTTACAAATATGACTTTTCATGACCAAAACCAGAAAGACCTCAAGAGAGATCATATATCAGAACCATCATAATGCCAACAATGCATTATACTAGGGCTCCCCCTGACAATGTGCATCCAATGCATCCTTTCCATATGGCCAAGGCTCCTCCTTAACTTGTGCAACCTGAAGACTTTCAACAGCAAGTCATTATCAACAAAATCTGCATGATCTGTCCATATCTCTAAAAAAAAATACTTCCATCTCATCCAACAGATATTCTTTATTAAGTAACAATTCGGGCTCATCCATGATCTTCAACATAAGAAACCAAGTATCATTTCATCATTATTTTGAGCTGAGAAAATAAGTTGATACAAAGTTAATAATGCAGTTATTAACAGTCAGACTGATGCTCCCCCTGAACCTCTGCTCCAGATCTTCAGCTATCATATAAATTCTCTTATCAGTGATGAATACGCGACTGTGTCTGCTGGAACTCGCGTGTATACACGACTTTTGTTCATGTAACCCGCGTATGGAAAGTGAATCATTGAAAACTTCACATTTCTTCATCTCCCCCTGAGTTTGTCCTTTCTGTACCTGTCTTCGTGACATTAAATGCTCTGTCAGTGATAATCATAACCAGAATAACCAAATCAATACTAAAAAATGCTGACCCCAACCAAAAAATGTCAGCAATTATCCATATGTGGCTTTATGTTAATATACTTGCGTATATACGCGACTGTGTTTCAGTAAAACCGCGTATTCAAATTAATCTTCTGAATTTAAGCAGATTTTTTCTTTTGACTGGCAGAAAATACTCCCAGTTTCTGTCTTAGATACTCGAACGCTTCCCTGGGCAGAGGTTTGGTAAATATATCAGCAACTTGTTCCTTGGAAGGAACATACTCCAACTTCACCTTTTTTTCAAGCACTTGTTCACGTAAGAAGTGATACTTGATGGTAATGTGCTTGGTCTTCGAATGCATAACAGGATTCTTTGAGATACTGATGGCACTTGTATTATCACACCTAATGGGGACAGGAGGTGTACATTTGATTTGAAAATCTTGCAAGGTTTGCATCATCCAAAGGAGTTGAGTGCAACAAGATGCGGCAGCCACATATTCTGCTTCTGATGTAGATAATGCAATAGAATTTTGCTTCTTGCTGAGCCAAGATACCAATCAGGGTCCCATATAGAATGCACCACCACTCGTTCTTTTCCGATCATCAACATTTCCTGCCCAATCTGCATCAGTGTAAGCATGAAGAGTAAGATCAACATTCTTTGGATACCATAGTCCAAAGTCTTGAGTTCCTTGTAGATACTTGAAAATTATTTTGACAGCCTGAAGGTGAGACTCTTTTGGATTAGCTTGGAATCGTCCAACAATCCCAACTACATGCATAATGTCTGGCCTAGTCCCAGTGAGATAAAGTAGGCTTCCTATCATTGATCTATATTCTGGTTGATTCACCGTGGGAGAATCATCATGAGAACTGAGATTGCATCCGGTTATCATTGGTGTACTTACAGGTTTGCATTCTTCCATGCCATACTTCTTCAGAATTTGCTTAAGATATTTTGTTTGTGATAGGAATATACCATCTGCAGTTTGATGCACTTGCAAGCCAAGAAAGAATGTTAGTTCCCCAAGTAAAGACATTTCAAATTCTTGCTGCATGACAGAAGCAAATTTTTGACTCAAAGATTCTTCATTACTCCCAAAAATGATATCATCAACATATACAACCACAATAAATAGTTTATCATTTTCAACTTTTGTGTATAAGTTGCTATCAGCAGACCCCTTTGAAAATCCTTGTTGATGAAGATATTTGTCAAGACGATAATACCAAGCCCTTGGAGCTTGTTTGAGAAAATATAGAGCCTTTTTAAGTCTACAAACAATATTTGCATCATTTCCCAAAATGAATCCTTCCGGTTGTTCTATATATACTTCTTCTTCTAGATCACCATTAAGAAAAGCAGATTTAACATCCATTTGATAAACTTTGATTTGTTGATAACTTTAAAAAGCAAGAAACATTCTGATGGCTTCAAGTCTAGCTACAGGAGCAAAAGTTTCTTCAAAGTCTATACCTTCTTGTTGAGTATACCCTTTGCAAACCAGTCTAGCTTTGTTTCTTACAACATCCCCATTCTCATTTAACTTGTTCTTGAAAATCCATTTAGTTCCAATGATATTTTTATCATGTGGTCTTGGTACCAATTCCCAAGTGTCATTCTTTTCAATTTGATCAAGCTCTTCATTCATGGCTTGCTTCCAACATTCATATTTGCTAGCTTGATTGACATTGTGTGGTTCAATTGTGGATAGAAGTGCCAGATGACTAGAAGATCCCACAAGAGTTCTCCTTGTTTGTACACCTGATTCCTTGTCTCCCAAAATTTGAGATTCAGGATGATTCTTTTGAACATATCTAGATGGAGCTTTTTCAGATAGATCATTTTCACATTCTTCATTGGATCCACTGTCTATATCATTTCTATTTGATGTAGAAGGAAAAAAATCACTATCATCTTCTTTTGTTGTTTGTTTTTCTTCTTTAGGAGCTGCATGAGACTCATCAATAACAACATCAATACATTCAACAATCTTTCGAAGCCTTTTATTGTAACATTTGTATGCTTTGCTTGTAGATGAGTAACCAAGAAATATCCCTTCATCTCATCTAGGTTCAAACTTGCCAAGCTTTTCATCATTATTTTTGATAAAGCATTTGCTTCCAAAAACTCTAAAATGCTTTACGGAGGGAGATTTACCATACCAGAGTTCATATGGAGTTTTATCACTATTTACCCGAACATGAGCTTTGTTGAGAATGTTTGCTGCTGTATGTGTTGCTTCTCCCCAGAAAGTGTGAGGTATTCCAGAATCATCAATCATAGCTCTAGCCATTTGCTGAATTGTTCTATTCATTCTTTCTGCTACGCCATTTTGTTGTGGAGTGCCAGCTACATAGAATTGTCTTTTTATGCCATGTTGTTCACAAAATTCAAGGAATTCATTTGATGTATATTCTCCTCCTCGATCAGATCTAAGACACTTGATTTTTAGATCTACTTCATTTTCAACTAAAGCTTTGAAGATCTGAAATTTTTCAAATGCTTCATCCTTGTGTTTAATGAGCCCAATCCAACACATTATAGAGTAATCATCAATAAATAATTCAGTAGCTCTTCCTTAATGCAGACTTTTTCCTCATAGGTCCACATGTCAGTGTCAAGATGAATGAGTTCAAGAGGCTTACTGATGATCCTTCCTAGCATTAAATCGCATCAATCATAACAATTGACAAGATTTGCATATGATACTTTCTGGTAGATTAATATTGGGAAGACCACGAACAGCTTGAAGTCTGCTTGCTTTGTTGATTTGAGAGAAGCTCAGATGCCCCAGCCTTCTATGCCATAGCCAATTTTCTCAAGACTTGCTCAAGTAACATTGATCTATGCCGTTCAGTACATACAGGTTGCTAGGATTTCTTTTTCCTTTTATAATGATTTTACCTGTATCAAGATCACGAACCACACATTCTTTTGAACTAAAGACCACTTCTGTTCCTTGATCACACATTTGACTTACACTTAACAAGTTATGCCTTAATCCATCTACATACATGACATCATTAGCCTTCACCTTTTCTTTTAGAAATACTGACCCTTTTCCTTTAATTACAGCAGGAGTATCATTTCCAAATGTAACTTTCTTTTCCTTTTCTAGAGCATTATATGTAAGGAGTTTGCTTTTGTCACCTGTCATGTGTCTTGAGCACCCACTATCAATGTACCATTGATTTTCTTCACCTTCTACAAATAACGCTATCCCACAATTTTCAACCTGTATTTCTTTCTTTTTCCACACTTTAGAGCTTGAGGGAACATGTTCTTTTGGCTGGACCTTGCTCCTGCATTCATATTCTTCATGACCAAAGTTATTGCAATAAGTACATTCAACTTCGTTTTGAAGAGGAGAGAAGTTGTTATAGGTGTTCTTCTTTGGTTCAATATTCATCTTTTTCTTTCTTGCTTCTCTTGTCATGATGGTTTTATATGCAACACATTGAACAGCTTTATGACCCAAATTGTGACATGAGAAAAATTGTCCATTGAAGTAGAAATTTCTGCGATCATGAAATCTTCTATTTGAATTTACCTATTGGTTGTAGCTTCTTTGAAAGATCTCCCTGTTAGTGTTCCTTGAATTGAGATGATCATGCTTTACCTATAAAGATCCTTTGTTCCCTTGCTGAGTGGCTGAATGTAGTGAACCAGCTGTGGCTGCTTTCAGATAATTTGGTGCTGAAGTCTGGGAAGATTCCCCAGTATATCCAAGACCTGTTTTTATAAGAGGAGACCGTTGTACCTTGATAATCTCATCTAAGGTTTCTGAACCTTTAGAAAATCTAAGATTGAGAGATCTCACTTTCTCATTATCTTTCCTTAGACTTACTACTTCACATTCCAATTCCTCAATGCGTTTTTCTTTTGCTTCAAGCTGATTTTCAAGAGTCTCTATGATTATGTTATTTTCTTCTAGGCTTACTTTGAGTTGATTGTTTTCTTTAAGAAAATAATTTTCTTTTAGAGCATCCACAAAAGTATCCTTTTCTTCTCTAGATTATTTTGCCATGAGCAGTCTAATATCTTGTTCACATTCTTCCTCACTATCAGATAACCCATCACTGTCTTCATTAATATAGTAACTTTTTCTTGTGCTAGATCGATTCTTATTCCGTCTTGCTACTTCTTTCCCTTTAGCAGATGTTTCATTATAAGGACATTTTGCAGCATAATGACCGACTCTTCCACAACCAAAACATTTGAACGGAAGCTTACCTTTGAACCTTTCGGTTCTTAGTTGGAGTCTTCTTACAAAATTTGCTTCTTCTTCTTCTTCAGATATATAGATGGATTCCTTGACAACTTCCTTTTCTTTTCCTTTTGCAGACGCCTTAAAAGCAGCTTCTTTGATTTGAGAAGGACCTCCTTGTCTCATTTCAAAAGCAGTCAGGATACCATGTAATTGAACAACAGTAAGAGTTTGCAGATCTTGCCTTTCTTCAATAGCTGAAACTTTAGAGTCAAATTTTGAAGTCAACGATCTTAAGACTTTTTCCACCAGAGTAGTATCAGCTATGTTTTCACCCAAATTTCTCATTCGATTTACAATATCATCAAGACGTAAAAAGAAACTGGCAATAATTCATCACTATGCATCCTTAAATTTTCATATTCAATTCTGAGAGTTTGGAGTTTTTCACTTTTTACCTTTGTATCTCCTTCATAGCTCAGAATGACTTTGTCCCATATTTCTTTTTCTAAATTTAGCTGCATCACCTTAGCAAATTCTGGTTCAGACATGCTTCCTAATAAGACATTCACTGCTTTGGCATTGATTTCATACTTCTTTCTTTCAGCCGCATCAGTAGGAATACTTACCGGATATTGATAGCCTTCTTCCACGATTGCCCATACTTATGCACCAAGACTTTGCAGATATGCTTTTGTTCGTACTTTCCAGAATATCAGATTGCTTCCATTAAATAGTGGTGGCTTTAGAGACATTACTCCTTCATGAATTCCCATTGCGACGGATCTCCTTCAAGCGATTAAGCTTCTGCAGAAGAACCTGCTCTGATACCAATTTTTGGGAAAGATACTGAGAGGGGGGGGGGGGTGAATCAGTATTTACTGCATATTCAAAACTTTTACTTTTTCTTGCTTCTAAAACCCATACGCTACTTTCCTGATACAGACTCGCGTATATACGCGGATACCCTTTATGAAACTCGCATATACACAGAGATCTAATTATGTCAATAATTCTTCACTTATATCATTCCATCATTCATTCATCAGATGTTCTATAAATAGTAAACATGTGCAGTAAGAACAAAATAAACCATTACACAAAGCATCACACATGAACACCAAGATTTTAGGTGGAAACCCAAGTCAGGAGAAAAACCACCGCTGCCGTTGCTCAGCCTTCAATATTTTATTATAAGGAAAACATCTTACAACATATGTACTGGCGCAGACTCATACCAGTAGGCGGGCACCAACCTGCGCTCGTTTACCAGCCTCTCCTGGAAGGGAGTTACAACCCCCTGACTGAAGGCTACAACCCTCAGCACCTCTATGGACCACGTTTCATCAATTTTCACACTGGATCCAACACACATATTTAAGCTCCATCATACAACCAAACTGAAACCGACAACTCAGAACTGTAGAATACAGATAGCAGCAACACAGCAGAACAGATCAGACATTTCATATCCCATGCTTCAGCAAACCCTAGTTTGCATACGTGCTTTCCTTTCACTTATACTGCATATATACGCGCCTTCTACCATACAAACCCGCGTATACTTCTGTACATATTACAGGGCTAAATCCACTGCGCATACACGCTTTCTCTTCATCGAAGCCGCGTATATACGCGCTTCTTCTGCGTCAAACTAGCGTATGGTTCTTCAGATTTTTAGGACATTGCAATTCTTCAGAACAGACACATCACACAGACTTTACCCTTTACATTAGACAGATGTTTGCCTCATCTCAGATCTAATCATTCCATAAACATATGTAGCAAATACAAATACATTTCAGATCTAGATTCACTTCTTCATCATTTTGTTCATAGGTGCTTCATGCATTCAGATCTATCATTCAATTGTAACCCTTTCTATTCAGATATACTTCAGAGAGAAGTATTCATTCAAGCTCAGACATCTTGCACCCACTCATATCGTTTTCACAATGAATTTCTTCTCCTTATATAGGTTTACCATTTTTCAATACCATGAGCTAAAACCACATTAATTCCGATGGTATTCCTGGACGGGGTCACATAGACGAATCATTACTCAATACAATGGGTCAATACCATGGTGGTTACCCCTAGTTTTACACTTTATGAGCACTTTTTCCCATACGCGACTTGGAACGTTCCTTCCCGCGTGCATACGTGACTTCTCCTAGACAAATCCGTGTATGCCTTGAGACATACTCTTTTCATCATAGATCTAGCACATACTGAATTTCTTTCTTCATTACCTTCTGTACTCACTGTAGATACATCAGATTTACCATATTCTTTCAAGCACAACTTCATCAATTGGATTGCCATCAAGGACAACACATGCCAACAATCTCATGTCTTCATCTTCATTTAGTGGGTTGCCATCAAGGACAACACTCTGCATCATATTGCCAACAAGTGGTAGACCACATATATATAGTGCATATGAGGCATAGAAAGTTGGGGATGTTGGGCATAACATTCCCCAGATTTATGCAGATGTGGAAAACAGTCAGGCGGATCATCAGACTTCTATCATTGAGATGGATGGTAAGCTTTTTGATCAGGTTTTTTCTACTTTGATTGATTTTGGAACTAATTATAGTTATATTAATCTTGACTTGGTGGATAAGTATGGTTTGAGAAAATAAATGCATGCCAAATATTGGTTAGTGTAGTTGGCTACAGGTACAAAGAAAAGAGTTCACCATTGGGTAAGAGCTCAATGTGCATTTTATTTAAATGGTATGCCTACAACATCGCATTTGAACATGTTTCCATTAGGAGCATCAAATATTCTATTGGGTATGGATTGGTTATATCTTCAGATTACCAAGGTGGATTTTTATGACAAAACCATTGAGTGCTTGTATTAAAATGGGGAACCAAGAGCCTTACAGGGAAAGAATAAATCCACATCAGTTAGGATGGTGACAACGATCTAGGCCAAGAATAGTCATAGGAAAGGGTGTATGTTGTTTGCATTTCATATCTCTAGTGACAAAGGTAAGGAAGTTGAGGATGTATATGTGTTGAGTAGGTACCCATTTCTACAATGATTTCAGGATGTGTTTCTAGCATAGATTTCATAGTTGCCACCTCACAGGGAAGTAGAATTTTGTATTGAGTTGGTACTACGGAAAACACTAGCATCAAAGGCACATTTGAGGATCAACACACTTGAGTTGGTAGAGTTAAAGTTGAAACTGAAAAATATTCTTGATAAATGATACATTAGGCCAGTGTATCACCTTGGGGTACACCAATGTTGTTTATGAAGAAGAAGGATGGTACTCTCATATAGTGCATTGAATATAGGAAATTAAAAAAATTGGCCATCAATAATAGGTACCCATTACCGAGGATCAATTATTTGTTTTATCATATTAAGGGAGCAACATTGTTCTCTAAGATTGACTTGAGATCGTGATATCATTAGGTATTAATCAAATAAGAGGACATCTACAAGACAACTTTCCAGACTAGGTATGGCCATTATGAGTTTGTCGTAGTTCCATTCGGTTTGACTAATTATCCAACTACCTTTATGTGTTTGATGAATAGTGTGTTGGATCCTTATCCGCACAAGTGTTTTATTTTTTTCATCGATGACATCTTGTTATATTCTAAGAATGAAGAAGAACATGTTGAGCATTTGGCACTAGTTTTGAGATTGTTGAGAGAGAATTATTTGTATGCTAAGCTCAACAAATGTAGTTTCTTTCAGACTGAAGTACATTACTTGGGACATGTTGTCTCCATTTAGGGAATAATGGTGGATCTAGAAAAGGTAATAGCCATCATGGAATGGGAAGCTCCTAGAAATGTAGATGAGGTGAGATCCTTCATGGGATTGGTGTGTTATTACTGTAGGTTCATCAGGAACTTCTCACATATTTTTTATCTAATTAAATCATTGCAGAGGAAAGTAATAAGTTTGATTAGATAGAGGAGTGTGAGGCTATTTTTTATCATCTTGATTAGTTGTTGACACATGCTCCAGTGTTAAAGATCACAGCTCCAAACATAGAGTTTGTAGTGTACATATGCTTGCAAAAGAGGGCTTGTTGGAGTCCTTATGCATGATGGATAGGTGGTATGATATGAGTCACGGAAACTGAATGATCATGAATAGAACTATATGACACATGATCTTGACCTAGCAATGATCATCCATACATTGAATATGTGGAGATACTATGTTCTGAGAAAGAGGTTTGTATTGATGAGCAATCACACCCGGTTGAGTTACTTGTTTGAATAGCTGAGTCTAAATGCAAGTAAATCTAGATGATTGACTACGATCAACGTTTTTGATTTTGAGATTAAATACATCAAAGGGGAAGAGAACATGGTCACAAATGCTCTTAGTAGGTGGATATAGGTAAATCACATTACAATTATGAGCTCATATAGGACAAATTTACAGGATAGGATCTTACAGGAAGGTTTGCAGGATGTCAAGTATATGGAGCTTAGGAAAAAATTGCAATAGAGTATATGTATAGGTATGGGTACAAATACATGTATATGTACAGGTGCGTGTACAGGATTTGGACTATCATCTCAAGACATATGGATTGGTTAGGTTTAGAGACAGGATATATGTGCCAAACAGTAGTGATATCAAGAAGGTAATCTTGAGGAATTTTTATTCGAAACAATATTCAAGCCACCCAGGATATCATAAGACATTGACTGTATTAAATAGGTTCTATTATTGGTGAATCTGAGTAAGGATGTAGCAAAGTTCATGGCTAGGTGTTTGGATTTTTTGCAGGTAAAGGCAGAGTGTAAACATCCAAGTGGTACTACAACCTATTGTGATTCTGGAATAGAAATGGGAGGTCATTTCCATGGAATTTATTAAAGGTTTTCTTGGGACAATGAGACAACATGATTCTATCATGGTTGTGGTGGACAGGTTGAAAAAGTTAGCACACTTCATGATGGTGAAAACTACGTATTAAACTAGCGATGTAGCATAGGTGTTCATCAGAGACACAATCATATTGCATGGTGTCCCAAAGAAATTTGTGTAAGACATGGATGCAAGGTTCACTTCCAAGTTTTGGAAGGAATTATTTGTAGGTTTGGACAAATATTTTTCCTTCAACACAAATTATCATCCGGAGACAGATGGACAGACTGAGAGGATCAACAAGATCTTGGAGGACATGTTCAGAATGCATGTGATGCATCAACATTAGAAATTGGAAGAGTATCTACCATTGGTTGAGTTTTCATACATCAATGGGTATCAAGACTCATTAGGGATGAGTCCCTTCGAGATACTCTATGAGCGGAGTTTTAATAATCCCATTAGTTGAAGTGATCCACTTAATAGGGTGTTGATTGGACCAGACATGTTGGCAGACATGGAGTAGGAAATGCAAGTTATAAAGAAGAATATAAAGGAATCACAGGACCGACAAAAGAGTTATGTAGACCAACATAGGGTATTTATGGAGTTTCAGGTTAGGGATCATGCTTATTTGTGCAACAAGCTCAAGAAGAGCTCCTTGAGGATCATAATGTTCCAAGTTGGCACCACGATATTACGGGCTTTTTGAGATCCTTGATAGGATTGGACCAGTGGCTTATCAACTTGCACTGCCTCCAACAGTGAAAGTCCATGATGTGTTTTATGTTTCATTACCTAAAATTTATATAAATGATGTTGATCATGTTATTTATTGGTTTGTATTGCACGTGGAGCAAGAAGGAGAATTTTAGTCGAAACCACAAAACATGTTGCAACAGAAGAAAATCATGCTCAAGAATAGAGCCATCGATCAGGTTAAAGTGCAATGGAAGCACTTTGGGCCCAATGAAGCTAGATGGGAGATGGTGGATCAGATGTGGGTTATGGATCCTTCATTGTTTTCTAGATGAGGAAAAGCATTTTTGGTTTGATGTTTGGTATATGTTTGCATATGTTCTGGTATATGTACTTATGTATATGGATATAAATACTTCTAGGAGCTAATTTATAAAGCTCCAATAAGTGTTATGGATGTTATATGCTCATTTTATTACTCGTTTTAAATAATGAATCGAGATAAATTATAAATATCCATGAGAAATATGTTTTCTTTTAAGTTATTTTACAAAGGTGTAGGTGTGTTTTAACACTGGGGATGGTGTTCCCCAAGGGAGAGGGTTTTTTATTAGACCCAACAAAAGTTTAAGTAATAAAAGTTAATAAAGGAAAAAATAAGACCACGGTTAAGGGACACTTATTCCGATTTGAATGTTGGGCAAAGATATCCTAGTGGCGACCACTAGATATGTGTTTATCAAAAAGGGAAATTGGAAAAAGGAAATGGCCAAGGAATTAGGGAGGAGAAGAGTATTTTTGGCACATTTATTTATGAAAATAAAGGAAATTAGGAGAAAAGTGAGTTAAAAGGTCACAAGTTTCATGTGAGGAGGAAATTGAAGGGAAATAAGAGAAAATGAAGAAAATAGAGGACTCACTGATAAAAAGGCTTTGTCAATTTATTTTTGGAGCTCTCTCATTATTCTCTCTCTCTCTCTCTTGCTCTTGGATACTTAGAGTTTTGTTGGAGAATTTTAGCATTGAGCCAAGAAAGAGGAAAGCAAGGAGAGGAAATGGAAGCAAAGATCAAGAAAGGAAGAGAAGGATCTAGCAACTTCAACATGAATACTTGCATGTAACATCTTGCATGTGTGATTTCCTAGATGGTTTGGACATGCATGGATTATTCATGTTCGTATTTGATTCTCTTGATGTTGGTGGCATGGTTTTTCTGGGTTTTCATAGTAGATTTTAGCCTTGCCTTGCCTTTTCCTGGATGCCATGGTGTGTTGGGATTTTGATCTCAGTTTAGATATTTGGAATTTCTAGATGGATTTCGAAATCTGGGGTAGAGGTGGGCTCAAGGAAAGTTCCCAATGGTATAGCAATCCCTTGACCGGTTTTGGCAAGATACAAGGTAAAGCATGAGGGTGGTGTCTCGGTTTAGGGCCTAGTGATCCAGGATTGGATTTTGGTAAAGCCTAAGAGGCAAGGAGACAAAAAAATCCTCAAGGAAAGTGATTGATTCCATATGGAATTCCAAGTTTGGTTCAGTTTTGTGATTAGAGCACCAATTTTGGTGTGATCTCGGTATGGTGAGGGTGGAGGTTGTTTAGCCTCTATATTCCCTTTCTTGGTTTTGGATTAGTTTATTCATTATATCCCACATTCAAGCTTGGAATATGGCACAGGGGTGACTGGTTGAAGAAAGATTTGGCTTAGCCATGTATATGGTCGTGTGGCATGTGGAAGTCCCAAACCTGGTAAGTTATTTCCTATGTTTAATGAAAAAAAATTCTATTTCTTTTGTACTTATTTAAGTGTGGATTTAATGGTTGTCATCTCATTTTTATTTCCATTTTTTTATGTTGGTTATAAGCATGTTTAAATGATTGGTTCATATCATCGTTATTTCAAGTATTTACTTGTAATTGTTAAATTAATGGATGCAAGACCTAATTGATGTCATATATGTTCAAATAAGATGGTGGTGATCCTTCTTGTAATGTTTCATAAGATTTTTCAATCATTCATGCTCTTTCTTGTGTCCTAGATCTGTAGATTCCATTCATGCCAAGTGTTTTGCAGAATGTCAGTCCCCTTAGGGGATGGTTAGGCCTAGTTTTGGAGTCAATTTTTAGTTATTTATCATTTTATTCATGTGTTTATTGATTTCTGGAAGCCACAAGAAGTTATGGGTAGTTTCTAGGATTTTGTGCTTAAAAAGTGCCTTAAATCCCATGGACACAAGCACATGTCTGAGCAACTGAGTTCCTACATGCATGCATGCCTATGTCATGGGAGCATCCAAAGCCTCCTAGATGCACCCTTTCACATATAAATAGAGCTTCTAGGGTTTTGAAAGCTTAAACACCAGTGGGACCCAAGGACAATTCAACTTGATCGATGGGATAGCCTTTGGGGGTCTTGTAGCAAGTGCAGGGAGTCTATATTATGGTTTCTGTGTAGATTCCACTTCACTAAATTCACTAAGGAGGTTGAGTTTTCTATTAAATTCCCTCAGCTCATGTTTACCCCGGTTGGTTGGTTACTTGGGTAGATGTGAGGGGAGTTGTAATTTACAAAACCTAACTTCATGTAAATCATAAAAAAGAAACACATCATCAACAAATAAACACATCAACACATAACACATAGGGACATCATATTTTTACGTGGAAACCCAATTGGGAGAAAACCACCACTATTTTTGTCTCTATATTATTTCTTATTATAAATGAAATATTCTTACATATTGCACTAATCCAGACTCTTACCAGTACATAGGATCCTACCTGCGGGAAGCTACAACCTCTAGAAATTCTCTAGCTAGGATGAGAAGGACACAACTATTCCACGATCAAGTTTACTGACTCCTATTGGAAGGAAGGTCCTAGTACCTCATTAAGTTTAACAAATACCACTGGAAGGAAGCTTCTACTCCCTCAATGAATGCTTCAACCCTCAACACCTCGGTGGAACACATTTCAACATCTTTCACACTGGATCCACCTGTTTCAAACCAACAAAAAAAGCTCCACGCCATGTTTCATTCAATTTTCAAACTAGAACCACACTAACCCTTATGCTCAATCACTAAATACCAATAAATTCTCTAAAACCAAGCATTGATAAAATATTCTCAAACTATATTATTGAATACCAAGATAGCAATTATACCTCTACAACCAAATCATTGATCAAATATATTAAACCAAAATCTCAACAACACTTACCAACACCAAGTCAATACTCATATATCAACATCATATTCATTAAGACATTCAACTATCAACAATGACAATATGCATCGACGCCAATCATCAATATACTAAATAAGGCATCCTTGACAATCAACAACAAAACTACATTGATCTAAATGGAAAGTGGCATCCACCCATGGTATTTACCCATGGTATTATAACTAAAGAAGGATATAAATAATATGGATCACTTTTTAAAAGGATAGATTCATCCACCAAAATGCAGTGATCAAAGGTTTAATAAATTATTTTTTTGAATGGGTATCTTCAGGTTTATTTGCTGGAATATATTCAGTTCATATTTTGAATATTGTGTGGTTCATTTTTTTCTCCCAATGTTCAAGTCTCCTATATCTTTGCCCCCTAAAGATCTAGATTAGTGGAATCAGAGTAGGTTTTGACTCCATGGAAATAAGGGTATTTCAGGTTTCAAAATAGTTGATCTATGGTTCGATCTTGATCATGTGCAAGAAGAGGGTTTTTTTTTCAATAGTTGGTGTGAATCCCATTATCTTTTTTGAACACCAAGTTCAGGAGGGATTTCACAAGCAAGTTTGAGATTATTTTTTAGTTGCTATGTTTTGTTTTTTGTGAATGGTTTTTAATATAATGTGCAATGACAACCCCAAGTTTTGTTCTCCGTATTATCACCATGCATTCATTCGACCCAGTGAAGAACAATCTTTCCAGGATGATGGCAATTGCTTTCACAACATGATCATGAGCTCGAATCCTTTCGATGCACTTGAGATCCGAGACTCGCCATGCCTTTATAGTCATATTAGACAACATATTACACCCATATTATTTTTTGACTTAGGGTTTTTAGTATGACATGATCCACTTCCAAAAATTCCATGTTTAGGCTCCATCCAATGATGTATTGAATCCAACAACATGGGGATTGTGGTTATTTTCTTGTGGTCGTCTTCGAGACACAAACCTAAGAAGTGCCACAAAGGGATATTATAGTCTACATAGGCATTGAAAATATTTTCCTCTGTAGCTAAAATTTCTCTCACCATTTCGCTCCAAGAATGGAGGTAGTCATATTCAACACCATTTTTAGCAGTATATTTCCAAGATCTTATGATGTTGGATTCACTGGTTATGTACATAATACTATCAAAGGAAGCTAGCAAGAATATATGGCTACCATTTTTATGCATTTCTGTAGCACATCTAAATTTAACCTTAGTGTATGCTTCACCTCTTTCTATTCCCTCAGTTTCACTGGAAAAGTAGGTTTTGTTACCCACTATATTGTTCATCGCTCCTAAATACATATGAGTTGGATTCATAGTGAAGCTTACCATGGGTAATGTAAGTGTATCAAAAAAGCTCCACCTCATGGTAATTAGATCCACAAAGCACTCAATGTTTCAAGGCGTACTATTATTTCATGTACATGGCCATTAAGAACACTAGCTTGGCACATTTGGCTAGAAAAGTATCACTCTTTTTCCCACCAAAAAATTTCATTGATTAAGGATCCTGTATATAGAGAAGATCCATTCAAATTCAGAGTCAAGTGTCTGTCGTGGCCATTGGGGATCACCATGGACTTCATCGACATGTCAATCTCATCGAGTGGCAAGGGAATCACAATGGATCTAACATTCAAAACTGTTCTTTGGAGACAATGTCATTGATGGAAAAGGAATGGTATTTATTAGATGGAAATTTGGAGGTATTGAGGATTGAATGTAAGACTACGAAGAGGTTTGTGTCACTATAAAGAAAAATTTCTCTTATTGTTTTTTCACCAAAATAATTTCGATAAGGAGGCAAATGAGGATTAAACCTAGATTGACCTTCTTAAGAGCTGAGGGGGAGGTTTGGAGGTCAATTTCATCCAGGTTGAGAATGAGGGCAAGGATCTTGGTGTAACAAGGTGGAGGAGAAATGTGCGGAGGTTTACATTGAGCTTCGAATAACACCATGGATTGATATATCAATGTTGGTGTGCAAGATAATTACAGACAATGAATTTGTGACATGGTGTCCAAAAAGACCCGCTTCAAATCAACCCTTTTAGAAACACCCATAGAGTGAGTGAAGTCTCACGTAAGACGCTAATGGGTGATTGTTGGAACCAAGTTTCCACAATACGATAATATTTTCTTGAAGTTACGGCGTGCAGTTCCTAACTGATATATACTAACCTACCTTGTTTCTACTATGCATTGTGCATAATTCCTTAAATTAACTCACCTATCTGCTACACAAACCTACCATAAACATGCACAATGTGATAGAACCTAGTGAACCTTTAATGCATTGAAAGGTGTGTGACTATTATACAACCACCATTGAGAGGTCACACTGACCAACACTTCCAAAAGTAATAGGAAAATGACACGTGTGCCTATTTGACTTGGCTCAATAACCACAATGCTACAAGACCATACAAAAACACATGATCGCTACAAGATACCATGACGAAGCATAACATCAAGATGAGCATTTGAAATAATTAAGATAACCATAAAATTTTAATAATAGTGCAAGCTCACAACAGAAAATAGATAAGTTTCTGCTTAATCCACATGTGTATAAAACATTCATATAATTGTGAAATCCATCAACATGCTCACAGAATTATGTAGAGAGAGAGAAGGAACATAAGGCTTTTCCATCAAAAATTTATAACCATAAGAGAAGTACAATAATTCCTTTAACGCTTTAACACTAGATTATATGTATATATATATATATATATATATATATATATATATATATATATATATATATATATATATATATATATATATATATATATATATATTAGAAAAATGGGTAGGAATACCCAAACTTACACATGTAAAATTATCAGGCTCTCCAGCCTCTCATGATACCATCAAAACAAGACAAAAACATTTCTATAACAATATTAATATATTCCATAACAAACACCAATTACAACAATGTTGATGAGTAGTGACAAACCCAACCATGGTCTTCAAACTATACTGACCCAACACTTGGTACATAGACTGAATTTGACTTAACTTATAGGACACTACAATAAAAAATTGATAACTAATAGCCAACTAATTTCCATCAACCAACCTTCCCTTAGTCTTCGACTAGCCCTTCTATAATGCCCAGAAGATATTTTATAAGTCTCCCTCCTTCTAGCACATTCGACCCAGTTGTCCCTTAAACCATTGAGATATTTTCCTGGTTCCTACTGAGTTGTCCCATGTGTGTTATAAATATACAAAAATATCCTTTTCTTGGTCTTAGCTCCACTCTTCCTGTTGTTTCGTATCTCAAAATATCTGGAACCACTTAGTATCTAGGAACTCCTTGGTTGGGTTCTCCACCTGCAAAATCTTAATGGTTGTTATCCTCTACACACTTCTCCTTATTCCATTCATTGTTTTACTACTACTATTGTTCGACGTCCACCTTCACCATGCCCCAATCCTTGCATCATCCATATGTTGTGGTCCTTATTCCTATGCCAGTCCTCTGCAACACTTCTACTTCCCACACCAACCCTGTGTTGCATGCTACCTTACCATTTATGTGCTCCCTGCTCCTACTGCATGGTATTTATTATACCAAAAATTTTCCAAAAAATTTCTAAGTCCCAACAGG
Organism: Pinus albicaulis; assembly: GCA_034641835.2. Classification (NCBI taxonomy): domain Eukaryota; kingdom Viridiplantae; phylum Streptophyta; class Pinopsida; order Pinales; family Pinaceae; genus Pinus; species Pinus albicaulis. The sequence continues at coordinate 760,012,949 of CM076570.1, read as the reverse complement.
CCCAAATTGTAGAAATGTGGCTCTTCCTCAAGCCACTTAGTCTTTTTCCAAAGAAATTTGTTCCTCTATGATTTTCCACTAATTCTCCCATGTTTCCTATTGTTCTTCGATCTTGGATATGATGTGCTATGTTCTGGTGGTCGATTCCCCAATGATTGTGCCAATGTACTCACTGTTTAAAGTCTACACGTTCTTCAACAATTTTCTTAATTAATCCACCACTGCCATAAGTTGGTCCTAGAGATCTGCTCATGGAGGTTGTTCTTCCAAAACTTGCTCAAAGACTCCCTAATATATGTATTGTAATGCATAGCCTGCCTTCTCTTAGATGATTAATTTTTTTCACCATTAATTTGATTTGGTGGAGTCGATCATTTGTTTCCTTGATTTTCTCACTAATCCTTCGCACTACTGGAACCTCAAACATCTTCTTCCACAACTGGTTGCTTTACTCTACTGTCTCCTGGCACCTTATTTCACATGCAGCCAATTGTTCCCTTCTCTATCAAATGATTTCCTCTCGTGTTGATTCTCTTATGACACTTGTGACTCCTATCTAGTAGTCACCTCCTAGTGTATTCAATCCATGGATGGCCTATTTTATCCTTGTTTCCATATCATGTGTGGGGATATTATATTCTATTGTACCTTCAATAAAATCTCCATAAAATTGTGTGAAGGCACCATGCCACTATGAATTATTATCCTTTAGTTTTTTCTACTCCCAGTGCAACCATTCTTCCATCCTTATACTTTTTCCCATCTTTTTCTTTGATCATGAGTCAGTATTATAATACCCGGGATACATTGTGTTATAGTTTTACTAATTCCTATGACCTTAAATTTGATAATGCAACCTCAATTTCCACGTCGTTGGCTAGATTTTTTTGCGTAGTCCCTTCCCAAACATATAATACAACACCTAGAGTTATGCATGCCGTCCTATGGTATTGGGACTATGAGGTTGTGTGGGCCTGGGATATTTCTTGTTGGGATAGGGTCCCCAAGGGTCAAATTTGAGTCAATTTTGTTAAAGTGCAATGTGGAGATCGAGGGGCTTTGGAGCAAGTCAAAGCTCCTTCTTTTTGTAACTTGTTAAAGGGTAAAACATGAGGCTCAAACCACGGTTTGAGCCCATAATTTTCTCACATTTGAATTATATAAATAGGTATGTCAAGTCAAGTTGAAGGAGATATTCATAACTTGAAACTTGATGAATGGATGATCTATTTCTATGATTTGGGAAAGTTTTTGCGATAAGTCTGAGTAGAGATAGGCTCCTGCAGCTATGTGAACAGAGACCTAAGTCATGGGCTATGTGCAAGGAATCTGTGGCTCTGTGCGTAAGAGACTGAATTGTAATCATTGAAGACCTTCTAATAAAGAGAAGTTTTAGCGAAAGTACTATTTTACATGCATGATTGATGTTTATGTATTGATGTATTGTTTTTCTTATAGATTTGTTGCAGTTTATATTATTAATGTGTATCTATCTAAATTTATTATATAATTGTGCAAGATCTGTATCTGTTTCTATTAAGGTTTTATGAGAGATAACAACTGGATAAAATAGATCTGTGTGATTGCACAAGTCTGTTTCTATGTTGAGGGTTTTATTAAAGATAGATTTGAATCGGGCTAAAGGCACTTGCATAGAACAATAGTAGTTATATTAGATCAGAAGGGTTAGATCCACAACATAGTTATCCCTAAGGGTGTGAAAACCTAGTTCCAACACCGCCCATACTTCTTCAAGTGAGACTTTGGTCTGTGCAAGTGGACCACTATCGAAAGAGCCAGTAGTTGGAGGGTTTTGTTGCTTGCGCAGAACACTATGAACTTGGGTCAAGACCCCTTAATCCAAAAAATACCCTTTAGGATAAATAGGTCAGAGCAAGAGCTCAGTAGGATTCAATTTTTGGATGTAGATAGAGAAATCCTAGCTCTTGTAATAGACATTTTTTACTTTCATATGTTATGTACAAGAATGGTTATGAAATAAAATGAGTATTTGGTTTCTTCTCCACTGAGTTATTTTCAGGGAGTTGAGCTTGTGGGTTAGGGCCCAATCAATTGGCCAGTTGATCAGTGGTTGTCATTAATGTCAACCCAAGCAGCACCAGGGGCTAACCCAATATTGCATGGGAATTTTGGCCTACCAAATTAATATATTATAGGTAAATAAGGTTTTCTATGGTTTCTACTTGTCGAGATGTTTCTGTTGATATATGGTACGCCATGTAATTCCTCACGGTTTGAGAGATATTCATGTTTGAAGTTTGTACCCCCAGTTAGCGGGCTAAAACCACATGGGGTTGTGGCATGGGTCATTGAAAAGTCATAATTAATATTTTAAAGCTCCTAAAATCCATCCCACGTTCACTTTTTGAAGCCCCTCTCAACCTAAGCATTTATATAAATTGTGATCCTCATATCCTCCTCATGCAAGGGATTTCGTTATTGGAAATAGGTCATCGTGGAATTTTTGCTCCAACATTTTTTCTGCGAAGGTTTAGAAACTTAAATTTTTATGAGGTGAAGCTGAAATCTTGAGGAAGCTGCTGTGAAAATTTCAGATCAAGGTGCATAAATATTTTCGGAGATATGATCTGTGGAAGTCATTGTTTTTGCAGGCTCCTAAAATTAATCTCAAAGAAGTGACCTTGGGAAAATTGTCATAACTCTCTCTCTGAGTATCAGATTGGAATTCTGTAAAAATTTGAAGATATTCCACATTTTTTAGCTTTCTCTCTATCAATTTTAGAGCCAAATGAAGAAACAGTGACATGTGGCACAACGTACAATTTTTCTCTACTGAAATAGTCCATAATTAGGGCATTGTGAGAGATTGGGTTTAACTCTCTCTTGAAGAATCCAAATTGGGTCAGATCTATGGCATTCGAAAGATGACTTAGAGGAATACTATAGTACTGAGAATTATATATTAGGGATCTGAAATAATAGAGATACACCAGATTCAATATCGAGCTCCTAGAAGGCAAAGAAAAAGCTAGATCATGTGTTGTCAAGGGCTGCAAAGGATCAGGATTTCTAGGGAAGCAAAGCAAAGCAAGGTATAGCAGATGGTAGCACAACAAGAGAAAAAACCAAGGTACATAACAACAGCAAGAAGTTCATCACATGAAGTCTTCAAGTGGGCAGCACTACATACAATCATTTTACTAAGTCATTGTAAATACATTATTGTACAAATTGTACTAGTGTCTATCTGCCAAGAGTTGAAAAGGCAATTTCGGGTGGTTTAGAATCATCATTAGGTGGTTGTGTCATAGTTGGGGTTATGTTCTAGTGTGTCTTCTTCTTCTACATCATTCTATATCATTGTAAAGTGGACCATTTTCTTTGGTACGAGAGTCCATTCTTCTTTTATTCTTCTATAGGGTGGTGGGGTGGTGCTAGGGTGAGTTGTAGCTCATTGGGTGTTGGGGCATCCATTCAGTTGACTACTGAAGAATCTAGGGCATTGGAGGGTCCATGCAGTGGGAGCTGGAGAAGAATGATTTTCTAGATTCTAGGAATTTGGAGCTTTATTTTCAATTGGAGTTGAATATTAAAGAATTATTAGAAAAGAATTAGGTGGATTTTGTCTCGGAGTGGGTTTCCACCTAAAAACTGTGTGCATTTGTGTTCCTCTTATTTGCTGCTATCATTGTACAAAAAATGATAATAATTTAAGATTAACTAATGCTCTAACTAAAAGGAATACTGATTCACCCCCCCCTCTCAATATTTCCAACATGGCCTCAGTCTCTCTTATGTACTTTGTGTTTACATTTCATGTTTTGTAGTTTCTTTACATTTCATGTTGATGTAGTTAGTCTCTTTACATTTCATGTTGTAGTAGCATATAAGATCTCAAAACTGTGTGTTAAAGCCTCCCTCTCTCACCTCTTCCATTGGAGCTTGAGGACGGTAGATCTTTACCACAGAAAAAAAAATTCTTTCAGTTTATGATTTCTTGGAAAATTTAGATAGGTTAATTTTCTTATCATGTACATGTTGTAGATGCAAAGGTATATTTCTATTTCAAGTACATAGGTAGGTTTATTTAAATTCATAATCTCATCTTTTCCACCATTTTCATGATGGATTTGTCAATGATGAAATCATTAACAGGTACTTTTCTTGCAAGTTTGAGTAGAGGAGAAGAGGAGGAATTCCCTAAAACCATTAGCTTCATTCTCCACCCTTCGTCAACCAACTTCCATCCAAGCCGCCTTCAACCCTATTTTTTGGAAATCTCCACCACAACACCATGAGCTACCCTAGAGGTGCAAGACAGGCTTTGAGAGAAGCTATGAGCTTAACCAAGGGGTTGTCTACCCTTCATCCACCTAGATACACCTTCATTCAACCTCTCATACCCCTTTCCTCACCATATATGGCCTCAATCTACCCTCAGCCTATTTCATGTAGCGTTTTAGGACATCCTATTGAACTATAATAAATCCCATAGTAGCACAAACCACTCACTCCTTTAGCCAAAAACCTCTTGTTTACCACATCTAGGCTTGGAACAACCTCCAAGACACCTTCAGCTCTGAAACCATGAGTCAGGGACCCTCTTAGTTCACCTCAGCGCCTCCTTCTTTTTCTATAAAACAAATTTATTTAAAAGTGTAGTTAGCTCATTGATAGATGTATTTTTAAGCATAGCAGTCAAGCATGACATAAATAGAGTTAAATCAGTCATTTGGTTCAACATGAGTTCCTAGATTAGTTTCCCTGTATGCAAGTTCAAATCAATAATTTAAATCATGAATGTGATTTAGTTTAACTTCCTTTATTGCATTATCTTAAGTGTGAATTTATCTTTCTTGCAGATAACTAGATGACTCATTGTTATCTAAAATAGTTTCTTTTATTTTTGATAGAGTAATGGTCATGAGTTATTTTCAGTCTTAGCTTTCATTCAGAAGTGTGACAAACTTCATTTCCTATAAGTAACCCTTGTAGTAGTCCCTCATCGTAGAACTGAGAAGAGGATGGCATGAGTAGAATTCATCTGTTGTGCATATAGTACTATCACCTCCAAGTTTGTATGAACCTCAGGTTGATAAAGTAAAGTTGAGTAGCCTCTGGGAGTTGCAACACTCTTGGTGTAATACCAGGGATAAAAATCCCTTAGTAAAAACGGAGCCCAAGCAAACCATTCTCCCTTGGGACATCGGTTTGCTACTACAATAACCCCAAAAAAAAAATCATTTATTTGACACTTGTATAGAAGCTTACATGCATTGGAATGTGTTGCAAACTGCACAACCTAGTTTGGTACCATTTAAATACAAAAAAAATTGATCCCCCCTCATAGTATTGTATTTATTTTCAATGGCTTGCCTGAGGGTCTTGTCATTGATGAGTGGTCCCAAATCTCCCCCTCAATGGAAATACCATTAATTTTGTGGATTAATTCCACCATGATAGGAATGGGGTGATCTAGCCAAAGTATCCATCATGCATGCAGAATAATAGAAATTTAGTAACAAAAGATACCTCTTCCCCTCACCTAACATGTGGAATAAGGAACAAGTTCAAAATACTCATCGTCTCCAAATTTTCAACCCACTCTTGCAGTTTCAACTCAGGTACATTGTTCTCATTCGTCTACAATTGAATGTAATCCTGCAAATTAGGGCACCTGGAAGGATCGGTTAAGTCATTATCATAATACTTAATTTTATACATAATTTTTCTTATTTTTCCTGGTGAATCACCACAAGAGGTAGGGGTGGAATTCACACTATGTACTTTGCTCCCTTGGGAGTCACCATCTCTGTTAGGGGTCTTGACAACAATGACATGTACTTGGGATAATATCTAAAACTTATTGGGGCCGATGAATTCATTTTTTTTGCACTATGATCTAGACTTATCTCTTTTGAAATTGGTTTCAAATTTTCCTTCTTTAGAGTTTATTATAGGAAATTTTGTCACATAGCCTCCTAATGGGATCAATCAACATCTTATTCCCCATTGTCATCATCTTGCACAAACCCCTAAGCATGTACCTTTAATCCCTCAGAGTTTCAAACCTAAACTACATCATCTAACTTAATTTTAGGACGATTAACGCTCCTTGTAAGCCTACTGGGGTGTGACAACCTATAGGTTGCTCCACTATTGCCAAATTTGGTCACCAGTAGGTTGCTCCCCTTTGCACCTGCATTGGTTCTATAAATCCGGGAGAATGATCGGGATTCTCGAAGCTTCACTTTCTAGGAGTATCCAGAAATTGATTCAACCACTTACCTTGGATTAAACATTCAGATCTTATCCTACCCTTCTTTAGAGTTTCCACCACTTATCCTTTGATCCTATCCCTCCATCAAAGTTGGATCTAAAACCTTATAATGGTAGTTGGATAAGAACTCCTAACTTTCCCCTCTCTCCTATATATTTACCACCTTTCCGATGCAAAGGTTAGAATGAATAATGGGGAATGAAGAATGAGTGTATAGTTGGATTTTGAGAAACTATACCCTTATGATGTTGTAGTGAATGGTTATTATCTCATGCATTAAGGTTATTGGAGGTGCATATTGTGACAAGGAAAGGACATGTCAAGAACTTGGAGGAGCTCTTCTACAAGAGCAACTACTACTTATGGTTGTAATCTCCTTATATTTAATCAATGTAAAGAATTATTTATTTTCCTATAGAATATCATGTTGATCTATTTAATAGAGTATTTAGATGATACTGCATAGATATCATAGTTTATTGGCTTGTGTTATCTGACTTTGCAGGTTCTAATTTTGAAAATTAGAGCTAGAATTGGAGCTTCCAAGCTAAAGAAGGAGCGGAGCATGAAACAGGTTCTAGGTAGGCATCACTTTGTCATCTATTTACTTTAAGGAAAAGCATTGGGCTCATTGTATCTTTTTTGTTCTAGGTTGACCACCAAATCTAGGGGAGATACTTTTGTCAGTTATCTTAAATCTCATATAACAAATTGATGAATCCAATGAGGAAAAAAGTATTCCCTTGGTCATTTTCCTTGTCCATTGTGTTTGATTACCTCCTTGACATACCTTTGTTGTATCATCCAACCAAGAACATACCTAGCAGGTTTATTCATTCAAAAATTTTTGAAATTCTTGTGCCAGAATCCACTTTCCAAGGCCCAACACTGTGACAATGCCTCTGACAGAGCGTTGTACCTCACTCAGGCCCACTCTACCTCAGCATTGCAATGCACTGGTGCCTCCTTTTAACTAGTGTTGGGCCCTATTTTTGCACAAATTTTGCCTTTTTTTTTTAGTCTCTCTTTCATCATCCTGCTTCCAGATAAACCTCCCTGAGTCTTTAGTGTCTTGTGGTCTCTCCAAAACCTCCATTTTGTTTTCATTTGTGTTTGTTTTCCTTTGGTAAGAAATGGTTTTGATTTTTCTTTGTTATTATAGTTTGGTCATTTTTAAAATGATTTTCTTTGATTATTGATCGCTTGGATGAATTTTTTTTTTAGTCCTCATTCATAAAAGTGTAATTGAATCTGTAATTGAACATTTGAATCTTATTTTTCTTCATTCTCAAAAATTAAGTGTGGCGAAAATAAAAATTATGCATTGAAATTTAGGGTTTTTTATGTGCATTAGTATAGGAACAGTTGCATTGAAAGGAAATAGAATCTTGCATCTAGTTTGATGCATATTGTGTTTTGAATCTTGTTTTTTTCCTCCCTTAGCTAGATTTTCATTGAAAGAGAAAATATTTCTATTTTCTCATTCTAGATTTTCATTTTAGGATACTCAGGTGACATTTGTGTTGAGCCCTAAAAATGTAACTTAATCAAAGATAAACATTAAAATTTATCAAATCAACCTAAGGAGCGTTTGTAACATTAAAAAAAATATTTAGAGGTCTATGCTAGAGACGTGTTCCAAAGTCGTTAAATGTAGGAGTTGTTATTGTTTTCCAGTGTTGCATACTGGGGGTGAAATCTTGTTCCACATACGTAAATGTATGAGATCGTTCTCACGTACCTTCAGGTATATCAAATGAAACCCCACTCATGAAAATTATCTGGGAAAACTCTCATCGAACAGTGACATATTATACAACACTACTACGGACTGCACTCCCATGTACCATCGAGTATATTTTTGGAGTCCCATATAGGTTGATATTCATCCATAGGTAATCGAGTCTACCGCCTTGTATACTGTGATACACTGAACACAACATTTGAGGATATTGGTTGTCATATGTTAATTCCTTGGTTCACCAAGGTTTATATCCCAATTCATGGTTGTTTGGTAAAATTTTATGCCTATTTACCGTCTTTTGATTTTTTTGTTGTTGTTAAATTCTAAAACCAATTAATTGACCAGGAAACAACATCCTCCTCGTGGAACAAATCCTTAGTGTATATCAGATTGATACTAATGATAATATTTCCCAAGCATATCAATCAAGGAAACCCCTCTGATGGGAATCCTAGTCCTTTTACTCCTTTTGGAAATATTGGTGCTCCTTATATGGCAATGTTGTCCCTTCCCAGATTTACCATTGGTTTTACATTTTGGTTGTTTTCGACCCTTATGGTTTCAAATGTCCAAACTACTTCTCAACCAAGTTCTCCTCCACCTAAACAACATCAGCCTCATGTTGATCCTAAATTTTCCCTTTTTCCTTCTTCACCTATTATTTCTTCATCCCTTTCTTCCTCCTCACCTAGTGAAAGTTTTGATTCTAGTAACCAGGAAGCTGAGAAGAAGAAGAAGAGGACGAAGAAAAAGAAGCAAAATAGGCAAGGGGGAAACCAAGCAACAATTTATACCCATGCAACTACTATGGAGGAACTTTCCAATCAACCCCACAAATTTAAACTAACTTGCAAGTTATGTAAGGGTGATCACATTATTAGAGATTGTCCTGGTATTCCTAATATATTAGAACTGTGGTCCATAGACTCACTTCGGCCTTTTTCATCAGCCTCTGGAGTTCATGCTGGTGATAAACCATTGACTAGTGATAATAAGGTCCATGGGAAAAAGGGTAAAATCAATTTTAACTGTAATTTATGTAAAGGGAATCATCCTATTCAACGTTTTAATTATATGGATGAAGCCTCAAAAGTGTTGGAAAACCTTACAGCTTCTCATCCATGACTTCCATATGGTTATTGGAAGCTTTCTCCTAGTCCTCCACTAGTTGATGAAGTGATTGATCATAATCAATATCTAGTCAATCCCACTCTCTATGAATGTGAATCCGATGAGTTTGTCTCTGACCAAGCATTGGTTTAGAAAATGGTTGAATCAATTCCACCTTTAGCTGATTGTATCTTTCCTATAGAAAGTGAACTTCATACTGATCATGTTCTTCTTTTTTCTTCAAATTCAAATGAACTGGAGGGAAATCCTCCCATTCCCAAGGTACATGTGAAAATTTCTCTCGTTTCCATAATGCAAGGGGGTAGCTATCCCATTCCCACGACACCCCCTCCAAGTAGTATGGTCACTTCTTTTGATTGGATTAGACTGGCGTGATATCATCTTCCTTCTTACATGCCCTTCCCAATAATAGTACAGACTTATAATATAACCGTACCTAACACAATAATAGATGAAAAAGCATCGGTTAGTATTATGTCCTCAACTACTTGAAAATATTTAGTTTTTCCGCATCTTGTTCCTGTTACCAATAATCTGTTGGATTTTAACAGAGGAAACAACCAACCATTAAGGATCCTTCCTAAGTTTCCCATTACTTTGGGAGGAAAAATCGTCTATATCGATGTGATGGTTTTCCAAGTCCCTTTGGATTTTAATTTAATCCTTGTTCGTGACTATGTTTATGTCATGGGAGCTCTTGTCTATTCTCTCTTTCATGTGCTATGTTTCCCGCATGAAGTAAGAATTGTGACCATTTAACAATTTTCCTTTATTGGTCCTAATTTGGCTCACAATCAACCAACATCCCTAAATGGTTACTATATTCAAGTGGTATTTCCCCCGCTATAGGTTAATTATGTGGCAACTTTCTCCATGCCTGCGCCTTCTGATGATCTAGTCAATGATACAATGCATCATGTATTGGGGGCATTGGAGCCCGATATTTCTAGATCCTTTGATATATATCCCTTACAGAGCTTTGTTCTCTCATCTAATTAGAACCTCTTGGAATCCATGGCCTCTTATGGGCCATAATTAAGGTTTTGAATAAAGTTTCCTTGTCTTGTGTCAATCTCCTTAAAAAATGAAACAAGGTCATCCGAAGAAAAGTTCCTTTTCTTGTGTCAAGCTCCTTAAACAATGAAACAAGGTCCACTGAGCAGAGTTCCTTTTCTTGTGTCAATATCGTTAAAAAATGAAACAAGGTATCTTTAGCATAGTTCTTTCCTATGTCAAGCTCATTAAAAAATGAAACAAATACCCTTCTAGTTCAAGTCTTTGATTAGATCTTATAAATTCTCAGTAGAGTCTTTCACTTCATATTGTAAATGAACATTCATTTGATCCACCTATTAGTACCTAATAGTCCACTTAAGTGAATGAAATGAAGTTTTGGGGGCATGTACCTCGAATTCATTCATTATGTTGGGGGCATGGAAACTAACTTTCAATCATAGTTTGTCTCTGTTTCAAGCTTCTGTAAAAATGAAACCAATTTCAAGCATAGTTTCCCATGTTTCAAGCTTGTGTAAAAATGAAACCAATCTCAAGCATAGTTTCTCATGTTTCAAGCTTCTGTAAAAATGAAACCATTTTCTACCTCTCTTGATTTCCATTTTTAACAGCCTATTTTTTCCAAATGAGCGTTGGTTTTTTCTCATTCCATTGTCATCGTCTTATTTCCCGATCGTACACTTTCACATGGTTTTTACCCTTTCTTGCATAACAACTATGATGAGTGGTATTATTATCTAGTAGCTTGACTTATATGTGTTTTGAGTAGTTCCACCATGACTGGAACTAGTTGTTACCCCTTATACCACTCATTCCTCCAGGAGGAGTCTTGTTTCATCTCTTTTTGAAGTCCCAAAATATGAAAGGATTGTTAAGAACTTGTGTTTTTGAGCTCGTAAAAATAAATTAAAAGACGTCTACTCAGTATAAGTTTAACCATTTTCCGGATAGAGATAGGCTAGCTAAGAAAAAGGAATAACTTAGTTGAACATGTCTAAGAGGTTCTCTTGAGTATTTTTTTCTACCTTTCTAGACTTAAGAGACTATCTACAAAAAGGGACGCATGGAGTTTTCTTTTCCACCTATTTTTCAAACTCTCTAAACATGAAAAATATGTCTAGTTTTACCTTTGCTGGAATCGTTAAAACATCAAGCAGTGGTGGACTTGTCGAACATGACAAGTTCCAAACACTCCTTATCAAGGTTTGTTAAAAATACTTGAAGGGATTAATCCAAAGGATGAACTTATAGATCAAGCATATATTATCCTCCTCAAACTTGTTAAAAAATAAAGAGGTACTGACCAGTATGGTTGGGGAAATTGGGAAAATAGGGGATCCCATCATCTAAATGGAAGTGAATCGTTCTTGAACACGAAAATTTTCCACTTCATCTCTGTGACCATTGGTTTGGGTAATATTCTTGTCTCTTGGTTATCATACCATTTTTTAGAGCCTCCATTATGGTTCTGGGTCAATGCTTCCAACTCCATTCAATGTCATTGGTGTTGAAGAGAATTCATTCAGTTTATCTCCATTACAATACTCATAAGCCTCCATTTCATGTCTTCCTTTCCTGATCTAGTTCCATATCAACATCATTCTCATCATTATGTCTCAATCATAATACTCATTTTGTGTCACTAATGGGGGATACATCAATGCCCTCCTACGACGGGTCACTTCCTGTCGACATCGGCAATCATCTAGGAAGTTGAATTAGAAACACCCATTTGGCACCTTGGTGATTGCATACATCAATGGAAATTTTCCTCTCTCTCAAAGACAAGTTTAGATCAATGGAATTCTACCGAAATATTCTTTGTGGTGTTCGACATCAACTCATTTATTCACACCATACCGATTGTACCAGTGTACCTTGAAAGCCATTATCATCATCGATGGTTTATTTTGTGTCTGTTAATGACTTACATGCTTGGCTAGTAATCAGATGGTGTCTACCATGTTCAACTCCAGCTCATTGATTCACATGGTTAGACGCATATTTGTGTTGGTCGTGTGAATGAGATAGAAGTTCTCAGATCTAGTTTTATCCATCTGGGCTACGATTTCAGGAGTTATACAAGGATCACAACATATGATGGCCCTGATCCTATATACGATCAACCAGTAATGGGTCCACCAGTTACATTTGTGGAAATGTATTTTGATCATTTTACATGTTATGTTAGCTTATGAAATGAGTATGGGTATGCGTCCCTCAACAACAAGATGTCATGATAAATGTATTGTAATAGATTAATCTCAATGGTTGTTCTTGATCCCTACTTGTCACAAGGTAAAAAATTTCAGTCATCAGTCATCACCTCTGACTTTGTGCTTTAAGGGGAATTATGTTATAGGCCATTTTTTCACATCCAATTAGTGAGCCTCCAAATGGGATCAATCAACATCATATTCCCCCTTCTCATCATATTGCACAAAACCCTAAGCATGTACCTTTCATCCCCCAGAGTTTGAAACCTAAACTGCATCATCTAAGTCAGTTTTAGGACCAACACTCCCTATAATCCTACTGGGATGTGACCACCTACATTTTTCTCGACTGTGGATAGTGTTGGTCACCAGAAGGTTGCTCCCCTTCGCACCTACATTGGTTCAAGAAATTTGAGAGAATGTCTAGGATTCCAAAAGATTCACTTTCTAGGAGTTTCCAGAAGTTGTTTCAACTGCTTACCTTAGATTAAACATTCAGATCCCATCCTACCATGCTTTGGATTATTCACCACTTATCCTTTGATCCTACCTATCCATCAAAGGTAGATCTAAAACCTTAGAATGGTAATTGGATAAGAAATACTAACTTAATCCTCTCCCTTATATATTTACTATCTTGCCTATGCAAAGGTTAGAATGAAGAATGAGTGAATAGATGGCTTTGAAGAAACTCTTCCATTATGTTTTTGTAGTGAGTGGTCATTATATCATGCATTAGGGTGATTGGAGGTGCATATTGTGACAAGGAAAGGACAATTCAACAACTTGGAGGATCTATTCTATAAGATCAAATGCTACTTATGGTTGTAATCTCCTTCTATTTATATTAATGCAAATAATTATATATTTTCCTATATTTGATTTTAACTCATATATTTCAATACCAAGTTGATATATTGAATAGAGTATATAGATGATGCTGCATAGATCTCATAGTTTCTTGGCTTGTGTTATTTGACAGTGCAAGTTCTAATTTTGGCAATCAGAGCTGGAATTGGAGCTTCCAAGCTCAAGAAGGAGTGAAGCGTGCGAAAGGTTCTAGGTAGGCCTCACTCTTCTTCTATTTACTTTTAGGAAAATAATTTATTTCCTTGTCTCTCTGTTGTTCTAGGTTGACCACAAAACCTATGGGAGATACTTTTTTCCGCAATCGTAAATCTCGTATAACAGAGTTAAATTACCCTTTACACCCTTCTGGTTTAGCTCTTCTTGCAGGGATTGGTGGAATTTTATGCACTCTTCCCCCTCTTTTTTTAATGAAATATCCTTGTTCATCTTGCCATTTTTTTTGTCTTCACTCAGTTTTCTCCCTCCTCTCATTTCTCTTCTCCTTCAAACCTCCGAGTAGTGCATAAGTTATCTTCCTACTCTATTTTTGTAACATTCACACTAGCTACTAGTATCATGAACTCGTATGCACCTCACCCAATTATCTATCCCTTGATTCAAAGCATCACATTCCTATGAACCCAATATATTTCATGTTCTATCATAATAATAGTCACTTTCTTGTGGTTGGTTAGTGGAACGAATGTCGTTTTTAATCATAATGACGATATTTTTGATGGTAAATCCCTTATACATCCCAATCCACTCCACAATTAGTATTCATTTAGTTTCCGTACACAAAACAAATATTTTTTGTATCATCCTCCTAATTTCACCCTTTTAGACTATTTCCTATCCACCGTAATTAATTTGGTAGAAACAAACCTCAACCTAATCATGATTCCAATGTTGTCGTCAAATTATATTAACTCCTTCAACGACTCACTCTGGGTATAAGCACCCCTAACATGATGTTATGTTCAATATTCCTTTTTTAATTCATAATGAATTGATCCTAAAGTAACTAACTATATTTTAGCATAAGGCCCCCTTGTTCTTATAATCTCTCTACTCCTCGCTCTAGTCTACCTTATTTATGTACAGCTGGTAGACTAGGGATCTCTTCTCCTTTATCCATGGTGTGCAGGAGCTTGGACACCTCTATAAAGCTTCAACCTAATCCAATTCACATATCCTTCATGGGACTTACCATCCATATTCCTGAGTTTCACCCTGCCACTATCAGTCACACGTTGAATCACGTACGGTCCCAACCAGTGCATATGAAACTTACCTGGATGTTTTAGAAACTTGATATCGTATAGCATCACCAACTTAGTATCCCTCTTGAAAAGTTATATTCTTTATCATCTAATCATGCCATGCCTTGCCTTGGGCCTTCTATACTTCTAGGTGGGAACTCGCTAATCCTCTATCTTCATCCACCTATGACAAATACTGTAGCCATTTCTCAACAGATTTTGATTACATCATCTAGGTAGCCAGTGAAATGCACATAATCAATGCCAAAAAATCCATTAGCATCATTAATTCCATCCTATAAACCAAGAAGAATGGGGTTTTCCTGGTAAAAAAATTTCATGTGTTGTGACAGGCCCACAAAACTGCAGGGATTCTCAAATCCCATTCGTCGCATTGTACATTGTATACTTTAGTGAGCGTCATTTCCAAAATATTATTAAAATCCTTTGTTGTTACATTATATTGGGGATGATATGGGGCAATCCTTCAATTCTAAATCTAAAATTCTTCCATGAGTGCTTCTATAGTTTGGTTCATAAAATGAATCCCCTGATCACTCATCAGTATTCTAGGATACGCAAACCGAGTTATCACTTGGTAGAACAAAAATTGTGCAACAATATTTCACCAATGTAGCCTCATCCCACCTTATTAGATAGTATATAATAGTGATGATATACCATGTGATAGTATTTTGGGCAGGGGGATCAATCTATCCAATAAAATCAATATACCACTTATCGAATGACTACAGAGTGAGTTAGGGGTTCAAATCAATTTTGTCTTTTCGAGATGCTCTTCCCACTCTTTGGAAAATTTTGATTGCCTTGCAATATTCCTTAGAATAAACATGTATTATGCTACACCACAACCCAACCCTTAAAATATTTTGCGCAGTAGCTCGAATTGCATATTTACCTACCGCAACTTTGACGTGGGCTTCAGTGAAAATCATAGGTCTCTCATTTTCCAAAGAAAACCTCCTTAAGATCCTATTAACTCCCAATTTATATAGTGCCCCTGTGATCAGTTGATAGTTTTTCCCCTTGACCATGAGTTGCTTCTTTTCTACCACTTTATAGGCTTCCAGTTCCATTCTGGTACTCAGAAATTTCACAGTATTTGCAAAGTTATAATCATATACGATGGTTATTGTGAATAGTTGCATGTCTATCATATTATCTTCCAGGTTTTGTGCTTCCTCACCCGAATTCAACCTTCTTGACTTGACTACTACTTGGAAATCATACTCTTGAAATTATAATAACCATCAGCAAAGCCTCCCACCCAACACATGGTTGCTCACTAGATATTTTAAGGCTAAATGATTAGTATATAAATTAAATCTATTTCCTAGTGGATAATTCCAAAATTTTTGGAGTGAGTATATTATTTCTAGTCCCCCCCTTTCTTTTATAGTGTAATTATATTCATTCGTTGATATTTTGCGACTAGAAAAGGTATTTTAATGGTCAACCTTTCCTTTTCCTAGCTAGGACAAAATCACCCCTAACGTGATCAAAGAAGCATTAACGTGCACATGGAACTCCTTGGTCCAATATGGGAAACAAAAATAGGGGTCAAAACCATCTTTTCTTTCAATGTATCCAGGGCCCACTAACATTCCATGGTCCATTTAAACTCTACTCCTTTCTTTAACAACTTCTCCATGGGAATTTTGATATTTTCATACCCCTGGATGAATTTCCGATAGCATCTATTGTGACCTAAGGTTGACCTTAACTTTCTCACAATAGTAGGTGGTGGAAAATCCACAATGATGGTGATTTTTTTTGGGTCTACTAGTAGCCCTTGTTTTCATGAGACATGTCCAAGAAATATGTCAAAAGGAGCACAAAATATACATTTCTTAAGGTTTAAATAAATACGCAATTACCTACACCTATCTAACATTAGTTGCAACACCTCAATATGCTTCTTCACTAGACTAAAAATTGTCCAATTATCTAGGTAAGCTTCCCAAAACCTATGCATGTATTCCTTGAATTTTGTCACAAGTATCCTAGAAAAAATGGTTGGTGCATTATTCAATCCAAATGACATCAATGTGTACTGGAAGTAGCCCCACTCTGTAGAAAATATAGTTTTATGTCAATTCTCCTTGGTGATCTAAACTTAGTGATATATAGATAATCCATCTATGAAATAGTAGGCCTCTTGTACCCCTGCATTATCCAAAATATCATTTATCAATGAGGTAGGGAAGGGATCGTGCACGCAAGCATCATTCAACTTCCGCAGATCTACACAAATTCTAATTTCTCTCATTTTCTTATTCTGGATCATCATCAGACTCAACCATCATGATTTTTCCACCAGTTTAGTAATTCCCACCTTAAACATCTTCTCTAGATCTTGCTTAACTTTTTCCTTGTAAATGGGGTTCAACTAACATGGCCTCTACTTGACTATCTTCATGTTTGGATTGAGATGAACCTTCATTTCTCCCAATTCCCCTACAATCCCCTTCATTTCCTCAAAGGTATTGGGGAATAATTCCTAGTACTTGCACAAAAATTCTGTACCTTCTCAACAATATTTTTGTCCCATTAGTCTCCAATGGAAGCCATCTTAGGAGGTTTGTCAGTCCTGATATTAATCTTATTTGTCTTTATCGTTTGTGCACATTCCTTAAATTCTAAGGGCAGTCCCTCCACCACGTTCTCACTTTCCATTTCTAGGATATGGATATTCCATGGGTCATCCTCATCATACCCTCCATTATCTTCCACATTGTAACATTCCAAAAACTCTTATAATCATTGTGAGTGCTGAGATGCAACACACAATGGACCATCCCTTACTAGGACTAGGTCATCCTCTGCAAACATTTTTTGTTGCAACACCTCCAGAGCCTTTCCCAATGCAAGTTAGTTTGCTTGAAAACTAAAGGTCACCCTAAAATTTTGTGCCAACTCAGCCCATCCTAGGTTCCTTTGTGCACCTATAACTCAATACACCAATTTCTATAATAATATCAAAGGTATGAATAAAGTGGTGTACCCATCCTTGCTAAGGTATCCCTCCCTTTGTCCAGGCAGCAATGCACCACATCAAGTGAGTTCTAGGGCACTCCATTCAAAAATATTTTTATCTCAAGACCCAATATTTGAGTCCAAACCTAACCTTCAAAAAATCTTTATATTATCGTAACCTCATGACTCACTCCTTGTGTGCAGCCCACCATCTGGCTGGTGTAGCGTGTAATGCAACATCCAACGCAGGAATTATTTGGAAATCAAATACCTAATATTTATACTCTCAGAAAAAAATATCTACTTCAGTCAGTATGTCAAAATGATGTGGATTTTTCACCTTAGTCCTGATCTAATGCACCATTATCATAATGTGGTAACATTTCCTGGTTCTTACCTCATGCAGTAAATTTTTATAATTCTTCGAAGCCTCCTCCCAGTCAGATGTGCAGGCCCCGATGCTACACCATATTAACACTCCATTGTTTGTTTAGTTTTTGTAATCATCCCGTCAGGATGTAATATTATAGATATTATCCAAGTCCTCTCAACTGAGCTCACCCTTTACCAGATCTATGTAGAAATCCCCTTATCGCAGATCCAATGGTGTAATGACCCAAATATATCCTCCTTTAAAAATCATTTTCCTTCGTTTTTAGGTTTATAATTACCTGGTTATCGAAGTCCCGATCATTCCCTAGAAGAGTCGGATAGGGATATATATCATCCATGATTTCGATGACCTTGAAATTTATCATGATTGACACCTCATCGACATCCACCAACAACCCTGAAAATTGCCCAATCCAAAACATTTGATGTTGTTTAGTCAATCTAAGTTGGATTTGAGACCACATTATCTTTGGCCTCCCCATAATTTACCAAGTACCCTTCAACAAGATATTTACATATGATCCCAAAATTAGAATAATATTATCCATCTCATATTTACCGATCTATGTACCAAATAAGAATTCTTTGCTGGTTCTCTTTTTTTGAGCCACTTAATTCATAACCCTTGGTGAAGGTTGCATAGTAGCCTCCTCTATTGTTTTGGTACATTTTTCTACTATTTTTCTGAACTTTTCCAATGCTTGAGGATCTTTTACCAACTCCAAACAACTCTATAGTAGACTTTTGACTGGGTCTACTATGTTCCTTCACTCCATACCTATGCTATTATCAAATATCTATGCAATAGATGATTCATGCCTATACTTTGTCCTGTGTTATTCTTCTACAATTTTTTCCCATTGAGCATCCTTGTACGAGGTCTTCTCCTTAGTGGGATCAAACTTCATAGTTGGTTTGGGATCTATCCTTACCCATCGAGCCTATTATACTTGAGACCGCATGGCATCATCTCTTGTCTTAGTATGTCCTTGTGTTATTGCATCAACCCAGTGCTAGGTTTTGTGTGGCTCGAAAACTATCATTTGGGAAATGGGCCCCTTCTTCTCCTGTAACTTGGAGATCAAATAAGGGAAGTTCTTTGTTGGATGGTCTAAGAGCTTGCAACAAATACATGTAAAACATGGATTGGTGAAATCACGAG
The DNA here is from genome assembly GCA_034641835.2 of Pinus albicaulis. Lineage (NCBI taxonomy): Eukaryota > Viridiplantae > Streptophyta > Pinopsida > Pinales > Pinaceae > Pinus > Pinus albicaulis. Next base: position 759,993,919 of record CM076570.1, on the reverse strand, counting down.
CCAAATTTCCCTTATTTTTAAAATTATAATATATTATAGTACTCTTCCCTTGGCCAAATTCTCCTTGTCCCCTACTAGGTCCTCCAGGTCCCTTAGCTCCGATGACAAGTCCCTGGCCTTGTTGATTATATTTCCCACCCTAAGAATACCCAGGCTGATTAATTCCATTTTTCATTTCCTCCACTACTTCTAGACCTTGCACTCTAAATAATTCAAAGGTTTGCTCACGCATTAGCTCTAGAGTGCATGGTGAATATCGTTCCCAACTGATTTTCAAAAATCATAGAACAAAGTTCACGTTTTAGACTCATATTTTTGCATCATCGGGAAACTAAAGGGTATATGGCCCCATACCCTATAGATTTCACACCGCACTCCCCTCCCCAGCGCAAGGGGATTTTTTGTGCTAGTTTCCATATAATCAACCAACAATTTTCATTTGTTCTTATGGTGACACTCCACCTGGAAAATGGTACACCATATTTATTCTCAATTTTCCTTCCCCTTTGACAAGTCTTGGAGCTGTGAGGCTAGCACAGCTAATTGGGACTACACCTATGCCATTTCGTTGCTCTTAATTTCTCCTACTAGTGGGACTGCTAACTTTAGCACCATATCCAAAGCCTCTAACTGCATGCCAATCCTTTTTTGTTTCAATGGTATATTTATATGTGGAAGAAAACTTAAAATAAACCATTATTTATGTTGCATGAAAAGGATTTGAAATTTCATCCTATCTTCCAGAACCTTAAATCGTTGGTTAAAGTCCCATATCGATTCTCCCACACTTTTCTTAATCTCTTTGATTTATGTGATGCATTGGGACTCTTACTTGGGCATCTAAAATTCCCTCATCATCTCTTACTTAAAGTGCACCAAAGTCTTGTTCTGTCTAACTGGTGTTGTGCTCTTATAATTTGTATAAAATGTCAGCATAGGATCCCTATATGTGGATTCTTGTTCCAGCTGCGCAGTATTGGTGGCCTTATCCTAAACCTGCTCAGTAATCTAAGAAAATTCATACAAAAAAAAATGTTATTCTGGGTTTTTGGTCCCAGCACCATGAAACATGGGTGTCTTATAATCTATGCCCACCATAGTGGTATGCATAATACTCCTAGATGAAGTACTCCCTCTCGTGCTTGTTGTACTACTAGAAATATGTGGACCTGTCTATACACCACTTTGAATCTGAATATTTTGCGTCATTCCTCCTACAACTATGCCAACTCCACTACTACTATTATTTCTTCCCCCTTGACTATGATGACCTCCTATACTATTTAAATGAGTGTAGTGAGTGCTTACCTCTTAATCTATAGAAGCGCGTAGGGTGGTGGGCCCAACCCCGGTGATGATATGGTCTTGTTTTTCTGCTTCAGAATACTCTATAGTGTGTGGCATCAATTGTTATCTTTCTCCTAGCTCTGTGGGTGGCATACAAAATTGCGTCCCTTTGTAACTTTAGTCACTGTCAACTAACACTAGTTCATGTTCTTCGATGTCCTCCCCTAGTGCCTTCCTCTCGTTGCCTTCTTTCGGCAAGTACCGATGTTGACCACCCTCCCGCATTGTTAGGTTCCTATATTTTATAGGATAGATTTATAAATATTTTTTTATTTGTATAAAGATCTCGTAAAAAATATTTCATATTTAAAATTATTTGCATGGAAAAAGAAAAGAAAAATAGAAAAAGAAAAGAGGGGATAAAAAATAAAAAATATACATTTGTGAAGGAAAAGAACAAAATGAAAAAAAAAAATGAAGAAAAAACCCCCAAATAAGTGAGCTAGTCTAAATGCCACTCAAAAAAATAAAAAATGATGTATAAATTTAGAAAAATAAAAAAAATAAGGTTGGTCAGTATAAATTCAACAATAGAGATAAGTTAAAAAGTTTAATTAGGCTAAATCACACAGTTTAAGCGTTATTAGTCATGTAATAAAGTGAGTTTTGGTTTATTTTGATTAAGTGTGATTAATTAGTTTAATCATGACTTTAATCATGATTAATTTAATGTAATAAACTTTTTGGACACGATGTCTTGCCGTTTTGTGATAAAATTTGCATAAGTTTCAACGGTGATGATCTGGCCCACCCAAATCAATGGCGGACACACCACTCCATACCCCCCAAGCCCGTTTGATGGTTATTAAATTGGGGGGGGGGGGAGAGCGACGGACACACCACTCTATGCCCCCCCTAATCTGCTTCCACTTACCGCTTGACTACACGACGTTGACCTTGTTCCTGCCGCTCCACTCCTCCATTGCCACGTTACAAACCATTCCCCTATACCTAAGCACCAGCAGTCTCCCTCTTATTTCCAGTTATAAAGTAATCATTCAATAATAAATATGTCACTCCCCCTCTCCATATTCCCGTTAGGGTTATCTGTTTCCCATTTATCCCCCCCTCCCCCCCCCACCACTCCATGGCAATAGTAATTTGACAACAAATTTACTCACAGTAAAGTATAAAAGTCCCATATCTCAATATTTTAAACCCATGTTCATTGTAAATTTTACTTTGGAAAACATTGTAACTCTATCACAGAGTGTGATAGATGCCACACAACCAACACTACTACATTTGGCGAAAATTTCGACACTTGGTTCCGACACTTTTGACCAAATGTCGGAAATTTCCCCAAATTTTTTCCATCCCGCCCGAAACCATCGCTATACCGACGTTTATAGAAAAGTGTCACAATACCGACACTTAGAAAAGTGTCACAATTGTGACGTTTGGAGGAAGACGTCGCAATTGCAACATTATGGCCCAATGCGTCGCTATTGTGACGACTGCCTCCAAACGTCGCAAGTGTGACACAATGTCTAAGTGTCGCAATTGCGACGTTTGGAGGCACCCGTCGCAATAGCGACGTCTTTTCCACCGTTGGTATAACGACACTTATATGCGTGCTACATAAAAATACGAAACTGGGGCTACATAAAAATGATTTTATTGTTTCGTATCCGTCGCAATAGCTACATTAACGTCTGATATCACGTGCGCATTCGCCCTCCGCTCTTGCAGAACAGCATTCGCCCTCAGCATTCACCCTCATCTCTTGCAGAACAGAATTTTTCCTCAGCATTCGCCCTCAGCGTTCACCCTCAGCTCTTGCAGAACAACATTCACCCTTAGCTCTTGCAAAATGGTAAGTTCTTACTGCAGGCCCTTCCTCCTATAGTAGGGTTGAATCTATTTGGGTTTTTTTGGTCAATTCCATTGGATTGTGTTAGGCTGTAATGTTCTCTCTAGATTTCAAGAATCAAGATTCAATACCCTCTATTATCTTCATCACCCAATACAAGATTTAAATTTTTCCCAAAGAAACACTTATTAATTTGGCAGCCATTATTTCTCCCTGCTTTAAAAACCCTACATTTAAATGAAAACAAGCATTGCATTTCAACTACAAAAATCTATTAGTGTTCAAATGTACATGTGTGCCACATTAACGTTTGATATCACGCGTGCATTCACCCTCCGCTCTTGCAGAATAGCATTCACCCTCAACATTTTCCCTCAGCTCTTGCAAAACAGCATTCACCCTCAGCATTCGCCCTGAGCTCTTGCAGAACAGCATTCACCCTCAGCATTCACCCTAAGCTCTTGCAGAATAGCATTCGCCCTACATTTTCCCTCAGCTCTTGTAGAACAGCATTCGCCCTGCATTCGCCCTCAGCTCTTGCAGAACAACATTCGCCCTAAACTCTTGAAAAATGGTAAGTTCTTACTGCAGGCCCTTCCTCCTATAGTAGGGTTGACTCTATTTGGGTTTTTTTGGTCAATTCCATTGGATTGTGTTAGGCTGTAGGGTTATCTCTAGATGTCAAGAATCAAGATTAAATACCCTCTATTATCTTCATCACCCAATACAAGATTTAAATTTTTCCCAAAGAAACGCTTATTAATTTGGCAGCCATTATTTCTCCCTGCTTTAAAAACCCTACATTTAAATGAAACAAGCATTGCATTTCAACTACAAAAATCTATTAGTGTTCAAATGTACATGTGTGCATCACTTGTGTAGGGTATTCCTTTTCCACTTTCACATTATCCAAGAATGTGTGCAGTATAGTTCATATTTTTTTTTATTTAGATTATCTTGAAAAAGGAAAGGTAAATTATTTCCCATGGAAAAAGAAGTCTTTCCCTTTTTACTACTGGAAATGGTACAACAAAGTTCCATTTCTACCCGAAACTCCTATGAAACAGGAACCAAATAAATGCCATGTCCTCAATGGACATCATTTTGCTTTGAAAATGGCCATTGCACCGTGTTGTTTCTTATATTACATCACGATAGTTTCTTAGGTCATTTCTTGTTTCTTGAGATGAAAAACAACCAAAGAAATTGTGAAGATACTTTCAAGAAATAAATGACTATTTCTCAATCATATCTCAACTATTTTTTATTTTATTCAGTGGTTTCTTACTTTGAGAGAAATTTGACACTTTTATAAGGAATATAACATAAAAACACAAAATGGGAAGGAATTGATGAGGTAGATGACCTTTAGTTGTTGTCAATTAAGAATTGATAATACACGATGCATGTTCCACACTACAAACTAGATTCCTTCCTGGAGTTAGGACACAGAGTATTGAATCAAAGTTGTAGTTTCTAACTTCTTGTATTGGTTCATCAATCTTGAAATTTAGACATTGTATGTCTTCATTGCTTCATGTTTGAATGATTTGCATTATATCGTACAATATGAAATTAGGAATTATGATTATTATTACTTTATGGATCTGTTAAGTTACTTTTAATTTTGCATGGTTTAGTGTGAAATTATTCTTGTGTGCCCCTAGGCCCAGGTGAAGGAATGCCAAGGACTGAGAACCATAGTTTTTAAATGGTATTGTTTCTTATACCCAAAAACCCTTCAACATCACTTCTTATTAGTTCTTAACAATAGTTTTGTAAAAAATTTGAGAATTGATAAAGCAAAATCTCGCACTTCTCAAGATAAAGTCCTAAAGCTAAAGTGTGATACCATGTGTAATTCAATAGCCCCATTGTCACCTCACCAACCTCTTTTCACTTCGGGCTAGCTCTCCTCCAACTCAAGGGTGGTTCTCCCTAGTAGATGTTAGGGAACTAATGGCCCAACCAAAGGCTATGACAAGAGCCCCCTAACTCTCTATGTTTACTACTATCAATTAAAATATTGAACAATAGGGTCATACATGCATCCTGAAGATAAAATTTCCAGGGTATTTTTGGGTAATTTCAAAGGGAAAGTCCCCAAACACATATAATCAAGGAATTATAACGTGATTTCAAACATTAAATATCAAAAAAATCATTTAAATGATATTGAAAGGAAAAAGGTGATGGAAGATAGAAAGTGCCTTAGTTAAATTCTCTAAGGATTTTTCAATAGTTGCTCCAAAAGCTTCACTTCAAGGCCCTTCAAGATCGTCTCCAACAATGATATACCATCAGCTTCAACAATGTTGCTCCAAAAATGTCCTCAAGGTCTTCACAACAAGTTTACTAGAAGTTTCTCCAACAATATATTCAATAAGGTCTTCATTGTCAACTCGTCTCTTGTTTGGGTGCTTAATGTGCAATGACATGTTTCCAGGACTGAATTCAATGCAAGGCATATTTGAAACTCTAACTCTGTCTTCCGGTGTCTTATTAGAAATTATTTCATTTTTCATTTTTTGTTTTCAAGTTATATATTGTTTTCAAGTTTTTACATTTATAATTTTATTGCAATGTGGCAGATTGATCAGGGCAGTGCAAGAACAACCCCGAGACGGGATGATCGCGGAAAGAGGCCAGCGGAAGAACATGTAAAGTGCCAGCATTGCTCTATCTTCAGGTATATTAGTTATTTACATAATTGAAATAATATTAATTTTGTTCAAATATGCAGACACCTAGGCATGGTACGCCTGATGATTCCCTCTATCAGGAAGAGCTTTTTCCATCCCTATCTCCAGCGCTCTTGTTGTGAAAAAGGGCACGAGAAGCAAGGTCGGAATTTAATACTTTGATAGACGCGCCTCAAATACCTGAAACAGAAGAGAGGATAAAACAACTTATGAACCAGCTAGAAACATATCAGGTAATAATAAAAATTCAAAAGAATATTTTTTTTGTTCTACATGAGATGAATTGGGATAGTTTGATTTTTAATTTTTACATTGACTAAACTAACAAAAAGTTCTTTTGTATGTAGCGTTTTCTAGCACTTGCTGAACCTGATGTTGGTGGTAGTGGGACACAAGGGCAAGAGATTGCCTAGCAACCCTCTCGTACACCTTCTACTCCTTTAGGTGCCATCCAAGAAACACACCCTGCCCAAGTCGACACCCAACGAACCGCTGAACGTGTTGGAAATGATGAGGCTGATATGGCCAACTACATTATTGCGTTTCTTGGAGCTACACTTGTCAGATCCACAGGGACCATTAATGGCACGTTGTTGGTGAATGATGAAGGTGTCCCTAACAACTCCCACGTAAATTTTAATATTTTAACTATTTCATGTACTCTATCTAAAACATATTTATCATGATTTTTATTTTTAAATTAATGATAATATCTTTTTTTCTATGTAGGAAACAATGAGTTCTACAGGTTTTTGGAGAGCCATGCGTTGTTAATTTTTGGCCCAACCATATGTACAGTGTGTAATTCCCAGAATTCCAACCTGAAAAAAGAACTTCTAGATTATCTAGAAGCCCTTTTTGGGGTCGGCACATTTGACAGAACAGCGGTGGCTCAGGTAGCCGACAAATATTTGAAATATACCAGGGACACCTATAGGACGCAATTGCAATTTAACCCTAGATATGAGAGTCTTCTCATAGTTCCAAAGAGTGAGTGGAGAGCACTCATCCATGACGAAAAATAGAAAAGGGCAAAGAAAGAAGGAAAAATGCCAACTGGACCTGCAAGGTAAATTACAACTTTAATTCAATAGAATTAATTTTCTTTATGTCTAAAATAAAAGTGTGTTACGTCATATCTGACTTCAATCTTTTGATGCTAGGTTTCCTGACACCTCAAAGGCAACCAAAGCTAGGATTGAAAAAAGGGCCATCACAAGCTAGGCCAAGGCGGCTACTTGAAATTAGCTGCAAGAATTGTAATTAAGTAGTTAAACATCTTATAATTAATTGTATCGCCTTCCAACGTTTTTGTAATCCTATCAAATATGATTAAAAATACACAATCATATGTAATGTAGGGTGATGACTTCAGAACAGAAACTACAGAGGAAGATAAAAATATCGCTTTCCATTTCGGCTATCAAGCCATAGTTGAACGTCGCAGAAGCTTGGGGCAGGTCCCAAGATCCAGAATGCCTAATAAGGTAAAACATTAACCTTTCAATATGTTTGTTTTCGTCCATAAATTTAATGTCTAACAACTTTGTTTAAATCAGGGGAGCAGCACTACCGACGAGGCAAATAACCGAGTTTTAGAGCCAGATGTAGATGATCCTCACGTGCAACCTGATCATTGTAGTGGGGACCAGGCCGACAATGCTACTATCAGTGAGGGTCGTGACGGTAATTAATTTCCACTTATAATTTTTTCTAATTATACCTTGATGGTTGTCCTTATAACGTTTTTTGTTTAAATGACAGAGAATGTTTCCCTTGAGGATCTTCCCACTAGAGAGGAAGACAGGGCAACAGTCCCAACGACAACAACTGGTGCACCAGGTAAATAATCTCATTGCAATTTTTTTTATTAATATTACCGAACTAGTTCAATGATATTTAAAAACTGACAATTAAAATTTAATATTATCTGTTTTGTAGGCGATGCCCCGTCACTGGATGAGACCAGACATCGTGACTACGCAACAAGGTCAGCGGCGACAACTGGTGCACCAGATAAATAATCTCATTGCAATTTTTTTTATTAATATTACCGAACTAGTTCAATGATATTTAAAAGCTGACAATTAAAATTTAATATTATCTGTTTTTGTAGAAAGCGATGCCCAAATCCTTGGATGAGATGAGAAATGTTGACTACAACTAGATCAATGACGGCAAGCGAGTACAGAGGCCAAATAATCATTGCAATTTTTTTTATTAATATTACTGAACTAGTTCAATGATATTTAAAAACTGACAATTAAAATTTAATATTATCTGTTTTTGTAGGCGATGCCCCATCACTGGATGAGACCAGACATCGTGACTACGCAACTAGGTTAGCAGTGCGGGTCGAAAGGCACGAAATAACAGCAGAGCACGATGATATTGATGATGTAATTGGGAGCTTTAGAAATAGGAAGAAGAAAAAGAAAATTTGATAATGTAAAATATTGTATTATTATAAGACAAACGTTACCATACTTGGAACGTTTTTTGCGTTATATAAAAAACTCATTTATCATACTATTTTTATGTCAAGCATTAATTGCAATGTTTCCTTACGTACTTTTTGTTGAATTTTTTTTTATTAGTTATTGAATATTTTTTTTTATGCTCATGAAAGTAAAAAATGAAATATAGATTGGGTATTGGGGAATTGAGAGTGATGTGAGGGGGGGGGAGAGGGGCCATAAGAGCTTCCACCTTCACGTGGTTGGCCCTGTTTAGTAGAGAATAATTTATTGGAGCGATTTAATCTTGGAGCAAACCTCCCTTGATCCAGCATAGCAACAAAAAGTCACTATTGACTTAGTTGCTACTCTTTCAGATCGTGGGAGGCTTGTTCCAAGTTCATGCGACTCCAATAAATTGTTCTTGAAATGAAGAGGAGCTTATTCAGGTATGTTTTGACATTTTCAACATATGTTATAACATTATCATAAGAATGCATCTTAGAGTAAAAAATACTACATCAATTACTTGTATTTATTGTATAGATAATGATGGATTTTGATTGACTTGGCAGTGCAGGTACAAATCCTCTTGCATCATTAGCAATACAACTTGTCAACCAGGGTCATGTCCAGGATATTTTTTCTTGTGCGCTTGACCAGGTTCGTAATGTCACATTTTGTAAGTTCCTTTACAGTTCATAATTCAATATTAAGCTTGTTCATGATTATTATCTAGGTTTTTGTATGTGTTTTTTCATCTATTTGATTGTAAGCAAATATGCATGTTTCCTGTTGTTCACTATGATTTCTCCCATTACCACTCCCAGGATGAATCCGAATTTATTGTTACATAGGTTACTTTATTGTTACTATGATTTATCCATTTATGATTTCATAGGTTACATCATGTAAAGTTGTCAATCTCAGGTTGGTGATGAGCTTTAGTTCTCCAGATTTGGGGCTTTTCTGATATTTTCTCCCTCATGTCATTCTTGCATCACCTCGTTGTTTGAGCATGCCAATTTTCTACCACTTGTACCAATTGGAACATGTCAATCTCTGAGTGGTGCCACATTTCACCTATTTTCAGTGAGAGTTTAGGGTTTCTCTAACATAGCTTCAGAAATCTGATTCAGTGCCTGCTTGAATATTGTAACATAATACTCATGGTTTGGATTGATGAGCATGTTCTGAATGGTTGGTTGATTCATAAGAACCACCCATATAGTCATCTTGAGATATTTCAGAAGTTTTCTCAGGTTTCCTTTTTCACCGTTTCTAGTGGGTGAGATGGTGTGGGGTGATCCATCAATACTGGTGCTCTTATAGTAGGGAATTTGTTTTTGGGGATATAAAGGAGTATTTGATGTAGATATCCCATTGGATGCATTCATAGATGGGCACAAGAGGTCAATAATTTAAATTAAAAATATGCAACCTCTAGCATGGCAACCTGAAGGCCGCGAGAGACACTGGTTAAATATTGTTTTGTGCTGGCCTTAATATAGTCGTGATTTATTTCTATTATCTTAATGCAAATATATAGTCCGGTCTCATTAAAATGAGGATTGTGGTTGTATTTCTCTTTGGTTGTTTCTCTCTTAATGCTCCAAAAGTTGCCAAAAGTTGCGATAGTTGTTTAGTTTGCATGTTACAACTTAAAAGTGGTTTTTAGCAATGGGAGTCATGTTTTTTAAGGTTCATACTAATATGAAGATCTTGTAATTATATATTCAGGATAAGAGAAGATGGCCTCTGCTTTGGGCAGTATGACAACTATTTTCACATCTACCTCATTGGGTAACAATGGAAAGGGGAAGAAGTTGGGTGCAATGTTTGATAATTATGGCAGACAATTGTCTTCTCTTTCAGTTTTTTAACCCATTTCCCTTAATCGCTCAAGCAGAAGAGGGAATTTGAGATTACGCGACAGAGAGAAGGTATTTAATACAAGAGCTATGGAAAAGGAGTTGTACTTCAACAAGGATGGCTCAGTGACAAAAAAATCGCAGGTCAGAGAAAAAATTATGTTTAAAGGAAGGTCACCTGCACGTGAAACTTCACTGTGGTGGATCTTTCCTTGTCCACTTATATTCGATTTTAATGTGTTATTTTAATTTTTCTTGGAGGGTTGTTTTGGCATATGGTATGGCATCCAATTGCACACTTACTGAAAGCATTGTCAATTTGTCTTGCAGGCGGTGTGAAAAAACTTGCTGATCTTGTTGGAGTCACCCTTGAGGCGAAGGGAAAATGTTGTCTTGGAGAGAAAGCATGGTTCTCTGAAAATAGTTAATGATGGTGTGACAGTAGCTAAGGAGGTATTTTGTAGATGTGTGCTCTGGTTTTCTTTTTAACGTTGTATTAGTTCCCCCTCTTAAATGTCTTAGATTTGGTAGGCATAATTTGAAAACTCAAAGGTGAAAGGAAACATATTTGTTACCCAATGGTCTACTTGGCTTATGGACTAGCCACATTAGAGTAATGCATAAAGATTTTCACAACAATAAAAGGAAAGGGTTATGGCTGAGTCAAATTTTATTGTTATTGACAGTGTAATTAAATGTATCTCAATGCTATGGTTTTGGCCTTTTTATTGGTTGAATTAGAGGACCCAGTTGAAAATATTGGGGCCAAGTAGGCTGGTTTTCCTTTTTGCTGATGGTTTGGTGTATCTAATTGAATTAGTTTCCTACGGTATTTTTGGTTGCAAACTCCTTTTCATTTTTCATACAGTATTGGCCTTGTGCAATACATTTGATTGTGTGGTCTTGTTAGATCTACAACATTTATAGTTGTTTAGTCTTATGGCCGAGGTGCACTTTTATTATGGAAATAGTTGATGCAATATTGTCATTTAATCCTTACTGCAGGGTAGCATGTTGAGAAGTTTCTTGTGAAACATTTGGTATTCAAAATGACACTTGATCCTACACAGCATCATGCACTTGACTTCAAAATTCATATTCAAAGTGTGCCAGACAATTCTTGCAAAATTTCAAATAATTATGTTGTTTTAAACCATTATCTTTTTCATGTATTGGATGCTGAAAATGTGAAAAAGACTTTGGTATGAAACCAACTGGTGAATAATTTCCAGCAAAACAAACACTTCCAAGACATGATTTAGAAGTAGAACATATGTACTTATGAAGCATAGAAAGATATCCTTGATGCATTGTCAATGTTTGGCTAGGGTTATTTTTGGAGAAAATAATTCCTTATTCCTAGAATAGTGATCTTCAATACAAGTAAATGCCAGAGAAGAGAGATCATCGTGTGACGCAACAAAACTGAAATTGGACCCCCAAGGAGAGCTGGTGTGTCTACAATCGCTCTGTCGGCATTTTCCCTTGGTGTACCCCGTTCTTTTCCTCCAGCCTGAGTCTTAATTGACTTCTTCTTTCTTCGGGTTTATTTATCAAATTCGTAGAATTTGATAAATAAATACTATCCACAATGGTTGGACTTTAATTTATATTCACGACTTTATATTATCTCCAATCCTTATAACCAATGTTTAACTTTCAACACTTTGTATTTATACTCCACGTTTCTTTTTAAATAAATAACTTGTAATGAACTTTCGGCTCTATATTTCACCACCCAGCCTTACAACAATCACGTTCCAGACTTATGCTAATTATCCACCAATCGTTTAATTAAACAATTTCATTATACTCCGGCCCCACCTATATATATCAATAACCAATCAAACACTCATATCGTACCTGGCTATCCTCCGCACACCTTAGTTAACCTCCGGGCAAGTTCAACGTGCGACCACCATCCGATGGCCCTTCTCCAAATCAACGACTCTTGGCAATTTCGCTCGGCTTCCAACGTCGGGCTTTAATGTGCGATGGCACGGGTTAAATAGTGGTTTTTCGGGGGTCACTTCACCACGTGTCGCATTCCCTCTGGAATCGCTCGTGAATAGGAAATACCGCCTACTCCGCAAAAGCGGTGCGATATGGGCAACCCGCTTTTGTGATTCCGCTCGTGGTTTTGGTACAGGGCTTGAACACGGGTGCAAGTCTGGTTTTGCTATCCTTTTGTTTGTTAATTCATGTCCAATCCTCGGGTCAGGTTCCGAAAGAACAACAATTTTGTCTCTTTATTAAGCGGGATTTTTATATTTTAACAGTGTTCACGACCTCGGTTCTCTACACAGACCTCGCCTTCAGGTGGGGTGAGTTCACAGGGTTATCCAACAATTTACGGGAATTCAAAGACAAAAGAATGGAATTATCAGTACCCAATCGCCTCACAGTTAAACAATTATTCACAATTAGCAGTTCGAGATAATTCAGTGGCAACTAAGCTTGGAAATCATTTAACTGGAAACAATTGTTCACACACAGAGGTTTATTGCAGAAATTTCCTCTCTACTCTCCTCTTCCCTCTCTACTTTTATTCATCCGAGGAATTGCAATTTATATACATAACATATGGCTCTTCGGTTCCTCTGAGAGGACCGTTCTAGAAATCAAAAGGTCTAATTATAATAATTCAACTAACTGAAACTGTTCGACTCCTACAACTCTAACTAGTCTAAGTAATACAATCAGTTGAGGTATTGACACCTAGCTGTTACAACTCAAATGTTTTCAAACCCTCCTAGCCACAACATGTGGAAAAAACCTCCTACATTGCTGGCTAGTGCCTAATACCCCTGCATCATCGTGTGACATAAACCTATTAACAAAAGTGAACAGGGAATGATTATTAATTATGGCATACTAAGTTGTCAGTGATTTTGACTATTTGTCTTTAACATGTAAAAATTTTAAATTCCAAACTTACATCATCATGGTTTGGCATCATGAGCTTGACTAATTGTCCACCATGCTCATAATTTCATTGTTGTATTCATATCTATAAACAACGTTTCAAATAATAATAAAAAATTTCTATAAGAAAAATCCAGACCTCCATGCTGCTGCTCCTTATGAGACAAAGTCAAAATTGCATTACACAATCCGACACATAAGAATCTCCTATATCCCGGTGGTATGTATCCAAACTCTTATAATAGTGTCTTCAAGACTTATGTTGACATTGCCAATGAGATATTTAAGCAATGAAATATGGAGCCTTCTTCATTGTTGTATATGTAACAGTCTTTTATTAATATAACGATTGATGGTTTTGTCTTTCTGAAAATGAAATGTAAAAATAATTTATTGTGGTCAATTGAAAAGTTTTTTTTTAAAGCTTTTCATTATGGAAGGGCGACATATATATATGCCCTTCTAATTGAAATTCGGACCTACCCTTCAAATTTGATCACTGTGTGGGACCTTAACAAACAATAAAACTATTTCGCCACGCTTTATATAAAACATATAACAAAACCTTTTTCAAAACTTCAAACGAACCCTTTAGCCATGGGTATTTCATCACGAATTGATCATTTTACCATGTACCTTCTTCTAGAGGAATATTCGTCCACTTGATTAGGTACTTCATAATGGTTATATGTCAAAGAGATATAGAATGTTTATCTATAACTTTTTGTGGTTCAAGAATCAACTTTCATTCTTCATCTAATTTTAGAAGTTCTATTTACATTGGCATATTTTTTCCCAAAACCTTTTTTAGGAAAGATACATGAAAAACCTTATGAATGCAAGAAGAAGGAAAATATAACTTCTATACCACTTGTGCAATCTTATGAATAATTATTTAGGGCCATAACAGTTTTGCAGTGTGGAAAAAGTCAGCAAAAATTCCTGACTTTTAGAAAAAATCCCGAATTTTTCCCGGAGCCGACTTTATTGGCCGACTTTTTGCCGACTTTTTCATCCCTGAAAAAATCATGATTTTATCCTCGAAGTCCCGAATTTTTGCCGAATTTTTCGAAACAATCTTGAGTGAGGTAGTTTCTTTAATAATTTTTAATTTTTTTTGAAAAAATCAAGATTTTTTCCAAAAATGAATATTTTTGTATTTTTTTAGTTTTGCCGACTTTTTGCTGACTTTTTCAAAAAACTTCCAACTTTATCGAGTATTTCAACTTTTGGACCCTTGCCGATTTAATCTCGACTTCGACTTTTTCCACATTGCATTTTTGAGCTAATTCTTTATTCTTCTTTTTTTGAATGAAGATTGCTTAGAATGCTATAATCTAAAAAATACCCAATTATCCTCCTCAAATTATCTTTCACTTCAATGTTGTTCCCCTTGTTTTTTTATCATGTTTCATGTCATTTGAAGGTTTTCAATAATAATTTTCAAAGTTTCTTTAGTATTTTCCATATGTGACTCTGTTTCCTATACTTTGGACTTATCTTGCAAAAAGTATGAGATACTAGGAGTTGGATATCCATAAAGGGCCTTAAATGGGGGAATTTTAGTAGATGTGTGATAGGTAGTATCATATTACCATTCTTCCTTGACGAACCCACTTCATCCATTAAGATTTCTTTTCTAAAGAGTAACATTGTAGATAACCTTAAAAACATTTTTTAACTATTTTTGTTTGACCATTTGATTGTGTTTGATATGTAGAACTCATGGCAGCTAGTGTTTCTCCACTCATATTAAATAATTATTTCCAAAAGTTTCTTGTTACTATTACTTTAGGAAAACCATGAAGACAATGAATTTCTTTCACGGACGCTTCTACCACTTGGCTTGTTGTTTATGTACTTTGAGCTCTACAAAAAAAATCTACAAAATTTGTCTACATAAATGACCACAAAAATGTAATACTTACCTTTATATTTCGGTAACCCTGTAATAAAGTCTATTGATATATCTTCTAGTCTATTGATATATCTTCTAGTCTTTGAATATGTATGTGGAATGGTTGAAGTAACCCTAGAGATTTTACTATCTCTCTTTTATTTATTATGCAAACCTGACCTTCTCTTACAAAATTTTGAATATCTTTCTTCATTCCTTCCAAAAATATATTTTTTGATCCTTTGAGATGTTTTAAAGAACCCTGCGTCCTACCATCAGAGAGACATGGGACTCCCTTAATATTTTTTTATTCAAATATGCTTGCGTGCATAAAAATATTCTACATTTGCACCAAAGTATATCTCTCTTTCACTCCCAATGCTCCATAGAATTCATCCCATCCTTTATAAATTTTAGTTTTTGTTTAGTACTATTGTCATTTTTCCATTATGGCAAGCTTCTTCTAGCCACCTAGGAATAGAAAATGTAATTGGATATAAATTTGAGGCCTCTTCTATTTTAGAAAGAGAATCATGTACTAAATTTTCCTTACCCTTTTTGCAGATTATCTCAAAATTAAAACTTTTCATTTTTTCTCCTCATTTTTGTTAATCTTCCAATGAAATCCATAGCTTCAAAAAATACTTTATGCTATCATGGTATATTTTGACTTTAAAGTACCTCCCAGTGATATACTATCCCCATTTTTTATTGCATGTAATATTGCTTCCATTTATTTTTCATACGTAGATTTCACCAAATATTTTCTTTGAATTCTTTGCTTTTAAAAGCCAATGATATCCCTTATTGTGTTAATGTTACGTAAATTCCTTGTCCTAGTGCCTCACACTCTACTATGAATGTTTTACCAAAAGTAGGTGCAACCGATGTTGGTGTAGAAGACATGGCATCCATTGAAAGAGAGAATGCCAAAGTAGCTTCATCATTCCATATAAATGATATTTTCTTCAAGAGATATGTGAGTGGACTTGAAATCCATGCATAATTCTTAACAAATGATCAATAATATCATGTAAGTCTAAAAAATCTTCTAAGAACCTTGATTTTCTTAGGAATAGGTCATTTTGTAATAGCTTGTATCTTTTGAGGCTCCAACTTCACTCCTTCCTTTAAAACAATATGAACCAAATACTCGAATTCTTATTTCCCAAAAGCACATTTGGATATTTTTACATAAAAATGATTGTTCTCAATAATTTATATAACTTTCACATGTTTACTAATGTGGTATTCCCATGATTTATTATAAATATGTGTATTGTCAAAGAAAACCAACACAAATTTTATAAGATGGGATCAAAAAAAATTGTTCTTAAGTCGAGCCTGCTGGACTTCAAACGGTGATAAACCATAATTAAAACCAAATTCGCGTTCCAAAATAGCCTACTAACGTCGGCCAATTTTTTGACGCAAAAACCAAATGAATTCCGCCCTAATCTTTTTCGGGTCTGAAGTTGGGCTGGCGTACGGAGGGAGAGTTGTGACGCGAATTTCTTATCAAATTTGCCCTAATATTTTTCGGGTCCGGATTTCCACTGCGCAAGCGGCCCAAACAAAGATCCACTCCAATCAATTTCTGCCACGTGTCCTCAATCAGAACTTGCCCTGCTCCCGGCTGCGGGTGCATTCGATGGCGTTTAAGGCGATGGGACATGGATGTGGCAATTTCATATCAATCGCATTAATTTTTAACGTTGTTCAATTAATTTCCAAGGTTTTCACATATAATCGCATTAAGTTTTAACACTATTCAAGATTGGACCTCCACTTCTGTGAGCGATTTCGCATGCTCCAATATGATCCAGCCTTCGGCTCTCATTAATGATCAGAGATTAATTATGATGGGCGTCCTTCGATTGCATTGCAGTCGGGTTGATAAAATGGCATTTCGCTATGGTTTTTCAGATGAGCCGGTTGCTAGGTTACACTGCCTGTTCACTGTGACGAGAAGGAGAAGTGGCCAGTTGAATTGCTGCATAGACCTTGCTGCATATCTTCATTTCTCTTGATCTGGTCCTTGTCTATCTTCCTCTGTTTCTTGGAATTCTGCTTCTCCGTCTCCTCTTGTGCCCACTGCTAGTGAGACTGCACCCATACCTCGCGTGCGTCAAAGGATGTGTTGCCACAGGGGGAGCACTAGAGGTCAACTCCTGCGCGCTCCCTCCAGCCCCTCAACCGAGTTGTCTTCTGGCCAGTCCAGTGATTATTATGCAGGTCGCTATCCAAATACTAGGAGTGGGCGGGGTCGGGTTGTAGGATCTGGCCACCATATGGATTCCCCTGCTCCTCGTTTCCCCACCGCTAGTTCACCTTCTCCCACGACGCGCACTGCGCAATTTTCCTTTAATTTCTCTCTCAACCGCCCACGAATTACAGCTTCAGTCACTGTGGTTTTCGACGAGGAGGCCCAAACGGAGGAAGAATGCACCCGTCCGGCGGGTCTAAGCTCGGAAAAAGCTGGCCAACATTCGGGCCTTCAGGAGGGGAGCTGTGGCATGAATGTGGAGGTAGCACCTAGCGATCCTGGACCTTCCAAAGGATGGTGCCAAATTGTCGAGGAGCCTAATTTTTTTTTCTTGCTTCGCAGCCCACTTAATTGGGTTTCTTTTAGATTATTTTACTGTGCTGGACCTTTGTAATATTTTTGAATTCTGTAAATTAAACGTTCAAGACTGGTTTCCCCGTATGAGGGCAGTCTTCTTAATTTTTTGATTTTATGATGACAAATTTGACATGAGTCTGGGCAATGATTTTGACTTCGGTGTAATTTTATTCCCACTGTTAATAGATTAACTTTACTTAGAAATTTTTTTTTTGCCCTGTTTCTATTTTAAACCTACTTTTTGAAATACAGAGCCATGTTTATATGGTCTACGTATTATACTCTTTCTCTGTATATCTACAGGAACCTTTTTGCTATGAACAGGGTGGATGCTGTAGCAGGCTACTAATGGAAACAAGTGAGCCTGAACCTTACATCTCGGATGCAACAGATGGTTACCAATTTTGGAATCAAGCGAGCCTGGGTTTCTGGAGATGGTTATCACACTCCTCACATGATTAGCATTTTTCTCTGTTCAAGGATTTTGGGTACTTTAATTTGTATTTGGAACAATGGATGTTGGTACTCTATCTATTGCTTTACTATTCTACATACTGCTATTTCACTTTCTTATAGATGCCTCGGGCATATTTGGATGCTTTCTCAGATTTGTCGATAATCTCCATGTGGACCGTTACTGGCTTTTATATCAAGTCCCTGTATGTGACATGGGGTATTTTTCTATCACTGTCTGGGGTGGGACCTCCACTTTTCTGGATGGATATTTGGGTTCCAATCTTCAGATGTGAAAATGTAATGACTTCATGGACTGTTTTACTTCATATAATATATTCAAAACAACGTTTTTTCTCTTGTGAAAAAAAAATGATTAATGTTTATCACTCTGCCTTCAAAACTAGCGATGCTGGTCTATGTTGTCGGTTTATTGATATGGTCTGATGGTCTTTTTATATTTTGGACATATCACACTCCTCACATGATTAGCGTTTTTCTCTGTTCAAGGATTTTGGGTACTTTAATTTGTATTTGGAACAATGGACGTCGATACTCTATCTGTTGCTTTACTATTCTACATACCGCTATTTCACTTTCTTATAGATGCCTCGGGCATATTTGGATGCTTTCTCAGATTGTCGATAATCTCCATGTGGACCGTTACTGGGTTTTATATCAAGTCCCCGTATGTGACATGGGGTATTTTTCTATCACTGTCTGGGGTGGGACTTCCACTTTTCTGGATGGATATTTGGGTTCCAATCTTCAGATGTGAAAATGTAATGACTTCATGGACTGTTTTACTTCATATAATATATTTAAAATAGCATTTTTTCTCTTCTGAAAAAAAAATGATTAATGTTTATCATTCTGCCTTCAAAACTAGCGATGCTGGTCTATGTTGCTGGTTTATTGATATGGTCTGATGGTCTTTTTATATTTTGGACATATCACACTTCTCACATGATTAGCGTTTTTCTCTGTTCAAGGATTTTGGGTACTTTAATTTGTATTTGGAACAATGGACGTCGGTACTCTATCTGTTGCTTTACTATTCTACATACTGCTATTTCACTTTCTTATAGATGCCTCGGGCATATTTGGATGCTTTCTCAGATTGTCGATAATCTCCATGTGGACCGTTACGGGGTTTTATATCAAGTCCCTGTATGTGACATGGGGTATTTTTCTATCACTGTCTGGGGTGGGACTTCCACTTTTCTGGATGGATATTTGGGTTCCAATCTTCAGATGTGATAATGTAATGACTTCATGGACTGTTTTACTTCATATAATATATTCAAAACAACGTTTTTTCTCTTGTGAAAAAAAAATGATTAATGTTTATCACTTTGCCTTCAAAACTAGCTATGCTGGTCTATGTTGCTGGTTTATTGATATGGTCTGATGGTCTTTTTATATTTGGGACATATCACACTCCTCACATGATTAGCGTTTTTCTCTGTTCAAGGATTTTGGGTACTTTAATTTGTACTTGGAACAATGGACGTCAGTACTCTATCTGTTGCTTTACTATTCTACATACTGCTATTTCACTTTCTTATAGATGCCTCGGGCATATTTGGATGCTTTCTCAGATTGTCGATAATCTCCATGTGGACCGTTAATGGGTTTTATATCATGTCCCTGTATGTGACATGGGGTATTTTTCTATCATTGTCTGGGGTGGGACTTCCACTTTTCTGGATGGATATTTGGGTTCCAATCTTCAGATGTGAAAATGTAATGACTTCATGGATTGTTTTACTTCATATAATATATTCAAAACAACGTTTTTCCTCTTTTAAAGTTTCATTTTTTTTTTTTAAATTGAACCCGTCGTCGCTATACCGACACCTTGTAAGCGTCGTAATTGTGACAGATTAAAAAAGTCGGAAGAGCGACAGTATAAAAACGTCGGATGAGCGACGTTCAAAACGTCAGACCACATTTCGTCAGAATTGCGAAAGTTTACAAACGTCAGAAGAGCGACGTCCAAAACGTCGGACCACATTTCGTCGGAATTGTGACAGTTTACAACTGTCGGAAGAGCGACGTCCAAAACGTCGGACAACACTGCGTTAGAATTGCGACAGTTTACAAACGTCAGAAGAGCGACGTTCAAAACGTCAGACCACATTTCGTCGTAATTGTGATAGTTTACAAACGTCGGAAGAGTGACCAAAACGTCGGACCACATTTCGTCGGAAGTGCAACAATTTACAAAGGTCGGAAGTGCGACGGATTGGGAAACGTCGGAAGAGTGACGCTTGTTTGGAAGTGATGGAAAAAGTGTCGATAGTGCGACACTTTTTAATTGCATCGGAACTGCGACGGTATGGTAAACCATGTTTTGCCCACCCTCAAACTGTCGCTCCTGTGACGACTATGTGTTGGAATAGCAACGAATTGGCTATCGGAATTTCCGCCAAATTTTATAGTGCAAGGACCCTGTCCAACTCCTCATCCAATTGTTCGAAGCGATGATTCACCAAGTAATTACAACCAAAACCATTCATCTGAATTATGTCTTCAAAAAATAAATCCACACTTAAATTAGAAAACCCCATGATGCCTCCAACCATTTATTTAGACCACCAACCTCTGGTCGACCAATTATACCAAGTCACACATACCAATTATGATTTTGATCTCTACAAACTCCACAATTGGCTCAAGCAAAAATATCTCAACCTTAGTGGTGAATTGGGATTGTGGGACTCATTCCTGCCCCAATTCATCTTTCCCCAAACCTATTATTTGCCTGATTTTGTAACCTAGTTTCAATTCAGATACATTCCCAGTTAGAGAGAAATTGTGGCCCAAAATTGGGAATTTCTCTTTGCCATTAATGGTGTTTCAATGTTAGAAATACTCCCAGTCAGAAACTCTAATCCCATGCAGCCCTTCCACCTATATTTTCTCATGTAGAGTGTTGGAGTGGGGTCCCCCACGGTTCATTTTTGGGTTAATATGTCTAAGTGTTGATGTATGCGGTACACACAAGTAGTCAAATGTGATCTAGGGCAGGTCAAAGTCCCTTAATCATTGTAAGGGGTTTAAAGGGAAAACCCATGAGTCTCAAACCATGGTTTGAGACCATGGTATGTATGCATCCATGATATTATAAATATGTAAGGATTTAGTTGAGTAAAATATATCTTATGTCTGATGATGTATGGTTGTTGTTATTGTTTTGATCTAACTCTGGGTTTCTCTGGGTATAAAGGCTCCTCTTAGTTTTGTGCGCAGAGACCTAAGTCCTGGATATGTTGAGAATATGTTGGTTATGTGTGCAAAAGAAATGAATGTACTGAATTGAAAGATATTTGAATAAAGAAGACATTTTGGTGAACCTGAATTCTTATGTGATTTGATTATATGTTATTTGTTGTCGATCTGTTATGTTATTATGTATTTACTTATGTTAATGGTTAAAAGGAATTTGCACGAATATTAGTTGATTAGTATATCTAAATGAAGTATATTGTGCGCAAAATATATTAGAGTATTCTGTGATAATCTACAGAAGAATTAGATCTGTTGATTGTGCATCCACGAATCTATTTTATTATCTACATTAATTATGATTAGGGCCACTACATCAAAAGCTTCCTCAGGGTTCGGAAACCTGGTTCTAGCACCCCCCATACTGCTTCGGGTGAGATTTTGATCTACACAGTAGATCACTGCTGAAAGGGATAGTAGTTGGAGGGTTTTGTTGGTTCTGTGATAACTCCTAACCTGCATCAAGACCCCTCAAACCAAAAAATGGTTCCGTTGCTGGGACTAGAATCATTTTGAGGGAGATTTGATATATTGGCATCCGATGTAGAACAAATTACAAGATTGGGTCGATAAGAAGATACTTGAATTTTCTATCCAAGAAAATAGAAGCTCTAAATTTTTTTGAATATTGGGTGCAAAAGTATATCTACATAGAACTCCACAAAATTTTCTTTGCTTCCTTTGTGATTGAGTTGCACGAGTGGTTGTCTGGACTTACTGAATTCAAAACCTGCACAAAGGACGGCGCGATCAATCAGTCGATCCCAAAGTTGGTACAACAATTAGAGAAGACAAGCAACAAGATCACCTGCATGGTAGATCATTGGATCAATCATGTTTTGGTAGGATTTGTGACTGAATTTGCTATTGATAATTTTGTATCTTATTATGAAGCTGAAGGAATTTTTTTCAAGGGTCCTAGAGGTAAGTTCATGCGCTCTCTGAAGTTGTGGATTAAAATATTATTGTGTGAATAGGGTAATTTGTGCAGTCATATTGGGTGAATGTCCCATAGCAGCCCATCTACATGCAGTGGAACAAATTACTGAGTAGATCTAGAAGGAGGTTTTCTTTATAGTCCTCTCAAAGGTAAATCTGATAGTGATGAAGAATCAGAAAATAGTATCTCTGGTGAATGTGGGCACTCTGAAGAAGGAGTATTGAAAGATCAGAATAGTCTTGGGTCATTGGCCATAGTTCAGATCCCATCCACTCCACTTTCGAACTCATCTCACTTTAACAAGCTATCTACTCTACCTCCACCTCCACCTCCACCACAAGGCTTAGATATGCCCACCTCCATGAAGTTAGCTTCTTTCCATGGTATCAGTAATGAAGACATAGACCAATGCTAGTTTGTTACTGACATTGTATAAATATTGAAGTAGGTTAACAAAGATGATGTTAAGAAAGTGCAGCTAGCCACTTCTTTTCAAGATCGCACGCTGGATTGGTACATAAGATATGTAGCAATGAATCCTAATGCAACTATTGATAATCTAAAGGCCGCAGTAAAAGAAAAATTCAAAGGCCGAAATCATTTTCACAATGTGTAACTAAGTTGAAGAAGATTCGCCAAGAATTGAACGAACCTGTATGGGACACAGATCAAAGGTTGAAGCGAACTATTAGATATGGAGGATTTACTATTGATGATACCCAACACAAAGAATGCTTTATTTCCACGCTGCTACCGCATTTGCGCCAACCCTTAAGTCAACAGAATATTTCCATGCAGGCTGAAGCTGTAGAGATTGAAATGAAGCTAGAGGCTTCACCGGTACTTGTTGCGCAGATCAGGACCCAATAGATCCAAAGCTAGTTGGAGGAAATTCACTTAGAAATATAGATTTTGTGTAAGGATAAGGGAAAGGAGGCATGAAAATATGTATGGTGTATATGCTGCAAATTTTTCTATCATTACAAGGATTAGTGCCCCGTATTTAATGAATATCTACAAGCTAGAGGACCAAGTCCACTGAAGAGTGCGGCTAGACCAAGTGGGACTCCTACATGATGGTGCACAATTTGTCAAGGTAAGGGTATGCATATGAGAGAATACTATCCTAGGATTGTTAAATATATGCATGAGCTTAAGCATCCTTTTTGAAAAATTTTCTAATCGCTGGGACATGACAAACATCATTGTTGAAGCTTCGATTTGATGATTGACTGAGATGAACTATATAGAATGCACGCTGAACCTACCTCACCATCATCTCCATGTAGGCGTGGTGGATTTCAAACTAGAGGGCGGGAAAGAGGAGGAGGAGTTGGTCAAGGAAGGGGGAAGCTCATTTGCTACAATTGTGGAGACATGGTTTGTTATGTGCGCAACTGTCCAAATCCAGCATGACAATCTTATGGGTGTTGTATAAAATTTGATCATGCTATTGAAAATTTTCTTGTTTTGATTGCAAAGATGTAGGATAAGAAAACAAAGACTCCTACTCAAAAAATTCAGATGGTACGAGCTGAGATGTGTGAAGAATAACCAAGTGTGAATGTCGTCACTAGGAGTGGTGTAACCATTGGTGGAGACAAAGGGAAGAAGCATGATACTGATCTCTGGATCCGAAAATCACCTGAAAATAAGGAAGGATTCAACTTACAATGAGAAAAACAAACCTTTATAGAAGCGAAAAAGGGTTTTGCAGAAGCAGGTGCCTCATCGTCAAGCAAACCTATGGATGCGGTCAGAGTAGATGAAGAGATAAAGCCCTTCTTATAAGCTTGTATCAACTATTGCACAATAAAAAGGAATTCGAGAACCTCCAAGAATTGATAGACAACTGTAGAGAGAAAGATCAACCCCGGATGGAGCAGAAGTGTCTTAACAATATCTATAAGGATAAAAGAATAATTGGATGAGAGATACGCTTGACTACTTAGATTGGTGCATATGAGATGGATCAGGTCATTATTGATCTAGGATCTGATGCAAATGTTTTACCAAAGAAGACTTGGAAAATAATGCAATAACCTAAGTTGAAATGGTCCACGATCCAGTTGCGCATCTTAAATCAACAAAAAATTATCCCATTAGGAAGGCTCTCGTAAGTCGTAGTATATATTGAAGGGGTAAAAGTGCTCGTAGACTTTGAATTCATACAGATTGTAGATGATACTGACCCATATACTGGACTGTTGGGTTTAGATGGGCTATCGATATGGGTGGCATCATCAATCTTAAGTGCATAAGTATTGTCTACTCAATTTAGTGTTCCTAAATTGATATCATAAATTGTCAACCAGGGCTAGTAAGTTGTTGAAGTGAAGTGCACCATATGTGCCTAAGTATCCTCTTCCTACTTCGTTGTGTTCAATGTTTTTCTAATGTTTTTGGTTTTATGTTTACTGTTATTTTATTCTAAGGTGACAAACTAAATTAATAACAAAAAAAAATTGTTGAATGCGCTAAAACAGAATGAAATCTACTCTAAACTAGGAATGATAAAAAGAACAGAGAGTGATAATCTATAGATTGTAAAGCTGCTAAGAAAGTAACTCATAACATTAAACTTAGTCCAATTCGTTTCATTAGAGGTATATTGGAACAAACTGAGAAAAGGGTTAGTTCTGATGTAATGAGGTTTTCTTAGAAGACAATAACTTAAAAACATCACAGAGAAATCTTATTCATTGTTAAAGATCTGTTGGAATAATTTGAGAAAAAGATCATCTGTAACATAGTAAGGAAATTTATGCTAAAATAACTTATGACACTAGAATTAGCTCATTCTGCAACTCACAATATTACTACTAAGCCTTATTCAGAAATTAGATATTTCTTGGAACAATTTGAGAAAAATACTGTTTGTAAAATCATGAGAATCTTTTACCTAATTGTAGAACAGAAAATGTCAATAACTCAAAATAATATAACTAATTCTCGTTCATATAATAGTAATATGTTAGAAGAGTTTTAGAACAATAATAGCTTATAAAATAATGAGGATCTTCTAAATCTAACTAACAGGACTGAAATGCAATTAGCATAACTGAAATGCAATTAACTCAAAGTACTACAGCTAGACCTCATTCACGTATTAGAGATATATTGGAACAACTTATGAGAACAATATTTGACTGTAATATTATGAGGATCTTCAACGTAAGTAAATGACATAAAACATGATGAAAAAGGATAAACTCAGAAAACTACCTAAGTTAAGAACAAAACAGAATTAAAGATTAATTATCTAGACAGTATGAAAAAACCTCTTCAGATAGTAGGGGCCCTCTACTATCACATTGGCACACAAATCTTTAACTCCTTAAAGTTGCCTTCTGATCATGCATCAAAGTCGTACTCCTTTAATTAAAAGAAAACACTCAAAAACAGAGTGTCACAGTATTTGAAAACTAAAAACATGAACTCCTTTTCTCGGTTCACCGATTTATTTTTATAAGCAAATACATAACTGCTATTGAGTAAAAATAGGCATAGGTGTCTTTTATAATCAAAATCAAACTAAAACTCCTATTAAGGACTCGTGTTTTGCCGAAGGCAATCCAAGAGTCCTTATCCTTATAGAAGTCTGCTTCTTGGTTTTTAGCTTTATCCACGTGCATAACCACTTCCAGATTTTTACTTAGTCCTTGTGGATGACAAGGAATGATGCAGGAGAATTTTGGAGTCTAACCATATACGTCTTTCCTTCATATGACACCTGTAACCTGTTTAAACATCAAGATGGCTACGGAACATATGACTAGCTACAGAATGACTGCATTCTGTAGCTAAGTCTGCTCAGAAATCACTGAGACAACAAAACCACAAAAGTATAATAAGTCAGTCATTGCATGTATTCTTAAAGTGATTTTAATCATTCTTATTGATCTTTTAGGCCTATAAATGATAAAGGGTAAATGGAATGAAGTGGAGTTTGGTGAAAAGAAAAGACATTTTTAGGGCTTAACAAGTATGTTATTTGAGAATAATGAAACCAGAGGTTTGGTCCCCTCAGATCCTGCAAAAGGAGAAATATACACAGAGTTGGTGTGCGTAGATGATGATTTCGATCATATCCATAAGTCGATTGTGCAAGAAGAATTTTGGATCAACCTGAAAACTAATGGAAGACTCAACTGGGAGAAGGATAGTTCCTCATTTTTAGATTCATATGAGGAACTGGAGAACTTGTAGAGCCGACTACATGAATTATATGCGATGCATTGTAACCGAGTGACAAAAGCTCTTCAATGCATATCCTCAAAGGTACCATAATTTCCTTATTATGATGGTCTTAATACTATTAAAATGGTTTTAGGGGAACTTGAAAAATATGTTCTAGAGGCAGAAATATTCTTGGATTGTATATAGCGCTATGCTCAACCCAAGCACGTTGGTGGGAAAAACACAAGGGAAACTTGGGTAACTAGGAAGAATGCACCCGCATGATGCATTTGTGATTTAAGTATCCAAATAATAGAATGGGAGAGACCTATTCCGAAGAAGGTGATCTGCACAAACATTTGGCTCGATGGACTAAAGTTTGGGCTAAAGAACTGAAGTAAGAATGGCTGCATATATCCATTTTTGGGGAAGGTGCCTATAGACCGGTACCTTGAGACTGAGATGCGACGAGGAACCAATGAATGGAGTGCGCTAACAGAAATTTTTATCCCGACTTTTAGTTTTGAAAGTGGGTTCAAATTCTTAGACAAAGCACTGCATGATATTCAGGAAGTCATATTTCATGCCACAAAACCAAAGGTGGAGCACACTTTGTCAGCATGGGTTGCGCAGATGAAGGACATAGTTAATTTCCAAAAAAATTCAGTTGAAGATAAGGAGGAAGATCCAAGGAACATTACAATCCCTGAATCTGAAGGACAACACACAGTTGTTGGACCTATGATTCAGTCAGTAGATGTAACTAAGCCTCTGAAGATTCGACAAGTTAATGTTGGCTCATAGGAACAACCAAAATTAGCAAAGATCAGAGATTACTATGATGATGATACGGTGGGAAAGGTCGTTGAGTTGTTGACTAAATATCAGGACCTATTTCCTACAAAATTTTATGATCTCAAGGGGATAATAGGAGATCTCGGAGTTATGAAGATTACCTTGAAACTGAACGCGCGATCTGTGAAGCAACACCCATATAGATGGTGAGCCTTGGTATTGCACCAAGACTGGTGAAACTTCCAGTGGCTACCCTACTTTAATTTATCAACCCAGGGTTCATACAAACTTGAAGGTGACAGTGCTATATACATAGTAGATGCATTCTATTCATGTCATATTCTTTTGCTCTATGAAAGGGTGCTACTTCTAGGGTTTATCGGTGAAGTATGTCACACTTCATTGAAACTAAAATAAATTGTAGAAAGGAAATGACAGAAAAGAAACTAAACTAAATTGCTGAAAATAAATGACAGGAAAGGAAACTAATTTAACTTGCTGAAAAGAAATGGTAGAAAAGAAACTAATTTAAGTTACAGAAAGGAAATGACGGAAAGGGAAATAATTTAACTTGTTTAAAGGAAATGGCAAAAAAGAAACTAATTTGAACCACACTTAACTTGGCCAATCTACTAAACACATCGTTATTATCTTATGCTCTATCTACCATGCTTCTATCCATGCAGCTAATCTATCCATGACTTAATTCTAATTGAAAAATTGTTGATTTTCAGCTTGGAGAAGAGAGGGCTAAAGATGCTAATGGAAAGCTTAACACATGGGCCAAGGCTTGGAGGTGGAAATATGGGTTTAGACTTCATTAAACCTTATGATATCACAAATATGCTTTGGAGTGGGAGGCTTGAAATATGAAATGGCGGAGTTATAATTGGCAGATAGAAATGTGATATGAGATATGCGAAATTGAAATCGCAATATCACAAATCGGGTGAAGTGACGGAAGTGTTTTTCGGGAGGCAGATGTGAAATGCGAAATACGATATGGGAAGGTGATGATAAATGTGATTGTGATAAGGCTAAAATTTCTGAAATGCGATGGGTGACATGGCAGTAGGACCAGTGGCGGAGTGTGATGACAATATTGCAATTGGCGTCGGGAGAGGTAAGTATTAACAGAAACCACATGAAAATGCGATTTGCGATTGCGGTAAGTCTTAAAAAAAAAAGGGAAAAGGTTGTGAAATGCGATGGGATTAATAATGAAAAATGCGAAATGCGACGGGATAAAAACTACAAAATGCTAAATGCGATAAGTCAAATGATGTGGTAGTAGGAAAGGTGGCAAAGTGATTTAATCTTATCGCAATCGGCATTGGGAGTGGGGAAACTTTAATGGAGAGCAGATGGAGATTGCAAAATTTGATTACGGTAAGTCTTTTAAAGGAAAAAAAAGGAAAAGGTTGCGAAGTACAAAATGCAATATGAATGGAATTGCGGTAAGCCTTTTAAAGGAAAAAAAAGAAAAGGTTGTGAAGTGCGAAATGCGATATGAATGGAATTGTGGTAAGTATTTTAAAGGAAAAAAGAAAAAGGTTGTGAAGTGCCAAGTGCAATATGGGAGACTCGAGGAGCAAAGGCAGAGATCCAACTTTGATGGTTTTACAAGCGTTTTGTGAATAAAAAGGGTGACAAATACAAGAAAAGAAGAAGTAGGGAATAGAGCATAATAGAGGTGTTTGGAAGCATGAAAAAATATATGGAAAATGAAGTGGGAAGGAGAGGGTGAAATTATCCGGAATGTTGATACTGATTCCTGCAAAAAAATGTGCAGATTCATGGACGGGAAAAACAGAAAAAAGCGTGATAACACAGTGGAAGAAAGACTGAAACTGTTATTGCACTCTACTCTAATCTGAGAAGCAGTGAATCATAAACAGAAATTATTTTTTTTTCTATGGGAAGGTCTACCCTCCTCGAGCTCTATCGACAGAGATGAGAGGGGAAGGTTGCCTCACAATTTTATGGAGTTCATCAACTATTCTACAACACATATAAGAAGATTAAATCTATAGCAGCAAACAATAAAAACAATGAAAATATCAAAAATAAAACTAGCTAAATGACAGAAAGAAAAGAATGAAAACATCAGAGAAGTTGAGGTACATGGATTGGGCCCTAACCCACGAGCCTCGCTCCCTAAAAGTATATCAGTAAAACAAAATCTGACTATTCATTCCATTACAAAAATACAGTCTTATTACATCCCGAAGGTCTTAAACAACAAAAGCCTAATAGAATGGAAAAGAATGGCATGGGATGGAATGGAAATGGAATCGAATAGCATCGAATGGATCAGAAAATCGACTGGAAGCGACCCTAATTAGCTATTGATCAGCTTTATTTATCCTCAAGGGAAGCTATCAACAACTCCCTAGAAAATATTGATTGAGTCCACTTTGACTCCAAGTAAACCATAGATTGAGTGCACATCATCTTTAGTTTTCTTGGTTGCCTTTGATAGTTAAGGAGGGTGGACAAACCCCTTGAATCTCTCCAAGATTTCTCAATAATTTCTTGATATTTTGCTCATTTATTCTTCAATCTTGACCTTCGAGTATTAGGGAGAAAGTACTTAAATTATCTCCTTCTCCAAATCTGCATAATACACCAAATATTATCACAATATTCTACAAAAATAACCAATATTAGGCACAAATATGCAATTATCTTTAAACCTTCCTAAGAAAATATTAAAGCATAAGAAAACATTATTAAGTGCAGAAGGAGAGATTTAATATATATTTTTATGTGCATAAGAAAGGTAGATGGGCCTAATAAAGGTTAGATGGGCCTTAATTTATGTCTAATTTAGAGGCCCATCATCACCCGCCTACTAAAACTGATGCTCATCCTCTAAGAAACCTATTCATCCTCCCTGCCTTATGGTTCTTTCTACATGTTGGCCCATGCGCTTCTCCTCCTACTAATATTCTTGTTATTCTTCTTGCATTTCTTCTTGTAGGTGCTTCATGGAGGTCCTCAGATGCCTTAAGAAAATCTATTTCGCATTCCAAGAGGTGGTTGATCTACCTTTTATTTGATTTTTTTTTTAATAATTGCATGCAGAATTAACTCACAGTTCTTTTTCTGTGAACTGATTTCACCAGGGAAAATTTTAGGGGCGAATTTTAGCTCAAAGGTGAATTTTATGGGATTTTCAATTTTAATAGGGCGATTTTTTTATATAAAACTCATTTTCTCTAGTTTAATAAAGTTAGCCCAATAAATATTTTAAAAATAATTAATTATTAAATATTAGCCCACCAAAAAAAAAGAGCGCATAAAACTGGAAAAATGAAATTCGCCTCAAATTTTTTTGGTTGGAGCAGATTTCCATGCCATTCGCCTGGCTTTACAGGGTCAAAAGGAGGGGTTAGAGTGATTCGCCCCATTTTTTCAATGGTTAGGAGAGGTGGCTGGACATCGATCTTCTTGCTGGCTGAGCGATTTATGATTACAGTGGGATTTATGATTTTCGACGCTCCTATGTAGTGATCCAAAAGCATATTAGCAGAGGGAAGGACTCGTGAATATGGAGGGATTCAATATGGGCCATCGAAAAAACCAAAATGACCAGCAGCATCTGCAAAAATGTATTATCATAGATTCTGACCAGGTAAGAAAATTTCTCACTGAATCAATTCTAATACACCATCTTCAATCATCAATCTCA
This sequence comes from Pinus albicaulis, assembly GCA_034641835.2. NCBI lineage: Eukaryota > Viridiplantae > Streptophyta > Pinopsida > Pinales > Pinaceae > Pinus > Pinus albicaulis. The sequence continues at coordinate 759,962,933 of CM076570.1, read as the reverse complement.
AATGATACAATCAATTGTTCTCAACACCAAAATCTCTGCATCAATGACAACACCAACATAAACGCACCACCTGGCCAATTGCTTATGATGCCTGCATGGTCTCAATCCCCCGCAACCCCCTATATAGGAGTCAAGCTTGTCACTGCATTTCCTCACAATACCCACATGGGTATGCCTGGCATAAATGCCTCATATCTGCTCTTAGACTCATTCACTGGAAGCCCTTTGGCATTTATATATGGAACAAAAATTACCCACTGGAGAACTTCATGTATATCGGCTTTAGCTGCATCATATATTGCAAGACAAGATGCCCATGTTCTTGCCATGGTGGGTGCTGGTCAGCTTGCCCCTTATTTAATAAGGGCGCATCTCTCTGTGAGACCCAGCTTGAAAAGAGTCATAATATGGAACAGAACCCTTCCAAAGCTCAATCCCTAGTTGAAAAAATCAGAGTGAGGTTGCGTTCTGTTGAGATTGTATGTGAGGGAGATGATCTGGATGCCATTATTGGGTTTGCACATGTGATAAGTTGTGCCACAAGTTCAGAGTCTCCACTAATCCATGGTGCCTTTGTGAAGCCTGGGACTCACTTGGATCTTGTGGGATCCTTTTCTCCATCGATGAGGGAATGTGATGATGAAGCTCTTGCAAGGGATAGAGTCTTTGTAGACTGTGAGGTCGCATTGAAAGAGGCTGGCGAATTAATTGGGGCTTTTTGCAGAGGACTGCTTCGGCCCGAGGATGTTGTGGGTACTCTGGCAGAGCTAGCGAGGGGTAGTAAGGGTGGGAGAAGTCAGGCAGAGGAGATTACGGTATTCAATTCTATAGGTTCTGAAATTGTTGATCTTGTTACTGCCCAGCTTATATATGAAAAACATCTTCAAAGCAGTTGTCAGTGAATCCCTGCAAAATTTCATGTATGCTAGTAGGATGTGAAAATGTTTAAATGGCCAGTGTGGAACTCATAAACTGTAGTGAAAACATGGTGCGTAATAACTATCCAGTTGCAGGTTAAATCCTGAGCTTCACAAGTTCAAAGTTAAAATCAAAATGTCAAATGTGGGAAGTGGTTTCAACTTTCAAGACAGAATAAACTCTAAAGAATGTCACTGTTTGCTAGAATATCAGATGTTTTCTGCAATCGTTGGCATGCATGATAAAATTCTTACCTCCAGAGCTGCAGCCCCTCCCCAAGATGACAATTCTAGACAGGTATATTGGGACCTTAATAAACATGTGGAGATGATATGATCTTAAGATAGCTATATATATCTTAGCGATGGGGCGTAGCTGCAGCAAGCGGCTAATGGAGCAATGATTACCAAGACCCTGGGATAGTAGTACAGGACCTTTGGTTTCTATATTTGCCTGCTTATATTGCCAGTTGGCTTTATCGGCTTGTGAAACAATGCAGTTATAGTAGCTAAATTTTAATATTTTTAAACTTAATAAAATCTTGGCATTTCCCCGCTGATTTCCATTCATATATTGCATTCTTTCTTTCTATCCATATGTAAATGGCATTTTTTCAGGCCTAATGTCACTGATTGAAGATTATTTACCTTGAGGCTTATATATGGAATTCAAATTTTGGTATAAAGTCATGTTGTCATATTTTATCTAAGCATCGGTTGCATTTTCTTCTTGATAATTAGATAGATTTCAGTCCATCTGTATATGTTTGATGGGTTTTCCACTTACTCAAAATTGGTTAAAGTTACCTTGTGACTGCGTCATAGTTGTAGAGTGACAACGACCAAGCACACACTGCCACCACGACTAGGAATTTGCAACAAGACAATGCTATATGGGCCATGTCAAATAGTTATGCTATCTAAGCATCCATTGCATTTTATTCTTGATAATTAGATAGATCTTAGTCCTTGTATATATGTTTGATGGGTTTTTTCACCTGTGAAAAATTGGGTAAGTTGCCCTATAATTATTGTGTCAGAGTTACAAAGCAACAATGACCAAACATGCACTGCCACTGCAACTTGGAATCTGTGACAAGATAGAGCCATATGCAACCATGTCAAATTGTTTACAACCGTCTAATCATGTAAAGAGTTTTGAACAGTATAAATGAAATTTCAGCTATGTACTTAGTGAGAATATTATGATGGAAAACATAATGAAATGTTGTTGAAATTCCTGCATGGCATGTCTCTGGTTGTTTATTTTGTCATCATCATGCATTTTTCTTTATCATATTAATGAATTTGTTAGATGGTCATAGATGCTCCCATATTATTGGTGTCTTTTGTTATTTTTTTCCAAGGAAAACCTTGCGGGATCCCCTCTTCCCTAAAGTATCTTGATGGAGGTTCACTCAACTATTAGCCACAATAGCAGCTAGTAATCCTGAGGGGCTCAACTGAATTTGAATGTGCCCTATGGCCTTCCTGTCTGCAAGATGCCTTGGGTGGATGGGTGGATGGTTCAACCGATTGAGATAAATTTTAGGGCTTGTGTCCTTTATTAAGGTATGATAATTTTTGGTGTGATGAATGTCATGGCTTTTTTTTCTCTAATTCTAGGACATTTCCTTTGTAAGTCAGCTGGAAAGGTGTCACAACCCCCTTTGCTGCCTTGGGGCTCCAAAGTTAATGGGTAAAATGTCGGTAGTCAACAGTGTACTAGACCTCACACGTTAGTGATTCAAGGGCCAAATTATAAGCCAACAATATACCCTGGATAGATTGAATAATTTTTTAGGCTACTTCGGTCTAGAATTTTTCCTTCTACAAAAATTCAGGTTAAGTTCTTTTGAATTGGCTATATTCAGTTGTCGAGGACAGAAAGAGTTCAACTAGTACATAGTTGCAATATTAACAAATTATTTGTTTCTTAAATACGGACTAGTCCATTTCAGTAGATGTTGTATGATCAACCACGGGAAAGAGTTTGTCAGAGATGGAGACAAGATAATTAAATGATGCAGTCTCATTCAACACTATGTGGATTGAACAAGCCCATAGTTGATGACTTACAAACAAATAGAATGGAAGGTAAATAAATCACACATCGAGGTATGAAAGTTAATATCTTTGGCTGGAGAAAATGTGAATCTATTATTTTCCTTTTTTCAGTTTAAATATATGATGGAATACTCCAAATACATAGGTTATACAATTTTACAACATTATACATAGTCCTAGGTTTACAAAATCAGAGAAAGGGAGATGAAGTTTGGGAAAAAGGAAATTAATCTATTCTTAACAGGGTGAAAATCTACAAGTAGGAAGCCACTGCATTTCATTCCTTTAGCCAATTTATTGCCTAAAGTTCTAAAAGTGACCAAACAAAAATAGACTCCACAAAGAATTGTCATTTGGCTTCAGTGCCTTTTGAGGACAAAATGCACTGGATAATCGTTAGCAATGATTTACATGTCTTGTTTATTCGAGGGGAACCTAGTTGAAGATTGTTATAAGAGTATCATATTGAATTAGAGCAAGAAATGTTGTGCTAGTAACATTAGTAGTGATTTACATATTTTGTGCCTATGTTTATGTTCACAAAGTTAATGTTTATTAGTAAAAGTTAAAATAGATTGAAAACTATTGTGAGTATTAAAGAAAATTATTCAATCAAATATAATTTATGTCTATTTCTTGCTGTACTGGATCAATGTTCTAGCAGTCCAACTACTGTTTTCATTTTGTATCCTGTCTACCCACAAAAATAACATCCATGGACAGAGTCTCCGACTCAATACTATGCTTCAAGATTCAATACAAGCATACTTGTTCTGAAAAGAAAATTCTAATAATTTGTAAGCATATTTATTTATATCTTTCCCCTTAGATCCTTACTCCCAGAATTGTATCCAGTTTGAGACTACAAGATTTCTTATAAGCTGGTTAGAAAAATAAGAGCCTACGGTTCACATTCACAGGATCTCATCTCTGCAAGTTCGGAGAAAGACTTTCATAGGAGCATGCATTGGAGAGCATGTATATATGTTGCAGAAAATATTGTGTGGGTCCAATTTCAGGGACAGTTAGGATACCCCCTAATTTTAGGGGACAGGAGACATAGGTTCCAACAGGGAATCAAATATAAAAGCCGAAAACAATGAAATTAAATCGTAAATATATTAGTTACAAACATACCTACCCAATGAATATGTTGTCATATGGATACTGTTAGATCATTGATTATACTAGTAAATATCCAACTTTATTGCTAACAACACTTGTGCCTGCTTAGCTTCAAGTTCTGTGATGCAAGGCTACAAGTTTCAAATTCCATGATGTGAGAATACAGGGCACTTAAGAGATTATCCTGAATGTCAAACAACTAAGTGCTGAAAATTTTTCCCCAGAGCAAATCCTTTTATAGAGGAAAAAAGAAATTATTTGTTAAATTTATGAGCTTACCCTAATACAAATGTTTTTTTGTGCAGTTTTTACACTTTCTTGATCGTTGTTTTTGAAGGATTGCACAATCAACTCACAACATAGTCTTGGAGAGAAAAATCTCACTTGTGACATGAATAAATAACCCATGAGCATAGATAGATTTTCTATGAGTGGGTGTGGTAAGTTATTTATGAATGCTGGAAAGGAATGCAATTAATTTATTTACTGTTCATAATCAATGGAATTGAAAGCACAGGTGGAATAAATAGAACCTTTTTTTGGTAGATAAAAACATCAAAATTCATATTCTATCGTGAAAAAAAAATTGTACAAATATGAGAGACATGCCACCAGAAGTTGTTATATGGTCATAGATGCTCCCATATTATTGGTGTCTTTTGTTATTTTTTTCCAAGGAAAACCTTGCGGGATCCCCTCCTCTTCCCTGAAGTATCTTGATGGAGGTTCACTCAAATATTAGCCACAATAGCAGCTAGTAATCCTGAGGCGCTCAACTGAATTTAAATGTGCCCTATGGCCTTCCTGTCTGCAAGATGCCTTGGGTGCATGGGTGGATGGTTCAACCGATTGAGATAACGTTTAGGGCTTGTGTCCTTTATTAAGGTATGAAAATTTTTGGTGTGATGAATGTCATGGCTTTTTTTTCTCTAATTATAGGACATTTCCTTTGTAATTCAGCTGGAAAGGTGTCACAACCCCCTTTGCTGCTTTGGGGCTCCAAAGTTAATGGGTAAAATGTCGGTAGTCAATAGTGTACTAGACCTCACACGTTAGTGATTCAAGGGCCAAATTATAAGCCAACAATATACACTGGATAGATTGAATAATTTTTTAGGCTACTTCGGTCTAGAATTTTTCCTTCTGCATAAAGTCAGGTTGAAGTTCTTTTGAATTGGCTATATTCAGTTGTCGAGGACATAAAGAGTTAAACTAGTACATAGTTGCATTATTAACAAATTATTTGTTTCTTAAATACGAACTAGTCCATTTCAATAGATGTTGTATGATCAACCACGAGAAAGAGTTTGTCAGAGATGGAGACAAGATAATTAAATGATGCAGTCTCATTCAATACTATGTGGATTGAACAAGCCCATAGTTGATGACTTACAAACAAATAGAATGGAAGGTAAATAAATCACACAGCGAGGTATGAAAGTTAATATCTTTGGCTGGAGCAAATGTAAATCTATTAATTTCCTTTTTTCAGATTAAAGATATGATGGAATACTCCAAATACATAGGTTATACAATTTTACAACATTATACATAGTCCTAGATTTTACAAAATCAGAGAAAGGGAGATGAAGTTTGGGCAAAAGGACATTAATCTATTCTTAACAGGGTGAAATTCTACAAGTAGGCAGCCACTGCATTTCATTCCTTTAGCCAATTTATTGCCTAAAGTTCTAAAAGTGACCAAACAAAAATAGACTCCACAAAGAATTGTCATTTGGCTTCAGTGCCTTTTGAGGACAAAATGCACTGGATAATCGTTAGCAATGATTTACATGTCTTGTTTATTTGAGGGGAACCTAATTGAAGATTTTTATAAGAGTAACATATTGAATTAGAGCAAGAAATGTTGTGCTAGTAACATTAGTAGTGATTTACATATTTTGTTCTTATGTTTATGTTCACAAAGTTAATGTTTATTAGTAAAAGTTAAAATAGATTGAAAAATATTGTGAGTATTAAAGAAAATTATTCAATCAAATATAATTTATGTCTATTTCTTGCTGCACTGGATCAACGTTCCAGCAGTCCAACTACTGTTTTCATTTTGTATCCTGTCTACCCACAAGAATAACATCCATGGACAGAGTCTCCAACTCAATACTATGCTTCAAGATTCAATACAAGCATACTTGTTCTGAAAAGAAAATTCTGATAATTTGTAAGCGTATTTATTTATAGCTTTCCCCTTAGAGCCTTACTCCCAGAATTGTATCCAGTTTGAGACTACAATATTTCTTATAAGCTGGTTAGAAAAATAAGAGCCTACGGTTCACATTCACAGGATCTCATATCTGCAAGTTTGGAGAAAGACTTTCATAGGAGCATGCATTGGAGAGCATGTATATATGTTGCAGAAAATCTCGAGTGGGTCCAAGTTCAGGGACAGTTAGGATACCCCCTAATTTTAGGGGACATGAGACACAGGTTCCAACAGGGAATCAAATATAAAAGCTGAAAACAATGAAATTAAATCATAAATATATTAGTTACAAACATACCTACCCAATGAATATGTTGTCATATGGATACTGTTAGATCATTGATTATACTAGTAAATATCCAAATTTATTACTAACAACACTTGTGCTTGATTAGCTTCAAGTTCTGTGATGCAAGGCTACAAGTTTCAAATTCCATGATGTGAGAATACAGGGCACTTAAGAGATTATCCTGAATGTCAAACAACTAAGTGCTGAAAACTTTTCCCCTAAACAAATCCTTTTATAGAGGAAAAAAGAAATTCTTTCTTAAATTTATGAGCTTACCCTAATACAAATGTTTTTTTTTGCAGTTTTTACACTTTCTTGATCGCTTTTTTTGAAGGATTGGACAATCAACTCACAACATAGTCTTGGAGAGCAAAATCTCACTTGTGACATGAATAAATAACCCATGAGCATAGATAGATTTTCTATGAGTGGGTGTGGTAAGTTATTTATGAATGCTGGAAAGGAATGCAATTAATTTATTTAGTGTTCATAATCAATGGAATTGAAAGCACAGGTGGAAAATAGAACCTTTTTTTGGTAGATAAAAACATCAAAATTCATATTCTATCGTGAAAAAAAAACTGTACAAATATGAGAGACATGCTACCAGAAGATGTACATGAACAAATTACAATAAAATTTGTACAAATATGAGAGATATGCTACCAGAAGATGTACGTCAAAAATTTACAATATTACTCCTATCTACCTAGACACAAGGTTTGACATTCATTTCTATAACCTTTTCTCTGAGCCAAGTTTTACAATACAAACTTTATTGAGATAAGGCTAGTTTTTGTGACACACAGAATTTTATGATTTATACATATATACATTGTGTTTTTGCATCAATTTGTTGTATAATTGAAGGAAAGGTAGGTTTTCGTGTTTGCCCCTTTCCTTTCAGGTTTCTTTGCATTCAGCCAAGGGTCTATTATCGATGGAGGTTATGGTGACTATTATTTTTTGTCCAAGTTGGAAGGAGTCATTGTTTCCCCTTTCTAAATACAGATTTTTTGATTCAAGATATCATTTCATTCAACTTGATGAGTTTTCAACTGTGACCACCTGCAAAGAAAGGGAAGAAATTGAGTCCATATCCACATCACTACTGCTGGGGGGAGGGTTGGGCACCTTGGTGTTGCAATGCTTGATTGTATGGGCACTGCATTTGGAGATTTTTTAAGTTTTTTATTTTATGGTCGTCATTCTTTGGATTTCTTGTTTTTGATGTTTTTTTCCAGAGGGATTGGGGTTATTGGGCATGAATCTTTCAATCCATTGACAAGTTTTGCATTGAAAAATTGTATTCTCATAATCCAAGACCTGTGACCACTAGTAGTCTCCACTTCTATACCATGATATCATATCGATCTTGACCATTAGTAGTCTCCACTTCTATACCATGATATGATATGATATGATATGGTAGATCATTGCTTGGTCAACCTCTGGAAATATTATTGTAGAGAAATTGATTCCTTTTTCAACTTGGCTAGGGTCAATTTTGAGAAATCTATTGAGAAAATTTCTGATCTTTTCCAGATTTTTGTTGCACCACAAGTAAGCAAAGATATTTAGCACTGGCATTGAGGTTATGGAGATATACATGTTCATCACTGGGTTGAACTCTAGGGACCATGGTTGGAGGAAAATACCAATGTTTCCCTAGAACCATGGACTTGTTTCCATGATTAGTCTTCGGTGTTATGAGTTGTGCAAAAGGATAGTGAAAAATTCTACGGAGAAAAAGTTTGACATTGATATGTTGCCTAGTGGTATATGATGTGGTAAGTGTTGTAGAAGTTTCCATAGCGCATTATCAATTAGAACATTGTCTAGGTAGTACTTGATGGTCTCATTAACCACTGGTGACTTCACCTTGAACTGTTCAAATTCAAATTCAAATGGTAATTTTGTAATAGCAAGGATGATGGAAAATTCAAATGCTTATAGAATACAATAAATGTCTACAGGAAATATGAGTTGTTCATTGAGAGGATAAAATAACATTCTAGCAATTTGCAGTGCAAGCATGTCAGATTGAAATCATTGGTGAAGTCAAACAATTTGTGATGGTTCAGAAAGTGGTAGTATGGATGAGACCCTTAATCAAAGTGTTGATATCAGCATGTGAACTTTTGGTTTTTTTAAACATCTGAAAGTTCTGTGTCTGGTTTAGTTTTCTAGTAGCAGGCTAGTACATATTTTAAATTTATGAAAACCAGCAATACAAAATTTTATGTCACCAAAAAATATGAGTGAAATTTCTCTTTTCAGTAAATTCCTGCTGGATTTTAGAGAAATTATATTGAAAAAAGCCACCGTAAAAGCCTTCAAAAAGTCGGGTGAAAAAGATAAATTATATTATTGCTATTTAAATTTAAAAATAAAATATTAAAACAAAAAATTTTATCTAGGAAAAGTTTACAAATACATGAAAATTAATTTACAAATATATTTAAAAAAATATTATAATTGTGAAATTATGACTTTGAGAGAGAAAGGAAAATATTGCCAACACTATTGGGTGGAAGAATTATGCCAAATTCAACAAGTTTTTTTTATTTTATTTTATTTTATTTTTTTATTTTTTTAATTTTTTAATTTTATTTTTTAATTTTTAATTTTTTTTAAAATTTTTTTAATTTTTTTAATTTTTTTTAAATTTTTTTTAAATTTTTTTAATTTTTTAATTTAATTTAATTTAATTTAATTAATTAATTAATTTATTTATTTTTCTGATTGCAAATTCATCATAACTAAATAGTTTCAATTTTGACTATGGCAATGGAGTTGGGTATAGAGTCCTCAATATGAGCATTAGACTTGATTTGCAAATTTATTAAAAAGAGCTTCATAAATTTTTTGGGGATGAAGATCCTGCTATAAAGACAAAGATGTTAAAATATAGAATATTTAGAAGAAGATATCATTGATATAAGAGGATTAAAATATTGTTATTCTTTTTATAATCATGATTTTTTAAATATAAAATAATTATTGATTTCAAATTAATCTATATTTTGTCCATGGGTTTTGTATAGTTATTTCAAATGAATTTATAGTTTGTCTGTGGGTCTTGGATATATGGTGATTTTCCTTGATGTGGAGTCACTGACGGGTTCAATTCCCTGGGCTAATTCCCTTGGCCAATTGGAGTGATATATTGAACATGATGAAGATACAGTCTAAAGAAAATTAAATAATAATAATAATAATATATATTTTATTAAATAATTTAGTTACATTTATTTAGATTAAAATTTTATTAATTTAATAAATATAATAAATAAATAACTATTAAATATCACATTTAAAAATAATTTAAAAAGTAAATATTAATTCAAAATTTAAAATTATCCACTTATTAATTAAAACAAATATATAAAAGGTTTGTGTCAAAATTTTGAAACTAGTATAACATATTAGTTAATCATTAAAGAAAAAGATGAGAGGGGTTTAAATTTTCAAAACTCTTTACAATATGTTGTACAAAATTATGTTTTCTTGGAAAACATATACATATATGTGTCATCTATTGAGGCAACAACTTTGCTTAGATGCTCAAAAATAGTGGGAGTCCAATAAGAGTATTTGAATCTTATTTTTGATGGTGGAAATGGATTCACACTATTAAAAACCCGTGGGATACCCAACATCTTGAAGTTTGACAAATGTAACCTGGATTTATATAAATTTATACAAGATCTTATCAATATGCAGCATTTTATCAAAAATTTGAGAGAATTTCCATGATTTTCTAGGAAAATTTAAAGCCTGATTAGACTAAGACTATACATACATTTTCAAAGAAGATAACCATCATTACTAGTTGCACTGGCTTGAAGTTCTTCATTTATGTCGGTTGCATTGGGTATGACGTTTACATTTTTTTTCTCTGCTTAATATTTGCAATTTTATTTTTGAGTCTTTGAATATATCAGCGATGGGTGCATTGTCATTTCGCACACATTTTTACATTTTTCCATGAATATTTATGACGACATTATTGCCTTCCTACATCAACGCTATAGTGCCCGGGGATTGAACTTGAAACCTCTCCCTCTATAATTATTATAAAAAAAAAAGAAAAAAGAAAAAAAAAAGCCCTCTATTTTACGAAACCGCTTACCTTCCCTTGAGGTGGAGTGGACATACATGGTACAAAGTGTGTACGTGTGTTGGGTTCTTTTATTCAATGTGTATGGTGGGACTATCACAACCCACGTGATACATACATGGTATGAGCTATGTACGAGTGTCGGGTTCTTTATATGATGTGTATGGTGGGACCAACATGACCAATGTGTTCAATCAGTTTAGATGTCGATCTGTCCAATTACTTTAATTTTTCTCATGTGTACGGTGGAACCAAGTCACAATCCACGTGTTCAATCAACTTATAGATATAGAACATTGTGGCTACTGATATTAAACTTGAAACCTTTCCCTCCTTCAAAAACCAACCTCCTCTATTCATTAAAACCACTCTCCTTGTTGTTTATTTGCTCGTGGAAGTGTACAGTGGACATGTAATTTTTCACTGGTAAGTTGTAACATGCTTAATTTTTTCCATGTTTGTTTACTCATATTTCTTATAATTAATTAATTACATGAAACTGAAATCAATCTATAGATTTTTATTATTAATATCAATAATAAATATTAGTACAATGGGCATCATTTTTCAATTGTAACCTGTGTACTTTCTCACTTTTAATAACTAATGTAGATTCATCTTAACCCTGGATTTACCAAGTGCCGAGAGGGATCAAAATTTCATGAGATGTAAACATGTTTTAGAGTGAAAAGAGATTTGATCCCTCTTCGTTCTTGGTAGATCCAAAATTAAGATGAATCTAGGATGATATATTATAACAATAAACCATTACAATATAATATATTATAACATTTTTCCTCTCCACTCATGAAACCCTATGTTTCATACTTTGTTGTTAAGATATGAAGGTGTAATATTTGGAAAACAAAAAGGGTTATATTTTAGGTAAAGAAAATTGGTTTTGTAATTTTTGAATGTTTTAGTTTTAGGTTAGTAGTATGAGTAGGAGGGAGTGTAGTTTGTTTTTCAGTGTATTCAGGTTTTTCAGTGTAGTTTGTATTCGTTCATATTCTTCATTTCTCGAAAAGTAAAAAGCATTTGTTTGATGCACTTAGTTTCTTTTCTGCATTCATAACATTAAAGGAAATGAAAAGAAAAACTTGCATTTGCATGTAGGATTGTGTTTTTTTTGCAAAAAAGGAACATTAGGAAATCTGCATTTAGTTTTGTGCTCAATGTTTTCTTTTGTTCATTGATTTGTTTGCTCACAAAATTATTTGCTCTCTTCCCTTTGTAGCTAGGTCTTTCATTGAAAAACTAAAAGTGAAAATTTTTCTTATCATTCTTAGTTTGCATTTAGGAATTTCTACATACATCATTGCAGTACCATTGAAAGGCAAATTGTTAAGGAAGATCAACATAAAATTAATCTCAATTTACCTAAAAACCCATTGGAACCATAACGATAACATTTAGAAGGTCTAGGCTAGAGACATGTTCCAGCGTCGTAAAACATAGCAGCTGTCGTTAACTTGTCTGCGATACATTCCGAGTGTGATATCTCACCCCACGTACGTAATTATATCGTAGCACGTCCCTCGGGGCGGCGTTACAGTACGATAAGTATATATGTGGTGCTCTCACTGTGTGGTTTCGCATCAAACAATGCTAATATAGACTTGGGCCTCCACATACCTTCGGGTATATATGGGAGGACAACTTTTAGGTGCTATCCATCCATAGTGAACCGAGTCGGCCGCCTTTAAATTGTGATACACCGAACACAACATTTGGGGAGATTGCCTACCCGTACTTCTTGGCTTGCCAAGAGGTATTCTGCAGTTCACAGTTTACTGGTAAACCCTTTTGCCTAGCATTACCCTCTTTTTGTTTATTTATTTTTGGTTAAAATTAATCAGCAATCGTGGAAGAAAATAATCCTATCCCTCTTCTTTCGCATAGATTAGCTTTAAAACCACCTTTACCACCAGAAGTTACTCCTGGTAGGCGAAGGCGATCAAAATCTACCCAACAGTGATGTTGATGTTGTGGATGATATTACTTGATGCTTCATGATGGGTGTTCTTTCTCACTTTCACATAATCTTGTTATAGCCTCTACTTGATGCTTTTGTTGCTATGGTCGTGCCAGCCATTAATTAATTGTCTTCAATTTTTTCAATGTGTGAAGAGTGCAAATGTTCCCTTGATGTGGTTTAAATTCAGGGACAATAGACTACTGTTATGCACCATGTTTCCCTGGCTCCAACATATTGGAATATGCCCAAAATGATTTTGGAGAGTGATATCCATTCATGGAAGGATATTTGCACTCATATTTCATGGAATTTTATTTGCACTCGTCTTTCATTCTCTCATGAACCAAGTGAAAATTCCTGGGGAATTTCTAATCAACAAGTTTTAGGAGTTTGTGTCAGATTTGGGTAGACTCGTAGAATGACTAGCTTGTGGTTGCTATAAACTCTTTTTGTCAACCCATGGATGCATGGGTTAAATTTGCACTTGATTTGCAGTTTCCAATGATTTGACACTAAGAATCATTGGCTCACTGTGGTGATTAGCTGACTTCTTTTCTTCTTTTTTTCCCCTTTCCCTTAGATGGTCATTCATGGGAGGGAAGTTCCAGTGAATGTATGATTTGTAGTGTGCATTTATCTATTGGTTAACTCTTTGGTAACATCCCATGACTTTTATTTCAATGGAAATTGGTTAAATAACAAACAATAAGTGCTAAGTAGGAGTTTTAAATGTTTGATACAATAACTAATTTTGGTTTATAGGATCCCAAATGTGCTTTTTTGGGCCTGAAAATTTACATGGCACCCGTGTGTTTACAAATCATGGAAAAAATTTGAGTCTTTTTAGGTTATTTCATGGCCATACTAGACGTGTTTCACTATGGAAAGGAAACTATGGTCAATAGGAGGACAATGTCTTAAGGGATTTCTTTCCATTGATCAGTAAAATAATCACTAGTAACTGATTAGTTTCCTTCCTCACTTTTATCATGGAAAATGATAGAGGATATGTTTCAACTTCTTATAACCAATTATTTACAACTTAAGGGAGAGGTGTTTTGGAAAGGATGATTAAAGTTATTGTAATATTTTGTTGTTTTGTTTAAAGCTTTCAAGTGTTCATTAGGTGATTTGGAGATTTGAATTAATTTAGTGGAAATTTTTATATATTTTACATTTGAATGATGTTCTTTGTTTTATAGATGATGACTCATGATGTTATTGTTTTGTGTATAATGATTTATTTTTTCTTTTGGGCTTGGGCCTTGGCACAACATTTTAATAAAAAATTGCATAATGGTTTTTGTGAACATTACACTTATTTTACTTTGAAAGCTACTTACAAATCTAGTAATTCTCAACTCTTGGAAACTATTGATGCAGGTTTCTAGATCGATTTGAAGTTTTAATTCTGGAATATTCAGTGAGATGTCAAAAGCTAATCCTAGGAAGAAAATATCAAGGAAAATTGATGTATTATCATACTTTAAAAAGTCTCAATCCAAGAATACACATTCTCTTCATGCTTCAAGCTCCTTTGAACAATATGTTACTAAGAGAGATGATAACTCTTGTGAAAATGCATCTGATATCCATATGATGGATGAAATAATAGGTTCCTCAAGTGATCAGGGTGAGATAAATGCAGTTTCAACAAAAATTAATGATGAAAATGTTAAAGATATTTCCTTGGAAGGTGACACAAACCATTCACGGAAAAGGAAAAAAGGCCAGTGGACCATAGGGAGAAAATTCCAAGATGATTGGCTCTCAAGTTTTCCATTCATTGAAGAAATACCTTCTACAAATGAGGATTTAGGAGAAGTTAAATGTCTTGCGTGTAGTTGGAAAAGTTGCAAGGTAGTGAAATTTCAGATGAAGCTAGATACAATACAAAAGCATGTAGGAAAGGTTTATGAAAATAAAATTGTAAATGGAAAAGAGAAATCTATTGTCAGATGGAAATCTTTGGAGGAATGTCAACATAGCCAATGTGTGGAAGAATACAAAAAATATTTAATAAGTAAGAAGAAACTTGAGGCAAGTGGAGGAACCATCATATCTCAATTTGAAAAGACGATGGAAAGAAGTTTGTTATCCAAGACGATACAATTGAGCACTGTAGTTCACATCTTCTGTAAAGGTTGTCCTATGACAGATTATTGAGATCAGATGAAATTTCTATCTTTTCTTCACGTGCCAAACTTTCCATCTTCTCATTGGTCCGTAAATAGTGGTTGGGAATGGGAAAGATATCTAGCTCAAGCAGAAATTGATGATTTGAAACAGGAGATTGCAAATTCTAGGTTTTTGGCATTGTCTTTGGATGAGGTTAAAGCTATTGATAATACTTCATGGATCTGCATGAGCATTTATTTGGTTAATGACCATATTAGGCATTCCTATCTACTTGGGATTAAAAAGATGAGAGAGACTTCTGCAGCTGAAAATATTTATGAACTTGTTCTTAATACTTTGAAAGAAAGTGGTATGGATCATTTAATGATTGAAAAAAGGTTGGTATGTGTTGGAGCAGATGGAAAATGTGTGATTTTATATTGGTATTGGAAATGAAGCTAGTTTTGATCTTTGATTGGAAATGAAGTCGGATTTGATGAAGTTGGGACCTATTCATTTTCACATAGATAGTGTCCTAGTATTAAATGATAAAGGACTAATTTAAGAAGTCTAATGCTAAGCAACAATGGGCTTATTCAAGTACATGAAATTGTGTTAATGTCTAGTCTTGATATCTTTGAAAATTTTAGTGGTTTGTTTCTTTCTTGTTTAGAGGGTTTTGTTGAGTTTGAAATTAGTTCCTTGAATGCTTATGGTTCTCATATCATGCATAGATCGATAGATCGATAGATCTAGTTCTATTATTATAACCATTATTATTTTCTTTATATACTTGGTGGTTTGAGGAAATATATTTTATTTCCTTTCACTTTGTGGCATGATTTCAACATCTTCACCTTTTATAATATAGTAAAATACTTTTCTTATTATAGATTTTTCTTGGAAAAGAATTATTGAGAGTTGGGTGCAAATGCACAATGTTGTGTAGCATTAGTGTGATAAATATGGGATAGTGCAAAGCATAGTTTTGAAGATTAGTCTAAGTTGACTCGTACCTAATCAACTCAGTCAAGTTGATTGTTGGTTGAACGGTTAATTGTTGGTTCAATGGACAGAAGATCTTGCAAGCACAGATACCAAAGGGCAAAATGGAGCCCATCATTGGGTACTCTTTGTAATTCTCCACCACTGCTACCTTCCATGCTTCCTCAAACTCCTCTCCAACCTCAATATCAGTGCTAGTAGTAGCATGAGCAACAACACTACGCTTAGCAAAACTAGAAGAATGTGTTTTCCAAACTACACGAGAACTACTTCCCTCACGAGTCACCATGTGCCATGCTTGGTCTCGGTGGTTCTCTTCCTTCTACTCCTGGTTCAACTACCATATCTTCATTGGAACCAACACCCCGAACTCCACTAGACAATGATTCACCATTTTGTAGTAGTGATTTGCTATTTGTACTGGTGATTCGCCATGATTTTACAAGATAATATAATCCGTGAGAGATTCGCCAAAAAATTATATATACATATTATATTATTAATAAAATCGCCTTCCATTTTTCCTATGTATCATGGGGATTCACCTATTTATTATATATATAAATTTAGGGGGGTTCTTAAAATTTTCCCTGGATTTCACCCTTCATTACCCCTTGGCACTTCTTGTCTTCCATTACAATGAACTGCTTACTACCCACTTTCTCAAGTCCTTTTTACTTTTGGCTTGTTCCTCTTCTTGGTGGAAAAAGTGAGGCTAGTCGCTAGATAAGGCTTAGGTTTCTCTGCTACTAATTTTGGATATATAAAGAATTTCCTTCTCACACTTTTTAATGTTTTATTAAGCTAAAATAGATTCAAAGAAAGGGTTAGAAGATTGCATACCTGAGCCTTACCATTGATTTTTTTTTGCAGGTGATATTGAAGCTACTAATATGGCTGTTGAAGCTGTCTTCGGTGGTTCTGAAGCTGCATGTGATAATCTGCTTGAGGTCCTCTTGGAGCTTCTGAGCACAGGAGGAGGAAGTCCAAGTTTGACTACCTTTGACCAGGGTGTTGACCAAATTTTATTTTTGTGCCAAATTTCTATTTTTATTCTTGTAAAGGTTGGAGAGCACCTACATTCATTAGAGAGAGATACATGGAGAAATGCATTTTTTTTATAAGGCCTACTAGCTGCCTTAATGATGTTTTCAACTGGTAGGTCTGCCTAGGCACCTTAAAGGAGGTTTTCACCTAGGATATTTTATTCTTCTCTCTTATTTTCTTCAACCCAATGACCACCTCATGGAGGTTTTCAATCAATGAGCCAATATCAAACACCTCAAAAGAGGTTTTCACCTGAGATTTTATTCTTTTCCCTTTTTTTTTCTTTTTCACTTTCCTACTCTACTTGAAAGAAAAAAAAAACTTTTTAAAGTATAGGAATACTTCCAATGGAGACATGTACACATCAAGATGATAGATAAAATTGTGTGCACACTTGGAATACATGATTTGACATGTACCTAAATATGAGAGATGGATTTCTTTGACCGGGATTGTATCAAGTACTGTTGGAGAAGAGTGTGTTGCTGCAACTTAATGACTGTTTGGAACCATATGTCAATATAGTTGTGATGCCCCTGGTCCACTTGCTGAGTTGGATCACCTTGGATGTCCTCTTCTATTATGACATTCAAATCTTCCTCTTTTTGCTGATTGTTCTCTTGAACACATGGAGGAAATGCTGCTAAACATGAGGAAACTTTCTCAACATCTGATTCTGATGCCGACTCTTCATCAAGTGCAGCCCTTGATCTTTTGATCTCCCCATTTGGATCTTATTCTTCTTGATGTTTCCCTTCAATGACATTAAGAAAATCTCTTCTTTGCAATACATTTGTTGAACTAGGATGCAAACCATTTAGATCAAGAGGATATGTTTGGAAGTTTTGTACCTCAGAATTGTAAGTGAGCTAAGATACTTCATTGTATGGGTTTGGAAATGGTGTTACAGGTAGTTGAGTGGGGGTGGATATATGAGATGGATATGGTTGAGGTTGTGGTTGTGGTGGAGGTGGATGGTAGGGATAGCATGGAGTTGGGTATGGAGGATATTGAGGGAAATATTGAGGATATTGTGGATTTTCTCAATAAGGTCCTTGTCAACCATGTTGCCACGATTGGTTTTGAGGTTGAGATGGATGACATTGCTAAGGAGGGAGTGTGGCCCAATTAGTTTGAGATGGATGTGAATAAGCTTGAAATTGTGAAGTGGGCCCTTGCATCATATCAAGTTGACTAGGTTGCCAGGGTCTCCTTGGAGCTACATAACATAGTTTCTTTGGTGATTGCATTGCTCCTTTGTCTTCTTGGTAAAATTCCTTAAACCTGGGGAATGATGAACAACATTTAGTAGCATATGATTCTGCATGGATGAAAAAAAATCAACATCTTATTTTTTCTCATTTTTCATTATTAACATTTCTACATGTTCACTTATATTGCTAATAATTTCTTTTTTAAAGTTGTCAAGAAAATTTCCAAGTTCATCTTGCCTTACCAATGTTGATGCTGACTTACTTACTCTTTCCCTTCCTCTTGATATGCGCTTGCATTTTTCACAAATTTCTTCAAATGACAGTTGGTATACATCTCCTACTCATGAGATTAAGGAGATCAATCCACTCATCCATAATTTTTCTAAGTAAGAGGGTTTTTAGTGTGTCAAATCCTAAATGATGCAATTTTTCCCTCTTAAAATTATGCATGAATCTCTCTATTAGAACATCAAGGCTCTCATATTATTCTTGGTTCATTCTAAAAATTTCTTCTCTAAGGCCAGGATCTTTATATTTTTCTAGAAATATCTTTTGCATATCATTCCATGATCTTATTGAATTAGTACCTAGACTCATGAATCATTTAAGATCTCTATCATTCAATGTTGCAGGAAACAATATCAGTTTTTGAGTGTGTGATAAGTAGCCATAAGATCTACAAAGTATCTCAAATTCAAAGAGAAATGTTTCTGGATCCTCTGTCCTCATACCATGGAAGTTGGGAAGGAAATATGGAGAGATGTTCTTCATATGTACAATGATGTCCATATCTTGAATGGGAAACGAAATAAGATCTTCTTAATTGTCATCATATCCATCCATCTCTTCTACCTTCAAAAGTGTATGGTGATGTGGTTCTTACTGCACCACGTGGTCAAGTGGGTGGGGGGGGGGTTGGTATTGGAGAAGTATTTTTTTTTTAATTTCTGAGTATCCCTACTTCTATGAGGCATGAAAATCATATTTTTTTTGTATTTTTCAATATTTTGGAAGCAACATGAAAAGAAAGGAACGTAGAAAATAATGCTAAAATAGAATCAAAGCATCTACTAGACACCCCCCAGCAACAGCGCCATAAAGTGTTGAGCCCTGGTATTAGACCAAGAGTGCTGCAAATCCTAGGGGCTGCCCTACTTTACTTTATCAACCTGAGGTTCGTACAAACTTGGAGGTGGCAATTCTATATACACAACAGATGCATTCTACTCATGTCATCCTCTTCCACTCTACGAAAGGGTGCTACTTCTAGGGTTTCTCAATGAAGTCTGTCACACTTCAATGAAAGTAAAATAAATTTCAGAAAGGAAATGACAGAAAGTAAACTAAACTAAATTGCTAAAAAGAAATGACAGGGAATGAAACTAATTTAACTTGCTGAAAAGAAATGGAAGAAAAGAAACTAATTTAAATTGCAGAAAGGAAATGATGGGAAGGGAACCAATTTAACTTGTTGAAAGGAAATGTCAGAAAATAAAGTAATTTAAACCACACTTAACTTGGAAAATCAGCTCAACACACCCTACTTATATTATTCTCTATCTACCATGCTTCTATCCATGCAGCTAAGCTATCCATGACTTAATTCTAAATGAAAAAGTGTTGATTTGCAACTTGGAGAAGAAAGGGCTAAATATGCTAATGGAATGCTTAAAACATGGGACAAGGCTTGGAGGTGGAAAGATGGGTTTAGACTTCATTAAACCTTATGATATCGCAAATATACTTTGGAGTGGGAGGCTTGAAATATGCGATGGTAGAGTTATAATTGGCGGATAGAAATGCGATATGCGATATGTGAAATTTCAATCACAATATCGAAAATCAGGCAAAGTAACGGAAGTGTTGTTTGGGAGGTGGTTGCGAAATGTGAAATACGATACGGGAAGGTGATGCGAAATGTGATTGTGATAAGGATGAAATTTATGAAATGCGAAATGCAATGGGTGACGTGATGGTAGGATTGGTGGCGAAGTGTGATGAAAATATCGCAATCTACGTTGGGAGCGGTAAGTATTAATGAGAACCACATGAAAATGTGATTTGCGATTGTAGTAAGTCTTAAAAGGAAAAAGGGAAAAGGTTGTGAAATGCGATGGGATAAAGATTGTGAAATGAAAAATGCAATGGGATAAAAACTACGAAATGCAATAATTCAAATAACATGGTGGTAGGACAGGTGGCAGAGTGCCTTAATCATATCGCAATCGACGTTGGGAATGGGGAAACATTAATGGAGAGTAGATGGATATTGTGAAATGCGATTTCAAAAAGGGATTGCAGTAAGTCTTTTAAAGGAAAAAAAAGGAAAAGGTTGCAAAGTGAGAAATGTGATATGAATGGAATTGCGGTAAGTATTTTAAAGGAAAAAAAGGAAAATGTTGTGAAGTGAGAAATGTGATATGAATGGAATTGTGGTAAGTCTTTTAAAGGAAAAAAGGGAAAGGTTGCGAAGTGCGAAGTGCGATATGGGATATTTGAGGAGCAAAGGTGGAGGTCCAACTTTGATGGTTTTTCAAGCGTTTTTTGAAGAAAAATGGTGCTAGTTGCAATAAAATAAGGAGGGAATAAAGCGTAACATAGGTGTTTGGAAACATGAAAACAGAGATAGAAAATGAAGCGGGAAGGCGAGGGTGAAATTCTCTAGAACTTTAATATTGATTCCTGCAAACAAACTTACAAATTCATCCATGGAAAAATAGAAAAAATGTGTGATAACATAGTGGAAGAAAGACTGCAACTGTTATTGCACTCTACTCTAATCTGAGAAGCAGTGAATCATAAACATAAAGAATTTTTGGTCTGCGGGAAGTTCTACCCTCCTTGAGCTCTATCGATAAAGATGAGAGGGGAAGGTTGCCTCATAGTTTTATGGAGTTCATCAAATTTTCTACAACACATATAAGAAGATTAAATCTACAGCAGAAAAATATAAAAAAAAATGAAAATATCAAAAATAAAACTAGCTAAATTACAGAAAAAAAGAATGAAAATAGTAGAGAATCTGAGTCACATGGATTAGGCCCTAAACCACAAGCCTCACTCCCTGAAAGTAGATCAGTAAAAAAACATCTGGCTATTCATTGCATTAAAAAAATATAGTCTTATTACATCCCTAAGGTCTTGAATAGCAAAATCCTAATAGAATGGAAAATAATGGCATGGGATGGAATGGAATAAAAATGGAATGGAAATGGAATCGACTGGCATTGAATGGATCATAAAATCCACCAGAATCGAACCTAATTAGCTCTTGAGCAAATTTATTTATCCTCAAGGGTAGCTACCAACAACTCCCTAGAAAATAGTGATTGAGTCCACTTTGACTCCAAGTCAAACCATAGATTGAGTTCACATCATCTTCAATTTTCTTGGCTGCCTTTGATAGTGAAGGAGGGTGGACAAACCCCTTAAATCTCTCCAAGATTTCTCAATAATTTCCTGATATTGTGCTCATTTATTCTTCAATATTGATCTTCCAGTGGCAGGGAGCAAGTCCCTAAATTATCTCTTTCTCCAAATCTGAATAATTTGCCAAATATTCTCACAGTATGCTACAAAAATAACCAATATCAGGCACAAATATGCAATTACCTTTAAACCTTCCTAAGAAAATATTAAAGCATAAGAAAACATTATTAAGTGCAGAAGGAAAGATTCAATATATCTTTTTATGTGCATAAGAAAGGTAGATGGGCCTAAGAAAGGTTATATGTGCCTTAATTTATGTCTAATTTAGAGGCCCATCAATAGGATGAATCCAAAATATAAGCAGAAAGTAAAAGAGGAATTGGAGAAAATGGTTATTGCAGGAATCATAGAACCAGTGGAGGAATCAGATTGGGTGAGTCCTATGGTGGTGCAAGATAAGAAAACCAAAGAAGAAATAAGTATTTGTGTGGATCTGCAAAAATTGAAAGATGCTTGCATACATGACCCATTCCCGACTTTGTTTTCTGATGAGATCCTCGACAATGTAGGGGGATAGGAGGTCTATTCATTTACAGATGGTTTCTCAGGATACCACCAGATCAGAATCATGCAGGAAGGTAGAAGCAAGATGACCTTTGTGACAAAATGGGGATGCTTTCAGTATATATTCATGTCATTCAGTCTAAAGAATGTGCCAGCTATATTCTCGTACATGGTAGTATCTGCAATCAAGGAATACATCCATAAGTTCTTAGAAGTCCACTTTAATGACTGGACTGACTTTGGATTATTGAAGAAGGATGTGTCGAGTTTGTACCTAATTCTGGATACTTCTCGAAAGTATCAGATCTCGCTCAATCTGAAAAAGTGCATCTTTTGTGTGCCATTTAGGTCATATTGTTTCTCAGCAAGGATTGATGGTGAATCCAACAAAGCTTGTTGTTATTTTTAACCTAGAAACCACTACAAATGTCAAAAAACTACGCTCAATTTTGGGACATATAGCGTATTACTGGAAGTTTATTCAAGGTTACACACTGATCACTACGCCCATAGAGAAGTTGATAAATAAGGATGCCTCATTTTTTTGGGAGGAATACTGCCAAAAGAGTTTTGAATTTCTTAAGGAGAAGATGGTTACTGCGCTCATATTGGTTTTTCCAGACTATATGGAGGTGTTCCAGTTACACATCGAGGCCTCCTACATTGCGGTGAGAGCTATTTTAGTGCAACCATGAGCCGGGGAGATTGAACACCCTATTGCATGTGCGAGTAGGAATTTATCAAGCGAGGAGCATAATTACTCAAACATGGAGAGGGAAGGATTGGCTATGGTCTATGTACTGCAGAAATTCTGCCACTATCTATTGGGAGGCCACTTTAAGATGTTTACTAACCATTCTGCTCTGAAGTACATAGTAAATAAGCCTATGTTGGGGGAGGGAGATCTGCAGGTGGTTTCTGCTATTTCAGGAGTATGAATTTGAAGTAATTTTGAAACCTGGAATACTGAATGCTTGGCCAGACCACCTGTCGCGCATTGAAAGTGGAGAAGAGCCAACTAGCTTGGAAGAAGGTTTACAAAATACAACACTATTTTATATAATGGTATTTTATAATCACTTTGAATATATTATTCATTTCTTGACCATTGGAAGCACGCCCACAGAATATATGCTGCAACATAAGAAAGAGTTTTTCATGCGCACAACTGAATTTACTCTAATTATCGGTTAATTGTACAAGATGGGCGTAGATGAAGTCCTGCGAAGGTATGTGTTGAAATTTGAGAGATGGGATATCTAAGCTGAGGCTCATGGAGGGGTTTTTGAAGGTCACTACGTAGGGAAAGAAACTATGTAGAAGATCATACAAGATGGTTTATGGTGACCCACGGTGCACAATGATGCACATGCATACTACCATGCGACGGGGAAACTGTTGCGTAGAGATGAGATGTCGTTGCACCCACAAATGGCGTTGCAAGATTTTCAAAAATAGTCAATTTATTTTTTTGCACCTATCGACCCTCTAAGAAAGAGTACAAGTGTGTGGTGCATAATCACTCAACAGACTATGTAACCCGATGTGTTGAAGCTAAGCCTGTGAAGGATTGTAGTGAAGACACAGTTGCAAACTACATTTTTGAGAACATCTTGACTTGGTTTTGGTGGCCTAATATTTTTATGAGCGACTAGGGTATGCAATTTGTCAATGAAACTATTTAAGCTCTAATAGAAGAATTCCAAATTCATAATAAGAAGAGTACTTCGTATCTCCCACATGTGAATGGTACGGTGGGAGATTTTAATAAGATATTGGCGACTGCGCTCACTAAGATCTGCAATGCTAATTGAAATGATTGGGATGTGAGAATACCTGCTGTTCTTTGGGCATATAGAAGCACATGCAAGAATTTGACTAGCAAGACACCGTTTAGGATGATGTATGGGCAGGAATTTGTTATGCCAATGGAGTACATTGTTCCAAGTTTGCACATTCCAACATTCACTAATATGGCATAACAATATATTATGGAAGAATTCTTGTCGTAGTTGTTCATGCTCGAAGAGGACAAATTCATTGTAGGTTTCCATTAGGAGGTGTGAAAGGCACGCGAAAAGGATTGGCATGATAAGCACATTAGACAAAAGGTATTTAAGGAAGAGAATTTGGTTTTATTATATGAAAACAAGTTTGCACACCAGCCAAGGAAGTTCACAATGCATTGGTTTGGACCATACATTGTCAAGGATATTACAAACGTAGGTGCGGTATGCATGGCTACATTAAGTGGAGAAAACCTTCCTAGGTATTTCAATGGAAGTCGATTGAAGCCATACATGGAAAAACCTCTACCTGCATGCACCAAATGACTATATGGCCAGACATATGGATCTGCACAGCAAGGATGGCAGATGCGCAAACAGGTGCGACACGTGAAAATTAGTTGCACGAGGAGGATGATTGGGTCGCATAGGTGCCAAAATATAGTTGTTGGAACAATAATTCTAGACAAGACAACATTCTTACCATTTGGAGGAGTGGCTAAAATGCATTTAATGAGGATATTATGCTAGATTTGTAGCTGTTTTAGCATTTATGGGGCTACATTAATGACAAGAAGACCATTTAAGATGAGCCTACGCTACAAATATGATCAAAGGGGTCACAGTAGTTGCCTTTTATTTCTATGCTATTTTTGTGAGTTATTCTCTCTGATTTCTGTCTGAAGCTTATGTCTGGCCTTGATTTTATCTTTGAGGAGGAGTTGCACCGTCAAGGTTTGGCTCACCTAATTCCGCCAAGAATGACTGCAACTAAGCCCACACCTTCTGCGACGCCAGCTGAAGAGACCCCTATGTAGGCTGCTGAGGCCCCTATGCTAGTCCAAAATAATAAGGGATAGTCCTCGGGGTCCCATAAGTGGCCTATTCAAAAGACCCCAAAGCCTCGCTCCACTATTGCTGAGTGCCAGAAGACACCTATGGCAGACTTGCTAGAAACTATCATGGAGGAGGAAATCGTAGAAGTTGTGGATCCCATCGCATGGTTGCCTACGTATGTCACATAGCGCAAGTCCCTAGTCAAGGTCCCTAAATATTTTTACAAGGTGCGGTTGTATATTAATATGTCGTTCCTCCCAGAGAATGTGCTTGTTGAAGGTGATAGGTTTGCCAAAATCACACTCCTGAAAATGGAGGACTAGTACCTAGCAGACCAGGAGAAATTCCCTAAGCTCACGCCTGCTATGTACCTAGAGAAGATCCCTTATGACGGTGATGTAGCCAAATTTGAGCTAAACTCATGGGTGTTGGGCCTGCAAAAATTAGGATTGTCGAACCTCTTACATATTACGCACTTCAAGCAAAACCCAATTAATGATATTTGTGTGTGACAACTACTCGCCTTCATTCATGATGATTTCTTATGGCTAGGATGGCCAATTTCTATTGATGTTGTGTTGATCCATCAGATCACTAGCTTTCCTGACCATGGGGAAGACCCTACGATAGATTTTGGAGGAAAAATACATGAGCATAAGGTAGCCAAGGATGTTAAAGAAAATAAAGGTTTCTCATAATACCTGCGACTTCTTAGTACAAGAAATCAAAGATCCCACAATTAAAATGGGCACGTTGATCCTCACGTGAAATATGATGAGAAAATGCAGGCCAAAGGAAGTGCTAGCAAACGTCAATGCACTAGTAGGGCTATGCGAAAAAGGAATGCAGTTTAATTGGTATCAATACTTGTGCACTGAATTCTTGGCTAATGTACATGAAGTTCAGGAGGAAGGGAAGCACTTCTACTATGCGTGGTTGTTTCTCCTTGTTGCGCTCATTGGATGGAATATGCCTCAAGGTACACATTTCCCGGCTATAGAGCCAGATATGTGCGAAGAAGTGTGCTACACAACTTTATGGAACTCAAAGATCCTAGCCAGAGTCACCAAAAATAATATTTTCTGGGTGTTATTCGACTCTACACTTTTCTAGGACATTCGGTGCAAGCCAAGGTTATCACCAACCTTGTACGAGTAATATAAGTTGATTGTAGAGTTCAAAGATAAATTCCACAACATGTGGATTCGCGCGAAGGGCGCTCTAGAAGGATTTTGGTATGACCTACCATACTTGGTCATGGAGGATGACCTGGTGCGCATCACAGCAGAATGGCCACCTACCTGGGGTTGCCTCTTCATCAGTATTGAAGAATCTGACCAAGTTGCAAACCACCAAGGATACACAACAGAAAGGAAAGGATGTTGAAGCAAAACCTGAGCCTACGATGATGGGGGAAACAATCGACTTCAAGAAGGATGCAACAGAAAAATATGGTGAGGGCACTGAGGGTCCTGAGACATAGACAACTAATGATCCGAGAAAAATTTTCTACCCTTGAAACTAAGACCTTTTACTTCGGCTGATGTGTTAGAAGTGAATTTAATCAAAATGTCAATGAACATAAATTAGCATCTACATGTTTTAAAGAAGAGGAACATAACAAGGGATTAGCAACATAAGAGATTGATAACGAAGTTTGTCCAAGAGGGACTATGTGTCTGGGCCTCGGTGTCAAGATGGTGTAGGTCGCTACATTAAGTGCTGGAAATAGTGTAGATGTACATGGATGGTATTTTCTCTATCATACAAGGAAAATTCCCTCATGCAGGAGTGGCTAGACTTCTGCACGAGACGTTTCACTATAGGAACTCTCATTCAAAAAAAGGATGCCTGTCAGTATGACAATAACTCACACATAATGACTATCAGTATTCTGCCAGCGTGGCAACAAAGGGATCTCAATCAAACATACATGTGACAATGAGTATCTCGCCAACATGGAAATAAAGGGATCTCAAACAACATAAAACAAATCCATGATAGAAATTACATCTCACATCAAGAAAAAACAAGATCCCACATCAAACATCAATAGGGTTCTACACAGCACAATGCATCTCATAGAAAAGAGACAAAGAAGTACATGATCACACTGCATATAACTCACATCATGGTAAGTTTGAAGACAAGGATGATAAAATGCTAGATATGGCTATACCATCAAGCTCATGGAGTCGAATATCCTGAAAACAACTGCTCACATATTGAATGCTAACACTTGCAACTCCACTTTGAAAAGTGGTTGAAAAACATAAGGATTAGATGGAAAATCTGGCTACACCATTGAACTCAATTCGCCGAGAGGTGTAGGATTGACTGTCATTTTGATGAATTTTGAAAAGAGATGCCTTAGGGAATCTGTTAGATTACCCCTAGATTCCTCAAAGATGCTGCTCCATAGGGAATCTATAAATCTGCAACTCAAAACAGGAATCTGATCTCACCATTGAGATCCTTGCAAATTTCGAGAGGAATGAGTATAAGGTTGACCTCATTTTGACACCGGCGAATTTCAGCCTCCAAGGAATCTGAAATATTCTCTCAAGATTCTTGGAGATTCTCCTCCATAGGGAATCTAAAAAAACACTACTCAAAAGGAAAATCTGGGCACACCATCACATTCCCTGCGAAATTCTGGTTAAAATCCACATAAAGTTTAATACATTCTGAAATTTTAGCTCCTTGAGATCAAAAGATTCCCTTGGCATCAAACATGAATCTTTCTTGAACTGCATTCCATCTATTGTGTCAGACTCTCCTCGAACTGTGTGCTCAGGTCTGTTTTCCAACCCACCTTCTCTTTTCTCATGGCTCCATTGGCCTCCCTGTGCCCTCATCTCTCATGTATTCTCTATCATTGTCCATGGTTTCCTTGAACCATTTGAATGACATTTTGTAACAAAGTGTGAGGATGAATAAGGAAAAGTGTGAGGTTGGCACATTGGTTGGCATTATCATATTAATATAGTTGTTGTTGGGAGGTTTTGAGTTCAAATCCCATTGAATTCCATTATTTTTTTAAAGCCCAATTTTAGTTTTAATATAGTTTTTTCAAACTATTTAATATATGGAATTCGTATTGTAACGACTCCAAAAAACAAAAATGGAGTTATTGTTTAATATGGAATTTAACCATATTTAATATGATTTTTGTTACATAACAATTTACCATATTCAAATTTATTTTCATTGTTTAATAACTATATTTAATATATAATTATTTTTTTAATGATTTTATTTTGTTTTTATGTGGGAAATTAAATATCATTTTGTTTTGTCTTTTCTGTAGGGGAAAGGGGCCAATGGAGGAGCGCCATGTGTCAACAGCTGAGGGGCTTTCCATGTGGGTCCCATGTGCTTACTGGGATGCCATGTGGCATGCTATGGACCCCACTTCCATTTCCTTAACAAAACTTCAAACTGCTCTAAATTTCTTATACGAGCTCAGATTGATGTGCCATTCACACCATTGCGATCAGGGCGACGAACTCTTCAACTTGAACCTAGTTCGGGGGAAACCTGAACACTTTTAGTTTTGAGCTTTCATTAGCGCTCTTTTTCCTGTGTGTGTCTCTGGAGCCACCTGGATCAAATAAAGGCACTAAGCGTGGTTCTTAGGCCACCTAGGGTCCGCATAAGAGGAGGAAGGGGAGAAATTTGGCAAGCACAGAGGATCTCATTCTCACTGAGGATGACTTCACGGAGATTGAGAACAAAGTAAAGTTAGCCACAGATGATATATGAACCAACATGGAAGTGCAATATAAATACATTCTTGATGGTGTACATTCAGCCATTCAGGAGTTCAAAATGCAGGCGAGCATGATACAAGAGAGTGTGAAGAAAGGGAGCCAACTATAAGAGAGCGTGACAACCTCTAGCTTCGGGCAGAAAAGTGCACAACTGATTAGTATGGTGTTTCCATCTCCCATGGATAATCACCTACTTCAAATACTCGCATCAGCCATTATAGTTGAGCCACCTACCTTGAGCGCTTCCCTGCAAGCATGCAGAGATATTAGCATCGATTTGGCAGTGCTACCAACAGGAAAGCTCAATGCTATCCACAACATGATCATGGATCAGTTACAGTAATGACAACCCACACCTTCCATGCTTCTAGTGAGTCTCAGTAGCAAGCAGCAATGCTGCATAAGAAGCAACAAAAAATAGAAGAGGCATGCCACGGAGCTGAGAATTGTGGTGCTACATTAGAGGCTATGATTGAGAAAGTGTTCAATGACCTGCCATAGGTCACTATTCGTGCATCAGCCGCTCTAACAACAAAGCTGCAAATCTTGGTCATTGTGCTAAAGGTGTCGTGCACAGAGATACAGACTGTCAGGGCTGAGTTTGAGCAACAGATCGTTGAGATGAAAATGAAGGTCCAACCTGAGACACCGCCAGAGGTCTGAGCGCAGTGCCGAACAGAGGTAAAAGAAACCACAAACAGTGTATTAGCAGTAGTGGATGAATGTGGAACATTTTTGGATGAATCCATGGGCGTTTGGACATCTGTTGAGAAAACCCCGATGGTCCAGCAGTTGAGAAATGAGCTCTGAATTAAGGAACATTAGTTTATAGATATTAGGATGGTGGTGCCCACATTGGTAATAGTGCAGAGACTTTCCAAATTGATTGAAAGTAATGAAATTCAGACAAACATTGAGAACCTGCACTGCCAAGAGTAGCTATTGGAAACAAGGATGCAACCTTGTGTTGATGAAGCCCTGCAGAATCTTGATGGTTCCCTCAAAATCCTACAGCAAACCCAACAGAGCATCAATTTGGTAGCTGAGGGGCCAACAAAAAAAAAAATTGGTCGAAAAAGTGGAGAGTCCTGCCAGGTAGAGAGTTGAAGTCAAATTTCCCCTTCAGAGCTCTTTTGAAGCATTGAAGGTGAAGATGAAGACAACCACCCTGCAGTGACTCGAGACGAGTCATGAGATTACGTTGGAGGCCTGTTGGAGCAGGGTCCCCTAGGGTGCATTTTTGGGTTAATTTTATCTAATTTTTGATGTACGTGTTGTGCGCAAGTAGTCAAAGGGGCATTGAGGTGGGTAAAATTCCCTTAATCATTGTAAGTGGTTTAAAGGGAAAACCATGAGTCTCAAACCATGGTTTTAGACCATGGTATGTGTGCGTCTATGATAGTATAAATATGTAAGGATTGAGTCGAGTAAAAGATATATTATGCCTAATGATGTATGGTTGTTGTTAATGTTTTGATCTAAGAGTAAGTTTGTCTGGGTAGAAAGGCTCCTACTAGCTGTGTGCACGGAGACCTAAGTCTTGGTTGTGTGCAGACTCTGCTAGTTGCGTGCACAGAAGGAATGAATATATTAAAGTGAAAGATCTATGAATAAAGAAGAAATTTTGGATAACGTAGATTATTTTGTGATCTTCTTATCTGTTATTTAATGTCGATCTATTCTGTTATTGTGTATTCACTTCTGTTAATGGTTAATTCCAATCTGAATGAAGTATACTATATGAAAAATATATTAGAGTATTATGTGATAATCCGCGGAAGGATTAGATACATTGACTATGCATGAGAGAATATGTTATATAATATTCATTAAGTCTGATAAGGGCCACTACATCAAAATCTTCCTCAGGGTGCAGAAACTTGGTTCCAACACCCCCCATACTAATTTGGGTGAGACTTTGATATGCACAAGAAATCACTGCCAAAAGGGCCAGTATTTGGAGGGTTTTGTTGGTTTCATGATAACTCCAAACTTGGGTCACAACCCCTCAAGCCAACAAAGAGATACAAAAAACTTGATTTCCCCTAGAAGGCTAAAATATTTGATACTTTCTTACGAGAAAATGCTCAAATACCCAAAACAAATCCTCCTTGTCCCTCCTCTATGTTCCCTGAGATGACCAAGCAAATAATATCCATGGTTTCATTTTTATTACGTTACTACTCTGACCAATGTGTCGATCAAATCATTTTATCCTTTCTTTCTATTTTTTCTGCAAGTTAAAAAGCCCCTATTCTCTTTTGTTATAGTGAGTTTTTAGTAGAAGCCATCCATGAACTGTTCATGAAGTTTTCAACTAATGGAGTATTCTAATATGAATCTGTCTTAGTATATTTATTTCTCTAATATCAATGAGACATGTTTTCTTTCCACCTACAGAAATTAGACAACTAAGGAAACCCTCAATTAGTTATTCACTGGAACTCCCTAGTCAGAAAGAACATCATTTCATTCACATTCAGTGACTTTGCAGATCAATTTTTACATGTGGTTTCCAGTTTATTAAACAGTGATGTAGAACCAAGAATACACCTAGAGATCAAGAAAATAATTCACTTAAGTGACCAAACTGAGAGAGGGAATTGGTATTTATACCAAATTTATAAATATATTATAGTGTATGGTTGTGAGTTACCCCCATACAAACTCCTCAATTTTGTGCCAATTCACATATTTTCTTGGAGTACATTAGGCAGATGATCAACATGGACCAGGTACACTTTTTTTCAGCAAAGAAGAAGGCATAGTTCAAGATAAAGACTCAAGTTGGCCCCTTCATATGAAATGCAAGATCAGCAAGACAATATGCATATTCCATTTTGAATAAAATTGAATTTCAAGTACATTTTTACATGGTATTATGATCCTTTTGGAATAATTTCAAAATTAAGGGTAGAAAAAAAGTATGCTCCTTATACCCACACTCCCAGACTAGAGATATAACATTATATGAATCAAGAAGAGTGGAAGGAGAATAATTTACAGGAGGTTGAAGAATAGGTATTTTCGACTTTACAGACTCCAGTACCTCAGGAAAAACATTTCCCCTTCAGTGACAAAAATTTCAGAAAAGGAGTTCAAAGTGTACAACAAGAGACAAAAGAACAAAGACATGGGAGAGACACAACAAGAAAGTTTAGAACAAGAACAACCTATTATTCTAATAAGCTTATGCACACCATCAGTTTCAAGGAGAGAGGAGATCATTCCTTGAACTCCTATGACTCCAATGACAACAGATACAACAACTTCAACACCAACAAGAGAGCTAGAGCAAAATAAGAAAGATCAAAGTATTTTTGCTACCTACAAAGAAATTAAAATCAAGAATCAAGCACGTAGGGGCACCACATATTCAAATTTTTGGAAGCAAGCGACCACCTCCAAGCACAGGCTTCTTTCAGCCTTTGACACAGAGAAGGGAGAATGAAAATTTCTCTCCTAGAGCCCAAATTTTCTGATCCTCGATCTGCAGATGACTACAAACAATATGTTTTCTCTTTCGATACAAAGATAATATGCCCCATAGACCAAATAGACTTACATAAGAAGTCTAGTGAGATGATCCCAATGATGTAAAAGCTACTGAGGAAATTATAAAGAGTAATCATTCAGAAATAACAACATTAAGAAAGAAACTTAAGCTACCCTTGACTGAGGATCCACAAGCCAAGAAAATGGGAGAGCTAGAAAAAGAAAATGAGAACATGTTCAAAATTATTATTGAATAGAACAATCAAATTTCTAAAATGGAGAAGGAGATGGAAAAACTTCTAAAGGAGAAAGAGCAACAGATAGTTCTAGTACAATCCATCCCTTTTCCTACTAGTCCAGTAACAGGTACACAAATTGTAGAGGCATCAACTTCAACAACAGTTTCAACAATAGGAGGAAATCCACCTCTACAACAAAATACCTAACCAATGCTATGGAATACCTGCCCATTAAAGGTCAAAAAATTAAGAAATTAACTGAAAAACTAAATATTTTGCAGGAGTAGAAAATAAAAGTGGATAAAACTTATCTGGAAGAATTACAGAAGACTTACCAAATCACATAGAGGATTGAGTATTTGGAGAACCAATCCATCATTGCAAACACTATTGCACAAGCTATGGAGTGAATTTGGGTGGAAATAAATGAATTTATAACTGAGATATGGCCATGAATCAAAATCATATTTGAACAAGATGAATTAGTGTAGAAATCAAAAAGATTGATAGCTGATGTGAAGAAATACCTTGGCACTAAACCAAGTCATGGCACTGACCTGATAAAATTGTTGAATTAAAAAACCAGAGAAGAGTTGGAAGATTTCGATATAGAAGACAGAACATATACCATCTTGGAAGTAAGAATGGTTCTCACCATGATAAACTTGATGCAACAATTGGAAAGAAAATGTAATAGCCTAGAGACTACTACACAAAATTTTCACAAAATATTTATTGTATTGCATTAGAAAGGTATCCTTGGACTGGAAGGAATGGGAGGTAAGTTACTCAAGCTCATGGATTATCAGAATAAAATGTACACTATTGCTGCAAATAAATCAAAATTTTCTAGGTTTATAGGTAAAATCATAGGGAAGGCATTCATGGAAGGCCTCAGCTATGAGTTACTTATTAAACAAAAGATCATTCATTTCTTGCTTGTTAAACCTACCTTCGAAAAGTATACTGAGGTAGATGAGACCTATCGAAGGTTAATCAAGTCACCACTTCCAAATGAACATAGATGGGAAAAATTATGTGAATTACTAGAGTAAAATAGTCATCAAGCATAAAAGAGGAAAGCAAAAACAAGACAACTATTTTTCAGGTCCAATCATCAACAACAACCCTCGAAGATAGTGCCAACCAGATTTACCAGTTTCAATGTCCTATTTTTTTGTACTATTTATGTAAACATTTTCATATATTTTAAGTAAATATTGATATTTTTGTTTCGAAATGTATATATACTTCATAATTCAATTTAATTTTTTTGGGACTTGTATGAAGAAATAAGTTTTTTGATGTAAAGTTGTTCACTGAGGTAAAGGTGATCATTTTCAAAAATATAGAAAGTTGTTCCAAGATTCACGTGTCAGATGATTTGGTGATGGCTTTCCTCTTGTGATTGTTATTTATCTGTTTTTCCATATGTTATTCTTATGTATATTGTTCAAAGAAAATTATGGGATGAATTTGTTTATTTACACTCT
Source organism: Pinus albicaulis (assembly GCA_034641835.2). Classification (NCBI taxonomy): domain Eukaryota; kingdom Viridiplantae; phylum Streptophyta; class Pinopsida; order Pinales; family Pinaceae; genus Pinus; species Pinus albicaulis. Next base: position 759,928,993 of record CM076570.1, on the reverse strand, counting down.
TCTCTGGCTTATAGACAATATTTATGTTTTCACTTTGATATTAAGTATAGAATTCATCTCAACATGCTTTGTATTTAATTGATTCCTAATATTTTCATCGTATTCACTCCATAAATGATCTAAAGATCCAACATTATGCCTACCTTTCCCTTCTACACTTCATATGTTATTTTTGCGCTTGATTTACTTAAGGTTTATGACTCCATTTCCCAATGGATTATTCTTGAAGTTTCAACCAAATCACTCAAAAATCAACCTCTGAACTAAATAGCTAGCCTAAATACCTTAAATCAACAATCCTATATCATAAAGAGAGATCCCTCTCTGAATATGGAAGGGCTAGATCCCAGCTTCCAAAGTGGTTTTGTGGTTACCTCTAGGTTTCTCTCATAGCCTTGGGAAATTGCAGAGTGCTAACACACATCACCTCGTTGATATCTTTTGTTGATCCTAAACATGCCATCCTCTCAGCTCTCCTAATCCATCCTATACCCATTATTTTGTTATCCATAGTTTAGGACATGTTGGGGTTCCCATGTTTTGGCGAGGTTGACAGAGACCAAAAGATGTGACAACATAGAACCACTTTGGGACCTTAGGATCTAGCCCTCCTAGGTCCAGAGAGGGATCTCTCTAAGATGGTCAAAGGATATGTCTTCGAAGCTCGAAGTTATGGATTTAGGTTAGTTATATGGCTCAGGGTTGTTTGTTTGATTGTTTAGGTTTGGTTGGAGGGAATCAGGAAAATAAGGTCCAATAGAAGACAAGGATGAGCAAAGGGGAAGCTAGGCAGAGACAGATAACTCAAAGAACATCAAAGCCATTGGGCTATGGAGTCAAGAAAAGATTTACTTGTAGTCAATATGCAAGCTTTCAATTGGGCTAGTCATCTAAAGCATTTGGATCTTGAAGGAGATATTTGGAATGGGACATTAAGGACAGAAAATGAAAGGAGGAGAACCAACAAACTCTGTCTATAGATCAGACCAGAGTTCATTTAACTCCAGGCCTGCTTGGACAAAATCAGAGGCAATACAAGGGATCTTGGAAAGGGTTAATTGAGATGGATAGATCCTAGAGGGGCAGAGACTAGGTTCTGGACCTTCAGTGTTCTCAACACATTCAACTAATCCCAACAAGAACATCTAAACACAGATTTCATTAATTCATACATCAGAGAGCAGGAAATAACATCCACTACACTGGTTAAACCAATTGAAATCAACATTCAGATACACATATAAGCAGAAAACATAAAAGACTGGGAGAGCAGCAACATAAGGTACCTATCAAGGGTAAATCTTACACCAAAATTCTGATGCGAGCCTAAAGAAACATGATGAAATGAAAGCAATTCAATCACAAATACAGAGAAAGGAAAACATCACCAGTTGCTTTAGATCAGGGTCCAAAGAAACATGCTTGTCATATTAAAAACAACACCAATCAGGTACATCATAGCCCATAGCTTGAAAATTCAGTCTGAATACATCTAATCTCAGCCTATCTTACAGTATACACAGAGAAATTATCTCAAGAGGAGAATACTTGCATTTCACTGATATCTCATCAACAACCATTACAATGTTTCCTTCTGTGGTTTATAGCAAAGGTTGAGCCTAAGATCGACTGAAGGAGTAGGTGAAAATTAAATGTATCATTAAACACAACAATGGATGCAGGGCCGAAACCCATTCTGCTTGACCTGCTATGTATTTAATCTCTGTCACCTTCCTTGTGAAAGAATTATCTGCTTTGGATATGATCTTGACCTTTTGGCTTGTTTTACTCCAGGTGATTTGAACAAAAAATGAAATAAACTGCTAGAAAGGTCTGTCTCATAAATGTCTAACTGTTTTTGAACTGTAGTTAGGGTAGAAATCATTTCAGGGACATTCTGCATAATAAAGTTATATGGTCGCCCTGTACTTGATAAAGAAAAACATTTTGCTGACAAATAACCCTGATGGTACCTTTCACCGTGCTAAGGATCTTTTGGATCAATCCTCGGGGTCTTCAAACTGTTGCTTTGCCTTCTACAAATCCTTGAAGGAGCTCTAAAGTCTTCTGTTTCTTGCCTTGAGCTTTCTGCTGTCCTGTAATACTTTTCTACTTCATTTCTGCCTCTGACAGGTTAGCTCGAGCTTTAATGGCACCAGAGGGTTTTCCACAGAGTTTTAGGCCTGTTCCTTAAATGACAGTCTTGTCTTTACCTTCCTGGGCCATCTCTCATAAATTCAGCCGCTGAAGACGACCTTCATTGACTTCTCCATCACTATAACAGAGGTTCTACAATTATGGCGGACATTCACCGTTGAAAACCCTGCAAAACAACCCACCTGTGAGGAAAACCATGGACAGGGATGATGAAGGCGGCGAGGACAATATGTGGTCGTGGAAAATAGCCATGCAGATGGAGAACTGGGGAGAAATCGCAAAAAATGATGACAGAATGCTCTGGTGGAGGAGTAATGAAACACAGAGTGAATACACGTAATAGAAAAATGAAAACATTAAAAAACACGACAAAACCAAAGATATAGTGACAGAAACAGAGAATGTATGGGGCGTACACGTGGAGGTGACGTGGTGGGACCCGGAGACCACAGAATAGTCAACGACGAACGGATGAATCTGGATCGTCGATGGGGTGGAGATCTACGGCGGAAACACGACGGAGTTTGGACCCGAGATACGGAGGAGGCAGGTTAACGGGTGGTGCAGCTTCGATGAATTACGACCGTAGGATGGAGCGCTCGAGATCGGACGGTTCACATAGATTCCGCTGCGCGACTTTGAACCGAAGATTGATGCACGAAATGAAAGCGGTTTTGCCGCCGTAGCAAAGACACGTGTCAAACGATGGGTGGAATCGCTGGTCCTCCAGGAAAAACCGCCAGCTCGCGGAAAGTGGTGCGGAATAAACCAGGCAGTTTTGGAAAACAACTCGTGGAGTGGGGACCACCATTTCGGGCGCGCTCCGCGCCGTCAGATCATATATTAATTGGACGGCGGAGATCTGAACAGCGCAGGGTTAACTCGGCAGCAAGTTTGAACAGATCGACGGAGTACAGGAGGTCGAATAGCGCGAATTTTAACGGGATGTGTACCCCCGTAGTTGACCAGTCGATCGGGGTTTGACCGCCGATCAATGGCCAATATGTACTACGGGGCCTCACCTCATTTGGTCTGTACGGGCAAATGGTAGCCCCCGTAACCACCATTTTTGTGGTGGCTCTTCCCATGCACCATCGCATGCCACCAGCGCGCCACCAATGGGTGTTTATAAAGGTTTTTTGATGGTTTTCGTGCGGAGAAAGTTTTGGGGGAGCTAAGCGCCTGACGGATTTAGCGTTGGTCACGGCGCTAGGACTCATGGGAAAAAAGTGCGGGGGCTAATTGCGAAAGGGGCTAGGCTCAACATAATGTTTAGAGTGGGTTTTGTAACCATTTTCATGCAATTCAAGACCCGAGGATGATAACGATAAGGGGAAGAAAAGGTGCCAAGGTTTAACAAAGGGCAAGGGTGAGATTAAAAAGGGGGCTTAGGGGGGAGTTTAAGAGGGTAATGGTAGAATTAGAAGGGGTGAAAGGGAACCTTGACAGAAGGAGGAAAAAGGGGAAAAGAGGGACATTTTGCAGGGGTATAAGAGATAAGTGCGGGCCTCAGGGGAAGGAACCAACAGAGGAGACTGGTGAAAGGAAAAGTATAGAGAGACCTCAGGGATAATGTATCTTCAGGGGGGATGCATTCCTTGAAGGTCTCCAAAATGACATAGCCCCCAGCTTGCTTGTCAAGAATTTCATAGGGGGGCTAACAGTGGCTCCACATGGGGATGGATTCTCCTTGGAGGAGACAAGAAACCAGATATGATCTTTGGAGTAGGCCAGGTGCCTGCTATCATGAGCCATCTCTCTTCTTTGTTTTTCAGCTACCACAAAAATGTTAGACACACAAATCAGCAGAGACATTTTCTCGACCAATCTACCTACCCAAACTATAGCTCTAACAATGTTCCCTTGGGTGCATTTGAACTAGCAGACCCTTTACATTTTAGTTTGCAAAACAAAAACAAACCTATTCTAAATCTATCCTTATTGCTCCATGAGGCCAGATTAGACTGTTGGCCTCATACAATTCTCTACCTAATCTACTTCCTATTGGGATTAAACTGTCCAACAGGTTTCTTCACCTACATTCTAAGACAGGAAATTTAAACACAGCCAAGCCAGGATTAGACTGTCTGACTTGCTGGACAGAAACTTGTAGAAGACAAAACTGTGAAGGCATGGAATTCTGCAACTTTGAAACACTCTTCTTTCTTTCTTGTGACTTAGGTTTTGAGCATATTTGAGTCACCTCTTTTCTTTGCTTCAGCTCTGGTTTTGGGCATATTAGAGCTGTTTCTTCTTTTCACTGCTGATCCACATTTTGAGCATATTAGGACCAACTTCCTTGCTTCTTGTATGGACTGATCTTGAGGTAGGATGTCTTCGTGAGCCTCATTTTGAGAATTTTTCTGAGCAAGAGCAAACTCCAGACCAAGACTGTCAAACATGCCTTGCTTGTTCACTTGGTCTGGAGTGTGCACTTACTCTGGAAAATGCATGGGCTTATCTGGATCTGTTCTTTGCACTTTAAAGGCCCATGTTTTGAGCATGTCTGGACCTGTCCTTTCACTCCGTTTTTTTTTTTTTTGTGGAAAATTTTCTCTCTTTTTTCTTGAAAATAAAGACTGCAATTGTATGTACAATGGAAATGAAATTGGAAAGAAAAATCAATAGAAGTAATGCTTGAGCATCCTGCCATTGACAGGACCCCCAAACAACTCTGTGCCATCAATTTCTTGTAGAAAAAACGCATTAGGACCCACAGTGGCCTGGATTATGTATGGACCCTGCCACAGGCTGTCAAATTTGCCATGTTTTCCTTTTTCCTCTCTTCTCGAATCCCATCTCAGAACCTTATCTCCAACCTTGAAATCTGAAGCTTTGGTTATTTTGTCAAACTATCTCTTTATGCCTTCCAGTACTCTGACAACTTTGCTATAAACCTGCTCTCTTGTTTGTTGCAGATGAATAGTTTCATTGATTCTCCTTACCATACTGTTTTCATCTAATTGGATCTCCTGGACAAGCTTGATTACTGGAACTCCAAGACTAGTAGGAAACACTGCTTCAGTCCCATAAACCAGCTGAAAGGGTTACATGCCAATGGATTTCTTTGTAGTGAGCCTGTCTGCCCACAAGGCATGTATCAACTTTTTATGCCATGGCCTTTTGTTCTCTTCCAGCAACTTCTTGATGATTGTAACTAGGCTTTTATTTGATGATTCAGCTAGGCCATTACCCTGGGGGTAATAGGCAGTTGAATGTCCAAGCGCTATTCCGTACCTATGACAGAAATCAACCATTCTTTTGGATCTGAAAACAACAGCATTGTCAGTGATTATTTTCCTTCGACAGCCAAAACGTGATAAGATGAAGTCTTGTAGGAAC